>JABFTP020000186.1:32784770-34068937 GCA_013387265.2 Cryptolaemus montrouzieri | reverse complement strand
AAAAGTTTTGACAGATAAGTGCCAACAACTTGGGTATTTTTTGTGCCTTGGTCAAATGTCGGTTCTAGATGTATAATGAAAAAGGTAGATTGTCATTTGAAATAACAAAGTGATGACCCACTTCCGGTATAACCGGAAATGGTATCACTTCGGAAATATTTCACTCCAATCGGAAATCGCTAGTTATGACCGCGTATAAAATTTCAGCTTGATATTGTAATTGGAACTTAAAAAGTTTTCAACGGACGGTCCCGGTGGATATCCCTGTATATATAAGATATATAAACGTGCAATTTTAAGAAAAAAAGTTCATATAAAAAATTGTTTTTTTCTACAAAACTCCTGCAGTATTTGGGATATTCAGCCCAAATTTGGAATCCAAGCTATTTTTCACAGCCTCCATCATTACACGTCCTAAATTTTAACTAGAATTTACAAGGTGTTTTCTTTTCCGGAGTCTTCCTTTGCCCTTTCAAACTCGTTTGCAGTACGCCACTGATCAGCATACAATCAATTTTCGTCATCTTCGTTCAATTTAGAAACTTTTTTTCACTTTTTTAGATATATACATTTTTTTGTTCAGCAGATTTTAGAACACGAACTTGGCTATTGGAAAACCAGAATGTTTCCATTCCATTGATTGCTGTTTCTATCTGGCTCTTATGAATGAATTGCACGCATTCAGGAACCAATTCTGTCCTATATCCAAATGGACGTTGAACTATAAGATAGACGCGTACATATGAAATATTCAGTGCCACAAATATTCGTTCCATCCCAACTCGACGGACTGACTAAATCATTTGATGAACTGCAACTGAATATTTTTGAGAATGGACACAGAAACTGGTTCCCGATCGGTCTTCGCTTCAATCAAAAATATTTGACGCTGACAATTCTTAAACATTATTGTTCGTTGCAATAGTATCACAATATTTTCTTTATAAACTAACCTCTCTAGGAAAACTAGACATAAATATATCCTCGTGTCCATCATCAGGAAAGAAATCAAATGTTTTTTACGATTTTCATCTTTCCAAGCAAGATTCAAACAATTTCAGTTTACGAAAATAGACAGCGTCTATCTGTACAACTTAAAATGTGAAGTATCAAGTTTTCTGTAGGCTAGTATATGTTCAATCTAGATCGTGTTCGACAGTAACATTGTCGTCAAACGCCTTCATCCTTGCTAAGTTACAAATCGCCCTTCTTAACAACGGAGGATTAACGAAAGCCGGGGCCAATTTCAGTGTATCCACCGAAAGGGGATAATAAGGTCCACGATGAGTACACATAACAAAGTCGCCTGGACATCCGGTCTCTATAAGCTATCATTTTCTGGCTCGATTGGAAAGACATGGTCAGGTAATCGCTGGAATAGTGCATAAGCAGGAGCCTCTGTGGTCGAGGACAGAAGCTAAGTGGATTATGAAGTCTTGTAAAGGATATAAATGTTGTTTGTCCCTGTGTTGTTAGCAAATATCCATGGCTTAATCTCATTAAAATTATCATTTAATATAGGTCGAATATCATATCCCATCCTTCAATATTAATCTAGATTTCATAGAATAAATTTGATATAATTATTGCATTTCTTCATAATCGACTTAAAATTTCTATAAATACTGAATATTCCTTAAGTAAAGTCGTAAAATCATTAGATGCTTTCGATGTTCTGAGATTGTCTCTTGTTTTTAAGATATTATATCATTCAATATTTTGCTCAGCACAAAGATGAAACCACGTTAGTAGGCGATGAGATACAATCTTTAACAACTGTTGAGGTTCATAAATTAATTAAAGGGTGAAGCTGAGAATAATTGATTATTTCTGAATCATGAGAGTATACGTTGATGTTATACGACGACTACGCTGTATATTTGATACAAAAAATGAAGGAAGCATATGATACAAATTGGTTTGTTTATGTTCAAAGTAATCCCTACTTTCATCAATTCACCTTTGTAACCGAAGCTTCCATACCCGAAAGGCTTGAAGACAGATTAGGAACAACCAGACATCACACATGGTCAAATGACAGGACGGGCAAATCTTACGTTCACATAAAAAGCTAATTGTTTGCTGTGCCGTGTGTGACGATGCCTTGCCGTTATGCAACATTATCCCGCAGATTCTGATTGATTCAAGCACTGCCACTGCCACTGGCGGGTAGGAATATCGCAAATAAAAATGTATATTTCATCAACTATTAGGATTCTAGACAGAATATGATGACCAAAATTATTCAACATTTCCAACGTTTTTCGCGTGATTGTTACTCGCTGTGCTTCTTGGTAATCGTTCAGCGTAAGGGGCACCCAAAAACTAACGATTCTTTTATTCAGAAATACTCATGTGAAATTGAACTGTTGCGGATCCGACAAGAAGGGTTCCCTAAGTCACCTGATAGGTGCATCTTGGATCTTATTCCATCATACGTCGCATTCGCTTGATATTGTTAACAATCACTGACGGACAGGACCTACCAGCAGTGGCTCATCACCAAACCATTACTGTCGTTTTTAGAATTCACTAAATTACCGAAAGACAGTTGTCCTATGATTTTTCATTATCAAATGCGCATTGCAACCGTTCAAGATTTCGTTCTTAACTTAAACAAACTTTATAATGGTAGTAAATGAATGCGCGCACATGTTCTCTGGACAACACCATGTTTTACTAAGAAATAGTCTTTATTACGATCAGTCTATGGAAGCAGAGACTCAAGGTAAGTCAGACTATTACTAATGAAGGATGAGGGTTTTTAATAATGCAATGTTGCCAGCTTTCACTGCTTTAGTGTTGTGGTCTCTCGAAATATACATCGTAGCCCTCCTGATAAATAATCATTTTTGATAAAGCGGCTTTCCTAGAGCATGTACTTCATTACTATTATTTGTTACAATTTCTATGGCTATGAGTTAGGGCTGAAACATCATTTTCGAAACTAAAATTAATAAGAACCTATTCAAGAAACTTTGTGGGTTGAGACAGGCTGCATAACTTCGCTAGTGTCTTTAGTGAAAATTTAAACTTTAATGTTACTTCATCAATTTTTGTGGAACAGAAAGCTTAGGAAAGAATTTTATTAATAAATATCAGGTTAAGATCAAATTGTTATTTCAATATAAATTTGTAAATCTAAGCTCTAGATAATAAAATTTATCAGGTATTCAACCAAAATACATGCGATTTATTATTAATCCCTACTCAAGTGATTCATTGAAATTAAATTACGTGACGATTTTTACACAGAGTGCCCCATCTAGATAATTTGCATCGGGCCTCATATGGTACGCCGCTGATAGGATGAACGAAGATTGGACAACGTGAAGTGTATGTCCGTTTGAATAGCCTAAGTTGAGATGAGTAGACTCTGGTATAGTTATCCAATAAAAGCATGCGCGATCGAGAAAGACAAAGTCCATCCACGTCGAAGAACCTGCATTTGCATATAGCTTCAAGAAAAAAATCGTCATTTTTACATCAATAACGTCTTTCGAAATGCAACTGGAATAATAATATTTAACTAAACAGATTTCTGGTGGTTGATTGAAGGGTTAGAAGGCGAACCAGGCATTCACAGTTTCGTATCCAGCTTCGTTTTGTGACCAAAGAATAACGGAATTATAAAGCTTTAGGATGAGCCGAAATTATGCTTGTATCACGCAGCTCTTGTAAATAACGTGTTGAATCTGTACGGAATTCAGATAATATAGAGCCTAGCAAGTTCTCTATGTGTGAAATGTATTGAACATTTTCAAGCTGAGATTTTGCGGCCATTTACCATTCTTCGAAACCCTCTCAAAGACTGCCTTTCTACCGATATTGGCGACATCCCCTAATATTTCATAGATAATTTAATCCGTGTAATAGCTTGAATTCCAAGACGAGTTATATTTACTTGATGAAATTTTTTCGTTCACAAAATGTTTTTTTCTCTCATTTTGCATTTTATACTCTTTCATCACAGGTTTTGTTCTCCTTCATGTTTCCAGAAAATCGTAAAATTATTGAAAAAATACTTCATCAATTCATAAGTAGACAATATTATGTGCTCAATTTCAGAAAATAGAGTTTCAACAAATAAACGATTTATTTAATGTCCGGCTTGAAATAATTCGGAAATAGAGTTAGAGACGAATGCTCCCGTTCAGAATTGATAGAAAATCAAACGAGAGATAGATTCGATGATGAACCTTTAGGCTTCGCAATAGAATGTGATATCAGTGCGATGGCGCACCACTACACAATGAAAGGAGAGTAGTAGCAACGTGCAAAAATTAAAATGTTTATACTCATTTTAATAGCTGATAATTAGAACAAAAAATTTAGTTGAGTTTCCTGTTGTGTTGTTATTTTGTTTAATCGAATAGACTTCAGAGGAACAAAAATCTGCATAATTACAAGAGTGTCGAAAATAGAGCCCAGCGCGGCGCGAATCTGCGGCCTAGCCCCTCTCGGAACCGTCCAGATTTCCAGCATCTTGGAGAAAATATTGGAGCGAACGGCGCCACCTTCTGAAATGGTAACATAAGGCCTACAGCTGCTGATCCGCGAGGAGAGGAAAACGGCAGTTAAGACGAGTTACCTACTCGGCCCGCGGTGATTTCCACACGACAGGACAGGCGAATACGCTGAAACGAAAATGTTCAGATAATGTGTACTCAATATATTGTAAAGAGTAAGATCAATCAATCTGAGACAGCTACTGATGGACATTTGGCATGACATCAACCCTTGCCGCCCATCGTTCACTCAACTATTAGCGAACCGAAAGATGGATACTGTGCAACAACAAAATGTCCATCGCAGAGCTAAATGAGATAAAAATGAACATAACACCCTATGCTGCGACACAAACTAATATAGTTCACAAAAAATTCGAACCGGCACTGAACGATGCACTGATCTTGACACTTCTGTCTCTCCGTTGCGGCAGCTATTCGATAGTAACATGCTGCAATATGTAGGACAGGTTGCGGAATCCAGGCTCACTCTCTTCAGGATGAAACATTCCAAAAAACTTATACAAACGGTAGGCTCCAAATATATTAGTGAGACTTCAACACTCTCGCATCTGATCGACCTAGTGTATGCCAGTGCCTTGATAGTTTGCGAGACTCACCGAATTCCATCTGAGAAAAGAGACCAACGCTGTCTCAGTCTGAGCTTCCCTGGTAAAGACGTCCACAGGAATAAATAAAAGAAATACGGAATAACTCACACTAACCTAAACGACCGAAACCCTAGTGATGAGCCCTTAAAATTCGTGAGAAAAGTAGCGTCAGCATTCCTCATTATGGCCAAACTACATGACTTCAGAGAAAGGATCGTTGTTATATGTGACCTGATACAACAGAAAGTGAAAATGCTAAGCAACAGAGCCCGGCATTACAAGGAGCGGATCAAAGTGTTTAAGAACAGTCTATTCTATAGAAAACCAAAAGTAATTCTTCCGAAGCCGTGAAAAACAATCCGAGTCTAACAGGGAACCGTCTGTAAACTATTCGAAACCTTGCAGTTTCGTGGATCGACTACAAGAAGGCGTTCGACAGCGTTCGATATTCTTAATTGAACAGGGTACTGCAGCTGTATGGAGTCTCCGACACGATAATTTATCTGCTCCAACACCCTATGGGCAGCTGGAGAACGTTCCTTCAGATTTCCACAGAAGAAAGAAAGGTGTTCAATGACGAAGTGCGAATCAAAGAAGAAATCTTTCAGGTGATGCCTTAAAAATCACTCTCTGTTTTTTCCTCGCCATGAATTCTTTGAGTACCTTGCTGAACTACAATGAAAACGCATATGTCTTTGACAGAAATCGGAATGCCAATATAATACGCCAACTATATATGCATGATCTCAAGATTTATATCTCTAACGCAAATCAGCTGAAGAGACTGCTGGAGGTAGTGAGCCCGTCCAGCCGGTGTATAGATAGAAATGGGTATTGACAACTGCACCGTGATCAATATCAAACGAGGTGAAATCGACCAAGAAAACCTAGGAACAACCCTACTGAATGACACGACTATCTCAGCGCTGGAAACCGGGGGTCGTATATATACTTGGGTATGCAATAAGTGCTGGACATAGAGACTTCAGAAATGAAGAACGCTATTCGGAAGAATAACAAAAATTTCAAATTCGAAAATAAACTCGAAAAACAGGTTTAGGGCAATCAATATCTAGATCATCCCTTGTAGAGCGTCCTTCTTCGGTTAACTTAGGTGATTGGGAAGAGACCTTCGAAACATCGCTAAGAAATCTGCAAGCCCCTCAAGAAATATCATATCATTCTAAACTCCTGGAGAGGATGGCATCATGCCAACCTTGTTACAACAGGGGTGGATGTCCTTCTCCCATACCTCATTAGGCTCTTCCGGTCGAGTCTTGCCTAGAATGTTGTCCCGGCCAGCTGGCGAAGAGTTGGGGTTGTTTAGATCCTTAAGGTGGGTAAATCGAACTCACAACCGAATTCGTTTAGACCGATTAGTGTTACGTCTTTTGTTTTGAAAGCCCTGGAGAAGGTGTTAGATAGATACATCAGGACCGAGGTGTTATCGCTGAGGCCTCTGAGTGAACATCAATACGCCTATCAGAAGGGTAAATCAACCCATCTGGCACTCAACAACTTAGTCGGGAGGATCACACAGTCTCTGGACCGCAAGGAGACTGCAGCTGCAGCCATCATGGACATTGAAGGTGCGTTTAATGCAGCCCCCACTGACTCACTTTGTGGGGCTGAGAGAGCCAGAGGAGTACCAAATATTATTTCTGAATGGATTAGTAACATGCTAAATGCCAGAGTGATCAACAGTTTACTGAATGGAGAAGTAGTCGCTTTTGTGGCTGGCAGGGGCTGCCCACAAGGAGGAGTACTATCCCTTTATTATGGTCTCTGCTAGTTGATGACCTTCTGGCAATAATTAGCGCACTGGATGTTTATGTACAAGCATACGCTGATGATATAGTCATTCTGGCTATCGGAGATGATAGCGATGTTTCCGACAGACTACAGGAGGCTATGTTTGCAATTCAGGGGTGGTGTGAAGGAGAGAAACTTAGCATAAACCCCTACAAAACTCTTATGGTACCGTTCACCAGGAAGAGAAGAATATTTGTTTCCCCCTCGACCCTGGGCGGGGTGTTTATTCCGGTTGTAGAAGAAGCGAAATATCTGGGGATTACCCTGGATAGCAAACTCTTGTGGAATTCGCACCTGAGAAACACAATACACAAGGCTAGACATTCCCTATGGGCATGTCAAAAGACCGGTGAGGTCTTGCCCCAAAGCAACTCCAGTGGCTATATGTGATGGTGGTTAGACCACGTATTACGTACGGCTGCATTGCTTGGTGGGAGAGCAGTTTTCAGAAGCAATGCCAACTCAAGCTCTCTAAATTACAGAGCACAGCCTGCATGATGATTACGGGAGCCTTTCGCTCTACACCCACTGCGGCCATAAAACTGATATTGGGCCTTGCCGCTCTTCATCTTGTGATAAGAGGAGTGGCTAGAATGGCTTTCTACAGATTCAATCATCTTTTCCGTAATGAAACGAGTAACTTACTCGAGGGTCCCTGTTGGTACACGGGTGGCTCAAAAACTGCAAAAGGTGTTGGAGCTGGTGTCTACGATCGAGGTGCCGCCAAGCAACAGTCGATCTGTCTTGGTGGGCATGCGACTGTCTTTCAAGCATTGATTCGCCATTGACCACGGTGCTAACCTCTTGCTTGCGGGGAATTAACAAATAGTTCAATTAAAATCCTAACCGATAGCCCAGCTGCACTGAAAACATTGGCATCCGATACCTGTACTTCACCTATGGTGCAGGACTGTCGCTCTACCCCTGCCAAACTAGGAGAGCGGAGCTGGCTCCCTCTAATATGGGTTCCTGGCCACTCGGACATAGAGGGAAATGAGAAGGCGGACTTATTGGCCGCTCGAGGAACTAACCTGGAGTTCTTAGGAGCCTAAGCTCGGAATTCCACTGGAAACTGCAAGGATGGAAAACAACCGATGGCTGGACTTGAGGGTACGTGAGCATTGGATGAGCCTCCCAGGTCTCAGACACGCTCGACGTGCTATCAATGGACCTTCCACTACAAAAACCAAGGCCTGGCATAAACTCTCTAGGTTGGAACTGAGAGTTTTAACTGCCATATTAACGGGGCACTGTCGCCTCAGGAAACACCATAAATAAATCAGGATTGGTTGAGGATCCTTCATGAAGGTTATGTGAAGAAGATATAGAATCAATGGAACATGATATGTGCGAGTGTCCAGCTGGGGACAGGGTCAAGATGGAAGAACTTGGATCTTGCAAACTGAAGCTGACTGAGCTTGTTAAGCTCTCACCCACGAAACTCGTATCCTTTCCGAGAAGGATGGAGCTCGTGGATGAAATTTAGGACAGAGTGTGCCACAATAGACCACTGGTCCGCAGTGGCCGGGCTGCTAGGCAGCCCTCACTTGAATTTCAAATTTTGGCATGAGAGTAAATGTACACTGATCTACAATTTTCAATTGTTTTCAAAGCGTTACTGCTCTTCATATTTTGGCATGAGAGTAAATGTACACTGATCTACAATTTTCAATTGTTTTCAAAGCGTTACTTCTCTTCATACCAACAATGGACTACAACTATTGCTATTTCAAATAACATGGTGTACTTCTTAATTTTTTCTTGAAAAGGCTTTTTTCAAGCAGTTTTTGTTAATATTTGTCATATCTAAACGAAGCTATGATTTTCTTTTCAAAATTTCTGAATTATAGTGTTTTTCCAAAATAAATCGTTTTTAGTTTTACGGGAAAAGTATTATTACTTCCGATATTATTTTATATACAGAGTATTCAAAATCACTTGGCAACTCAATAAAACTAAATTGTCAAGAAAGAAAATTTTCAAATAAGAGTACCTATTTTATTCCACGTTATCAGAACCATATTCTAAATTAGTATTGATTGGTATTAGGTTCTCCTATACCTAAAGTGGCACGTTTCCATTTTATTTGCGATTCGTCAAAAACTTGTAGTTCTTTCAAAAATGAAATCCTTAGGCCGTGGAACACTAAAAGAGACCTAGTGGATGTAATTCGGATGCCACTTTCTTTAATCCACAATATTCTATTTGAAGCTCTATTAATTTCGACCTCAGTTTGCCGTTTGGAAATTATTTAAAATAGGAATAACACTAATTTTGTTTGTGTATAGGTTTTTTGTTCAATGAAATGGCCAATCAATACTCAAACGAGGATATTATGAATTTATTCATCATTCATGGTCGATGTTAACAAAATAAGTCGAACCTGCAGAAGTAAAAAAGTACCCGAATATGTATTTATAATATTGTTTGTTTGAGTATCTATTTGCCATTTCATTCAATAAAAAACACAAACAAAATAGTATTATTGCTATTTTTAACTGATTTTCAAACGTTAAACTGAGGCTGAAATTCATGGAACCCTAAATAGAACATAGAAACTGGCATTGTAATCACATCAACTTTGCCTATTGCTATGTTTCACGGCCTAATGATTCAATTTTCTGAAGGGAACTTCAGGTTTTCGATAAAATCGCGGATAAAATGAAAACAAGCCATTTTAGGTGTAAGGAAACCTAATACCAATCAATAATTATTCAGTACACAGTTCTAATAAAGTGAAAAAAATATATATCTGAAAAATCCGTTTTCTCAAGAATTCAGTTTTATACAGATGACAAGTGATTTTTGAGCTCCCCATATATAAAATGCCATCGGAAAATACATTGCCTTCAAAAATAACACTTTTCTCATTAAACTGAAAAAATATATAGGCTTACTCAAATCTGAACCAATTTTTGGGCAAAGAATATTACACCATAATCGCGATAATTTTGATAAAAAATCATAATTTATTATAGATAGGACAAATCTTAACAAAATTTGCTTCAAGAACAATGTCCTTTAATAAAAAAAATTGAAAAGTACACCGTGCTCTTTGCAAAAGCAAAGTTGTAGTCGATGTCCGGTATTACCGAAAGTGGTACTCATCTAAAATTATCACAAATTATAGATCAGTTTTCATTTACTCTAGAGAAAAAGTTTTGAGATTGAGTGATAGAACTGTTCCCCAGATACTCCTAACGGGCACTTTAACGCAGACGCCCTGTATACTTGCAGAGGAACGAGGACGGTAGGGGACTGACGTGCCTATAGAGCCTGAAGAGAGCCAGTGTGATTTACCTAAGGAAACATTTCAACACTGAGACCTCGCCTTTCTTCCAGGCTGTAAAAGAAGCTGATGAAAATCTTTGGTGGTACAATTGTTTAATCTGAAAAATATGCCATCAGGAATCCAGGGTGAGGCGTAAAGGCAAAGTAAATCAGTCCACGGTACCAAGAGCACCTCGAAAGTGAATATGCCGATGAGGAAGCATCAGCCTACTGTCGCGCTGACTACCTCTTACTCGAGACGGAGGAGCATCTCGCAGCGATACAGGACCAAGTGGTTCCCATCAGGTCATGTATGAAAAACATTCCCAGTCAGGATACAGGCTCTGAGCTGTTTCAAAAATGCCAAAAGGATGCTGAATCCATTCAGCACATAATATCCGCGTGCTCAATCCCTCAAACGAGGGACTACTGAAAGAGGCACAATGTGATGGCCAAAGTCTATCACCACGCCATAGCATTGAAACTGGGGCTGCTAACATTAGAACTGAAGCCATACCAATATCAGCCAAATATCCTGCTTGGAACGACGCACAAAAGCTATACTAGGACACGACGATCATAACAGAACGGACAGTGGAAAACATTAGAACAGACCTAGTCTTGATCAAGAAACTAGATCAGGCCGTGATCTTGATGGATAGTACTGTATCGGCAGATGACAACATTCTAACTCAGACAACATTAGGAATTACCAGAATTGGTCGAAAAACACCTTGTGGAGAACATACGTCAATTGGATAACGACTCTGAGTTTGTCTTCACGGCTCAAAAGGAGATCACTTTGGCAACAATGAGAATTGTCTACAGGCTTTTGAACTCCTCGTGAGCTCATGGGATGATCTTGGTGGGGAACCAAACGATTATCCCTTAACTAACTGAAATGGTGATGAAGGTACCAACGATTACTTTATACCGAGTGGTATATCTCAAATGAGCTACCATGTATATTTATTATCCCGTACTGAATGGAAAAAGAATAACATCGAAGGATTCTGTTTGTGATACAACTTTTGATGTATATTCAAGGCAGGAAAGGGGTTAAACGTCATTTGAAAGCTCTTCAAAGCCTCTTTACAACGATGTATGAGGAGAGTAATTTTGACGGATTTTTCTCGCAAAAATTATTCTAATCTAAAACGAGCACCTTGAATATTTTGACCATTTTCGAGACTATTGAAAATGGGAGAAGAAATCAATGTTTAAAATTATTTTCCAATTTTATTGTTTTATCATGTTCACAATAGAAAGAAATTAAATCCATTGATTTAAAATCAAATGATCAAATTGTCCTCCATTTACTTCTATGCAATAATATAATCTTTACTGCAAACAGTCTCTAACATGGTTCAGCAAATTTGGAGTTATTTGACAACACTATAGTTAGCTGGCGTTTATCGGCCAGCTAAGTCATGAAATCTCGGAAACCGATTTGACCGCTATATTTTCTGCGCACTCCGTTTTATGTGTTAGCCCTTTGGAAAAGATAATGTAATGAAGTTATTGTTTATAATAAGTTCACTTATACAGGATCCTTTTCAGAGGTTTCCTAGTTTTGGTCCAAGAAAAATAATTTGTACTTATAATCGTTCAATACTGTCTTATACCTCGACATCCTGATGGTACATATGTATATGTATCAGATTCTTTTCTTGTTGTTGAAACATTGAAATCAGTTTTCACACATTTACAAATCGAAGTCCTGGTTAAATGAATAATAAAACCTTAACACAATCATTCTGTTTCCACTTTTTGTTCATACTACACTTACAGACTAGCTGATACTGATGAAACGGGGGAGACGGGCTTTTCTAATATCTCCCGTTCTCTTAAATCACCTGTTTCTCCTCATTTTTCTGAGCTTACACTTTGAAGGCGATAGTGAGAAGCTTAACATTTTAGGAATGATTATCCATTCTACATACTGTGTTGTCTCTCGATCGTACTTTTGACTAAGATCAAACTTTGATAAACAATATTATTTATGGTTCTTTTGAAATGTAATTTTCTCTTCTTTCATTAGAGCAATAAAATACATTGAAACAATAAATATTCCTCATATTTTCTTTATAAAATATGGCGCAAATTAATAATCGTATTCTATCTTCTGGCATATATTCATCAGTAGCAAAATTCACAAACCTACGAAGTAATTCACGTGCCTTACTATTAGTGAATACTGAGATTCGATGCACCTGCTACAAGTTGTTGATGAGAGCTACAAAACTACAATTAATCTAAGCATTGCTTAGATTTCTATCATTAGCGCCCTAACTTTGATGCCACTCCACCACCCGGCGGAGACGCAATTAGATATCTTTAACTTGATTAAACCAACCTTGATGGAAATGTAAAATCCTTCATATGGTGAAATTGATTGGAATGTGAAGTTTCTATTGACTTGTAGGAAAAATGTTCACCAATTGAAAGTTTCTGTAATTTCTCAAATTCATAAATTTCCTAAAATATTCGAAACGTTTCAGATGTATCAACAAAAGGGGAGATTTTAGTCATGTCTTAAAATAGCTAAAATATCTTCTAAGAAACTAAAGATTTTTATAGTTGACGTAGTTATATAGAAATAGCAAAAGCTCCAAAATCAAAATATAGACAAACCTTTCGAGGGTAGTTAGCGCCTGCATGCATTAACTAGTAAATTTACTCACTTTGAGATTTGAAATAAGGAAAATATGTTTTTCTGTGATGTCATATGAAAGCTTCTTTCACAAATAGCAAAAATCATATATAACAGAAAAAAATAACACATTTTTCGAGTTAGTTTTTTTTCGTTCTCATAAAAAAGGTGTACACCTGATAATACGTTGAAATTTATAAAATAATTATAGTGTAAACACTGCAAGAACGTTTTACTGGCATAAACTATAGTTTTCTGAGCGAAACAAATACTTATGTATTTCGCAAAACACACAATATCCAGAAAAGCTAAATGTTTGGTAAGGATTTTTGGGAAAAAACTAATTTCCCTTGCCTAATTTTTGTGACTCAGTCTGAAAATTTGGAAGATCTACGCGAGTGAATTGTAGATGAGTATATTCAAATAAGTCCAAATACGCTGAACCATAGTCGAGGCTCTTTTCAGGCACGATTGTATGGAAGTTAATAGAGGACAATTTGAACATTTGATTTGAAATCATTGGATTTAATTTTTTCAATATATATATGATGAAACAATAAACTCTTTTCAGGATTGTTGTAGTTGGTGAAAAGAGCCTTCAAAAGACATTGCAACAAAACCTACTTTCCTTATGTAAAACCTCGATGAAGTCAGTTTACAGATTAATGTAAGTTCGTTTACTATGCTCTTAATGTTTCCCTTCACAATAAAAATCGATTTATTTTCCTCTTTTTCAATAATGTTGAAAATAGGAAAAATAGGCAAAATAGGAAAAATAGGCAAGAAGGCTGATTTGAGATTGAGAATGATTTTTTGCGAAAAAGATTCGTCAAAATCATTTTCCTCATACACCGTTGTGAAGAGTTATAATAGTATATTTAATACTTCAGACATACTGCACAGATATGTTGTAGATTCAACCATTAATGAAATTATTGGGAAACAAATTTTATGAACGAACCTCGTATATTAATTTGTATGTTTTTTAACAGAATAACGTTTATTCATCGATTCAATCGTTTTAGTTCTTCCTCCTTTGAGTAAAACTCTTGTTCACCGCAACTTGTCGAATGCACATCTGAAGGATGATGGAAGGCAGTCGAGAGGCGTTTCACGGGATGAATAAAGGGCTTCGAAAGGAAACCTTTGTTGTTGATGAAATAACTGTCTAGAGAAGCTTTGTCGGATATCCTTGCGATTATGTGAAAAACAAACCGTTAACGTATTTGCTTGCTATCAGCCCTCTTGGATGTAAAGTACCTGGATTAAACAATGGTTTATCAAGATTGATAGTCCAGGACTTCTTATAAATATAGTATTTTATTCAGGAGATCAGTATAATGTTTGAAAGTGTAGCGAAGCCCAAATTCTATCACTCTCTCAAACAAGGAACAGTTTCTAGCACGAGTTCATAAGATTAATAGTGAGCCTTGTTTATCCTATGTAAATGCTATTAGCGCATTTAGGCGGATCAACTGAGGCTGTGCTTCAGCATTGAGCACTCAACACACAAATAATATCTCTATTTTATCCTTAACGCAACTTTCCTTGTTTCCATGTTAAAAACATCATCCGAATATATTTTTACATGAATGAAGCGTTTTGTTTATTATTTCAGAACAGAGTATTTGGCTGTTTTAAAAAAATCCATATGAAATATGACTATTTATATAGTCTATTAAATTAGTGCGTACATCATTCTTAGAAATTTAGAAGAGAAGTTTATAATGATTAATACTTCTGTATAAATGAAATATTGTTTTCAATAAAACAGAGTTGATGCGACTAATAAATTTGAACTTCATATTATTCTACGAATTAGTTTTTGCTTTTTTATAATATGAGACGTTGTCAATGACGAAAGGCATTTCAAACCTTTTTATTACATCTGAATTTTATGTGACTTAGAGTCATAAGCCTTTAATGAAGAGATGAGATAATAATTTGGAAACTTATCAATGGAATCAATGGAAGCTCGAGTTACGGGGCGGAAGAGCCACTGCTTACCTGACAAATACACGCGTTCTTCAAAAAACTACCAACAAATAATGTTCTTCTTTCGAAAAGATACTAGATAGATTATTAAATTGATAACCGTCTTTCTCGTTCAAATTATTCATAAAAACTTTCCCTATTTTCAGTACTAAGTACTTAGTGCTTAGCTCAGGATGGTCAATTACGTGGTAATTACTTGAACTCGGAAATCGGGCCATTTCGGTTTCCAGAACAAGGTTTCCTACATGTGTTCAAATAATGGAATAGTATTATTATACCATAATATATTTACTTACTTTAGAGATTTCGGCTACCTTCCGAAACCCTTCTGAAGATATTCGAAATTGTTCCTGAATGCTTTCATCCAGTTATTTATTTATTTATTAACTCGAATGAGAGAAGAGAGAATTACATTAAAAAAAACATAATATCAATCAATCATCAAATTTTGATGTGAGTCAAGAACACGATTGAGAAAGAGCACAGTATGTAGAATGGATAATCATTCAAACCACTATAAACCTTCCACGATCGCCATAAAATGTGAGCTGGGGAAAATGAGGAGAAGCGGGTAAAACATAAGTGATTTTCTTATATAATTTAAAAGAACAGAAAGATGAAAGCTGAGCAAAAAACATTTCTCTTCCGTCGCTGATACATCAGTAGCAGCTAGTCGGTTAGTGTGTTGTGAACAAAGAAAGGTAAAAGAATGATTGTGTTTACGTTGCATTTCAACCAGAATATCCATTGGTGAAGGTGAGATGAATGAAATGGCAGAAATCTAAAGAATAAATTGAAAAGCAGCAGAAAAACATCGTGTCAGTAATACTAAATATTTTTCAAGGTTTCAGCCAAAACAAGAAAAGTTTCCGTTACCATATGTATATGCTGAAACCCTAAAAATCAAGATACACGACAGTCCAAGACTCAATGACTTATACTTTCCTCAGCTTCTCTACACTCGTAATTTGATCCATCTACAGCAGGGGTGCTCTAACGGTCAATCGCTAGTGCTTTTTGAGTAGAGCTCGAGAAGAAAAAAAAAATTTCAATAAGTAGGTAACTAAACTACAAAAATTTATTACGTAATAAAATAACATTCTGCTAGCGGCAAAAGGCAGCTTTATCAGAGGAACGCGCGGTACAAAGAAAAGCCGCATTTTTTTATTCTTGCCGCTTTTCCAGAAATTTCGGGAGGCGCGTTTGACGGGAACATTCGAGACTTTCGTTCACGCCGATATGAATGTTACGCCTGCAGTAATTGAAGTCATTCTGATTTGTAACTTGAAGGCAATACTTCGTCGATACAAAGGTCATTATTAAATAGTATAAAATGAGTGCAGCGAAGAAATCTAAAACGTATCATTTTAATAACGATTGAGAGGAAGAATTTTTCTTTTGTATGGTGAAGGATAAGTGCATTTGTCTTATTTTTCGTGCGGCAGTTGCAATACCTAAGCGTGGTAATTTAGAGAGGCATCATAAAACGGTTCATAAAAACTATGAAAAGGATTTTCTGCCAGAGAGTGGATTAAGAAAACGAAAACTACGTGATTTGATATCTTGTTTGAAAAAAGAACAAACCGTGTTCACAAGACCAGCCAAACAATCAAAACCTGCATCGATCGCGTCATTTAAAATATCTCATATACTGTCGAAACACAAGAAACCATTCGAAGATGGATCGGTTGTGAAGAAAGCATTTATTGAAGAGGGTGAGACTTTATTTGGAGAATTTAAAAATAAAACAGAAATCATGTCTGCTATTAGAGAACTTCAGTTATCGCGTGCGACTGTCACAAGGCGTATTGAAATCATGAGTCGGGACATGGCAGATAAACTAAAGCATGATATCATCAAATGTACATACTTTTCTTTACAGTTCGACGAATCCACCGATATGACAGACACTGCCCAGCTGTGTATTTTTATTCGGCTGGTATGACATATTAAAGGAAAAATTTTTGACAATCATTCCTCTGAAAGGGAAGACCCGTGGCGAAGATATATATGACGTTTTCTTCAATTTTGTAAAAAACTACAAGCTACCAATATATAAATTAGTGTGCATTACAACCGATGGAGCACCAGCAATGACTGGAAACTAAAACGTTTTTGTGACATTGTGTCGAGCTAATGAACATTTTTCTTCATTTTTTTCATTCCATTGCATTATACATCAACAATTTCTGTGTTCAAAAATTTTGAACACGGAGGAAATTATGGGCATTGCAACAAAAATTGTGAATTCCATCCGTGCACGTAGCTTGCAACGTCGGCTCTTTAAGTTGCAGTTGGAAGATACGGAGTCAGCTGAACACGGACGTCAGGTGGTTGAGTCGCGGAAAATTCCTAGAAAGGTTTCGAGAGTTATTGCCCGAAATAACAGCTTTTCTAGACGAGAGAGGTGATGATACTCAGATGTTGAAAACGAAAAATAGCTGACTGATTTGGCATCACAATGCACTTAAACACCATTAACTTGGAGCTTCAAGGTAAGGGAAAAACTATTATTGATGATGATTAGCGCAATAAACGCATTCAAAAGTAAATTGCAGCTTATGATAGATCAACTGAAAAGAAAGGATCTGAAATATTTTACGTCTTTGAAAGCAAGGATTCCTCAGTTGAATTATGATACGTATAAGGCTGAATTATCAAATATTTTGGGACAATTCGAAATACGTTTTTATGATTGCAGTAAATTGGCAAATAAAGCATCAATTATGAGTTATCCTTTTTCGTGTAAAAACATTGAGGAATTAGCTACTGAAATAGCAAGTCAGTTTAATATGACCTCATGTTCTGTTGAAAATGAGTTAGTGCAGAATATTTCAGATATACATCTCAAAGCTACAGCATCTGATACAAATTTCTGGTGTTTTATCCGAATCTAAGGCAAATCGCCCTTCAACTGACAGCAATGTTTGGGTCAACTTACTTATGCGAGTCTGCATTTTCTGAAATGAAGATAATTAAGTCAAAATATCGCAATCGACTAACTGACGATCATATATCATTATGCTTGCAATTAGCACTCAGTGTTTACGTACCGTATTATGAAAACTATGCTGAGGACATGCAGTTAAACGCTTCAATATCCAAAGTCACTCCTTAGTTAAGTTTAATACCATATGATACTCTTTTGTTTTGTAACAACCAATAAACTCGCAATTTTGAATAACTATGAGTTTTTTCATTTATATTATAGAGAAGAACCTAACTAAACCTAGTCCAAACCCTGACTAAAATGTCTAATGTATATTGTGCGGAAAGCTAATATCTATATATACTACGGTACACCCTACATTGGTAGGTAGGTAGGGTGTATCAGGTATGTACGACAATCCTGCATCACACATACTCTCAGAGTCGATCGTAAGTAGTCTAGAAATATTGAGGTAGATCTCCAGCAGTTCAAGTTTGACCACACCTGATCTACAGCATTCCACTTGACTAGCATACTACCATAATGCCCATGGCTAAATCTTTCTTCTGAAACCAAAACCAGGACTAGGATTTTGTACGAGTAACTTATTTGAAACTACAACTCCATTCCATTCACTCTTCGGAAGGGTTAACGCATTAAAAGGATTAAGCAGAAAACCAAGCACCAAATCGATTTCGAGATTTCAATTTCAAATCTGGGACTCTGAAGTTCTTGAATTATTGATAAAAGTTCCGGAAGAGTGATGCTTGTCCCAACTCTTTTTCAATACTAATTGTCTGCAGATATGAGAAGGTATTTTATGGCAGAGGACATGTAACCAGGAAATTGGGGTAGAGCTAATGGTACTACTTGTAATTCTCATAATATAATTCAATCGGGAATCAATTCATGCATATAGGCACAATGGAACCAGAAAGAACAACAGTACTCAGCTGTAGAAAAATCAGAGCAGCAGCAGTAATTCGAAGGGTGTGAACATCGGAACCTCAAGAGCACCCAGCTAGTTTTTGTAGAATATTATTCTTTGTTCTGTGATTTGAAGGATAATAAAGAGTCCAGTGTGACAAGATTCAGTTGAACTATTTTCATGAGATGTTGTTCAATCACTGTAGGATTTCATCGACTCCGGAGCCAGAAAATTAGTGTCAGTGAACAGATTTTTATTTATTGGAATAATGCCAGTTTTTTTTAACCGTTAATGGCGATCTCTTTTGTTCATATTTTTGGATAGACAGCCTGTCTGAATGAAGAAGCCGCTGTCCTATTTCTCCGCTTTAATGTATCTTCAGGGGCCTCAGAAAGGATTTGTGGAGGGGTTGAAACTTGGAGTGCAGTGAGGTGACAATGACAATATTGTTTAAGATTATAGGAGCTGGAGAGTCTTCAAATGGTTTTCTCTTAATCCAACCTAATGATTGTGCAACACCAACTGAACCTGGAGAAGCTCCATTAGTTTGGTCACTCATGTTCTTTCTAGTAAATATAATAAACGGTGGAACATAATGCTCTGAAACACTCATACATACTACAACTGTGATCGTCCATCCTTGCTTTGCAGCAATTTTACATTTGCCTTTTCTATGAATTACTTGCGGAATTTTAATTTCTACAATAGTCAAGACGATTTCATCGACATTATATATCCGATAAGCTGGATGATTGTGTTTCAGGTAGGCCTCTTCTAATAAATGAAAAAAAGGACATTTTCTTCATTGAATCACAAGGTGAAGGAAGAAGAAATCCTGCTTGGTTTACGTATGGACAGCATATCTTTGTGACGCTCTAGGAATATATCAATATAAGCACAGCTTGTTTCCTCTTCTTTAGAAGTGTGATTAATACCTCATGGTTGCTAGTTGAAATGTCATACGTCGAAGATCCCCTATAGTAAACCCATAAAATTCTGCTTTCATATCATGTAGATAATCGATTAATTGTTTCTGCAGTTCATCTCCCAGTATTGGCTTCTTTCCCGTCATAGTTTTCACTAGTTCAGAAGGTAAGATTGTGTACTGTATCACGAAGTACGTTGAAAGTTACGGATGCCTTAAGCGTTCGGTAATGGGACGGAGGGCCTTTACCAAGTCCTCTTCGCCTGATTTCTTTTACTTTTAAAATTATATTTAAGCTTCTTTTTATTCTAAAACAAAATATTCAATATTATCTCTGAAAAAATTCGTCCAAAATTTCGTTGAACTTTAAACCATAGTGGTAGACGGAATTTGGACCACCGCATAGTAATAACTTCAAAATTACATATGATTGAGAACGATAGTTAATTATTGAAGCTAAACTAGAGTTTGAAAGATTGGAATGACCTAACACGATGATTTCACGATCTCATAGCTAATGAAGCGTTCTTTACAATTTTTTCCGTGCACTCTGCAGTGCATCCAACCCTGGTGGTCGTATTTTAGACCGTACTCGAAAATAGGACTTTCTCCTCTACGCCAGGTGTTGTGTCTGGTAGTTGCCTACAGGAAATATAAATTATGAAAATATACTATAATCTCATGAATTGTAATTTTATAAAATTATTCACAACATTATCATATTTCACATTGAGTCATGATAAATGAAGTAACACAAGTGAATTGTTTTTTTTATTAGATACTTCGGACCCGAATCCTGAATACCTGATCGCAGCGTACGGAGCTGTAAAGAAAAAGTAAGTTGTCCATATGGAGGAAAACTACTTCCAAAATCCTTTTGGATGACTGGATGAACTCATTGCGAGAGAAAGAGAGAAAGATGAATTGTATTTCCAACTAAATTCAGGTATATCGTTACACTACATACACATCCAGCGAAAAAAACTATTACTGAATGTGTCACAGATATTCATGATGGAGAGAGTAGTCTTAACCGATTCTTTGAAACTTATCAGTTTCAAAAGCTTCGGAATAAACTTTTTTATGTATAAAATATAATTACTTCAGAGATACCGAATAGCACGAATGTCTCAGGAATCACTTAACAGGGTAAATTCTGCGGAAACTTGCGAATCTGGTGTTTCAGGCATTCAAACGTTGGTTGGCGCATTCAGATATACTGTAGGGTTGTATCCAATTGCTTCCAAACAGCCACCCTTATTAACACAATGTAATTAAATCAATTATGGCCACAGGGTCCGTGGGGCTCCTAAGCGATTTATGCCGAATGCTTGGCAAGATGTAAACCCTTCCTCAGATTCTAATGCTCATATTGCCAGGATTGCGTCTTCTCCCGTCAGATTTTTCTGAACTTTATTGTCTTGATCTTTTTGAGATATTCCACGTTACATGTTCGATGCACAGAAAGGGTTAACTGGAAATATTTGATTTCATGTTACAGGATAGGTCTTGAGCGTATCCAACTATAAAATGAATCTGGTACTCCGAACATCTATGCTGGCTGGCATCAAAACATAAAACGTCATATTTTTCTATTCATATGATGATTCAGTTTTTGACACATTCAATCATTAAATAATTTCTCGACATTCAGAAAAGTATTAGTTTTATGAAAATGGTTCTTCAAATAGCTCGACCTATATATCTGTTGTTTCATGATCTCAATATAATGCAGCTTCATTTGTTACAAGATTTTCAGTTGTTTTTATCTTTTTAACACTGATCGTACCACTAAAGCTCATACATAAGTATGGGATAACTGTGTATTGGTATCAAAAGAATTAAAAGATGCACAATCGTTTTTTTTCAAATCAGAGAGAAATAATAATAAAGAACAAGTACTGTGTTTTAAGGAATTTTACTCAATAATTGCGATTCGTAACGCGTTTCACTACACCGTAGCTTCTTCAGACGAATGAATGTACAGAAAATAAGAATGATAATATAAATATAAATGTTCTTGAGTAATTAAAAGCTTATTGGGTTGCTTCTTCTTAAGTGGTTATTTATGACAGGTATATCCAATAAAATTAAGGAATAGATTGCTCCCCGAAGAGATTCAATAGAGGTGAAGGGCTTAAATCGACTTGTTCATTAATAAGTCCACCTGAATGTTTGTATTCATTGATTTCTACAGTTTCCCTAAGATCTATCTTCCAATATTTATTATCTGTATGCAAAATTTCAAACTGTGGGTCGAAAGAGTAATTATTTTCTAAGAGATGATTCGCGTAATTTGAATCTGATTTTTATTTGAAAAACTGCGTTTATGTTCCGATATTCTGATATTAAAATTTCTATGAGTTCTACCAATGTAGAAATTATCACAGTCGTTGCAATTCAATCTATAAACACCTGATTTATTGTTTTTACCTGGTTTGGTTTTATTATTTTTATATATTTGCCTAAATTATTATTAGTTTGGAAAGCTATGTTAAAATTATTGCTACTCAAGAATGATTTCAGTTTCTCACTTGTAATGCCAACGTAGGTTAAGGTGTTGAATTTTCGTTTCAATTTATCGACAGGGTAAACATCAAACAGCAAGAATCATCAAAGAAGACTTTTCGAAATTATCACCTCATTGCAATTCCGATTATAAGATAATAAAAACAATTCGTGAAAATAGTACCAAGAACGATTTAGTATTCACTAAAGCAGATAAAGGTAAGACCGTCATCGCTATTAGTAAAACCGATTATATTTCTAAGACTGAAGAATTGTTAACAGCCGGAAACTATATAATATCAACTAAGGATCCTACCGCAAAATTTCAGAAAGTGGTTAGAAACATAATTTCGACAGCAAAATCATTAATTACAGACCACGAAAAATATGAATGCATTAACTCCAATCCACAATCCCCCGAATTATATTCGTTGATAAAACTTCATAAACTTAATTACCTTATTAGACCTGTTGTTTCTTATGTAACGGCACCTTCTTTCAAACTTTCAAAATTCCTCAATGACTTGCTAATAAAACATTGCAATTTTAAATCTAAATTTTCGGTCAAAAATTCATACGAACTAATTGCAAATATCAAAGACACAATTATACCACCTAATTCCAAACTCATTTCTTTAGATGTTAACAATCTATCTACCTCCGAAAGATACGTATTACTTAGTTGAAGAATTATTAGAAAACAATAATGTCAATACTATCATTAAATCAGATATTCTTTCATTATTACAAATTTGTTTAGATCAAAATTATTTCCATTTCAATAACAAATATTATACTATTGAAGACGGCTTGATTATGGGCAATCTGTTAAATCCTTTGTTAGCAGAAATATTCATGAAAAACTTAGAGAAATTAATTCATAATCATCCACTCAGTAAATATTGTTTATACTGGTATCGATATCATTATTTGCTTCACAGGAACAGATAGACAGTTAAAATTTTCGAAAATCATATAAATTCATTACATCCAAAAATCATCCATATCTACATGAAATGTCAGCATTCAATAGTTTTATTCATAGATTGATTAACATCCCGTTATCACCAGAAAATTTCAACAAAGAATTGAATTTGATTAAACAAATAGCCAAAAATAATGGTTACAATCCCAAACTAATAAATAATATTTTGAATAAAAAACAAAGTAGAATCGCATTGAATGAAGTTTACCCTGTCGATAAATTGAAACAAAAATTCAACACCTTAACCTACGTTGGCATTACAAGTGAGAAACTGAAATCATTCTTGAGTAGCAATAATTTTAACATAGCTTTCCAAACTAATAATAATTTAGGCAAATATATAAAAAATAATAAAACCAAACCAGGTAAAAACAATAAATCAGGTGTTTATAGATTGAATTGCAACGACTGTGATAATTTCTACATTGGTAGAACTCATAGAAATTTTAATATCAGAATATCGGAACATAAACGCAGTTTTTCAAATGAAAAATCAGATTCAAATTACGCGAATCATCTCTTAGAAAATAATCACTCTTTCGACCCACAGTTTGAAATTTTGCATACAGATAATAAATATTGGAAGATAGATCTTTGTGAAACTTTAGAAATCAATAAATACAAACACTCAGGTAGACTCATTAATGAACAAGTCGATTTAAGCCCTTCACCTCTATTGAATCTCTTCGGGGAGCAATCTATTCCATAATTTTATTCGATATACCTGTCATAAATAACCACTTAAGAAGAAGCAACCCAATAAGCTTTTAATTACTCAAGAACATTTATATTTATGTTATCTGTACATTCATTCGTCTGAAGAAGCTACGGTGTAGTGAAACGCGTTACGAATCGCAATTATTAAGTAAAATTCCTTAAAACACAGTACTTGTTTTTATTATTGATAATGGAATCTTACCAAGTAAAAGCCTCCCAAATGCAAATGTTAAGAGAGAAATAAATTCAATATGTGCTTAAAAGTGTGTATTTCTTCAATCCGTAATTTATAAAGGAAACGAAAAATCTAGTAAACTTCAATTCACTCCGTGAATATCATTTTCTGAAGACAATATAATGATAGCACTATTTTGAGGAAACGACCGAGATTACAAAGTACTTCTTTGTTTGATTTTCTATCATTCATGAACTCAGGTTCATTTGATGTTTTGAATTGAATATGATAATAGGAACAGGAAAATAAAATTCCTATTTCTGAATTTTTTCAATTATTCTGGGAGATAATCACAAAAATAGGCAAGATTGTTTTTTCGAGCAGCATAAAATAGCCCCACAATTTTTACAAATATTGTGGGTAATTCCAACAAACATCGAGGACTTTCATCTGATTCTAGCTGACTGATGCTGAGTACGTTCTTTGTGTTTTTTAGCTGAAATCTCGCTATGCACCAACCAACAACTAGACGAAAAATATATAACAGTATACCTTCAGACGAAAATTTGCTGATGATAATCGATGAAATGAAAGATTTTGTATACGGCAACCATTTCATTGACCATCGTGAATTTCAGAAAATGATAAAACAAGCGAATGAGCCATCGGTTTCTGTTTCGTCTAGATACTAATGTTTATGTAAATGAGGTCGACGTTAACTATACCAGGGCTATGCTGAATACTTTTAGATACAAGAAATACACGATCCTATGATGCAAACTGGTTTATTTATCTTCAAAGTAATTTCCACCTACATGAATGCATTTTTGTAATCGAAGATTCCGGAACTGAAATCCTTGAAGCCAGTCATCTTCAGAAATGCGATGAATTGCCTCATTGATCTTCTTCTTCGTCCACCACGTAAATGTTTTTTCAGGTTAAAGAACAACCAGAAATCACACATGGCCGAATCAGGCAAGTAGGGCAGATGTGGAATGACTTTTGCCTTATGTTCGCGTAAAAAGTTATTTTTTGACTGTTTTTTGACGTTATGCACTAATCTTGTACTCTGAAAAAGTGCGTACATTACTTTTTGATAGATCTTTACTTTTTAGCAATGGTTGGGTGATCTTCGTGAATCCGTACACAGCTCCCCTGGAGGAAAAGAACATCGAAAAATTGAATGTATGTTTCATCACCTTATAAGATTTTCGGCAGAATACGTTGACCACCAGTATTCAACATTTGCAACGTTTCTCGTGAGATTGTTACTCGCTCTGCTTTTTGGAAATCGTTTAATGTAAAGTGTACCCAACGACTAACATTTTTTTTCTTATGGGGATGTTCATATAAAATTGAATTGACTGCTGCTGAACCAACACTAAGGCTTTCTTCAAACACTTGATCAATGCACATTGAATCTTCTTCGGTCATATGTCGCAGTCGCTCAATATTGGTAACAGTCTCTTATGAGCAGAGCCTACCAGCACCTGATTCATCACCAAGCAATATCCGTCTCCTTTTAAATCTTCTATATGACCAAAACACTGTTGCCCGTGATGAACTTTGCTCATCAAATGCGTCCTGCAACCTTTCAAGACATATACGCCGAAGTAAACCAACTTAGTAATCGTACTGGATCATCGAGAGCACATATTGTCTGGACATGTCAATGTTTCGCTAAGAAATACTCGTTATCATGTTTAGTCTATCACTTTTATAAAAAATGATCGAACAGGTCGATTTTGTTTTTCATTTTCACACCTTCTGAAGAAATTAATTTGTTTTTGATGACATATGTAATCCCCATAAATTAATTTTTTTTTTGTTCTATCAGAAAAGAAAACAACAGTTATGGAATCAGAATGTGGTAATGGCAATATAAGTGTAGCCACCATGGAAAACATCGCAATGTATATATTGCGCTACAAAATCAATAATGAAGAAAAATTTAGATCGGTTCTGACGAGCGTTTAGTTTCGAACTTATCGAAATTGCATCTTAAAAACCTTAGATGTCATTCAGTGAAATAGATCGTATTCACATTCTGATAATGAGACCGTCGAAAATGTACTACCAAAATACGTGAGCAGTATTTTTCTCCACACTACTTATTTTCCTTTATATGATCTGCCTACTTAAGATATAACTAATATACCTCGTTGAGTAATGCAGATGAGAGTATCAATTACAAATACCAATACGTTTCTCTTGTAGAACGCAATCTTATTTGAATATTTCAGAATACTCAGCAATAAAAATGAAAAAATAACGGAAACAACTGACTTTGTTCAAATTATTCTGGCTTAAAATTCTTCAAATTGTTCGCTTCATGAACACACAGGCTCTGATAACATATGATTGGATTGCTGAAAACTTAGCCTCGTCTTCTCCCTCGAATTGTTTGGGATCTGAAAAGGGTCTGGGCCATTTATAACGGACAAATGGACGTCTACAAGTTAAAGGCGGCCGCCGATCTCTTTTCTCATCTTCATTTACCTAATCGAAGCAAAATCCCGGCCATGTTCCAAATCGTAGAGGACAGTCTTCTCATTTTCATAGGAATTGCCGCGGATGACCAATAAAACTATATGATCAGGACTGTACTTCACACAAAGAAAATAATACGAGAAAAAGTTTTTCATTGCATTAAGATGGCCTTGTACTCTGTTAAAACTGTTCATAAAATTGAGAAAAAGGATTTAACATTGCAGAGAAAAATGAGTTTCGATCAAAACCTTATAAGCATCTAAATCGTTAGTTTTTTCTTTTTATTTATAGTCGTTTTTGCAATGTTCTTTATATCTTTCAATTTCTCCCAATTTTGTCAAATTATCGTTCTTAATCGTAGGAAGAACACATTTCTGAACGAAAAGGGCATATCAATTGGGTGCTGGCTGATAATTCAAATACAACGTGTCAATATCCAATAATTCTATCCCTTCAGTTTAGCAGAAAAGCTTTTTGATAACTATACACTATAAGCCACTTCTCCTTGTGCTATTTACTACGAGGATTATCCAGAAAGTTTTCGACTTACCTTCACATCAGGGGAAATGACGTAACCAATAAGTCTTCACGAACACCTTAAACGCGGAAAGCCTTGATTTGTGAATTTTGTACGATTGTTTAGAGTGCCTTATTTGCAGATGATGAAAATTAGTATTCAGTTTTTCTTCAAATTCGAAAGAAGTTATGAAGAAACTTTTGAGATGATGAACACAGCATTGGACATCGATTGTTTGTATAAAATAAAATGAAGGAGCGGTATAAACGGACCGCATATCTGCTAATAACGACCCACACTCTGGGCCGCACTGGACCCAAAAATACACGAGATTTTCGGACTTTTGCGACTTGTAATAAATTAAGATCATCGATGCGAGAACTACAATGGGAATTTCGAAATGTAGGGTTGATAGGATTTCAAATCGAAAATTTTAAATGGTTAGATTGCTGGCGGCTTATCATGAAAAACTGTCGCATTGAAATCCCTCAGAACGACTTGAACATGATCACTAAGGATGAAAATCACCTTAAGAGAATTATAACTGGTGATGAATCGTGGTTTTATTGTCATGACCCCGACACCAAAGATCAATATTTCCAGCGGAAGCTTTCATTCGAGCCACGGCCGAAAAAAATCTCGCCAAAGTCGAGGCAATGTCAAGTTAATGTTGACTGTTTTATGTTAAATGTGGTGGTACTTCATCCTAAATAAACTTCTGAAGATCACACAATCAGGATGAACATCATATCGAAGTTGTGAAAAGAAAAAAACGGCCACAGCTTCGGGAAAGCGATGATTTGCTGCTTCGTCCGGATAACGTAGCAACGAATTCATTAAACCTCGTATAGCAACATTTTACAAAGCACAATATCTTTTATATACGTCAGCCTTCTTACAGTCCTAATATAGCTCTATGCAACTTTCAGTTTTAAAAAATGAATACTCTGCTTGCAGGACGATTCTTTTGAAGTCGATAACAAAAACGAATACCGAAACGGCTTCTAAATCTGGCACAGACATTGGGAGCATAATATTGAATCCAGTGGGGACTATTGCGAAGGGTGTCACGAGCCAGATGACGTAGAATAACACCGGAGAAGAAATATCGAGAATAGTCGAATACTTTTCGAACAATCCTCGTATGTATTATACTCTACTGTACCTATTACCTAAGTCAGTATTTTTATGAAAATTTAGTCCAACGGGGCTCCATACATGAAAATTTTTAATAAAACATTGGATAAAGAGTGATAAAGGCTCGACAAGAAATGTTAAATATATCATGAAAAGAACTTAATCGCATTATGATTCGCGAGCTCAATCAAACTCTTCTAAGGTATTCTATGAAAAAACTCTGAATTTTTCGATATTGTCCCTTCATGGAATAATATGGAAATGAAGTTCCAGGATTGAAAAAGGGTAGAGCCACAAAGCTTATTCGGGCGATTTCAAACGACTTCAAGTGGATAAGTGGTTTTGGTTGTAGGGTAGCGTTCTGCACAATGACCGGTAGTGGCAAACGCCCAATCGACCATGAACTGGCTGAACTCAATTCTACACTTCCTTCAAAGTATTCGAAATAGAAACTCAGACATTTGAGTAAATGCGTTTCATACAAAAAATAAAAGTGGAAATAATTAATCATGTTTTTCTTCGGCACAATTATTTTTCATAGGATGAATTGTATTACTTCTATTTCAACAAAAATTATAATAGGAAAATTACATTATTTCTATTTGTTCCTTTAAGATGGATAGAGAAGAGAAAATTGCTGTGAAATTTCTAACAACTATCCGCTACCATGATGCACTTAATTTTAACAGGAAGGTATTTCTACGGAAGGTTTAACATTCCTTAGGGTACATAACATTAGATACTTTGTGATCCACATGAAAAAGATAAAATCTTCTTATTATTCACGTTAATTTTACTCGCGCATTCAATCTCTAAATTTTCCTGGCTTAATTGATCAAGGCTTCAAGGCTCGTTTCAACGTTCCAGCTGAAAATACAATTGTCCAGGACAATTTTTTCGAGGCAGTGGGAATGTTGAAGTTCAGTGCAGTTGAACGTAAACCGTTTCACACGTTAGTGTATTGCCCCGTCAGTTGATGATGGAATGTGGTATCTCAAGAAAAATTAAAAGTAGTGTGTAACGATAAATAAGGAGTGGACAAGAAAACCGTTCCTAAGAGAACACAGTCATGAATCTTGGAAAGAATTACGTATCGAAACACATTGTGTTACAAAACATGTTCAGCGATTATTCAAGGGTGTTTGGAGGAACTATTATAGTTTGAAGGCGAAATATGAAAATAGTTTACAACAATCTTGAACATATATTGCGCGATCAAAATCTCCAACTAATTGTGAAGGGTAAATTAGAGAGAAGGCGAAGAATTGGTAGAAAAAAAGATATTATTACTGCACTATATCAGAAATTTGCCTTTGAAGAATAAATAAGAATAGCGGAGAATAAAGAATAATTTGTTGTGATAATCGTCTACCTGTACTAAGAGCACAGTACCTAAAGACGAAGTAGAAATCGCACGCAGAAATCGTAGAGATAATAGTCTCTCCACATGGCATCGTAAAATTAGCCTTAATAAACAAAATTGTCTAATTTAGGCTAATGTTAATTCAAGCTCGATTATGAGAAGTTATGGTATGCCATGAACACAGATTATGCTTGTTTGAAGATGTTACAATAAGTGGTGACAGCCAACCTGCAATTTCAATCAATTTTTCGTGGCCTAATTTTGATGCCACGAATATTGACGATAAATACTTTTAAGAGGTTGATGGTTCGTTACCTCACAGAACTATTTTAATAATAAATTCAATGAATTATTGGCCATCGACATGTTGATATTTAACGGTTCGACACTTTTTCCTATGGGATCGCCTCACAAATCATTGAAATCTTCACCAATGAGACATATGCACATTCACAATTAGGAGAAAAGAAATTAAACAAAGCGGTGAAATTGAGAATCAATTATTCCAAGACATCATCAGAAATTTCGACAAGAAAATGTAGATGTATCAATAGTTCCTAGGCTAATACTCTTACACATTAGTTTCCAATGAACCAAATAACAATAAGATGCTCAAAAGTATTTCGAAAAAACCATTTATATTTCTATTGCTTTGCTAATTTTCATCCGCGTGATAATATATCTGGCGAATGGTCGAATTGAAATGTTTAGATGCGCGAACTCGGATAAAGTATAATTTGTATAATGAAAAATATACTTTCGGAAGTACGCCACTCTTCGGGGTATTCTCCCTCCAAGAAAAATAATTTGTAAACGGAAACGGAAGCAGCTTTGAATGCCTTAAGAACAGCTCTTAGATTCATTTTCCATTCATATTTTCCGCGGAATATGACAATAAAACAATAAATCAGTTTCTCAAATAGGAAAGAATGACAAAATGCAAATGATAGGGAGAACAATGCGGCTCAAAATACATCAAAACAATTTAAAACTTCTATTTCACGCCAGAAAGACGACCAGAAGATTTGAGAATAATTATTACCCTCGAAATTTGCTCAGTTCGTCGCACCTCCCTTTCCTTTGGAGTGAAAATCGATTCGGGTTCGGGAAAAATAAACACATGATAAATGGAGATTGTCGTCATTGCTTTTCTACAGTTCTTGTAGGTCGTTATCTTTGAATATTTCCCGAATGCGTTATCTTTTTCATTGGAGAATCAATATACGTTTCATCCATTTTTCGCATACGAAAGTTGTTTTACATGTAAAATACCATATATTATCAAATATGACTCCTTCCTTCTACTCTTCATTATCTTCAGGGATAACACGCTTGAGCGAATATTTCTCAATACATAACAATGAATGAAATCAACTAAGATATGAATAAAGTTTTTCTAGCAAATCTTCAAGCATTATTGGACTTTCATTAGGATCATCTTCATTGCAGTTATTTCATATAGATTCTGAAAATAGATAGAGAGAGGCAGTATAATGTTTCAAATGGTGTCTTTGAAAAACTTATGTCATAGTAGTTATATAATATTTTTAGAAGAGAACCAGTAAATAACAAATTAAACTGGGATTTATCTAAATATTGATAGCGCAAATGATTTTCTTGAACCCTTAACCTTTAAACCTCTTTTTATATTTCACAGCTGATAATTCATGTTGAATTATTGAGATTTCCTTCTATTAATTTGAATTTATCATAATTACCTGACTATTTCAAAATACACTCCTCACAAAAATTATCGCATCACCCTACTTTTACGACAATACTAGATAAACTTTTAGGTTGGTCATTCAAGAGTCGCTTGGTAACTTTCAGAAGTGTAAAATCAAAAGATATCATTTAAAAGAGATGAGTTTATGATGTAAATATCAACAAATCTCGAGTTAATGAAAAATTTGAAAATTCTACCATCTTCAAACATTCGCGAAGAGACCAATCAACAGGCATCGAATGGTTACTAATCATTTTCAAAATCGATTATTTTCTCCCCGGGCCCTAATTACTGCCAGTATGTGTCTCGGAAGCCTCTCAAACAAATTTTGGATGTACTCTTGAGACACTGAGTTCCAAATTGCAGGAACCAGATTTTCTAGTTGTTGCAGTGTTCTACAAGGCATCCTACTGAATTTGCCACCCCATGTTGTCCAAACATGTTCTATGAGATTCAAGTCGAGACTTCTGGCTGGCCATCTTAAAATATCAATTTCGGCATTTTGCAGAAATTCTGTAACTACTCTAGCTGCATGAGGCCGAGCATTATCATGCATATATGATATATATATATATATATATATATATATATATATATATATATATATATATATATATATATATATATATATATATATATATATATATATATATATATATATATATATATATATATATACACAACAAGGATATCTGCGATGTATCTGGCCGCTGTTATTCTTCCATTGTTCTTCCATTATTCACTAGGACTAATTCAGTTCGACCATGGAAAGAAATGCCTCCCCACACCATTACTGAGCCTCCTCCGAAGTTTTCGGTTTGCCGGATATTGCATTGCTGATACCGTTCCCCAGGTCGTCTGTATACATGCATGCGTCTATCATTTCATATTAGACAGAACCTGGACTCGTCTGAAAAGAGAACATTCGACCATTCTGGAATACCCCAATTTGCATGTTCCCTCGCAAACTGAAGTCTTGCAACTCGATGCTCTCTGGTGAGACGCGGGCCGGTAGAAGACACCCTTGGTCTTATATCGTCTTCTCTGAGCCTGTTCCTAACAGTTTGCAATGAAATATGCACATTTCTGGAAAGTGCAGGTTCATTTTGTAGCATTCTAGCCGTACAGTGCCGAACTCTTAGTACAGTTAAACGAAGCCAACGATCATCACCTGGTGTTTTTATCCGATTTCTTCCCTGTCCGGCTCTTCTTTCATATTCCCCTGTTTCGTGGTACCAATTAATTGCTCTTGAATCAGTGCTTTGGTTAATGTTCAACAAGTTAGCTACGCAACGTTGGCTTCCCCCTCCTCTAGAAGTGTTACAATTCTTACCACGTCATGATCACTCAAATAGCGTCCAGGACGTTCAGCAGCCATTACAATTAATTCAAAGATTCGAAAATCAACAAGAAACACAAAAAACTTGTATTAATTTAGCTTGAAAACTGAAGAGAAATTGAATGAATATTGATAGTCAAATAAACTGATTCTTGTTTCAGACGTGTTTGAGATCATATGGAAACAAATGTTACTACATAGATAAGATATTTTTCCCCTCATATGTCCAAAAACATATGTTGGCAAAGAAACTGTGATCGAACTGCTTAATCGATTGTGGAATTCAGAATACCAGGTGATGAGACAATTTTTGTGGTGTGTCTATCAATAATATCACGTATCACTTGTCTCTCTGATGATCTAGCTAAATCGGCTGTTAAAACCACCACTATAGGTCATGAACCGTTCTGCAGTTCGAACAAACTAAACAGACAGCAGGAACTGAAATGGTGGCAAAATAACAACCCTTCAAGTCTTGAACAAACAAAAAAGTTCATCAACTATTGGCAAAGAAGATTTCACAACATTTCGACTAATCTAGGAACGAATTGTGAAACATTGCTTGCCTCCTAACTGTGTACCTGTGTACACTAAGATACAATATCAACAATAAGAGCTAATCGAATGTAGGGTGTGTAATAGGGTCAATAACTCCCAGGAAGATTCTCGATTTTGAAAATAAATACTAAGTCTACTGGGAAACAATTCAAGTAGGGTCATAAACAATATTCAAATATTCTCATAATCCACCTGGGTCCATCTTTTTCCAGCTCAATCTGGCTCCGTAGCAGAAAAAATACCGTAAATTACGATAGAGCCCATAACCGAAATTGCATTGAAGCAACGCCGAAAAACCATCAAAACAAGAGAACTGTGGGTCCTAGTCACGATGGATATAGAAAATGTTTTGGCAGCGCATCGTGAGTGAATTAACAGCGGAACTCACAATGAGAAAAATATTCCCTACTTAAGAAAAACAGAAAACGATTATCTTAATAAAAGATTCAGTATGAAGAAATTCAATTCAGCATAACTAGCGGGATAGTGCAGGATTCGTTTTTTGACCTTTGCAGTAGAATGTTCTGAGGCTAAGGGTTTCCAAAGATGTCGAAGTGATAGCTTTCGCTGATGACCTGGCGATAATAGCTGCATGGAGCACTAGTGCAAGCCTTGATATAGAATAGAAACAAACGGCAATCAGGATAGGAGAACATTTCGCACTAAACAGACCATTACCTAGCGGCGCTCAAGAAAACAAACGAAGGTAGTTCATTCAACTCTACCATATGGAACCCAAGTATGGCAAAACGGTAAGAAAATCAGTACCTGAAAAACAAAAAGCGCAGAACGTCTAATAGTAAGTCGGGCATATAGAATGGCATCTAAAGAAGCCATCATGATAGTCGCAGAAATTATTCCGATAACCTTAATATTGAAAGAAAGGGTCAAACTGGTCCAAAACCAGCAGGAAAAGATGGCCAACAGGAAAGAGATTCCCAGACTATGGCAAATAATATCAAATTTGAGGACTGGATTTGAAAAAATATATATGGCGAAGGCGACTACCCTCTTAGTCGAGAGCTGTTTTAAGTGTTTTAAGAAATACCTGGTCGAACTCCTGTTATTATAAAAAGTGAGGAGAACAGGGATAAAATCGAACCCTACACAGGGAATATCATTTGAAAAAGGAGAAGGACTAGAGAACAAGGTCTCATTCTGATACAGAATATCATAGAAAAGTATTCCCTCGGAGAGAGAAGAATGCAACCACGCTATACCACTCAGCTGGAGCATGATCACAGGAACGTCCGACAGACATTGATCTACGAGTAACACCAGCATCTATTGGGATGAACGGGAGAATCGACTACTAGAGATGTTTAAGTCGGTATCAGAAGTCAGAGAATATTCCCCGCGATCGAAACTAAGCGGCGTTCAGCCATAAATACTTTTCTCTTGGCCACAAAAAATTAGATCAATCAACATTTTTGTTGACAAAAAAAGCTAAATGTAAAGATTTAACGTTGCAAAAAGAATTTTTCGGTATTCTTTAATCAACCAGACTCAAACTGGGTATACTAACTACCAAATTAAATTCCACTGATAAAATTCTACATTTCTGGTGAATCACTTCAACCATGTTAATTGAAATAAAATAGCGGGATTTCAGAAGATAGTAGAGAAACTGAGCATAGATGATTTTGCATTGACAGAGAATAATAACAAGTAGTGCCACCTACAAAATTCAAGGCCCAATGATAGATGGGTTGTTGGAGATTCTCTACTTTTATAACATGCTTTTTGTTTTCAAAGATAGTTTGACCTAGTATTAATTCGGTCATATTTAACGTAGGAGTTTCTTCTTTAAAGAATTGCTTAACAACTTACTTCAAACAAATATTATACGCAAACTAAACTTCACAACACACTACAATTTTGCCTGGAGGTGTTTCGCTCATGGAAGTTTCCAGATATTAGCTTTCAATGACATAAATTCCTTGAAATACATCAATTTTGAACTCTGACCAAATAACAAAGCAAAACTAGAGGATTCTTCAGAAAAGAATTTGAGAATAAACAATAATTCTTTCATTTTAGGTAATGAATTTTTTGGTTGTTCTTGAACGTATTTTTCTCAATATTAGTTATTTTCGATTCAATTTCACCAATATTAAGCTATGTCGCATTGAATTAATTCTCAAACTTAACAAGAAATCGAAATTTACATGGTATTTTTCTTCCATTTTCTTTCTCTTCATATTCAATGTCGAAACAGGAGAGATGGTTTTGAGGAAAAATAAAAGTTGAAAAGCCCTACCTCCATCGAATTCGGTACACGTGAAAAATTTCATAATTTCAATTTTCGCTTAAATAAATAATAGCTCCGATTTTCGCCAGCACTTTATAAGTGAATCGCCTGAAAATCGATAACGGAATATTCAGAAAATTTATATTTGTCGTGTTCCTCTTTTTTCCCCTATGTTTGAGTTTGAAATATTCAAATTTCATTGTTAGCAGTCGCGTGCTTTTTTAAAGACTTTCCACTCGCTGTGCCTTTCGTATTTGAGTGGTCTGGGCGTTGATTTTAGGTCCAAATGTGCGAAGGTCCTTAATTGATAATGGATGTATCTTGTTTTCATGATCTCATATGTGTGCTTCGCTGCCGATTTGTGCTGAATATTCACAAGATGGGGGTAGAGCTCGCCATTTTGAGTTTAAAGTTAATTGTTATTCTTTTCTATAGAGGATGTCGAATTTCGGAGTGTGACTCTGAAATCTGAAATAAATATCCCAATACGCACTTTCAATTTGAAGACCTCTTCAAAGTCAGAATCTTCATTATTTATTATTGAGAAAAGAACGAAGTTTATGTATTTTAATGACTATATAGCAAAATAATATCAACAACAACTAGTTGAATGTCGATAAGGGCTCATTATTTATATGGCTCAAATTATGTTCTGAACGTTCTGATGTAGAGAGATGGATATGGTAAATTGTATATAAATATATATATATATATATATATATATATATATATATATATATATATATATATATATAGATATATATATATATATATATATAGAAGAAACTTTTCATTTAGGTAAGTTGGCCTAAATCGACTTATTTCGAGTTGAAGAGTCAGTGATATAACGTTATATATATATATATATATATATATATATATATATATATATATATATATATATATATATATATATATATATATATATACAGGATGTCCGTGAATTGCGCGTATAACGTTATATCACTGACTTTTCAACTCGAAATAAGTCGATTTAGGCCAACCCTAAATGAAAAGTTTCTTCGTTAGGCCGCTAGAGTCGCCAAATCCAAAGAATTTTTATCTTATTTTTCGAATAATTCCAGAACGACACGATCGATATAAACCATATTTGGTTTGCGTAATCGGGTGCGTTATTCACGTTTTTTAGTGATCCACGCAATGACTTTGACGTTTTACAAGTGTCCCTAAAAACTCGAGCGTGTTTTTAATCAACCATAATTTTTAACTGTCTGCGTTTGAGCAAAACTGTTTCAGACATTGAGTAACTAGACTAATTATCAAACTTTTTTGTCTCTTGAGAAATTTTGATATGATGAGCGGTTCAATCACAAAAATCAATTTTTCAATTTCATGATTTAATTTCTTCAACCTCCTAGCAAATCAAAAATATCACATATTGGCCTTGTTGGCTAGGCTTGACAACCTCTTGTTGACAAAATGATGTTTTCTAGGTTGCTAAGTCGGATCAAGCAAATACGAAATTCAATGTTCAGTAGTACAAAAATCGAAAAATTCGAAGAAAAAATTTAATAAGTTTTTCACAATGACCATTCAAAAATATGAAAACAGGTTGGCCAGTTGGAAACTAAATACGAAAAAAGAAATCACTTCAGAATAACGATTACTTAGTTTACACCTATAATTTCATTCAACTATAGTGAATGTTCAAAAATTCGACCATTTTGCTGAATACAGGAGTTAATCCTCTTTAAGAAATTGAATTGGACTCTTGGCATTACTTCAGGGTCATTTTTGAAGAAGTTGCGGCCGCATTTAAAATGCTCATATGTAACTCTTGTCGGGTGTCAATTGGAGAAGAGTAAACTCTAGATTTTGAAACACCCCAAAGAAAGAAGTCGCACGGTGTCAAGTCGGGAGATCGTGCTGGCCAACTTACAGGAGCAACATCTCCCCTTCCGATCCAACGATTGGCATACTGTGCATGTAAGAACTCGCGAACCGCTCAAGTGAAATGAGGAGGTGCACCGTCGTGCATAAAGCACATTTCTGCACCCAGTAATAATTTTAGTTGATTTAGTTTACGCAGGGGCAACTAATGTCTGCGAAATTCACAATGCTATGCCGACAACCACTGATCGGCGCCTAAGTGAGAACAATACTCCTCCCTGGAGAGTTCGTCTGGAAGGAAAGATAGAAAATATAAGAGAAAAAATGATATTACTCATACTTACCTTAACTCCACGGCATCCTCCATAGAGCTCGAAAAATCTGTTCGCAATGTAGCACCGGATTTCCGAATAAAAGCTGAGTACCCCCAGTTTAACAGCAGAATGACGGTCATATGTGACTGCCTGAAACAAAAAATTAAAGCCTTAGGCAACAGATCGCGACATTATAACGAGCGCATCGAGAAGTATAAGAATAATAAACTATTCTACAAGAATAGAAAACAATTTTTCCGCGACCTTGAGGGCACTGAAACTAAAGAAGGAACACCACCAACATCTAATGAAATTCATGACTTCTGGAATGGTATTTGGTCTAATGACACGCCATATGACAACTCCGCATTCTGGCTGGCTGAGGTTGAATCGAAAACGCCCGAATATGAGATGGCAGACATCACTGTAACTGTGGGTATATATCTCATGCACTCAAAAGAACAAATAACTGGGCTGCCTCTGGAACAGACAAATTGCAAAATTGCTGGTGGAAATACTTTACCTCTACACACTCCACGATTGCATGCCTGTTCCAGCTTGGACTGGACGACCCTACATCAATCGGAGAGGACCTGACCCTCGGTATTACACACCTCCTCCCAAAAGGAGGCATAACTCCAGATCCACAGCTCTAATGTCCCATCACGTGCCTGCCAACACTCTACAAACTCTTAACAAGTGTCCTGACCTTCCACATCAATAATCAATCAATGCACACCTCATTCTAGCACATGAACAGAATAGATGTAGGAAAGGGCTAGAGGATGCAAAGAGCTACTCGTTATTGATCACATTATAAACAGGTGAAGAGGAGACAACGCAATCTTTCGGTAGCATGGATTGCCTACCGAAAGGCATTCGACTCCGTCCCTCATTCCTGGCTGATGAGGGTGTTGAGGTTGTACGGTATATCTGAAGCGGTGAGAAACCTACTTAATCACCTGATGAGCACGTGGCGGACTTCGATTCATTCGAGAACAGAGGCGGAAGAAATGAAGACTGATGAGGTCCTAATCAAGAGGGTTATCTTTCAGGGGGATACTCTAAGGCCTCTATGGTTGTGCCTGGCCTTGAATCCCCTAAGCTGTCTCTTAAACAACAGTCCAGACAGCAACATCTTCGATAGACATAATAATTTAAGAATCAGTCACCAACTATATCTGGATGATCTCAAGCTGTACCCCTCGATGGATGATACCCCAATTGCCTGGAAAAAAAAAGAAGTTAATAAAAACGAATCGCTTACTTACCTCACTACACGCTACTTACATCCTGACCAGGGCGTATCAGCGGCATATTGCGGGCCTCAATATCCCCTCGGATCAATGCCGACGCTGTTCGCGAGGGCTGGAGTCTATCCAGCACGTCACCTCCTCCTATCCAATACTAGCCCTTAAGAATTACCTCTCTAGGCACAACGCAATGGCTAAAATATCAAAGCATTGGACCCAAGCTCGGCCTCATTGAAGTTAAAATGAAAACTTACCTGTATCAGCCTGAAACCATCATAGAAAATGAGGAATTTCAGTACTCCATAATAGACCTCATATCGCAGTATTCTACAAAAATGAGAAGGACGTGACAATCCCGGCTGATGACTACATGGCTCGAGCGCACACCGAGAATGTCGATAAATATAGAGACTTGGCATTTGAGATTAATGAAATTTATGGACTGCTCTGTGGTTGTTATACCGCTCATAATATCCACGAATGGCTTGGTCGAGTCCCATCTCATAGAGAATACCAAGAAGATGGGGCTTGACAATTCAATCATTTCTATGGCTCAGAAAGTATTGGAAAGGACCAGACTTGCATGGTGCTAATTCTGGTGAGTAAGGTAATGTGGGAAGACAGGAAGTCTAATCCTTCCCAAAAATGAAGAATGTGCTCAAAGGAGAACTCTTCAACACAATTCCTGTCATTGAGATGGCGATGACAAAAAAGCTGGAAACCATTTGGAAAAAAGTATTCCAATAATTTCTCTATCCATGAATTCAACGTTGAGATGAAAGTATTGTTGGCCAAAAAAAGTACTTTCAACGAGAATAATTCTAATATATGTGACCTTTTTCGTATCTAATAACCTAAACTACAAGGTAATTGAATTGAGGAAAAACCAAACGTCATTTCGGAATTAGATAAAAAATATTAATAATTCATCCAATAAATTCGACAATCATAATCTTCGAATTGATAATGTAAAAATATGGTATGAGAATATCCTACAGCAAGTATTCATAAATGTATTTTGCTGTCTATTCGGAGTTGCGCACACGCCAGAGACCTACGTCCCAGTATGACGTGAAACAGCAACTTATAAAATGTTATCCCTACGAAAATTGCCGAACGCTAAAGGAATATTTCACTCAAATAATTCCCATAATGAAAGAAAACTTGTAGAATTTAAGAAAAGGCAGAAACAAGAATCCTAATTCAGAATCAAAAATTATAAATTTGTATTTCAGCAAAAATTTCATCGTCAGGTCGAACTGAAAATAATAATCATCTTTTTGTTCATTTTTGGGGTCGAGCAATTCCGCACATTCCGTTCATAATCACTACTCAAACAGTCTGGAAAACATAATTGAAAATGCATCCTCTTTCAATTATACGACACGAAACGGAACTAATCCATGCCAACTTGATGCAACGTGATTGTCCCTATATGTAATTTTAATTTCGATTCAGATTCGTTCATTTTCGTTCAGAGAATCAATCCCAAAGACTTAATCCTGTTTGGTACGAACACTCACTTTCTTTGTATTCGAGGAGTACTTCTTACTTAATTATTATAGAGTATGCGAGGGATCTTTCCAGTTTCTGAACTATGAAGTAAATCACAAAATGTAATCAAAAACTTCATAAACTTTTCACGAGGTGTTAATTGCGTTTCAATTCTGATACATTCGAGAAGGTTTGATCTAGCGTGAAATAGGTAGAACACTTGTACTTGCACGTGCGACGATTTCTCTCGTGACCCAGCCATCCCAAGGAACGATTGATCATGTAAGATGGCCGCGGAAGATCGCTTTATTCAACAGCGTACTTTGAGGGAACGTTTCACCACTTCTAGTAGTTTGCAAACTCAACTCTTCATGAAGCTAAACATTCTTGTTATCAGAGAAACGGTAAGAAAACATCTCGCAAAACTTAACTTTCATTCCAGAAGACCTACCATAATCACGAAGTTCGCTACGGAACACCGTGTTGCTATAAAACGCGTCCATTGGATTGATCACTACTACTACTGGAAATGCGTTCTATCAAATAATGGGTTCGGATTCTGTTTATTCAGTAACGATCGACGTAAAAACATTTTAAGACGTGTAATCGAACGATTTGGTCAATTCATCGTTGCAGGAACCTGTCCTTTCGGGGTGGATGTCTTATGGTTTAAGGCGGCATATCTTTGAAAGAATACACTGAACTTCATCTGTTAAATCACGGCACTCTCACGAGTCATCAATATGTGGACGCCATTTCAGGAAAATCTATAGGAAGTGCTTTGTTCCTCTTCTAGGTCGAGATTTTCTTCTTCTTTATAGAAGTGAATTGCTTCTAAAGGTGCAATCTGTTTTTGCTGCCGCCTGTATCAGTCGACCAGCCTTCAATATTGTGTATTGCTTGAGATGCTTATCGAAAGTAGGCAGATCCTTCTAGAAATTCACCATCTTTTAGCTTGAACTTTACCGCCGCAAGATCTCTTGAAAAACATTACTACAGGAGCAAAATTTCAAGTTTCTTGTAAGCAATGAGGCATGTTCTGGGAGTTTTTCTTTTGTTCAATAAGTATTATACAAAATTTTGCCCTACGAGCTGTTGAGACCAGCTACTTTATCTTCAACCACCCATGGCTGTTGAATAAGAACCAAGTCATCACCCGAAGGTTTTTTCACTAGAACTTTGACTTGTACCTGCTGAAATCTATAAACAGTTTCAGTTACTTCTGCTTGAGCATAAAGAGGTTTCTCTGTGATTATGACATATGACTGCCGGCACCATCAGTACTGATGTTCAGTACTCTCCATTCGGCTCTGCTAATGCAATTCAATTTCATTGTGGATGAAAACAACATCCTGACCTTTCCAATTTCCATTGGATTTGTCTTACACCCTGAGACGTCTCTCGATCCATGTGTCTTCGGCTATCTTTCCCCTCTTTATCTTCTCTCTTCTCTCCTTATACCTCTCCGCTGTTGTACGCTTTAACGTTTAGCTTTATGCTACTCTATGAAGAGACACATTTTATTTCTCTTTTAGCTGTCACGCAATCAGCGGGGATGAAAGAGATTAAGACTCCAGCATTTAGCTCTAATTGAGATTCTACTGGGTTGTTACTTGCGGCTGGTAAAGTGCCTATTTCGTTAAAGCTTCACTCTTCTCCAGATGCAGATCTATAATGTACATTTTTCCATTATATATTTTTGAGTTTTTGCCTTCTTCTACGATACTAGTTTCATTCTCATCATCCTTGGAAAGCCACATCAGTCCAGATACTTTTTTTTCCTGCGATCCAATCTCTCCAAGCCCCGGAAACGTGATTCATCTGACTCTACGACTGTTCAATGCCAAGACTGCACTGACAAACTTAGGGAGTTTCACCACAATACTTCCTGACTATTACAAACACTTACACTGCTTTTAGCTTCACCAGAAAGCTTAGGTGTTTTCCCTGTTCTAGTGTTATCTTTCCAATCGCAGTTCTCCCGCACCTCCCGACGGTATACCGGCTTCCGACTAAGCCCCATCATGTTATCGATGTCAAGGCTTGCCGTTGGGTCTTCGCCCACTGGCTCACCAATGCCATACTTCATACGCTCAACACACGTCATGAACCATGCTCGGGATACGATAGATAGCGTAAATTGAACAATAATGGTGCAAGAACAGCACCTGTGAATGATCATTACTGAGAGCGCGAAAATGACTAGTTTTCTCTCCAAAAAACCCGAAATTATCTGTCAAAAGACTTATTCTCGATCAGCCTCACAGTTTTATTACAGTGAAAACCCTTATACAGTTTATTTATCAGAACATCTTTCCACCCTGTATCATATGCTGCAGAGAGATCCAAGAATACGACTTCTGATTTCAATTTATTCTAAAATCCGGATTCAGTGGATGAAAACTACAAAGACGTTTGATTCAAAATTGTTATAAACATCTATCGAGATGAACTAATACTTTTACCCCAATGACGAATTGCAGTGAAATCAAGGAATCCGTGAAGAGTCGGGCTTCTAACAATACCATATATCTTTGTTTTTTATTAAAGGTTTTCCATACTCCCGAATGTATTACTATATTCTATGAGAATAATCGAACGTAAAAGACACTTTCCGTTGGATTTATGATATTTTCTCGAAGATATAAAATAATATATATGGATAATATTTAAAGGGAAAGGCTGATGTGAGGTTCTGCGATATTGATCATTACGAGAAAAAAATATATAGGGTGATTCTCAAGTTCAGCTAGAAATTCTGGGTTTGATTCGTTGATACATTTCGAAAAGATTCAGTCAAAACTTGATCTATTCAAAAGATATTGAAAATCGGCTCTTTTTCAGGCACTTTCTGAAGTAATATTTGGAGACGGCATCCAGTGGCGTAGCATGGTATTCAATGACTCCTTCTTCAAACAAGACCCACTACAAAATGGTTGACAAAAAACGAAATGGGCAAGTTTGTACTCTGTGAAATGATTTTGACTAATTGATCTTCTAGCCGTGAATGAAATCTGAATTCAGAAACGGTTTAATAGACTTTATTGATATCAAAATAAATCCTCATCGAAACTCAATAAACACTACAATGATATAACAATTACTTGAAGTCAGGTACGGAGAATGAGTTGGATGGGGATACAGGTCAAAGTGCAGTTCCTGCCAGTTTGTGTATTTGCATAATATGTAATATATGTAATAAGGTATATTGTTTTTGTGAGAGAGAAGTTTAATCGTTTCTTGTCGTTTATTTAAAGGTATAGTAAAGAGAGTTTTTTGGCCACACAGCCTTTCGAACTGCAATTAGAGTTGATTTCTTGTTCACAACCTTGATTCAATCATTTCCCAGTGGATTTACTGCAAAATTAAGAATCTCTTTAGGAGACTTAGTTGTCAATTCGAACACTTGGCAGCAAAAATTTACAACAAATGTTTCTGCTGGCATGATTTTTGGGGACGAACTTAAACGTACTTTGGGCGAACTATGCTCCCTCGATCATTTTTGATCCATCTGTGTACAAGTTGTAGGATCTCTGGTTCAATTGATTTATTCTTCCCTTCGCTAAAGTGCGGTTCTATATAAGCGCTCCTACCAGAGTTGATCTTTTGTATATAACTCTGCCCTATTCGTTTCCCAGACTTAGTTCTTTCACAAAATTGAGAGTTTTCCTGGAATACTTTGTTTTTATTCCGCTCTAGTATTCAGAAGTGTGCATGTCTTTTATGATCAAATGCCATACAACTACAGGGAATGTGCTTAGCTGTTTCGTCACTCCCATTCACGTTCTACATGTCTTGTTCTCGATATGCTCATTTTGCTGAGATAGTATCTCAGTCGCTAGTACCCTGTTAGGTGGCAAGTTATTATCTTCAGTTCATCCATAGATAGGTTGTCAAGTTGAATAGTTTTCTTTGGCAAATAGTTCATGAACGTTTTCGTTTGCTTAAGATCTAAGGTTTTCTACAGCTATGTTCTTTACTGAATTCTTCCTACCGTTTCTGTTCCTGCCGTCGATGTGGTTGGTTCAAAACAAAGAAATCTATATTAAGACTGTTAGAAACTGATTCAGGCAGTCCATACCAATTTCATTATTCTCTTCATCTTCGTAGTCAGTCGCCCACCTGAGAGAATATCTATTTCTATCAGTGAGTAGTTTTAGGGATTGAATCATTCTCAGGCGGATACATCTGATAACTATGGAAGTTTAGATATTGAATTGCCGCCTGACTGTCTGTATATAAATCTGTACACCTTCGAGTATCGATCATGGATCCTTTTAGAAGCATGACGAACCCAAATTGCTATACTTTGGTTTTGGATCTATCTGTGCACCAGATGTACGATCACTGGACCAATTTACTCATTTTCCCCTTTCCTTTAGTGCGATATATCCGATAAATGTGATAGGAATTCTATAGTTATATAATTGAGAATCTCCAAGTTTTCTTCTAGATAACCAGGTAGTATTTTCTTTCGTTTTTTGGATCGTAATACTGCCATTTAATTCTTCCTCTTCGCTTCTATGTATGAGATAGGAAGATTCATTCATATTTTTAATTTGTGAAAAGTTTTTCGTAAATCTAACGAAATAAAAACCTAGGAAAAGTCTCAGTTTAGAACAATCAGAAAAGATGAAACTAAAAATATTAAAATTCATAAGGGAATTGAAAAAATCCAAATTAGACTTGCAAACGTTGAATAATAAGAATAATTTCCAGACTGAAATCATGCCCCGCCGAAATATTAAATTTAGGAAGAAATGGGTTTATAATTGGTCTTGGCCAAAATTAGTTAAGACTGTATAATTCGCGCTCAGTCAGGAAGTGTTTCCTCTTTTATAACGTTATAAATGAGGTAATATCCTTTGCATTTTGGCTGCATATTTCAATCTCCCGGCAATAATTAAAAACAACGTTCATTTTGTCTTGAGTCAGCTTTCCCCGTTTAATCGTCACCTTCAGGGAGGAGAACGGTTTACGTTGAATATACCTTCATCAATCTCATTTTGCTGGAGACAACTTTTTATCTTAACGAACTTTTGCATTAATTACTAATACAGCTCTGATCATATTTTCCTGAAAGACATTTTTTCGTCCGTCACTCAAGTATATAAAATTATAAATTTGGATTACCTTTTTAGTCGAGGAATTTTCATTTTGATTATTCGAAGTTTCATTATAATTAAAAGCGAACCATGTCTCAATTTAGAACCCCTACATTTTTCTAAATAATGTTAATCAATAAATAAATGATTATCTAGTACTAACTCAGAATAAAATTTACATGATATTACTTTTTGGCCTCTTCTTTCGTTAAATTATATCTTCATTAAATGAGTAAATAGCATTTATTCGGAAAACAAGGAAAATATTTCGGATACAAAATCTACTTCCTGTTCTATTAGGAATTGTTTATTTCATGTTTTGATGGTAATAATTCCATTTGAACCATACAAATCATTTCTGAAATAGTGAATTCGTCCATTTGTTAATTCCAAAAACCTAAAAAAAAAGTGAAAACGACGTAAAAAGGGCAAGGTTTCTTATGGTAGAAAAAATTCATTAAACTCTCATTTTCTCAGGTGCTTTCATTAAAAATGAAAAGTAAGAAAATTAATGAGATTTTTCATTCCTAAATTATTCTGAGTGTTTATTGTGGCTACCTCTGTTGGACGCACGATTAAATAGGAATGAGTCGAATTACGATTGAATAGAAACTGCTTTTCTCGTATATTTGTTGTGTTCTGTAGAGACAAAGAACGTTCTTACGTAGAAGCCCAGAAGTATCATTTTCATGACGCTTGGATTTTCTAGTAGGTACTCTGACCAACAGATGGCGTAATAATAAATATTATTTTATAATTATATCAAAGACAAAGACTGAGTATAGAAGAAGACAAAGCACCACATAGAATAAATTGAAGTTTATTCGCCAGCCAGAATTGCGACACTGGCTGGTTAGGATAGGTCAGGATTGAGTGATTGAGATGAGGTTCATGGAGGGTCCATAGATGGCTCTTGATAAAACAGAATACTATAATTTTTATTTTCAGTTATCTTAGAATGATAATCCATGGGCGTACTTTTTCTTATACAGTGGATAGAAAAGATTACGATTACTGAATAGTTAGATTCTTATTACAGAAATAGAGATATGACTTTTTTAAGAAAATTATAACAATACTTTTTTTATAAGTCAACTCTAAAAAATTCAAAATAGTTTCATTATGAGGATTGCGAATATTACTATGTAAAAAATATCACTGTTTAAGATGGAAAAGTTTATTCAACGTTATAACTAATTCGAGCTTTCGCTTATCATCAGACAAGTAGCGACTTCATTTATCCTTGCCAACTTTTTTTCACATTCCACGAAATATAACAACTTTTTTTAGTACATATCCCGGATTTTTGATGAAAGAGTTTCTAGACCAATATTCATATGAACTCTCTATCCTCAATTCACTGAAAGTATTAGCTCCTGATGTTTGGTTACATATTTAAAGAACACTTGTATATCTTCGAAAAACTCAAATTCTATATTACGTTCATTATTAAAAATACATTCTAAACTGATTCGAACTTCGTAGACAAACTCCAGAACATCATAGAATATATGATTTCTGGGAAAAACTCTTACTTGAATGTCTTTTCTTATAGCAACAGAGCCTGCAACCAAAAGCAACCAGTGTTTTCGAAGAATTGAAATTTTCGGACCTTTTTCACAGCAATCTAGAGATGGGACATTTTTTACTTGAGAAAAGATATGCTGGCGATGATGGGAGCATTATATCGTTGATAAGTACCACCAACAATCTAAATTGGAATGTTTATAGAATTTGAAACAATAACTACAAGACAATTTTGTTATAGGGAAAGTAACATGCTATGAATAGCTTTCCATCGAAATATTTATTAAATACCCACGAGAGTGTTGTGATCTTCTAGGTTCTCATAAGATATAATATCAGTTTCCGAACTGTAAACTACTTCAAATGCATAAAATTATTCATTAAAACAACCCTTCGAAACGGTTTACCCTAAAAAACTGTGGCCATGATTCCCTGTATTGAAGCAAATCTTGGTAAGCCCAATATTTCGCCCACTTGAACAACTGAGAGTTTTTGTGTTCGTAGTCTTTCTACAATCTATAGTGTCACCACGCCAACCCGGCGACCGGCGAACGATGATTGTTTCCGTAACTCTGCTGGTGGTGCCTCCTTTCGGGCACCGCCAGAGGCGTCAGACTAAACACACAGTGTTGTCAGATTGATTATGGATAGAAAATATCAATTATTTTATAGATGAAGAAAATTAGTGAAGTGCAATCTTCAACGTAGATATATGTTTCCTTTCAAATTTCATATTATATGGAATACGAAAATGGAAAATTTTGTGAATAATTCGAAGCCATTAAGATTTCAAAGTTAAGTACTTGAAAATGCACGTTTCATCATATCGTTTATTAATAAAATAGATTGGAGCTTTCTTACGATTTTATAATTAAGATTACAACGAATACGACCACATATAGTGTAGGCGAATACATATGTGTTCATAGTAAATAATAATCGAATATACCTTTCGTTCCAAGTCTTGAATATACAATTCATTTCCTCTCAAGATTCTTTATGGCTGGTGGAAATATACAATCACCTTTAAGTTTCAGTAATAGTGGTTGTATGAGACTTTTCTTCATCAAGGTTTTCGGTAGCCCCCTCTAGATTATTTCGAAGAAAACCATTTGAGTTTCAAGATGTGTTGAAATAATTGATTATTGAATTCTTTTCAAATCAAGATAATTTCTATTAAATTTTCCATGTTTGTGTCTCAATTTGGAAAAAAATCAATTTCACCAAGAATGGAATGGAAGGAGAACAAAGTATTGTTAGAATAGGAACTGAAAAAATAGTAGTCGGGACATATCCTGCAATCCTACGATTATCGTAGGATCATCTATGCTCTAATTTCCGAAATCACAACATTCATTTGTGGTAAAAAAAAATACGTCAATTCCCTCAACATTTAAATTCTTCTGAAAAGTAACGTAAGAGAGTGAAGTTGTTGAATACCCGGAGAGCTTTGGAATGTAGAGTTCGCAGATCTTTTGTAAATTCAGAATCTAACATGCTGAAAAAAGCAACGATCAAAGATTATGTTTCCGAATTGAGAACTGTTTAGAAAATCATGGGAGGAAGTTTGAATATTTGTGAATAATTTTCATTACGTGCAATTTTAGACATTATTTTATTCTCATGCATCATTTGTTATGTACTTCGATTCACAATATTCAGTATCCTATTTTCCTTAAGTCAAAAATTTAACTGTATTCTTTTAAATTTTTGACTGCTGATTGATTGATTATATATTTCAGTATATTTCGTTAAATCTACTGCAAGTTCTTAATCTGAATTATCGACACTCTGATCATAAAATTATGAATAATTTCTGTCAATGACCCTGTATATTTTGATTTATTAATTTATTAATAAATTAATGTTCTTTGTTTCCGTATTCTCTTACTCGTTATGGATAGATCACATTCTGGCACCTTGTTTACCGAAATCTTAGCATTCATATGCAACTGAATCGAACCAATAAAATTATTCTGTGTCTTCTGGATTTTCCATCTATATTTCAATGGGTAGAATGTACATTGAGAAGGGGGATGTCACTTTTTAAGAGTTCGTATATTTCTTGTAGTTTGAAACGAGAATTAATATTTGGTCTGACTTTTGGGTGAATGTTTGTTTCTATTTGATTGATTTTGCCTACAGCAGGTTTATTTTATATAGGGTCGCTGTCGATTAAAAATTTTTGTTACTGAATTTACTGAAAGAGTTTTCCCAGTAATGGCGATGGTAAAACATCCAAGCAATCGTGTATAGGTGTTCAGTGAAATATTGTGAAAATAAATATCGCCGCGGGGGGTTTCAAATGTTTCATTTTTCAGATTTCCGTTGGACTCACGACAAGGTAATTGGCCTCGGGCAATCGATCGGCGGGATTTCATTTCATTTGTTCCGCGTAAAGACATCAGGTACAAAAGAATTGGTAGCATACACTTTGCGGATTCGTGTTTTACTGATCATTCGAAACGCCATTTACGCTTTCATGCAGTACCAACTGTGCAACTCGATTTTATGGATTTCGGCGCTGATTCTGATAAAAACAAAAACATAATTACGTATCCCTGTGAGGCTGAAGTTATTGGAAAACTACTTTTTGACGAACACGGAAATCCACTACCGACATATTTCTCCTCTACGGCAAACTTAGATTCTTTATGTTCCCCCCGCGGAATTTTTCAATTCGAACGTAAATTAGCTGCGAAACAAAAACAAATCGATGAATTAAGGAAATGTATTGATGTCCTTCGTCAAAATAATCGTCGATTACGTCGCGGTCGCGCCAAAGACCAGATCATTCTGAAAGAACATAAAGAGAAGAGTGAAGCAACCATCACGAAGTGTCAAAACTTTTAATAATTCTGTTAAAATAGCTGGGAAACTGCAATTTCTTCTAATCAATCTGTATTTTTGATATGATGGTCAGTTGGCTTCGACAATAAATTCTGCAAAAAATTAAAACTTCAACCCCTTCCAATGAGTTAAAAATTCAATTTTTTCTTAGTTTTTTGTACATCGTATGCACTATGCAACTCATTGCATGCTTTGCGACACTGACTGGTAGAAAATGGAGAGTGCGAACATAGAACATGATAGCGTCGAATTGTTTGTCTATTTTCGTCTCTGTACAGATTTATTTATGGATAAATGAATTGATGTTTTGTTTCGGAATTGTTATGAATCCAATAGAATTTTTTTCACCAGATATTTCGTCTTTCGCTTTATATTTGTTACATTGGTTTACCGATTACTTCTTGTCAAGAATGTTGTCGAAATTGCATTTACCATTAATATAATGCACACTAAATACCTTACTGATACAATGTCTGCAATTTATTCATTTTCATAATGAATAGATGATATAATAATACATCACCTTCAAATAATTATTTAAAAATATCACAATCATGTACTGAATTACTTCAAAAGTTGTTTTATTTAAACAAAATTAATCATTCTCATCGAAAATGCACTTAACTAATGATTTGAATATTCTTGATGTTCTAATACAATTTTCTGGAGGTAAAGTCGGGCATTGCACTTTCGAAACTGAAAATTATTCTCAAAGCAAACTTTTGGGTCTTAATTCGAATTTTCAATTTTACATTCCTATTTTGAAAAAAGCGTGCTACACTCTTTCATAAATTTAAATTAAAATGTGTGTAACTTGTAATGGAGTCATATTATAGATGTCAGTTCTTCTTTCCTCCGATTTGAAAATTAAACATTCATAGATTGTCTGCATCTCTCTGAAAAGAGATGCCAAAGTAGGATGGATATTCATAATCTTTTGTGTTTAAGTATATATGGGTTTGTAAAACATATATTGAAAGCTATTGATAAATAATTGAACATATTCTCCTTTTCTGCATTTCTCATTCAATCCTAGACTAAGTAATGTAAAAAATGAGAAAAAACCCTTTTTTCTTATTCATGTCTACGCTCATGTCAGCTGAATATCATAGGTTCTTTCGATTTCACACGTCATTTATGTGCCATATCAGAATAATTCACTCATTATTTTGTCGTATTAGTGCAGAACACTGCACTTATAGATATAGTACCGCACATATAGCCTATTATGAAAAAGAGCGCCAGCAGACGGACTGTTTTGTACGTCAAATTCACCATACTGTGTGAAAAATTTACGTTGAAGTGGGTTCTTCATCTAAAGTATATAAATCATCTTTGTCAAAGAATATAGTTGCATTAGCAACGATTCGTTCAAACCGCAGCAGTCCTCGACAAGATCAGTTAGTCAGTTTTTTTTTTAACTTTTAAACAGGCGTTTCATGCCTAGTCAATGCCACCTTCGTGATTTAAGCTGCACTAAAATTTTTGTTTGCTTGAATTAACAAAGGTGTCATCGTTCGATAGAAACCACGTGGAGGTGATGAGACTTTTTCCATAGGGAGAGGAAGGATAGGGAGGGTGGGAATGAATTATTTTCTATTTACTTACGGATACAAATGAATTCTTGAACTAAAGTATTCTTAAAAAATAAAATTATAGTTTTAGATATAAGTTCAATTTTCTACTTGGTTTTGCATTTTAGTTCTTCAATCGATTTTAACGACGAATTTCCGCACTTAACCATTTCGAATTATAGTAAATTAATGTCCGACTGAAAACATCAAACATAAATTTACGATGATCACAACAAGTATTTTTCATCCGAAAATAATGATATTTTGACGATTGAAAAAACAGAGGAAAACGTTTGCGAGGGTTAATTTCATGGAGTATAAGTTTAATTTATCTTCTCCATTCGCAATCGTCGTCAATCAGAAAATGCAATCTTTGTTATCAACAATTTTTGTATTCAAAAACCGTCATTCAAATTTACATACATACATTCACAATACATCCCTACGGCGAACTGGTCTTGTCGACGACTGCTGCCTTGCATTTTTCTGATTGCCAACGATTGCGAATGGAGAAGGTAAAGTAAACCTATGCTCCATGAAATTAACCCTCGCAAACTTTTTATTTTGGTTTTTCAATCGTCAAAATATCATTGTTCATGGATGAAAAATACTTGTTGTGATCATCGTAAATTTGTTTGATGTTTTCAGTCGGACATCAATTTACTATAATTTAAAATGTTCAAGTGCGGAAATTCGTCGTCAAATTCGATTGAAGAACCAAAATGCAAAACCAAAATTGAAAAAACTGCGACACTAATGATTCGCTGGGCACTTTTTTCAACTTATTACTTATATCTAAAACTATAATTTTATTTTTTAAGAATACATTAGTTCAAAAATTCATTTGTATCCGTAAGTTTCTGTAGTCAATAGGAGTAAGTAAATAGAAAATAATTCATTTCCACCCTCTTCTATCCTTTCTCTCCTGATCGAAAAAGTCTCATCACCTCCACGTGGTTTCCATCAGACGATGACACCTTTGTTAATTCAAGCAAACAAAAATTTTTGTGCAGCTTATATCATGAGACACCTGTTTAAAGTTAAAAAAATAATAAACACATGATCCATAAAGTATGATTGTTTTCATTGATAAACTGGTCTTGTCGACGACTGCTGCGGTTTGTACGATTCGTTGCATTATATCAAAGCATATTCATCTTCACGCCACCTGTTGGTCAGAGTACCTACTAGAAAATACCGGCGTCAAGAAAATGCGACTTCTGGGCTTCTATGTAAGACTGTATTCTTTGGTATAATGAAGTATTATTTGGCCGTATTGTAAGATAGCGCAGAGAGCTAATGAAAGTAATGTTAATATATAAAAAGATGATTTACATACTCTATACTTATACTTAGTCTATGTATATAATAATAATAATGGTTGTTTCACTTCACTTGATGGTCATCTCATTATCTTATTGGTTGTTACCAACTTGTGCATAACTAATCTATGACGTCGTCTTGAACAATAGATAAATAGGCTAGAAGACATCAAACACAATTTTGATCATTTAAACAAGTAAATTCATATATGACAGATTATGGTGGTGATCACGAGCGGTCACCCATCCAGCTGCTTGATTCGCCCCTGTGATCGAATAGTCATTGACAGCGAGGTACAATTGTCAGCAACGATTTGATTATATAATTACTAATCAATACCAATATTAACTAAAACACTGTATAACTACTTCACAAAAACTATATACGGAGTATTATCATCTCCTGACGCTAAATTAATTAAGAAACGCGCGTAGAAAGTTAAATCATATAGTTTTGGGAAGTTACAGTTTTCTAGTGTTACTCAACTTCAAAGGTTCCATTCCCCAATATTGGTGTAATAGTACTGTTAAGGTGTTCATGACATAATTTGTAGTATAGTGTCATACAATCATCAATCAGTTCGCGAATAAAACCACGCTTAGAACCAATTTTGTAATAAATTAATAACTGCTAATATTATCACGTCTTTCTGTGTTGTGGTTCACATAAAATGCTGAAATACAGTAAAGACATTTATATAAAGATATTTAAAAACATGACTGATACATTCCAGTACAGTTATTTCAAAATACACTGATATAAAATGATTAGCAATCAAGAAATAGTGTAATGAAAATTAAAAGCTTTGAATGCAACTAGGAATTTTCATACATGCCAATTAATATGGTCTAATAATCCGATTGTATTCTTATTATTATGTTGTTATTAATGTTTATATTTTATCGTCGGTTTCGAATGCCTTGTCACTGTTGAGAACATCATATTTTGTGTTTATAGATATTACATACTTCTCATTTTCTGTGATATTTGACGTAGATGTCTGAGATGTTGCAGTGCTGATGAACATTCGATCTGAAAGTACTACTTATTTCATTGAAATTATTTTCGGAGCATGCATTACCATATAAAATTCCACAGGCAGGTTCACGTCTTACTATCGGTGTCTCTGACCCAATTCGTACGGTTTTCATTACGTGCATGGTTCAAGTGGTCCAAGACCCACGCAACAATAACGCTGTTGCCCCAATCGAACCTTTGCTTACAATTCCGTACTACTTTAGAACTTATCCGGTATGATTTCGAGTGCTTTAACTGCATCTTGGATATCAGTAAAAATAATCGTGCCATATTTATACTTTCCTGAGCAATAGCACATATTTTAGCCAAGTAGATAGTATAGTGTCTACCTAGATTTATGCACATCAATTTCTGTGAGTAATTCTGTGAATGAAAGCACCTGTACCCTACTTGTTTTGGAGTTATCTATGTACCATGCCCCCAGGTTGGATTAGCGAAGTTTCCTCATACTGTTCTTCCCTGAAAGGTACAATCGTCCAAAGAGGACCCTTGCAGTCAAACTGTGGTAGCACATAGTTAGACAGCATAACAATCAACACTTCCATTATATAAGAGATGATTTCAATGTCATGTATGCTCCACTCTGTACATATCTGTATTCTAGATTATCCTGCAATGAAAACATTCAACATTGGCAAGATGAATATTGCCCTTGTGATACTCAGGCACGCCAGTTTCTTCACACTGTTCAACTGAGTTTTTACAGTATTTGGTTCATCTTGATCCACCAAATCACTGTAGCAAATAATATTATAAGCATAACAACAATTATAAAAATCCAACTGTTCATTTTTGGTGCTTGTTTTCATGATACATCTTGTACCCTCCACCATATAAAAAACCAGTTCTGGGCTTGAAAAATGGTACTACCTACAAGTTTTCCAAGAAAGGATTCGGTTTAAAGTGACCCCCAAATACTTGATCTGTTGGGACCAGAATAGATTCTAATCAAGCTTCTGAATCACTCCAAGCCTTTACGAGTGAAGAAAACAATATTTGTTTCAGCTTAATGGTAGTAGAGACAAAATTTCTTTATATAATCAACACATCGTCGTTAGCGTACCTCTGAGTGTAGAGGTAGGTACTGTTCAGCAGTCTGTTGATAACAGGGTGCCACAGCAGTGGAGAAATTCACATTTTAACCAACTCCTCAAACAGAATAGTCTGGAACATATTCAACTCCAGCCCTCTATATGGCTAGTACTATGATGTGATATAAGGTACTGTTGGACACTTCTAGGTCTAGAAAGGTGTACAAGGTTAGAAGAATGCTTCAGACCTGGGAAAAAATAACTCAGATAAAAATGCATGCTTAACTCCAAAGTCAAGTAGATTTTAAGTGCTCATTTACCTTGTAGTCATCTATGGGTAATTCATTCTACATCGACGGTTATTGCGCTGAATTCACAACATAGTTATAATCTGCAGTTGTCTTGTCAGAGAAGTACCAAATTTGTAGTTATTTATCAATAACTAATTTTCAAACGATATATTTGAAATATTCAATTCAAGAGATGAGAAAGATTTATATTTTCATTTTATAGGTTTTCAAATGAGTTAATTCTGAAAAAATAACTTAGATAAAAATACGTGCTTAACTCTTAAGCACATTCTAATTGCTGATTTGCTCTGTAGTCATCTATGGGTAATTCATTCTACATCTACGGTTATTGCGATGAATTCAGTTTACAACGTAGTTATAATCTGCTGCTCAGTTGTCAGAGAAGGACCAAAATTGTAGATTTATCAATAACTAATTTTCAAACGATATATTTGATATATTCAATTTAACAGATAAGTAAGTTTTATATTTTCAGTTTTAGGTTTTCAAATGAGTCAATTCTGAAATTGAGTTTTATTAATTAACATGTAATATTTACAATATTGGAATTGGTAATTTTTGTTAGACAAACCAACTGATTTATTCAGCTGACTTCCTAAAGTATTCATGATGCTACGTGAGAGTAATACGTCATGCAACCACTATAAGTCATAAATGATAATACATTAGCAATATGCATTGCCGCCAATGAAAAAATAACGCTGTACTTTTCCATTTCGGATTCGATTTATTTCGATTATTTCATATTGGAAAGATTCTTTGAGATATTCTGTTATCAGAACTAGAAGCAAACATATTTTTTGTTAGCATTTTATATTTAACTTAATTATGTGAAGTACTCATTCAAAGTGTTATTTTTTCATCTGATCGTTCAACGCCGAATGCAGCGGTGCTCCATCCATCGGGCATAATTATTCACGCAGTGCTGGTAAATATGGAAAAATTGGCAGTTAATATTTTGCATACTCTAACATACTTGAATTTTAAGAAATATGATTTTTCTATCTAAAGTGATATACTCTTTAACTCATTTAATGGCCTACCCTTTTAATAAAAAGTTTCATCATTTCAAGATAACATGTATAAATTTAAGTATAAATGCAAATTAGATTTTGTAACTACAACACACAGTTTCATTTCATAAACACCACAAATTCATGTTAAATTATTTCATTTCTTCTCCAAAATATTATTGTGTAATTTCCTTATCCATTATTCACAAGAAGCAAATTCAACAAATAAAAATGAAGACTCAAACCTAAATAGGAAAATAATAATTTACTGATAACAAAAATGAGTAATAATAATGATGAAACAGTATTTATAAATTGGCTAATCTGAAAACAACAAGTGTCAAATTTCCTCAGTCAAACGTTCAAGTCGTCCCCCGCTCCTTCCTAAACTTAGATAATAAAAAAATTTCGGAAGAGCATATTAACATTTGTCAATTAAGTTGAAGTAACTTATGAATGATGAAATAACAGTTAATTAAAATGAAGATTTACAACATACACTACTATATTTCTAATGGTAATTGGGAAATTTTTCGACCATGCAACACCTCAACCAGATGCAGTAAATTTTTTCATTAAAAGACAAGATGAAATAATGATAGTTTGAAAAATGTGTGGTAATAGTTTCTGCCATTTACAACTAATTTTCAATTGAAATTATCAATTATAATTTCAGAGAATTTTGAAATTCAAATAGGACAGAATATGTGTTGTTCAAAGAAATATTTGGTTATAGTCAAGGCTTCAACCACTTCAAGAAACGAAACATAAGTAGAATATAAATATCCAAGAAACCTTAACATTCTTGACTAAAACAACCAAACTCTGCCAACACTGATTCAGATATTGCAAAATTTTTGGTATGATATGATTTCATTAGAGTTAGAGAAAAATGAGGAGTTTTGAAATGAAATAGATTAATTTTTGATTCAAAATGATTCCCATTTCAGTTTCCTTTGAATAAAGATGTATTAACTAATGTACTGGATCGTTTGAAATATATAACCGTCAATATGGATCATAAGTATCTAGACCTACGTACATGTACGAGGACCACAACCTATTTCCTCAATTGGAGCCGAATATTTCGATTCACACTGCGCATGCTTTTGTTTATAGTTTTTTGTGATACTGGACAACGAAAATTAGTTTCTGTTTGAAATAATTTTGAATTAAATTGCAACATGATACAATGTCTACAAAGAATGCTTGACAGAAACTATTATCACATAAATATACACCGTCTCCGAAAAATCATCTACACATCTATATATCGTCCAAAATATAATATTTTTATAACTGGTTATACTAGTGAGCTGGTGGGTTATTATCATAAATGATTGAATATTTCATCATTTTAAATCGCATATTACGAAGATGAGAGGTGTGATCTTGAACTAGAGCCAACTGTTTGCTATAATAAATAATTTTTGTTTGAAAATTAGTTTGAAATGAAAACAAAGAAATAACGCCACTCTCGGATATTCCAAAAATCGTTTCTTCTTTTGGCCTTTAGGCCTTCAAAACTAATATACAATTGGTCCTATATTGTACTCCATGGATCTACTTGAAATTTCTACTGAAGCATCAGCATTACTTTCTTTAAAGAAGTACATAGCCATGTTTTGATTGAATTTAATTTTTCATATCAACAATTCAAAGGGTATTTATGGTCGAAAATCGAAATCCTTTCTCTCGTCAAGGTCTTTCTAAAAACCATTATTTATAATATTGTTTATGTGGTCACCATTTAGTACTGAAACTCTAATAAACATTTTTTTCATGTCTCAATTCATGTTCAATAAACTACTACGAAAGAAATTCGCTTCTTTTTACTATACTCCTACAATAAATTTTCAAAAATGGGCCTAGTTTTTTGGGCTATTGGCGTTAACCTTAAATTTTTCATCGATACCTTTATTTAGAAATTTATATACGTAGTGAAATTTCATGATCAAAAGATCTGTATAAGATACACCAAAAAGTCATGGATAAAGATACAGATCTTTCCTCTCCAATGAATATTCATGGATATGGAGTCCAGCACATCACTAATACTTGTCATGATCAACATTTGACCATTTATAATTTGTTCATTTTTCATGAAACACATATTCCACAAAATTATCTTGATTAAACTACCAACGTTGGGGTATTTCATAGTCATATCCTATATGTGCTCGGAATGTTATTCTATAAATGTATTAAAAATTATTACCTGCATACTGATCCATTATGACATAAGGTAATATTTTTATTTATTGATTAAAAGTCTTAATCATGATTTCTTTCAAAAACCTAATTTAGCTAGGGAAAGGAACTCTTAAAGATAGTAATAATAAAATTCAAACAAAAATAACAATCTGAATAAAGTAACATACTGCAATAAAATCTCTTAACGCAAGTCTGGGCTTTCATTGAGTTGTTTCTTGATACGTAAAAGTATTGTTGTATACCACTGGTCTAAGCGAGATACGGAATCATATTCCTTAACTGCATCAGTAAAGCCTTCAATATTTTGTTCTTCCATATGCTCTATCAGCACTTTCACCAATTTGAATTCTCTTGAATCTTGAAAAGCAGGGTACATCTGAACATATCTTTCCATTGCATGCTGGGCATTCAATAAATCTACACATAGATGACATAAGGCTGCTCGAAAAAGATACTCCTTTGCACTGTACTTCAATAAAGAACTTTCAAGTGCAGAAGTAGCTACATCCTGATAAATCTGTATTGCTTTCTCGTAGTTTTCGAGTTGGGCAGCATATTGGGCTACTTTTAGAAGACACTTGTTAGCAGAAGAGTTGCTTTCTTCTCCACGAAAATAATCCGCAGCTTGTTCATAATGCTGAACAGCCCGTTCCAAATCTACAGCATCTGTTTCATACATTTCCGCAATGGTTTGGTGGTGTTTTGCTGCCATGGTAAATCTCCCCATGTCTGTATAAATTTCAATTGCTTTCATCAGACAACTAACTGCCTCTGAAAAAAAAAAAGAATATCATTGACACCCTCGATTTCACTTACTTATGCCCTCTAGAATTAACTGTTTCAAAAACTGAGTAGCTAAAGCATCGGTTCAATAGTTTAAGTTTCCATTGATGAAATTATTTCTCAAAAAATTGGCCTCTTCATATGACATATTGAAATATATTGATAAAAATGTTATTTATAAAAGGCATTTGATAGTGTATGGCACAAAGGGCTTCTATACAAGTTGAAAAAATTGGAATTGCTCAACTACTTAATCCACCTCATAAGAGAATTTTTATTGGACAGGAGCTTGGCAGTAAAAATCAAGAATGCAAGATCAGAATCCTTCAAACCTAAAAAAGCAGTTCCCCAGGGTTCACCTTTATCGCCTTTACTATACAACCTTTTTTGCACTGTTATAAATGAAAATCTCGACCATCAGGAAAAGGCCGAATATGCTCTACAGTTTGCCGATGACACTGCCCTCATAGTACACGCTAAAACAAAAGAACAAGTTATGGAGAAGCTACAAGCCCTGGTGGATAAAATTATGAACTGGCTTAACAAATGGAAATTACTACTAAATTCTGTTAAATGTCAACTGATTATTTTTAATCATACCCCATCTCATGCTTCCCCGCAAATTTCGATCAACCAGCACAACAGGAAACCAAACATCACAGCAAAATATTTGGGCATAAATATTGACAACAGACTTAGCTTCAACTATCACACTAAACTCTGTAAAAGAAAAATTACTACCAGAGCTAAATTTTTTCGCTGCCTGACCTACAACAACAAAGGAATAAGCAAAAAAACAGCTGCAAAAATCTGTAAAAGCATTTGCAGGCCAATCCTAGAATATGGCCACACTATATTTCTAAACTGCAGAAATCCAGCAATAAAACAATTGAGAACTGCAGAAACTACTGCCCTCAGAACGATTACCAAGATGCGCCACCCAGATAATCCACTCCACAACCCTTCAAATCAGCTGCTCTACAAGGTGACAAAAATTCAACCCATCACTGAAAGATTAAGGATGCTTTCAATTAAGTTTGCAAAACGACCACATAATATGGAAATACTACAACCCCACATAAGAAGAAGAGATATACATATACAAAGTCGACGAAAATATCCCACGCACACACTACTGGAAGTTATAGAGCAGCTTCAAGGGCACTAAAATAGTTCTGTGCATATAAATAATCACTTAGTTTTTTTTTTACAATCAAAATTGGGAGAACAAATCTCTATGTTCAATTTCAGTAGTAGGAAATAATATCTAAATGTAAAATTTACGGGCTGCAGGACCTAGGTCGATGGCCAATTGGCCAATATTATGTTATTATTTATTGGCTAATAAAAATCGTTTATTATTATTATTATTAATGTTATTTATATCTGCATGTTTAAGAGAACTCAATTTTCAAAAAAAAAGATGTTTTACTTTTAATGAATCAACATACTTAAATGGAACAAAAAGATTTGGCTTAACAGCTACAATTTTGTCACAATAATGGCAGACAAATTGTTTCAGTACTAGTATTGATTCTGTTTTTTTTACAAGAATTCACTTCACTTCACAACTCTTTCAGCTTGAAATTTATTATTTTAATGATGCAGAGTATTGAAATAACATTCTCACTATAGAAATAAAAATTACGTCTGCCAAATCTTAAATTCCATTAAAAATCAAGATTAAATTGAATCAAGTAATCCTGTAATCGTTATTTTCTCAGATGATAATGATAATAAGCTTTCAACAAAAATTTGGTAATAGTTATCAAGATTAATAAACAAATGCAACTGAAATGTAAACTAACGAACGTATACCTTAGAAACATTTATCCTCATATAATTGTAGGATAAGGTTGTACTCACCATTAATATCAGACTTTTTATAGCAGTTGGCAGCATCCACATAGTTGGTAGCAGCATCGTGACGAGCTCCACTTCTTGAATGCAAATTAGCAGCTTCGCAGAAAGCACTACCAGCCTGTGGCCAATTTTTTGCCATTTTAAAGAGGTTACCAGCTCTCTGATAGCACTCGACTGCATCTTCAACCCTACTGTTTCCCCTAATACAAAAATGATATATTTATTAGAAGAGGTGATTCATGAACATTGAAACTTACCCAAAGAGAGATCCGAAAATTCCTTTGGTGGTGTTCAATTTTTTCTCTGCCTCTGCAATTAATTGTTGTGCTTTCTGTTCGTTACTTGCCATTTTGATGGTCTATACTTATTCTCTGTACTTTATTTACACAAAACTTCTCAAAATATTGACTAGACAGTTTCATCAAGGCTCATCCACACAAATAAATATTGACGTAATAGTCTATTGACAATTACACAGAGAGAGCCACTATCGCCTCAGAGTTCACAGAAATTGTTTTTAAACCACAGTATTGCATAATATTGGGTAAGTTAATGCTGTCTATGACTGCTTAATGATCCTTTTTCACCATATCTGAAATGATTTTTCACATATCTGAAAATTCTAGCTCTATTGACTCTTCAATTTGTAAACTAAAACTTACCAAAATATAATAATTTAGTTGAATATTTAGGAAACGTATTTTCATTTTCTAATTAGATATTTAAATTTTTGTTTTGACAAAATAAAATGGAGAATATAACATGAAAATTTTATTAGTTTTCTCAAATGGATGAAAAATTCTTTTGAAATCAAATCACAATATTTGAATTTACTCTTCACTCAGATCGAAATTTGCCGATGTGACGGCGACGCAACCCGAGTTTTGTAGCGATTTTTAATTCTGTGCTACTGGCAACATCGCAAAATTCTGGTGGAGGGAGGTTATTTTATGTCTGCGTTCTGTGGGTGTACAGTGCAGGAATGATGTGATGTATATTTAATAAAAAATTAGGTAATCCTTCAAAAAAATCTTTATTTTTAATTATAGAAATCCCATTTACTAGTGGCTTTGAATATGAGGATATATAAGAGGGTTCAATTGATTCCATATGACACAAAAATGTTTATTTACTATCAAGAGGTACTATAATAACATTCCATTCATAAAATAGCATTTGTTTATTCGATATAGTAAAATTCCTGAAGTTGTATTTGACACCTACATTACTATTAGGTATCTTCTTTTCAGGATGCGGATATGTGAAATATGAACCAGAAAAATAAAGTGTGTATAGAAATATACACTTACAGATGATAATTGCACAAATTGAGATGTCATACTTGAAACATAGGAACAATGCTGTTTTGGATCTCAGTTGTTAAAGTTTATGTTTGAATATGTCAAACATGGATATGTGTGTACGTAAACTTCCGAAAAAGAGAAAATTCGATCCATCTGAACTTGAAGAAAACAATGTTCAGAACCTAGGCATTCCAGTTTCTGTTGTTCAAAGTGTTATAACTATACCTCAAGCAACTGCTGTTGACTATTCTTGTCCGAGTCGACTGAATGAAGATATTACTTTCCAAGCTAACAAGACAAATATTGTTGATTTGAGTGAATGGTGTGACCATCGTGTTCTGGCAAAACAAGGGGATTGGTATTATCCAGGTGTTATCCGGAATGCAAACGGATCCAATGTAAGTAAATCCTGATTTTTACGCATGAGAATTTTGTTTGTAAAAATTATAGTACATGTATGGTTATGCCATAGGTAGTCATGAAACTTGATGTCTTTATGAGGGTAACAATAATTAGGATCATATCAAAATTGAATTCCTTTATTGATAAATATAGGTTCAGATAATTTACTTAATTTTTGGCACTGTTACTCATTAATTAACTTAATATCGCTATATTCTGATGTCAAGTTGAAATGAATGAGTATCAAATTATTCTTTGTTCATTGTGAAATGAAGTTTTAGTGATTCTGTATAATATTATTTATGCGTTTAGATAACAATTGAATGTTGAATTCAATAATTATAAAATTGTGTTCTAATATTCTTCGTTTTCATTGCATAACTCGCAATCATTTTTGTTTCTTTTACATACTCAATTTTTCTCTAGCTTAATTTTCTTGTTTGACACAATATTAATTGAACATTAGTGGCTGTTACTTGATGCAAATCAAATTTTGATTTACACTTAATAATGAGTGTAAATTAAATTTCATTATATTTATTCCAAATATTAATCCTTCAGTATATTAGTTCAAGTAAATTGACAGCTTAAAATATTTCATGAAGTATTATATAGATATTATTTAATAAAAATAGAAGAATCTCATTTAGGTTTTAGAGTTTTTGTACAAAATTTTATTTGATTCATGCCCCTGTTTGCAAGTTTTAATCTGAAAGTATTTTGAAAATTTGATATAGTAATACAGCAAATGTCTTGTGACATAATAAATCCCCATATAGGGAAGAATTCAGCTAATATATGTGGGTGAGAGATATTGCCACCATTTAGTTTCATAGAAATTTCACCTGTACAAACTCACCTTGCCACCTTAATATATATGATTTGGCATTTTGGTAACTCTTAGGTTATAACTGTTCTATAATAGATCAAGATTGACCTTGATCTTTATCAAGGACTTGGGATCCTCGTTATCAGGTGTACAAACTGATAGTATTGTATTATATTCGCTTTGAGTGTTAATTCATTTGAAATACATACAACTTCATACAATTAATTTCCTGGCTCGAATGTTTCATCAATGAATAGAAATTCAGAAGGAAAGGATATCATTCATTCATAATTGTCATTCTCTATTGAATGCTTTGTTTCATTTGTTAGATATCGAGTAATTTTCCATTCATAATGTTTCCTCGTTTAAACCAAGCTAGAATATCTCTTTGATGTGGATTATATTTTGAGTTATAAAGAAATTATTTTTGATTAAAGAGAATTGATGAACATCAAAATTGCTAAATTTTAATATTCAATATGGTTGTTCCATAATTAATTATTAACAATACTTCGAGTTACTCAATAATTTTTATGTACGATTATTATAAATTCATGTGATCTTCTGAATAAGTTAGTAGTCATCAAATACAGTAGTAAGGTAATAATCAGTATTTCTGTCAGGTTGATCTGGGCACTCGAGGGCTCTTCTGGTTGTCATCATTCAAATTAACAATTCCACATTTCATCCTGAGTTTATTGGGTGGATTTTTTCTGATTGCTACTTGTAGAGTATCTGATTATTTCTCAGGTATGGAGTTCATTGTTACTAATCAATTTTTTCTACTACAATGGAAACCCAAATACAACATTGAGTTTATGGTTGATAAGAAAATACTGAATATTTCAGGCATGATAACCCCTTCAGGTTCCTTATTCAATATATAGAATACCAGATTATTATCAACACGAATTGCTATGGTACCATACGGTTCAACAAGTGGAAGAATATCATTTACTACATTTCATAGTACAACATTTTAAAATTCAATATCTCATCAAGATTCAACTACTCGTATATTCTATCAGAAGAATAAAAAGCTCAGACACCACTAGTGCAGAAGGATACTTATTTTAATAGAAGAATTAAATAGTTGTTTTCTGATGGTCGAAACATAATAACTGTATACAAAATACCGAATAAAAAAGAAATATTAAGTTTAGTTTTAAACTAAAGCTTCCACCAAAATGTTACAGTTCAACAATTTTGTGGGAAGGATTGTTTATGCCTAGTAGAGAATCCATGAAGTTCATGAAAGACACCGAATATGGTCTGACATTCACATAAATGAAAGTTTGCCTTCACTTTGAAAGTCCTATCACATTAATAATGAAAATTTCTAGGATTAATTGTAATGTACAAAGCTGTGAATTCTTTGCCAAAGATTGATGATTTCTAGTCTTTGTATTCCACCACCCGCATATTGCATTTAAATAAGATTTATATTTCTCTGCAAAAGTTTTTTAATATAATATAATTGCTCAGAAGTTATCTGAAAATTTTTAAGTATATTGTGTTTAATTCCATTGTGATACGAGCGCTGTATTGATCTATTGGACTACACTTGTCGCATATATACACTAAAATAGGAATTCATTATGGGTTCTGCTTGCTTATCGCAGAATCGTACACGAAACTGAAGAGTCCCAAGGAACACGAAACTACAGCCTGTCATTTTCTATGGTTTCAGATAACAGATACCACTCGATAATAATAATTATATTCAAATGAGTATTTTCAGTAGATATAATTGTGATCCGCCATTGTAACCGGTATTTACAACTTCTACGCTAGTCCTGTTATGATAAAACATTTTAGTGTATGAGAACGTAAACGTAGGCACCGATATGAATGAATCATCAAATCCTGCTAAGTTCCTGAAAATCACGTACATACCAACAAAGCGATGTAGAAACAGCGCCACTGAACGAAAACGGAAACATCTCATTAAATTATAAAACATACGGAGATTCACAAAATATACTCCGCTTTGATCAATTCATTGTATAGATCGAACAAAACAATCGAGTTATTTCTCCATTAGAGAAATTCTTTATTAAATAGGTTATTTGACAATAATCCAAATATCTCATCAGATAATAACGTAGAGAAACTTATTTCACTTTATTTCAAACAAAATCTGTATATTTTGGCGAATTTCACGAAAAAATATGATAATTTTTTTTTAAATTTTATGTGACCGGAACGCTTTATGATTGAATACGTTTCAGGGACCCAAGTCAACATTCTGATTGTAGCTCGCGTTTTATATTTTCTGGGTGTTTCGATCTAGCTTTTTCTAATACCGTTTTCTGATAATATTTGTCAAATCATATGTCTAGTGGCATGATTATTCGTTCTGGATCACAAAGTGATTTTGAATATTGTGCGAATTGCTAGCAGTATCCTATGTAAGATCAACGCAGTCCGATCAATTTGGACATTAACCCTTGCATAAATTCCCAACAAGCCGAAAATTTGCATGGTTGTAAGGGACAGGTTTATACTAGAATGGTGAAAAGTCTCCATCGATCCCATGTGAGCAAAAATTTATTCAAGGTCATAGTTCGCAAAAATGGATTTTTTTAGATTTTTCAGCGAAAGGGTTAGTATTATGATAAAAATAATTCAGGTGAATATTGTGTATCATGCAATTATCTACAAGTATTATTCTTATATTATTTTTGTACTAACCATTTTGAGAAAAAGCGATTTTAAAATTTACTTTAGTTGTATTCGCGAATATATTCACATGCTTCCACGCCACTTAGAGGGTAGTGTACTTGGCGCGTTTTTCCAAGGTGGTTTCCCCGGTAGGCCTACTCTCGACAGTCTATATCAGGAAAATTCATCTTATCCATCATCATCATCATCATATTTTTCATCTTCTCCTCCTGCATCTTCTTTTTGTATTTCTTTTTCTCATCTTTTTGAGGCAAATTGTTCTAACAGCGATACATCCGTTGTTTTGCGTTGATGGAAGGATCATCTGTTAGAGATTCAACACTTGAACAAGACTAGCCTTGACAAATGGTGTATGCTAGTGAACAAGATAAGTCTACTTTTTGGAGTCGCATTTGGATCAACATCCTCTTTGAAGTTGCAGAAATAGTCTGCTTCAAGCAGACCATTTTTAATCCCTACTCCCGAAGCTGTACAAACCAGTGTGGATTCGGCGACTTTGATCTAGGTGTCGTGAAACTGAAAGTGTAAGAGAGATACATGCTGGACGACTACGACTCACAACACCAGCAATGGATTATTTTGTACAATTGACAGCCCGAAGGAATTGTACATCAACTGTTGCAGAACTAAATAACCAGCTTCAGCAGATACATTGCTTCGGGGTTTCGCGATAAACTATCTAGAAGAGATAAGGAGAAGCAAATTTATTCTATCGGAGGCCTTTGAGAGAACCATGAACAGTAGGCTAATGTGCTCTCCACCGATGAGTTGAGATTCGGTTTGCACCCAGATTGTGGAAGAAAAAAGAAATGGAGATCTTCAGGAAATACAGCAAGCCTCGGAAATGTACAGGAGTTTCACTGTTATACAGGCTATACAGTCATGGTATGGCGCGGCATCTCCATTGGTCGAAGAACACCTCATATTATCTTTCAATATTTTGTCACTGCAAACAAATATCTATTGAACATTTTTATGAATGTTGTGTTGGAAGGGGCAGAACATTTCGGACCGAATTTCATATTTATGTATAATAGTGCTCCTCCTCATATCGCAGCAGTATTAAGGAATCTTCTTAACGATAATAATGTTAATGTCCTGGAATAGCAGGTGCTATCGCCCGATCTAAATCTAATAGAACATGCATGAGATAGCCTTCAAAATAAAATCAAAATCACTTCGAAAACGGGCTGCAACTATTCGAAGCAAGCTGAAATAACGTTGCCCGAAAGAAACTAAATCATTTGATTTTGAGCATATAGAGATCTAGAACTGTCATTTAAGCTAGAGGTATTAGTTTGATACATAATGTTTCTGAACCTTGCCAATCAATTTTTTCAGTAAATAAAATTATTGCATTCTATTCATCTATTTTATAATTAATTTGGATTTTTTAAATTTTACCTGTATTATATCTATAAATCTTATAACCCTCTAAATAAAGAAATTATAATTTTATTCTTTTCAGTTTTTGTCGAATCATCTAACCTGGATTCTAAATATTCTCAGATTATGGACACGTCTGTATTTTCATCGGGATAAACAGTCGCTGAAACTGGCTAAAGTTCATATCGAAAATAATACAAATAGGTTTGGTTAGAAAGATGGTCCGATAGTTCTGTCTTCGAACATACCAACCTATACAATAAATTTTTGATGTGATTGACCATGGGCTTCCTGAATCCAATGTGGATTTTCTTCGCAACTTTCTTTGTAATTTTGTCTGATAACTATAACATTGAGGTGAAAGTTGCTTCATTCGAGAATATTTGAATATTTTTGAAGAAGTTCTAATCTCTATCATAATTTTGTTGCATGAGTTCGCAGATTTGCAATCTTCGCTCGAAAACCTCCTCATTTTCAGTCTTGTACAAGATTTTGTAAGGGTGTAATTTTTCTGTGTCAAAATTTTTGGGCATACGTATGGCTTTTTCTGTTAACATGTGCCAGTTGCCGACTGACACCTAGGATTTTTTCCGAAAATGAAAGAAGCAATAAGCGGCCAAACTGGATATTGTCATCCACCTTCGATCTTGCACTTGCAAAACTTGACAAACTGTTGATTGAGAATTATTTTTTTGGACTGAATGGATTTGATTAGAACGTTCACGTACCTCATGGTAGATTTTCGTCAATTTTCGTAATTCATTCTATCATTAGAATGAATGAATAATTAAATCAGATTTTCAACACGATCTTTTTCCACAACATTTCGGGTATATTTAGATGAATTTCATACAACTTATAACCTAACCGCTCGTAGAAACTTTAAATTGTAGTAGAAACACAAAATTCAACCCTGACTGTGCCAAAACATATGCAATATAAAAAAATGTTGACCGATATCTAAGAAGCTGATAGATTCCCTCCTGATACATGAGTGTTAATATTGAGTTGACTTGAAAGTGAAATGTATAACATGAAGACTCATACATTAGCCTCAATTCTTCGAATAAATAATAGAAGAAAATTATTATCAAATAATGAATGCGTGAATTAATATATGTCTCAACATCAGAATCAAAATCTAAAAGTACAACATTTTATTCTCGTTATTAAGGGAGAAAATCAGCCTCTTGGACACTTATCCAAATTCTTATTACGATGCCAACGCACATTCTGCCAAATCATTTTTTCGACCAAGAAAAACCTATTATACATTCACTAAGAGTCCACTCACGCCAACAGTAGAAGACATGAGTATTTTCGGAATTTTTCTCAGTTAGTAAAATACCCGTGTCCATTTCAATTGTGAACCTCAACTCCAAACACTACCCGAACTGTCCCATTCAACCCAATATCCCGGCTGTCCACTGTCTCCCGTTACCGACGTTAGCAGACTCCTAGTGATCAAGTTATATATTCCTCTCCGACAAAACATACTTTTTAATAAAATGCACTCAAAAATTCTGTAGTAGATTCTTTGTGTTTCAGTTTTAAATTGTATTATTATTAGTTTTTTTCTGTCCAATAGGTAAGGATGTGATATTTTTTATATTAGCAACACATGTATCGCTATCACATCATTCTGATTCCGTAATTGATTCTGTTGTAATCTTATTTCGTTTCATTTCGTGATAATAAAAGCATGCTCGTTTTCTTTTTCAACAGACCAAGAAAGAGTAATTTCCTTACTGCGATCACATTGAGGGAAATTTTCACAATTGATGAACGGTCGCTAATCTGAAAGAAATAAGGAATAAAGGAAGAGCTTTCCCATGATGTATTACACGCCATATATTAGGTTTGTTCCAACTTCTCGAGAACGGTCTCGCGCAAGCCATTTCGACTGGAAGCATTTCAACTGCAATGGTTAACGTTTTTAAACGGTTCCTCTTCTGTTCCAACTCATCTTCGGATCGTTTCAGAACCCAGAATAGTAATTTCAGTACTCGCCCGAGAGTCTGAACTATCGGAACTGACTTGCATTTATCGTATCTCGCATATTATTATAGGAATTAATTGGCCTGAGTTATTCTCTATATGCAACGAAATAACAGGGTTATTTGTTTGTCATTATTTTGGGTTTATTAGTATTTTTTGTTTACATATTTCATGGCTTCATTTCATTGTGGCAAAATGGATGATCTCGTATTTTCTTTGAATGCACCAACTCTGGGTTAACCAAACATTGGTTAAGACTTAAATAATTACCCAATAGAAACAAATGCAAAGGGAAAATCAATTAAGGATTAAAAGGGTTGGCAATCACGAAAATTAAAAACTGAAGGGTTGGCAATCAGGATGAGTATTTGAAAGATTCTGAAAACGTTCCAACTGAGAAAAATTTCGGTTTTGTTCTAGAACAGTGTAAGTTTCGCGCCCGCGCATTAAACTAGTTCCAATGATGCCAGAACCGTTCCGAGACTGTTCTAAAATGTCTTGTTGGAACAAATTTATATTGTCGTTAAAAAATGCGATGACGTCATATGTTCGATATCAAAAAAGTAAACAAATTTCATCACAAGGCTTGAGGAAAAAACCAAAATCTTTTTTGAGCGTTTCCAGTAACTCGAAGACTACTTAACTAAGACTAGTCCGTATGATGAAATCTCACAAAGTTTTGCTCTGGAAACATTTTGTTGTCAGACTTTACATTTTTGTTCCATTTTATGCATGTGATGAGATCATGAAGTAAATACACATGAAGTTTGACGTTTACGCAGTTTACATTCAACATCGCCCTTCCGGTTGAAACAGGTACTTGAAATAATCTCGATTACGTATCGAGGTGGCGGATAGGTCAGGGAACTTGAATTGAAACGGAATTAATACGGGCCTGATTTTGTAAGGTGCATAAATTTCTTTTGTTCCGTGCACTATATTCATCGTTTACTCCATCGGCTGCCACATTTATCTATCTCTGAGCCTACTTATTCATTAAATGAAAAACGGTGATTCATAAAATCGTTACTGATTGCACATATCACGTAATATTATCATTGATCTGCTCGCTGCAGGTTCAAATATTCCTTGTTTCGTATATAAGTTGTGCGAACAAAGAGGCTGAAAATAGAAATTAATTTCGTTTGTTCGTTTCAGTTGCGTGTAAGTGTTGGAAATACAAGCTTCTCGAGCAATTCTCCTCTATGAGATGCGGAATGGTTGATGTTAGAAAGAAAACCAATACCATACAGTTTTCACTACGTATTTGTCTATAATTAGGGAATGATTATGTTGAAATATGAAATAATTTCCTACGGCCTAAAAATGTATTTCAAAGTCAATTTCATCTCTGCGAATAAATTCTGTTAAGGCTCAAGGCTTTTACAGTAGATTTAGATCTTTTACCAAATTATCTCAGTTTCGTCGTCCATTTTGCTGAGTTGGTAATCTTGGTGGGCAGTGCCTTGTAAGGTAGCCAGTAATGGTTTTCAATTAGTCCCTAGATCAGTATAGAAGTCGTATAGTTTTCTTCAAGGAATAGTCGATAATCTTTTCAGATGCGTAAGACCTGAAGCTTTCCTCCAATGTTATTTATGCTAAGTTCTTCCCATGATCTCAGTTCCTACAGTCTGTTCGCTTTTTCAAACCGCAGAAGGATTGAGCATCTATAGGCTTAGTTTTAGCAGATGATCTAGACAGTTAATCACCAATTTATTCACCTCTATACCTCCGTGCCAAGGTACTAGGGGAAACGTTAATTCACCTTAGCAGTCACTTCAGACATCGAATGACATTTCCAGGCGGAAACGCTCTCATATGTTTGAGAGTTCAGATTTTTAGTGACCGCATGTCCCTTTGTTAGTGTACATTGTGATTCTGCTGGAAAGGAAAATATTTTCACTGGCGATAGAAGTTATCCGTGGGGTGTTGGTATAACCTTTTTATATCATTTGTGTCCTATTTACAAATATACAGGTTGCACGAAATGCAAATATAGTGAATATTTTGGACGTCATAACTTTGAAACGGATGAGTCAATTTGAATGAAAATTTCAGGAATTATTTCAGTTCAGTAGTTCCAAACTTAACCATCAACAACTTTTCAAGTACAGATCGGGCTCCAAAAATCTCATTCAGTCGAATGCCGAAACAAAACTCTATACATCACCTGAATGAAAATCTGAATTCATAGCCGTAATCTAATTAGCTACTGTTCAAGTTCATTCAAATTTCATTTTTACCGCACCTACCGTTTCTTATGGAAATGAAAAGTAAAAAGTCCAAACACCATCATGCAGTAAAAATCTAGGTTGATGATCGATTTGAATAAAAATGTCGAGTTTTGATGCTATTTAGAAGTCTTATAACATAGTTTTTCACATTTTCTTTCTAGGGCAGGGCCGGACTCCAAAAAATCAATTGTATGTATTGCCGAATGCTTAAAATCACTCTACATCGCCGAAATGAAAATCTGAATGTGTATTCGTAAACTATACAGACTACAGCTCAAGTAGGTACAAAGCTTATTTCAACCATACCTACAGTTATTCATAGAAATTAAATTGAATTTGTGAAAACTAGATAGTTCGATATGTTTCTGAAATCATTTAGAAACTTGATTGAGAACTGAGAGAGAGAGTCAATTTGATGTGTTTACGTAGTTGTTTTTTTTTAAGAATTTCATAATACTTCGGGTATACTAAGTCGCCGAAACATCGCACACTATTTCTCAATTATTCGTAAGAAACAAGAATTCATTGAATCTAATCTAGATGCCTAGATTTCATTTCATCTATATCAACTTTGTCTTTCAGATAACCCTCTCTAAATTTTGTAACCTATTTCGAAGGAATGATCGAAGCGACCAAGTGATTGGTCCATTACGGCCATCCTAGTGATTAAAAGAAGGTAAAAGTTTACATCGGACTGGATGATGCAATACTTCAATTGACATAATGCTCATGTATGGAAGGTCACGTGAAACCCATAAACGGCAAAATTAACATTTTTTTTGAATGGAGATATTTATTTCAATTTTCATGTTATTGACTTGTTAAACAATATTTATTCCGATAGGTGGATCGGTTGTGGACCTCGATTACCGGATTTGAATCCGTTCAATTATTTTGTGTGGGGTTTTTTAAAAGATGATGTGTGCACATTTTATGTATATTTATAAATGAGTGTAATGTATCGAAATAAGTTTCGTTATAAAATTCATAAAAAAAATTTATATATAAAAACATTGTGAAACAATCTTTTTCTGCGATATTTAAATTTAATATTTAATTTTTCTTTTTTCACTATCGTTTTCCGAGTTTGCAGCGGCATTTTGACCATTAGTCTTCAAATTAATACGATCGTGCAAATACGATGTTTATTCATGAAGGTACTTACGATTAGAGTAAATATCTTTAATCAATATATTTTTCAGGATACAAGACACGGTGCAGACATTTTTTCACTAGAAGAGCTTGAAAGAAAGTGACTACATGTGTATCTGTACACATTGTATGTACACTTTTGAAGAAGTTCTTGAGAAGTCTACCGCATTTTACGGATTAAAATCTCCAAATTTCGAAATCTGAGTGCATCAATTTAATTGACAACATTCTTTGTCGGATATATATATATATATATATATATATATATATATATATATATATATATATATATATATATATATATATATATATATATATATATATATATATATATATATATATATATATATATATATATATATATATATATATATATATATATATATATATATATATATATATATATATATATATATATATATATATATATATTAATAAGTTTAATTTAGAAAATAATAACTAACCGACAAATGTAAACATGGAAATTTAACTGATATTCACATAACTTGCTTCGTAAAGCGCATGTAATCATTTTCTCTCGGTCAGCTACTCTATTTAAGATACAGAAGGATTTTTGTACATCAAGTGGAAGCTAAGATAACATAAATTTGAGCGCGCACGGCATTGAACACTCGAGACGGTAAACTCGGTTTCCCCCACTTCACCAACTACAACAGCGGGCACGCGCTCCGCTTGCACGTTTAATTTTCCTACTTAAAAACTGCGGCCACAGTAATTTTCGATCGTGGATTACATTTTTTTCAATTCTTCAAAAAATGACAGCGATTCATTTGTACTTGAGAACACACGTTAAAATTGAAATTAAAAAAGATATTCTTAAACACCGACCGGAAAATAACAAAATTTTCAAATTTATCATCTGATACAAAAAAATGACAAAACAACTATTGTCATAGCATGAAAGTACCAGACTTACAGAAAAAAATGAACTCAAGATCGTTATTCTAAGATTATTCCTAGGTTCTCGCAAGCGTCCTTTTTTTGATGAAATCGAAATATCTCGAAAACATTTTGTTTTACGTACTTATTCTGCTTACCATGAGCTATATTTCTGTGAAACTTCACAGGAATATATTAAAATTTTTATATTTCTATGAGTTATATCCGATCCAGTTTTCAAAAACATAAATTGAAAAATATATTTTCTTTATCGACAACTATCAAATTCACGTTATTGCGAATTGATTCATATTTTTGTTTTATTAACAAAGAACCGTTTCCGCTATTTTTTCCGGCAATTTCGAAGTCTCGAGTTTCTCAAATAAAAACTATTATTATTTCATTTTTTCATGTATGACTATATTTTGTGTTTTCGGGTAGATATTTTGTAAATTTAATAATGATTCATGACAGGTTGATTGGACTACTAGAGTAGTTCCCGTTTAACTAGAAACAGTAAATTTTATCGAGACGTATCAATGTCTTTTAACACAGATGCAGAAAAAATCCTGGAACTGTGAATTTGTAGTTATATCACGACAAAAAATTCTTGCTTTCATGAATTTATACTTAGTGCGCACTTGGTGGATTTGTTTTATTAGTAATGCCTATGTGATGTGTTTCAGAAATATAAAGTATCTTGCAACCATTGAATGAAATTTGTTTGAAATCGATTTCCTGCAATGTTTAAATTGACTTTAGAAACGCATTGCATCAACAATCATTACTCGTTACTCTCGAGAAAGGTTTCCATTTCAACGATTTGTAGGGTTTCCGTAAATTTGTTCTATTGTTCATTAATATGTCAAAACGTCACTTCCACCAAAAGCATCGTCGGTGAAATCTATTTTGTTGTTGGGACAACTCGTACACCCAATAGTTGGACTGTGACTTGAACATTGGCGATCACATTGTTTTAATATCAAATTAATTGCAACAAACACATGGCGTTTAGTCGTATAATTAACGCTAGATGTCAACTAATTTCAATTTCATCAAAACATAAAATGCTCACAGAAAATCCATCCTTTCCACTTGAAATGCAGAAGAAAATATTCTCGTGCGATTGCAAAGTCATTGTATTTATTATGTACTAATTATAAAATTAAGAGTTGAGAAAATTTCTCAATTTGCATCTTCTAAATTGTTGATACGACCATTTACTACCGAGATGAACTTTGTATGAAAAGGAATCTTCTCTCTTCAGTCGTCAATATCTCAGCAACCAATGATCATAACGAATGGTTTGAAAAACTGAAATATTCCTAGAAGAAACTAGAAGAAAACTATCGCAACTTCAGAAAAAAAATTGATTCCATCTTCCACATGAATTTGAAAAAAATAAGAAGGAAATGGTGATTTAGGATTTCTTGAATAATTGACTGGTAAATTGTGAATATATATCGAATGACTTCTGTTAAGCGCATTTTCTTTGACTCGATCTGTCTTTTCGTGTTGACCTTCTGTATAAACCTTCCAGAGACCATGACTTTATGGCCTATTACAGTTGGGTTGAGAAGTCTGTAGGCTGACATAGTAGAACTCGTTTTTTTGGTAAAAATTAATTCTCTTAATCGATATAGTGGCCTTCGAGAGCAATATAGTGCTCATACAATATTTCGATACCATTTATATAATAGATTTCATTTCCGCCTCAGAATAGGCCTCAGTTCAATGCTGATTTTTTTTCCAGCGACCATTCAAGACCTGCTCACTCGAAAAGGTCTTTGGGGGCAAAATCTGGAGAATACGTGGATGGGGAAGCGATTCGAAGCCCAATTCATACAAATTTACCATCCTTTTTATTTCTTTGTGTCGTGATAAAACAAAACTTTTTTTCTCCTTCAAATGAAGCCCTTTTTTTCGTGATTACTGTTGATAGTCCTGCACCTTTTCAGCTGATAGATGAATATAATATCTATGCGCATCCCAGAATACTGATGCCATAACCTTGACATTTGACTGTTGCATCTTTTCACGCTTTGGTTTTGGTTCTTCACGTCCAGGCCTCTCGGCTGACTGTTGATTGGCTTTGGAGTGTAGTGATCAATCCAACTTACATCCATTGTAATAAATCGATGAAAAATTCGTCTTTATCACAGTTTAATATTGTTAAACACTGCTCCGAACGATCACAACGTTATTGTTTTTGATCGATTGTGAGCATGCACGGCAATTACTTTGCACGCAGCTTTTGCATGTTCAAATATTTAGAGTTTCAGCTAACTTAATCATATTTACTTTATGGTCCTTCAACATTATTTTGTTAACTTTCTTGATGTTTTCGTCGGCAACAGCCTCTTTAGCTCATCCGCTGCATGCATCATCTTGACGCTCATTTCTCCTCGTTTACCAGGTGCGTAAATATGAAACCGGAATTTGCCCATAGATGGCCCTAGCTGTCGATGTGATTACCACAGGCCGCGTTATGTACGCCATTCCATTATTTTGACATCAGACAAAGATTTTAAACTCATAACAGTATAGGTTTCATACAACAGCATAATGTGTAATAGCGTTAAACATATCGAATTTTGTGACTGGAAACTACTATTTGCAGACAGCATTCGTTTTCTGTTATCATTTGAAGAAAACTGCTGTTAGAATAGCATCGAATGCTTGCCGATGCGCTACCAACAACAAATGATGGATTTGAATCGAGCTTTGCATGAAAAACGACAAGAATAATTGAAAAGGCAACAAAGTGATTTTGCTTCATGTTAATGTACCATCACACACAGCAAAACCAGTCAAGGAAACGATTGAGACGTTTAGCTGGGAAATACTTCCGCATGCGGCTTACTCTCCAGACTTGGCTCCATCCGATTATCACTTATTTGCATCGCAATTGCTGAGCAACGATTCATTTCTTACGAAAGTTTATGAAAATGGCTCAATGACTGGTTTGCTTCAAAAGAGCAACAGTTTTTTTGGCGTGGTATCCACAAATTGACAGAAACGTGGGGAAAATGTATAGCTAGCGATGGGCAATACCTTAAATAAACTATTTTGTATCATTTTCATACAACATGTATTTTCTATTTAAAAAAATTCGTTTTCATATTTACATACCTGATAAACTTGGCAAACTACATCACAACAGTTGATTTTTCTGATGCAGTGTCCGAATAATGTTTAAACAACAACTTTGGCTTCAACCATTTTTTTTTTCAATAAAATCCCTTGATGATATATTAACACGAAAAAATCTTTCTCAACAATTTTTTTGAAAATAAAAGCTACTTCACTCACAATGCTTCATCTCCAGAACTAGCAACGCCACAGCTGGAAAATTTATACACTTATCTACTAAGAAAGACTTAGTACTAAGAAAAAGTCATATGGATTTATTCTTAGTAATGTCATCTGTGTGTTAGCCTACGGACTTTTCAACCCAACTGTTAATTTCAAATCAGCAAGTTACTCTTAACTTGATTGGAATAAGTTTTCAATGTTAGTAATGACTTAAGTGACTATTTAGACTTTTGCTTTTGAAGAACCGAATGTAAAAAGTTAGCTAATATCGATTATATAGTTAAAACTGAGAAGAATCTTCACAGGAATATTAAAACTTTTTCAAATTTTGATAACTCAAGAAGAAATGACAATGAATTAACCATAAAAATAGTATATACATATACAGATTACAATACTGATATTTATATAGCTAATTATTTTGTAGTTCTTTCTCAGTCTTCTTATTCAGCTAGGGACTCCGAGGGTGATGGTTTGAGATGTTCTTCTAATGAAGTCAATGCCAGTGGCCTAAGATTTGATGATTGTGACATATACGATAGGCTTCATAATTTGGACTCTAATAAAGGATTTTTGACCCGACATGATTCCGTCTCTTCTGTTAAAGCAATGTAGTTCTGCTTTAGCCTTGTCATCAAAATAATGATTAAATAGTTCACTTGATAATTGTGTTTTTCCTACAAATTGGAGTTTCATAGAACCAATCTTTCAATCTGGTAACAAGCGAGTTATAATGAATGCAATTACATCGATATAATGAGTTCTATTCTAAAACTCTTTGAAATGCCGATCTATGAAAATCTCAAATTTGAAATCGCTGTAAAAAAACATTGAACAACAACACGGTTAGGTAGAAGCATAAAGACATAGGCACCAGACTGATAAATCTATTTTCCAACGATTAAAAGAAAAACTCATTCAAGGGATGAAGAAGAAGCAACAATTGAAGTAATAGGAGCTGTAATGGTATTCTGAAAGAGAGCTACACGCCCTACGAGGGCTTTTTTAGAGGAGTCGTGGGCCGATGAAGTCCGCAACACCAGCGATGGGATATTCGATCACTATAATGGACATTTTGATCTGATGTTAATCTCGAGCGCTACATTGATGTGCAGCATCAATGAAGACAAGATTCTAATATGATGTGTACCCTAAAAGATAACCGTGTTTCAGCTTTCGAAATGCTTGATGAAGACCTGAATGGTGGTCGTTATGAAAAAAAAACAGAAATTGGAGGATTTCTCGATGAACTGTTCATAGCACAAAAATCGAATACTTTCTCTCAAAACGAATAGTGCCTCTCCCCATCAAACAAGAGCCATCACTGACCTGTTGAATTTAAATTTTGGGGATAATAGGATAGAGACTAGAGAGCACCTCGTTCTCTTGACTTGACGCAACTAGACTTCTTTGTTTGGCAATATATCGTAGATTTATTCTACAACCAGTCACAATTTAGAAGAGTTGAGATAAGGGATGCCTTGCTTCTGTTAACAGTATTCAAATTTCCATTGCATCCGTAGTATCTCTCGGCGATGAAATTCATGCATTGAAAACGATGGTTAACTTTTCATGTTACTTGTCAAATCTCAAGAGAATATTATTTCAGAAATAATATTGCTCCTTCATTACAAGATTCGAAGTAATTAAATATTCTCAAGTTTGATCTTGCTTGTCGAAACCTGTCTTGCCACTCATCGTCTGAATCCTCAGAGTATTGATATGTACAATAAGTTTATACCATATTTATTTATTCCACGCCGAACCGTGAGACTTGTTTTTTCCGCGGAAAATTCATTCATTATATATTCCCATGTTTGTGTTAAAATCGAAAATATCCTGTCGAGTACTCGTTAATTAAATTTAATGATCCACAGTATTTTTTCATCGAATTTCGTTCACTAATTTCATTAATGGAAGGTTTACAATTTGCGTCGTATTTATCACATCCAATATGTGAGTCAAAATTCAGTGCGGTATACCGTATATTACTTGTAAAAATATTTCGCATATTTAACTATTTGTGCAAAAATAATGGCTAGTTTACACAAACAAATCTTCGCATAATCTGGCTTAAGCGCAAGCCAGTCGAGAAGGTTGCCCTATATTCAAAGTTAAATTAATAACAGAAAATAGAAAATTATGCTGTTTGTCATAGAAATTTTTTTTTGATAATTTCTATTTTATTTATAGCCTTTGAATTATTTGCGAAAAACTGAATGCAATTTTTTTCATCTCAATTTGTTGATAACGAATAAGCTATTGCTCATATTTTTTGGAGTCTTATCACCAAAACGTTTTGACCATTACTGAAGCATTGTTTACGTATGGTGGTCATCAGAAATGAGCGTTTCAGCAATCACTTTTTTTCAAAGATTCGAACACTCAGAAGAGTCCTTAAAGAGAAATACGAACTCCATAATATTATAGAAAGAAGCGCACTCTTGATTAATAGTATGTTGAATTGCGATGTTATTTTAGGCATTTCATTTCGCTCAATAATTCATTTTCCTGATGATAGAAATAAAAAATAAGGATGAAAAATTTACACATCTGTTTGAAATCATAATAATATTGAAAAAGGAACAACCATTACATATTAATAATTCTAAATAGAAAATGAAACAAATATCACAAAATCAACATATCACATTCTAATAATTAATTTTAAATATATTGGGAAATATATTGAAATGAAGTTTTCATCTAGTTGCACCATCGGTAGGGGAAATTAATATTCTTTCCATTTATCTCAAAATATGTCAGAATAATTAATATCAGATGGTGATGTCCAACATATACTCTAATTACACTAATAGATAGATAAATGAATAAAAGATAAATGGTGTTTCATAGCAAAAAATTATGCCTATGTATATATGAAAGAAGGGTTTCAGTAAAAAATATGCACAAATAAGCATAAAGAACAAAAGATGATAACAAAAATTATATGAAACTGAACAACTGGGTGTATAATGCCCAACACAAAACATTATACAAAACAATATCAGATATAGTAGATATTCAAATCAATATCAGGAGTCAAATGCATTTTACTTGTTTTTGAATTTCTTTTTGACACAGTTCCAAGAATGTGTAACTCTTTATTTCTTTTATACATTAGAAATTACTCAATTAAATTTCACTTTGAAAACACAGCTTTTACATTGTGTAAACCATATAGTTCTTTGGCTAGAAAATAATGTCCTTACAATATTTTGAATGCAATCATCGAACACTTTTAATGTCCATGCTGATTCAAAATATGGTAAACTTTTCATAAATTTGTATTGACAAAGGAAGAATATTCCAGTTCAACTTGATCAACATATCCCTTAGAGGCAATGAAATTGTATTTGTCCATTTTTACAAATTTCACTTTCTGGAACCTGTATTTGCTGCGAAAGGTAACCTGCCACATAAGTAATAACTTGTTTTCTCGAGCACTGTTAAATTCAGCTAGTAAATTAATTACACTAAGGTCTCATTATATATTTTTTGCTCGAATATAAGTTCAAAATCATTACAACCACTAAAATTAGGTCTGCTTCCACCTACAAAGTGTATGAGAGGACTCTCCTTTACACTTGTAAAAAAAACTACCTCCTTTATATCGATTCTTTATGATCAGCTACTCCATCTTGTCTGGATTAAAAAATGGAACAGATTATTCAAATTCTCACACTCGTCCTTCTCACAGTTTTTATTATTAATGATTCCATACTTCTCACCTTTTTTCAATCACTTCTAATGGTAATTCGAAAGAGATGCTTCAACTTATTACATCTATCTAAAAGAGAAACAAAAATTCTATCATAGTTTCATTTTCATTCTGCGTGGAGGAAGATACTGCGAACTGCATAGCTTACGCTCTCTGGAAACGAAGAAGGAGTTCGAGCATCATATCTTATAGGAACAAACGAATATATGCATATTCCGGCAAAGAGTATCATCTCCTTTATCATGGATATACTCAAAGCTAAGGGTGAATGTACCAATGAACTGAAGCCTCGCAAAGCAATGGTCGTATACCATTGATATAATGCTCAATGTATTTGATTATTTCTATAATACTGCTTTGAACTCGAGTTTAGATTTCCCAGTTGTTAATCGCCAAGCGGTTAAATGCATTTTCTAGGATTTCCCCTGATTGTTGTTATTATTAACGAAACGGAGTTACCCTAATTCCTTTAAGTTGCTATTGAAGAACCGCGAACTGTGTTGTTTTATATCTGGATATATATATCGAAAAATATACACAGTGCAAGTCAAACTAATTCTTTGAAATAATATCAACTATCCCCACAAAACGTTTCATTTTCACGGTCAACGATTCAAAGTATCGAAAACAAATTTCATCTACGATGAAAATTACATAAAAGGAGAGTGTTTAAAAAGAAAATTGAAATTGTATTCTTTTTAGAGAAAAACGAGAGCTCAACTAATTCTAAGTTGCATTAATTGAAATAAAACTGAATTCAAAAAGCCTTGACAATCTCTATTCAAACAATCATCAAATAATCTTTAATCATTCAAAAAATAATAATCATTTCTCAGCCAAAAAATTTAAGTTGCTTCCTTGAATCTTAAGCTTGAATCGGTACTTTTTTTGCTACAGATTACTGTTGCTCTCGACAGCAAAGATGAGAGAATTGTACATTATAACAATGTATTGGATAGAGAATGTTACGATGTCATCGGAGATGCCAGTCCTTCTATAAATCAAATCACTTTAGGAGCCAGGGTATGCGTGAGACACAATCAATCAATGTTCGTTGAAGGTGTAGTTTGTAAAATAATAGATCCTCAACCGCCTAAATTTCTGGTTGCAAAATTAGGAGAACAACAATGTTACATTACTGTGAAAAGATCGGAGTTGAGATTGCTTCGTCCTCCATGGTACGATGAATTGGAAAACCTAGAAGAATCGGCGGATGTTATTTCAACAGCTCAGCAGCAACCAGAATATTATCCTAGAACTACTTCACCATCCCAACTTCATACACCCGTATCCGTAAGCACCCCAGTGTCAACTAATAGAAACTACGAGGATTTCAATGAGAGCGAAGATGAACTGAGGAAAGAAGACATTATATTTCCTTCAGAAGGCAACGATAAATTGTCAGGAAGTAGTAAAAGGAGTAGTATGCATAGTCGTGGTAGTTCTTCTAGCAGCATTACGCCAAGATCGCAACCAACAACACCAAGAAGTCAAGCTGCTACTCCCCACAAGTACAAAAAAGGCGACATTGTCTCGAACCCAAATGGAATCAGGAAAAAGTTTAATGGGAAACAATGGAGGCGATTATGCTCGAAAGATGGTACTTGTAATAAAGAATCGCAACGGAGGGGTTATTGTTCTAGACATCTCAGTCTTAAAGGAAGCAGTCTTCGCAGTAGCTCATCATATCCAAGGTCAAATAGCAAAGGAGATGGTGAAGATACTTCGAGAGACTCTGAGACGTCACCCAACTCCAGTGAGAGGCGTATGACTGGACGGTTTGATCAAGAAGAAACGGATGTAGCAAACATGTTAGGTATGTGAAGACCTTTTATCGTTTTTCCATTTTCACTGATTATGTAAAGGTTTGTGAATGAGTTAATCGTGCAGAGCAACTTGCTTATTCAAGTTTGATTTAGTAAAATTAATTCAGATAAATATTTAATTTTCTAAAGAACAGTTAAATCGAACTCGAAGTTCGAATTTTTCTTGCATTTCGGCTGGTATATTGGAGACAGTTTGTTGTTCTTCGGGTGAGCATGGTACTAGGATGATAGTCGCAGTGCAGATTAAGCAATAAATACGACGTTCAAGCAAGTTTCATTGACACATGGGCAGTGTGTGAATTGATGTTATAGTGCTGGAACCATCCATCTTCCACACCCATCTCGAGAAGTTTATCGAAAAACTTTTGAACTGTATTAACTGCCTGCTGGTTCGTTCCCTTCAAAAATCAAATATTTCAAATCTTGACAACAACAAAAAAATCCCGTGGGCACCAACCAATTGTAGGAATGAAATTATAGTTCTTTATGAAGTATGTGTTTCGCATAACTAACAGAAAGCCCAACATGTAAGTGTTGCTGTTCTTGGAAACCTAGTTTTTTTTACAATAGCTTCCGAAATTTTTATCCCTGAAATAATCAACGACGGTTCAGGGCCAGGATTACGAGACGCAATATTAAAACGAGTATGGAATACACGCTTGATTGAGCGACTATTGAAGTATGCCATGACAGTGAACGCATGTTCTTCCTTCGTCTACTACAAAATGCTGGCTAAATCAGCGAAGCTATAATTACCCCCTCGAAAATGCTTAAGCCACACTGACCTCGGGACAATCATCGCTTCAGGGTGTCGAATTCAAATAAGCGAGTTGCTCTATCTCACCCTGTAATTGATGAATTTACTTGATTTGAACCCCGTTCTTTCATACAATATTTTTAGTATGAATGTTTCAATCTTCAACAATAGTATATGCCGAAATTAAAATTTTCATAAATTGAAAGAAATATTACGCATTTTAATGATTAAAATTTAACATGGTATAATCGATCTGCGTCGTTATTTCTTATATTGCACGAAACTTGCCGGATATTATGCTCCCTTATTTAAAAAAATATTTAATATCACATCAATCAACTGCAGGCAAATTCAGGATGACGCATCTCGTGCTTTCGTTTTATGTAATAAATATCGTTTTCTTTTGTGTATTGTATAACCTAATCATTACTCAGATATTGTGCAGTTACAACCATTCTTTCATAAAGTGTTTTTGTGTGCGACGCTTTTTTTGTTCGAACATTTTTCGTACGTATGATTCAGAGTTCTTCTAATACCGCTATTGACAATTGTTCTCAAGTTTCTCTAGGGAGTTCACGATCTGCTACTCCAGTCTTTTCGCCGAACGGCCAAGGAAATTCTCCTCATCATATACAGTCGCCCATAACAGTAGGTTCTAGACAAAACGTGTTCATGCCTATCAGTAGCCATTCCCACACTCTTCAGAAAAGGACATCCCCCGTTCCGCCTGGATTTAACACTTCCTATCATCAGCCTGTGATACGGTAAGTTTTTCGAAATGATACCAATTTTAGATTTTAATTAGGACCAAACCAATATATATATATATATATATATATATATATATATATTTTTGATATAATATATATATATATATATATATATATATATATATAATGTTTTTGAGGAATTTTACTGAATAGTTGTGATTCATAACGTGAATCGCTACACCGTAGCTTCTTCAGATGAATATGATTCGTTTGAAGAAGCTACAAAGTAGCAAAACGCGGTACGAATTGAAAATGCTTTACGTTGGATTGTCCGATGTGCAGAGGGGTCGAATAATTGCTCTTGTGGAAGAAGGGGTGACACAGAGGGATATAGTGGCCACAATGGGGGTATCACAGGGGGTGATTTCAAAAACCTACGCCCGATAGGTAGAGCTACAATCTCTGCAAAATAGGCCTAGAAGAAGTCGTAGGAAGATCGCTTCTCAAGAACAAGACCGCTTTTGTGCCAAATTGCAAGACCTTAGTGCGTCGCACCCCATACTTCAAAGGCAATTTCTGGAAGCAACCGGCATCAGTGTATCGAAACGATACCTCAAAGACTTCGTTCAAGGGGTTTTTACAGCAGAAGGCCCTTAAGAGTTCCAGAGCTAACGAGACAACAAAAAATTAACAGACTTAATTGGTGTATCGAGCACCAAAATTAGAATATTGAGAATTGCCGAAATGTTCTTTTTTCGGATGAGACCAGAATTGTTATTCGATCAGATGACGGCCGGATTCGGGTTTTGAGGGGTTGTGGAAGACAAGCTAGACTACGAGATGCAAGGCAAATTCCGAAATACCAAGGCGGCAGTGTGGTGTTTTGGGGTGGCATGATGCTGGGAGGCAAAACATATTTGATTTCGTTTCCTGCGAGTGTAACGGCTAGAAATTACGTGGACCTAATGCTGGAGCCCATAGTGAGACTCTGGCGAGGTGCCCACAGTGAGAAATTCACTTTTATGCAAGATACTCCTCCACATACCAGCAACCTCGTGCGACATTATCTTGAAATACAGGAAATCGCTATTTTGGACTTGCCAGCTTGCTCTCCAGACCTAAATCCTATTGAATATTTATGGGATAATCTCAATAGGAAAATTAGATTGCGCCATGATAATCCAAGAACCCCACAACAGCTCATCCAAGCCGCCACAGAAGAGTGGCAGAATATCACCATAGAGAAGGTCGAAAACCTAATCCAAAGCATGCCTAGTCGGATTCAGGCTTGTATCAGGGCAAGATGAGGTAATACAAGCTACTGAGGTCGAGAAAAACACACCTCCGTGAGAAAATAATTTTCAATTTTTTTTTACCACATGCGAAAAGAGTCTCATATTTTCTTTCTTAAAATAAGGTACTCGATCATTTTAATTTCTCTTACAAAGAAGTGAGTCACAGAGTCATCACCAGTTAAACTACAAGACATTTTCGAGGCAGGGGTTATTCTAACTGAACCTTCATAAGTACTATTGTTTTCTCCTTATAATTCAAATTTTCAAGAATACCTGGAATCTATACAATAGGATGAAATATAGTAATTCAAGGTTGATATTCAATAGGGATTTGAGCCAAAGGATTAGTAACTATGTTTTTCCAAAGTACCTAGTATCTTTGTGATGCCCCGATGGGTTTATATAGGATTAACGACATAACAAAGAAAACGGAAATTTTAAGAGGTACAATCGTATTGCGCTATCGTGATACGGATTTACCTGGTTGTCAGTTTAATAATACAAATTCATTGAAAATGGTAAAAACTCTATTTATTAAGATAATTTTTACGAACAATTCAAATATGAAGCACAAAATTACTTAAATAACGAAAAATTAAAAATTTTCTATGGCAGATAGTTTTTCATCAAAACTAGAAGACTCGCTGTTGCTGCTACTTGTCTACTCGCGTCTACTTGCAAAGTAATTATGAAATTATCGATAACGTCATCCAGCAAAGGTTCTTGCTCCATAAAAGATTGTTCAATTTTCTGCGTATTGTCGCATAAATGATTCCCACTGATCTGGAGAAAACGAAGAGAAAAACTCACCACACAGTTTTCTATATTTTTCATTGAAATATCAACATTCCTGTCAGCTACATGAACTCTTATGGCTGCCCAAACTTTTTCAATCGGGTTTAAGTCAGGATCATATGGGGGAAGTCTAAATACATTGTGGCCCTGATCATTCAGGGGTTTGTCAATAGCATACTTTTTATATCTGGGTTTGTGAGGTTTGATTAGATTATAAAGTTCTGCTTCGAGCATCCCATCTGCGAAGGAAATATTTCGATGTTGCAGCCACTCTTTCATTTCTTCTATTCAGGAAGCCATGTTTGGGTGTTGTTTCTGTTTGTACATTGTGATATGGGGCGTTATCGATCACTAACACACATTTTGGTGGTAAATTTGCAATAAGTTTCTCTCTCAACCATTTTTCGTAGTTTGCGAAATTCATATCATCGTGATAATCACCGGTTTTACAATTGGACTTAGATGGCATATATGCGTTTCGTACGAATCCACATTTACTACCGGAGTTCAAAATATCAGTCTTGGTCCTTTTGAAACAGGTTGACGTAGGCCGTCGTTTGTCTCGTCATTCCAAGCCTTCTTGTGTGTATGGGAGGAGTAAATATATGTTTCGTCCCTGTAAATTATTGGTCTCTTTTCTTGACGGTATCATTTGATGCTTCTTAAATAATTCAAACGTAGTTGTTGTATTTCAGGTTTTTCCATAAGTAGCTTTCTATTCGTTTTCGTCTTAATCCAATGGGACCCCATTCCCCTCAAAAGTTTTCGGATGCTCTCTCGTGATCCTGCATATTCATTCTCATCGACGAACTTTTGATGGATTCGCTTTAATGTGGATACGATTTTATCGACGTAACAATTGACGACGAACCTATGAAGCAGAGCTCTATCGAAGTCATCGATATCTGTTTTCTTCGCTAATTTTCTTCTGTTTTTATCGGGTGTTGAAAAACTGTTATTTTCGCCATCTTAAATCAACTTCATTTCGCTTGAAATTTTTTGCAGATTTCGTAAACTTACTCAATTTTTTCCCTTTCAAATTGGAAACAAACTTCATCCTCACCAAAACTCAAGAAATATTGAAATGAAATTTGCAATATTCGGTCCTGTTCGCTTGGCTCTTCTTAAAGCTTAAAAGGTTCGTTGAGCACTGAGCTCTTGACCACGTGACCGGCAAAGTTAAAGCGCAACAAGGGGAAGGGCTATTTCACCTGCACAGATATTCTTGTCGGCCCGTACTTCTCTTGAACGTGCTTCTTAAGACAGAATTAGATAATAACTTGAGCCACACCATAAATCGGAAACCAACACACTCCCGAAGAAATTATATAAATATTAATCGATCCGTGAAAATATACAAATTAGAATAAAAAATGTTACCTTAAGTTTTGGAACATTTCACCTAGCGTTGAGAATTTTTCGCTCCAAACTTTCTAATAATCCACTTAACAGTATTCTTTCTTTGCAGACCTGAACTTGTACGACCCGTACAAGGAACTACCAGCGTTATAAGGGTATCACCTAATCCAAGACAGTGGACAACAAATGCTACTGAGCAACACAATGTCATTCTACAGCATGCTTTAACAAATGTAACCAGTCAGTCTGTCGAAATGGAGCCATTACAACAACCTGCAGGTATGTCATGAAACATTCTAAAACTGCACCATTCCTAATTTTCTTCGATATTTTTCAGTTCAGAACACCGTATATAGAGTTGCGCCTCAAACAATAGATAGAAATATTCTGATATTAAAAAACGAAGAAAGTGATTCTAAAGAGATGAGGTCGCTTCCAAGGCAGGTTGGTACAAACAAATCTTGTTTGAATTTGAAAAAAATATAAATGTCAAAGTGTTCAAATAGGTACTTGACAAATTTCTTTAAATCTTTGTTAGGATACTCTAATACTTTAATAAATGTGTTCTTTTATTCAAGGTCATACAGAGTGATCATTTACAAACTACACCCACTATTCGAGTGGCAGCCAACCACATCAACGCCATAAGTGGTGGTCACACCACCAATTCAGGTCTACTGCAAACTAACTCTATTGCTACAAATTTGTTACCGACTCAGTTGGTGCCTGTTTTACCAGCTGCCTCCCAATCAGTTGTGAAGAGAGTATCTACTGCCACTGTTCAACATACGCCATCTCCACCCATTATAATTAAACCAGAACAAGGTAGGAATTACTTGCAGAATTGTTTTGATATTGTTCATTGTACAATCAAACTTTTTCCTACCTTTATGATATTTTTTTCAGTTTCGCCCAACGTAAATAATCATAAGGATCATATTGTACAACATATAGCAACACAAGCTCAACAACATTTATCATTACAAGTGCAACAGCATGTTAGAATACCAATTCAGCAACAAATGTCACCTTCTACTCCATCGCTCAATCAGAACAGATTATTAATGGCTCAACCAAAAGTCTCAACTCCCAATAATAATAACAGTCATGTTTCTCAGTCTGCTTTCGTCATACCTTGGCATACTATTGTACCAATCTTAACTTCTACCACTGGTCCAATTTCACCACCCTCTTCAGAGTTGTCGCCACCACTCTCAGCGCCACCTGTTCCGTTAACTAGAGCAGGATTGGATATCAACGACGATGAACCTGAAATTGATGCTTTACCTGTCACTATTGAAGAGGATGATGATGTATTTGAACCCGAAACAACTGATTCTGTAGATACTACTGCTGGGAATAAACGGAGAAGTCAAAGTCTTAGTGCTTTACCTAACACCAGCAAGGATGGCAATTCAACTAAAGTGAGAATACCTCTTAGTTTTTTATTTTATAACAATTTCATTTGTTATAATAATCAGGTAATTTGATTTTGGAAGATCTATGACAGAGCCATTTTTACCAACACTAATTCCCAGAATATTTTTCAAAGCATATTTTATTTATTTACCACTAGAGTTTATGGCAGGTTTACGAATATCCTGTAAGGTTACATAGACTTACATGTGGGCTAGGAAAATAACGAAAACCGAAAATTATTGAATAATCTTGCTCATTCATGATCTGTTGTGATTTCAGACCAAAGATAGAATAAGACGACCTATGAACGCGTTCATGATCTTCTCGAAGAGGCACAGGGCGCTTGTGCATCAGAGGCATCCAAATCAAGATAATAGAACTGTATCAAAAATATTAGGCGAATGGTGGTATGCTCTAGCACCAGAAAGAAAGAAGAAATATCATGAGTTAGCGTCGGAAGTGAAAGAAGCTCATTTTAAAGCTCATCCTGAATGGAAATGGTGAGTAATCCATTTTCTTAACTACGAATTTTTTCTATCATGGAAAAGATTATTGTTTTTCCAAACTCTTCACTCGCTTATAAAATCTTCATTTGCCTGCTGTGTACACCATCTCCTTGAGTTGAGTTTACCTTACATCTTTTTACTATGCTGGGATATTTTTGTTCAGACTAAGTTGTATCCCAAAAAGTTAATATAGATAGTTTAATAATAAAACCAAATATAAATGCATGAGTTAAGTTGCGTTAAATAAATGTGGCTCCGGTCTCATGGTAGTGGAGAACATACAAACGAAATCAATATCCAATCACATTAAGACGAAAAAAAATTCGTATTCTTGAATTATAAAATAATCTTGTTGAAGTCTGTCAGATCGCTATTATAGAATACAACACATAGAAATCACAAAACGAACAAAAAATCCGAATTTCGATGTTTGTTAGAGAGAAAAAAACGAATCACAACAAAAATTCCAAACCACAAGGCAAACGAAATCCTATGAGTGCACTGACAGAGTAGAGGAAACCATAGTTTAGAAATTTGTCACATGAACGAGAAGAAGGCGTGGGAATATTCTAGCCAAAGTGAGAAACAAAGTGACCAGTTAATAAACAAGAGTTAAGTTCTTTCTATCCTTAAACTCAGAAGTTTTATATTCCACAAAGGATCTGATGTATTTCTATTTCACTGAAAATTCTTCTTCAGGGATGTGGTATTCGAGGTGCTCACTCTGCGTTCCACTCTGTAAGCACCCTAACAAAGGAAAATATCACAAATAAAGTGGAAAAATCAAAAAACCAAATAAATATGGATAGAAAGTCCTTGTGCATATATATTAACTTGTACAATATTGATAAGATTAACACACAAAGATAAAAAATAATAATAATTCATATGAAATTCGGGATTGAAAAATGTAAGACCCTGAACATTCAAAAAAGGAAAGTCATAGATGGTGAAACACAACTTCCAAACGGTGATATTATACAGTTCATGAGGGATGGCGAAACATACAAATATCTAGGATACCAACAAGCCAGATTGCTAGACCAAAAACAATCAAAGGAGAAGATTCACTCAGTATACAGTTAGCGTCTCAAGACTGTGCTGAAATCAATTTTGAACTCGGGGAATCTAGTCAAGGCAATTAACACCGACGCCATTCCAGTATTGCTTTACTCATTTGGAATAATCAGATGGATTAAGACAGAACTGGATGATATTCAAAGGCAGACCCGAATGATGCTGACAAAGTACAACAATCATCATCCAAAATCGTCTGTGATAAGAACAACTTTGAAGCGGAAAGAAGGAGGACGCGGATTAATAGATGTCAATTTACACACCGAACAAATAAAAAATGTCAGAGAATTCTTCTCTGCAAAAGCTCTCACTTCTGACATCCATAGAGTGGTATCGTTGTTGATTAGGGATATACACCTCTAAATCTTGCTACCAGAGATGACCTGCTGAATCTACCGTTCCTATCAGACACTGAAAAGCAAGAGCAATGATCAAGAAAGGAATTGCCTGGACGACATCACCATGAGATTAATCAACCACACATCGACAAAGAAGCCTCCAGCAAATTCTTGATGAAAGGAGAATTATTAGCAGAAACAGAAGGATTTTTTATGGCTATTCAAGACCAAGTGATCGCTACAAACAACTACAAAAAGTTTATTATGAAGGACGGAACATTACAAACAGATAAGTGCAGAAAATGCCATATAAGATCGGAGACTATACAGCATATTATGTCTGGCTGCGAACAACTGGCCAATACGGACTATCTTCACAGGCATAATCAAGTGTACAACATTAACCATCAGAAACTTGTAAACAAATACGGACTTCTGAATACCTTCCAGCCATATTACAAGCATCAACCGGCGCCCGTATTGGAAAATGACTCTATCAGATTATACTACGATACGCCTGTTATCACTGATAGAATGGTGACGAATAACAGGCCGGACATTGTGGTGTATGATTAGAGAGCCAGAACAGCAATGCTGATGGATGTCGCCATACCGAATATTAACAACGTACTGAACAAGTTCCAGGAGAAAAAATCCAAATACACAGACCTTGCTATTGAGATCAAGCAGATGTGGCACCTCGATAAAATAGATTTTGTTCCTGTCATCACATCCTCGACTGGGTTAATACCCAAAAATTTGCATGATAGCCTTAAGAAATTAGAATTGCATAAGAATACCTATATAGAAATGCAAAAAGCTGTAATTCTTAATACATGTAGGATAGTTAGGAAATCTATGTCAAGTATATTCTAATCGAGCCTATTTCCTTTGATTGCTGAATCTGGGAAAGGTAAATTATATCCAGCTAACAGCTAAGATAGTGCATAGGTCCACGATAATAAATAATAATAATAAATGTCTTTATTATCGATAGCATACAAAGACTCTTCACTTTATTCTCCCTTGGCACCTCAATACCACCCACCCTTACTTGTATATCGTTCAAATTCTCACATGCAGATTGTCCACTTCCAAAGACTTTTACTTGTGACTTCAATGGATTTAGCTTTAAAGTATTCTGCTCTGTTGCCTTTGATATTGCTTCCAAATCGTTATTTACTTTGTCCTCTTTCCCGAGTAGATTCTTTTGGAAAGGAGTAATACAACTGAGTATCATCTGCATAGACATCGGAAGAGCAGTTTTTCAAATATGTTTTCAATTGAGAAGTGTACAGACAGAACAGCAGCGGGCCCATAATGGAAACTTGAGGTACATCACAAACTGTGCTCAAGGGTAGAGAAAACTCATTTTTGTATCTTACATGTTGTGTTCTGTTGGTCAGATAGTTCTTCATCATTTTAATTGATTCATTATTGTATCCTATGAAATGCAATACTGCTAATAAAAGTCCATGACTTATAGTATCAAAAGCCTTTGAAAAGTCTAACAGTATCAGGCTGGTAAGTAAGAATCATCTTGTGATTTAATGATGTCGTCTATAACCCGGAGCATGGCAGTGGTGCACGAATGACCAGTCCTAAAACCCGATTGATGCTTGAGAAGAATGTGGAACTCACTGATGTAATCTCGTATCTGGGATGCAAGGATCTTCTCTAACACCTTTGATAGAGTTGGCAAGATGCTGATAGGTCTGAGATCATGAAAAGACTCGGGCTGCCCATTTTTCGGTATAGGTACTACATAAGAAATCTTCCACAAAGATGGGAAGTCATTAGTTTTTATGGAATAATTGACAGTATGATGTATATATTTGAGAATCACTGGACAACCATAAAGTATGTAGTCGATCGTCAAATCGTCGCAACCAGCCGCAGATGTTTTTATCTATTTGAGAGCACGCTGGACATCATCTTCAGTGCACATTCTAAAAGAAAAGGATCCAACATTTTGTTTTTGTTTCTCGAGATAAAATTTGATTAATTCTTCCTTTGGAGGATCTAAAATATTTACACTATTTACAAAGTGACTATTCATTTTATTGAAGGCTATGAGACTTTCAGGTATATCCTTTTTAATTTTCTTTTTTGATAGGACATTCAATTTATGTAGATCCTTCCAAATATTTCTCTGATTCACAGACATTCTGCTTGTCAAGTAATTGCGCTTAGCCTTTCTGACCTCTTGATTGGCATGATTTCTCAAGTTTTTGAAATTAATTCAATCAGTAATAGCTTTTGTTCTTTTGAATCTTTTCAATTTCCTGTCACGTTCCTTCAAAATATTTTTAAGTTCTTCAGACATCCAAGGTGCACTATCTCGACTAATGCGTACTGTAACAAATGGTGCATGAATGTTCAGAGTACCAATTTACAACTCAAAATCGAAATGCTTAAAACTGCTATATGTATGAAGAAAAGGTTTAGTTTTTTGAACTGTAATATCCACTGTACATTGTACCATTTCATGATCAGAAATATTTGGCAGTGAGATCACCTGGGTGTCTATAATACCCAATTCACTATTACAAACAATCAAGTCTAGCAAACTTAACTTAGTAAGAGAAATCCTTCTGGGACGATCAATCAAATGTTTCAGATTGAAAGATGCAAAAAGACTATTCATTATTTCATATCCTCTTTAACTAAAATCTAACATGTGTACATTAAAATCCCCAACACATATAATGTCACTGAATTGGGGAACCAAATAATTCAGTGTCTTCAAATTTATCAACAAAATCATTCAGGACACACTCGGTACGATAAACAACTCCACACAAGATTGTATTATTAGGAATGTCAATTTTCAACCATAATTGTTGAATATCACATATATCTTTGGTATTCACTACACAGGACCGTATTGTTTTTTACGTAGAACACCACTCCTCCACCGCGACCACACACTCTATCAGCACGATATAGTTGATATCCATCAATAAAAAGTGAATCATAGGGGATGTCACTGTTGAGCGAAGTTTCGTTCAGTCCCAAAATGTCATGATCATTTTCAAGAACATAGCTCCTGATAAGAGCAATCTTAGGTAATAACGACCTCAGATTAAACTGGGCAACCTTAAATTTGCCCTCTACAACTTTTCGATTTGTAATTGTTGAAAAGTAAGTTCCAGAGTAATTATTTGCCATTATTATTATAATTAATTCCTTATTTTGGCACTTATGCAATCTTCACTTGAAGAATATTTTGTAACTCTCCTGGAATCTCAGGTAATCAACTATAAACAATGGATTTTTAATTATTTTAGGTGCAATAAGGATAGAAGGAAGTCGTCCACGGGTTCCGGAAGAGGTAAACTGAATTCTTCAGGGGATTTGGGGGAAGTTGGTGAACTTCTAACAAGTCCAAGGGCTTTACATTCTCCCCCAGGTACATTAGAAATCCATCGTACAGTGCTCCAAGAGCAAGACAATGCTGGAGATGCGTCTGACGACGACCAAATGGTGATTTGTGAAGATACAGGTCCAGAAATTGATCTCAAATGCAAAGAAAAAGTAACTGATTCTGATTCAGAATCTCACAGTGATAATGAGGCTGCTGAAAATAGAACATATTCTCAGCAACCATTTAGTCCAATTACTAGTACTGGTTGTGCAGATGTTACATGTAGACCTAAACCAATTAAAGCAAGACTATCTTCGACAGATTGCCCTAAGTATAGTCCTGTAGCTGTATCTAATACTCTTAGCTTACATTATCAGTCACCAGTGAATCCTACTGGAGTTTCCAGTTTTCAACCAACTGGTGGAGCATTTCAAAAAATGCCAATTTCTCCAAAAATTGTCAAGTTAGAAAAAGCAGATGCAAACGCAGATATAGACTGCTGGTCTGGTTTAAATTATAAGTCTGACCTTGCCAACAATATAACAATTTCCAAAGCTGTAGAAGGTGTTTCCGTTTCTCAATGGAATACTGTATCATCTGCCCAGACCTGTGCAAATATGAGCAAAATGAACAATAACCCTACTCTCATATTAAAACCACAAGTGAAACCAAGTTCAATAATTCATGTTAGCGATACGCCAAACAGTCAATTTCAAAGTCAGCCAGTTGTTGCAATATTCAACTCGAGCACAATCGGAACCCGTCCCACTGGTTTGTGTTTAACAAATGACCCCGACAGATCTCAGCCTGTGGTTATGGTGTCTTCCTCCGCTTCAGACCAACCTGTGCAATATGTTATGATGCAAAATTCATACGCGATATCAATGGCAGATTCAGGAGTTAGAAGTCTTTCAATACCAACTCTACAGTTATTACCAAAAGGTGCACCCACACAGTCGGTTATTGTCAGTCAATCCCAGAACAAAATCATAAATACAACACTTCCAGACTTTCCAACATCGCAAAATCATCAGATCTGTACCACTAATGCTTTCCCAAATAGTGCAGGTATGTATTTATGTATGTTTTCTTGGAAATAAGAGATTAGATTAGATAAGTCCCAACTGAGAATTATGTGGGACTCCGCCTAATCTTTTAAATTCATTGCAATACCTGAAGGAAATTTCCATGAATATAATTGAAAACCATTCTTTGTTCAGGTGTTATGGTTCGAATAGACACTAAAGATCCGCAGTCAGTTGAAAGTGATTTAAAATCTCCTTTATGCGACATACCACAGTCACCACGTAATTCAGACTCTTCCGCACTTCTAGAAGAAAATAAAGAATTCAAACTTGCGCCTACTCCAGCTCAGCTAGGGAAAGCACCTCTACAAAGACGTCAGTCTTTAGGTATTTGAATCAGAATTCAATCAGATCCTTAATTACATACACCGTGTCATTTACTTTCAACTCATATGTATTGATATTTGCAGCTACGTTCAGCAGCGCAAATCAAAATCAAGGTTCGGTAGAAAATTCACCAAATCAAATATGCAGTGTCGAGCAACAACAAATCCCTCAAGAACAACTGCATATACAACAGCAATCCATGGATTGCCCATTAATATCACCATCTCAAAAGAAAAGTTTTTTCAAACGAAATATTGAAGATGGCATGGATAGGTATGACCTAATGTATGATTATATATAAAAATGTTTTTTTTTGTTGTTAATTTCAGGGTGTTAGAACAAGTCAATTTCCAGAAGAAATTCTCTTCGTTACCTCAGTTCAAGCCAGAGGATTGTCAATCTCCTAGTTCAATAACTGCTCAGAGTCCCGGTATATTCTATAAGAAGAGCAGGTCCTTGCTTAACAGTAATAGACTTTCTGTTGAAGAGGAATCTGAACCCGAAACACCCCAATCAGTTCCAAAATCAGCTTCATCTGCAAAACCGATGATCATTGGCAACCAATTCTTTGGGCCTGATTTCAACATTGATAATGTTAGAGGTAAATATGCTCAATATCTCAAAAGAAAAATCTTATCATGTCAGTATAACGACAGTTGATTTCTTATTTCATAACTTGGTTATGGCACTAAATACGTTTCCTAAGCATTCTACTATATCTCAGAAAGAACACTCTGATTTTCGATATAAAGTTGAATTATAATATAGCTACTACCTCAACACTAGAAACATTGTACATCACTTCACCAATATTTTATTGCACAACTCGACGCCCGTTTCGCCAACTAAGTTGGCATGGCATCATCCGGAGATGATAGTACACTAAATATAATTCTACATGGCTCTTATCATTTATACTTAATATGTCTCTGCTACTAGACGCTTTCGACAAACCATCCTACTGATTAGTCGAACGTGCTATTAATAGGCGTATCTAGTCTAACAAACCGTAGAGTACACTGAACAGAATCGGACTTTTGACCTTGTTTAGTGAATATGTGCATTTTATTATATGGATACTTCCAACAGCGTTCAGTGTATTCGCGTTTATCATTTTTTAACAATTTTACAATTTCAATATCTATTCTATGGTCTTGATCAAGAATATGTTGAGCAACGCTAGATTTTTCTGTACGTCCGTATTTTGAATGCGCTTTATGTTCTTTAATCTGGTTTGAATTTATCTATTAGTTTCAAATAGTTAATTGATTAATTTCTTATTATTATAATCTATTAGTTTGTCCAACATACTTCTTTTCACAATCTTCGCTTATTTTTTCAGTCATATATGCTAATATATATACCAACGCATTAGTTTTCTCTTTTGGGTTTGCGAATAAGCTTATCAAGGTTGAATTGAGTTGTAGGCCAATTGTATGTTGATACTTGTGAATATTTTTCCTAATGTTTTGGTCAGTTCGCGGATCGAAAGGTAAATAAACGAATTTTATTTTTTGTTCTTTTGGTTAGAGAAGAGTGGCTTTTGACAATTTATTCTCATATCAGTGTATTGAACTATCTTTATAACCTAAATTCCTTATGAGAAATTTTTCTTTCTTAAATCTTAATTGATTTAGAGGAAAACAAATTAGTCTGTGAACTGGGAAATGTAAACTAACCATTTTTTGTTGTTGACAATGAAATGAGTCGGAAGGAATATACCTACTCGTGGCAGTGCTCTTTCTGTAATAATCATATTCTAAGTATTTGTTATTTGTGATGACAAGTGGGTCCAAGAAAGTCAACCGTTTATCTTTCTCTACTTTATATGTGAATTCAATCGTATTCATGGTATCAAAAACAACAAATATACCAGTACCATATGCTAGGAATATATTGAAAAAGTTAGCTTGTTAAATTTACTCATTAATATGTTGACAATGAAAGATGAAAGATAATTTCCCATGGTTGTGTCTTTGTATTGTTTATAAAATTTATTTTTGTATTGAAAATGATTTTGGTCCTTGCAAAGTTCGTCCGGAATCAAAAACTCGTGAATAATTTTGGGATCTAGGTTATTTGTATTAAGCCATTCTTTCAAATCGTTTATGGCATATAGCTCAAGTTCAAGTAAATTGAAACTGATTTCTAGAAATCTCATTCACACATTGCCATAAAATGTGCTGCTCCACAACCTACTACAATAAGTATTTGATTTTCAATAGATATGAGGCTAATTAAAGGAAAACCTTTTTTTTTGTTCTGTAGAATTGACTGATATGAGCGAAGGTAACTCTCCTAGGACTCCCAGAACTCCAGGCACCTCTAGAGAATCCGACAGGGGACATCGTAAAATATTAGAACAGAGAAGACAGTTGGTGTTGCAGCTATTCAAAGAACACAATACTTTATTTCCTTCGACGCAAGCAACATCAACCTTTCAAGCACAGCATCTGGACATTTTTCCGAATAAGATGAGTTTGCAGCTGAAAATTCGCGAAGTTCGTCAAAAAATGATGGCACATAATAATCCTACTCCGCATAGTGCAAATAGTCAAAGTAGTCCTTTAACTCCTGTCGAGCCTATAAGAGTTACTTCCAGCAGTTAGCTAGCAATGTGCAATAGTGTTTTGTCTTCCTTCTCTTATATTATTGTTAAACTGACTGAAACCAACAATTAACTAATCAAAGATGTTCATAAAAGTAATTATCATAATGAAAGAGCAAACAGTTGATGATTTATGCATCGCAATGATTCTATTATATGCAAACTTGAATTAAAATGAAATAATCGATAAAATGTAAATTATCAAATGATATTCCTTTGGAGCTGTTACGATTTTCTGGTGACGCCATAAAATAATACAATATTTCTTATTGCTTCAAGTTTGCTAGTAAAATTCGTTGATTCAAGGTTAGAAATAACCTGAAAATTGTTGCTTTTATTCTTTCAATGCCCTTAATACTTTCTCTGTTGCTGAATTATACTGTTATTTCAATTCACTTTTCCTCTGGAGAGAATAAAATAAGACATTTCAAGATTATTTTGAATCGTATTCTCTCATACATCCAATACTTATCACACGACGCTAGTTTACTTGATTTCTTTGCTGGGACCTCTACTGGCAACTGATATTACTGCAAGGTGGAAATGGTCTCTTACTTAAAGTATGCTGGATCCTACTGATAAAAAAATCACCATTTTCTGCGCTTGCTATCATGCTGGATTTCATTACATACCAATTGGAAAATAGTAATTTATTGCATGAGATATATCTAAATAGTCGTTGTGCAAGAATCTGGTCAGCTGTTAAACTGTCATCATGTGATGCCAACAATTATAAAAATAATCACGATTTCAATTGTTGACAGGAAATTGGCAACCCAGCATAGAAATCAAGCCTGAGAAATAGCTCCGTGTGATGCGCTTATAGTTCAACATTAACATATTAATTTGAAATCAAGAGGACAATGATGGTTTGCTTTCTAATTTCTTATCCAGAAAGTGCGATGGACGCAATTATTGTCTTGAAAACTCTGTAATAGTACATGAGTGTCTTGATTTTCTACGAATAATGCAAATTTAAGTAGAATCAAATTTATAGAATTATATATCATTTTAGAGCAATTTTTATTCAATTCTCTGTCCAAATTAAAACTTCTGAGTAAAAGTTTATTAATGTTTTAGTTAGTATGTTTGAATCTGCGTCATTGTATGATCCAAATTTTTACTGAAAAATTAATTTTTGTGCCAATATGAAAGATATATCACCTCAATTATGAAACTTTAATGCTTTTGTTGAAGAGCGATTATCCAAATTTATATTCTCTATAATATATATTTTTCAATTTTGAATCGCTATCAAGTGTACAGCCTCAAAAGTGTTGGAGGGTTATTGAAGAATTTTGAATTTGTATATAATTGTCTTTTTATTTATGGAACTTCTATTCTCCTTGAAATTTTGTAACACTCATTGTGATATTAATTTTTTTAGGCACAATCTATCTAGCTTGCGTGTATAAAATACTACTCGAAATTTCATATCGCAGTCAGTCACTTTTCTGTTTTTTTTCAAGTGTTTTTTTTTTCTTGGACCATTCTCGGGATGCTGCTTTGTTCATAGATCATTTAAATTGCTTTTTTGTAAATTGATATTTTTCATTGCACAGTATTCAAAGTAGAAAGGTTCCCTTTCTGGTTGTATACAGCCCTGTTTCAAATTTTATTGTAGCTTAAAAATTGAAATATTTAAGCTTTTCAAAGTATTCCTGAATAGTAATTCTATTTTGAGTGAGTAATTGAAACGAGTGAATTATACCATTTAATCTTGGCAAATACGCAAGCAATCTTATTTCTTCAAGACCCTACAAAACAGCCAAATTATTCCATACATATTCTAGTCGTCAGGAAATATGTGCCATATTCATATTATCTTTGAATTTAAATATTTTCGTATTCACCTACATAGTCTTGCAATCAATTTTGTCTTGTAAATGGTTGATTCACTCTTTCTAGTTCTATATATTATTAAGGCATGTATATAAAGATCTGATTAATCTGTCTGTATCATGCTCACTAAACTTTTTCAAAATTGAACAAAATATTTCAAAGTACGTAATTATTTTGAACTAAAGGTAATCTTCCTCCTACTTTTAACAAAACATGTCCGGTAAGCTACTTACATGGGTTGATAGTATCACAAAAAGAGTTTTCGTAATTATAATCGATTTTTCGATTGAGAGGTGGATTTTTTTTAATAATTGTTGGCATTCTTTTGGTATCACTAGTTCTGAAGAAATGTGCTTATTTCATGTCTTCGTGTCAAATTGTTGATTTTATATATCAAGTATAAGCTTATACCTTTAGATGTTATGATAAACCCGGCGACATTTTCTCTGCATAGTAACGGCTAAATTCAATCTTCAATACTAATATCAAAGACTAAAGAGAAGTGGTTACTTACAAACAAGGAAAATTATATTAAATGATACCTAAGGGATCAGACTAAATAAAAGTTTGTTCTCGATAATCTACAATGGAATCATAGACTGTAGTTTCCTTGGTATAGATTTGTCAATGTCTGCGCTGTAGTTTTCAATTGAACATCTATCTTGTACTGTATATCAAATCGACAAGAATCTCGGAACCAGCTCCTCCCAAAAGATTCTTCGATAACGAATTGCATACTTTTGATGAAGAATATATTTATGAACTCATTGTTGAGTGAAAACGTCCGATATACGTTTTGCTTCAGAACAAATGAATTGGAGCTTTTACTCTATAGGTTTATTCCAACAAGTAGTGCTGTGACAGTTCTGAACTCATTCCGAATTAAGTATGAACGCAAGTGTGAGGAACTACTTGTTCAAACTGATTCGTTCTCAACGATTCAAGTACGTTAGAACACTAAACTGACAAGTTGACAACGGAATCTGAATATTATATCCGCAGTGCGCATACTCGCAATAATTTATTTTCAATTCCTCCCTAGAACCATTAACTGTTTTCACCGTTCTAGAATTAGTTTTGAAATAATTCTAGGAACGTTGGACACGGTGTTCACCAGTTCGAAATCTATTAGGATGGTTATAGGAACGCCAGTTTCAATTTACGCACAATCCACCCTGTTCTGAACTAATTCAAGTATGTGTTGGAACAAACCTTATATCAAAGACTGAATGATGCGATGAAGGCTGATGCTCAATTTTATTTTCGTTTGTACTTCATAAAGTGGCTGGTTGGTAATGTTTATCAGTGGGCATTTTCAGAAATGATATTTGGTTGGATATTACAGAATGACATTGATAAGTCTTTTCCCCATCTTGCTTTTATCAGTGGTAATCTTAGTTACCAATTGAATTGATTTGAATGAAATACATTGCAATCGCGTTCCAGCGAACTTATCACAATGAAACTTAACGTCTTTGATATTTTGAGGGCAAATATGATTCAAATCTTAGTAATTTTTTTTAACTTGTTTGTTTACGTTTGCCGATAGACAGGATTCGGTCGGTATCCATTTCTTGAAATTCTTCAATGTTTGTTAAATACTTTCTGAGATATTTATCTACGCTCTGAAGAATCGTGTCCAAATAGTACACAGGCAATGATGAATTATGTGAAATCAAAGAGAACTTAACTTATCCATTTTATTTAGTGTTCGTTGAAGATTCACCTCTTCTCAATGTTTGCATTGTAGTAAAAAGGCCCAACATTAAATTGTTGCTTTAATCAAAATAGATAGAATTGAAGCCTTCATTGACTTTGCACAAATATTTAAATAAGTCTGTTGTTGTTTTTGATAGTGATATAGGATCAACCGTAGTGAGCCATTGTTGAATATACCAATGTTTTAAGAAATAGAAAAAATTTCTTGATTAGACAATGCTTTTGGTAGTAGTGTTGAGATCAAGGCATTAATAAATAGCAAAGTTCAATAGTTGTTATCAAGACCAAGATATTTAAGATAGGTTAATATTCATGTCATCTTGATTCTATTAAATTCCAATTTTCTTAGCTTGTATAAAATAATCACTGGTTTCTTATCGTTGATTTCATATCTTATTCATTGTGCTGCATACACTTTTGATGTTCTTGAAATTAACTCAATAGTTTTAAGTTTTGGTGCTAATTTTTAAGAAGCAAATGCCTAATTACTAGACAAGTATATGTATTTCGAATGTGTGCAATCAACTGGTGCAGTTTATATTGTACTCTTTATGCAGTATAATATGGTAAAATACTATTGCCAAAAATGTAGATAATATAATTGAGTAATTATATTTTATGTCCCGCATGAAAAGTAGCATTTTCATCTATGATTTTGCCTCTAAACAATTCATAAATTTATTGAATTATCAGTGCAAGTTTACAGTTCGCCAGAAGTAACAGACACCATATTCAAATATTCCTTACTTCAGTTGGTATTTATTTCGAATGTATTTTCTCGAATAAAGTGTTGTATTGTTGGTTGTCTTAAAAATTCTCTCATTGAATTTGATGTCATCATTTTAGTCAATCATCACATTAATATTGTGAAGGTCAACTAGTCTTGTTCACAGTAATTATTCTATAAATTTGATGATATGATATATATATATATATATATATATATATATATATATATATATATATATATATATATATATATATATATATATATATATATATATATATATATATATATATATATATATATATATATATATATATATATATATATATATATATATATATATATATATATATATATATATATATATATATATATGTCTGGAATTAAAACTGCAGAAGTTCACATAATTACAGTTTATAAGGCACGTGCGTCTGAATGAAAATAGGCTTTATGAATTAATTTTTAGTCGCGTTCACGTTTAAATCAATCTGTTATAGATTTTAGAAGAATTTGTATAACACCAAATTGTGTTAATTTGAAATTGTATAGCTTATTGTTGTAAAGATATTTTAGTTTATCGATCAATATTTTTCCTCAATTGGAACTTTAAATAATTTATTCGCGATTTAGAAAATAATTTTTCCTAATTTGAACAAACGTTCTTGATTTAAGTGCAAATAAAAGCTTTTATTGATTATTCTAACAGAATGGGTATATTTCAGATACAGTAATATTTTATTAACTATGTGTTTTTTTGTGATGTACTTAATAACGAATTTTTTTAATTTTTGTATATATGCAAAATCCGTTCACATTATCTTTATTGTAATTTATATAACTTAAGAAGGTTACATAGCAAATGTGAATAATTAGCATTTGCCTATTAATTATTTTGTAGGATCTTATGGGTTGTCATCAGATTTTATTGATTGTTGTAAACCTTTAATTTGTTAGGGAAACACAAATCGGCGCTTCGTCTCCATGTTTGGGTAAAATTTTGTATTTGAGTGAAACCAAAGAATCTGACACAAGAAAGTTCTTAATGTTTCACGATACAAATTATATTGAAATTTTTGCGATCAATCCTCAATTTTTTTTCGATATGAAGCGTTTTCATTATTACTAGCTAAGCTCTCTGAATAAATTTTCAACCTTTTTGTAATAAAATTAATGATTGTGGAAATTCGATATGAAAACAAGTCAATTTTTCAGACTGTTGTTGTGAATATCGATTTGTGTCAGCAGCACAACATTGTTTTCTTTTTTGAATTCTCTCTTTTTTATGAAGTAGTGAAAGTGTTGACTCGTTAATTAAATGAATGCCTTGAATGTCACGGTAATAATTGTTACAAGGTGTTAGCATTTTATATAGAAGAATGATCTCGTTAGTGAAAAACTAGTGTGTAAAACTATGCACATTCGGTGTTCTGATTTGAGCACAATTACATTTCATGTATATATTATATATATTTATATATATAAATAAATATAAACTATAGGTACCATTTGTACTACCATATTATATTTTATTTAAAATACAATATAAAGATCACATTCAAATCACAATAAATGTAACAGTGTTTTTGATCTTTCATTGTTTCCTCACATTATTACTTGTTTAATGGTGGGATTAAGCGCTATATTAGTCAAGAATTTTAATTATGAGTCGTGAAGATTGAGAGAAAAGGAAAGATTCTCTTCATAATTTTATATTACGGAAAACGAAATGTAGTGGGGATATATATATATATATATATATATATATATATATATATATTCCAATGATATTCATATGAAATTTGGGCTTCCAAAATGTAAAAATCTTTCTATTGAAAAAGGAAAGATCACTCTAGTTATATATATATTTCCAATATCGAAATCGAGCCAATGCATCAAGTATATATCATATATATATATATATAAGCACCACCCAAAGTATATATATATATATATATATATATATATATATATATATATATATATATATATATATATATATATATATATATATATATATATATATATATATATATATATATATATATATATATATATATATATATATATATATATATATATATATATATATATATATATATGAACCTGAGATTATTTGTGAAAATGACAAATATAAACTTTATTTTGATAAAACAATTCTGTGCAACAGAGCTGTAAAACACAATAGACCAGATATAAATACAATGAAAAAATTTCTAAATATATGATGCTTGGCGACGAGATTAAAAAATGTGGAAAATGAAGAAAATATTTATTCTACCGATTATTATTTCTACAACAGGCGTTATTCCTAGAAATCTTCACAAAAGTATTGAGATTTTGGGTCTGAAGAAAAATTTGTTTGAACAGTTACAAAAGATAACAGTCATCAAATCTTGTAATATTCTTCGTAGGTTTCTTTCCGAAAATAATATAGGTAGAGTCATAGGTTTTCTCTTAGTTTATACTGCTCATTTGATTCAGCTGATCCGAAACTCTATGAAATATTTTCACCTCAATGGCACTTCCCGTTATACCGGAAGTGCATACCAACTTTGTTATTTAATATAGAACAACCTGTATATTGATGACTGGTTCGAAAACACTTGTTATTCCAATTACAAAAATACCTAACACATAAGTCTAGCTTGTTTCGTTCATGAAATATCCTAGTTTCACTTGAAAATTATCGATTTTTTGTTATTTGAAAAAATCTCAAGAACGGCTTGAACTAATAAAATAATGAAAGGTGTTTTGCAAACAAGAAACCACGCGGGACATATCCGACTGAATCTCAGTCAGTATACAGAGTGCTCATTTTTCCGCCTCACATTTCGAAACGAAGAAACATCGAAAACTACGTTTTTTCAAATTGTAACCCATATTTTTTTCAATTCATTAGACTCGCCGTAAAAAACTTATTGAAGTTCCCCATACATACCCTGTACCTGAGATTTCAAGTTATGGCGTTAAAAGGAATTTTACATACCTGCCTGAAGTTGGCAAAGGAGGCTTAGATTTGTGCACTTGCACAGACGGGCTCCTGAGCATAGAAAACAAACTATTATTGTTTTAACTATCAGTCGATTTAATTCGAATAGATTGGCTAGCTACACAAATGAGCAAATACCTAATTTATTTTTCATTCATGGAGATGAAAGACGGGATATGAGTAGAACTTGTAAGAGATTTAACGAATTATACCCAAATATGCCGTCTATGACAGCTAAAAAATTCAAGAGATACGTTACATTTTTTTTTCGACTGGAACGGTCCAGAATAAGAAATTTTCATCGGCTGTAGGCAACAATGAAGACAATGAAATTGCCGTTCTAGCTTATTTTGATGTTAATCCACGTGCATCATTGGCAATAGCAGAGCATGGTCTGAATTTACCTCATAGTAGTATTAACAGAATTCTAAAAAACCAACTGCACCCTCATAAATTTTCATTGGTCCAAACTCTACAAGCTGGCGATCCACAGCTTCGAATAGAACTGTGTGAGATCCTTCTTCACAGAACACAAGAGGATCCCGATTTTCTCAAAAGGATTATCTGGACGGATGATGCCAAAGTCTCTAATGAAGGGGTTTTTAACCGGAATAACTCACACTTTTGGGCCAACCAAAATCCCCATATTACGAGGGACCGAAATCCTCAAAATAAATTTAGTTTTAATGTGATTGAGGATGGTAGTAAGTGACTTCGTTCACACTTTATCAATTAATTAAGGCGTTGCTAACAACTCGATGGAGCGCCAGCTACAAATGAAAATTATCGAATTTTAACTTATATGTTTGAAGATAGATGGATTGGAACAAACAGTCTACCTTTGTGGCCTCCAAGGTCACCTGACCTAACGCCTATGGATTTTTATCTTTGGGGAACGCTGAAAGATAAAATTTATTCTGAACCTGTGACTGCAAGATATGATTTGCATAATAGACTGCAAAATGCTTTCATGCAGTTGGATGTGGAGGAGCTGAGGCGAGCCACATTACAGGGTGTTATGCGTCGAGTTGAACTATGTCTAGAAGTGAATGGTCGTCACTTTGAACAATTATTATGAAATTAAGGAAAACAAAGTTCAATTCGTTTTGATGTTTTTTAATTTGACAACCACAGTTTCGTATTTTTTTTCTCTCAATTAATCAATTGTCCAATGACAAAAGGACAGGTATTCGTTAATGATCTGGGAACTTTCTATGCACGTGCAGGAATCTAAGCCGCATTTACCAACTACAGGTAGGTGCATAAAACTCGTTTTTTTTTGCCATAACTTGAAAACTTGAAATCTCAGGTACCGGCTACGTTTGGGAATTTCATTCAGTTATTTACGGCGAATCTAATAAATTAAAAAAAAAAAGTGTGAGGCGGAAAGAAGAGCACTCTGTATACTGACTGAGATTCAGTCGGATATGAGTTATGTCCCGCATGGTTTTTTGTTTGCAAAACACTTTTCATTATTTTGGTAGCTCACACCGTTCTTGAGATATATCAAGTTGTTCAAAACGCAAAAAATTGATAATTTTCAGGTAAGCTTAGGATATTCATAAACGAAACCAGCTAGACTTATGTGTTAGGTGTTTTAGTAATTGGAATAACAAGTGTTATCGAACCAGTCATCAATACACAGAGTGTTCTATATTGAATAAAAAAGTTGGTATGCACTTCCGGTATAACCGAAAGTGCCATGAGATGAAAATATTTTATGAATAGAGTTTCTGATCAGCTGAATCAACTACCAAAATTTTTGAACGATAGCATTATTAGTTCTCCATAAGTGTCTATTAGGCCACTCAATTTGTGATACCTATATATATATATATATATATATATATATATATATATATATATATATATATATATATATATATATATATATATATATATATATATATATATATATATATATATATATATATATATATATATATAATGGTATGGTCTGAAGGATTGCCTTATATTTCTTGGAAATGCCTGACTCTGAGTTATATTTTCATGATTAGAAACAAATCACTGAGAGCCAGGCCTGGAGAATATGGCGAATCAGGTAGTAGCAAATTATATCGTCACTTCTCTAGCTTGGCTGTTACAATGGTGGTAGAACGGACAGTTGTAAAGTGGTGAAACAGGATTTTTTTATTGGCTAGGTGTAGCCGATCTATCTTGATTTCCTCCTTCAATTGGTATAACAGTGATGCATATTACTCTCCATTTATAGTCTTTACGTTGTGGATGAAATTTATGGAGATAATGGCCTGTGCTTTCCAGGCGACGGTGGCTATCACCTTGCCGACCGATGACGCCGAAAGTTAGCCTAGGAAAGTTTATCGTTCATATGAGATGTTTGAGTGTCCGCTAATTTTTAACATCCTCTCGACTTCACTCCAACATAGAAAATTAATTATCTAGCCAATGTACATTATTCTTTTATATGTTAAACTTTATTCCAAGAACGTTATTTAATGTTCCTGCGATATACTCATCATCGCCAACAAGGTCCAAAATAGCAGTGGTAAATATAAATTTGATATCACAGAATGACACACTGCAGTTCCATGCTTATTAAAACTGGGTACCATGGCATACTCTTCCTTGATTCAAGTTCTACATGTAGTATACAGACAGCGATGAGTATCAATTAGTATTTTTCATTTTGATGTGTTATTGATAGGGAGAAAAACTGACCACCTTGTAATGTTTGTAGCACGATAGCAAGTGATAAAATTCAATATCAGTGTTTGTTCAATTTTTCGTATTCTGTCCGTTCTTTTCAGCGCTTACCAGGGAACTTACGGCAGATCTTTTGTTCAGTTCTAAAAAGGCGCCTTTTGTAGGCATATACTAATCTGTATATGATTTGGGTCTCGTGGAGAAGTAGGCGACACTAAGTCCTAATAAGGATGAACTTTTGGTCTATCATTACTGTCTGTCAAATCCACTGCTACTGTTGACGCTGAGCAGATCGGCAAACTAGCTGCTTAAACAAGGTTAGAGTGTGGCTCTTTAATTAAAGTTTTACATGTTATAGGTGCGTGCCTATAAATATTGCCGAATATTTACTCCTACAGCGAGTTCTCATAATGTTTCATTTGTTTTAATGATTCAACGAAATACGATACAATTCTTTGGTGATTAATTCAAAACAAATGTTACGGATTTATTTCGCGAAAAATATATTTATTAATAATATATTGATAGATCGTGGTTTCGGACTCTCGTTCATCATGAAAGTATCGTAGTATTTATAAAACGGTGCTCATTGAATTTGGATAAACCAGATAGCAGGAACAGACAGTTCATGGACTGGTATTTGCATAAATCAGTCTGCTCGATCATTATTTGTGAGTTGTCATTAAAAGGTGATTTGAGTTTTCAACTTTTTGGGGCAATTTATAGGATTTTCAAATTATCAGTACTAGGAATAGAGTAACCATTTTGAATACCGCGGTAAGCTAATGTTTGGTTAATTCAGAATGTAGTTGGTTGGAATTCTTGGAAATACTTGTATCCGCGCTAATAGGTCTTCTGAAGATGTTGTGTTAATTTTGTTATATGATTTGATTCAAATGAATCCGAAGTTAATTAGTTATTTACCCATACTGCAATAATTTCTACACACAATTGTTCGTTCTCTCAAAATAAGATATGAAAACATCAAACTGCGTTCATTTATATTAAACAAGATTCAAAATTGGATAACCATTGCAGTAAAATTGTCATAGTATAGATATTTTGATAGTCCAATATACTAAAAAATATGTATAATATGCATATATAATAATATATAATATGTATGAGATATATATATATATATATATATATATATATATATATATATATATATATATATATATATATATATATATATATATATATATATATATTCAAAGCTAATCTTATCCGATATGAGGCCTGGCACCAGAAAAGCGCCCTGTGATCCAACGAATAAGATTTTCGAAGAAAATGGAAGAGACGGTCAATAATCTCAACAACATCATACAGCACTACATACCAAATAACCACTCACTTTCCCAGATAACCGACGTGGTATACGCGGGGGCCCTCACAGTATGTGAAGTACATGGACGGAATCGAGGACCAACAGTCACCCGACATAAAGACGAAAATGAACCGCCACGGAAAATTCGCCTGGAAAGGGAGATAACCACTCTCAGGAAGAAAATTGGCGCCACTCATACCTATCTGAATACTGCTGACCCATCCAGTAAACTTTTGAAGGCAACTAATCAGAATTCCACGTAAAATTCAAAGATGAGAAGTACAGGGAGAAAATTGTAATTGTCTATATGGGCCCCATTTTGCTCGATACACTTGATAGCTCGTATACGAACATGATGAGTTGCCCTCCTAGTTTCCTCAGGATCAATATTACGAAAAGCATTATGAATGCGCTCTAGTAACTCTTCTTTACTTCTTACAGGAATAAGATACACTTCACTCTTGATTTTGCCCCATAAATAAAAATCAAGGGGTGTTAGGTCCGGAGAACGCGGAGGCAATAAATTTGGTCCTCGATTACCCAACCATCTATCCTCGAACATTTCTGTTAGCTGCCGATCTACAGCTCGTGTTTTATGTGCTGGTGCACCATCCATTTGGTAATAACAATCCCTCAGAATGTTAAGAGGTAATCCATCTAAAAAGTTTGCTAATGTTCCTCTCAAAATTTCCAGGTATCTTTGTCCATTAAGATTTTCCTCATAAATGTGATAAGCCAACAAATCATTCATTAAAATTGCAGAAACGTTCACGCTGAATTTATTTTGGAAATCAATAACCTCAATGAAATGTGGATTGTCTGTGGCCCAAAAATGTCGATTTCTCCTGTTGGTTATTCCACTTTCATTGAACTTGGCTTCATCAGACCGTATAATTTTTTGCAGAATAGTCTCATCTTCTTGAAGCCGAATTAATAAATTTTCACAGAAATTTAGCCGCTTGAGAAGGTCAGTTGGTTTCAATTTTTGTAGTCTGATAAAAGAATACGGGTGCATGTTATGTTTCTTAAGGATCCTTTCAATGGAAGTATAACTCAATTCAATATCCATTGATGCTGAATTAATGGACGCATGTGGATTGTCACGAAAATACTCTAGCATATAATTTGATTGTCGTCGTCCTCGAGAATTGGTTTTCTTCTAGTTTCTATGTATTTCGTTCCTCCAAATTGCAGAAAATAGCTTCGAATCCTTCGAAATTTTGTTTTACTCATAGGCGCCAAATTTGGAAATTGGTTATTGAATTGCCTGTAAGTTCTATCCACCACTTTTGACATTCTAAAATGAATTAAAAAAGATTAAATATATTTTCGTTTGAATAACCAGTGGTTTTATTCCAAATGTGTTGTATTTTTGGATATTCCATCTGAAATTTGACGCTTCATCTGATGGCAATATAAAAATTGGCACGTGCCATTTGAAAAAATTGAGTTATTGCTGTTTGAAAAAGGCCAAATTGAAAAAATCATACAAAACAACGCATAAACATTTGACATGTGTAGACTGCTTAAAAAATTCCTTGATGCTTCTTTTATCCACCCAAGCAAAAATTGTGTCTGTAGTGCAAAAGATCTACGAGCTACAATTTTTTTAAATGTTCCTCAAAAATCGAGTTTATAACAAAAATAATTAAATCTGTCAGAAGATTTGACAGATGAGTGCCAACAACTTGGGTATTTTATGCCTTGCTCAAATGTCGGTTCTAGATGTATAATAAAAAAGGAAGATTGCCATTTGAAATAACAAAGTGATGACCCACTTCCGGTATAACCGGATGCTTGGCGACGAGATTAAAAAAATGTGGAAAAAATTTTATTCTATCAATTATTATTTCCTCAACAGGTGTTATTCCTAGGAATCTTCACAAAAGTATTGAGATTTTGGGTCTGAAGAAAAATTTGTTTGAACAGTTACAAAGCATAACAGTCACCAAATCTTGTGATATTCTTCGTAGGTTTCTTTCCGAAAAAAATAATGAGGTAGAGTCACAGGTTTTCTCTTTAGTTTATACTGCTCAGAATCTCATTTCATATTTTATTTATTTGTATATATAAATGTAATATAATTAACTGACAATTTTGTCATATTTATATTCAGAGCAGTATTCTATTCGATCGTTCATCACTTCACACAAAGGAAACTATTAATGAGTGACATTCAGTGTTACTTGACTAAGGTCCGTACACTGGATTTTTCCGGGGAGAAAGCCTCTGACACTACTCGTTGGTACATTGATGTCATTGTCTGATAATGCTATAGTTTGTATATATTCTGGTAGATTGATATATTCTCATAACATTTAACGTTATCATAATATATAATTATTCCAGGATATGTTTTGATTATAATCATTGCCTGGCAATGTTATTAATTACCGGGTGATGGATTTATATTTTTCATGAAATCAGTTTGATTGCATGAACAGATATATGGACAACTCGTCGGGGTTAAACTCCTATATATATATATATATATATATATATATATATATATATATATATATATATATATATATATATATATATATATATATATATATATATATATATATATATTTATAACAAAAAAAATGTCCTATAACATTTTTTCGAAAAGTTGATAATTATCGAGTTATTTAACACTTCTTGATTTTACGAAATTTTTTTCCTCTCTCTATAAAAACAAGAATATCTCTGTTACTCTTACAGCTATATCAAATCTGACCATACCATCGGAAAGAGCATTGCTATAAGATAGGTAAGTACTAATGGAAAAAAATTGTATACCGGGTGTTGTAAAAGGCTAAATGAAAACATTGTGAAATGAACAAAATGAGTGGTATTTTCTTGTTAGCTGTACCACTGAAAACTGATCGATAAGTAGCCATTTTTTTTGATAAAAACTACTACATTTAACTGGCTTTCAAATGGTTTATCAACTTTTGAGCGAACTATTTTTTTCAGCAATATCATGGGTAAGAGTAATAAGAACATAAAATTCGAAAACGCAAATATCTTATATTACTTAATGAATGAACAGGAACTAAAAAAAATTTAAGAATCATATTTTCACGAAAGAGATTTGAAAACTAAAACAGGTGTTTAAAATGTCTTCCTCTTTCTTGAATGCACTTAACAAATCTTTGTCTTAAACTATCAACCACTCTTTGAAGTTCAATGTGTTTTTGACTCATTTCGTTGCAACAGATTCGAATCCTTTCAATTAATTCTTCTCGAGTACTAAAAGGAATTCTATAAACATTAGTCTTTAATGAGCCCCACATATAAAAATCAAGCGGCGTAAGGTCAGGGCTTCTGGGTGGCCATCTCACCGGGCCGAATCGACCTATCCATTTCTCTCCAAATCTCTCAGTCATCCAGTTCTGGACTATTCTAGAACTATGAGCCGGGTAGCCGTCCATTTGAAACCAAAGGTGATGTCGAGTATCTATAGGCATTTCTTCCAGAACGCTCATTATTTCATTATTTAATAGATTTAAAAAGTCGTTTGAATTGGGAAGATCGGGAAGTATAACTGGCCCGACAAGCTGACCCCGTCTTAACCCCAACCACACATTTACTCTAATCTCGTGCTGAGAGTGACACAATAGTGCCATGAGGATTTTCTGTATCCCATATATGGGAATTTCTCAAATTTATCATACCAACTTTGGTAAGAGTTTCCTAATTCGTCCATAGACTTTTATCTGATCTCCAATCCTGTAATTTATTCATGTACCACCTTCAAAATTGCAACCTCACCTCACTATCCACTGGCAAAAGGTCTTGAACCTTACTCAAATGGTAAGGATGTAAATTGTATAGCTTGAGAACTCTATGAACCGTGGAATAATGAAGTCTCAATATAGCACCAATTCACCGACTACTTGTTGTAGGGTCCTCGCGAACAGCCTGCAATATTGCAGCTGCTCGTCTCCATTGCTGAGCATTTCCACCATCTTCTCTAATTCTTAAGGCACTGAATGAACCAGTTTCACCAGAGCGCCTAAACACCTCAACAAGTGTCTTTCTGCAAGGTTGCTGTCTGTTTGGAAAGCGCAATGCATACTCCCGCACCGCTGCACGGGAATTTCGATTCGGAAACCATAAACAAATAAGATATCTCGATATTTAATATTTGAGAAACTACGCATGTTTTTTTTCTAAAAAGAAAATGGAACCTTAAAAGGGGAAAATATAAACTTCAATTCATTAATTCATTGAATGATAGTTCCTGTCAAATTCTAAATATTTATATTGTTTTAGAATCAAGTAATACAAGTCTTCTGTGATTTATTTTTTACGATTCTTTTTCTAATTTTCTTCTAATTCGAGAAAAATTAATTATTCCAAGTTTCTTAAACATTCAATATCCAGATATGTTATTTATTTATAGCGTATTATTATTGAAAAATCATTTGTGAAATTGTTTAGACGCTCCGGTGAAACTAGCTCATTTGTAATCGAAGGATAAGAGAATTTAATGTTCTTACTTTTACTCTTATCCATGATATTGCTGGTAAAAAAATAGTAAGCTAAAAAGTTGATATACCGTTTAAAAGCCAGATGAATGTAGTAGGCGTAGAAGAACGCCATACAGGTCGTTTCAGGATACTACAGTCGCCCAAGACCTATTTTTGGTTTTTCAAGCCAGAAGAGATCGTACTACCACAGCATCTCAATTAGCTCAAAAGCTATCACGAGTTCATAATGTACAAATTTCCGACCAAACTGTGAGAAATCGACTGCACGAAGGTCAACTCCACTCCAGACGTCCTTTAAGAGTTCCACAACTGACCCATGGAGATCGCGCTGCTCGTTTAGCTTGGTGCCAAGAACACGTAAACTGGGATCAAGAGAGGTGGGCCACTGTTCTCTTCAGTGATGAATCTAGATTCAGTTATTATCCCGATTCGGGAAGAATTCGAATATGGAAGAAACCTGGAAAGCAAAACCATCTCCAGCATGCTCGAGAAGTTGTTAGACAGGGAGGCGGATCAGTGATGTTTTGGGGAGGTATACGCCTTGGTGGAAGAACTGACCTCGTTTTCATACAGAACAACCTCACGGGAAATTCTTATGCAAATGAGATAGTTTTACCTGTAGTGGTACCGTATCGCCAAACAATCGGTCAAAATCCACTTTTCCAACAAGATAATGCACCTACTCATCGTGCAAGAGTTGTCTTGAACGTTCTTGAAGAGAATGATATCGATCTTCTACTGTGGCCATCCTGCTGCCCAGATCTGAATCCCATCTAGCATATATGGGGCACCTGCGTCAAAACGTCTTTCATCATGAACAGGAGCTTCGATTAGCAGTTCAGGAGGCTTGGAATGACTTAGGCCAAAATGTAATAGACAATTTAATATTGAGCATGCCGCGACGGTGCCAAAGTGTCATTAATAACAGAGGTGCACTTTCTGGGTACTGAAAAATATAAGTGCTTCCATATCGTTTCGAAAATATTAGTTCAGGATTTTTTTTTGTGTTTTACCAAATTTCGTCATTTTCAAATTTCAATTTTGTTTTTATAATAGGTGCTTTGGAGAAGTCAAATATTATTTTGTTTCTTGAGAATACATATAAATATATATATATATATATATATATATATATATATATATATATATATATATATATATATATATATATATATATATATATATATCATCTGATTTTTCCAAATTCAATACGTTCCCTTTATGAATACTACGACATTTTATTTTTTTTTCATACTGTTCGATGATGAACGAGAGTTCGAAACCGCCATACGATGATCTATTAGTTTATTTGTTGATAGTAAAGACGTAATAAAAATTCCATTCCTGTTTTAGTTATGCCCAACTACCAAATAGTAAGTCTAAATCCATACAATATCTGTCTTAAAGACTTCAAAACAAAACATCCCTTATTCGTTATTTAATTCATGGTTTTTAGCACACATATAGATATATGCTAACAATGCAACTGTTAGTTGAAATATGGCACTTTTTATAAAATACGGACGTTACGCTGTATATTTTGAGATACAAGAACTACACGAGGCGTATGATGCAAATTGGTTTATTTATGTTCAAAGTAATCATCACCTAAATCAATGCACTTCTGTAATCGAAGTTTCCATAACTGAAAAACTTGAAGCCAGTCATTTTTGGAAATGCGCTCAAAAAGCGGTGAATGCCTCATGTGAATGTTTTTTAGGTTAAAGAACTGCCTTATGTCACACATGGCTGAATCAGGTAAGTAAGGAGGATATGAAATGACTTCATCCATATGTAAAAAGCCATGTGTGATTGCATTGTCATGATGCAAACAATATCCCTCGAATCCTGAGTGACTCAAGCATTGCAGGTAAACATTTTGTGGTGTACTAGTTGGCTGTCACAGCAAACGATGCTCTTCTTATTTTATCTAAATTCTTCTAGGGTTTATATTTGAAAAAACAAGTTTTTATTATAATTCGAAAAACATTCAACAAAAAACAATTTTGAATACGCTCTTATAGTATATTCAAAAAAGTGCTACTAGAATATTAAAATCCTTTTCACCTAGATTTGATTGCAACAGAGATATTGGAATATGCCGAAATCCGGAACAACTCGAAAATAAAAGAAGATAACTACGATCTGTTTTCACCAATGAATTTTCCTCGAACAGAGATGAGATGTTCTCTATGTGCAGTATTTTCAATTAATTGCTTTCACTAATCCTGTATTCTGAAAGAAAACTGCGTACGTCTTTGCTTTACCGCATTGGTTGGGGTTGGGTCATCTTCGCGAATCCACACACGACTCTCCTGGCTGGTAAGAACATCGAAGAATGCAATGGTTGTTTCGTCACTTGTTACGATTTTAGACACAATACGATGAACACCTTTATTCAACATTTCTAACGTTTCACGCGAAATTCTTTCTCACTCCACTTTTTGGAAATCAATTAGCGTTTGGAGCACCCCAAACGACCAACAATCTTTTTTATATAGAGATGCTCACATGAAATTGAATTGACTGTTGCGGATCCAACACCAAGGGTATCCTAAATTACTTGATAGGTGCATCTTGAATCTTCTTCGATCATACGTCGCATTCGCCTCTCAATAGTCATTAACGGAGTCTGCCAGCATGTCGCTCATCACCAAACGATATCCGCCCTCTGTTAAATTCACCATACCACCGAAGCGCATTTGCCCGTGATGGACTTTCATTACCAAATCGCTGTATGGTTCAAAACTTTGTTCTTCAGTCAAACTAATTTTGTAACCATAGTAGATCATCGCGCGCACATGTTGTCTGGACATTTCCATATTTCGATAAGAAATAATCGTTATCACATTATTTCTATCGGAGCATCGACTCAACTGAAGTCATACTTTACTAATGAAGGATGGGGGTTTTCAATTATGCAATGTTTGCCATCTCTCACTTCTGTATTTTCGTGACATCTCAAAATATACAGCATAGTCCTCGTATCAGTACACTAATAAGTCATGATCTACGCCTCTACTTATTGAACAGTCTACAATAACTTTACTAAGATGTATCATCTTATTCGGTAATGCACATTAACAACACCATTTAAGTATTAGATCATCTATCTACTATATATATATATATATATATATATATATATATATATATATATATATATATATATATATATATATATTTTCTACTACCTTACACTTTTAGTAAAATATTTAATATATATATATATATATATATATATATATATATATATATATATATATATATATATATATATATATATATATATATATATATATATATATATATATATATAGTAGATCTAATCTTAAATGGTGTTGTTAATGTGCATTACTCATGCTACTACATGCTACTCTGTCCTCATCTTAGTAAAGTCATTGTAGACTGTTCAATAAGTAGAGGCGTAGATCATGACTTATTAGTGTACTGATACGAGGACTATGCTGTATATTTTGAGATGTCACGAAAAAAACTGTGGTTTGCGAAGTCGGTATTCCGTCTGAATGGATTTAATTCAAAAGTTCACGTACCTCGTGAGTACATTTCCCTAATCAACCATCGTCAGAATTTCGATATGGTGTCTCACTGACACTTGAGGTTTATTTAGTAGGAATTTCTCAAACTTCGGACCTAACGGCTTTTCAAATGTGATTTAAATTGTTTTTTTTTCGCCTAATATGCAACGACATTTCGATATTTTTCATGATTACTATTTTCAAACGGCACGACACATTCGCACAAAAATATTGGAAGAACAAAGTGAAACAAGAACTTTCAAATGATATGTTACACACCATACATTTTTCCACACTGTACTTTACATTTTGTAAATAAAAAAAATCATATCCTGAACCATTGAAAATCCAAAATTTCTTCTATTGTGTCATCAGAGAGCAGATACATTTTCGAACGTTTTCCATATAACTCATAGACCATTTAATAATTGAGTACATACTTTTATCACACTGTATGTAATCATATTTTAAATTACGTCACTTTTTTTTTGATCCTTTAACGTGCTCTATTTCTGCCTTTCGGCTAATGACACGCCGTTGAATACTGTCATCTCACTAACCCGGGAATTTTGCCGAACCCCTCTCGTGTCGAGGGGAGGGATCTTTAATGTCCAACACATCTCTGTTAGACAGGACCAACGGCTTTACATCTCCTCCGAAAGATGGAGACGAAGCGATTCCCAGAATTCGAAAAATCATACCGATTTTTTGGGGATTGAATTACGTCACTATGCAGCGCTCATTACCCTAGCTGGTTAAATGTGTTGATATTAAGCATGTTCATGACACCCAAAGTATGTGTCTTGTTATTAGCAGTAGTTTTAACATTTAGGTTCCTTCTGATTCCAATTCTATGGCTTCTAAAAACCATCAGTGGTGAAAAGTGCTCAACAGAACAGACCACCGTGTCACAAGTCGATCGCAACATTGCACGATTTAAAAATATTTTTTTATGAATACAGATTTGGTTCCAATGAAGATGTGATTGCCAAAACTAAAGCCTATTCTGATAAAAGATAAAATTTCCTACAAAATGGCATTGAAATATTGGAGAAGTCTCTAAATGATAAAAGTTGAATTTTATCTAAAAGTTATAATTTTATTGTCATTCTACGAATTTTTTGAGTGCTGTTTTAATCGATGATGCGTGAAAACGAATCGCATTTCCACTAACAATATATCCATTCCTATCGGAAAATTGTTGAAACAAAAAAGTATATGGGTAATACACAATGGTTATTTGTATTATTAGAACAAAAGTGCTCAGCAGGGCGAGACAATCATTCGATGCAGTAAAAGCGCATTTTAGTAGTGATACACACATCACTTTTCATCCAACCATACGAAAATACTGCAAAATTCACAGATTTTATGTTCAACTGGCGATTGTATTCATTTTAATGAGGCCTTCTCATATTAATTTCGGATTTCTGCCTGAAAAATATTCCTAGAATACAGAATCGCGTTACCATCAACGAAAATGGCATTACTATAAATCATACTCCAATATTTTATTAATTTAACGTTCTACAGTTAACCATTTCGAGGAAAAACACTCGAGCAGGTGATGGCTATTCGGACACGTAAATGAGTATTTATACCCAGTTCACTGCATTTGTAACACAAACTTCGAAACAAGTTTGAAGAAGAAGAAATACTTTCAGTCCTTCGTTGTTTGGTGCTTCGAAAAACTGAAATACGTAAAACTTCTTTCTTTGATATTAGGAATAGTACGGTCGTGGATATTATGAATTTCACAAGACAGTGTCTGACTATGTAGCGCAGTCAATGCAGTATTAGTTTACTGGTGGTCAGATTGAGCAAATCCGCAATTTCAAATTGCATCAATCAGTTTCTGACATCTACATTGAGGACAATAAGCGTTAATGATTTCAACTGATAATATATTCTACGGTAATGTATCTCAATGACATGATACTGACTTCCAACGGAATCCAAAACCCTTATAAGGTCGGGAAGCGTCAGTGAAAAAGAAACAATAAAGTTCAAAATATATTCTTATTATGAAAATGTTAATCAATGCATAGTTGTAAGTAAATACAAGTCAACAAAAATTTGTATCCGAATGTCCCTTCATTGAGAAATTTCTATATTCAAAAATCCATTTGATTTTTATTCGAGCTATTGACAAAAACGTCAACTCGTACATGTAGGGGGAGGTAAGTGGAGGTGGTTAATTTTGGGTATTCTGTTTGACTAAAATGTACCAACATTGAGATACTTCAATTTCAATACCTAAGATAATTCTATGAGATTTTGTTTTCATATTGGTCTATTATCCACATTTCTCTGATTGAAAAAATCTATGGAAGCTGCTTTGATTCATAGATGATGACTACAGGTATTCTTATTTAATTATTGATGGTTTGAAAGTTCAATTGAAAAATCTAGTTTGATTGAAAGGCCAACAGTTTCGATTTATATTTTAAATCTTCTTCAGGGCTCTAGAAGAACGGAAAAATATATATACAAACATATATCAAGATACATATTATACAGATCTTTCGAAATTTGTGAAATTATTTAAAAAAAGTTAAGCTAAAATCAATAAGAACTTAGTGCAATAAAGCCACAGACACACAACTAATGTATAGATAAAATATTATAAGTTAAAATGATATATTATTTAAGATGACAGAACAGACATGATACAAACCATTAATGTAAAATAAAAATAGATAATTTCGATTTCAACCTTTAAAATTTTTATCTATTTTTATTTACATTAACGGTTGCATGTGTCATTTCTGTTCTGTCAGTCCTTAAATTTTTCTATATATTTTTCTCATTTCAACTTATAATATTTCATCTGTACATTAGTTGTGTGTCTGTGGCTTTATTGCACTAAGTTCTTATCGATTTTAGCTTAACTTTTTCTTTAAAAATAATTTCACAAATTTCGAAAGATCTGTATGATATATATGTATTTTGATATATATGTTTGTATATATATTTTTTCGTTCTTCTAGAGCCCTGAAGAAGATTTAAAATATAAATCGAAACTGTTGGCCTTTTAATCAAACTAGTTTTTTTCAATTGGACCTTCAAACCATCAATAATTGAATAATATAATTTATGGTCTTCAACTTGAACAAGTATTTTGTTAAACCATATTCTTCTTCAGCTATTATGACATTTTCATTCTGCTTTTAAGGGATCTTATTTCAAACACGGCAGTTTCGAACTCTCCTGCATTTTCAGATAGATATAAATTATATGAAAAGTACAATAGTATTCAATGAGACTTTCAAACAATATTTTAAATGGGTATCTAATTAATGTTACTTGAAAATATTGAATATTTATAATGTACACAAATCTTCTGGACATTCAAAATGAGACAAAAAGATATTTAAGTTTTCTATGTTTTTGAGAAACATATCGAATATAAGTTCTGATCTAGACAAAAAGGATACCATACTCAGAAGCGGCTTCGGGGAAGATGCTTCAACGAGACCCAAAGAGGAACCGATCCAGGGTACTTCGCGCAAGAGGATAAAATTCCTCATCGAGAAAGGTAATGGCGGAAGAATAATATATATGAACTACCTATTTAGGTCAAGTAATGGAGTTTAAAGAGATGATCCAAGATAAAGTGATCGCAAAGGGGTTGAAGGATGAGCTAAACCTAAATTCGTTCAACACTTTTGCAGATAAGGGTGGTTGGGATACACATGCTCCAATGGGACCACTGCTCAATCAGTGAAAAACAGAGAATCCCAATTGAAACCATTAACTGGTGTTAGCCTAATGAGGCAGAATTGTCTCAACCAGATATCCATATAGGTTTTGCCAGGGAGCCAGGATTAATACAGCGATGAAATTCTGGGACTCATAGATGGTCAAAATGATCTCAGAGCTTCTAGGTCGAGGATATTCATACAAACCCTGTAAGGAACACGCTATAAGGGACTGCGTCGACAGATATATGGTGTTGCCTAAAATCAGTCTTTGTCTTATTCTCGAATTTTGGCGAGACGAAGCTCACACTCAGATCGAGATCGAAATTCTGCAAGATTCGAGCAAGAACAGTCAATATTATAGTCAATCTTTTTCGTACGCCATTTTTTGATTCACTATGGGTCGGTTTGTGTTTATGACAACCTATTTGATTATTAATCGACCAAGACGCTGCTTTATCAAAAAACTGTCTAATAATTATATTAAATTGTTATATAGGAACATAATAGCTGAAGTAATCCATGAATTCAGTCAACATAAAAGAAAATATTATATTTTATGTACTAATCTTTTATTCAATATTAGATGGGAACCAGCACTATCAATCTTGACAATGTCTCTGAAATATTGTTAAGTTAATTTTTTCAATTTATTTGGACTTTACTTCGTCGATGTGCATAATCTCAAAATGTTGCATTGTTCTAAAATATGCATTAACTTGTCCAATAAACAGCAATAGGATGATTATAATTGCAAGACTTACAGACCCTGCTGCAAGAACGAAAGCAACACCAAGACTGAGAGCGCGAACTAAGACCAATATCAAGAGTGGCTAGGTCTCGTCTCAGTGTTGCATTTGAGCAACACTGCAATATACAATCTGTTGAGGAGTTGAAAAGTTTCGGACTAGCCACGATACTTTTCAATATAATGTAATGTTATAGAATTAAAGAAATAAAGATTAGAGATAGCAGAGGATAGAAGACAACGAAATATACTATTTACTAAGAGCGTCGTGCCATCAATAATGTTGAAAAACAGCGTTTTAAGGTATGCATTCTATGAAATATAATTAGCAGCAGATTAATATATATCTATCACAGTTTTGGTCCATCAACAATTTCCACTGGCTAAACGAATTCTTTTTCAAATCGAATAGCTAAATAACGTTTAATGTGAGGTGTGATCAAGAAAACATAATTTGATTTGTACTTATTAACACATTTTTGTAACGCGTTTCGAAGACAATGTGCATTCATCAGACAGATACAAAATAAAAACTAGACTAAAGCTGAGAGAGTAATTTTGACGATTCTTCCCAAACGAGCAACCTTGATTATTTTGACTGTTTTCAAGATTATTGAAGGAAGGGAAAAAATCAATATTTGTTTCAAAAGGAAATATTCCGAGGGTAGTTAGCGCGTGCATGATTTGAACATCAAATGTATTTACCTGTGTATGTTTATGTTTTAGACGATAAGGAAAATAGGTTTTGTTGTAATGTTTAAAATTTTACTATTATATAAATGAAAAAATTAATGAAATCCTTTGATTTGACTTAATTTTTTGATCTTAGAAGCAAAGTGTTTGACAATACTGAATCATTGATGCATTGTAAATCAATCATTGAGCGACTACTTTGATGTGGTTAAAAATTTAAAGATAATTATAATGTACACATTGCAAGAACGTGTTGAGCTGGTTATAATTTATAACCAAATAAAAATTGTGCCCGATATATTTAGCCTAACCTAATCAAATCATCTTGAACATAACGTTCGCCATAGGTACGTAATGAATTGATATGAAAATTTTCTGAGATGGGCTCAGTAATGGATAAAAAAGGGAAAATTAGAATCGTGAATGATGAAGCAGCACCTGTAGCAGTATTGGGGCATGTCCAACTTATGCCGTACGTAATCTGTACGACAAATTTCTGATGATTTGGACCGAAACCAAGAGTTTTGCGAAATTATGACCAAGAGTATAATTACTATTTTTTTTTGTACGTTTGATTTTCTGTTGAATGCACATTTTCATTTCATGGAGAGGTTAACCGGCATAACCCTAGATTTTGGAACGTACAAGAAAAAGTATTTCCAGAACCTACACTGAATATCCGGTTTGGGAGACCACCTAATTGGATCTCTATTTAGTTCTGGTAACTTAAACGGCGAAATTGATCGGGATATGCTGAAAATCCGATTGATACATTGATAACAAAAAAAGTACAAAACGATTCTATACTACTTGAACAATAATAACATTTCTAGCTTCTCCCCACTACGCTGCAGCAGTTAACCAAAACCTTAATTCGTAGTATCACGATCGTTGCATTGGAATAAGAGGTCCAAAGGAGTAGCTCGCCCAATGTCCTGACCTGAACCCTCTAGAATTTTTCTTGTGGGGAAATCTTAATTCCAAAATTTTGTGGCTGAGCTTGAGAACCAACCAACGCCAGACTAGATGTCGTCAAATAATAAATAATTCCTAATATGCTAAACCATGTTAAAGACGGTTTTCAGTGGAGATTGTATTATTTTATGGAAGTAAATGGGGGACTATTTGAACATTTGATTTGAAATCATTAGATGTTATTTTTTCATTGTAAACATGACAAAACAATAAAATCTTTTTGAGATTGTTATAAAATTTTTAAAATGTCTTTCAAAAGACATTACAGCAAAACCTACTTTGCATATTTAAAACTTTAAGGTAGAAGAATTTACTGGTTAATGCAGACATACGCTAACTACCCTGGTAATAAATATGAATCAAATTTTCTTTTATTTATCGTTTGGAATGGATATAGATCAAGTAACTGGGATTAGTGTTTACTTAGTGTGAGGTATTCACGGTGTTTCTATTGGTTTTTTTAAAAAGACAATTACTGTTAAAATATCCTTGATAATGATTTAACTGTGTTATAAAAAATCAAAAAAATGATTGCAGATTCTCCTTCAATCGAGTGTCCTTGAGGAACTTTACGGTTCTAAATCTAAACCTGAAATTGTTTTACATTAATTCAAATTCACAAATTTATTAGAAGGTTTGGTAGAATAAGTTGTAAATACACTACGCGTCGATTGAAATGGATACATCCTTATTTTCGTTTTTAAACCTCAGCAAGCTTGGTAATTTTTATGAATTATAGATTTTGCAAAACATTGTGAACATTTCATGAATTGGCAGTTATTCCACCTCAGACTTGTTATATATCTACCACTTAATGCGTATTCAACCATTTTGGCCTCCAAAAACGCTGACCAGTTTCCCCGCATGTTTAAGTACAACCATCGCTGTGATACAAGCAGAATTTCCATTTATCAGAGGACATGCATTTCCTTCAATGTTCCATGGTCCAATTGGCATGTTTTTCAACCCAATTGCTCCTTGTCACTTGGTGCTCACACTTGAGATGCGGAAACCGGAAGCGTGTTCGAGCTCTCAACTCTTGTTCATGCGAATTGTAGACAACGAAACTGACAACGAAACTCCGCCGGTACAAGCTGGATAGATTGAGTAGTCCAGCAAGTGCTAATGCCGGTCCCAAGCCCGGATCAAGGAGGAGGGTTCCTAGGAAAGGTTAGCAACCTGCCTAGGGTAAAACAATTCATTGCTCAAAGCACCGGAGATGCAGCCTCGGAACAAGGACAGAAAACACGGAATACGACCCCCGCGCGAAATAGGAATAAACTCTACAGGAAGAAGCATCAAGTAAGAATAGCCTGCTGGAACATAAAAACTCTATTCTCCAAAGACCACGAAATAATCCCTGAAATGAACGAACACAAAATAGATATATGTGCACTTGCCGAAACCAAAAAGAAGGGAAGAGGATTATCAAAATTAAACAATTACATCTTAGTATACTCTGGAGTAGAAAAAGACCAAAGAGCAACATCGGGAGTAGGACTACTAGTACATGAAAAATACGAAGAAAATATGGTAAACGTAGAATATGTTAGCGATAGAATCCTGAAAGTCACAATGTCGTTCGACCGTCCGCTACATATCCTATCAGTATACGCACCTGACATAAGCAAACCGGAGGAACAGGCGGTAGATTTTTATGAAAGTCTTCAATCACAACTAGATAAAATACCAACTAAAGAAAAGATAATCATATTAGGAGACCTTAACGCTAGAGTAGGTAACGAAGTAGCAAACGGGGTAAAACAAAAATATAATGAAGACGTAATTAACAGAAACGGCGAGATGTTGACGGAATTTTGTGCACGGAACGAGTTGCGAATTAATAACACTTTTTTCCCTCACAAAGAACAGCACAAATATACTTTCTACCATAACAGAAACAACAAATCCATAATTGATTACATTATCACTAACCGAATGTTTCTACCCCAACAAATCTTAGATGTAAGAGTTTTGTCATCAGCTAACATTGGAACAGACCACAAGCTCGTTCTAGGGAAACTGAAGATGACAACTCAATTAAAAAAGAAAACACCATCTGTAAAAACTGAAAAATTTAACGTAGAATCGCTCAACAATGAGAGCACACAACTTTATTCAAACCGTTGCAAACAGTATATAACTCGTAATCCAATATTGCAGCAAGATAACCCCGACATAGCATGGCTCAAACTAAAAGAAAACATATACCACAGAGGCCTTGGGAACCCGCACGGTATCACAGAACGGCTAACCTAATAATAAACCCTGGTTCACCACTGAAGTCAAAAACATTACAAAGGAAAAAAAACAAATATATCTAGAATATAAAACCATCCGACACAAGTGAACCGAAATAGATACATAGAAATAAGAAATGCGGTGAATAACAGAGTTCGGGAAATTAAAGAAGAATACTGGCAGAGATTTAATGCTGAAATGGAAGCGGATATATACGGAGCGCAAAAACGAATTTGGAAATTATTAAGGGGTATGAAAAAGGACACCAATGAAACTATACAACTGAAACAATCACAAACGAAACATGGGAAAGATACTTCAAAAATCTTTACACCGAATCAGAATATGAAGAAGAACCCCCAGAAGAAGACTTAGAAAACGACATTATAAATGAACCGGTAACAATCACGAAAGAGCAAGTAGCTATGGCAATAAGTAAACTTAAAAATAGGAAAGCTCCAAATGAAGATAAGATAACAAATGAGATGATCAAATATGGCGGAGAAGCCATGAGAGAAGAGTACACAAAACTGTTTAACATCATAATTCAACACGGAAAAATACCAGAAGAATGGAAAAGAAGTGTAACAGTGCCTATCTTTAAAAAAGGAGACAAAACAAATCCTGCCAACTATCGCGGAATAACCTTATTAAGCACCTTTTTGAAACTACTTACAAAGATTCTTGCCGATGACATAACGTCAACAATGCCAATCAGATAAGAGCAACAAGGCTTTCGAAAAAACCGGTCCACGGTCGATGCACTATTTATAACAAGGCAATTAGTAGAAAAGTCTCTTGAATATAACACTCCAGCATATCTTTGTTTCATAGACTTAACGAAGGCCTTCGACAGAGTCCAACTGAAGGATGTAATCAAGATACTGGAAAACAAAGAGGTACCCAAAAAATATATAAGACTCATAAAATATCTGAACACTAATACAACAACGCAAATACGAACAAACCACACCCTAACGCAGCATTTCGGATCAACGTCGGGCATCCGCCAAGGTGATAGTCTTAGCCCTCTACTATTTAATACTGTTATGGACCAACTTGTAGAGACCGTTAAAAACTTGGGACTAGGATACCGCATGGGAACCTACAAAATTAACATCTTATGCTATGCCGATGACGCCGTACTCATTGCAGAATCAGAAGACGACCTACAAAGAATGTTATACGCCTTTAGCAAACGCGCAAAAAATTTCAATATGGAAATCTCAACAAGTAAGACAAAATGCATGACCATAGCTAAGGAACCTCTGCGCTGCAAGTTAACAATAGACAACGCCACTATAGACCAAGTCATGTCATTCGAATACTTAGGGTGCAAAATAACAAGCACAGGATACCTTGAACATGAAGTGAGGAGACAAGTGAATAGAGCAGCTGCAGTATCGGGACATCTTAAACAACCAATTTGGAGAAATAAACACCTCAGTATACCATGCAAATCCAGAATCTACAAAACATGTGTGCGACCAATTATGACATACGGGCCAGAAACAAGAGCGGAAACGTCGGTAACAAAGAGGATACTAAGAACAACAGAAATGAAAACGCTAAGAACTATAACCGGTCACACATTGAATGATAGACAAAGAAATACCCACATAAGGAAAAATGTGAAACAGACGATATTGTAAGATGGGTAAGAAAAAGAAGAAGAGAATGGAACCAGCATGTAAACAGAATGACCTCAGATAGAATAGCCAAAATCGTATATAACAACATACCACACGGAAGAAGACCCGTTGGACGACCACCAAAACGATGGCGGGACAGTTGGCAATCAACTTCACAAGAACTGCTGCAGGGAAACCGGAACTGAACAGGCGCTACGCCTTCTACACGGTGAAGAAGAAACTGAATATCAGTGGCAGTGGCATTTTGCATGTCCATGTCCATGTGTGATTCCTTTTAGCTGAAGTGACCAATGAGCGATCTCGTTTTGGGGTAATAAAGCGTTTTCTTTCACTCCTGTGAGTTTTATTTGCACTACCACTTTCACGAAATCTTCTAAGCGCCCTGGTAAAGAAGCATTTAGAGTTAGATAATGCTGTTGCTTTTCGCCACGATTAATTTTTGCTGATCATTTTGAAGTATTCATTTGCATTAATTTTTTGGTAAGGCAATGCCAGTAATCAGCCTTTCTATGAGTTTAACGACGAAAAATTGAAATTGTTGTACTGAAGGAAAAAATGAAGAACAGATTTTAGAAACATGTGCGCTACCGATGAATTTCTTAATTCATTTATTATGTTGATTATTCGTGTTTGATGTAGGACATAATGATTTAAATCACAGAAAATATTACGGATAGATATTTTTCTTTCCAAATGAAATCAGTAAAACTATTTTTGGCTATAATAGTATTAAAGAAAATTACAATTATCCATTTCAGCTGAAGTTCAGAGAATTCTGAAAGAATAAATTTATTTATGACTTTTTGCCAAGTTGCATTTTTCCAATTTGAATAAAGGAGGAAAACAAGATAATATTTTCGCCCCTTCATATTGCTGCTATTATTAATCAGTATTTGAATGACTTGTTGCCATTCGAATGCCACCATGTTCTGCTGATCTAACTCTTCAGATTGTTTCATATGGTTGTTCAGGAAATGTACATATTCGAAGGACGACGGGGTGTTAAAGTCACATTCTCAAATGTTAGACCCAATTTCGTCCATTTTTACAATTGTGAAAGGGAAGGATGGAGGGATAGAAATCTTGGACAAAGCCAACAGACAGATCATGTGCATAATGCGTTATATATGAGATGACAATTCCGGCTTTTCAACTACCATATTTAATAGCAATTCATTCATTGACGAAGAAAGTCCGTGACAATGCCAGCTTGACTCAACACATTAATCGTTAATCGGCAGACTTGGCCGCGGCAGAATCCTCGAACAATGGAATCATGTTCTATAAAGATGAACCGTTCTTTACCGATTTCTCTCAGCTACATTTACTCCGAAATGTGTTCTGAATGGGACCCGCAGCCGGTTTGCCTGGCGGTTCTCCAGCGCAGCGTGATAACACCTGACCGAAAATTCAGTGACTTCTGTAATCAACATTTATACCAAGTGTGTCCAAATTTTCGAATAATAATGTGAATTCATAAAAAATATGTTAGGGCATTCATAAGTCCTTATAAAATGTTAAGAAGATTAAGTTGAATAAATGATTAAACAAATAGAAGCATCTTTGAAATTGAAGTTCATTTAGCCAATCGCAGAAGCCATAAGAGTAAGTCATGTTTTAATGAAGTAAAGTAACCTCAAATGCTAGGCTTATATACTGCACACGAAAAGTTAGGGATATTGATGTATTTTCCTAAAGAAAGTGAAAGCAAACTATTATTCGCCGTATTTGGTATTTATTGGTCAAAAAAATAATATTTCTGAGAAAAGATATGAAATAATAAAATGACTAAAAGAAATATTTAATATATAAAGGTATACAAGGTGGTACAAATGAGCCATCCTGTATATTTCTCATTCCGTAATGATTGGAAAAATTTGCCAAAACAACTTTCTAGGGTAGTTAGCGCCTGCGTGCATTAACCAGTAATATTATTTGCTTGTGGTTCTAGGCAATAAGGAAAGTAGGTTTTATTGTTATGTCTTCAGTCCCTTTTTCAAACTACAACAATCTCAAGAAGATTTTATTGTTTTCAATAAATTTTCTCTCATTTAACGAAAAAAATTCTCCCTAAGTATGTATAAATAAAAAAGAGGAAAACATTTATTTAAACTCAATTTATTTTTCTCAGAAACAAATGTTTGTCTGATGAGTTTGGTTCATTAGATGCATTGTAAGTCAAGTTTTACTTTGCTGATGTGGTTCAAATTTCGAAAATAATTATGGATTACACATTGCAAGAATGTGTTCATCTAGTAAGTTTTTATTACCCAAATCAAAATTATGCTCCAGTGGCTGCAAGCATATTCAACCAAAATCATCTTGAACATAACGTCGCCAGAAGTACCTAAGGAATTGATATCAAAATTTAAGGAGACGGGTTCAGTAATGGATACAAAGCGCGCCCGTTGAGGCGGTATTGGGATATTATGGTACAACTTATCCCAAACCCGTAATCTATAAGACAAATTTCAGTAGTTTCCGGCAATCGTTTTTGGAATTTCATTTAAATACCCGCTTCATTCGTACAAAATTAATTTATTTCAAGATTTAAATGATGATGATTTGGATCTAATGCAAGAGCTATTGTCGAGGGATTAACAATAACCCGCATTTCTTCTATAACATTTGATTGACCTGAACCTTCTGGACTTTTCGTCTTAAGGGTTGTTTTAAGGACATCTTTAGTCTGAAATATTTGTGACTCTGAGAATTTGGTCGATCTTCGCCAGCGAATTATAAATGAGTGTGGCCAAATAACTCAACCATGTTCGAAATGGTTTTTAGTCAAGATTGTATTATGTATAATAGACGACAAATAGAACATTTGATTTGAAATCATTGGTTTAAAGAACAACCGGAAAGCACACAGAGCCAAATCAGACGAGTGGGGCGGATTTTTTAAGTTATGCTCGCGTAAAAAACAGTTTGCTGTGCTGTGTGACGATGCACTGTCGTCATGTAACATTATCCCGCGAATAGTGACTGATTCAAGTATCGCAGATAAACATTTTGTGGAGGACCAGATGGCGGTAGCTGTACGTTTATTCTGAAGCTTAATTACACTATTCATGTGCTCTAAAAGAAAACTGCGTTTATAACTTTTTGGCAGATCTTTGTTTTTTCATCGAGAACATCGAAAAATGGGATGCATTCTCCATCACTTGTTACGCATTTAGACAGAATACGATAACCACCATTATTCAACATTTCTAACGTTTCACGTGAGATTCTTACTCACTCAACTAAGCATTTTGGGCACCCAATTACTAATAATTTTTTCAATATGAAGATGCTCACATGCAGTTGACTTGATGCGGATCCAACACCAAGGGTTGCTTCAATTACTTGATAGGTGCATCTTTCATATTACGTCGCACTCGTTTAATCTTCTTAACAGTCACTAACAGCACTTGGCACATGACCAAGCGATATGTTATAATAATATTATTGAAAATATAAATAATATATGAAAATATAAAGGGTGGATCAAAGGGGCCATATTTCTGAAACGAGGCTGATCACCAAGCGATATCCGTCCTCTTTCAAATTCACTATACCATCGAAACACAAATGTGTTGTGGACTTTCATAATCAAATGCGCAATGTTCAAGACTTTGTTTTTCAATTGTAATCGTAGTAGATCATATTTTGCTAAGTGATAGTCGTCATCACGTTCAGTCCGTGGAAGCAGGGCCTCAACTTAAATCAGACCTTTACTAACGAAGGATGAGGGTCTTTAATAATGCATTTCTGCTAGCTCTCACTCCTGTAATTTCGTGGCAACTAAAAGCATACTCCTTTGCCCTTGTGTTTGCTGTAGCACCTACATCAATGTTCAATAAAAAGTTTTTGTGTTTACCTTGCATAGTTCTAAAAAGAAGTTGCATATTTATGTGTATATGCTTCATGTTTAACAATATTTTATGCATTTCATCTGGAAAAATGATTCATATTTATATGTACATATTTTTGTGTTGATTAGAAGTAGGATAAGATCAGGAAATCCTTTAAAATAAAGTAACCATTTCGTACAACTATCGATTTATTTACTCATTTATAATCACAAAATATCATCAGCGCATGTCATATTTACATATGAAATTTCTATAACAAACTTTAATTTCTAACATAATTGAAATAATTTTGATAATTAATATCACGTCAATTTGGAGCGAACATGTTATATTTCCTTCGAGTTGTTGTAGCTTCTACTAATTTAACTTCTAAAAATATTGATTATAAACAAAACGGAATTATCTATAAATATAGACTTGGATTTGCGTCAACAAGGAGGCACGGTTTTTTGATATGAAATACCAAAAGGATTATTTATAATGGGTCAAAGCATAGTAAAGTTGGTAAATGTTTCAAAGGAATAAAGAGCTCTGTAATGTGTGCAGCTATTGATAATATACCGTAATGATGATGGGCACAGTTCGCTACATCAACTGGAAGAAAAAACATATTTTAAATGACGCCGAATACTTTTCTAAGATTTTTAGAGAAAATTTGACTATATCATCTCTTCCGAATACTATTCGAAAATTTCAGCAATTTGATTTTTAAATTGTGAAAAAAAAAGAACGAGACTTCTGCCCAAAATATCAATTGAAGACTTTCGAATGAAAAATCAGAAGCTTATTCGTATTGAAGTTCCTCGGATTTTTAACTGTTTTCACAGATTTTGGTTAGTTAAATTACGATAACTTAGAGGAGTCCAACATAATTGATATCTACAGTTTTCAATAAATATTTATAATATTTGCTCAATTCAATAGACACAGAAACGGCTTAAAAACAATCCCAAACATATGCTCCAAAGTAGACCGAATTTTTTCATCAGTTTTGAGGTTGGACTTCAGTTTTCTAACACTGAAACAATTCTTTATCAGATCCAGGTTATTATTAATGCATTACAATTAACGGTCGTCACTGCAGTATCACATCTCATGGATTAGGACCCATGGAGAACTGCGCGCTACTAAGTATTTTTCTTTCTTTCACCTTTTAATCTATGTCTTGTAAGCATCTTACCATTTTGTCTGTTCTTATTCTCTTGGATCATTTTGAACAAATTTCTTTCTTTACAACTAAACCGAATGATGGAATCTCTATAACCTGAAGAATTTATAAGTACGAGATCTGTTCAAAAAAAAGGTGACATCGAATTTCGGGGGCTACATTGAGTTTGCACAAATATTTGAGGCAATTTTTCTCGATCGGATTTGCACATTCTTAAATATAACGAAGATATTGAATAAGCTTCAACAGGGATTATTGACTGGAAGTTCGACATCATCTTCTCTGTTGGAAACCTTGTCATACTTTCATGTTCGACTTAATGAGAGAAACCCCGTAGTGGATATCTTCTATGATTTGAATAGAGCTTTCGAATGCATGAGTCTCGACAATTTGCAATGAAGCAAATTATATAGTTTCGAAGTTAGATGACATTCCTTGCTATGGACTGATTCCTACCTATTAGATCCAAAGATGACTGGTAGTGGATGGTGTCCGCTTGAGCATACACGTAGTTACACTGGGAGAGCAGCATAGATCAATTATTGAACCCTTGTTCTTCATCAAATTTATGAATGACATTTTTGGAAACACCTCGCTACTTGAGCTGGTTCTATATAGAGATGATGGGAACATGGCAATCTTTGGGCAGCCAACATCAGAAACTGTCTAACATTTTATCTCGTGATTTCAACAACTTGCTCAAATAATGGCTTTCCTGTTAATGTGGAGGAAAGATTTTATGATATTTCTGTCGAAAAATGCGTTGGTTTATTCCTGTTTCCTCATAAGAGCACGTGGAAGTAGCATATCTGCTGCGTATACAATTTTGCTCCTTGGGAATTACGCTAGCCAAAGTTGACATTGGAAAATCATGTATGTTTTTTGTTTGATAAGATAGAGTACATCAAGTTATTTGCAAGATGTGGTAAGTTATGATGTTCTCAGATTGATGTACCACGGGTGGATTGAGGGGACGTTTTCGATTGGAATAATATTTTGGATGTTCAGCATATCTTCATATTCGACGTGTTTACCGCGTTTGTTTATTCTTTATGTGATTTTGCACATTTGGAAGAATAAAAATCTTTTCTCCATAAATGACACAGTGCATGCTTACAGCACTTGAACACGAAGTTCCCGCTTACCTTTTGCACAACTCTCTGTCGAACAAAATCATCTTAATTATGTGGGGATCAAATGCTATAATCATCTTTCGAGAGGATATGTTAAAAAATTTATTTGATCATTCTTTTATTCTGTAATTTATTATTTTTATATATTTTGATAAGATCAGAGTATGTATGATTTTCCCACTGATAAGATTGATTGATACAACTACTGTAGTAATCTTAAATTGTATATCAAATCGTCGAAGTACTAATAGCCGATGTTGGCAAATCGGTTGGCTCATGCCATCAATTTTTTCGGATGTTTTCATGGCTTTCAAATAAGTTTTTGGAAAAAATCAACACCGCAATCACTGCGATTCACGACAAGGTTTAGTACGATTGAGGAAATAATCGACGTATCGCTGAGCTCAAGGCCATAATAAAAAGAGAATTCTAGAAGTGATTCCAAGATTGTAAAAACAGCAAACACATGTGTAAGATATCGGAATGAAAATATGTAAATTATTGATGAATAAATGAAAATTTTTCGAGAAAAATAAGAAGTCACCTCTTTTCTGAACAGATATGTTGACAACATCGAAACCAGAGTTTTTTCAAAAATGGCAAATAACAGTTTTTTCGACTCACAGCTTTTTTGCAATAAGTGACTGATGTCAACAAAATGTAATAATGTGACTAAAATTTTAAAGGGAAACCATTAGCTTCCTCAGAGCCTTCAGCCGAAAAACAAAAGGTATGAATAAAATGTTCTTGTATGGTTAGGAGATTGTGAACAACTATAATATCAATGCGACCGTTTTGTACTACATGCAGCAATAGTTGCGAGGTATTCTGGATATTATCACCGAATAAAATGAAGTTCCCATCAAGATATGAAGCTAATCAAAATATTATTTGATAATTAGTCTTTAATGAATTTAAAAGAAGTTTATCTAAAATGAAAGTCCAATTATAAGTCCAATCAATCTGTCACAACCCAATGATTAATTCACAAAAATTTCTACCCGATAACAAAAATATCATGTGGAAAAAGAAATGATATGAATTTTTGATTTATCTAACTCTAGACTGTTTTGCGAAATTGTAGAAAAAATTCGCGTAGTTTGGAAAATGGGGTTTTCATAAATTAAACAAAAATTTTTACTCCAATATGAGAAAGAGATAATAATAGTATCTTTCGACTCATGTTTTCAAAATTTCATTTCGGAAGTAACTTATTGACATTTGATGAAAAAATCGGCAAAAAATTACAGTATCCTTATCAATTTTGAAAGAATTCATTTGAAACTTTACAGAAATATAGCTTGCAATAAGCAGAACGAGTATGATTTTCAAAGTATGCAGAAAGCTTTTTAGTTTTCGAAATATTCCGATTTTTTCCATAATGAGGAGTCTGCGAGAATCGGTTGCTCCTGCTCGAGTAGTGAATGTAAAATAGGACATTGGGCTCATTTTCTTTAGTAAGACTTGTATTTTCAAGCTGAAAATATAGCAATTTTATCATTTCTAAGTATCGAAGAATGACTTCAAAAATTTTTTTCGGTTCGTTTTTCCTCTTGAATATCATTCATCCTTTTCAATTTCAATATCAACGTGAAGTCTATACCACAGATAGATTACTGAAATTTTTTAAAAAACAAAAAAAATGTTATCCACGATTATCTGGAGCCGAAATAATTATTCTTTTCGAAAAATTACTGTAGCTTCAGTTTTTACCACAGTAGGAGAATATTCTTGAATAATTATACTTCATATCTCTCATTTTTAACAGGTCGATAAGCTGAACTAGAACGTTGAAAAAAGTTCGCGCTCGAAAAATTTGGAATATCTCAGCTTCTATTCAACGCATAAAAATCTAACACTTTAATTCGTAACTGAACGAGAGAAAAATGATTCCCATGATTTTATGTGCTTCACGAAGCAAATTATGTGATTATCAGTTCAATTTCCATATGCATTCACATCACAACGAGTTTAAGAAAAAACAATACGAAAGAGTAGACTGTTTTACTATGTTCATTTTAGTGATATACCAAAAATGTTCATTTACTAAAATGAAATGAATGTTAATAATAAATGAAGTGCTCATGATTAACTGATATTCCCATGATTTGCTTCGTGGAACGCATAGAGCCATGTCCATACTTTTTCTCTGCTACACCATTTAAAGTGCTTAAGGATTTTTGTATCTCAAGTAGAAGCTAAGATATTACAAATTATTCGTGCGCGAACGACATTGAATGTTTGAGATCAGCTCATCGAGTCGGCTTCTCCCACTCCACCGTTTATATGGCGGCCAGTGCGGGAACGCGTTCCGCACGTCTCAAGATTATAGTAGATTACATTTTTTGTCTAAACTACATTGAAAAATGCCAGCAATTCATTTGTCCTAGAGAATTGACGTTATAATTGAAATTGAAAAAGATATTCTCAAAAAAATAGGTCGAAAAAAAATTTTTCTGACATTCTATAGCACAAAAAATGGACTAAATAGCTCTAAATTTGCATTAGCATGAAAGTAGAACTCTTGCAGAAGAAAATAAGCCTAAGTTTCTCATATCTATATTAACACCTCGTGCAAGAACAACCCATTTTTCAAGAATGTCTTTTTTATTGAAAATTTTTCGAAAACTAAACAATAATTTGTAAATTTTGAAAAATTTAATTATTTTACTTACCACTTGCTTTATTTTTGTGAAATTTTGAACGAATTCATTTAAATTTGATAAATATACAAAAAAATTTGCTTTCTGTCGGTTTTTCCGATATCTCTCGAAAGTTACATTTCGATAGACATTTAAAAACTTAAATAGAAAGATATCTTCGATTGGAATTGTTTCATAGAATTGTTTCATAGAATACCTTTGTTGTGATTGTGTTGAAATTTTGTCAATTAATCTCGAGTTGGGTAAAACAAACTCATATAATTTTTTTTCTTATATGACACCTTTTTTCATTTTTGATGACTTATTAATTGGATTATATGAACTTCTGAAGATTTGAAAAATCTGTGCTTCCGTTACATGCTCATAAAGAATATTTGGAGCAAATATTTTTGTAGTAGGTAGGTACGTGAAATGGTGGACGAGAGTACAAGTTTCTTTATTGGAGATAACGTTTAAACGTTGGAAATATTCACGATCACATTGAACTGAATTCTAAAGAAGAATTCTTCACAAACTGATTCACAAAGCCAAACAAAAGTACGAGGAATTTTGATAATAGGATGAAGGTGCATTAGTGTAATGACCTAATAACACAATTCAAAAACTAATCAGGTATTTTTACAGTTAACATCTGTTCATCCTAAATGAACGATCCCATATTTGGATTAAAAGAATCTGTCTAACTGAAAATAATATCGAGTTGGAGAAGCAAAAAAGTGCTTTGAAACATATTTCGTTTACCTGACAATTTGGAACAGTGATTTCAGATAGTAATGATCTGTACCTTATTAAATTTATTATAGAACTTTCAGCAAACGCCACCAAATTGAATTTCCTATAAACATTGTGAATGTAAAGCAGACCTGGTTCGAAAATCATACAAACTAGTATCAAATGATTTTATTTTTTGGGACAAATTTTAGTGTTTGTGGAATGTTTATGGATCGCATCTGTCTTTATATACCACAGAAACATTAACATACCTCTCAAAAACTATTGTACAACTCGTCAATTATCAATAATCTTCCAAGAGGCAAGCGCTACATATTATGCGTTAATTTTTTAAGACATTTGGCCGGAAATGAAAAGTAAGAAAACATACGAAACTCTTTTTGCATATTTTAATACGAATGACCTTCATTCTATATTTCGAGTAAAACCGTGGCAACTCTCACGAATCTTCTCATATTCGTATTTAGTATTAATCATATAGATTCAATCTTAATGGTAATAATTCATATGCATCAAATTGATGATCTGATTGAATATTTAGAATTAATTTCAACTTCTTCTTTCGAAAATTTTAATATAACAACTTTCCTAACGGTTGATCCCAAAAGTTTGCCAACAAAAGTGAATGAACAAGTTTAAACTGAATACAACATAAGCATGGCAACAACAAACATCTTTTTGAATAATCCAATGAATGCTGAAAAGCATTGTACGAACTTTCCTCCCCAATTCTGATATCAGCTTTGCAGAAGTGACACTTATAGATGAGAAAGATAATATTTCTCCACATTATTTTTATGATAGAACCTAATTGAATAAGAATAGGTTTTTAGGACCGAAAAAACGAATTAAAATGAACTATGGTGTATATCTCTTTATATGATACTTCAGAAACCATCAAATTTTCTTCAATATTCTCATTACTTTTTCAGAGGAAATCTATGAAGTTTTGAGTGCGCAAGGAAGTTTTCATTAAGTGAGCTTCTAGCAATTTGCAATTTCTTTTGTATGAATTTGCTTAAATGAAAATTACAAAATTCTCACATTCGAGTTAAATGTTCGTCGTGATATCCTGAAAAATATCTAGGTCTATGATATTTGTCAAGACGAATCCATAGAGCTCAACCACGGCATCATCAGTCCCTGGGCACAGTTAGTTGTAGATAAATTCAACGAACTCAAACAAGAGAGAGTTATATGACTTAGTTTCTATGGTCACATTTGGGTTCACCATGACACCACACAGCTTAGGATGACATTCATATTTACTAGGGCAATATTGATAAATCTTGTGATTTATTGTTCTTACGAAACTAATATGGAGCAACTCATATCTCTAAACAAAGAGAGATCTAAGGCTAACCCTCCAAACTATGATGGGTAGATGTAAGTGCTTTGAATTCGCCAAACAGCATCCTTTTCACGACACATGGTCCCGAAAGTAATTGATATCAGAGGTGGGTTTTACTGCAACTCTTTGGATGTCCTTCATTCAACTTCAGCGATCCTAGAATTCCTTCTCGGAGTATTTCGCATGATTTTACTGAGGCAATAATCTTGTTGTATTTCATAAACAGCTGCTTACGTTTCTTTGGACCTACGTGTTTTGTGTTTGTCTTGTCATGGTTGAGTTCTGGTTTCAAGATCCTTGTCTGCAAGAACCTTATGTTATGAAATGAATCAAACAAAATGATTCATTATGGAATGGAGAAAATTGAGTGGAGTATCAATTTACATTGAAACTTTTCTTGATTTATTGATCACTCAATCGTTATTGAGATGGGCTTCCTTATGACGTATTTTCCAAATTCAGAACTTTATTCCGATCTCTTCACAAATTGCTGACAAATGGTAAAATAGTTTTCTGAAAACTCTGATTGGGCATCATGTCCCCTGGGAAGTTGAAGATCCTCTTTCTGTTCACCAGTTTCATTAGGCTGCTGTATCACCACCTTTGCGATTTGAAAGTGAAGTGAAGCAAGATGAATTCATTTGATTGCCTTTCTCTCCCTCTCGAAGGCAAGGTCATTTTATTCGGAGTAACGCATAAACAAATAATCAAGCGAAACCGCAGAACGTTTACATTGCTTGTGAAATGAATTTGAAATTTATTTTTTAATGGTATGTTAATTAACTATTGCAACTCAACGTTATTTATCTGAATCATCTCTGTTTAACAAACGTATTAAGAGTTCCGAGTAAAGGTTCCAGGCGGAATTAATCTTCTGGCGCAGAAATAAATAAATTATTTCGGGAAAACTGATTGAAATTGAAATGAAGATATGCAGGAAATTATGTTCTCTCAATAACGTATAACGTGTCAAACAGGAAGATTTGAAATGAAATACTTATGTCTCGATTTTTACTAAAAGACATTTTTTATTGAAATATTTACTCTGACAGTTACAACCGGAAATCCCAGTAGCTCAGTTCAAAGGTTAAATGGTTCTTGAGTGAAGAAAATCAGTGCGATTTTAATGAACTACAAGCGATTCAGAAAATGCAGGAATAATTATTACAAGATTCAACTGGGAGAAATTGGTCAAAAGTAAAAAAAAAACAATAACGTGGGGGACCGAAAAGGCGAGGAAGAGTGTGATAGAGAAGAAGATGATATGGTGTGACAAAAGATGAAAAACAACAATAGTACAAACGATATAAGGAACTAAGGACAAAGGTAAGGTACGTAATCCATGGAGCAAAGAAGAAAACTGTGGAAAGATTCAGAGAAAAAATTGAGACCAATAGCAAGAAAAGTTATACGACAAGACACAAAAAATTTGAGCAAGAATAATTGAGAAAATAGAATCACATAGAAGATGAAATTATAATTGCAGAAATTCGCAATATATGTATTACAACGCTGGAGGGAATATTTCACTTGAAGAACAGCCTAGAGTAGAAATGAAAGAGAATTATTATTATTAATATTATTAGATTGAGAAAATAAAATGAATATTTAGTTAAATAAGCTTTTGCTTTTTCTTGTGCTACAAGTCTGAAAACAATTTGACGATGTAATAGAATATAAGGTAACGAATGGATTTCAGTCAAAGTCTATATTCCCATTGTTAGCGCCACAGCGCTTGATGGGCCACAGCCTTTTCTCCTATCTAACACCCTGCACCAATTTGTTTGGTATGAGAGTAAAATGTTATGGAAAAAGTATAAGCTGAGGACCGAGTAAGACATGAGACGAAGTAATGATGAAGTTGCTGAAGAAGAAGAGAAAAACACGAAAAAAGGTATAGCATAATCGAGTTATTCGAAGAACTAGACAAAAATTAAAAGAATGTAAGATATTTGTACATCGAAATCTAAATAATCACAGGAAATGCTTGCTAGATTTTAGCCATCATAGTCCTCCATGTGGTGTTCAACTAAAGATTCAAATCTCCTTAAGATTACATATGTACTCTTGACCAATAACGATATTAAATCATAGTACGGTCAACAGTTCAAGTTCGGTAAAACAGAAACAAGTATTATTCAATTTTTTCCTATATAATCATATTTTTCGTTTTCGAGAAGGAATGTTCCTGAGGCTTCATACTTATTAATTGGACTAACAAGGGTTACAGTACTGTTACTGGTACAGACCAGCCAAAATACAACGGGCCTACGTTAAGGGAATTAAAGAGTTCATATGTCCATCCTCGACACCTATTGTTGAAAGGTAACACCGACCTTAGAAGTGCATTCCAAAGTTCAGCTTAATCGGTGGAAAAAACTTGCATAAAATTCAGTTGAAAGATTTTACCATGTAGCAATAAATTAATTCAAACACAAGCTTTTGAAAATATTAATATCCTTCTATGGCTAATAAATTTCGAAGTTGTTAAATTAATTGTTTTGTATTTTTAGTGGCTTTTATATAATCTTTTTTTGCACCCTTCCTCTCGTATTCGTTTTACCTGTATTCAACACTTACGTAAGCGACTGTGGTAAAACGAGAAGTGAAAATCAAAACAAGCGTTTCATTTCAAATCTTTAGGGAATTATTTGTGTCGCAAGTTCGGAAACTTTCGGGCAGCATCTTTACAATATGAACGATTCCATGAACATCTTTGAATCAAATTCTTCTTTTCAAATCAGCAAAAACTTCCCTTTGCATTATATCAAAAACGAAATAAAGCGAAGCTGAGAGCAGAACTGAAAGAAATTTAAACATTTCAGCAATTAGGAATGGTTCAAAGATTTAGTTGACAAAGAAAAGAACTTACACACAGAATATTCTGGCTCATGACAGACTTGGAAAATATGTTTCCGACTTCTTTCACAAATTGGCTAGAATAGCCCAAGAAATAACTTCATCATACATTGTAAGGGAAGAAATGAAATATAAAAGATAAAGTGTTATTGTCACTATAATAATGCTCTTGATATCGTGTTACGTCATATCCTGAATAAAAGTAACACGAGCAAGGATAAGCTTCGGGACAAAGTGGAGGAGCTGTTTGGCGCTGGATCATTGGGAACGTGATTTTCATGTGTGTTCTCGAGGGAACCTCGAGGTGCACCTAACGTCGTAACAGTGGGTATAATATGTCCTCTTTCTAATACGCTATTCGACAATTCTTCGTCTTGTTCGCGTTCTGCCGAACCCGGTTGTTCATTGTAGTCTTCTTCGTCCAGAGGGACGTAGGTTCGGGTAGGGCCTGGAATATCTGGAACAACAGACAGATCTTCTCAGATTCTCATAAAAACTACATTTATATATACCCAATAATACCCAAATACACTTACTAACTAAAATATATTTTATTATACGTGAATTTTTTTTAGACTCACCGTAGAGACGTATGTTGCTCTCCACTTCTCCTAAAGAATTCTTAGCAATACATCGATATGATCCTGCGTCGTCTTTCTGAAAATTCCTCACAATAACTATCATTTTTATCTCGAATTGCGATTTTCCTATAGTCTGTACATCGTATTTGTAGCTATTAACAACCATCTCCCCTGGAACAATCAGAAAAGTATATATTAACGGATTCATGACAGATTTATGTCAATAATTATTAATCTTAATCATCTGTGTTATCCATGATTTGAGTTTTCTGAAATATCAAAGACGATATATTATATATTGATTCAATTTAGAAAGATGTGTATTAACCAATCATGGTTAAAACATATAAATATATATATATATATATATATATATATATATATATATATATATATATATATATATATATATATATATATATATAAAGACATGATTAGTACGGAAAGAATAATATATATCTGTTTCAGCGAACAATTCTCCAGATACTAACCATCTATTTGATGCGATTTTATCGATGTAATCATCTTTTATTATATTTTGTATATATATATATATATATATATATATATATATATATATATATATAAACTTTTTTTAAACACCATTTTGGGATTTGAAAGTGATCTCGGGTGTATAGAACACCAAGAGGTCACCCAGAACCAACTAGGAATCCCTGAACAACATGGGCAGTACCCAACAATACCTCTTCTTGGCCGGTAGATATTATTCTATGGTCCAGTCCGAGAGAGTTGGATATCGTTTACCAATATGATGAGGGGTAGCACCACAACTGAGGTAAATTCGTACATGAAACGTACGGTGAACATCATAGGTTTCAATGATTTTTAGCTCCAAGAGATCTTCGTTGAATCCTTTTTCAGATCTAATAATTCAACATTTTCGAAGAGCTTTTCCGGAACAACACCAGTCTTAAAAATGATAACCGACAAAGTGTATTTTATTTTCAATTTTAACATCAGCTAGTCTCAAATATTTAGAATTTTTTCGTTAGATTTACTTTTTATATTTTGATGTACTACTATGTTGCAAAGAGTTGTAATCTTTTTATGACAGTGCTGTGAGAAATGATCACCATAAACTTTAGGAAGTATCTTTTAAAGAGTTTTTTGATTTCTTTTTAAAATTTTCTAAGAACTACAGTCATTTGAATTTGGGAGGCTTTTACTTGGTAAAATTCCATTATCAATAATAAAAACAAGTACTGTGTTTGAATCAGATTCAAATTACGCGAATCATTTCTTAGAAAATAATCATTCTTTCGACCCACAATTTGAAATTTTGCATACAGATAATAAATATTGGAAGGTAGATCTTTGGGAAACTTTAGAAATAAATAAATACAAACACTCAGGTAGACTCATCAATGAACAAGTCGATTTAAGTCCTTCACCTCTATTGAATCTTTTCGGGGAGCAATCTATTCCTTAATTTTATTGGATATACCTGTCATAAATAACCACTTAGGAGGAGGCGACCAATAAGCTTTTAATTACTCAAGAACATTTATAGTTATATTCTCATTTACATTTTTCTGCATAATCATTCGTCTGAAGAAGCTACGGTGTAGTGAAACGCGTTACGAATCGCAATTATTAAGTAAAATTCCTTAAAACACAGTACTTGTTTTTTAACTACAGTCATTTTCGCAAATGAAATAAATTGTTTCGTGAATTTTCAGCAGCTGCAATCTGATGAAAAAAAACACAAGTAGATTTTGAAGATTATAATAAGATCCTAATATCGGTTTATGACGTGTCAATAGAGATTTTCAATATTGGAGGTTTCCCACGAGTCCATTTTCTCCATAACGTTTTCTATTCACGTAAATGTTTCGTCGATTTTCACCAACAATATTGGCTGCTGCAGAAGATATTACACTGGCTGAAGTTCTGCAACCACCATAAGAGATCGTGGACTGAGTGATGGTAACTAAGAGATACTAAACGGCCCATAAGAGGTGCTGATTTTCTTAGATGAGTGGTGTGACAGAAAAAAATCTCTCAGATCGCAAAACGCGTAAATATTACCTTTCACTTTCAAGAGAACTTTAGAAGTACTGAAAAATAAACAATTGGAGGTGAATCCATCGAATTCTAGAGCGCAAGTAAATATCGAGAAGTTATCATTGATGAGACTCAGGTAGAATGGTAAATTAGACAAAGTTTGTTACAGAGTTAGACTACCTTTCTGGACGTAATGCGGGGAGAGATAATGAGTTGATTTTAAGCATATGTATTCCCACTTTTATCAAATCAAATAAAATCATATGGTGTTCTGTTTCAGTGCAATGTTGATAAATTTGAGAAAAAAATCAATATTAAGCTTTGAACTTCAGTGAAAAGTAGAACGCATACATAATTCGAAAGAGAAGCTTACGTAACCTCGCGTTGAAAATTTTGAATCATAAGGAATATCGAATTCATTTTTCTTCGGATGAAACATCTTTGAGAACTATTCATTGCTGACTCCTCTTCAAGAATTCTTCTTTGTTCAATTTCTTGAAGCTAATAGTTTCTGAGTTATTGATAAAAACTTAATACCTTTTTTTTCCTATTTTATTGTTTATAACTTATAACTGATATTTTTATGTGCTAATATACGCTATCAGCACGTTTCTCTAGGCATCATTTCCGATCCAATGAGATAGTCTCACTTTTTTCACCATTTCTAACTTGTCGAGTATACATCAACCAGTTTGGGGGAGATTGTTGCGTAAGTCACCATTAGGAATTTTCTACACAAAATTCTTAGGGACCGAAATTTTATGCATTTTATGTGAAATTTTGAAAGATATATCTTTTAATTTGCTGGTACAATTTAGGTGTTACCTACCACATTTCTCATCAAATACCCCACCACATTCAACATATAAAGTTATCAGCGTACAGTGCTTCCCAGTTAAAACGAAGCAACCTGAAAAACTCGACTTGTTTGATTTTTGTGAATTTCCTGAAATGGGAAGATTTTATTAGAGGGGGACATGTTCTGTTACATGTTTAGTTCTTACCATATCAACCCCCTACCCCGGCATTTTCCACCTAAAATAAAATGTGACGAATTGATATCGAGAATCCTTTGAAAAATTAAAAGTTTCAATCAATCCGTTCAATCTCCGTTCAAGGAAAATATTTGATCAAAATCGATTTTGTTGATTCAGCCAAATTTTTCTCTTTCATTTGAATGTTTGTGCATCATCGCCTTACCCCGAAAAATTCCAAATGGGAAAGAAGGGATTTTGGGATACATCTTTGAAAGGTTGTTTAATTTCTCAGTTGATCGACGATCGAAAAACCCTTCACGTTTCATGTTAAGGTCTATCGAGTGGATTTTGTTTCGAAGAGTCAATAATTCTGCTGATCCTGGAATGGAAAACACGGAGGATGCGACATCATTCTCCCAAGAAAAAACTAGATTTCTTCCGTTTGAATCAATGATTAAAAACGATGTTTCATATTGATAGCATGTGGATTTGTTATCTTGACTTGACTTGAAATTCAAGCTTTTGAAAAATCAAAGGTTTGACTTGTCTTAATTTTGCAACCCAAAAGCTTGACTTGACATCGAGCTTTCAAGCTGCTTGTTAATTTGATACTTGGAGAGCATAAACTTAAGTTCACTCGATAAGCGTTTGATGCCGTATACGTACAGGTGTAATAGAAGTAGATAGTATGTCTTAGTCATTCCGAATTTTTTAATTCGCTGCGACACACTGGCCTCTCAAATCAGTACGTTCGATCTAGCTAATTCGTTTCGCAGCGCAACAAGTAGATACAAAAGTTCCTCGAGGGAATTTGGTTAATTTGATGGAAAAGGGGGAGGAATCAACCAGCAAACATTTCAGAAATGTAAAGAACTTCTGTTTTTAACAACAACAACTCTCAACAAAATATTGGTGTCGCCACAACCTTCAATAGATTTCTATATAATATAAAATAGATTCACATGAAATGATTCTTTCAGAGGTTTTTAGTATCATTCGTTAAAAACTCAATATTTCAAGTTGTGCTATCTTATGATCTAGAAAATTCAGTACAAGGAATAAAACCGATAATACAAATGGCAATTTCACTTTCATCAATGAATTAAAACGGTTAATTCCTGAAATTGATTCCAAAATAACTACTTTGTTTGCTTTGCCCACACTTTGCACACCCTTACTTAGAAGCAAGGGATTTCATCAAAATACTCGATTTTGGTATGGACAATATTATGGAAATAAAATCATCTGATGCGGATGATGATGAAGAATTTCATGTAGGTATTTATTTTTTCCACAGAAGTTTAATTCAGTTGTTTTCAATTTTACAGTTGTTTTATAGAACATTTATTTATATTGTTTCTGTGATGCAATGGCTATGTTTTATTTGAAAATATACATTTTACTACCTTTCTTGTTCTTGTTCTGTATTTTTGTTTCCCTCAATAATTTTATGAGTTCTTACATTGAATTTCGTTCAAATATTTCCCTATCAAGTATTCAGTATTATTCAAACCTTTATTCTCACTCTTATTGAATATAAGAGGAAGTTTTATCGTTCAAGAAGCTTGAATTTTCAAGCTTTTGCGAAGAAAAAGCTTGATATTACTTGAATTCAGAAAACAAAAGCTCGACTTGATTTCAAGTCAAGTAGCTTGATTTTTAAGTCAAGCCTTGGTTAACAGAGATGACTTGCGTTAGTACTTTTTTCCATAGTTTTGATAACCTGAAATAACGTCGATTTAGTTGAAGATGTACACACTGCACGAACGCTTAGAAATTGTGTGTGTAATTTTCAATAATAACTGTACTAGAGCAACTACGCGCATTGTCAACGAAATTAACTCTGGAGGAAATTTGAGGCACAAATACTTTCTGGAGTAAACGACCGAATTCATGGAAACTTGATGCATTATCAATGAAAAACGTAATCTCACCAGATATGTGAATGATGAAGGAATTTATGTGACAGTTTAGTGTGAAGTTGCTATGATGGGGAATACACAATCTGTGAGGAGGTTCTCGCAAATATCTGGATATCTATTTAAAATGGAATAATCTTTTCAGAAAGGTATCACACGACCCCCTCTTCTCATTGAAGAATTTGGGGTAGAAATTGGAAGGGGTTGATAGGGGAAGAACGAAACATGTAACAAAATATGTTCCCCTGTAATCAAACATCAAAAATCAAATCAGCCGAGTCATTCAAGGTTGTCCATTGGAAGGCACTGTATGTACAAACTTCAATGGATTTCTGAAAAATTTACGTGAAACTTTCCACGTTGTTCCCGTACAGCAATCCATTAAGTCGACGAATATTCAATGTCTACGCTACTGAGGAATAACGAAACTGACGTACCATAAGCTCTTCTCCCGGACGTGACTCATTAAGAATTAACAGGATAGGATTAAGTAGCGATTTCATTAATCATGTGGAGGAAATCGGTCCCGAACGGGCCAGGTCGCTATCAGCTTGATGCACGCCACTCCTCCGTATATATAAATTATAGGTTATTTTTATCAACTGGCATCTTCCTAATAGCTTGACCACAAAATACTTTAAGTAAATAAAGTACACTGAGGAAAATTGATTCAACCCTTCTCAAAATCAACGTCTCGACGTCCGTTACGATATATTAATATTAATGGTCAATCAAAAGTGTGAGACCCCGGAATATGTGCTGGGTTTCTGATTTAACGAATAAGGAACATAACACAAGTTAATTTAACACAGATTTAATTTCGATTTATTCTGTAACTTTCACGCCTTTTCTATTTCAAAAATGATTAATTAGTTCTACTGAATGGAAATGCTAAATAAAAAATCGTAAGATAACTGTCAAATAGGAATATCACAATCCTGAGGTCATTTACAACAAAAATGTTAAAACTATCATTAGGAAAGATTTAAAGATAAAAATAAATGTAGTATGTTCATTATATATATATATATATATATATATATATATATATATATATATATATATATATATATATATATATATATATATATATATATATATATATATATATATATATATATATATATATATATATATATATATATATATATATATATATATATATTTTTTTTAAAATTTTATTTCGGAATTGATTAGTTTGATCAAAATAAATTTTTGATAAATTTTGTAAGTAAAGAAACATAAAATAGTTAGTTTTGTTTAGTGCTATAACTGTATCACTTTTATCTGATTTGGTAGGAATTGTCTCATCCTTAAATGATTTGGTTTTCATAATATTTTTTGGGAACGCTTGACTTTATTCTCGAGTTATTTGGAAGTTTGACATTCTATAAGTAGCTTATTATTCTGAATAGTTCTGAGACTAATCTTGGTATCTACACCAAGTTGATCTGTATGTTTACGTCATTATATGATAAAAGGATTTGAACCAAATAATCTTTATCTTTTGGTAATTTCCACGAATAACTTTCATTATTAAACAAATAGCTCTCCATAATGGTTACAATCTAAATATTATAACTGATTTGCTTAACGAAAAGAAGAATATAAGAGTAAATGGAAATGATCGTAGTTTCATCAATAAAAACTAATACTAATTAATCATTCAATCGAAGAAAATCATAGTTTCGACTAAAATTTTGAAATTTCACATTCAACTAATATAAAACTTGATATTAATCTGTGGGAATCTCTTGAAAGCAACACATTATTGAATGAAAAGAAAAGTTTGGATAATAATTTCTCTTACTTGATTTCTTTTCCGCTTAGTAATTTAGATAATGTTTCTTTGAATTTACGTATGTTACTGTTACTCACTAATCCGATTTGGTAGATCAAATATAAATTGTTGTACCTTAGTATGTTTTTCATTTCGTATTTGTTTCATGAAGGTTAAGTGTTGTCGAAATGCGTTACAACTATAGTTAATAAGTGTAAATCAAATTATCTTTCATTTATCACTTTATGTTGATTAGCATCAGCATTAACGGACACTGGTATTCACTTTTTAAATCAAAAGATATTATTGATAACAAAAATTTGAATTATTTGGTAATCGTATATCAACTCACATCAACAGAAATAATAAAATACATATGAGTAACATACAAATCAATGTGAAGGTTGTGCCTGTTTTACTTTAACTAGTTTCACTTATCACATCATGGCTCTCGTTAGATTTAGAATTAATTATTTTTCTAAATCTAGGCGATTTCTCTGTTTGATTTTTGGTTGAGCCATTGGCGAAAACAATAACTCGTACACGCTCGAGTACGTTGCATCTGCAGATATTTTCAACAAATTTTTTTGAGGATAGTTCCTAAAGTTGTCCCATCTATGGCTGCATTTGAAAACAGGTTTATGAACCACAATTACTCCTTGTTCTGTATAAGCTTAATTAAGAAATAGCGAGACGCTCTTTTTTTAATTTTGTGAGACAGTTGTCTCACCTGGATATATGCTTTCAAATCTCAGGTGACATTTCTATAGCGAAATACAGAGTCGACAATAATAAATCGAACTTGCTGATAGATAATGATCACAGATTTATTTTTGTGTATGGATTTTGTCTTTAGCGATAATGATATTTTCAAACTTTTCTCCACAGCTTTTGTATGGTATGATACTAAACTGGTCGTAGGAAAATATTGAGGAACGCAAAACTAAGGCAATAAGCATGATTTCATTATTGGAATCTCTTTTTCAACTTGAAGAAAAATGTCCTTTGATGAGACCGAGAATACCAGTAATCAATAAATTTGAACACTATCGAATTAAGCTCTGTCCTCTTAAAAATAGATGCTTAATGAAGATGACGAATAGAACTTGCTGTGATAATTTCTCGACAATATAGCTTATGGTTTCTCCTGTATTCTACTTTTGGTAAATTGTTGACATTTTTCTATTCATTCAGATCAAACTAGCACACTCCCTCTTTGGTGGGCTTCGAGTAAGGTATATGCTTATATTAATATAGTGTATGATACTCTTCTGTGAAATATTCTTATATTCCTTTTCTTCTGAAATATATGATTCTAGAGCTCCAGTTCTCATTTTAGACATTTAAACTCGTTCTTGATGAATAAGCTTGTGTGGCTATTGATGGGTCCGATTCATTTCCTTAGGTTATTCTGTCGAATGGAATGGAGACTGGGGCATTTGATTTACAGTTCGATAGGGTGAAGCCCGATGAGTCTGCAACAAGGCTAGATCTGGCCTTCCTTTGGCACCCGTGACTGAGTTCCTAATTACCACAGGATGGTTGGATAAAACGAGCTCTTATCTGCGTATTAGCCACTGACTTGCCTGTCAGTCATTCATTCTTGGATATAATTTCCACCATAGACTAAGGTTTTGTGGTAATATGAGGGTTTTTCGCCACCTGCATGCTCATATTCAGCCAGAACAGAAACGAAGCACAGACATTGAGAATATTCCGTAGTCATAGTCACTTCGGAGTGGAAGAGTATATACTAATGAATCAGGCTAGAGTCTGGCCATTCTGACCTCTAGAACAACAACGCAGTAAAGTAGCTATGTAAATGCTGACAGCAATAAAGGAACTACAAGAAACTTGATCTCCTGTTCATAGTGAGGACCAAATTTCTGAATTTGAAACAAGTTCGTTCTGTATTCTTGTCAATGATAGTTTTATCGAATAACATGGCCAAGTAATTTTACGTAGCCCTCTGTTCTTTCAAGTGAATCTAACTAATTGATCTAAAAATTTCTGTAGAGCTGTTTCTGTAAGTATCCTTCAGAAATGTGTTCTGCAAACAGCGGACACATCTCATTAGATTCTGCAATCTTGTGACAATGAATGAATTGTTTTCTATTCTATAGATTTAATTTCATATTACCGTTTCATTGGATAAACCGCTTTTAGCGAATAGTGATCTCGACGTAAACATCGATATGTGTGATTTATTTCTAAAGATCACAAGTTGGGCTGGATACACGATTTAAGATGGTTCCTTGAACACTTTTTTTCCGTTAATAACATAAAGTTCGTTCTTTTGGTGACGGGAACGCGGGAAAATACGAGTTTGGCGGTTCGATTTTTTCAGATTCTCAAGATAAAGGTAATTATATCTTACGATCTGGAAGAAGTCCATATGAATGAATATCGTATATATGATATTCGGCATATGAACATTCTCGTTTTTTTCGAACCCCTCATACATTCATCCTTATTCTGGTATTAAGAATATTGTTGATCTTCTGGTCATTCTAGTCTGAGAAAATTCAATGAGAATTTGCGTGTATCGGAACAAAAATGAAATGAAAACTAAATAATGAAAATTATTCAATGAACTAACCTTGTACGAAGTTAATACTCCTAAGATTATAATCCAAAACCGACTCTAATCTTTCATGCATTAAACCAATTGAAGTATGCATATTATAGAAGGTAGTTACTAAAAGATTCCATCTGTTCTGAATCGAATTGTTCTGTTTTCAGGTTTAACCCTTTAAATGTTCTCGGCGATAAGTAGCAGAGTCTATTTCCTCGAATTGGAATGAATAAATAGCAACTGAAACAAGACTAATTTTTCATGGAAATAAAACATTCAGTCCATTTGTCTCTAGAATCTCACATTAACATTCACTTCTTTAGAAAATAAAATTCCTTAGGCATCATGTTAGTTGTTTATACCCAGCTCATAATTTAATTTTTTTGGTATTATAATTTGCATATTTTCAGGAGTAGTAGCAGCATTAGGCAAATTTTCGAAAGATTTCATCCCATAGGTGCTTTAATTGCGACTTTTGGATGGATTGCTAGGAGAGCTGCATTTCAATCTTCCTTTATGTTAAATAACTTTTTTAACCAACTCGTATTGTCACTTTTTGAATCATGATGTAGTAAACAACTACATAACTTTAGTGCACCCTGTGTCTGCCGTTATTGCACGTTATAATAATTGAGATTATTGAAAATCACAAGACTTTTATGGTGGATGTAACTAAGAGAAAATAAAATAATTTCAAGTGATAAGGTTTTCGAATATAGGTAGATCATTTATATCAGATAATATTCAGAGTTTGAAATAAATGTAAAATAAAAATAAATCAAACGATTTAGAATTATACTAGGATAATATATTAGCACGTGTTTCGACACTCTCTCCATTCAAGGGCTATCAAGTATATCTGGGAATAAGTTGAGTACGGGTGAGTAGATTTATATCTAGTTGGTCATTAAGTATATTCTTGGAATTTTTATATCTGTTTATTTCGAGGGCTTCAAGGTAATTCAATTTCTGGCTTCTACTCTCTGTTTGTAAGACTTGGAAATCCGAATTAAATGAGTGGTTGCAATCTAAAAGGTGATTTGAATAATTGGAATCTGTTCTTCATTATTGAAACTACGTTTATGTTCCAATATTTTAGTTCCGAAATTTCTACCGGTACGGCCAATATAAAACTTATCGCAGTCTGGACAATTTGAACGATATACTCCGGATTTATTTTCTTATTTAGTTTTTGTTTTGTAATTTTTAATATGTCCACCTAAATTGTTTCTTGTTCTGAAAGCTATATTTAAGTTGAAATTTCCAAGGAATGTTTTTAAGGTTTCGTTACTTTTACCAAAATATGTTAGACATTTATGAGATTCATTATATTTTTCTAACCGTGGATATACTCGTTCAATGTCTAATCTGAGTTGTTTCTTTTTCAATTTAGAAAACGAATAAGATAGTACTGTAGTAAATGAGACCACGGGTTTTACACGGTTCAACTCCACCCTCCCTCATAAGGAGGGAAACCCTGTAAGAGCCATGGTCTCTTTTAATACAGCACCATCTTATTCACTTTCTAAATTCCTTGTAAACATTTTAACCAAATTTTGCAATTTTCAAGCAAAATACGCCAACCGCAACTCTTTCGATCTTATTCAGAAAATTCAAAACATACACCTTCCACTTGATTGTAAATTCCTTTCTTTCGACGTCAAAAACCTTAATCTAAGCATTCCATCATCTGAATCGTATAACCTTGTAAACCAAATGTAAGACTACAATAGAACAAATACATTATTATTATTAATAATAATATTATGCGACTCCTGAATACATGTTTGTCTCAAAACTACTTTCTTTTCGAAAACACAAATTATAATTCAGATGAAGGGTTAATAAAGGGCAACCCTTTGAGTCCCATCCTATCTGAAATTTTCATGGACAATTTAGAAAAAGAAATTCATAGTAAACCACTCTGTAAACTTTGTCTATACTGGTTTCGCTACGTTGATGATATTATTGTCTGCTTTACAGGTACGAACAGAAGTTAACTATGTTTGAAAAATTCCTGAATAATTTGCATCCAAAAATAACATTTACAACAGAAATCGAGAAGAATGGCTCAATAAGTTTTTCAGATTTAACTATAACTCGATCTAATAATAAACACAGTTTTTCAATTTATCAGAAACCTTCACACATCGGGATAATAATACACAACTCATCAGCACATCCCTATCAGCATAAAGTTGCATCTTTCAATAGTTATATACATAGACTCCTTAACGTAACTCTATCAACAGAAAATTTCGTGAAGGAATTGAATTTAACCAAACAACTTGCTTTTAACAATGGATATGACAAATATAATTAACTACATTTTGAAAAAGAAACAACTGAGATTAGCCATTGAACAAGTATATCCACGGTCAGAAAAACAAAATGAATCTTATAAATGCCTAACATATTTTGGTAAAAGTAGTGAAACCTTAAAAACTTTCCTTCGGAAATTTCAACATAAATATAGCTTTCCGGACAAGAAACAACTTAGGTGGACATATCAAAAATTACAAAACAAAAACTGAAGAAAAAAATAAATCCGGAGTATATCGTTTAAACTGTCCAGACTGCGATAAGTTTTATACTGGCCGTACCGGTAGAAATTTCGGAACTGAAATATCGGAACATAAACGTAGTTTCAATAATGAAGATCATATTTCAATTATTCAAATCACCTTTCAGTCTTACATACAGAGAGTAGAGGAGAGAAATTGAATTACCTTGAAACCCTGGAAATTAACAGATAAAAATAAAAATTCCAAGAATATACTTAATGACCAACTAGATTTAATCAGTCACCCCTACTCAACTTATTCCCAGAATTACTTGAATGGATTTTCCTAAGTTGGCTTTTATTGCTATTTGTAGTGTATATGTAGTATAGAATATCAGTAGTATATAACCTTGCATTTGAGAAAGACACAGAGTGTCGAAACGCGTTGTGCTAATATATTATCCTAGTAAAATTCTAAATCGTTTGATTCATTTTTATTTTATATGGAATTTTATCAAGTAAAAGCCTCTACAATTCAAGATAAAAGTAAACACTATTTTCAGAAAGACTGACTAATAAAACATTTTTAATAAGCAATCTCAAGCACCACTCGAAGTTTTCATAATAAAGTTTTTCGTTAGTTATAAACTAAATAAACTAAAAAATATTATCTAATATTAGTAAATAAGTTCAATTTTTCTTATAAATCTAATTGTTACTAATTTTGCTTTATTAGTCTTCAAACGAATATCGAAAATTAATTCGGAGACTTACTATTTGGAATATTTTATGCTACCTTACTAAAAATAAACTTCGTAATAATACTTCCCCAGTAACCTAAACTAAAATATGGTCACGCCTTTCTTTCATAATAGTAAATACACAAACATGTAATACGTGTTAAATACTCGTAGAGAGGATGAATCATCTCTTCCAATTTTCTAAGGATATGGAAATAAATTCTTTACATTAGTGTATTGTCCTTGATAAGTGTGTGAAGTAGATTTAATTTATCGTTTTGGAGTCATAGAAAATTAGCTTTGAAGATGAGAGAAAATACAATAAAACTGACCAACAGGCGAAGCTAATAAGAGAGTTGCCTAAAGGACAAAAAATTTCAATTAGTGGAAAAAACCCTAGTCCTTGAATGTGGGTAAAATTCGAGTAGAAGGGGTCTCATACAAATAAAGCTGACAAAATTTTCACGAATTGAGACCGATATTCCCGTACCTTTTGTTTCCATGTCTCTTATGTCGGAAAATGTTTGTCCAGGGAACTGGAATCAGGTATGGTAATGTACGGTCTGGAGTACCAATGCACCGCGTTCTCAGGTGGCTGAAAGGGGAACGAACAATACGCGGATGACCGCTTGTGAGAATATTGGTCATCTAGGCTATAAGGAGGCTCGTCTCACTCAAACTGGAACTGGCAGCCAAAGAAAACCTGACCGCAGATCAACTTCTCCTTAACCTGCTATCGTGTCGTGGCTAACGACGCCGACCGTTTGTGCTAGCTATGCTAGTCACAGCGGCCGTTAGTATCAGGATTGTGTCGCTGTCAGTGGTCACGTCTCAAGGCTGACATGAGTGGGGGCCTTGGTTTAACCGCCCAGGCCAAGAGGAGTAAACCTTATCCAAAACCCCAGGTTCATAGTGGAACTTCTATATCTAGGAACCAGCCCTCCTTGTGGGGGTGATCCATTGGGTAAGATGGCACGCAAATAGGCGGACTCCGGACACCTGCCAGAATCCGGTTCTATTTTGGTTTGTCAGGATCGGGGGCACTGCCCTGGTGGCTTTTTATTTCTGCCTAACTCGTGGGAATTTTATGAATAATGACCATGAGATCTCAAAACTTGACGAGGGGATTAACCTCGATCCTCAAACAGAGGAAGGTGGAGGTGGAGGTACAACTTCCACCTACCACCCTGTCACCGCCAATGGACTTGGTCGATAGTGAGCTATTACAGCGCGTGATTCCTACCAAAACTGCAGCGGCGACTGGGGGAGCAATGGCTACTAGCGGCGCCGCTGACCCTATTAGCACCCCAGCAGCTGCCAGACTCATCCCAAAGCAGTAAAGCCAGAGGGGAGCTGCTAAAAAATGATTGAAGAGATTGCTTGCATCTGGAGTCGAATATTCGGTTTCCAGGAGTATGGCGGTCAATAAGACAAATACATGTGGAGATGAGTGCTCAGGGGTGAGCTCCACCTCGCCCTCGGGTGCATCCTCGACTGCAGGAAAGCACCTCGAGTGTGATGGGAGTACTCCGGAGCAGGTCCAAAAAAGATACCGTCCGAAGAACCAGGAATAGGAGGCAATGTCCTACAAGGATACCAAGGGGGGATCACAGTTGGTGTCATATCATCTGGTTTCCTGAGGTACAGCTGACTGCAGGACAGATTAAGGTCCTGCAGGATGCCATCCATGAGGTATATAGTGTAGATAGACGAGCACATTTTGGAGTGGCTTCAGAGCTGCATAGCTGCTCTGGGGCCATGGGAGAGTGCTAGTCTGCGCACTGTGAAAGGTAATGAGTTACCGAAGCAACACATATGCGTTGGTTACATTCCTGGTCGGGCGCCTGATAACAGGTGGAAGCCCGATACGGTCCTACACAACCTGTTGGCGGGCAACCGAGGCAGGAGAGTGGAAGGTGCTTCGCCATGAATTGAGTGGGTCAGGACAGACGTGGACTTTCACAGTAGACGAAGATTCGAAAACTGCCCTGAAAAATATGGGTTGCAGACCGTTCTTCGGGTTCGAAATGGTAACCTTCCGGGTCGTGAAGTGGAATGCGTGCAAGGTGCCGCTGGGTGGCGCGGCTGACGTGGGTGGTGCGGAGAAGACACGAGCGCCACCTCGGCAGCCAGTAGCGCAGCCTAGCACAACCAAAACCGGGGATGGCGCTTTGAGTCCCAAAAGTACTCAGACTACTGAAGGGCCAAAAAAGGACGATTGGAAGAACGCAAGGACGATCATCAAGCCCGAGCGATTCGCTCATAGGAGGCATTTGAAGCTCTTGGGTAGAATTACATCATGCCTGCCTTGTTACAACAAGGGGTGGATTTTCTCCTCCAATACCTCATTAGGCTCTTCCGGTCGATTCCTGCCTGGAATGTTGTCCCTATCAGCTGGCGGAGGGTTAGAGTTGTTGACATCCCTAAGCTGGGTAAATCAAACTCACACCTGATTCGTTTTGATCGATAAGCTTATGTCTTCCGTTCTGAAAACCTTGGAGAAGGTGTAAAATGGATACATCAGGACCAAGGTATTACCTTTGAGGCCTCTGAGTGAACATCAATACGCCTTTCAGAAAGGTAAATAATCAGATCTGGCACTTAACAACTTAGTCGGGAGTGTCACTCAGTTTCTGGACCACAAGCGGACTGAAGCTGCAGCCTTCATGGATATTGAAGGTGCTTTCAATGCGGCCCTCACACGTTCGCTGTTTGGGGCTGCGAGAGCCAGAAGATTACCAAATATTATTGCGGAATGGATTAGTAACATGCTAAATACCAGGGTGATCAACACTACCCTGAAAGGGGAAGTAGTCAGTTTTGTGACTGGCAGGAGCTGCCCTCAGAGAGGAGTATTATCCCCTCTGTTGTGGTCCCTGCTGGTTGATGACCTTCTGGCAATAAAGTCGTTCTGGCTGTCGGAGACGACAGCGATGTCTCCGTCAGACTTCAGGAGGCAATGTCAGCTATTTCAGGGTGAGGGAGAAAAACTTAGCATAAACCCCCACAAAACCCTTTTGGTATCCTTCACCAGGAAAAGGATGATATTTGTTTTCCCCCGATCTTAGGTGGAGTGTTTATTCGAGTTGTGGTGGAAGCAAAATATCTGGGGGTTACCTTGGATAGTAAACTCACGTGGAATTCGCACCTGGAAAACACAATACACAAGGCTAGACATTCCTCATGGGCATGTCAAATGACTTGTGGAAATGAATGGGGTCTTGCCCCTAAGCAACAGTGGCTATATGTGATGGCGGTAAGACCATGTATCACATACGGCTGCATTGCTTGGTGGGAGTGCAATCTTAAGAAGCAATTCCAACTCAAGCTCAAACAGAGAACGGCCTGCATGATGATTACTGGAGCTTTTCGCTCTATACCCACTGCAGCCATAGAACTGATATTGGTCATTGCCCCTCTTTATCTATTGATAGGAGAAGTGGCTAGAATGGCTATCTACAGATTCCATCACCTTTTCCGAAATGAAACGGGTAAGTCGGCTTCGTGCCCGGCGCCTTACAGTCTCAAATCGAGGAGAACGAGTTGATGAGTATGATGTATATTCACAAGTTGATTGATTTAGTGCTATCATCACAAAATAAGTTGATCTGTATGTCTTGCCTAATACTTTTGCTCTAGAGACAAATAAGATGAATAAATCCAAGATTTTCAAACAAGGGAAAGGAAATGAAGAGAGCAGAGCATATCCTTCCACGTCATTTCAAGAGTATGATTTTGCCAAGAGCATTTTATTCATATCCAATGTTTTAGCGGTTGTAATACCATTTCTATAAATTTCCATTAAGGTCATCGATTGTTTAATTCTTTCTTAGAAACAGCCGTCACTATTTTATCTCCAAAGACCTTTATACACCATCCGATAGGAGTAGGATGAAAAAGTCACATGAAATCGTCAACTTACGCTGCCACAACTGTCAGATTACCATTAATATTTTGTAACCAAACAAACGTTGTGATGAATTCCGTAAGGCAGGCATCCAGTAGAAGACAAAAATTAGCGTACACGAGAAAGACTCAGAAGACAACGCGGACACTTGTAAACCGCTTGGCCTAATGCATTCGTCCTACTTACTGTATTGAATTACATGATGTCATTCAAAATTTATGCTACAAGACAAAGTGTTATTTGGCTCTAACCAGATATAAAGCAAATTTGTTTCATGGTGTTGTTTTCCAGATTTGTAAGCCTTAAAGTTTTGTCTTAGGGAGAAAATTTATGAAACCAGTTTTGAAAGAATTTTATAAGATTAATAGTAGATTGTTCTGTGAGAGTCACAGTTTTCAAGAGGTAAGTGAAAACTGAATCCTTTCCTCCAGCTTAACGTCACCTTTTGACATACATTACATTAACTCAAGGGACAAGACAAGATATCTCTGACTCATATATAAATTTTTGTATAAATGCTTATCTTTAGTAATACAAAAAAAAAATGTTTTTCAAAATAATTTGCACGGTCAAATGAGCAATTTCGAAACGGAATTTATTTACAGTTACAGACAATTTTAATTTAGAAATCCTAAGTCCTACGATTCTTCAACCCTCTAGTCAAGCGTCTTCTCATTTAAAACTCTAGCTTTGCCTAATTTGAGTGGGTCACAATGAGAGAGAAGATACAAGCTATTGATTCTCCAGCTAGAGCAACGGGTCTTCTAGCCGTGACTTATAATCAGTGGAAAATAAACCTGAAAACCGACAGTGAACTCTTTCGCATTCATTTAGAGATGTGCAAGAATAGGTCAGACCCTGCTTCCTCAGAAAAGAAAGATGATATCATCATGATATAATCGAACCTTCAGCTGATCCTCACTTGAAATCACACTTTTCAACCATGCTCTATGACTACCTAACCAATTACACTTACTTTCCTGTATAGTTTAGGTTCAAAAGAATAAGATTGTTCAACAAATAACTAAAAACAGACAATAACAAACTATAGCCATGTTAATTTCGTTGAAGGTGAATTGCGCACCGGCTACCTGAGGATTATAATCCTGTATTGCATGGGCGTAGCTATAGCTTTCACATGGAGGGGGTCCAAGGCTCCAAAATTTACACAAATTCAAAGATAAACTAGTTTTTGCCAATGATTCATGTTGAAAAAAGGTACATTTCTAAACTCCAATCTCAGTCAACTGGAAAATACTTAGAAACATTAAAATGCATATAAGTTGAGCTGCGGGCAAACGACAGTTACCTTTGAAAGAATAATTAAGTAATAAATGACAGAATATCATTTACATTTCACTTATTGCAAAGGTGAGAGATGTACATGGTAGGTAATTACATTCACTTATACCGTAATATACCGGGTGAGGCAACTACTACGAAAAAGGCTCATTAACTGCTAAACTATTCGTTTCTGGACAAAAAGCAGAAACATGCCAATTCTTGTCTGAAAGGGACATCTTTTAATACACGGTGAGTTTTTTACATCAACACCCTAAACTCAATTTTTTGAATATGGAAGATAGGTCGAGTGATACTTCATTGGAAAGCTCTTTTGATTCTCAATACAATTGTGTAATAACTTTTGAGTTTTGACATAGTCGGAGGAAGATAGGCTGGTTCGTCAAAAGACGAGTTATTTTCAGTGATTGCAAAATCTGTCGATTTCGAATGAACATTCACCGGAATACTGTTGTATTTTGAGGAAAATTATCTTTAAGCAGTGGTGCTTCAACACACCCCTTCAGACACCCCCTCAGATGAGGGTGTCAACCCCCTTGAAAATTGAAAACTCTTAAAAACAATTGAATTTATTATACCTGATACATTTTATAGGTCAACTAGGTATCAAACGAACAAATGTTCAAAGTGTTCGTCGCCAACTTCCGAACACAAATACAGATTTTGCTCTAAACGTTCTTGGACATTACGTAGCATTTCAGGGGTTAAACGGTTACATTCGACTACAATCCGTTGTCGTAAATCCACCAAATCTGCTGGATCAGTTTCAAAAATTTGACTCTTTAAGTGGCCCCATAAAAAAATCTAATGGTGACAAATCGGGGGAACGTGGGGGTCATTCTGTAGGGCCTCTTCTTCCGATTAATCAATCAGGAAATTCTCGATCTAGATATTGTCTAACAGGAAGTGCAAAATTCGGGGAGCACTATCCTGCTGAAACACAACGTCCTCTTCTAAATAGCTAGGATCATTTTCCAAAATTTCAGTTATGGCCGGATTGATTAGTTCTTCAAGTAGTTGGAGATAAATTTCTCCCGTCAGATATCCTGGTAAGAAAAATAGCCCAATCAGACGATTCCCATAGATGCCAACCCAAACATTCAATTTTTCAGGATATTGGGTAAGTACTCCATGAAAGATTCTGGGATAAGAGTCCGACCAGAACCGGTAGTTATGACAATTTACAGTGCCATTCGAAAAAAAGTATATTCATCCGAGAAGCAAATATTGTAGAGACAGTAGGGATTTTTTTCGATTCCCCCACTTATTATTTTACAGAATTGCACTGTGCGGTCGAAGTCATGACCATTCAATTCCTGGACCATCTTCATTTTATACGGATGGAATTTGTATTGTTTGAAAATTCGTCCAATAGTTCTTCGACTCACACCAATTTCACTTTCGTATTTTCTTGTACTCAGAGTGGGATCAATCCCTACTTGCCCAAGCAACGGAGTTTCCATTTTCCCATTTTGTATGGGTTTTTGGACATGCTCTCTTTTTCTATTCTGAGAGCCAGTTTATCTAAATTTTTCCACCAACTCCAAAATGTACTTGGCACTTACATGTTTGTTGTCATGGCGTTCATTGAAAATAGCAGCTGCCCTTTTTGCACAAGTATTATTGCTGAATTATTACATATTACATTCACCTGTATGATTTCGGATGAATATTTTGCTGTAACGAGAACTTTATTTGAGTTCGTTTCATTTCAACCTCGGATACCATGATTTTAGAGGTTTTTCACATACGACGATCGGTTGCGTATACAGCCGTGAGACGTGCGGGCTATTACCATAGTTGTTGTCTTCACATGTCTGCGATTCATCTGTCCACCGATGGGAAACATTTTTTGCGATTCAACCGATTACACGGAGCGATCAACGCTTCTTTGTGAAGAGGCTCTTATCCTGTGTATGAATTTCTCCATGATCCACCCTGTATCCTCATTGAAATGTAATCGGATTTGAAAATTCGTTCACTGTTATCAGATAATTCTAAATACCTATCCAATGAGCTATAACTCGGACTAACTGATCAATTCGGAGATTTTAGGGGTTGACATCCTCATCTGAGGGGGTGTAGTGGAAGCACCACTGCTTAAAGATATTTTTCCTCAAAATACAACAGTATTCCGGTGAATGCTCATTCGAAATCGACAGATTTTGCAATTAAAAAATTGAGTTTTGTGTACCCCTGCTTAGGGGGTTGATGTAAAATAAAATCACCGTGTGTTGAAAGACACCCTTCAGACAAAAATTAATCTGTTTCTGATTTTCGTCCAGAAACGAATAGTTTAGCAGTTATTGAGTCTTATTCGTTTCAGTTGCCTTACCCGGTATATGCATTTATTCATTTGCATATATATGTATTTACAAATATAGGTATTACACAACACAATAAACATAAAAACAATTACCAAGAGTAGTATTAATGTCTTAGTGAAGCTTTTAACTTTGGCCATAACAACAATACTTTGGATTACACAATAAATACTTAGTAATAAAATAATAATTACCAAGTACTACAAATAACTAATGATAAGTAAAATTTCAAGTGAGTATTGTAGGTATTATCCGATTACATACATACAAAAACTCACGCCTTGTCCCAGGGGGTAAGCACATGAGACATTTTCATCTATGTTGGGGCCGTGGGTAACGGTGGGTGGAGCCGGACCCTCGAAACCCCTCCTTAGATTCGCCCATGCTGTATTGGAATTGGAGACTAAACAAAATCTCATCTGCAAAGTTATCCTCTGAATTACGGACGTATAGCAGTTGGTTGGTTTTGATTATTTAATTAGTTATTTAGTTCCTCACGGTCAGTTAAACTTGACATAGTTACTCAAAAGTATTTTTAGTGTAATTGTCTCAAGAAAAACCAACTTATAAGTTGAAAAAAGAAGAGTGGAGGGATTAAGATGATCTTTTCGTTTTCGGTCCGCACTTCCTTTACCGAAAAAATATACTGTCCATTCAAATATAAATGAGGGGCTTCAGTTGGCACAAGCACTTTAATTTTTTATTCAAATTTTCTTTCATGTACTAAAATTCAATACTCACCAGTATCTCGTATCCAGTAGTTGATACTCTTAGGAAATGCTTCTACATAGCACTCCAACGACACGTCTGTTCCAAGAGGTGAACCGACCAGTTGATTCGGAACATGAATAACAGGATGAACTGAAAATACAAACGTTCTAACTAATATATTTGCAATGATGATAATGTACTTACAATGTACGTTCACTGTTATCCTTTTGCTCACGGTTGGAGGCACTCCATTCGTCGCGATACACATGTACGCCCCCATTTCTGACCTCGATATCTTCGATAATCTCAATATTTCTCCTTGGAAAGAAGCAACTGAAACAAAGGGGAAGTTTTGTTAAGGATCTTTTATCAAAATGAGCAAATTTGAGGCCTTTCAAAAAATTTAGTGAAATGTGGTAATGAGTACTATTACGCTAATTTTTCTTTTGTTTGCCGTGTTTCTCGGCGATGAGGTAATTCTGAGGTCAAAAACAAGGATGATTTGACAACAATTTCATATTTGCTATGGACTTATTAATATGATATTTCAATCAATGGCATCCGAACACAATGTACTTCACAACAGATATCGGCGGTAAGTTAGCTGGTGAAAGATAGCAGGTAGAATGACAGAAACATACTCATTGGCGTGCATTTTGCAGTACTGAACTGAAATAGTTCGGAGGTATCGTATTATGGATTATTTCATAAATATTCAATAAATATATATATATATATATATATATATATATATATATATATATATATATATATATATATATATATATATATATATATATATATATATATATATATATATATATATATAGCTTTTTTGAAAAGAGAGGATTTACAAAATTTGAATAATTGTATTTACAATAAATGCTTTAATCTATAATTTTGGCATGTGTCAGAAAAAACACAAATGTGAGCTCAGGAAATGTAACAGGGGAACCATACTATCTTGTATATGATTCAATAAACCAGTGAAAAAACCTGAGGAAAAAACTCGTTTCCCTGTCGCTATTGCACTAGCAATAGCTTGTCTGTTTATGTTGTGTTAGTGTGGTGTGTACATAAAGAGTACCAAAGATTTTTCTGCTTAGCCGCTTCATTCTCTCTTGCATTCCATGATTTCCAAACGAAGACAAGGGTGAGAGGAAGGGGGTTTGGGACAGGAATCTGTAACAATGGAAAAAGAAAACCAGCAGAAAAATATTTCAACAATCATACTTCTTATATGTCATATGTCTAAACAAATCTAAGAAAAGATTTTACTTATCAAGCGAGGCCATAAAAAGGACTAAGAAGAAAATAAAAAAATACATAACCTGCTATATTTCCTCAAATTACCTCCCTGTTTGACCGAGAGAGCCCCGATGGCAAGGTTCAGTCTTCCAAGTGATGCCGATTATGATCTATAGAAGTTTTAGAATCATTATGGACCCAATAATTTGGGTTGACATCGACCATATATTATTTCGTCGTGGAATTTGTTTAATTTAGAGAAAAATTTGTGAAAAAATTTTGACAGTCGTTCGAAAGATATGACAAAATGTCATATAAATATGAAAAATATCAATGAATTTGAGTGGATGGCCGTATCTCAGTTTCGAAGGGTTCGTTATCGTTTTAAATGTCAAGTAACAATTGATGTATTTTGGAATTGTACAGTCAAGATTAAGATATGGTCTCATGTTTTGGGGAGCAGTGGGTTGTTCTGGTGTCGCATTTCGAGCACAAAAACCAATAATTAGAATTATGACATGTTCAAAACCTATGGACCACTGTAGACCCAAATTCGTGGAACTTGCAATCTTGACTTTGCCCTCTCTGTATATCTGGCTACTTTTGTGTTTTGTCAAAACTAATCTGGGACTTTTTAGAAAACATAATGAGGTTCCTCACCATGACACTAGAAACAATGATAGAATAAGGCTTCCTCTGTTGAGATTGAAAATAAGTCAGAATTCGCATGTTTACCAGGGTATTCAGTCTTGCAATAAAATAGTTGATGTCATTGATACAAATATGACTATTTCGGCTTTCAAAAGTAAAACAAAAAGTTTCTCTTGAGTAAGGCATTTTATTCTGTGGAGGAGTTTCTGGAGAGCTGATTGTTTGTATTTGTTTTAGGTAATTTATTAGTTCTTGTTTCACTCTATGTTTAGGTATCTATGTATTGACTTTTCCTCATAAGTTGCTTCTACTTTTGGAATGAATAAATCTATCTATTTATCTATCTAAAACTTCTTCATGGAGGACTAAATGTATTGTAAAAATACGAAAAAATTAGAAATGATTTTCAACAGCTGAAAAATATTTGTCACATAATGAATGTATGCTGAATATTTCAATTCCTTGCTGAGGGGTGAGGGAATTAAAACAATATCGAAATTTGTGAAAAATACAAAAGAAACAGATATCCTCTTCAAATTTTCAGCAAAATGTATGTATTCTGAAAATTTCCATTTCTTTTGAGAGAACACTAACCTAACATAGAGTACAAAGGGTATGTTCACTCCTTTTTTGCAAATTCTAACCTAACCTAACCTAACATAGAGTACAAAGGGTATGTTCACTCCTTTTTTGCAAATTCGTTTGCTATTTCGTTACTGAAGTGGCCTTGTGACACAGAATCCAGAACACTTCTTCTCTTGTCCCAGCTTGGCTTTTGATTCGAATTCGCAATAGATTTGAGCTTTCAATGGAGCCGGAGAGTATTTCTATCCTCGATCTTTTGGGAAATTCATTTCTTATGGTGTTAACACTTTCTTTGTTTGTCAGTGGTTCTGCTAAGAAAATCGTGGAATACGCAGAAGATGAGATATTGAGTATCGTAGGCTGGGGCATTATATTCTTATTATACTTGGGATTTCGTTTTCGAACTGTCTGTGTATCAATTCTGCTAACCATCTATATGTCTAGATTCATTTCGGTTCTAGCTCTTCCCTGTGGGCATAGATAGATATTATCATTTGAGTGAGGGCTGCCTAGCAGCCCGGCTACTGCGACCCAGTAGTCTATTGTGGCACAATTTGTCCTAAATTTCATCCACGAGCTCCATCATTCTCGTAAAGGATACGAATTTCGTGGGTGAGAGCTTAATAAGCTCGGTCAGCTTCAGTTTGCAAGATCCAAGTTCTTCCATCCTGATCCTGTCCCCAGCTGGGCACTCGCACATAACATGTTCCATTGATTCTATATCTTCTTCACATAGCCTACATGAAGGATCCTCAACCAATCCTAATTTATTTCGGTGTTTCCTGAGGCGACAGTGACCCGTTAATATGGCAGTTAAAACCCTCAGTTCCAACCTAGAGAATTTAAGCCAGGCCTTGGCTTTTGCAGTGAAAGGTCCACAGATGGCACGTCTAGCGTGTCTGAGACCTGGGAGGCTCATCCAATGCTCACGTACTCTTGAGCCCAGCCATCGGTTGTTTTCCATCCTTGCAGTTTCCAGGGGAATTCCGAGCTTAGGATCCGGTCGTATGAACTCCAGGTTAGTTCCTCGAGCGGCCAATGAGTCCGCCTTCTCATTTTCCCCAATGCCCGAGTGGCCAAGAACCTATATTAGACGGAGCCTGCTCCACTCTCCTAGTTTGGCAAGGGTAGAGCGACATTCCTTCACCATGAGTGAAGTACCGGTATCGGATGCCAATGCTTTCAGTGCAGCTTGGCTATCGGTGAGGATTTTAATTGACCTATTTGTTAATCCCCCCGCAAGCAAGGGGTTAGCACAGTGGTCAATGGCCAATATTTCTGCTTGAAAGACAGTCACATGCCCACCAAGACAGATCGACTGTTCCTTGGCGGCACCTCGACCGTAGACACCAGCTCCAACACATTTTGCAGTTTTTGAGCCATCCGTGTACCAATAGGGATCCTTAAGTAGACAATCTTTGGAGCTGATCCATTCCTGTCTATCGGGAATGATGATCTGGAATGGCCTCTCCATGTTGGTTTTATGTGTTGCCATATCCGACCTCATATTCAGCACTTCATTGTCCTCAATTTCAGACTGTAAGGCGCCAGGCACAAAGCCGAAGTTATCCGCTTTATTACGGAAAAGATGATGGAATCTGTAGAAAGCCATTCTAGCCACTCCTCTTATCACAAGATGAAAAGGGGCAAGGCCCAATATCAGTTGCATGGCCGCAGTGGGTGTAGAGCGAAAGGCTCCTGTAATCATTATGCAGGTTGTTCTCTGTAATTTAAAGAGCTTGAGTTGGCATTGCCTCTTAAGACTGCACTCCCACCAAGCAATGCAGCCATACGTAATACGTGGTCTAACCACCATCATAGCCACTGGAGTTGCTTTGGGGCAAGACCCCTCTTTTTTCCACAGGTTTTTTGACATGCCCATAGGGAATGTTTAGCCTTGTGTATTGTGATTTCCAGGTGCGAATTCCACGTGAGTTTGCTATCCAGGCTAATCCCCAGATATTTTTCTTCTTCAACAACAGGAATAAACACCCTGCCTAGGATCCTCCTCTTCCTGGTAAATTGTACCATAAGGGTTTTTCTAGGGGCTTATGCTAAGTTTCTCTCCTTCACACCATCCTTGAATTGCAGACATAGCCTCCTGAAGTCTGTCGGAAACATCGGTATTATCTCCGACTGCCAGAATAACTATATCATCAGCGTATGCTTGTACATAAACATCCAGTGCACCAATTATTGCCAGAAGGTTATCAACTAGTAGAGACTACAACAGAGGGGATAGTACTCCTCCCTGTAGGCAGCCCCTGCCAGCCACAAAAGTGACTACTTCCCCTTTCAGTGAAGTGTTGATCACTCTGGCATTTAGCATGTTACTAATCCAATCCGCAATAATATTTGGTTCCCCTCTGGCTTTCGCAGCCCCACGCAGTGAATCAGTGGGGGCCGCATTGAACGCACCTTTAATGTCCATGAAGGCTGCAGCTGCAGTCTCTTTGCGGTCCATAGACTGTGTGATCCTCCCGACTATGTTGTTAAGTGCCAGATCGGTTGTTTTACATTTTTGATAGGCGTATTGATGTTCACTCAGAGGCCTCAGCGATAACACATCGGTCCTGATGTATCCATATAACACCTTCTCCAGGGTTTTCAAAAAAAGAAGACGTAAGACTAATCGGTCCAAACGACTTCGGTTATGAGTCCGATTTACCCATCTTAGGGATGTAAACAACCCTGACTCTTCGCCACCTGGCCGCGACAACATTCCAGGCAAGACTCGACCGGAAGAGCCTCATGAGGTATGGGAGAAGGACATCCACCCCCTGTTGTAACAAGGCAGGCATGATGCCATTCTCTCCAGGAGCTTTGAATGGCTTAAATGAGCGAATCGCCCACCTGATTTCTCCGGGCTGGATGATCGTTCTTGCAATCTTCCAATCGTCCTTCTTTGGCCTTTTTACAAGGCCCTTCGGGGCGACGGTGTCGCAGATTTCACTGATATAAAGAAAGCGACTATTTGGGAAGTGTGTTCTCGCAAGAATCGCTAACGTCTCCTTTCCAGAGCCCGTGTATTGCCCATCCGGACCCTCCACAGATCCGATGGGGAGCACTGGGCCTCTGGCGAGAACCCTATGCAGCCTTGCACTGACGGGGGTACTTTCCACCTCCCCGCAGAACCTGCGGCAGGAATCCCGTTTTGCCCTGCTCATTTCTCTGTTGTATGACGTTAGAGTACAACGATAATGGTCCCCATTATTTTTAGCTCGGTTAAATAATTTCCGAACTTCTCTTCTACGATCTTCAGGGGCAGGATTCTACCATGAAGTTGTGCCATTCTCAGGCTTTCTCCTTAGTGGACAGTTATCGTGATACGCTGACCCGATCGATCGGGATATCTCCTCAGCCATACGATCAACGTCTTCACGACTAATAGTAGATGTGGCAATACCTTCCAAATAAGCACCAAGGGCGACCTTAGATCCAATCAGTGCTCATTGGTTTTCTGTATTCAACCACAGGTCTGATTTCAGATTCAATAGTAAATTGAATATGTCTGTGGTCAGATCCCGAGGGTTCACTTGACACACACCACCTCGAGATTTTATTGCTCATGGAATTTGAGCAGAACGTTATGTCCAACACCTCAGAGCGGTTTCGGGTCACGAAGGTTGGTTAATCTCCCCTATTCAAAAGAATGAGGGGTTCTGCCATGAGAAAGTCGAAAAGACTTTCACCTCTTGCATTGATGTTCGTACTGTCCCACACTGAGTGGTGTGCATTAGCATCACATGATATGACAAGTAGGAGCTTTTTCCTCCTGCAATGACTCAACATGTTGCGAATCATCACAGGAGGGCATTCCGCATAGTCTCCTGAGAAATATGCTGATATCCTCTCTGAGGACACTCACAAGTACAGAGGTAGTGTCTGTTACAGAATTCGGTAAGTAAGAAGTTATCGATTCTGTTATTAATATATATACACGCCTTGGGGTTGACCCCAGAGCAGTGGTACAAAATCTGGCCTGGTAAACCGCAAACTAATCCTCGGTTTGCCAGCCATGGTTCCTGAATGAATGCCAAATCAAGGCTTTCATTTAAGATGCATGTGTGGGGATTGTAACACTTCAATGCTGTAGTGTTTATCAGAACTTCGTGCCTGTGATGTTTTATCAGAGAGCTGGGTCTGTGAGTTAAAATGTTTCAGTCTCCTCAGGATCTTCAGGTATCCCATTAAGTAGCCACTTTCGAAGTTGTGATCTTGTAAATCTCTAAGACTTATCTTGTAACTTTTTTTTTATTGTTTTAAGGCTCCTGCTATGCTCGAGTATGATGGCAATTAGTCCTTCATAAGTTACCTTCTGCATGTGCTGAGTTCTGTACACTTTCACCAAACACCGGCTCCATATAGCATGAATTCTCTCCATATTAGAGTATAGATCCAGTGGTTCATTAAGGGAATCATGCTCTATGTTCATCCAATAAGTTGCCTTGAGGACCATTCATCATCTTGCAGGGGTGCTTGTAGATTACATGTGTTTTTCAGAAGTGAGTCATTCATTCCGGGTTAGTCTAAGATGTTTTGTCTCAGTAAGTTGATTCCTAGTATCTCAACTATACCTCGATTCTTGCAAAGTTCTGCCATGTATGTGTGTGTGTGACTCAGATTTACGTATATGACTCTGAAACACTCTACGGTAATGGTGATGCGGGTGAGAAGAAACACTTAAGTCATTTAAAAATTGAGGTTTTTCGATCAATGTGGTGTTGTTCCTAATGCTAGATATATCAATGATGAGTCGAGAAGAATTATCAACAGATAAAATTTGGTTTTGTGCACAAAGATAAACAGTTTCACACTATAATGATTCCACTGATGAAATCAGTCTTGCAATGATTCGTTTATTTCCGAACTACCTGAATCCTGCATTCATTTCAGATGGCATTCCTCATAAGCAAGAAGGAGCTCCGCCTCATTATGGAGTTAACGTGCGTCAATACCTAAATGGAATATTTCCACAGTGATCGAGAGTTCGAAGAGGGGAAATTGAAAGGCCGTTGCGAACTCTCAATTTGAGTTCTTTAGATTTAGTTTTTCGTGTATATTTAAAATCGTCGTTTAGAGGACCTTCCTTCAATTCATAAATAAAATACTTACTCCTCGTTCAATAGAACTTGTACTACAATCAGAACTGATATGTTTCGGAACGTTACCCACACTGTACGAGAACGAATTGATAAGTCAGGTTAAAATAAATGAAGTGCTGACTATAACAAGTTTAGACAATACAATGCCTCGAAAGTGAAAATATAAAATTTCATACTGATCTAGCTAATGTTGAAAGAGATAGTGAAGACTGAAAACATCTCATATGATGATTAAAATTATGCACAAGTATTTGCACATGAGAAAGTTATCTGCATTATAATAATTTTCGGCTCTTAGAACGAAATCCAGATTATGTTTTGCGCCCTTTGATTACGGTAGATGCAAAATGAGTTCATTTTTACAGGCCTCAGATGAAGTTGCAATCCCAACAGTGGGTGGAGACCGGTGGCTCTGAACCTATAAAAACCAAGGTGATTCCATCAACCAGCAAGGTGATGGCCATCAACTATTCGGACGCAGAGGGCGTTATCTTCATTGATTTTCTTCAAAACGAAACATCATAAGTGGAGAGTTCAACACCTCCCTGTTAGACACTTGATCGAGGAAATCAAAACAAAGTAGCCATATCATACCAAGAAGAAAATCCTGTTTCACAACGACAAGGCACCAGTCTATTCTTCAGAAATTGCAACAGTCAAACTGGTAGAGTTATGACATAAATTGCCAGCTCATCCGCCATATTCTCCAGACCTGGCTTCGAATGTTTTCTATTCAGTCATCTCTAAAACAAAAAGCGTATTTCGAAAACCTTGAGAAAGACCACAAACGGCAACAAAACCTACTCTATCGCCTGAGCAAGTGTATAACCCTAAAAGGAGATTATGTTCAAGAATAAATCACCCTACCAGAGAAAAGTGAGTTTTTCTTTCAGATTGACCTAACTCATCCATTCACTCTCGTACATGTACCTTGCCCCTAGCTTTTAGCTATGGTACTAGTTTTTTCTACACCTAAGGTCAATGTGTTTAACTGGGATATAAATTTACAACATCGCAGAAGAACGTTCTATCGCAGAAAATATATAACGATTTTTTCCATATTGAACGATGGTGTACAAGTATTGTACATTCAAGTTTGTGTAAGAGCTTGAACAAGTGAGTTCAATTATTTTGAATATATCTTTCTTTCACACTTTTGATCTACTTTTCCAGTTACCCAGAATTTTGAGTTAACTGAAACAGTGGCATATACAACTATTTCAAATAGCTCTCGTATTATTTCAAATATAATTGAAATATACCGTGATAAGCTTTTAATTAGCATAGATATGACATTTTTCACATTTTTCTCGAACGACTATCAGAATTTTTTCGCAAATTTTTCTTTAAATTAAACAAGATCTATGAAGAAATAATATATGGGCCATGTCAACCCAAATTATTGGGTCCATAATGATTCTAAAACATCTATAGATCATAATCAGCATCACTTGGAAGACTGTACCTGGCCATCGGGGCTCTCTCGGTCAAACAGAGAGGGAATTGTTTTGTTGAGTTTGAATATTGAAGAGTTTTTTCTGCGATTATACTTCAAAATTGGCCAGAAGGAACAAGGAAGTGATTATGCTTCCGGAAACTCACACTGCGACGAAAGAACATCACCGCGAAAGAGAAAATATCGCAGGTTATGTACTTTTTGATTATCTCCTTAGCCCTTTTTATGACCTTGCCTGCTTTGTGAAATCGTTTATTAGTTTTGTTTAGACATATAAAAGGTATGATTGTTGAAATATTTTTCTGTTGGTTTTCTTTTTCCATTGTTACAGATTCCTGTCCCAAACCACCTTCCTTTCACCTTTGTCTTCGTTTGGAAATCATGGAATGCAAGAGAGAATGAAGCGGCTAAGCAGAAAAATCTTTGGTGCTCTTTAAGTACACACGACACTAACACAGCATAAACATACAAGCTATTACTAGTGCAATAGCGGGAAACTGGGAAACGAGTTTTTTCCTCAGGTTTTTTCACTCGTTTATTGAATGATATGCAAGTTGGTATGGTTCCCTGTTACATTTTCTGAGCTCACACACACCAAAATTATAGATATAAGCATTTATTGTGGATACAATTATTCAAATTTTGTAAACCCTCCTCTTTCCAAAAGAATATATATATATATATATATATATATATATATATATATATATATATATATATATATATATATATATATTCTTTTGAAAAGAGAGGATTTACAAAATTTGAATAATTGTATTCATAATATATATATATATATATATATATATATATATATATATATATATATATATATATATATATATATATATATATATATCTTCCAAGTGATGCTCATTATGATCTATAGATGTTTCAGAATCATTATGGACCCAATAATTTGGGTTGACATGGCCCATATATTATTTCTTCATAGATCTTGTTTAATTTAAAGAAAAATTTGCGAAAAATTCTGACAGTCGTTCGAGAAAAATGTGAAAAATGTCATATCTATGCTAATTAAAAGCTTATCACGGTATATTTCAATTATATTTGAAATAATACGAGAGCTATTTGAAATAGTTGTATATGCCACTGTTCCAGTTGACTCAAATTTCTGGGTAACTGGAAAAGTAGATCAAAAGTGTGAAAAAAAGATATGTTCAAAAAAATTGAACTCACTTGTTCAAGCTCTTGCACAAACTTGAATGTACAATACTTGTACATCACCGTTCAATATGAAAAAAATCGTTATATATTTTCTGCGATAGAACGTTCTTTTGCGATGTTGTAAATTTATATCCCAGTTAAACACATTGACCTTAGGGGTAGAAAAGGCTAGTACCATAGCTAAAAGCTAGGGGCAAGGTACATATACGAGAGTGAATGGATGAGTTAGGTCAATATGAAAGAAAAACTTCTCTGGTAGGGTGATTTATTCTTGAACATAATCTCCTTTTAGGGTTAGACACTTGCCCAGCCGTTAGAGAAGGTTTTTGTTGCCGTTTGTGGTCTTTCTTAAGGTTTTCGAAATACGCCTTTTGTTTCAGAGATTACTGAATAGAAAACATTTGAAGCCAGGTCTGGAGAATATGGCGGATGAGCTGGCAATTTATATCATAACTTTTCCAGTTTGCCTTATCGTAGTGAAACAGGATTTTCTTCTTGGTATGATATGGCTACTTTGTTTTGATTTCCTCGATCAAGTGTCTAACAGTAAGGTGTTGAACTCTCCACTTATGATGTTTCGTTTTTGAAGAAAATCAATGAAGATAACGCCCTCTGCGTCCGAAGAGTTGATGGCCATCACCTTGCTGGTTGATGGAATCACTTTGGTTTTTATAGGTTCAGAGCCACCGGCCTCCACCCACTGTTGGGATTGCAACTTCATCTGAGGCCTGTAAAAATGAACTCATTTTGCATCTACCGTAATCAAAGGGCGCAAAACATAATCTGGATTTCGTTCTAAGAGCCGAAAATTATTATAATGCAGATAACTTTCTCATGTGCAAATACTTGTGCATAATTTTAATCATCATATGAGATGTTTTCAGTCTTCACTTTCTCTTTCAACATTAGCTGGATCAGTATGAAATTTTATATTTTCACTTTCGAGGCATTGTATTGTCTAAACCTGTTATAGTCAGCACTTCATTTATTTTAACCTGACTTATCAATTCGTTCTCGTACAGTGTGGGTAACGTTCCGAAACATATCAGTTCTGATTGTAGTACAAGTTCTCTTGAACGAGGAGTAAGTATTTTATTTATGAATTGAAGGGAGGTCCTCTAAACGACGATTTTAAATATACACGAAAAACTAAATCTAAAGAACTCAAATTGGGAGATCTCAACGGCCTTTCAATTTCCCTCTTCGACCTATCGATCACTGTGGAAATATTTAATTTAGGCATCGACGCACGTTAACTCCATAATGAGGCGGAGCTCCTTCTTGCTTATAAGGAATGCCATCTGAAATGAATGCAGGATTCAGGTAGTTCGGAAATAAACGAATCATTGCAAGACTGATTTCATCCAGTGAGAGTTATGAATAACCACAAGAATTTTACCGGGACATACATTAAATTTTTAAGGATGTTAAGTTTTCATTCCCGCAATCCAGTGATGGTTTCTTATGAATCCAGAAACAGTGGAATCATTATTGTGTGACACTGTTTATCTTTGTGCACAAAACCAAATTTTATCTGTTGATAGTTCTTCCTGACTCATCATTGATATATCTAGCATTAGGAACAACACCACATTGATCGAAAAACCTCAATTTTTAAATGACTTAAAAGTGTTTCTTCTCACCCGCATCACCATTACCGTAGAGTGTTTCAGAGTCATATACGTAAATCTGAGTCACACACATACATACATGGCAGAACTTTGCAAGAATCGAGGTATAGTTGAGATACTAGGAATCAACTTACTGGGACAAAACATCTTAGACTAACCCGGAATGAATGACTCACTTCTGAAAAACACATGTAATCTACAAGCACCCTGCAAGATGATGAATGGTCCTCAAGGCAACTTATTGGATGAACATAGAGCATGATTCCTTAATGAACCACTGGATCTATACTCTATATATATATATATATATATATATATATATATATATATCAGCATAGAAGGTTTAGAGTTTTTAGTACCATCTTTGAAATATGTAAAGAATGTTGGTTACTATGAAATAATGTAAAAGTAGTTTTTCGATTTAATAGACAAAGTGGTGTTATTTCTAAAATATACAGAAAATACATTCGAAATTATTCAAATTAAGTTATTGAGGAGTGGCAAAATATTCCTATATTCTAAAAATAACAACTGAGAAAAATAAAGTCATATTCCATCACAGAAAAATATTGAGTGAATTTTATCACAATTCATTAAGTACTTAATTTACTGATTGAAAAAAGTTTCACCGTTTTTCCAACAATAAGGAGACTTGATTTGAGTTGGCCTTATCATAACCAAGTCTAGAACAATAGGAAAAATATAGAAAATTTCTTTTTTCGAAGGCAAGATAATTGATTGTTCTTTTGTCTTTGGGGATAATTCGGCAAATGAGTTGTGTTCTGGTCTCCTTTGTTTCTTCATCATATGTGAATAAACAGAGGGTGACATCTAGATGTGTAACATTTTCACTCTCTGGATGGTCCCCAGACGGGACCTCTGTTTCCAAAAGTATTTAGTCAATCTCCGCTTCGATATTTATTTGGAATATGTCCTCGTCTAATAAAACTCATTCTTCATCACTAAATTATTTGGTAGTTCCCTTTCCACATCCGACATGCATGATAGAGGTTTCTCTGGTTTTTTTCTTTTCTTCTCTTCTTCAACTTACACGTATTTATTCCTGCTTCCTTGTTCTTTCTGATGTGTTTTTCCTCTCCTTTTTTTTTCTTGAGGTATTCCTCTGTCGGTGAGTACCTCCGCGCCAATACAGAGTCGTCTACTTTTTGGTTAAGTAGTAACCGTAGATATTTCTCTTTTTTTGTTGTTAATTTTCAGTACTCTTGGCTGTTGCAGATCCTGATTTAAAAATATATGTTTATACCTCGGTTTGAGCTCATTTTTCCGAGGTATTTTCATTATTTCATTAGATCATTGATAATCGATGGATGAAAATAATCCTTTCGAAATTCGTTCCCCTAAGTCAACATACATATACATATATTTATGTTGGGTGAAAGCTTTCTTTCTTAACAATAGTTCGAAACATGGCATTTACTGGTCGTTCGTTCTTAAATCTTGTTGTGATTTTAATAATTTTTCAACGAAAATTCGAATTATATCCATCACTTGTTTACCTAATCCGTATCTTGATCTCTGCATTGAGTTCAAAGTATTGGATATCTTTGGTTCAACTTCTTCAGATAGTGGTTTTTTTTCACGACCACTTCTTCCATTCAATTATAGTATGCCTTCTCCTCTTCTTTCAAAGACATTATTCATGTGTGGATCTTGGTAGAGTGATCTGTTGGAATTTTTTCAATCTTTAATTTCTCTGTCTGAGGCAGGTCTACTGTAGATTTCAGAACCTGCACCCTTAGTTGTGTTCCTAATATAACTTTGTACCATTTTTATCTAGAACAGAAAATTGCTATGCTGAAAAATTTATGTAATTTGAAAGAATAACTGGAACATATTGTTCCAGCTATCTCTCTGTCATATATTTCAGTCACTCAAAATGACAGTAGGTCTGGAGTAACTGGGTTACATGATCTTTTCTCTTGAAATCGTTAACCGAAAAAAGACCATCACATATTGCATTTTATTGTTAATGATCCAGCAAATTATTTCAAACTAATAGATATTGGGTACTTACACGATAACAATTTCTGTACCGGTCGGACCTGTTGTCAGGAACTATTGTCGATACCATACGAATTTAATTTTCTCAAAATTAACAAGACCGATGAAAGAGGTGGATGGCTCATCTATGTTCACCTATAAATACCGGGAATATTATCTGAACGACAGGGGAGGAAAGAGGAGCATATGGCCAAATTACCAGCGTTGCTCAAACCAGTTGATCGCGATTGGAGTCATTCTGAATTAAAACTTGAAGGCAATACTACGTCGATACAAAGTTTATTATTGAATAGTACAGAAAGAGTGCAGCGAAGAAATCTAAAACGTATCATTTTAATAACGATTGGGATGAAAATTTTTATTTTGTATGGTGAAGGATAAGTGCACTTGCCTTATTTGTCGTGCGTCAGTTGCAATACCTAAGCGTGGAAACTTAGAGAAGCATCATAAAACTGTTTATAAAAAATATGAAAAGGATTTTCCGCCACAGAGTGAATTAGGAAAACGAAAACTACGTGATTTGATATCTTGTTTGAAAATAGAACAAACCATGTTCACAAGACCAGCTAAACAATCAAAAGCTGCTACGATCTCTTCATTTAAAATATCTCATATATTGGCGAAACACAAGAAACCATTGGAATATGGATCGGTTGTGAAGGAAGCATTTTTTGAAGCGGGTGAGATTTTGAAAATAAAACAGAAATCATGTCTGCTATTAGAGAACTTCAGTTATCTCGTCCTACTGTCACAAGGCGTATTGAAGTCATGAGTCTGGACATGGCAGTTGAACTAAAACATGATATCATGAAATGTACCTACTTTTCTTTGCAGTTCGACGGATCCACCGATATAACAGACACCGCCCAGCTGTGTATTTTTATTCGGATGGTATTCAATGACATGTTGGCTAAGGAAGAATTTTTGACAATCTTTCCTCTGAAGGGGAAGACCCGTGGCGAAAGTATATATAAAGTTTTCTTCAATTTTGTAAAAAACTACAAGCTACCAATATATAAATTAGTGTGCATTACAACCGATGGAGCACCAGCAATGAGTGGAAACAAAAACGGTTTTGTGGCATTGTGTCGAGCTAATGGAGATTTACTTTCATTTTTTCATTCCATTGCATTAAACATCAACAAGTTTTGTGTTCGAAAGTTTTAAACACGGAGGGAATTATGGGCATTGCAACAAAAATTGTGAATTCCATCCGTGTACGTAGCTTACAACGGCGGCTATCTAAGTTCTAGTTGGAAGATAGGAACTCAGCTATACACACTGATTAAGTTCTTCATACGGACGTCAGGTGGTTGAGTCGCGGAAAATTCCTAGAAAGGTTTCATGAATTATTTCCCGAAATAACAGCTTTTCTAGACGGAAGAGGTGATGACACTCAGATGTTGAAAAACGAAAAATGGCTGACTGATTTGGCATTTTTGTCTGACATCACAATGCACTTGAACAGCATTAACTTGGAGCTTCAAGGTAAAGGAAAACCTATTATTGAGATGATTAGCGCAGTACATACATTCAAAAGTAAATTGCAACTTATGATAGATCAACCAACTAAAAAGAAAGGATCTGAAACATTTTCCGTTTTTGAAAGCAAGGATTCCTCAGTTGAATTATCAAATATTTTGGGACAATTCGAAATGCGTTTTTATGATTGCAGTAAATTGGTATATTGTCGAAAATGAGTTGGTGCAGATTATATCAGATATACATCTCAATGCTACAGCATCTGATACAAATTTCTGGTGTTTTATATCTGAAGATAATTATCCGAATCTAAGGCAAATTGCCCTTCAACTGACGGCAATGTTTGGGTCAACTTACTTGTGCGAGTCTGCATTTTCTGAAATGAAGATAATTAAGTCAGAATATCGCAATCGATTAACAGACGATCATCATGTCATGCTTGCGATTAGCACTCAGTGGTTACGTACCATCTAATAAAAAGTATGCTGAGGACGTGCAGTACCACGCTTCAACATCCCAAGTCACTCATTAGTTAAGTTTAACACCATATGTAACTCTTTTGTTTTGTAACAACCAATAAACTCGCTATTATGAATAACTATGATTTTTTTCATTGATATTATAGAGAAGAATCTAACTAAACCTAATCCAAACCTTGACGAAAATAATGTATATTGTGCGGAAAGCTAATATCGATATATGCTACGGTACACCCTACTTAGGTAGGTAGATAGGTAGGGTGTATCGTGTATGTACGACAACCCTGTATCACACATACTTGCAGCCTCTCAGAGTCGATCGTAAGTAGTCTAAAAATATTGAGAAGATCAAGTTTGGGCACCCCTGCTGTAAACCACAATGACCTTATATTTTTTGGCTGGAACATTAAATAATTGCTATACTTCTAATTATAAAAAATTCTCCCAGTAACTGTTTTGGAAAGTAAAATATCTTATTTTGTAGGAAAATGTGAGGAGATAGAATATTTATTATATTTTTCCATTTCCAGCACCAAAAATCTGTAAGATTTATAGTTTTATTCGATAAAATTATGTCAAAGAACGCAGTTTGAGATTAAAAATTCCATGATGATATGAAAATAGTCTGGACGCGCAAAAAATAAATAAAAAAAATATTATAAATTCTTCACAATAGCAATTGATGGAAGAATTTCCTTTAAAATCCAATTCCTATTTCTTTCAGTTCATCGTATTCGAATATCTTCAAGTCACGTCGACACGACGATTCACTAAGGAAACCTTTAAAAGTCCTGGTGACGTAACATTTCGAGTAAGTAACAACATTAATAACTGCGAAGATAGAAATATGAATTGAAAGAAGGAAACTTCTACCCACATTGTTTAAAACTCTGCTGATATTCGGAGTTCGCTGACGAACATTTTACGAGTTACGATTCCACAATCAGAATCTTCAAATGTCTGCGGAATTGTAGATGCAAACTGAGGGTCGTAAAGTTGACGTGCTCAAGGACTACTGATAGCACGAGCACTAAGATTAAACAATGTCAATGCTCATTTTGTCACATCTCGCCGCAACCTGCGAAACTTGCGGATGTCCAATCTTCTCAACTGAATCCTCCATGTTTTCGCGAGATATGACCAGACCTATGTTGTGTGAATTTTCAAGCTTTTTCTTCTCGCATACATACCATATCTATATTTATACATATATATATATATATATATATATATATATATATATATATATATATATATATATATATATATATATATATATAGTCAAATTTTCGAATTCCAAAAAATGAATACTTCATATGAATATGAATCTGATGATGAATATAATCCACCAAAATATCCTTGCGATTCAGATAATAGATATTTCTTGAAGAAGAACTTCAAAATCTGCACTCAAGATCGTTTAGATGCAGGACTATCAGATTCTCAAACTTTCATATCATCTGATTCAGGTAACGTTGCAAAGAAAATTATTTCTGGGCCCGTTAATCATGAATATGATGATAAGGTAAACAACTTAAATGAAGGTAGGAATAATATTTTAAAAACTATACATTCATATCAAACACGAAGTAAATCTAAGGGTTCTGACATTTCTACTTGTTCTGTCTATTCTTCAAACAACAAAAGTTTTGATGACTGTTTTCAAAATCATGTAGAATCACCTTGTTCCTCTAATCTTATCATAACTTCATCACCTAATTCAGATCTTCACAAAATTAATAAAAAATAAAACGCATGAAATGGACGTATGAAATGAATAATATATATATATATATATATACTATATAATATGTTCAAAGAAAAATGGATACAAATTAGAAAATTTTGGATCTAATTATAATATCAAGAAAAAACCTTCATGGCAAAAAAGGTTAGAAGGTAAAATTTCTTCTATCAGATGTGATTTAGGAAGATTGACTCAATATTCCAGAGGTAATCGATCGAAAAACTTATGGCACATATTGGAAAAATATTCCTCAAAAATAAAACCCATAAAAATAATGAGATAAGTAATGGACAATTGATAGAATACATCGATACTTTAAAACAAAAACTTTCAGTATACTCTATTAGACTACGTGAATATAAAATAAATTCAGATAGAAAATTCCAAAACAAACTATTCAAAAATAATGAAAAACATTTTTACAAATTTATTTCAGGTTCAAATGAAAATATTTCTGGAAATGGAGTTCCTAAAATTGATATTTTAACTGATTATTGGTCTTCAATTTGGGCAGTGCCAAGGCAACATAATTCCAATGCAAGTTGGATTTTAAATGAAAGGTCTCGATTTTCTAAAATAGAATGCATGGAATTTGAAGAATTTTCAAACGAAGATATAACATCAGTTATTAAACACACAAAAATTGGAAATCTCCAGGTGTTGATGGTATTCATAACTTTTGGTTCAAGAAATTCTCTTGCGTTCATGAAAAATTGGCTGAATATTTTTCATTTATAATAAAGAACCCTCAGCTACTCCTTTATTTTTCACACAAGAAATTACTTATTTAAAACCGAAAAGTGATAATACTATTGAACCGTCTCAATATAGACCAATTACTTGCCTTCCAACAATATATAAAATTCTAACTGCATGTATTACCCAAAAAATTTATGCACATTTGGAGAATTATAATATTCTTTCCGAACATCAAAAAGGATGTAGAAAAAAACACCTTGGTACTAAAGAGCAACTTGTAATTGATTCTGTTGCTTTGAATCAAGCTCAAACTAAGAAGAGAAATATTCATACAGCCTTCATTGATTACCAAAAGGCTTTTGACAGTTCTCCCCATTCATGGCTTCAAGAAATTTTGGAAATTTATAAAATTGATAAGACACTTCGTCATTTTCTTGAATTCGTAATGAAAAATTGGAGAACCAATCTTCATTTAAATATTTCAAAACAATCGTTAAAATCCGAAGTAATTCCAATCAAAAGAGGCATTTTCAAGGTGATTCTTTAAGTGCTCTTTGGTTTTGTCTTTGCCTCAATCCATTATCTCATGAATTAAATGCTACTAGTTTCGGCTTCAAAATAAAGAGTTTATTAACTGAATTCAAATTAAGTCACTTAATTTATTTAGATGATATTAAATTATATGCCGGAACCAGATCTCATTTAAAAAGTCTACTTGAGATTACTTTCAACTATTCCAATGATATTCATATGAAATTCGGGCTTCCAAAATGTAAAAATCTTTCTATTGAAAAAGGAAAGATCACCTCTGATTATATAAAGATTTCCAATATCGAAATCGAGCCAATGCATCAAGGAGATACATATAAATATCTTGGATTTTGTCAAGAGAAGACAATTAACCATAGCAGCACTAAAGAAATTATTAGAAGTTCATATTACAAAAGACTAAGAATTATCATGAAGAGTTATTTAACTAGTAAAAACCTTTTCAGAGCTATCAACTCCTATGCTGTTCCTATTCTTACATCTTCTTTTGGAATTATTAAATGGTCTAAAACTGATCTAAATGAATTACAATGTCAAACGAGGAAAATGCTCTGTAAATATCATAAGCACCACCCAAAGTCAGCTGTTCAGAGAGTTACACTACCTAGACATCTTGGAGGTCGTGGATTAATTGATTTGAATAATCTTCATAGTAAACAGATTTTTCATCTACGTTCCCATTTTCATGATAAACAAAGAACGTCTAAATTACATGATATTGTTGTTGCTTCAGATTATAATCTTACACCTCTGAACTTGACAATGCAAAAGGTAGATTTTGATATATTTGATGATAATTCTAAAAGAGAAAGTTGGATGCAGAAGGAATTACACGGAAAGCACCTAAAGAATTGAAAAATGATTATATTGATGAAAGATTATTAAAACCTTTTTTACGTTATAACTTTCGCAATTCCAGAGCTAGATCATTCGTTCTTGCTTCAATGGAAAGCCAAAGGACTAGGTTTTCCAGAAATTGTATCGAAATTTCACTTCCGGTGAAATAAATCCAATATGGCCTACTCATGAGCAATATTTCAAGATCGCTGGAACGTTTTTTTTTCACTAAAAAATTCGAATTGATCAATATATCAAATTGTTCAGAAGAGACAGAATTATCGAGTGAATGCCCAATTCGAATTTTTCAGTAAAAAGAACGTTCCAGAGATCTTGAAATATTGCTCATTTTCGAATGAGTCAGCCATAATGAATTTCACCGGAAATGAAATTTCGATACAATTCCTGACAAACCTAGTCCTTTGCCTTTGATGTGTACTGATAGATTATTGATGGTACGGACTGAGATGTGTATTTAAAATTTTTCCAGTAAATGTTTTAAATTATGACTAACTTTCCCAATGTATGTGGGGCTACTACATCTATGTTGATCTTATGATTTTGGGTGTACTAATTCTATTGCTTAGTTAAGTTAAGTTTTTGCTTTTTGTTAAGTAATGCAGTTATAATATTTGAATGGCACATTAGTAAGGCTATTTGTTTGATGATACAATGTTTTTTGTCTAAATTAACTAAAGATGAACATTCAATAATCAGTCCGTAGGATGTCCGTATGAGATGGTGTGTGGAAGATGGAGATGACATGTCTATTATTTAATTTATAATAGTTAAATCTGAAAAGTTGAAATAATCGTTTTTCGTTTAATTTCAGTAGTGATTTTTATTTTTGGTTGACTTGAATTTGAAAAACTTTTCGAAAATAGTTAGCTGACGTTCAGTACCAGTAAAACATAGAATGATTTCATTCTTAGATATGGAAACCAATATATAAATTGTTTAGCTGAAGGGTTGTAGTGCATTGCGATCTCTAAGTTATCCTTAGACATTTAAGCTAATAGGGCACTGAGTGGATTTCCCATACTTAGGTCTTCGTTCGCAAGGTAAAATGAGGACCCGAAAACGAAGTAATTTTGTTTTACACGATATCGAATAGCAACAGTATTTCATAATAAATTAAAGAGTTCACGTTGATAAGTACTTTTTTCAATTATACCGATTGGAGCAAAAGAAGCCAAGCTTGGTTTTGTTTGTCATCTAATAAATATGGTATATTTTTCAATGAATATTTGATTTTGTTTTGGAATTCATTGAGTTTGATGAATGTTAAGAGCTTAGAAAGTAATCCGTCTTAGAAATATAGTCAGTTTTGTTCAATGCTATAACAGTATTACCCTTATCTGCTTGGTTTATTTTTTGGAAACCCTTGAGTTCATTTTTAAGTACTCAGGAGATTTGACATTCAATGAGTAATTCATTAACAACATTTCTTAGGGCAATTTCGGTATCTACGCCAAGTTGATCTGAATTTTTATGGTTATAAAGGGCTTAGATTTAAACATTTCGTTTCCTCCTCTGAAAAATTATGATGTGGAATTTTTCTATAACTGGGTTCATGAAGTGAAAGAAACTTTGTGTCTTTAGATGAAAATTTTTTTGTGTATTAAAGAGTTTATATAAACCTTTGTTCTACTGGAATCTAGAATATCGAAAACAATAGCGTCTTTCTATTAAAAAGATCAGTAGGAATTATCTTGAGGTAGACATTATAATTTTTCCGCTTGGGCTGTTCATACTCACCATTTTGTTTTAACCATTTCGCTAGTCCTTGGCGAATCGCTTTTTGTTACAGACAATCCGTTTTCTGTGTCTTCAGTTTATTGTATTTCAGGAATGGTTCACTCTTTTAACAATTTTTGGTGTTTACAAAATTCGCTGTGGTAGTTGTAGTAGGATGTATATTGGTAGAACTTACGGAAATTTCAATATTAGAGTCAATGAACTTTATCGTAGCTTGATCAGAAAAAGAAGCTAATTCTAATTATGCAAATCATTCGATTGAAGAAAATCATAATTCTGACGTAAATTTTGCATTCATCTAATTGAAAAACTTAACATTAATTTTTTAAGAATACATTGAAATCAATGAATATAAGCTTTCCAAATCATTATTGAAAGAACAAGTAGATTCTGACAATATTTGCCCTTTATCTCTCGCCATTTTTGAGTTATTTGAAATTTCTCGAATTTTGGGAAAACTGCCATTCAGGAGAATCTCGGTTATTATCCAAGTTAAATAAGAATGAGTTGAATATTACGGACGGCAATTTTTAAAATTCGGTGGTGTGAAAGAAAAAAATGTTTTACTCAATGATTTTCGAGTTTTAATGTAAAAATGCTTTTTTCCTAAATAGGAACCATACGATAGTTCACTATTGTTGGGTGAAGTTTTCTTCCTTCCAGAAATATCTAATACATGTATTGCATTTTTGTTGTTACAGCCCTTTGTCAGTAAAAAGCTGAAATTGTCACCATAGGCTTTTTAGATCCTGTTTAAGACCATGATTGTTTCTATAGTATGTAGGGTGTCATCGAGTCGTGCAGCTTGAAAGTTTTTCGAAAAGCTTGACTTGAGTTGAAATTCAAACTTCTGAAAAATTTTGCAACCTGAAAGCTTGACTTGACATTAAGATTTTTCAAGCTGCCTGAAGGCTTGCGACACACTGGGATTCCAAAACTTAGTACGTATGATCTAGCCAATTTATTTCGCAGTGCAACACGTACATACAGAAAGGTCCCCGAGGGAATTTGGAATTCAAAGGAAGAGGAAAGAAATCAAGCAGCAATCATTTCAGAAATGTAAAGAATTTATGTTTACCACAACAACACTCAACAAAATATTGATGTCGCCTACATCCTACAAAAGATTTCTAAATAATATAGAATAGGTTCAAATGCAATGATTCCTTCATAGGTTTTTCGTATTATTCGTTATAAACTCAATATTCCTTGTTAAAATATATAGAAAACTGAAAGAAATTTATGAAATATCTTCACCTAGCGGCCAGAAGTGTAAGTATAATAATCTATCGATTAAGGTTTAATACATTTGGCGATAGTCAGCAGAACCCTTTCGGAGAATTAGTGAATCCCCGAGAATCGAGATTGAACGGTGATTTCTGGAGAACCGATAGTAGGGAGAGTCCCGGTATTCGTATGTTGAAAGAAATGCTTTCACCTTCGTACTAAGTATAGTGTTACTGTTATATCATAATCATTATACCAATATCTTGAATACAAGGAAAGTAAAATACACGTTTAGTGTTGAAAATCGAGAAATGAGTGATTTTCTGATATCTCGTCAAAGATGGAAGCAGATCGTTTTGAAAAACGGTTCAGAATACCCAGACGAAAATTCATCGCATTCTGATGCTGATATATGTAGTCTCAATAGATAGAGCACCAATACCAAAGAAAAATGAGTGTATTCAAGAAACTACGAAAGTGACGGATTAATTTATTGTTAGTAAAGGCGCGGAAAATAAAAGTAAACGTGATAAAACCAGGAATTTCAATACATGCAAGTCCAAAGCATAATTTTTCAAAATGAAGAAATGTGCAACCACGTCGATGAAGAGACCTCTGCTGCTGGGAGCATTTCGAGTTGGCTGGGTGGCTTTCATTTTGAACTTTTTTCTTTCAAAAAACGCTATTATCACAAAGTTATATAAAGGGTGTCAATTTTAAGCAATTTTCTCTCTTAAAATAGACTAGAACTTTTCACCTTCTAATTTTGAAGTTGCTTCTGAGATCAATTTGTGATTGATCAGAGACCTAAAAGATGAACTCCATTTATTTAAGAAATTATCATAGAAGAAGCCTACTGACAATTAATAATTGATACAGCTCGTAGAATGAAACTGTGAAATGAATTCCTTTTTTCAAGTGAAATTGTACTTCAGTTTCTCCAATATAGAAGGAGAAATTCGTTCTAAACAAGCCGTTCTAGTTATTATCCCGATTATGAAGAAATTCATACAAATTGAAAAACTTCTCAAAAATATTAATCCTTCATACCTTCAGAGTGGAACTAAGAAATTAATGAAATTCATTATCATAACATCCAAGTTCTGCTATCTTACAGTATAGAAAATTCAGTACAAGGAATAGCAACCGATAATGCAAATAGCAGTTCGACTTCTATCAATGAATTTAAACGCTAACGCTGAATTCGTGAAATTGATTCCCAAAATAACCACTTGTGTGTTTTGTATACTTCCTTAACTTTCATCAAAATACTCGATTCTGACATGGACAATATTATTGAAAAAAAAATCATCTGACACGGATGAAGATGGGGAAGAGTTTACCATAATTCGTCAGTTATGAAAACTCATACTTTGGCCAAAAATTTGAAAAATTCTGACAATTTACGTAACGATTTTGAAAAATTTTGAAATAGTGTCAGTTTCGAAATGACGATGCCAAAACTTGACATCATTACCCGCTGAAATTCCACCTTCGAAATGTTGCAGTGGTCTTCGAAGTTCAAAAAGGCCATTAAATATACTTTGCGATAATACTGAAACCAGTAATTTGAAATTACACAAGTTGACAGACACAGAGGCGATTGATAGAGAAAGTGTGTCGACACCTCTAACCTTACCTAACCCAACCTAACCTAACCTCAAAATCCATCTATTTCAACAATATTTAAAGGCCAATGCTACTGTACACTTCCTCTTGTAGTTATTGGCATCAACATGCTCCTAGATAAATGGGAAAACTTGGCTATCGAGTTCGACAATCAACCAGAAGAAGATGAAATCGGTGAAAGATTAATTCTTAGCATACAGGGGGCAAGGGATAATATCGCTAAACATTATAAAACAAGCAACTGATGTACTGTGTAGTTTTAATCTTGGACCGCCGCCATGAGGTGGAAACATTTCTAAATTCTAGTTGGGGAAAAGGAATTGCAGGTTGAAGCAATTTCCAGTATAATAAAACGGAATATTTTTGGCCAAACCCAAATCCACATCTTCCACCAAGAACGTCTGCATCGATGCAGGGCGAATGCAGTGACTTGAAGTTGAATCAATTCGAGATAGACCTACTAGGTATATATAAAAAGTCTTTTGTGTCCGCACAGATTAATAATATGTCGTGATATGAGATAGATAAATACCTGAGTGACTCCCGTGCAGAGAGCTTGGAAGATATTTTAGGGTGGTGGAAAAGGCACGAAGCTATATTTCCAAATTTGGTGAATGTAGTAAGAGATATTTTGGCCACTCTGCAAGTTCGGCTCCTATAGAGAAGCAGTTCTCAAAAGCTGCGTTAACTATCAACAGGACTCGAAACAGATTGTGTCACAAATCAGTGAGGACGTAGATTTGTCTTGAAAACAGCGAACTATCAACTATCTGATGGAGTGGAAATGTAGTTTTGCTTATTCTTCTTCTTTTTGAATTTGAAGTTTCAATGCAGGTATTTCTTTCATTTTCTCAGAAGTTTTCATTTTCAAATTTATTTATGTTGTTTTTGTGATGCTATCTATGGCTGTGTTTCATTCGAAATTATACATTTCACTTTCACTCAATATTTTTTTATATTTATGTTTTTCAACAACCTTATGAATTCTTTTCAGATTCTTACGTTGAATATCATTTAAATATTTCCGGAGCAAAAATACAGTATAAGTATAACCTCCATTGTCGCTCTTATTGTATATAAGAATATATCATTGTAATTGTGTTCTGATTCGAACTTTCAAGTTTTGCCGTTCAAGAAGCTTGAATTTTCGAGCTTTCGTGGAAAAAAAAGTTCCACTTGACTTGAATTCCGAAACCAAATGCTTGACTTGATTTCGAGTCAAGTCAACTCGAGCAGCTTGATTTTCAAGTCAAGACATGAATACATAATGATACGATTAAATTAAGACCAAAGCAATTATTTGAGGTCTTAAAGGTTGAAAATCACTACTCTTCTTCATGAATCTGTGATTCGTACTGAAGAATGTCATTTCAGATGAAAAATACTTTTTCTGAAATAAAAAGTTTCCAATCCTTAGATAGGAAAGATTTTACCAATCTCCTATGAGAAGATACAATTTCATTCCAAGTATTCGAATGTGTGGTCCTTGTATTTGATGCATGAATTACATAGCGGAGAAATACTACGGCAAGTGCTGAAGATATGGATATTGCTAACAGTGTGGCATTCGCGGAATTTCAACAGTTCTAAATTGTTACTTGTTTTCTTGCATAGTGAGTCTTTAAGATAACGCCAAAGAGAGCACTCTAGTGGTAACCAGTCAGGGAAACGAGGTGGCTATATAACTATTCTCTTTCCAATTATCCCCATTATACTCAAATTTAACGAAAGTATCGTACTAGGGGTTAATCAATAAATTTTCCAGTAATACTATTATTGCTGATTTCTTCTTAATGACCTGATGGTTTTCATTGAAAATTTCGAAAACTAAGACGCGTTTATCTCTTAGGACACACCACGCATTAAAGCTATGTCTTCTTTGATGTTGTACATCAATATGGCACTTGCTTTTGACATCAGACTGAAAATGCTCATTATGGCGTTTAAATATTTGTCTTAGAACAACTTGAATGAAAGTGGTAGAAATTAACTAGATCTGTTATATATTTTTGGAAAAGAAAAAATACTGCATCCATCAACAGTGAAATGTTCTATTTGAAAAAGAAGTATGTTTCTTATCTCTCATAGCAAATAAAGAATATTGCAATGAAAAAGAAGCAGCAACCAGGGAATGATAAGAATTTTGAATCTTTTTGAAACATATTATAAGTTATTTGAACATGATAACTGTGATATATTCTAGGTAGAAAAAAGAGGCATTTATGGAAGGCAAAACAGCAAAGTGTTAGCTGCATCAAGCCAAGGAAAGAAAAACGAGTAAAATCTAATGAATATTCTAAAATTCCCCTCACCTGTAAGGTATTATATAAAGAAAACGAAAACACACCTTACTCAGTAAGTAATACTTTGGCACATGTTGCTTTGAAATTTCAAAATTCCAATATTGGATAACTACTAAATCAATGAAAGGGAAGTCAACTGCAGAAAATTTCATTATTTCATCTATAATCAGGTGACTTAGATGCACAATATGAGCTAGAATTAAATCATTTCACTCCATGTACTAAGTATCATGAACGATGCTACTTTTCTAATTTATCGTCAAAAATTGCAGACACTAAAATGAACATCTCAAATAGTTGAAATATTTATATGACATATAGATACCTAAAGCCGGTTTGATTTTTTTTACAAATGAGCGACTTCTTGAGTGAATAAATTGTTCAATAATTTTTGAATTTTTTTGCATTCGAAAAATAAAATCGAAGTTTTCTTCTCTATGTATTACGTAATTATGGTTGCTTCCTGATCGTAAAATTCTCGTATCTTCAGATCACACTTCGTGAATGAGTATCATGACACTATTATCATTGAATACAATTTGAGTAGCAAGTTCTCATATATTGCGTCGCTATCAGAGTCACACTGAAAAGAATATCAGGTTTTTGTAAGAATATATCATTGTCCCGCCAATGTACAACAATTTCTCTCCTCATATGAATGCAAACAGCCGAAAGCAACGTCGCTATCACACGCGGTTGAGTTTATTGTGAAAGGATGAGTAGATCGATCCCTTTCAGTGTCGGTCATCTACTCTAATGCATGCCAAAATCTTACCCTCCATCTGACAATAACCTAAAAGCCCATAAAGGAGAACTCTAGAATCTGCGTTGTTGCTATTCATACAGAATTACCATAAGATTATTGTAGGAAGTTGTAACAAGTTCTAAAATACTGAACACCAGGAAACAATATATGTTGAGTTATCTATATCGAAATTACCTTGAATATCTTCATTTTTATGTATTGGAAATATTTAACGGAAACTAAAGTCTACTTTTCTAGGAAAACCATATGCATTAAATATTAACATGAAGATGATACCTGGTGCGTTATTGCCGCAAAAGAAACAACCAATTATTTTCTTTATTCAGTTTTTTAACCTCACTCTAAAGTGTAGATATTATTTAACTGTTTGTTTGTATCTTTTAACAATTTGCTCGTGAACTTGTCCCAATTAGACAGCTGGACCTACAGTTTAAAATGAATTCGTGAATTACATTTTTTCAGAAACTCATGAATTATAACTAGAGGCGTCAGGTGCGGTTTGATAACTAGGTTTTTGATATCATCAGGGAATAATGCATTTATAGAGTGTAGTTTTTGATGATGATTTGGAGTCTGTTTGTGAATATAGCAACTGTAGAGTGGACCCTTTCAATATCTTCCTTATATAAGCAGTTATTCAAGTTAATATATCCTGATTGGCAATGGTTGATGAATACTATAGGATAATATTTATCGACTGAAACCAGGGGTGGGATGAATTTGAAGTTTGGAAGTATATGATCCCATTATTTGGTTACCTTAATTAGTTGATGCTACAATTGAATTCTTTTTCGTAATTCTCCCAAAATGTTGTTTGAGATCATGATGAGGAATAAGAGTATTACTTGGTGGGAGTTTAGCTGCGTCTTTAGCTAACTGTTCAGCTCTTTCAATAGTTTGGATTCCTATATGGGCTGGCCTCCATGTAAATTCTATTGTTCTATAAAATGAGTTTTGTCCTGAAATTGTTTCAACCCTTTCTTAGTATCAAGAATACCGTTACTCTAGACTCTGTAAATTACTTTATAGGCTCAACAGCGCACTCAGGAGTCAGTGGATATGGTATCGTTGAAATTTCTGTTTTCATTAGCCATATTAACTGCATCAAGAAGAGTGATCCTTCTATTGATTGATATGTTAGGATCAGGGAAAATACAGGGTATTCCAACTGACATTGCATTGAAATATTTACATCCTTCAGTAAAGATCTTTTTTTCTTGATGTGATTGTATTAATTTGTAAACATATTATTAGCGTAACTAAATTGTTTTAAAATAGCTTTTCTCGCATGGATGTCCATCAAAGGGGTGTTTGTAGTCATAACTATATAGGTTGCAAACTATGTTTGAGAACATGGTTAACATGACTTATGTTTTCTTTAATGCTACTTTTCATTTCTGATTCTAAAGTATTGAGAGAACGAATACATTTGCTTATTATATTAAGGATTTGAGACTTCAAAGACATATCATGGTTTAAGGTGATAGGCTTTGTACATTAGGATATCGTCAGTAAATTGTAGTATTTTTATTTTTCGAGGTAAGTCCGAGACTATTTGGGAGACATAAAGGGTTATATCGAAAAGAACTTAATACACCTCCATCACTTAAATCTTTGTGGGAAATACGAGGTTTATCAACATTTATTTTCGACAAAATTTGTGTTTTCTTTATCGAAAATTTGATGTATTTAATAATTTGTGTGAAGATGCCTACATACGCTAGTTTTTCCAAAAGGGTGCTAGTGTTTACATTATGGAAGGCTCCTAGGACATCTAGATAAGCACTCAGAACATCTTTAGCGAACGCTTTGTCAATATCGAGCTTAAGATAGACCAAACTATGAATGCAGGAGAGAGATTTGCGAAAGTCAGATTAGCTTTAGTAGGTTATTGTTAGATTCAATCCAAAATCTACGTATTATGATTCTTCAAAAAAGTTTGGAGAATGGAGATCTTAGAACTGTACGTCTGTTGCTGATACTGTTGGGTTTTTTAATGAAATGGTTGAAAGATTGTTGCCAAGACAGCGAATAGTCGTTTCTCTTGTACGTTTTGTTGAATATAAAAAGCCTTGAGAGTCGAATTATTTTTCGCATCGGTTAACGGTTCATCGCAACATTTTTTTTTTGGAAAATTGGAAAGAAAATGGGGTTAGGAAGAACCCGAGGTGTAATTATTTTGTTTGAAGTAATATGAATTTCATTTTTATTTTCTTTTCACAATTTTCGTTTTCGTTGCCAATTGCGTCGTCTTTTACCCATTTATTCTCGAAAATTTTAGTCATTTTGCAGGTATAGGAAGCTTTCAATTGACAAGGCTTTTACATGATTGAAATCTATTTTCACAAATACAAGTAAACGATGATTTCTACTGAAATATATTAATAAATGCTTGACGCGTTTTGATACACAGTATCTCTCTGTCGAGAGCGAATGAATACTACAAATATATCTTACTAACATATACTTATATATACTAAAGAGGCAATCCACTCAGAGCTATCTGTATTTGAACTAGTTTCTAGGAAACAAGCTTAATAAGGGTGAGTTATTTATGTCTAACTGATTCATTTGTGGTGAATACTTAAATCTGTTAATTTCAAGTTCTTCCAGAAGGTTGAGTTTTATACCTCTATTCTCAGAATGTAGGGTTTTAAACTCTGAACTGAAAGAAGGAGTATTTTCCCTAAAATGATTTGGATAATTTGCATAGGTTTTTCCATTGATGAAAGTGCGTTTATGTTCTGAGATTCTAACAGTAAAATTTCTTCCTGTTCTACCTCTATAAAAACAATCGCAATCTTCACATTCCAATCAATGAACGCCTGATTTGTTTTCTTTTTAATTGGACACTTATAATTCCTGATAAATGAACCTAAATGTGTTGATATTTTGAACGCTATATTTAAATTTGAATTTTTAAGAAGAGATTTCACATAATTGCTAATATTGCCTATATATGTTAAACTATTGAATTTCTGGTCTAGGTGTTCACCGATTGGATATATAATATATATATATATATATATATATATATATATATATATATATATATGTCTACTATCTACTATAAAAGGTGCCAAACAGTAGGTGATAGTACAACATATAGTGCAACAAAAATGTCTCATAACGTTTTTTTAAAATTTGATAATTATGGAGTTATTTAACTATTCTTGATTTTACGAAATTTTTGCTTCTCTCTATAAAAACAAGAAAATCTCTGTTACTCTTACAGCTACATCAAATCTGACCATACCATCGGAAAGAGCATTGAATTTGCTATAAGATAGGTGAGTACTAATGGTGAAAAAATTTTGTATACCGGAGGTTGTAAACAGGCCCGCCGCTAGCGGTTTGAACGCCGGTGTGCAATTCCTATCGTGCCGCCCCTATCTAACTACAAAACCTAGGTCTTTATAAAAATGTGAAAAAAAATGCTGTACAGTGGAAAACTATGTTATATTAGGTTATTTTATACAAGACAGATACACTAATACGACATTAAATGAAAAAATGAAGGCAAGAAAAGTGCAGTTTATACATATTATGTAGGTAGGTATAGGTATTAAGTTATTTTACAGAAACTGCACCTTTCTTGCCTTCATGTTGGCAAAATCAGCTATAATTTTTTTGGTGTCTAGTCTTTTTAGAATCTCATGTTCAATTGAAATTATTGCTAAATTACTTAGTCTTTGCTGGTGCATATTTGATCTCAAATAGTTTTTTATTATTTTTAACTTTGAAAATGACCTTTCACCAGATGCAACTGAAATCGGCAATGTAAGAAGTATCCTTAGCGCTATTGCTGTATTCGGAAATGTTGACATTAATTCATTAGCAAGAATGTATCGCAATAGGGTTTGTGGATCATTAGACTGGTTTTCAGTTAAATGCAACTTTAAAGCATTGATTTCATTAAACATATCTATACCGTCAATATCTGCGTCACTACTTGAACTATCTTTTAGCTTCACATTTAAATCCTTACAATGTTTCATTAAATCATCTCTGGAGTAACTAAACAAGTTATTATTGGTGAAAAAGCCAAAAACGTCGGTAAAAGTTTCCAACTCATCGAATCTACGTTTTAAAGAAGTTGAGGTTTGGTCCAGGATCCTAAAAAAAACATCTGCCTTGTATTTTGTTTTAGGGTCTAGTAAGACTTCATCACTCTGTTCATACTGAAATTGAGTTGGTTTTCTTCGTGGAAGAACGGTATCTATAGGCGGAAAATCTGCATCTACATTAAGTTCCCGAGCCACAGTGGTAGCTTCTTCTAACACCTTTTCGAAATGCTCATCTGTGCGATATTCCGTGAATTTATGAATCAATTTATTTAACAAATTTATGCAGATTTGAGTATTTATTGTGGGGTTTCGCATCATTTTGCTAATAGCATTAATTTCGTTTAAAATATAAAACCAAATTACAACTAAGCAAATAAATCTATAATTTTGAATATTCAAAGCAAGCGAATGTGCTTTGTGAGTTGTTGTACAATCCCATTCCGACGAATTGTTATCTGATATTTCAAGTAAAGCGTCAAATATTTTTTCGAGGTGATACCGTAAAGGTTTGACTGCATCGATTCTGCTAGACCATCGCGTGGCACTTAATGCCTTTAGTTTTAAATCAGGTAAATGTTTGCAAATTATGGACCACCTTTTGGTAGAAGACGAAAAGAAAACGTAAATTTCTTGAATTAAGTTGAAAAAGTTGACCGTGTCGTGCGTTATATTTGCCGCATCGTTAACGACCAAATTGAGACTATGCGCCGAGCATGGAACGTAAAATGCACGATTATTCATTTCCAATATTTTTTTTGTAATCCATTGTGTTTTCCACGCATATGAGAACCATTGTCATAACCTTGGCCACGTAAGTTTTTAATATCAAGGTTTAATTGCGAAAATAAATCTAAAACAAAATTTAATAGTCCTTCACCTGTGGAGCTGGTTATCGGACAGATGCCAATAAAACTTTCGCATATTGTAACATTTTTAGTTTCACTGTTTAAAACAACATACCTTAGTATAACTGTAATTTGTTCTGTGTGACTTACATCTGGTGTGCAATCTAATATGATAGAGAAATATTTTGATTCTCTGACTTTGTTCAGGATATAATTTTTATGGTCGTGCCGAGTAAATCAATGATTTCATTCTAATTCTGATCTCCTAAATAGTGAGTCATGCGAGTTGAATCGAATTTCGAGGCTTGAATTCTGTGAATATGTTCCCCCATAGCTGAATCAAAGGATGCTATCATTTCTATTGCTTTGATTTCAGTTGCATTTGATTTACAGTAGTTTTATTTTTTAACATATGATTTAGTTGGACCCAACATTTTAAATTTTCGCTATGGGAAATGCTTGATTCGTGTCGTTTTAAGGTAGATGACAGATGTTGCCAATCGGAAAAACCGCTTGGAGCTGACAGACTACTTACAGTTTTACTGAATATTTTACACAAAAACAATAAACTGAATCTTTTGACGTAGAGTAAACAAGCCATTCTCTGTTAATTTTTTCTCCATTAGGAAGATTTCTAGAGTAATAACTGTTTGCAAATTTTCTTCCATCGATATTAGCAGGAAAATTGTGGTTGAACAGCTGCACGGGACCACGGTTAACCAAAATATTAACAATATCATTAGTCATACTGGCGGGCCACGAACCGGTATCATCACCACAATCTAAACAGCTACTTGATGACGATAAATTGCTTACAGGTTCTTTAGCACTACTTTCTGTTTTTTTAGTTTCACTGGAGTCTCCTTCTGAAGGACTAACATTTTCTCTTTAGATACCTCCATAACTTCTAGATTTAAAGCTGCGCTTGTTGAAGCTACATCTACGTCAACATTCTCTTGACATTCAGAGTCCCTATTTTCTGGTTTGCTAAAAATTTCTCAAGAGATCCCGCTAGTTTTTTTCTCTGTATCTTTTCTCGTTTTTGCCGTCGAAATTGAGCTACTGAAATTTTTTTCCTTTTTTGCGGTTCCTGGAATTTTTTTGAAAAAGTTTAGTACACGGTTGTACAAAAGTAACTTAAATCCCAAAAGGGGGTCGATCATTCCACCCATTATTGCGAACAACCTTTACTAGGGGGTCAACACTGAAATCGCGAAAAAATCAGCTTTTCCATACATTTTGTATGGAATAGTTATTTTTCGTGATTTAACCGTTGACCCTATAGTAAAAGTTGTTCGTATTTATGTAGAATGACTCCTTTCGGGATTTAAGTTACTTCTATTACACCTGTATAGGTATAATTTTAATATTTTTTTTATAAATCTGCACTCTTAAGTTGTATAACAGAAAAAATACCCTTTAAATCACAATAATAATCACCATACTACTGCGAAAAAAAATGTTCATACCTACTGCACACAAATGTAATGGAATAACTAATTTTTTTCGCGACTTCAGAGTTGACCCCATAGTAAAAGTTGTTCGTATTGATTAGATGGAATGTCCCCTTTCGTTACTTAAGTTACTTTTGTTACACTCTGTATTAATTTTAACACATTTTTTATTGTAAAATTTTAAGGCTAAATGAAAAAATCGTGGAATGAACAAAATTAGTGGTATTTTTCTTGTTAGCTGTACCACTGAAAACTGATGGATAAAATGCGCCGCCCGCGTGCATTGCCATTCTTTCTTGGTGGTAAAAAAAACTACTACATTTATCTGGCTTTTAAACGGTATATCAACTTTTGAGATCACTATTTGGTTCCCAGCAATAACATTGGTAAGAGTAAGAGTAAGAACATTAAATTCTCTAATTCTTCGATCAAAAATGATCTAGTTTCACCGGAGCGTTTAAACAATTCCACAAATGACTTTTCAATAATAACAAGCGATAAATGAATAACATATATGGATATTCAATGTTTAAGAAACTAGGAATAATTAACTTTTCTTGGATTAGAAGAAGAAAATCGGAAAAAAAGAATCGTAAAAGAATAAATCACAGAAAGCTTGTATTACTTGATTTTAAAACAAATAAAAATATTTAGAATTTGACAGGAACTGTCATTCAATGAATTAATAAATTGAAGTTTATATTTTGCCCTCTTTACGGTTTCATTTTCTCTTTCGAAAAAAGAAAACATGCCTAGTTTCTCAAATATTGAATATCGAGATATGTTATTTGTTTATAGCTTCGCGAATGGATATTCCCGTGCAGCGGTGCGGGAGCATGCATTGCGATTTCTAAACAGACAGCAACCTTGCAGAAAGACATTTGTTGAAGTGGTTAGGCGCTCCGGTGAAACCAGTTCATTCAGTGGTTTAAGAATTAGAGAAGGTGGTAGAAATGCTCAGCAATGGAGACAAGCACCTGCAATATTGCAGGCTGTTCGTGAGGACCCTACAACAAGTACTCGGGGAATTGGTGCTACATTGAGACTTCATCATTCCAAGTTTCATAGAGTTCCCAAGCGAAATAATTTACATCCTTACCATTTGAGTAAGGTTCAAGACCTTTTGCCAGTGGATAGTGAGGTGAGGTTGCAATTTTATAGGTGGCACATGAATAAATTACAGGATTGGGGATCAGATAAAATTCTATGGACGGATGAGGCAACTTTCTCCAAAGTTGGTATGATAAATTTGAGAATTTCTCATATATGGGATACCGAAAATCTTCATGGCACTATTGTGTCACACTATCAGCACGAGATTCGAGTAAATGTGTGGTTGGGGATTAAGGAGGGGTCAGCTTGTAGGGCCTGTTATACTTCCCGATCGTCTCAATTCAATCGAATTTTTAAATCTATTAAATAACGAAATAATAAACGTTCTGGAAGAAATGCCTATTGCTACTCGACATCACCTTTGGTTTCAAATAGAAGGCTGCCCGGCCCATAATTCTAGAATGGTCCAGAACTGGATGACTCAGAGATTTGGAGAGAAATGGATAGGTCGATTCGGGCCGGTGAGATGGCCACCCAGAAGCCCTGACCTTACACCGCTTGATTTTTATGTGTGAGGCTCATTAAAGATTAATGTGTAGAGAATTCCCTTTAAATGAGATAAAAACACAAGGTTTAAGTTTAATCTACACTTTATTTGAAAAAATTCGACGACGTTTCGCTGACACAGCAGCTTTATCAAGAATGAAAAATAGAATGAAGAGTATTATAAACAAATCGTAGAACAAGTTGGATGAATAACAGGAAAATCCACACCGAGCCATTGTACAGTTAGTATGAAAGGTAATAAAACTAATTAAACAAGTTAAGTAGGGGTGAGTAATTCACATCTACCTGTTCATTCAAAAGCTTGTCCGAATGTTTGGATCTATTTATTTCTAATGCTTCTAGGAGATCTAATTTTGAACTTTTTGATTTTATATGTAATATGTCAAAGTTTTTATTGAATGGATGGTTTTCTTTTATTAGGTGGTTTGAATAATTTGAATCATATTTATTTTATCGAAGCTACGTTTATGTTCAGATGTTCTTATGCCAAAACTCCTATAGGTCCTACCGATATAAATTTCATCACAAGAACCGCAATTGAGTTTATAGATTCCTGATTTACTTGATTTTTCAACACGAGATTTATTATTTTTAATATGTTTACCTAAGTTATTAGAGGTTTTGAAAGTAATATTGAGATTTTGTTCGACGAGAAAGGATTTAATATTTGTACTTGCAGAACCGCAGAATGTTAAACTGTTGAATATTTTATAGTCTTTATGAATAGGATATACTTCATTTATTGCTTTCTGATACAGTTTTTACGAATGATTAGATCTATCATATCCGGATTATATGAATTATTAATGGCTATCTGTTTGATGATGTTTAACTCTTTATTATAATCTTCTACTGATAAAGGTAAATTGAGTAACCGATGTACCATGCTGTTTAAAGCAATTTGTGTTGAATTGGATGTAATGAGTAGTTATGTATAATTGTATCAGTATGTGTTGGTTTACGAAAGACCGAAAAACATGATTTTTATTATTTTGTTTAGTGATTTTCATGTCCAAAAATTAATGGAATCGTTCTGTACAATTTCTATCGTGAATTTAATGTTCAAATGGATGGAATTAATGAAATTAAGAAATAAGTCTAATTGACGAGTAGTTCCAATGAAACATACTAAGATGTCGTCAACATATCTATACCAATAAAGAAATTTGGAAATGAGTGGATTTGTATGAATTTTCTGTTCAATATTATTCATAAAATCTCAGCTAAAAGTGGACTCAAGGATTTCCCATGATCAAACCATTTTCACCACTTTAATAGATGTTGTTGAAAGAAAAATAATTTTGTTCAATGCAAACGTCCAACAGATTCAATATTTCTGATTTAATTATGTGGTTAACATGATTTGAATTCAACATGTTTTCGATTAATATTTTGACATCACCTGGAGGAATACTTGGGTATAAATTCTCAACATCAAACGAAATAAGTTTTGCGTTAGGTGGTAGGTTAACGTTTTTTATGTTATTTATCAATTCGAAAGAATTTTTATAGAAAATTTTGATTTGAATGAACAATAATTTTAATGATATCTATAAGGTAGTGCGACAATTTAACGACTTTATGCAATATAATGAGTGAATACAGTTGAGGTGGTTGAGGGCTTGGTAAAATTAATTTGTATTTATCTATTGCTTTAATTAAAGATTTTGCGTCATTTATTGCAATTTTAATATTTTTCCGGAATTTAATAGTTGGATCTTTGTTTAAAATTGTATAGTTTCCGGACGAAATGAAATTTAGAGTTTTAAATAGGTAGTCATTTTTATTTAACGCAATAACAGTATTACCCTTATCTGCTTTTGTAAAAATAACTTCATTTAGTTGAGATTATTGTTTGATGGCCTTTAAAATATTTTGTTCTTTACTCGGTTTAAAGTCAGCTAATGATTCATTTTTATAATGTTAGCATCTAACATTAAAAACGTTAACCTACCACCTAACGCAAAACTTATTTCGTTTGATGTTGAGAATTTATACCCAAGTGTTCCTCCAGGTGATGTCAAAATATTAATCGAAAACATGTTGAATTTGAATCATGTTAACCACATAATTAAATCAGAAATATTGAATCTGTTGGACGTTTGCATTGAACAAAATTATTTTTCTTTCAACAACATCTATTACAGTAGTGAAAATGGTTTGATCATGGGAAATCCTTTGAGTCCACTTTTAGCAGAGATTTTATGAATATTATTGAACAGAAAATTCATACAAATCCACTCATTTCCAAATTTCTTTATTGGTATAGATATGTTGACGACATCTTAGTATGTTTCATTGGAACTACTCGTCGATTGGACTTATTTCTTAATTTCATTAATTCCATCCATTTGAACATTAAATTCACGATAGAAATTGAACACAACGATTCCATTAATTTTTGGACTTAAAACCACTAAACAAAATAATAATCATGTTTTTCGGTCTTTCGTAAACCAACACATACTGATACAATAATACATAACTACTCATTACATCCAATTCAACACAAAGTTGCAGCTTTAAACAGCATGGTACATAGGTTACTCAATTTACCTTTATCAGTAGAAGATTATAATAAAGAGTTAAACATCATCAAACACATAGCCATTAATAATTCATATAATCCGGATATGATAGATCTAATCATTCGTAAAAACTGTATCAGAAAGCAATAAATGAAGTATATCCTATTCATAAAGACTATAAAATATTCAACAGTACAACATTCTGCGGTTCTGCAAGTACAAATATTAAATCCTTTCTCGTCAAACAAAATCTTAATATAACTTTCAAAACTTCTAATACTTTAGGTAAACATATTAAAAATAATAAATCTCGTGTTGAAAAATCAAGTAAATCAGGAATCTATAAACTCAATTGCGGTTCTTGTGATAAAATTTATATCGGTAGGACCTATAGGAGTTTTGGCATAAGAACATCTGAACATAAACGTAGCTTCGATAAAAATAAATCTGATTCAAATAATTCAAACCACCTAATAAAAGAAAACCATTCATCCAATAAAAACTTTGACATATTAAACATAAAATCAAAAGTTCAAAATTAGATCTCTTAGAAGCATTAGAAATAAATAGATACAAACATTCGGACAAGCTTTTGAATGAACAGGTAGATGTGAATTACTCACCCCTACTTAACTTGTTTAATTAGTTTTTATTACCTTTCATACTAACTGTACAATGGCTCGGTGTGGATTTTCCTGTTATTCATCCAACTTGTTCTACGATTTGTTTATAATACTCTTCATTCTGTTTTTCATTCTTGATAAAGCTGCTGTGTCAGCGAAACGTCGTCGAATTTTTTCAAATAAAGTGTAGATTAAAATTAAACCTTGTGTTTTTTATCCCATTTATATCATGGATCTACATCAAGTAACGGCCTCCACAATTCAAATGTTAAAATAAAAGAATTCCCTTTAATACTCGAGAATAATTAATCGAAAGGATTCTAATCTCTTGAATCGAAATGAGTCGAAAACACATTGAACTTCAAAGAGTACTTGATACTTTAAGAAAAAGTTGTGCATTCAAGGAAGAGGAAAACATTTCGAACACCTGTTATAGTTTTTAAATCTCTTTCGTGAAAATATGATTCATTCATTTTTTTTAGTTCCTGTTCATGTTTCATTGAGTAATATAAAATATTTGCGTTTTTGAATTTTATGTTCTTATGAATCTTACCCATGATATTGCCTTTAACAACACCCGGTATACAAATTTTTTCAGCCTTTAACAACACCCGGTATACAATTTTTTTTACCATCAGTACTTACTTATAGCAAATTCAATGCTCTTTCCGATGGTGTGGTCAGATTTGATATAGCTGTAGTAGTAACAGAGATATTTTCGTTTTTATAGAGATCAACTTTAGAAAAACGCGAAAAATTTCGTAAAATCAAGAAGTGTTAAATAACTCGATCATTATCAACTTTTAGAAAATTGACGTTATGGACATCTAAAATGAATTAAAAAAGATTATATATATTTTCGTTTGAATAACCAGTGGTTTTATTCCAAATGTGTTGTATTTTTTGGATATTTTCAATCTGAAATAATGACAATTCTTGTTGAAATATCAAATTCGAATGAACGAAGTGACAAGTACATTAATTTCAGGCACCTGTCAGGTGAGCGTAGCCAATTCAGCTACTTGATTCGAATAATTCAAAGCATTCTCTGTCAGTTCTTGCAAAATCATCAAAATTCAATATATTCCCAAATTATTTCGGAACTATAAGAGATGGGTATAGTAAATGCTTATACTATTCCTTCTGAAATTTGAGTCTTCATCTGATGGCGATATAAAAATTGGCACGTGCAATTTGCAAAAATTGAGTTATTGCTGTTTGAAAAAGGCCTAATTAAAAAAATCATACGAAACAACGCAATAAACATTTGACATGTGTAGATTACTTAAAAAATTCCTTGATCCTTTTTCTATCCACCCAAGAAAAATTGTGTCTGTAGTGCAAAAGATGTACGAGCTACAAACTTTTCAAATGTTCCTCAAAAATTCGATTTTATAACAAAAATACGTAAATCTGTCAAAAACTCTGACAGATAAGTGCCAACAACTTGGGCGTTTTATGCCTTGCTCAAATGTTGGTTCTAGATGTATAATAAAAAAGGTAGATTGCCATTTGAAATAACAAAGTGATGACCCACTTCCGGTATAACCGGAAATGGTATCACTTCGAAAATATTTCACTTCAATTAGAAATCGCTAGTTATGGCCGCGTATAAAATTTCAGGTTGATATTGTAATTGGAACTTGAAAAGTTCTCAACGGACGGTCCCAGTGGATATCCTGTATATATATATATATATATATATATATATATATATATATATATATATATATATATATATATATATATATATATATATATATATGATACCTCGAAAGAAAGGTATTATCTTTGTCTGCATCCCCGTGAAAGAATTTTCATTTTGATTGAAAACTGTAGAAGATACAGAGTGAGCTACTCAAAATAGAGGAGACTATCTATCGCTCTGAGCTATTCAAGTATTAGTGCAAAAAAAATGGACCAGATTCATTCCAGATCAAAGGCTGTCATCTTTGATTTAAATGAATCTATTCCAGGGGTTTTCGAGATGATGATGATTGCCATTGATGAGCATGGATCTGTTCCATTTTACCTCACTGAAACTTGAATAGTCTCAAGGAAATAGTCTTCCCTATCTTTCAGTTGCTCACCCTATATCTTTTACAGTTTTCAATAAGAAATGGAAATTCGTTCAAGGCAATGTAGACAAAGATACCACCATATATATATATATATATATATATATATATATATATATATATATATATATATATATATATATATATATATATATATATATATATATATATATAGATAGATAGATAGATATATATAGATAGATACGATAATGATGTAAAGAGAGAATGTGAAAGGTGAACAGCTTTTAACGTAAGAATTGTATTATGTGTTTTACTGAAATTATGATTTTCGTTTTAGATAATAATTGAGCAGAGATGAATGTATTCTGATGATGGCCCTGTGCCGAAACGCGTAAAAACACTCTGCAAATTATAAGTTTTAAACTCCGAACACTTTCCGTTCTCTTAACTCCGATTCCCCAGTAAAAAAAATGAATAAATATATATATATATATACATATATGCTTCAACGAAAACTAAACAGAAGCTATATCTACCAAGATATTCATTTCTGATCAAAACTCAAAAACAGGTCAATTTTTGTTTCAAGGGGGATATCTTTTGGGGTATAATAGTTGCCGGAAATATTAACTCCCTACGCGGGGGTTGCAATTCTTGAACATTTTGAATAAGGAAGATGAGTCGAGGGATGATGCAAAAGAAAGGTGGTATCCTTGTCTTCATTGCCTTGAATGAATTTCCATTTTTCATTGAAAACTGTAAAAGATATAGGGTGAGCAACTGAAAGATAGGGAAGACTATTTCCCTGAGACTATTCAAGTTTCAGTGAGGTAAAATGGAACAGATCCATGCTGATCAATGGCAATCATCATCAAGTACCATCATCATCTTGAATTTCAACCTCTGCAGCAGGGGTGACAACCCTTGAAAATTTGGAAGACGGTATATGGGTCGAGTGATAACTCGAAAGAAAGGTATTATCTTCGTCTGCATTCCCGTAAAAAGAATTTTCATATTTGATTGAAAGCTATAGAAGATACAGAGTGAGCCGCTGAAAAATAGAGAAGACTATCGCCCCGAGACTATTGGAGTATTAGTGCGAAAAACTGGAATAGATTCATTTAAATCAAAGATGACAGCCTTTGATCTGGAATGAATCTGGTCCATTTTTTTTGCACTAATACTTGAATAGCTCAGGGCGATAGATAGTCTCCTCTATTTTTCAGTACCTCACTCTGTATCTTCTATATTTTCAATCTATATATATATATATATATATATATATATATATATATATATATATATATATATATATATATACAGGATATCCACCGGGACCGTCCGTTTAAAACTTTTTAAGTTCCAATTACAATATCAAGCTGAAATTTTATAAGCGGCCATAACTAGCGATTTCCAATTGAAGTCAAATATTTTCGAAGTGATATCATTTCCGGTTATACCGGAAGTCACTTTGTTATTTCAAATGGCAATCTACCTTCTTTAGTATACATCTAGAACCGACATTTGAGCAAGGCATAAAACGCCCAAGTTGTTGGCACTTATATGTCAGAGTTTTTGACAGATTTACGTATTTTTGTTATAAAATCGAATTTTTGAGGAACATTTGAAAAATTTGTAGCTCGTAGATCTTTTGCACTACAGACACAATTTTTGCTGGGGTGGATAGAAAAAGGATCAAGGAATTTTTTAAGCAATTTACACATGTCAAATGTTTATTGCGTTGTTTTGTATGATTTTTTTAATTAGGCCTTTTTCAAACAGCAATAACTCGTGCCAATTTTTATATCGCCATCAGATGAAGAGTCAAATTTCAGAAGGAATAGTATAAGCATTTACTATACCCATCTCTTATGGTTCCGAAATAATTTGGTAATATATTGAATTTTGATGATTTTGCAAGAACTGACAGAGAATGCTTTGAATTATTCGAATCAAGTAGCTGAACTGGCTACGCTCACCTGACAGGTGCCTAAAATTAATGTACTTGTCACTTCGTTCATTCGAATTTGATATTTCAACAAGAATTGTCATTATTTCATATTGAAAATATCCAAAAATTACAACACATTTGGAATAAAACCACTGGTTATTCAAACGAAAATATATATAATCTTTTTTTAATTCATTTTAGAATGTCAAAAAGTAGTAGGTAGAAATTGCAGGCAATTCAATAACCAATTTCCAAATTTACCGTCTATGAGTAATATGAAATTTCGAAGCATTAGAAGCAATTTTCTACAATTAGGATGAATAAAAATTGTAGGAACTAAGCGAAAACCAATCATCGAAGATAATTACATTAATACGAATAAATGATAGCAAACATCATAGGAGCAAACTAATTTACGATCTGAATAAATGTTCAATATGGGCCCCATTTTGCTCGATACACTTGACAGCTCGTATACGAACATGATGAGTTGCCCTCCTAGTTTCCTCAGGATCAATATTACGAAAAGCATTATGAATGCGCTCTAGTAACTCCTCTTTACTTCTTACAGGAATAAGATACACTTCACTCTTGATTTTGCCCCATAAATAACAATCGAGGGGCGTCAGGTCCGGAGAACGCGGAGGCCATAAATCTGGTCCTTGATTATCCCCACCATCTATCCTCGAACATTTCTGTTAGCTGCCGATCTACAGCTCGTGTTTTATGTGCTAGTGCACCATCCATTTGGTAATAGCAATCCCTCAGAATGTTAAGGGGTAATCCATCTAAAAAATTTTTAATGTTCCTCTCAAAATTTCTAGGTATTTTTGTTCATTAAGATTTTCCTCATAAATGCGATAAGCCAACAACAAGCAAACAAATCATTCATTAAAATTGCAAAAACGTTCACGCTGAATTTCTTTGGAAATCGATAACCTCAATGTAATGTGGATTTTTTGTGGCTCAAAATGTTGATTCCTCCTGTTGGTTATTCCACTTTCATTGAACTTAATCAGACCATATAATTTTTTGCAGAATTGCCTCATCTTCTTGAAGCCGAATTAATAAATTTTCACAGAAATTTAGCCGCTTGGGAAGATCAGTTGGTGTCAATTTTTGTAGTCTGATGAAAGAATACGGGTGCATGTTATGTTTCTTAAGGATCCTTTGAATGGAAGTATAACTCAATCCAATATCCATTGATACTGACTTAATGGATGCTAGCGTATTAATTTGATTGTCGTCGACCTCGAGAATAGGTTTTCTTCTAGTTTCTATGTATTTTGTTCCTCCAAATTGCAGAAAATTGCTTCTTATCCTTCGAAATTTTGTTTTACTCATAGGCGCCAAATCTGGAAATTGGTTATTGAATCGCCTGCAAGTTCTATCCACCTTTTTTTTGACATTCGCCATGAATTAAAAAGAGATTAAACATATCCTCGTTTGAATAATCAGCCATTTTATTATCAATCTGGTGTTTTTCAAAATCATAGTTTCATAATTTCAGTAAAACACATAATACAATTAAAAGCTATTCGACTTTCATATTCTCTCTTTACATCATTATCGTATATATATATATATATATATATATATATATATATATATATATATATATATATATATATATATATATATATATATATATATATATATATATATATATATATATATATATATATATATACGATACAATTGAATTCTATATTTTAGACCTGGCAATCAGAGAAAAAGTCAATAAAATTATCCAGAGTAAACATGAAACTCAATTGATGAAATTTAATAACCTCATTGAAAATAAACCTGAATTTAAAGCCAACTTTTCAAATCATCAATTTTTCAAAACAGTCATAAATTTAACCGAAACAAATTTTACCATTTATGAGACGGCGTTATTAGGGAAAGATTTCAAACACAATATTTACCCTAAACAAAATACATCAAACTTTCAACAACTAGCAATAGATACTGAAATTTGCCTCGGAAATGTTGAAAACAATAGTTCCCAGAATCACCAAACTGCGTCCGCGAATAAGAAAGAGTACCTCAAAAAGATTAATAGACCAATTAGACATCACATATTAATCAAAAATATAAAAGTTGAATCAACATCGAATGACATTATTTCCACAAAAGCAGATAAAGGCAATACAGTTATAGCGATAATTAAACATGATTACATTTCCAAAACATTAGATTTCATTAAATGATTCTAATTATTCAGTTATATCCCGAGATCAAATTAATAAAATTAATAAGGAAGTGAAGACAGCAATTGAGAATTCTTGCCGAATCCTTTACCACCTCAACTTTATTCTTTACTTAAATTGCACAAAAATGGATATCCAATAAGACCAGTGGCATCATTGACACATGCTCCAGCATTCAAGACTTCCAAATTTTTAATACATATTCTGGAAAAATGTTGTAATTTTAAACCGTCTTTTTCAATTCGTAATTCAAATGATTTGATAAGAAAAATATAAAATATTGTCATTCCAAGTAACGCAAAGTTAGTCTCTTTTGATGTCAAGAATTTGTTTCCAAGTATTCTACCGAAAGATCCCTATAATATATTCAATCATTTCTTGACACAAACTATGACGAATCCACGAATTAAATACGACATTATGGCTTTATTAGATGTTTGCATATCTCAAAATTATCTTTCATTTAACGATTGCTTTTATAAAAGTGATGAGGACTTTTAATGGAGAACCCCTTAAGCCTTCTTTTAGCGGAAATCTTCATGGATAATATGGAAAAAACTATTCATAAACAACTGCCTCAGTAAACATTTCCTATAATGGTATCGTTATGTCGATGACATTATTGTGTGTTTTACAGGAACAAACAGACAGTTCTCTGTATTCGAAAATTTCATCAACAACCTGCACCCAAAAATAAAATTCACTTCTGAAATAGATCAGAACAATTCGATCAATTTCCCAGACCTAACAATAACAAGATCAAATAATAAACACCCGTTTTCGATTTGTCATGAACATTCTCATACAGATAGCACAATTCATTATACATCGGCACATCCTTACCAACATAAAGCTGCACATTTAATAGCTATATACATAGACTCTTAAGCACACCGATGCCTAATGATAATTATTTCAAAGAATTTGATAAAACAGATCACGATAAATAATGGTTATGATGCAAATTCAGTTAGCAGCATATTATATAAGAAAAAACAAAATTAACTTTACAACATATATATCCAATCAGTGAGCACCAAGACAAGAAATTCAATAGTTATAGGCAATATTAGCAATAATATGAAATCCTTCTTAAAAATTCAAATTTAAATATAGCGTTCGAAACATCAACAAATTTAGGTTCATTTATCAGAAATTATCAGTTTCCAATTAAAAAGAAAATGAATCAGGTGTTTATAGATTGGAATGTGCAAATTGCAATTGTTTTATATAGATGGAACAGGAAAAAATCTTAATGTTAGAATCTCAGAACATAAACGCAGTTTCATCAATGGAAAAACCGATTCAAATTATTCAAATCATCTTAGGGAAAATAGTCATTCTTTCAATTCAGAATTCAAAATCCTACATTCTGAGAATAGAGGTATAAAACTCAACCTTCTGGAAGAACTTGAAATTAAGAGATTTAGGTATTCACCTGAAATTCCTAATGATCAGTTAGACATAAATAACTCACCCTTATTAAACTTGTTGTCTAAACACTAGTTCAAATACAGATAGTTCTGAGTGGATTGCCACTTTAGTATATATAAGTATATGTTAGAAAGATATATTTGTAGTATTCATTCGCTCTTGACAAAGATACTATGTATCGAAACGCGTCGAGCATTTATTAATATATTTTAGTAGAAATCATCGTTTACTAGTATTTATAGGAAGCATCCCTGGAATCTATTGTTTCTGAAAATTTTCGACACTAAGTTCTTTATTTTATTTTTAAATGTTCTTTTACGCAAGGTAGCAGTTTTTTGTTGTAAAGTTGTGACCCGCTATCAATGTTAAATTGACTCATTGTGCGCGTTGAAATCTTCCACCAAGATACTATGAGAATTGAGATTAGAGTTATCTATTATGTCATCCCACTCATTTTGAGAAACATTCAGCTGGTGTTGTTTATAGCAGGCAATGATATTAATTAGATGTTTGAACTCCACAAATTTCAGATTGGATGAAAGGACATATTAAATTTGTTATCTCCTTATAACATAAATTCTTACTCAAAAAATAGCAATTTTTCAACCAGTAGTGTAGGTCTTATCACATTCGTAGATGTTGAAGTTGGAGAAATTGCCTCTAGTTCTTTGAATTTGTGATTGTAAGCATTTATCGAAGTCAATTAAGAAATGTTTCTCTTCTTTATCACTAAATTTGTAACTTAAGAGCTCAATTCTTGGTTGAAGTTATTAAGAAATTGTGGATCCATATTTGTCTTTCTTGACCTCTTTTAATGGTACGGTCTTCAGATGTAGTAGATGTAATTCCGGTTGAGATTTTTTGATCCTGAGCAGAGTCTGATGCAACTTCAACAACATCATTTTAAGGAAAAGATATAGGAACAACCTAGTTGTCTTGCTATGGGATCACCACCAAGGCTCCCTCAAGCGGATATATTTGTGTCTATAACAGAAAACAAAGATCTCATAGTGACGATCTAAGTTATGAGCTATGGTTTAAATGGTTCCAATTTCTTTCTCAATATTTTATCATGATAAAGGTGACGAATCTGCTGTGTGGATCATTCGATTATATGCCGAAATTTCATGTGAATGTGGGTCGTAGGAAATCTGAGGAATTCATAGATCCGTGCTAGTAGGTTTTCTGAAAATGTTGAAATGAATTTTGTTATTTGAGTGGAAATTTGAGAGATCTTAACATAACAATTGATGGTTTTCCTCTTTTAAGAATATAAATATTATTTGCGGATGGATACTCTTTATGAATTTCAGAAAATGATGGAATTGTCTGGGCGTACTGTTCAGTATATCATCGAGGTATCTATATCAGAAAAGATTTTTGGATTGCAAGAATATAGTGCTCTGTTTTCTATGCTAGACATAAATATAACCTTTTAGAAGGAGGTTTAGTGATGATGCCATTGCAAGATATCTGGGCTGTTTCTATATCTTTCCGTTAAAATATCGTAAGAATAAAAGAAAGAAGGTAAAACCTGAAAATATTTATTTGTATCGAGAATATCGCAAATTCAGGGAACAATATTCAACCTTCCGCAAAATGTTAAACATCCTTCCCTGCAGAAGCTGATTTTCAGATCCACCCTTCACACCATCGTCAACCAGGGCACAAAGTAATGGTATAGTCCAGTCGGATATCATGAATAGGAGTTCTAGAATGCAGTTTTTGAACTCGTTTGACCTTGTATTGCAAACCGATTCACAACACCAGGCCCGACTGCCACCTATTCATCTCAATCCGTTAGAGCGCATTAAGTATATGTATAGAGTATTGGCGCCCTCCAACGATGAGACACAGATGCTACTCACCAGCACCACCAGGAAACGATGAGAATACAGGGTAAATCAGAGAAAAAACTTCAAGAAGTCATACTAATTCGACTATCTATCGCAACGCGACACTGTCTGCAAGATGCACTCTGTCAAAAAGCTAACGCCTCGTATACGTTTCTGGCTATCAACCAAGTATACATCTTATCTCAACAATGATCAGATGCGAAATTTATCACTATTTGTGCCAACACATGTAAGATTTTTTTCATTAAGAGGACAATATTTCCTGAGTATTGTTTATGTGTTTACACATATAGCGATAAATTTCGTATTTTGTTATTATTTATTATCGTGGACTTGTGCACTATCTCAGTTTTTAGATGGATATAATTTATCGTTTCCAGATTCAGGAATTCAGGAATTCATTTTAATTTGTTAAGGCTATCATGCAAAATTTTGGGTATTAAGCCAGTCGAGGATACGATGACAGGAACGATATCTATTTTATCGAGGTGCCACATCTGCTTGATATCAACAGCAAGTTCTGTGTATTCGAACTTTTTCTCCTGGAACTTGTTCAGCACGTTGTTCTTATTCGGTATGGCGACATCCACCAGAATTGCTGTTCTGGCTCTCTTATCATACTCCATTATGTCCGGCCTATTATTCGTCACCATTCTGTCAGTGATAACAGGCCTATCGTAGTATAATCTGATAGAGTCATTTTCCAATACGGGCGCCGGTTGATAATTGTAATATGGCTGGAAGGTATACAGAAGTCCGTACTTGTGTGCAAGTTTCTGGTGGATAATGTTACATACTTGAGTATGCCTGTGAAGATAGTCCGTATTGGCCAGTTGTTCGCATCCGGACGTAATATGCCGTATCCGTATGCGATCTTATATGGCATTTTCTGCACTTATCTGTTTGTAATGTTCCGTCCTTAATTATAAATTTTTTGTAGTTGTTTGTAGCGATCACTTGGTCTTGAATGGCCATAAGCAATCCTTCTGTTTTCGCGAATAGTTCTCCTTTCATCAACCATTTGTTGAAAGCTTCTTTGTCGATGTGTGGTTGATCAATCTCATGGTGATGTCGTCCATGCAATTCCTCTCTTGACCGTTGATCTTGTTTTTCAGTATCTGATAGGAACGGTAGATTCAGCAGGTCATCACTGGTAGCAAAATTTAGAGGTGTATATCCCTCATCAGCCAACGATATTACTCTGTGGAGGTCAGTAGTTCAGCACTGGCAACCTGGTGACACTCCGAATATGAATCACCTATTTTGACTCTAAACTTTCTGTTGGGTAAGAACTGTTTGATCCATTCGAGCAAAGCACCTCGCATTCCAAAATGTTTCAATTTATCGGAACTTTATCAAACGATCCTTGAAAATCTAGGCATATTATATCTACTGGAAAACCGCCATCGACAAGTTTCGTCCAATTCTGAAGACATTGCAACAAATTAGTAGTGATGGATCTTGTATGTTATCATTGTTGAGATATGATGTTAACCTATAAAGCCCATAATTCCCTAAGTGGTATTTTACCATGAAACTACTGACTGGAGCTTCGGGATATTTAAAACTAGCTGCGTTATTTTAAAGATCACAATATACGCCATATGCAGAATTTTAGCTGGCAAGTTAAGTGGCCACTAGGAATATGTAGCTATAAAATAGGGAAAATAAAGCAATAAATAACATAATGATATTTATGCAAGTCTATATTTTACAGGATAAAATATTAAAAAAAATTCATTAGGATGCAAGAGAACCTTGGATTTCCCTTTGTGATCAGTACTATCTTTGCGAACTTCTTTTAGAACTAGAGAGAAATGTAAGGAAGTCCCTACACCAGGAACGAGTGAGAACACAAGCCAGGCCTGAATGCAAGAAATGTCAGCAGCTCCCATTTTTTTCACCTTCTCTACTGAAATAGTTTATCAAAAACTGATCTGGGATATCCACCCCCCCAGATTACTATTTTGGCCTGCAATGGGGCCGGAAACATCGACAGACTTTTTCTTTTTCTGCCCAGCAGTAAAGGCTTGACTTCTTCACATAATGCACATAGACACAGTTTGTTGAAACAGTAATAATACTGTGTTCATTCCAGCGTAGAGCCAGCTCCCGTAACAGATGTTGCCATTGCGCCACGTTGAATATTAAAGTAGAGCCTCAGTAAGACCAAGGACGACCTAAGATCCTTCACCAAAATCAATTACAGTCATTCGTGTTGATGCACCACAGTTCAACCCTGAGCTTGAACCCAAATCTGATGAGCTTACCCGAATAAATTGTTTACAGCCATGCTTCGCATAATAGGGGATCATGTTTTCATCAATACTATAAATATTGCCTGGATATACTTACTTGAACACCGAACATATCAAACATGAACTCTGTACATCATATCTGAACCATAATTATTTTCATTATTTCCAAGATGAATAAGACACATAAGCTCATCGAAACGGTTTCTGCGAATTGCATTAAAAACCAAGTCACATTGAATGTCAGGGTCCTGTTTTCAAGAAAGCCTTCTATATGTAAGCGGATGATAACCATACAATAACACATTACACAATATTTTGTGTGCTTCGTTCGTGTTATGGAACAGCTTGCTGCATAACGGTTTGTTTCTTCAAGAATGTGATTCGTCATTTCTTACAGAAGTATGATAAGGCATTTAACATTCCTGTCAAGATATCTAAGGCTAAACTCGAGATGAGGCTTAAGCAATTTACTGATCAGTTCATTTCGATTCGATAGCCAGTTCAGTAATGAAAGACGCTTCCTTTTTTTATTGTTTTTTTTTTCAAAAATAGAGGTACATGCTTCAGCAAAATTTACATCTTGAATAAATTTATGTGCCAATACTATCTGGAATTATTTCATCATGATTTTCATCCCACTTTATTCTTCATCAAGAATAGCAACAATTTCATGAAATTATAAACGAACCGAAATAAAAAATCACTCATATCTATATGACCAACTAATTGTTAACTGTAGTTGCCAGCGATAATTACAGCATAGCTAAAAAAAATGAATACTTAGGGAACTTGACTTAAATGCTTAACCGAAACTTCAAGGTCTTAAAATAGATAGCATACTTATCAATAAATTCAACTCTTTAGAAAATTGGTTTGCTTATATTTTGGGATCGACTGCCATTACGAGTAAACATACGCCAATTAAGAATACACAACGTTCATAGTTTATCTCTTACTGATTCAATATGGGATCATTCGAAATTATACACCTTCCTCTACCTCTTTAAATCTACTCTTACTGTCAACAAAAATATTGGCACCTGCGCAAGGAGATTCATGCACATGGTAACTTGAGTTGCCAGTGGATTGTAATTGGCTAATTGACAAAATAGTGAAACGAAAACATAGTAATTAGAAATATATCCAATTAAAAGTGCCAACACATCTGGAAAATTCATCCCCTTAGATTATTTTGGGCAGATAAGAGAGAATGTCGCAAGTAACATTCTCGAATGGAAATCTGAAACTGCATTGCGACCTCAAAATTAATTATCATCACTCTCATTTAATGCTAAACCCTATAGAGAACTCAATCATATTAGGGTTTATGAGTTATCCTGTCCAGCCTGCAATAAACTCTACATAAGTCAAACTGGTCGTTCCTCGAAGATTAAATATAGAGAATATCAAACTTCATCAATTAAAAATAAATAAGAATAGCCAATATCCTAGGATTAATGATCTGAAAACTCAGCACATTGCTCCTAAAATTGAAAAAGTCAATTACATAGAATCAGTTGAAACTTTCAAATCACTTCTTAATGACAATTTACAGATAAGAAACCACCAGAATGATTTATGTAAATCCTAATTTTCGATGTATTTCAAGAATAACTCGCTTTCAATATTCAAATGAGAATTTGTTATTAAGTTTGATGAAACTTCATTTTAGTTTCATACTGTCAATGACGAACGAGTGATCGAAACCGCGGTAAGAGTCATCTAATAATTTATTCATTTGTTAGTAGTAAAAACATAAAAAAATTCTATTCCTGTTTTAATCATGCTTAACTACCAAATTTACGACTGAATCCTTACAGTGTCATAATTATAATAATTGAAAACCCTGTGATAAATTACGTATTCAATCACACAAGCATGGTTTTTGCCGATGTCAGCGCAAAATGATTTAAACGGACAGTAACTTCAGCGATAGATTTGCGGTTTATGTTTGCGATTTCTCAGTCATCCAATTTTATGGAAATTTTTAGAGTTGTTGAGTTGAACTGCTTAATTCAAAATAAATTGAAATATTTTGCTACTATAGTGAAAGTTTCTCGAATATTAACCTAAAGATATTTAACGCTTCTGTGAGGTATCATATTTTATAAACATATTTTCATTGAACACGAGCAAAAAAAGATAACAGAAAACTCGAGCCATTATGTCTGTTTGTCATTCGGAATCCACAAATATTTTTTTCGCTTAACCACGCCGAATACCCGAGAGAATGCCATCAAGTCTTGTGTCTGAAATTCCTCGGCGACGCATTTCGTACCATTAAAAAGGAAGCATTTACCATGCAGCTTCTCAAGTTGAATGCTCAGCATTTGATAAATTACTCTTTGGATGAAATTTATAAATCCTGTCAGAGGAATAAGGAATAAGATCAATTATTACACAAATTATGGATTCGATGCGTTAACTGAAACGACTAGACGGACAGTTTATAATAGCGCGGCGATGAATCATTTTTCATGGAATTATGATCAAGCAAACGATTATTCTTGGAACAATAGATTTTTTAGTATATACAATAGTTTCTTAATAATAAACAGATCATGACTAACGTAATTCCGGACTAATAGCAATATTAACATCTTGATACGAGTATGAAAATATTCAAATATATAGGTTGACTTGTTCGAGAAGGAACATCCTTTACATATTTCTTCAATGAATACAACATTCCGTGTGGGGTTGCTAGTCCCCCATCGGACGCCTCCCCGGGTGGCGGATATGGGAACGCTTCCCAGATATGGGTGGTACCGGAAAAATAAAATATTCGGGGCGGACCAAAACTAGCAACTGGTGAACGGCAGCAGACTCATCAGTACCTAATGGCGGTGTGTGAGGATGGACCTCTGTAACAGGGCTATTTTGGAGAATGGAAGGCGCAGCTGCAACAGCTTCAACGACTTCCACACTGCGGTGATGAAAGGAAACGGAACTCCTACAGCACTATTCTTTCCAATAAAATCCAAATGGCTAAAGAAAATGAAAGTATGGCCCTCAGTCCGGGGCACCACTTAAGTGGGGAGAGGTTGCTAAGAATCCCCCCGTACACAACAAACTATCCAAAATATCAGATCTACAACTCATTTCTACTGAATTGAAACCATCTGTAATAGACTTTTTTCCTTTGAACGACCGCGTCATGGTTCTTAAGCTTGCAACAACTCATCGTGATTTGAATGTCATTCAATGTTACGCTCCAACAAATGACAAATCGGACGACGAAGTTGAAGAATTTTATGCCAGCCTGGAGAAAGCAATGAAATTAACAAAGAAGGGTGCAATAACAATCGTGCTTGGGGACTTTAACGCTAAAGTAGGAGCAAGAGCTGAAGGCAACATCACTGGCCACTTTGGACTCGGTGTAAGAAACGAAAGGGGTGATCGACTTGTGCAGTTCTGTACTGAACACAACTCATCAATCACCAATACTTTTTTCAAATTCCATCCCCGACGGCTGTATACATGGAGATCTTCAGCTGACAGAGAAGATCATTTGATTCGAAACCAAATAGATTTCATTCTCATCAGATCCGAATTGCGAAAATTTGTGAAATCTACCAAAACATTTCCTGGCGCTGACGTTTCCAGTGATCACAGCCCGGTTGTAATGAACCTACAAATGCACCGTTTTATACCAGTTAAGCGGCCGGAAAAAATTAAACATATCAACGTGAAGAGCTCAGACGATAGTGAAATAAGGGCAAAAGTAAGTCAACGACTTGAAGAAAGACTGGAAGCTGCTGAAACATCTGAAACAACTGACGTTGAACGCCAGTGGAGTGCTTTGATAAAAGCGCTTACAGTCACCCAAGAAACCGACATAGGACTAACCAGCAAAAAAAGAAAACAACCTTGGATGACTGACGAAATTCTTCAAATGATGCACGATAGAAGAGATCTGAAAACAAAAAACATCGAACGATATAGAGAACTGAACAAAATAATTCGACGAAAATGTAGGGAGGCCAAAGAGCAATGGCTAATTAACCAATGCACAGAAATTGAAAATCTCCAAAAAAAGCATGATCTATTCAACATGCACAAAAAGATCAGGGAGATAACAGGAAGACAACACAAAGCTAACAGTGGAATGTTAAAGGGGGCCAACAACGAGTTACTGATCGGGGTCGAAGAAAAGCTGAAACGATGGAAGAAATATGTTGAAGAACTTTTTGGGGAAGATCGAACGGAAAGCCCGCAACCTGAAGAATTTAATGAAACTAGTCCTTGCATTACATCGGAAGAAGTTATACGAGCAATGAAGCTTCAAAAAAATGGTAAAACTATTGGCCCCGACGGAATCTATGCAGAGACACAGCAAGAAGGGGCTGGCCTTAAGCTCTTAACAGCACTGTTTAATAACATCTATAGAGCCGGTAAAATCCCAGCAGACTGGCTCAAATCTGTGTTTGTCACCCTGCCCAAAAAGACCAATGCGACAAATTGTGATGACTACAGAATGATTAGCCTAATGTCGCATGTTCTGAAAACCTTTCTACGAATTATACATACTCGAATCTACACCAAATGCGAGCGAGAAATCGATCCAGTTCAGTTCGGTTTCAGAAATGGCCTAGGAACGCGTGAGGCTCTCTTTTCTCTTAATGTACTCACCCAAAGATGTAGAGACATGAATGTCGATGTTTACGCCTGCTTTGTTGACTATCGGAAGGCTTTTGACTGCGTTTCACATAAAAAAATGGCGGAAATTCTAAAAAATACCGGGGTTGATGCAGAAGACTTACGCATTAATACAAACCTTTATTGGCACCAAACTGCACAAGTGAGAGTTAATGGGCTAACATCTGAACAGGTAGCAATACGGAAAGGTGTACGTCAAGGCTGTGTGCTGTCACCTCTATTGTTCAACATTTACTCAGAAGCAATATTCAGAGAAGCACTTAAAAACATAGACACAGGTATAAGAATAAATGGAAAAGTACTTAGTAATATCCGCTACGCAGACGACACCGTGGTACTAGCTAACAACCTTCAAAACTTGCAGAGAGCCATGAACCTTATTGTAGAGCATAGCCAACGCTTTGGACTATCTGATAAGGTTAACAAAACTAAAAGTATGGTGTTTTCTAAGCAAGAAGTGGAGGCTGTAATACGCATTAACAACCAACATGTGGAACAAGTGCATTCGTTTCGGTATTTAGGAGCCACGGTGAACGACCAAAGTGACCCGAAAATAGAGATCAAATCTCGAATTGAACAAGCCCGTGAAACTTTCGTTGGCATGAGAGACCTTTTCGTCAACCGCGGACTTAATCTTCAGCTTCGTATGCGATTACTTCGTTGTTATGTTTTTCCTGTCCGTACTTATGGATGTGAAAGTTGCACTTTTAATCCAGAAATGGAGAGACGCATAGACGCTTTCGAAATGTATCTATACCGTAGAATATTGCGTATCTCCTGGATGGAAAGACGGACAAACATCGACGTCCTAAATACAATGGGAAAATCACGAGAGCCATCAAAGAAAGAAAGCTCCAGTACATCGGGCACATCATGCGCGGCAAAAAATATGAGATCCTTCGCCTGATTATTGAGGGGAAAGTCCAAGGAAATAGATCAGTTGGACGACGCCAGAACTCATGGCTGAAAGATCTACGGAGGTGGTTTGGAAGAACGTCCACTGAAATTTTTAGAGCTACAGTGTCGAAAACAATTATTGCCAATTGGATCGCCAACCTTCGTTTGGAGGCGGAGCCATAAGAAGAAGAAGAATACAACATAAACTGATTATGGGTCAATTACGCACTAAATAGAATTCTGCTGATTCAAACCTAACGTAATTCCAGACTAATAGCAATATTAACATCTTGATACGAGTATAAAAATATGTTTGAATCAGCAGAATTCTATTTAGTGCGTTATTGACCCATAATCAGTTTATGTTGTATTCATTGAAGAAATATGTAAAGGATGTTCCTTCTCGAACAAGTCACCCTATATATTTCCTATCCCGTAGTGATTGGAAAGATTTGCGGTAACCAGTCGAATGATTTTGTTTGGGCGACATCTTTTGATATATTTGTGGCTTTGACGACCAACCGCCTAAGAGAGGGGGCTTCTACCTCTCAACATTGAAAAGGACAAAGGGGTCGAGGAAAGCTTTTCGTAGTTTCTTTAAAACGGTGTACAAAAAAATTTTAAAGAATCATTTTCGCAAAAAATCATATTTTATCTCAAATGAGCCCTCTTGAATATTTTTGCTCTTTCCAAGATTTTAAAAACAATGGACAACCAATCAATTTTTGTTCAGGAGGCGAACTATTCGTGAGTAGAAGGCGCCTCGGTGTATTAGCCAGTAAAGGTTATATCCATGAGGCTCTAGAAGCTGAGGAAAGTAGGTTTTTTTGATGCGTTTTTACAAACTCCAAAAATCTATAAAGATTTTATTTTATTTCAATTACATTTTCTTCTAATTTTTTAAGTAGAAGAATTCTACTAATTACCTATAAATAAATAATGAAAATTAACGAAAACATTTGTTTTGATTCAATTATGTGTTCTTACAAGCCAGACGTTATTTGATACTACCTCTGTTCGATTATTTGATTTATTCTAAATTAATCATTGAGTTAATACTTTGCTGATGTGATTAAAATCTTACTATTCGTTTATGTGGCAAACCTTCAATACTAAAATCAAAATTTTGCCCGAGTGGCTACAATTATATTTAAACATTATCATCTTGAACTTAAAATTCGTCATAAGAAGGTGTGGAAATAATTTCATAATTTATTGAGACGGGCTCAATTATGGATAGGAAAAATGAGAGCCCATTGGAATTGTGAATAATGAAGCAGCAGATGTAGAGGTATTGGGTGCAACTTATGTCAAACACGCAATCTGCAAGACAAATGTCTGCAGCTTCTGGTGTTAGCCGATCTAACTTTTGGGAGTTTAGATAAGTTAGAAGTTCCGTCAGTAAAATATCGAATTAATTCATGAATTAATTGATGATTTTTTCAATCGTAGCCTTGTGTTTTGTGGAATTATGGCTGAGCGTATCTATACTAACGCCGCAGGTGGACAATATCTTAGTTTGCAATATCCTGGTCGTTGGGTTGGAAGAATAGGTCCTATGGAGTGACCTATCTAATATTGTGACCAGAACCCTCTAGAATTTTTCTTGTGAGGGCATCTTAAGTTCAAAATTTTTGTGACTCAGCCTGAAAATTTGATCGATCTACGCCAGCCAATTGTAGATGAGTGTTGCCCACATATGCTGAACCAAGTTAGAGACGGTTTTTAGTCATGATATTGTATGTATGAATAGAGACAATTCTATTATTTCATTTGAAATCGTTGGATTTAATTTTTTTATTGTAAACATAATAAAGCAAAAAGTTAAGATTGTTTTAGTTTGTAAAAAGGAATTTCAGAAGACATTACAACAGCAAAACCAAAAATTCATTTGATTTTCTGTTTTTTCAATATTGAAAATAACTAAAATATTCAAGAAGGCTTGTTTGAGAAGAAAAATGACAGTTGTGAAAAAGATTCGTCAAAATTACTTTCCTCATGAACCGTTATAGAGGTTTCGAAGAGCTTTCAAACAAAGTATCGACCGACCTTTTTGCCGCTTTCAATTTTGAGGTCCTGTATTGAGAGGTTGCTCGTTAGAGCCTCAAATATACGTCAAAAGATGTCCTCGAACTAGAATTTCAGATATGAAATGAAACACACTGTGTATCTATTATGTAAGGCATTATAATCGGCAAATTCATACAAAAATGAATATTAGCCTTTTCAGTTCAAGTGAACGAATCCGTCTTTATGAACTGGACCAAAACGAAAGTGAAATTGATATTATAACGATATTTATGAATATTTCTCATTTTTGCGATAGTGTTTAGGTTAGGTTAGGTTAGGTTAGGTTAGATAGCCTCAGAACTAGTGAAAGCCACTGCTAGTAAAACTAAAAACATAATACTGAAGTCAATTTAACTAAAAATAATAAATAATATATATTTTTACCTCTCGTTTTCGATCCAGATAGATCCTTCAATAAAATTTCGCTACCATCTTCTCGACGCCATTGAATGAGAGGAGGAGGGTGGCCTTTTGCCCTACATGTAAGTGTAACCATTCCACCTTCGGGTACCATAACATCTCCAGATGTTTCTTCAGGAATGAAATCAGGGGGAACAACTACATCGAGTGTACCAAGCTGAAAAAATGGGAAAATTGGTTTAGGTTATCTCTTTCACAAATATTTTAAATTTTACTTTAATAATTAATTTCTTAATAGGGACTTGACAGCTTTGATCTTTCATTGTGAACACAAACCATTAAAATGTAAATGCCAGAACATTCAGTAAACAAACCATGAAGGGAATCATGGTAAAATACATGAGCCAACTGTGTTTGCAAAAATTTTACTACGAAAACTTTACTACCGAATCCCGAGTCCATGACTGAACCTTTAAGATCGTTAACAACAATTTTTCGTTGCAGTTCTCTTTGGCTGAGAATCTTCATTAACAAACAAAACTTCAAACAGAAAAAATGACTGTGCGGTGTGGTTTTTCTGGGGTCTCCGCAACGGCAACTGATAATCTTCTGCGCTTAGGACAAAGGCGCATCAGATGGCGGCACATAAGGTGCGCTAAAAGTTGCGCCAGGCGATTATCGTAAGTGGTTCGATCATTGTTAATAATTTGAAGTATCTGTGCTTCATTTAGTTATTTAACTTATGCTTCCAGCTACCGAGTGCTAACAAAACGACTCGTCACTTTATCTGAGTGAATACAGTCATTATTCACTATTGATTATCATCTACAAATTGCGCCGTAACTTTCAGCGTGATGATAATAATTTCATAATGAACAATTAACCCATGTTTCGCAATTGTTTGCTAGTACGAAGATGGGAGATATATGTTCATGACTCTAAAGATTCTGTATCAGTAACGAAAATATTTGAACTATAATGTGTCTTTCACGGAAAAACAAACTCAACCTTCTGAGAGATTACCCGGTGCGCAAAAGTTGAGGAGTAAATTGAAGAAATAGAGAGACTCCCAGTAGGCTGCAACTCTGCTTGCAAAATTTCTGAAAGTGAATTGTTGAAGAACTTTAATTTATTTGTACATAATTATTTAGGTGAAAGTTTAGTTCATGGAATCCGTCACACAGGCTACAAAGTAAGGAACTTTGGGTTTTAACAACTACCCGATCTGCAGAAAAGGTCGTTTTTATCTGTTATCCGCCTATGTGAAATGTAGAACTATGAATTCAGTACCAATTCAGAACTTGCAATCTATATACGTAAACGCCTGAAACAAGGCAGATTGTATACAATAGTTAACCAGCCTGAAACAAGGCAAATTTGTACAGTTGTAAAGCCTGAAACAAGGTGGTACTCAAAAATCCTAATAAAGTGACTCGACTTGAGTGCAAGTGTTTTTTTTTACTTTATTTCCGAGTTAAAATTTACTAGAAAAACTACATGGTCCTTCGAGCCGGATTACTGTCGACATATTTTGATAATCCACAACATCAATTTCGTATCTGTGCTGTGATCAATTACCAATCACCACGAAGACAAAACAGTAGGAGGAAACCGTGAGTTATTCTTTCATCCTTTGCTTCAAAATTCTTTGATGATTCATCTGCACTTTAAATAAAATATTCAAAATGACTTGTATTAAGGAATTTCAAAGAGAAAAGGAAATCGTTATTTCGAAACTGGACGGTTTCAAAACGTTTGTAGATTCAGTATTAGTAAAAAGTTCGACAGATCTGGTTGACATCTTTCAAATGGAAGATAGACTCAAATTCATTGAAGAAGAGCTATTCTTCAATTTTCAAAGGCCTCAAACGGAAATCGGAGAAAATGTAGCTGTTGAAAATTCGAATCCGAGAATCGAAATAAGTTTGAAACCGTATAATATCATAATGTAGCTCGTGCCAAAGATAATCTTAAAGTGAAAAGAACGGCGGCATCTGAAAATAAATCACAGTTAAAAGAAATTTCTAGTTCTCTTAAACTTCCAACTATCAATCTCCCTAAATTTGATGGTTCATACCATAATAGGTTAGAGTTTAAGGATACTTTCGAGTATTTCGAGATTGATTCGCTCCAAAAATATATATATCGGAAATTGAAAAGTTTTATTATCTAAAGGCATCTTCCGAAAGAACCGCTGCTCAGGTAATTAAATCGTTAGAGCTAAGTGAGAAAAACTCTAATATAGCTTGGGATATATTGCTATCTAGATTTGAGAATGAAAGACTTCTCGTACGTAATCACGTCAAATCCCTCTATTCAATTGACCACTTGAGGAAGTTCCTACATTGGAAGAAAGGTAAAGTTTTTTGAAATCCAGGGCAGATTTCCTAGAGGTACTCGAATCAAATAAACAAAAGTGTCAAAGAATCTCAATATATAATGCTTCCCGTAACGGTTTTAACATGAAAGGTTTCTGAGCGATGGATAAAAAAAGTATTTCCCAAATGCATCATATAAAAACGTCACCATTGGGTTGCGTACTGTAACGATTTTCCTGAACTATCTATAACAGATAGACCTGAGAAAATCATGGCCAGAAAAACGTGTCTCAATTGCCTGAGAATGGAATTTTTTTCATATTCGTGCAGGCGGGGTAGGTGTAAGTATTGCAATGCTAGACACTATAGTTTACTGCAGTGGGAGTGAGAACAAAATCGAAAGACCACAGCCCTGCACAAGCTTCCTTCCAACTGAGAAAGTAGCAATTTTGTCTGCATGCGGAATAGGGGATAGATATATTCTGTTATTTATCGCCTTCATTGAGGGGCTAGATGCAGATAAAAATGTGAAAAACATTCGTGCTCTCCTCGATAGTGGTTTACAAGCAAGTTTTATAGCGGAGCGTATATAAGATGCATTGAAGATGAAAGAGAAATGCTGCGTAGAATTGAGATCAAAATTTCTGAAAACAACTACAGGACACCTTCCAAATTGTAACACTGATCCGAATCCTTTGAACATCCAGAAAAACATAAAATTGGCTGATCAGACATTTTACAAACCTGATCAAATCGACATGTTGATTGGGGCAGATTTATTCTAGGTGCTCAGCAACGGTCATATATTGTTGGGTAAAGCTAAACCATTGCTACAAAAAGCCAGGTTAGGCTGGCTAGTATCAGGGCCCATTCATTATAATCGATCGGCCAATTTCGGTTGCAATTTCATAAAAGCCAAAGAATTGGAGTAACAGGTCACTAGATTCTGGGAAATAGAAGATTGTAGTCTTCAAAGGTCATCAGCAAGTGAAGAAAAAGCTTGTGAAGCTCATTTCAAGTAAACTTCATTGAAGTGTGCCGATGGCCGATTTATGGTGCAAATGCACTTTAAGAAACCACTGGAAAACTTGGGCGATTCGTTTGAATTTGCCGAACGTCGTTTCTTTTCCCTTGAAAAGAAACTAGAAAGGAACGAGCATTTCAAATCCATGTATGTCGATTTTATATCCGAAATATAGGGATATGGGTCACATGACTAAGATTAATGACATAAAGTGTTATTACATGCCACATCACGTCGTCATGAGAGAAGAAAGCCTCACCACAAAACTGAGAGTTGTCTTTGACGCCTCATCACCCATCACAAATAGGACATCGTTGAACGAGCTTCAAATGATAGGACCCATAATACAAGAGGATCTTTTTTCCATATTAGTCCATTTCCGGCAACAGAATTATGTAGTCGCAGCAGATATAGCAGAAATATATCGCCAAGTGTTAGTAGCACCTGAACAAAGGTTGTTACAACGTATTCTCTGGAGGAATAGTTCGCAAAAGTCATTAGAGATATACGATCTAAACACAATTACTTACGAAACCACATCTGGATCATTTTTGCTATACGTTCTCTAGTTCAATTAGCCTACGAGAACGAATCCGAATTCCCTGATTCAGCAACAATCATTAAGAGGAACTTTTATGTGGACAATTTGCTTTCAGGAGGGCGTATAATAGAGGAAACAGCGCAAATAACTGTTATGTAGCGAATATTTTGAAAAGTGGTTGCTTCGAGTTGCGAAAATTCTATCCTAACGATTCGGTAGTTTTGAAATATATTAGTTTCAATCAAAATTAAATTCGAACCCAGTTACTGAACTCGCTCCTAATGAAAATGACAAAACGTTAGGATTGAAATGGAACCCAACCCTTGATATTTTGATCTATAGCATAGACAATGTTTCGCGGAGCGATAAGGTTATAAGCCGTTCGATATTATCCTTCGTTGCAAAAATATTCGATCCACTAGGACTTCTCACTCCTCGTTTAATTTCAGCAAAAATTTTACTACAAAAGCTCTGGCAGGAACAGCTGATATGGGACGAATTATTACCACTCAGTTTGCACACTATCTCGTTTGAGCTAAAACGTGAATTTTTGTCCATGGGATCATTGAAAAACCAGTCGTCATGCCGTTTGCAAAAATTCAAAAGTCATCGAATTACAAGAATTTTCGTATGCATCACAATCTGCATACAGAGCGTGCGTTTACCTGCGTTCAATCGATCATGATGATACGGTGCTTGTGCACCTGTCATGCTCAAAAACAAAAGTAGCTCCACTCAAAACTATTCCGTTGCCCCGCTCAGGTGCACTTATCCTGGCTAGGTGAGTCAACAAGGTCAAAATCTCTTTGCGACTAGACGTTAAGAATTTCTTTTATTGGACGGATTCCACCTTACTTCTTGGATGGTTGAAAATGGCACCAAATAATCTGCCAATATTCGTCAGTAATAGGGTTTTTGAAACACAGGATCTATCAGACTCTGGAGTTTGGCATCACGTAGACGGAAAACATAATCCAGCGGATTTGCTTTCCTGAGGCGTGAAACCTTTGGTTCTTAAACATTCTTTGGTCTGGTGGCGAGGTTCGGCTTGTTGAGACAATCTGAAGAATTTTCGCCAGTCTTAGGCAAACTAATTTTTTTTCGAATTCAGATATACCGTCCGAAAAGAAAAGCGGACATTAACCAGTATGAACTGTGTTGATTTCATTTGTTCCTTGTTTTCTAAATTTTCCGAACTGGGAAGATTGAATAGACTAATGGCTGTTATTTTAAGATTCATATTCAACAACAACTCAAATAACGTAACGAAAATCGTTGGTGACCTAAAAGTGTCCGAGTTGAATTCAGCCTTCAGGATCCTAGTGAAATTATCATCGCAAGTTGAGTTCGCTGAGGTGATTAAATTTATAAAGTAAGGTAAACTGTTGCATAAAAGCAGTAAACTAAGAGGCCTTAACCGAGTTTTTGATAACAACAGTATTCTACGTGTTGGTGGTCTCGTAGAAAAAGGTCTCTACCTATTCGATAAAAAACATGCCTTTATAATATCAGTCAAACGCGTATTCACAAAATTACTCTTTGAAAAAGAGCATGGAACATCTTTACACGTGGGGGCCTCAAAATTTTTTATCGATAATTAGGGAACATTTTTGGCCCATAGCAAGGAGAAATTTGTCGAAATAAATTGTGAAAGAATGCATCAAGTGTTTCAGGTATAGCGCAAAACCTGTTGAAGCTCAACTGAGACATCCATTCGACGTTACGGGAGTAGATTATGCGGGACCCTATTTGATAAAGGATAGAATTGGACGTGGATCAAAGACAATTAAATGTTTTATGAATTTATCCCTGTGTTTGGTCACTGAAGCCGTCCATTTGGAACTGGCCACTGGTTTATCTAAAAATTCGTTTTTTGCTACCTTAAAAAAATTCATTGCACGTTGATGTAAAGCTCCTTGTGTTCTATCGGATAACGGTACAAACTTAGTAGGATGCAACTCTGAGTTAAAGGAATTGGTAAATTTCTTGAAATTTAACAGTGACGGATTAACGGAAGCCTCATTTTGGAGGCATTTGGGAAGCAGGTGTCAGAAGCATGAAGCGCCATCTAAAAAGAGTTCTCAATAACATAACATTAACGTTCGAACATTTCTATATCTTGTTGGTGCAGATTGAATCAATATTGAATTACCGACCATTATATCATCTATCCTCCTGTCCAAATGACATGAACCCTATCACCTCCTCACATTTTCTCATGAGAAGAAGTTCAACTGAAGTTTCGGATCCAGATTTGCGAAATCTAAATTTCAATCGATTAGATGTTTTCCGGCATCTTCAGCAGATGAAGCAACATTTTTGGGCAAGGTGGTCCGAAGAATATATAGCGGAGCTGCAGGTTTACGGAAATGAACTGTACCCAAGGTGATCTCAAAAATGATCACCTCGTGGTTATTAAGGAAGATAATGCAACCCTCATAGTGGAAGATGGGTAGAATGATTGAGCTTCATCACGGTTCTGATAACAAGGGTAGCTACTGTACGAACGTTGATAGATGTAGTGAAACGTGCGTTAGTGAAACTTTGCCCACTGCCTTTCCCTTATGAACAATGGAAGTGATAATTGAAGAAAATAACGTATGTCACGAAAGTCTGGGGAAAAAGTTTTTCATGCATAGTTCCCGCAATTCGTGGAAGATCTAGTTGCCGTGACCAACATATGTCATTTATGATTTATATTGAGTATTCCTTTTGTCAAAAGTCTGAATAAGTTCGTTAAAATGGCTTACAATTAGAACTTCGAAGAAGTATTTACAATTCAGTTGAGCTAGTTCCTAAGCATGAAATCATCAACATTTTTCGTGGTCAGAATATTTCTAAGACAACTATTTATCGGGAAATAAGTGAATGTTAGCAAGGAATACCATGCTTGAATTCGCCAAAGAGTGATCGAGCGAAGGCTTTGAATGAAATCTGTAGAAACAGGCTTTTAGAAAGAGCAAAAGACACAGAAGGAACATCATCACGAAAATTATCCAGAAGATTTCGTACTTCTCATGAGACAATAAGGCGAGAATTACTGAATGCGGGATGTAAATTGGAAATTGGAAAATATCCCCAGATGTTGCCGCACCTTAAGAAGAATTCACTTCGCAAATGAGAGAACCATAATTTTGGATGGTGAAAAATATTTTACATTATCCCATTCTGAAATCAACTGCAATGCTGGTTTCTATACAAATAACATAGAAGATTGTCCAAACGAAGTTAAATTCAAAACAAAGAAAAAATTTGAAGACAAGGTTTTGTTTTGGTGTGCTATTTCTGAAACTGGGGTTTCAAGACCATATGTAGGGCATGTGAGAGGCGAAGCTGTTGATGCAAACCTATATACTGGAAGATGTCTCCCAAAATTGTTAGATTTCATCAATGCCTATCACGCTGATGACGAAATATTGTTTTGGCCAGACTTGACGTCTTCTCATTATACGCGAGTTACGAGAGATTGGTTAGAGGCTAATAACATCCCATTTGTACCTCGCGGAAATAACTCCCCAAACGTTCCACAAGCAAGACCAATCAGAGATTTTTGGGGTTTACTGACAAGAAAGTCTATGACAATGGATGGGAAGCAAAAAACGGAGAAGGTTTGAGACAGAGAATCTTTCAGAAGATACGAGAAATCGATGTGGATGTCGTCCAAAGACTGATGAGAGGTGTTCGGACAAAATTAATATATCATTCCTTTGAATACGATTTTATAAAGTTTAGATATGAGAAGAAATACTAATGATATAATCAATTCAATAAAGTTTTTTTCAGTAATTAATTTATCTATTCGATTTTTTTCCCTAGACTTTTGTTACATACGTTAGTCTGAACTGTTTCTTTTTTTTCGCCTCTTATTTCTTTTACACTGAACTATATTATTTCAAGGTGGAAGGCATGTGTAAGAACATAAATTTAGTCGTAGTTTGGTTGAGTTAGTTATCCAAATGTAAATATAAAATTGATTTGTACATAGTTATTTAGGAGGAAGTTCAGTTCATGGAATAGGTCACACAGGCTATAAAGTAAGGTATTTTGGGTTTTAACAACTACCTTATCTGCAGAAATGGTCGTTTTTATTATTCAGAGGGCGTGCGGTGTTATCCGTTAGCCGCCTAGTTTTAAGTTTGCTTGCTTCATGTGAAATGTAGAAATCTGAAAATTTATCAGAAAAACTACATTAATCGTCATAGGATCTCAAATTCGAGGATTCGGTCTAAATTCTTCAAAAAATCAAATGGAACGAATGACAACACATTTTTCCCAACGTTTAGACAGAACTTCTAATTCTTTTAACTATACCTTTTACCGTAGCTGAAGGAGAATGCAGCTTCAGTAAATTAAAATACCATCAAAATCTATTTACGTTCAACAATGCGCCAAGAAAGATCAGATCTGGCAATCTCGTCGATAGAAAATGGTTCTGCTTAGGAGATACATTTTTTTGACCCCATAACAAAGTTCGCTGTGCGAAAGCAAGAAAGACGACAAAACATATCAATGAATAATTCATTCTTTACTATTCATTTATATTCATGTATGCCATGGTAGGTAAATAACATACATTTCTTAGAACAAATTTGCTCTTTCATTTCTCTGTCCATGACAAAACTGCATTTTCTCTTCATAGGCCTAAGTCAGTGGTATATAAATATAAGAAAAAAATCACGCAAGAATTCGAGCGGATCAAGGAGGGCGTCATAATGAGTCGCACCACCTTAAAAATTTTCTAGACCACCCCTGGGTGGCATTGTGTCGTTTTCACAGTCAACAGAAATAGTTGCATGTTGAAATATTATTTTTTTGGTCAACTGCATGTGCTAGAAATTAATGATATGAGGTTTAAATATAGTTAACCTATCAATTAGAGAAATGGTCTCGTCGATTGGTCTCCACAAACTTCTGTTTCAATACCTGTAGTCATTTTTCAATGAAGTTTTGTTAAAGCACTGGTCTAAACCAATATAAAGGTGACATGATGACAAGACAAGAAAATTGGGTTCAATGGGTAGACTGTTATGAACATTCCTGAATTCTTTTCATGAATGTTTTGATTGTACATCGAGTAAAGAAAAATAACTTTGAGATATCTCAAATGGCTTATCGTTTGTGTTTTATCGAAGAAAATATGTCAAGTTCTTATCGGAATCAAGTATTTATTAGTAAGTATATTCAACACTATTTCACATATACATCCAGACAATCATATAGAGATATTTGTCGCAGATATAAGCGGAATTTCAGAGAATTTACAGTAATTGAAATCTGACGGCTCTGCCTTTGCTTTCAGTTTATCGACTGAGTAATTTTCAATGAGTCTTTCAAACAATAAAGATTAGTTGCCTAAGTAGTTCAACTTAGAATCCAATTAAGCATTAATGTATCAAAGAGCTTGAGAAACTCTAATAAGAAGGTAGCTGATAGACCTTTCACTTCAGCCAATTGTTACACTGACCACTGAATGTGACGTTCAGCAAAACCTGTCCATATTCTTCTCGTCCCTAACTATCAGTTCATATATTATACTGAATAGAAGTTGATTTCTTCTAATTATTGAGGATTTGTATATGAATATAAATATTGGAGCCACTTCCCTTCTTCCGAATTCGGAAGCAGCTAATTACCATTCAAATATAAATAAATAATTCTCTATACATATATGAATTAAAGTGGAATTACCAAATATTAGCCAAGAACAGATATCCTATATTTATCTTATGTTTCTGATTCTTTCTTTAATTAAACTTTTAGGTGCTCTATTAGTTATGTATGTTCATCTTACATTGTTAACTGTGAAAGTTATTTTCCACAAGAGTTTGTGAATTCTGAAACTACGCTAAGCACAAAAATTAGGAATATTTACATTTTTCCCCAAAAATAAGAACGTGTTCGCATAACACATCACAAATTATGGACTAATGAATAATGATAAAAAGAAATAAAAATATGTTTTAAAAATAAGTAGTGAATTAACAATCCGAAAATAGAAAGGGATATTCCTTACTCACATAACAGCATTAATTCTTTCAGGCATAAATATTAATCAAATAATGGAACAAGGACGTCTATATTAAATTGGCAATTTTATCTATTATGATGCTCAGGACATGAGATTTTCTGACCCCATAACAAAGTTCACTAGTGCGAGCAAGAAAGACGACAATACATATCAATGAATAATTAATTTTTTTCTATTCATTTATATTCATGTATGCCATGGTAGGTAGATAACATACACTTCTTAGAACAAATTTGCTCTTTCATCTCTTTCATCTCTTTCATTTCTCTTGAATGTCATCTGTCTTTTCTCTTCACGGGCCTATGTCAATGGTATATAAATATAAGAAAATAATAATTAGTCACGCATGAATGCGAGCGGATCGAGGGGGGCATCATAATGAGAAGCACTACCTTAAAATTTTTCTAAGCCGCCCCTGGGTGGAATTGTGCCGTTGTCACAGTAAACAGAAATAGCTAAATGTTGAAATATTATTCTTTTAGTCAATTGCGTGTGCAAGAAATTAATAATGTGACGTTCAAATATAGTAAAGGTGGCAGGTGACTTTAACCCAGTCGCCCGGTGTGATACCACCACATCCAGCTTTAGGTCCTGTGAATTGGTCACTTCTGTGACTAAGTTTTGGGATCTGGCGGGTGGTCCCGTTTTCAGTGGTGGGAAAGATAGGCAACGAAGCATGATGAGATCTTCTGGGACAAAATCATCCGCAGTTCAAATAGTTCCCCATTCGGATCTCCGGAGGAGGACTGTCTCGAGGGGTTCATTATGTGGGCAAGTCGAGCACTCCTCCTGAACAGGGACACAAAAACGTGAATGTCGATGCAGTCCACTAGCACCTGCAAAACTCACAACTTCATGTGCTGGCTCTAACAGAAACCCAAATGAGTCTAACAACCGACACAAAGTATTTACGTTGTAATGGGTATGAGTTACATACGAGATTAGGGTTTAAAGGGGGCCTCTGTGTTTTGTCAGATCGAATGTTGCATGCCAGAGACAGAACACGATGGAGGACGATGCTTACGACCTTAAGTGGTTCAAAATCTGCTTGCAGGATAAAACACTGTTCTTAAGCTGTCTATATCGATCGTCAAACGATACTCGTTTCCCTAGCCTGTTTCAGTATCTAGGCGATAAGGTGGGTTGGATTTAGACATATCATCCTGCAGCTGTGGTCATTGTTCTGGGTGACTTCTACGTTCACAACACCAACTGGCTCCATCACTCTAATAGCACGAATGAAGCGGGAAGACAGGCTGAAACTTTTGCAATCAGCCATAATCTAACGCAGCTAGTCGACCAACCGACAAGAATACTTGATCACCCAACAGACTTCCCGAACATCTAGAATTTTTTTAATTCAGATCTAGATGATTTTGAAGTAGAGGTCTCAGCACCGCTAGGCAACTCAGACCACAACCTGATATCTGCTACTAGAACCATTGTGTTGCTGTTAAACCAAGAACTAACCAACCCAGACGCATTTGGCAATATAACCTAGCTAACTGGTATAGGCTGCTTGAATTCTTTTCGTGCTGTCCATTCAGTGATATTTGCCTTTTAGATCCTAACATCAATGTGTGCACTGAATATGTTACAGAAACCATTCATGTAGGAATGGATCTCTACATCCCTCATTCCATGAAAAGAACAACAGCACAAAAGTCATGGTTCAACAAAGACAGAGAAAGAGCCTCTGCAGCCAAGAACAGGGCCTTCAAATCATGGAAGATAAATCCAACAGAGGAAACAAGAACAACCTTCGTACGAATACGGAACGTATGCAACCTACCAACTGCAAGAGGAAAGGCCAATTTCAGTGAAGGGGTAACTAATAAAATCCTTGAACAGGCAAGCTGGACTAGACAAATCTGGTTCATGGCGAAGACTGTCAGTGCCAATTCCTGCAAATCTGCGTTTTTGCTTCTTGTAAGATAAGACGGAAGTATTGCATCAACTCTGAAATAGAAAGCCGATCTCTTTGCCCTCTTGTTCTCAAAGAATTCCGTTCTAGATTCATCTAACACAATACCACCGAACATTCCACCCACAAATTCTTCCATGGCAGAAATCAAGTTCAGAGTTCGCACTGTGAGACGGGCTCTCGAGCAGATGAACTGCAAGAAGGCAGGTGGTCCAGACGAAATATCGCCAATCGTCTGGGAAAGTGTACTCCCGAACTGGCATCCGTTCTTAACTGTCTGTTTCAGATTTCTTATGAAACCCAACTTTTCCGAGCAGCTGGAAAATAGCGAGAATTCAAACGATCCCAAAGAGAGAAAAGAAGTCCTTACTCCAAAACTACCGCTCTGTTGCACGTCTTCCCATTATGTCCAAAATGATGGAGAGAGTCATAAACGATGAACTCATCAAATATATTGTGTTGCAGAGAATTATTAACGATCGTCAGTATGGTTTTCGTAGGCAGAGCTGGCCGAGATATCTGCTCGCTCACGTGACTCATGCTTGTACATCAACGATGGAAAAGCATGGAGAATCTAGAGCAATAGCCCTCGACATCTCTGAAGCCTTCGATAGGGTTTGGCATGCAGCCTTGTTGAATAAACTTGCTGCATATCGGCTTCCAAAAAAATTGCGGGGTTGGACAAGTAGCTTTCTTTCGAATAGATCAAATAGTTTTTAATTGCTGCTGCTCTGAGTACCTCAGAGATTCATACTTTCGCCAACTCTGTTTCTGTTGTAGATAAACGATCTTCTGTCATCTACAGAGAACAAGATCTTCGGTTTTGCAGACAATTGTACCCTGGTTTCGTCTTTCAGTAGTCTGCAGCCGATTACAGCTACGGAATGTCAGCGTCAGAGATGTCAACAAATTAATAACCTAAACTCTGACTTTAACTGAGTACCTAACTATCGAGGTAGACCAATTAATTGGGGAGTAAACAAATGTATGAAACCTATTTTTCCAACTAATTTTACCGCCGTCTATGGTATCTCTCTTTCTACCGGGCAGTTTGGGATAAAGTAGACTTGTTCAATTTTTAAATGGTTATTTCAAATATGTTTTCTATTATTGAACTGTTTTGTTTTGCTTACAAAAGATAACACGCCCGAATTTCGAGGATTGCTGGAACGCAATCTTGAAATTTTGTTTTCTACATTTCTAGTGGTTGAATACTGTTAATCGATATTGAACCTTAAGGATGTTTGACATGGCTCATTTTAAAGCTCGCGGAACCTAATAAGTGCAAAGTTGTAACTTTCATTCGTAATGAATTGGTTGAATATTTTCCATAGAAAATAGTTAGTACCCTGCAGCTCAGAAAATCATCTGTCAGAGACCTAAAGGTAATACTTGATACTGAAGTTATTATCGATGCCCACATCGGATTCATTGTAACATCCTGCTACAAAATCTTCTTTAGGATCTTCTAGCCCTATACCGTACATATATACTCATTCGATCAAACTTTGCGTCTGTGATTTGGTGTCACCAATAGAATAGATACATATCTCGGTAAGAAGAATTCAGAAAAGATTTGTTGAATCTTTAAGTTATAGATGCAACTGCTGTGGTGTCAGATAACTCGGATGAAAACCAGATGAGCCGGCTGAGGCACTTCGGGTTGCTATCGCTCGAGAAGTGAAGAGAAATTAACGAGATACCTTCAGTGCATAGGAGCTTTTTTTTTGGTTATTTCAAAAACACCAACAGCTACCAGAATTCCCCTTCCTGCAGAGTGATTCAGACTTGCAATGACTTGAGCTTGAATTAGTCTGAAGAAAAGAGATATTTAGAAATGCCCTAGAAGATATTTCAGCATTAGGGGTATTGGTGAGGTTATGTTCAGATATTATTTCTTCTGTAAGGCATGGGTGTGACGATGGGGTGTGTTTTGTTGGGTGGGTTGGTGTGTGGCGCTCTGGATGGGGTCGGCTTTGTTCGCGAAATATCACTTTGTTCGCGGAACCGTCTGGAGCAATGGTATTTATTTATTATTATTACTTATTGAAAGAGAAGTGGAGAACTGAGTCCTATTCATTTTAGAACAAATGACTTACAAACAAGTGATACAAATAGATATGTGTAAATGAGGAAAGAAGATGTATGAATAAAAATTAGACAAAAAAGAATTGAACACTCAGTTACTATTAGTTATCTGGTCCACTGCATTCTTGAAATTATTTACTATTGCAGTTTACCATACTCGGGGAGAGTCGGTTCCATCATTGAAAAGACGATTATAGAGAAAATTCTCAAGAGGTATAATTCTAAAATTTTCCCTCCGGAGTTTTAAGTTATGCCTCCGTAAACGGGCGTCGGTATTCATGGGGGAAAGTGAACTTACATTCACATTAATCAAATCTTGAAGGGCTCGGCATGCAATGATGAAGTCCTCACGCTTCCGACGGTAGGCAAATGTTGGGATGCCCATCAGTCGCAGTCTCTGCTCATAGTTGGGATGGATGAAACCGTACGGAGTCCTGGTTGCCCGGCGTTGGATACTTTTGAAAAGGTTTGAATCGCATGAAGGTGAGAGACTCCAAACGGGACCATCAAACCCGAGTATAGTATAGTACTACAAGTACTCGGATAACATTCTGAAGATATAGGAGTTGGGTCAGTTGAAACTGGTTAGCTGCAACGCGAGCGAGACGCAAGCTACTACGTTTTCTTGGAAGGTCCCTGCTAGTGAACCTCCTCTAACTATGCAAGGCCAACAAATTACATTCAAAAATTCGATGCATCTTCTCGGAATAACGGTCAATTCCGGGTTTAGCTGGCATGAACATGTATCAGCGATAGCTAAGTCTGCATCAGCTAAACTTAGTTATCTTTTCCGAGCCAAGCGATACTTCACGTCATCTTCGCTGTTGAAGTTATATAAGGCGCAGATTCGACCTGCTTTGGAATATTGTTCTTATGTATGGGGATCTGCGCCCAAACATCCATTGCAGATGTTGGATAGTGTGCAAAAACAGGCTAAGTGCCGCATCGACCACCCGGGGATCAATCATGTTTTGCCGCAACACTAGTTTAGCAAAGAGTTCTCATCATATGGCGGTACATTTAGCAACTCCTCGAACCTTTCTCTATAAGAATTCCTTTGTTTACAGGGTCGATGAGCTGTGGAACTCGCTTCCGTCCAACATCTTCCCAACATGCTACAATTTTGCCCTCTTCAAGAAGCGAGTAAACAGACACCTCAATTCTTTCCAGGCGCCCACTCATGTGGTGTAGCAGGTTCTCCTATTCCTGGGAAGCGGACGAAAAAAACATAGTAAACGTATCAAATCGAGAAATGGTCGATTCGTCTTCACAAACTTATGTTTTAATACCTGTAGACATTTTTCAATGAAGTTTTGTTAAAGCACTGGTCTAAACCAACATATATGTGACATGAAGACAAGACAAGAAAATTGGGTTTTATGAGTGGACTGATATAAACGTTCCTGAATTCCATTCATGAATGTTTTGATTGTACTTCGAGTAAAGAAAAATAGCTTTAAGATATGTCAAATGGCTTGTCCTTTGCGTTTTATTGAAGAGAATATGTCAAGTTCTTATTGGAATCAAGTATTTATTAGTAAGTATATTCAACCCTATTTCACATATACATCCAGGCAATCATATAGAGATATTTGTCGCAGATATAAGAGGAATTTCAGAGAATTTACAGTAATTGAAAACTTACGGCTCTGCCTTTGCTTTCAGTTTATCGACTAAGTAATTTTCAATGAGTCTTTTAAACAATAAAGATTAGTTGCCTGCGTAGTTGAACTTTGAATCCAATTAAGCATTAATGTATCAAAGAGCTTGGGAAACTCTAATAAGAAGGTAGCTGATAGACCTTTTGATCTAGCCAATTGTTACACTGACCACTGAATGTGACGTTCAGCAAAACCTGTCCATATTCTTCTCGTTCCTAATTAACAGTTCATATAATATACTAAATAGAAGTTAATTTCTTCTGATTATTGAGGATTTCTATATGATAGCGTTCTACTACAGAAGTCTCTTCCGCTTCTTCCGAATTGTCAAAGCAGCTTATGACCATTCAAATATAAAAAAACGACTTCTCCATACATGCTAGAATTAAAGTGGAATAGCCAGATAATAGACAGGAACAGATATCCTATTTTCAGTTTATGTTTATGATTATTTCTTTCGTTAAACTTTCAGGTGCTCTATAAGTTATGTATGTTCATGTAACATTGTTAACTGTGAAAGTTATTTCCAATTCATCAGATCCACAACAGTTTGTGAATTCTGAAACTACACTAAGCACAAAAATTAGGAATATTGAAATATTTGCATTTTTTTCTTCGAAAATAAGTCGGAATATCACATCACAAACTATGGACTCATAAATAATGGTGAAAAGAAATAGAAATTAGGATTTGAAAATAAGTGATGAATTAGCAACGCGAAAAAAGAAAGAGATAAATATCGGGTATTTCTATCCCTTACTCACATAACAGCATGAATTCTTTCAGGCATGAATAATAATCAAATAATGAAACAAGGACGTCTATACTATCGCGCGAAATTTTAGCCTACAGTACTAGGGGAGCCCAGTAGATGATTTTGGAATTTACTCGAACGCGAGGCTATATATCAACCCTTCAAATAGGGCAGCCGATCCTCCACAACATAAAAGAAGGAGGATAACCAACCAGTAGAACCCCAGGACAAACCAAGGAGATGTAAAACAAGCGAGATGAAGAGGAAAAAGGTTAGAAATTCGACCCTCACCAAAATTCAAGGATCTACGTGGGCAGCCGATCATTCAACAGCGAGCAGCCGTCCAGAGAAGTCGTCCCAGGAGCTCCAGCGGATACCCGACTGCGGAGTTCATCGCGAGGTGGGACTTAGGCATCTGTACCCGCGCAGGACCATTTTATGCGCTGCAGATGCATTCCACGTTGGAAGCTTTCCTGAGAAGACCGTCCACTAGCGTCAGCGGACTCCTATTCAGCATAGATTGGACACCCAGTTCAGCAAGACTTGAGAGGACTTTGGCACAGGTTACCGTCGCGGCCACTTTGGCGTCTGCCTGTTCACCACCGCTGACGTCGGCTGAATGAAGTGGACCACACCGTCGATTGAGGAAATTTGCACTTTTCTGTGCTATAATTGAAAATTACATGCGAACCTGGATGTTTTAGGTCATTCGCCCAGCCAAATCGGGCATCCGCCCAGCTAAACTCCAGACTTCACGAATTCCGGAATATCGGGCTTCCACGCCCAGCCTTCCCTTTTTTTCCTCACGAAAACACTTGGAAAAATGTTCTCGCTATATTATGAAAATTTTCATATAAAAAACATATTGTCATCGAAAAAAATGAACAGAAACCTTCATCTACAGCCTCAAATTTACCATAAATATCATTCTTATAATTTTCACATAATGTTGCTCTATGCTCCATGCAGAAAGCTTTTTGTCGAATACTCAGACATATTTCTTTTTCTACCTTTTGTCTGCCATAAAACTGCATCGAACCCATCTGCGCGAAGCTTCATGATTACCTGGGTTTGGGGATGGTTAAGGTGGGTCTGTTTCATGGACCGTCGTAGAGATAGAATTTCCAATCGCTGTCTGAGCAATGGTATTACCAAAGAAATTACTAATTTCTTCAACTTCAAGTTTCCTGTTCGTCTCTCGCGCCGCTCTGTAAGAATGGCTTAATTCTTAATTAATTGAACGTATCAGTTCCATCTCTTGTAGCATCATGAATATCAATAATTGACGGATTCCTAGTCTCTAAATTCAATGAACTATCATCGTGTAAAGTGAAAAGTAAAACAACTCTTTTTATCTAGGTCAAATGGAACGAGAGTATTGTTGCTGTCGAATGCGAATAGAAATGTACCAATTTATTTTTTTGCGACGAAAGATGGGGAATTTTCTTTCTATTTCTTATTATGGTTTCTGTCATTGTTAATCCATAATTATCAGATATTTGAGTTGGTATTGAAACGAAAGTAAAACAGTTATGCATTGTTACGATTCGTACAATGGATAGGTTCTGATAGTTTTCTAACGTAGTGGTTGGTAGATTTCTATTATTTTCACATTTTATTTATATACGAAAAGGACACCTTCCCCGATAGCTAAGTTCATCTATTGTGCAGTACTCCACTCATATGGACTATATTAGGTTTTACAATTTTCAGCATATTGAATCCATATTTCACATATTAGTGCAAATTTGTCTAGAATTATCCTTTCGCGCGGTAGTTTATGTCATCGCAGTTATAGTTGATTCGGTGTTTGTCACATTTGTTTAACTTTGAAGTTTAGTTATTTCATCAATCTCACGTTCGATTTCTTCATTTGTGAGCTCAGTAATCATATTTATTATAGTTCCATCCAGAATCAGACGTAATTCCTCAAAAAGGTTTCTTAAATCTCTGGCAATTCTTTTGGGCCAGGTAAACATAACACAAGGATGTCTGTTCTGACACTACTACGATTTTCAGTTTCTCGAATATCTTCATTGAACTCGCGGAATTGTCGGTGATTCAGTGTGGATCTGATTAAGTTAACAACTGACGTGACTGGTTTTAGAACTTCAGACAACTCCTAACAATGTAAGACTAATGGTTTTGAACCACCATCATTTTCTACAGCCTTTGAACAAGTGAGACCACTCCTTTATTTCTTCCACACATATTTTTGCCATCGTCGGTGGTGATAGATTTTAAGTTTTTCCATCGAAGGTTCTTTTTATTAATGGCTTTTTCAACCCCCTTAAAAATATCTGCCCCAGTTGTCGTGCCGTAAATACTATCAATATCAAGTTCTTCATACACGTCATAGCTTTTATCTACTGCACGAATAAACATCAACACCTGAGCAGTATCTGACACATCCGTTGACTCATCTAAGGCTAGGGAAAACCACTCAAGATGTCCATTTTTGTCAGACAATTGAGATGATAAATTTTCTGCGATGTCTTGCACTCTCCGAGTCACGGTGCTTTCTGACAAACTGACACCTTTCAATAAATTTACCTTTTTGGGGTATATTTCTTCCGCTACTGCAATCAAGCAGTCTTTTATCATTGCTCCATCGGTGAATGGTTTTCCACGTATTGCTATTTCAAGAACTACACGAAATCTGGCGCGAGTTGCAGACTCTTGCTCAGAATGTGCTTTGGTAAACAAAGTTTGCTGCGATATCAGTCCGCGCTTCAAAGTTTCAAATTTTTTCGTCCGCAAACTTTCTGTATATATAAAGTAATTTTGAAGATGTTTCGATTCATAGTGATGTTTAATGTTATATTCTTTGGGAACAGATATGGGTTCATTACAAATTAGACATAGCGCCTTATTATTGAACTCAATCACAAAAGACTGCAGGTTCCATTTATCTTCAAACCTCCTGCATTGACTGTCTATTTATCGCTTCTCTTCCATACTAATAAATCAAACATAAAACAAATTTAATCAAAATACTTTTACTTATACACGAGTGTTACTGTATTTCACAAAAGGCAGTTTTGCTTCCTTCGCCTTTCCCACGCAAACTGACTCGCAATGGCGCCTTGGCCTTTTTATACTTATGCAATTACTACCATGTAAAAGTGATCGAAAAAACTAGTCAGAACCAGAACTTTCTCGAACCAATGCGGAAATTCTCAATTATGCCACCTGTTAGTAGTCATTGGGTCGCCGAAATCGATAGTACCTGCATCACAGACCTGCATAGCAGTACTACTCGCCACTAGATGTCTCTACTTGTCACAATGTACTGAATACACAATCAATAGTAATTGAAATGCAAAACGCTCATGTTTGTTTAGGTGGCAGAAAAATTAAAATTGTTTTGGCCCTTGGAACGTACCGAAAAAAACATTGTGGCCCTAAGGCTTCAAAGTTTGGAGACCCCTGATCTAGACCATGGCCTTCAATATACCTAACCAAATCTTTTAATTGTGTTTGTGTGAGTGGGGGAATTTTCATTACTGCATCCACTTTCTGTAAAAAAGGGGCAATTACGTTTGGGAATAAAAATTAAAACCCACCTCATAATTCCACCTTCAGGTCTAAAAAATCCGGAAGCGTATAAAATCAAAAATTTCAACTTACTTCACAAACAAATGCAACGAAGCCTACTTATTCTTGAATTTAGCAAACTGTCTTATTAACCTAACTATAAACCGATTTCGCATGAATATTTGGGTGTGCAGTTCTAGGGTTAATTACATGTTGAACAATGCGCAACTTAATAATCTGCTGATTTGAGCGTAACATAAAGGAGTAGGAGGGTCACAAACCAGCAAAAAACCTGAATTTGACATTTATGAGCGCGGTCGAATATTTTTTTTTGAAGGAAATAAAGCGAGAAGGGCGGTAAATATAATCTGTTGTTTTTCACAAGCCGAAGTAGTAAAAAATAAAGTGGACCGTTTGAAGGAAAGCATGTATTCCTCGCTTTGCACTATTCCCTCTCTTTGCACTATTCCCTCTCTCTTGCCTTGATAATGATACCATAACAGTTGATCGTATCACAACGCGTTCATATTATATGTACAACGCTCTTGCTTTTTTGTATTATACAATGAATTCAGTGAGTTTAATATATCTGGCAAAGACAAATTATAACAATATGAATACAATGGACGAGATGCAGCAAAATTATTGCATTTACATCAAAAACATTAAAAAATATATACAGCCATTTTAGAATCTCCTTGCTTCAAAAAGATGCTTCAGAAATCACAATATACCATAAAGGTAGGCTTCCATAGATCCGCATTTGAATACAGCTGGCCAGGTATCAGCCCATTGCATAGCAAGCGTCAGGCGACTCCTCGGTAGGCATCGGAGAAGTTGCCCTTTAGTGCAACTACATCAGCATTACCGATAGAAGTGGACGCAATCATTATAGAAAGTATACAAGAATGCTATGGGTGCAATGCATTCGATGGGGAACTGTAGACGTTTACTTCCATGCAGAAATTTCAGCAGAAACATCAATAAATCAAGAATTTCACGAGTAGTTTTATGAGCTATTCTCAGCGATCAAACTACCTGATGGTTTTCAAACGTCGGAACAGTAAAACCTGTAGTGGAATATGGTAATGATTTCATTTATTATAAACATTTCGTAAAAAAATCATAGCAGAACAATAAAAACAAAATTAATCAAATAGTCAGATTAAAAATATACCTTAAAATATTCGTCAGATGTTTGGCTTTCGATTTGTCATGAATCGTATGAATGGGAATTTATTTTTTTTTGAGTTCCCTAAACATCTTTAAAATATCTGATTCGCTCAAAAAAACGGTGTTTTTTGAGGCGCCTAAGCAATCAATATCTGATACTCTCAAGTTCTACCTAACTGTTTTTTTACATATTTGAAAACCTGTAGACGCTACACTCATCGCTAAAATGAAATTAAAGCTAACTATTCATTTATTGTATCACCTAATCTTTAAAGTCCTATAGGTCCTCACTACGCTTGACTGAATCACTATTTACCATCAGCATCATGGAATCACCTATAATAATTAAGCAAGAACCTGAAACAATATTTCGAAGTTTACTAGTTATGGATGATGAACAAGAAGAGCTTTTCCTATAAACCTTTTCTCGTGAAGATAATAATACGCTTCTATCGCTACACAAACGAATTGATGATTCATGTTCGAAATGTACCATATTTTCTTCTTATGTAGGTATTCTCACGCCCAACTTCAATAATTTGGTGGTTTGCATTCAAGAGCCTCTTAAGTAGGGAATCTAACATTGTTCAAATGTTCGCTGCGGAAGCGCTGGCCCGAGTAAATAAGGTCGACCCAATTTTCTATGTCACGAGTACACAAATCGGCCGAAATAACATAAATTGCGCGCTCGATGTAGATCTGTAGCTCTTCTAACGTTTCTGGCTTGTTTAAATATAACAACGTTTAAATGTAACTACAAAGAAAAAAACCAAAGGGGTTAAAACGCAAGAACGAGGCGGCAATTCGCGAAGACTGTTGCGTGAGGTAACTCGTTCGCTGGATTTGGTCTTCAGTAGTTCAATTATGAGATAGAATTAATTGCACCGTCCTGTTGAAACCACATATCGTTGAACTGCAGAGCGCCGAGTTGATCCCAAAAACACTCTGAAATAATGGCCCTGTAGCGTCGACATTCTCGATTGCTCATGCATGCTCCCTGGAACGTTCTCAATATTTTATTCACTTCGAGTATAACTTGTTGCACATGCAGATATATTATATAATACATACGTTCTTTTGAATGTTTGCACCAAACATTATGTTAGACGATCGGACATTTTCGTAGACTCACGCAACGTAGACATTTTGATGAGAACATTGAATGATTTGCAAACTTTGTTGAAGCGTGTATCTCTCCATGCTTAAATGGCATAAATTGACGTTTCGAAATATGAAAGAAATGCGAAGCCAACTTCAATCCTATTCCTATATCCTATATATTGTGGCTGCTTCGATTAAGTATGCTTAAGTTCTGCTTGGTGATTTTATTTAGGTCTTAGAAATCAAACAAACATGTTTTTATTGTTTTTGTGAAATGAAGATAAAAGAGTAGTAAGATTTATTGGTTTTCTCGACAACATTAGGACTCAACTTATTATTTGATATATATTTTTTGTTTCCGGCAATCCACTTGTTGAATACACTATTCCATTTTTCTTCGAGGTTCGTTTATTATTAGTTTCAGAAGTATACCGGAAGAATTTTTCTACAAATACGATGGCTACGCTGTATATTTTGAGATATAGGAAAAACTCGAGGCAGATGATGCAAATTTAATTATTTATGTTGACAGTAATCCCTACTCACATCAATGTACTTTTGTAAGCGAAACTTTCACTTTGTTAGGGAAGGCTCTCGACAAATGATGAATTGTCCTACGATCTTTCTCCGTCATGAATCGTCCACCACCTAAATGTTTTTTCGTTGAAGAACAACCTTTAATTTAGAAATTGCCAAATCAAGAGAGTATAACAGATATAGAATAACTTTCACTTTATAATTTCGTAAAAAGACAACTATTTGCTGTGCCGTGAGTGACGGTGCACATCACCTCGCGAATCCTGACTGATTGAAGCACTGCAGGCTGACCTTTTGTGGTATTTCAGTTGGCTGTGACTAAATGTTGATTTTCAAGCTTAATTGCTTTCACTAATCTTGAAAACTGCGTTCAAAACATTTTTGACAGATCATCTTCATGAATACGGCTCTTTTGAAGGATAGGAACATCGAAAACTGGAATGTATGTTTCATCATTTGTAACGATATTATATAGAATAAGATGACCACCATTTTTGAACATTTATAATGTTTCCCGCGAGATTCTTATCCGCTCTACTTTTTGGAAATCGTTCATCCTATGGGGCACCCAACGACTAACAATTTTTTTCATATGATGATGCTCAAGTAAAATTGAATTGACTGTGGCAGATTCAAAACCAAAGGTTGCTTTAATCACTTGATAGATGCTTCATAGATCTTCTTCGATCATAAGTCGCAATCGCTCAATGTTAACAGAGCCTACTAGCACGTGGTTCATAACCAAGTGATATCTGTTCTCTTTTGAATTCACTATACCACCGAAACAAAATTGCCCGTGATGGACTTTCATCACTAAATGCGCGCTGAAACCGTTCAAAATTTCATTTTTCAGTTGAATTAACTTTGTTACCGTAGCAGTCATTAAGCGCACATGTTATAACGTTCAGTCTGTCAGGGGCAATAACTCAACATTTACGATGAGAGATGAAGGTTTTTAATAATGCGATGTTGCCAGCTCTCACTTCAGTAGTTTCGTGACGTCTCAGAATATACAGCGTAGCCCTTTTGTAGTAAACATATTTGGACAAGTCGCACTGCCTTGAGGTCATTTCGAATAAATGATACTTAGTGATAATTAGATTCATATGATAAGAATGGATAACAAAGAGAGCATCAAAAACTTGTTAGTATATTATAGAAAACTTAAAAAATATTTCAGGAGTCAAGGGGTAGACAGAAAAATGATTCTGTATAATTAATTTTTGGGTAAATATATTCTCAAAATCATTTGAATTTGAGAAAATCTTTCTATTCTTTTAGATGATATTACCTCCACTATCCGAGCACATTATTAAGATGAACGGACTTCATACATTACCATCCCCTACAATTAGAGCGAACGAATTTTAGTGAATGTCGGTAGATTAAGGAAAGCCGAAAGATTGAATTGTTCGGCATTATGTCAGAAAAATCAATTGAACACACGAGTTGGAGTTTTTCAGCGTCATCTTATACACTTAGGTGCTAAACGATTTTTTATTTATTCGACATGTATAAATGGCCATTCAGAGTAATGGCTATTGTGTTCATGAAGAAAAGATGTAAAGACAAGGATTCAGGGTTATAAATGTAACACTTTTTCGAGTGGGAACTCTACTTTCGAAAACATTCACTGAACAGGAAAGGTTCTAGCTTTGTCACAATTTGAATAAACCGGCTTATTATATTATTTCATTTTTTAAATAATACAAATAAACAAGGACGTCTTTATTAAATCACATCGACAGATGCCGCTTTCATACCAAAAGAAGATAACATGAATTGTATCAAACGGATATGCCGTCTACCGAAAATCTCCTCTTCAAATTTGACCAGAAGAACTACAGAAAAAGTGCAACATTCGGAAAAACTAACAATTTCACCTTCAGAGACACTTGCTGACCAGAGAATGGAAATTTTTTGACGTTGAGTAAAGAATAGGTTGGTAGAAATCCCGAAACTCTTGGCGAATGAAATCAAGAACAAGAAGCGAGAACGTCACGGTGAAAGCGAATTCCCTGGTTCAGAGTCGAGTCAGAAGGTGCGAAGATACTGATCTTGTTGTTAGTATTGATCTTGTTGTTAGTATTGCAACTTCAAATTTCAAGAGTCGAAGGCTGGACATTTTGAAATATTCTAATCATTTCACAAAATCTACCATTACCACACCTGAAAACAAAGTTCTTTTTGTATAGGAAAACCATAGCAATCACAGAACCTTAGCATTCATAAATAAAGCACTTCCTTCCCCTACTAGCCCTCATTTAAAGCCACAAGATCGACTGTATTAGGACTGTTCAGAAACTAATATTCCAAACAATGTAACTTGTGGCATACTTATAACCCTGGCTAGATAATCACAATATATGACATATGTTCTGTCTAAAGCAAAGCTGCTCGAAAAATTTTCAACATTGGGAGAGCAGGGAAAAGTTTCGAACTATCAGGTACCAATCAATTAAGACCTGAAATTTTCTCAGATGAAGATTTCCTCCACCTGAGGTTACAAGTAGGCCAGAATTTACTGATACTGAAGCAACTTTTCAAGAAGATGCCCGTAGATACAAAGCATGGAACCTTAACCCAATATTCTAATGCAAAGGACGTCTGTACTGAAAATACTGAGACCCTAACTACTTCGACAGAAACAAAAGATAACCTGGATTGTATCGTACTGATATCCCCTCTTCAAACCCAAACGAAAAGCTCAACTATCAGAAAAACTTACAAGTTCTCCATTCGAAGACACTCGGATGCAAAAGAATGAGGACATTTTCACGTTAATTAAAGAATAAGTTAAGAGAAATTTCAATACTCCGGGCGAACAAAACTGAGGACAAAAAGTAGAGAAAATCCAAATTTCATAAATCGAAAGCGGAATAAGATTAGATTCAATACTAAGGATGTAAACGTTGGGTACATGATGATTGTTGTATAGAAGAGGAGGAGAACGATTTTATCTGTTTAAATTGTTCTTAATTTTTTTTGATGAATAATGATTTATTACAATGACTATGATGAGGATTATGACCATCATAGAAGATTATTCATTTTGACATTTTTCAGGATCTACACTTTTATTCATTATTCCTATGAAGGCAACTAGACTAAGTAGTCATTATAAAAGATGGTCTAACGATGAGCATATTTAACGATTATTTATCAATATAAATGTTCAATTTCCACACCAAGTCCTCTGTACTTCCTTTTGCCTTACAAGGTCCAGTGAAAAAAATATGATTTTTTCGAATTTCGTAAGTTAGTTCATTCTACCTTCTCAGTAGTTCAAGACAATCAGAAATTTTGAAATGTAATTCATTCTGTAAACGCGTAGGCTCGGGTAGTAACTGATTTCATATTTGAGGAAGAAAACCATCAAACTTACCTGGCTTTTCATTGGGTCCGTATTTATTTGACACATGTATTGGCCACGGTCCTCTTCTTGCACATTCTTTATATGAAGGTTCCAAGTGGAAAAATCATTATGAGAAACTGATACCCTAGAGTTGTGAGTGATGACGATGTCATGGATTGCTTGTATAGCTTTAGTATCTGCTTTTACCCAACCAACCTGTAACAAGAATAAAATAGTGAATGGAACTATTGTACTGAAAAAATATTTTATGAACTACAGCGAGTTGAGATAATTCGTAAATTATCAAATAATCCTTCGAGCTGGTTTTCAGAGCTATTCAATTAGATCGTTATCGACAAGGTTTCAAAACCGGCAATATAATTCAGTTGTCACAGCATGGAACACGTAGTTCCGTTCTTGATTGGATTCACCAGTATTGCTTATCATCTTGTGACATTACCTCATTCCAAACTATATGATTTTCGTGAGACTTTTCACGTCATTAGGGAAGCCTTATAGGAACCAGAAATGTTAACGCGAGTATCCGACCTCTCGAAAATTAGTGTTTTTACTGAATGAAGCCTAAGGTTCAGCAAATAAAAACAGCAATCTTCAAAATATAAGCGTAGCCAGAAACAGTAATAAATATCAGGTAAGAAGCCGCTATACCGTGGCTTTCTTTCGACTTCATACCAAACTCTCGAGTCTTCAGAAAAGGTAAGTTTCAACCTGAAGATGAGGAAATCGCGGTTCTTTCAGCCAGGAGACTATAAACGAGGGTTAGAATTAGATGATGGTATCAAAAATGTTAAGAGAAAATTCTGAATTCTTCTAGTATACCATATGGACTGATAAAGTGAGGTTGACCAGTGAGGGATTATTAATCATAATAATGAACATTACTGGTCTGATGCCAGTCTCTATCGGGAAGTGAGTGTTTAACATCACGGGCGTTTCGGTTTTATCTATGATGTGCGTTAATGATCCACTGTTTCTTGACGTCATTTTTAACGAAAATCATCGTGGGGAACTTCATTATGAAAAAATGAATAGGAATATAGTCGAGGAATTTTTGAATGAAGTTTCTTCGGTCCAGAGATGGTCAATATACATTCAGCATATGACAGCGCGACGCCTCACGGGATAAGAAATGTCTCAGAACTTTCAAACCAGTCGATGATAACTGGATGGGAACGACAGAAGATTCACCAGAGTTAACTGCTTTAGTTTCTGTTATCAGGGGCTATGTCAAGGATTCATTATATAAACGAACCCATAATAATTGAGAGAAGTTGAAACAAAACTTTAGAAATTGTTCAGCTTCCCTGACCTATTTCAAATTCAAAATGCATGCAGTAGTATTTACGGACGTGCAATTCTCACATTTGATTTCCTTAGTTATAAGTAATAAATAGATTATTGTTTGTTCTAATTATAAGTGGGCTTTATTGTTGTGCGCATAGAATTTAAAACATGTATTTCCTCAAATTTTGAGGCAATAAGGTTAGATTCAGATAGGTACTTGAAGGAGAGGAATTTTCAATTCCATGATATGAGGAGGTAAGTTCAAATCTCTAGAAAACTCGATATCGGTTTCTGTTTTCTCTTAAGAATCATTGCATGTAGGTTTGTACACTTCTTGCAGCCTCGTACTGGGACTCTCCAATAATGGAACGTTTCGTTCTGGATCCGATTCAGATTCCTCCGTTTCAGGTACTATTTATTAACGATGGTCGCTTTCTCATTAATCTTGCGTTATTATCATCAGATTGTGTACATATGGAACATCGGTGATGATTATATGGATACCTCCATAAAACGTTTTCGAATCCATATCTGAAACATCATTTTTCTTTGGCAAAATAGCTGTTATTACGTAATATATAATCATTATTTCAATGGATAAAGTAACGAATATAGACTACGGTTATATGTATTTTACTGCATGTTGGTACAAATTTGGTCTATACCTCAATTTATCATTTTATGTGAGTTGTATAAAATAAAGAAAACCTTATCTTCTCACGATGAATTTAGGTGTTTCCAATACAAACATATCTTTCCTTGCTAAATTGAGGCAATTATTATTTTTCAATAAAAATTACACTCGTGATAAAACCGTTCTATTCCCGCCCGACCAACTTATAAGATTATGAGTAGTTTTATTTACGGAGATGGCATAATTAGTATTTCATATGGAAGTATTGGTACCACCTATGATCCATCATGCAATGCGATTTTATTAAAAGTCATTAGAAATAATTGTCACAATGCGGTTTGGATCATATTCGCTCGGAAAAGCAGTAAGCGGCTGAAAAACTAATATATTGATTATACTGATAAACAGTGAATTTATTGAACGAAATCTAATCATACTTTCAAACACTACTACCTACCCGCGTATAAACCTCATACTTAGTTTTGTTCAATCACCCTCACTTTTCATAAAACATCGCCTTACTGGATTACGTGAATTTTCTTACTGACGTGTGTTTCCGAATAAATTTACGAAAAAATATTGAAATTAAAATAGTTTTTTTGAGATTAGTATTATACATCATACTAAGATGCCGAGAGTGTGTGTAAACCATCTTGATAACTTCTGTTATATCTGCGGTCATTTTACTGTTAAAAGTCAACGTCGTAGTTTGACACCATTAGTTAAAAACTGTTATTTATTTATTTTGGTTTTCCGGCGCGAAATTTGGACAAAATCTAGACTCCTAGTGTTTGTTGTGCACAGTGTGTCACTCTATTAACATCAAGGGCTAAAGGATCTTGTCATATGCCGTTCGAAGTTCCAATGATATGGGTCGAACCGAAAGACCATGTATCAGATTTTCCCGTGAGGGGTTTTGTGTATTTCCTCCATCGGGCGCGTCCCCGGGTGGCGGATAGGGGAAGGCCCCTTAGATATGGCGGGTAGGGGATACCCCCATGGACCAAAAAAATACACACAAAAGAGATATGATGTCGAGGAAACATGAAGAAATGGTACCCCAGCCAGGTAAAGCGGTTAGCTCAGTATCCTGCCTGCTGTCGGAACACAGCGGCTGACGTTCGGATTCTGGGGAGGGCAATTCGACACTTTCAATTTTGGATATTAATCAGGAAGAAAGAGATAGAGAAAAGGGGCAGGTAACTATAGATCCGTTCAAAAGAGAAAGCAGAATTAACAGGACACCCCCTATGAAATCTACGCATGTAAGAAGTCACTCAGGGCGATTTTTCTTTGGAGAGAACGGAGGGTGAAAATCACTGATGAAAAGGAAGCTGGAGGACGTGCCTCTAAAGTTAAGCCCTACAGGGGAAAATAAGAATGAACATGAGAATAAGTATCTAAGACAAATGTTAGGCGACATCAAGAAGCTGGGTGAAATAATCGAGATAGCAAAGAGTGGAAGTGGCCGGGACAGAACAAGAAAGGACATCAGGGACTTGATTGGAAAAGTGTGCAGAACAAGCCTTTTAGTGGAACAAAGGATTTATTTGTCGGTTTGCGAAGTAAGGTCAGAGAGGAAGTATGAGAAGCTGGAGCAAGATATCGACTTGAGAACCACTCTTGAGGAAGAGAGAAAGAAGAGCAAAGAGCTGAGTGAAAGGTTGGAGAATATGATGAGAAGAAAAAGAGAAAAAGAAAATGACGAACGGGAAGAAAACTAGACCAAGGATAAAATCATCAACAGATGTAGTAATGACTGGCCGGAAAGTCACTTTAAAATCACGGAGATGAAAAGGGAGAGCCTAATGGATTGAGAAAATAAGGCAGACATTGCATACTGGAGAGAAGAGACCGAAAAAGCTAGAGATGAAGGAATTGAAAAAATCTTAGCTACGAGATTCCCGGAAATAGGAGAATTAGAAGAAATAGAAGGAAGAAGGGAGATTAAAATCACAAGAGAGTATGTTAGCGGAGGAGAACTTAAGACGAAGCAAACTTATATAACCGAAATGAAGGAAGGTAAGGATATGAATGAAACAATAGAAATACAGAGGAACTGGAAGGATAGTATAGTTAGGAATCAGAGAAAGAATTTAGCGATGGCATGCCACGGTGAAATTTCAAGTGAGCAGCTCAGAAGAATTGTAGAGTGTATTTTTGTTGAACGAAGCGTGTTGGTAACAATATTGAAGAAAAACGCCCATGGGCAGATGTCGTGCAAGAAAAAACCACCGAAAGAAAACAGGTCAGTAGAATAGGTAGAAACAGAGTAAATGTAAAAATGGAGGTTCAGGTAGGACTGGAAAAGGAGAATGTCATAAGGGAACTGAAAAAAAGAAAAAGTTAATCTGGAAGAGATAGAAGTAAGGGTGGATGAGATTAGAAGGAACGAAGGGAAAAACTTCATGATGGTAGTGTGTAGAAAACGAAGAAATGACGCAAACATAAGTTATCAAATAAAATGAAGATGAAAGTGAAAATGGAAACGGTAATCCTAAGAGGAGTGGATAAAGGGCTAAGCAAGAAAGAAATTGGATAGATTATCGAAGAAAAGGTTGGTAATGAACCTAATATTAGGATTTGCAATAGGGAAAGAACTGGTGAGAAAGATAAAGTAAGAGAGTTGATCAGAAAACGCTTTGTTGGTAAAGGATGGGATAGGTGGAATGTTGAAGAAATAATTGATCCAATAGAGTGCAATAAATGCAAAGAATATGGACATAAGGCAAATGATTGCAAAAATCAGAAAAAAGAAGAAAGATGCTATAATTGCGCGGAAGGCGGGCACGTAAAAAAGGATTGCAAAACGACAACAAGTGCTACCAATGCGGACAAAAAGGCACAGGGCAGGAAGAATGAATTGTCCCAAGTATAGAAATGCCGTGGAAGAAATCAAAAAGAAGAAAAGGGCAGGATATATCACTGAACATAATTCAGGTGGAACGACTGGTAGAGGGTAAGAGGGCGAAGAGCAAAAAAGGGACGAAGATAACAATTTAGAAACATTTCAAGAACAATAAAGTTGGCACAGCTGAACGTAGGGCGTAGCTTGAGATCACAGGATTTATTAGAAGAGTTAGCGGTGAGAAGAAATATAGATAGCGGGGATAATTAACGTGAAAAGAGCAAAGGAGGACATGCGAACAGTGTCAGACTCAAGAGGCGATGTGGGAATCACATTACTTTCTAGTAAAATTGAAGAAACGGGCAGAGGAGAGGGGTTTTGCAGGGTAGGGCTAAAAGAATTCAATATATTTTGCTGTTATTTTTCACCGAACAGGGATTTAGAAGAGTTCGAACGGTACCTGGAGGAACTAGGTTTTCAAGTTATACAATCGAAAAGGAAGGTGATACTAGGAGGAGACTTCAATGCCAAGAGCTGGGCATGGAATGAGGAAAGATAAGACAGAAGAGGAGTGATTATGAGAGAATGGATGGGAGATTTGGGACTAGTTGTTGCTAATGTTGGCAATCGTCCTACTTTAGTCAGGCGCGATCAGAAGTCAATCTTGGATATTACTATAGTGAGTGAGGAGAGGGAGGATAGAATGAGGAATTGGAGAGTTTTAGAAGAGGAAGAGACTTTGAGCCTTCATAGAGAAATGATGTTCGAAATATCAGAAAACTCAAATGTCAATGGGGAGGTGGTTCGGAAGATATTAGATACTAAGTACAGTTGGAACCATTCAGAATGGGTGGAAACGTAGAAATCCAAGGAAAGGAATGCTAATGGAGAAGGAGTGGCAGAAGTGACCAAGATGATACAACAAACAAATGAGCGGGTAATGGATAGGAAAAAACTGTTCAAAGAAAAAAGTGAAGTTTACTGGTGGTGTAAGGAGATAGCCGTGAAGAGAGGGAAGCGCATAAAATGAATAAGGAAGATAATTAGAATGAGGAGGACAAGGAATGCAGAGGATGAGCATATATGATTGGAATCCGAATATAAGGTTAAGAGGAAAGAACTGAGAACGGAAATATACAAGAGTAAGCAAAAGAAATGGAGAAAGCTGGTAGAGGAGGTTCAGAAAGATGTTTGGAGACAGGGATACAGAATAGTGATGGGAAAACTCAAGAAGCAAGGCTTAAAGATCAGTGCAGAGAGAAGAATGAATATAATAAATCAACTATTCGAATGTAATAGTACAAGAGACAGTGAGAGTTATGGTGTGAAATCGGATGGCACAGAAGTTTCAATAAGTAAGGAGGAAGTGGAGCAGGCGCTGCATGAGTTGAAAGAAAAAAATGCACCTGGTCTGGATGGTGTTACCACAGAGGTTTTGAAGGCACTGGCGAGAGTCGAGGACGGATAGAGAGATTGTTCACTAAAATTATCAGGATTGGAGAGTTTCCTAACGAATGGAAGGTAGCGGAAGTAATTCTCAAAGAGAAACCAGGGAAAGATGGTGAAGAAGCTAGTGCCTTCAGACCAATATGTTTGATACCAAGTGGGACTGAGTTGTTCGAGAAGGTGATTGAAAGAAATAGAAGAGAAATGTCCATTGTTGAGTTTCCAGTTCTGTTTTAGAAAGGGGCTGTCAGCCATTGGTTCCATAGATAGAGTAAAGAGGGCTGCAAAGATGGAAATGGAGGAACCGATTTCAGCTAGGAGTTTGTGTTTGCTGATTACGATTGATATAAGCAATGCGTTCAACACCGTGCCATGGGATGCCATAATAAAGGACATGAAACGTAGAAGGGTAAGCGGTTATTTGGTAAAATTAGTGCATAGCTATCTGAAAGACAGGGAACTACAGGATGAAAATGGTATTAGGTACAGAGTTGGTAGGGGAGTGCCTCAGGGATCGGTGTTGGGTCCACTCTTATGGAACATCGCCTTTGATGAGGTCCTCATAATAGAGATGCCTGCGGAGGTAGAAAGAACTGCATATGCAGATGATCTGGCACTGTTGGTGCAAGGGAAGCGGAGATGGAAGTGAAAGAAAGAGCCGAAACGACGGTGGAACTTGTACGGAATTGGATCGAGCAAAAGGGCATGAAGATGGCGGAGAAAAAACGGAAATGGTGTAGTTATCAGGCAGAAAGCAGGTGGATTGGGAATGGAGAATGAAGCTCGGAAATACGGAAGTAATAGCTAAGACAGAAGTACCCAAGAATATGGCTGGACACGTCGGAGAAGTAAATAAGAAAGCAACAAGGGCCACAGAATCCCTAAGAAAATTGATGCATAAGGTTGACTGATTAGATGACGGCAAAAGGAGACTGCTTGCGAGTGTGGCACACTCCATCGTATTCTATGGAGCAGAGATATCGGTAGATGGGCTTCAACTGCAATGTAATAGAAGGAAGCTTGGAAAGGTGGATATGTTGCTAAGCATAGGTATTACCAGGGCATATAGAACAGCGCCAAAAGCTAGAGTGGTTCTGATAGCGGGTATGATACCGCTAGAGGTAAAGTGCTGGGTAATGAGAGAGATCTGAGATAAAAGAATGACAAAGGAAAGCATAAACTGAAGAATGAAGGAGAAGTGGAGGAAAGAATGGAAGAGAGAAGAAGATGGAAAGTGGGGAGGAGCGTTGTTCGATCATTGTTGGAATGAGTGCATGGTAAGAGAGTATGGTACCCTGAGCTACTGGATGACGCAGGTCTTGACGGGCCACGGTTGCTTCGGCAGCTATCTCTGGAGAATCGGTAACAGGAGCGAAGGGGAATGTAGGACTTGTGGATATTCGAGTGCAGGGATATGGAAGAGTATAGGAGGAAAACGGAGGCAAAATTGAAATGTCGAATGGTGGTGGATGAGCTGGAAAAATAATGTTGGATAGCGAGGAGAGCTGGACAGACGAGCGAGATGGTGGAAATTATGGAATTATAAGGAGAAAACTGTAATTCGGAAGAGCAAGGGAAGACTAGAGACCCATCATATCCCTGAAGTCATGCCACCAGGTATTCCGGGGATAGAGATGAAGACCGGTGGGCAGTTTTTTAGTGGGAAGGCAGAGATCTGGACTTAAACCCACAGTAGCCCCAGGTGATCCGGGCGTCTGTTAGCAGATTTTTCCCCCATCGCAACAATGTATCAGATTTTTATTCCTGCCAAACTTCTATAAAAGGTATTAATCACAAATCTCTCCCAATCTACAATATGCTCAAAGACCTATCCAACACAGTGATGGTTTATCTATTCCTCAGCATCCAGTAAACATGGATGGCGTGACAGAAGAAAATGTATCCGATAGTTCAGATTCCGATCCGACTTTTGAGCCCAACACTTCAAACAGAGATCCTCATTTTATAGCTCAGAACGATCTCAATAACTTGGTACGTGATTTGAATCTCAGTAAAAGACAGGCCGAACTGTGGGCGTCCCTGACTTCATGACTGGAATTTATTGGAAAAAAAATACCAGAATATCCGTATACAGAGCTCGACAGACGCACTTCTCACGTTTTTCTTTCTCAAGATGGCAATATAGTGATTTGCATTGACATCCCCTCAGAGATGACGGATTTGACGTTTGAATATAAAACATCTGACTGGCGGTTGTTTATAGATTCCTCAAATGTTAGTTTGGAAGCTGTATTGTTGATGGTAATAAATACCCTTCCTTACTGGTCGCTCATGCTACTGAAATGAAAGAATCATATAAAAATATGAAATCACTGCTAGAACATAATAAATATAACTTATATTCCTGGATAATACGTGGAGATTTGAAAGTATTTACTATTTTCCTTGGTCTAGAGCTTGTATACACAAAAACTTGTTGTTTCCTCTGTGAGTGGGACAGTCGAGATGAAAAACATCATTGTCAGAAAAGAGTGGCCTAAGCGAGACGCTGTTATACCAGGTCAACAAAATATTCTGCACACTCCTTCAATAAATCCTGAAGATGTATGGCTACCTCCATTGCATATCAAACACGGACTAATGAAAAATTTTGTCAAAGCTATGGATAAAAATGGAGATGGTTTTTGTTACTTGAAACAAAAATTTCCAAAAATCAGTGATGCCAAAATAAAAGAAGGAATATTTGTAGGGCCACAAATAAGAGACCTACTGGCTGATGAAGAGCTTGAACAAAATCTTAATCACATCAAAAAATCCGCATGGGCATGTTTTTGAAATATTGTTCGTAATTTTCTTGGAAACCACAGGGCGGAAAACTATGAACAGGTAGTCAACAACCTCTCAGCGGCTTACAAGGATATGGGATGCAATATGTCGCTCAAGATTCGCTTTTAACACTAGCATTTGGATTTTTTTCCTCAAAGTTTGGGAGCCGTTAGCGACGAACACGGTGAGCAGTTCCATCAGAACATATACAACATGGAAAAAAAGTACCAAGGCAAATGCAGTCCGGATATGTTAGCTGACTACTGCTGGACACTCAAAAGGGATGTACCTGACGCTAAATATTCTCGAAAATCCTGAATAAAAGTTAATATAAGTTATTTTTCCTTCATTTGAAACTTTTTTTCACCGTTTTTACTTAAAAAACGATTAATTGCTGTTGCAAAAAAACGGAGGATAATCGAAATTTACTAAAAATTCAGATTAGTTACAGACTAGTTGTACACGAAATAAACCCATTAAATTCCATTTAACTTTCATTGAGGTCATTTTTGTCTATCAGTGTTATTGACGATGACGTAATAAACAAAATTAATAAACCGTTGAGTATTTGAAAGGGGTCAGAATTTCGATGAACTTGGGCTTGTGTTCATTTTTTCAGCTAAACCAGATGTAATGGATTTCTCTCGCACGCTTGCACATTTTTGTATTTTTTATGGTTAGAAATTAATAATTTTGACTTTCAATACATTAAGCTTCAAAATAGGGAATATTTGAAAATGAGAATGATAGAAGAAGACCAAATCGACCGAAACACTCGGTTCTTGGATCGGAGAAGTGATTTCAGACAATTTTTTATGAGACAGATAAAATTGCCATGCTTAGAGCTTCTGGTGAAGAACTTTTGCCTCATATGAAAGTTATTTTAACGTTGAACGGATGCAGTAAGACAACTGGGAAGCATGTGTAACTTTAAAAGTAACAAAATATGAACCGAATAAATGAAAATTTCAAGCAGACCTAGTAATGAAATTAGTTGATTCTCTTTGTCATGAAATCTCCTCTGCAATAAATCCTAAAGAAAGCAATATGGTTTTGTCGATTATGAAATTTCAATTTTAGTATGTACTTAACAGATGCAGAAAAGTCGTAGGCTAGTACATACTTATATGGTATTACTGGAATTAAATCCATATGCTTTTCTGTTAGTACTAACATCCGAATGTGAAGCAGTCCTTGTTTTCTTGAAAGATCGATAAAAAAGTTTTTCGTGTGTTAAAAAAAAATTAATTTTTATTGAAAACATACTGTTGAAGCCAAGGCTGACTTGATGAACATTAATCGCACCAGGAAAATCAACCGTAATGAAGTGGTTTGAAACATTCAAACGATGCGAAATGAGCGTCGAAGATGATGCATAGAGTGGACGACCAAAAGAGACTATTACCGACGGAAACACCGAAAAGCCCTCAAAATAATTTTGAATGAACTTAAAGCAAAGTTTATGGTGAATCTGAAGATATTAAATGAACGTGTGGGGCATATAATACACTCCCGACAAAAATTGTCGCATCACCCTACTTTAACGACAATATTATATAAACTTTTTGGTTGGTCATTCAAGACTCGCTTGGTAACTTCAAGAAGTGTGAAATAAGAAGATATCATTCAAAAGAGATGAGTTTATGATGGAAAATATCAACAATTTTTGAGTTAATGAAAAATTAAAAAATTCTACCATTCCCAAACATTCGCGAAGAGATCAATCAAATAGCATCGAATGGTTACTAATCATTTTCAAAATCGAGTGTTTCCTCCCCGGGCCCTAATTACTGCCAGTATACGTCTCGGAAGCCCCTCAAACAAATTTTGGATGTACTCTTGAGTTCCAAATTTGAGGAAGCAGATTTTCTAGTTGTTGCAGTGTTCCTACGTTGCTGAATTTGCCACCCCAATCAATGAGCCAAAGGGTACAGCATGGGGTTCACGGATATCTGCGATGTATCTGGCCGCTGTCATTCTTCCATTATTTCCTAGGAGTAACTCAGTTCGACCATGGAAAGAAATGCCTCCCAACACCATTACTGAGTCCCCTCCGAAGTTTTTGGTTTGCCGGATATTGCATTGCTGATACTGTTCCTCACGTCGTCTGTATACAGGCATGCGTCTTTCATTTGATACTAGACAGAACCTGGACTCGTCGGGAAAGAGAACATTCGACCATTCTGGAATACCCCAATTTGCATGTTCCCTCGCAAACTGAAGTCTTGCAACTCGATGCTCTCTGGTGATGCGCGGGCCGGTAGAAGCCACCCTTGGTCTGACATCGTCTTCTCTGAGCCTGTTCCTAACAGTTTGCAATGAAATATGTACATTTCTGGAAAGTGCAATTTCATTTTATAGCATTCTAGCCGTACAGTGCCGAACTCTTAGTGCAGTTAAACGAAGCCAACGATCATCAACTGGTGTTGTTATCTGATTTCTTTCCTGTCCGGCCTTCTTCCATATTCCCCTGTTTCGTGGTATCAATTGATTGCTCTTGAAATAGTGCTTTGGTTAATATTCAACAAGTTAGCCACGTAACGTTGGCTTCGCCCCTCCTCTAGAAGAGTTACAATTATTACCACTTCATGATCACTCGAATAGCATCCAGGACGTTCAGAAGCCATTACAATAAATTCAAAGATTCGAAAATCAACAAAAAATACAGAAAACTTGCATTAATTTAGCGTGAAAACTGAAGAGAAATTGAATGAATACTGATAGTCAAATAAACTCATTATTGTTTCAGACGTGTTTGAGATCATATGAAAACAAATGTTACTACATAGATAAGATTATCTTCCCCTCATATGTCCAAAAACATATGTTGACAAAGAAACTGCGATGAAGCTGCTGAATCAATTGTGGAATTCAGAATACCAGATGATGCGACAATTTTTGTGGTGTGTGTATATGCATATTTAGACATGTGAAAGCTTTGTACCAAGTGGTTGCCTCACAATCGATCGAAAACAACAACAGTGTGATGATTTAGAGCCGTGTTTAGCAATATTCAACCATAAGAAAGACGATTTTTTCATGGATATATTATAATGGATGAAATGGGAAAATTGAGGAAAGCTTTTTTAAGTATACATTATACAACATGTAAGATGAAGTCTGAACACCCCAGGTTGGAACTGCAGTTGGTGTGATAGGCACCACTCATCGAGAAGAGGCCGAAGTTTAAGCGGAAAAAGCTCACCACCTGCAGTACAGTTCCTCGCAGCCTAAGCTGCTCTGACATTACTTTTAACCCTACAGTTGATCTTCGTCTTCGTTCTTTACTGATGACGCAAACAAATTTACAACAACCCCCTAACTAATTCAAATCAGCTCCAAGAAGATCTTACCTGCATCAATCACTGGCCTTCGGATTTGCTTTTGCTCTTAAATCCGGGTAAATGCAGGGTTCTCCAAATTGGTGAAAATAACCAATATCACTTAGCAGGTAATCCAATTAGTATCACGATAAAGCAGTTGGGCTTGGGGGTAACTGTCACTGAGAACCTGACGAGTTCAGCTTATATCAAAAACATCAGCTCTAATGCTGCAAAGTTTTATTATACATTCCAAAGATCACTTAGCAGGTAATCCAATATCACTTAGCAGGTAATCCAATTAGTATTACGATAAAGCAGTTGGGCTTGGGGGTAACTGTCACTGAGATCCTGACGAGTTCAGCTTATATCAAAAACATCAGCTCTAATGCTGCAAAGTTTTATTATACATTCCAAAGATCCTTCAACCAGCTACTTGCAGCTTACTATATCGGATTTATATTAGACCAATATAGGAATTTGATGGACAAGTCTGGTTTCCCACACTCACGAAAACTTGCGAACATACAGGGACAATAACTAGAACGGCCGCATGAAACCAGACTAGAACAACCGTTTGAGAATGTTCGGCCTTCGCCTTCCGGGTGACCTAATTAGGCCGAGGCTCGTTCAGGTGTCATCTTTCTCTTCTATTTAATATTAATGAAAATCGACGCCTCCGTGTTCATAATTTTAAATTATATAGATGAAAATTCAAGATACTAGAATGCCAAGAATATCCTACCAACCGAGTTTTCTATAGATGGATAAACTGCCTGCTGACATCATGAACGGTACCTCTATAAACTTATTAAAGAACAAATTTGATATAGAGGATGATTGACAATAATAATGTCTTGTCCATTATTCTTTTTTTTCGTTTTACATTTTCTTCTTTGTTATATTTATTTTTGGGGTTTTGTAAAATAGATCCCAAGATGTGTAACAACTTTTTATGTAATTTATGAGTTTATTGAGTAATATAAGCTAGCCCTTAACTGTTGTTCATTAAAAATAATGATGATAATAACAATAATAAAAATGATGAATCTGGATTTATCCCTACAATCCAGAGTTCAATTGACAGTCAACCGAGTGGACTGTGAAGAACCAGAACCAAACTTGGATATGCAAGAGTCGGCAAGCAAGGTTATGGGACCATTATTCTGGGATGCGCATGGTATTATATTCATAGATCCCCTCTCAAGGGACCAGACAATAGTGAGTATTTCATAGCATTATTAGATCATTTAAAGGTTCAAATAAGGAAAAAATGGCCTCATTCGAAAAATTGGCTGTTGAATTGCTTCCCTATCGACCGTATTCTTCAGAACAGACCTCCAGTGACTTTTCCTGACTGCTGATCTCAAAAAAATGTTCGCTGGAAAAAAATTCAGCACTGATGAAGAGGTGATCGCTGAAAGTGAGAGCAATTTTGAGGTAAAGAGAAATCATAGAATAAAAAGGTTTCGAAAAATTATATGTCGGCTATAATCGTTGTATTACTGTCGAAGGTGACTAAAAAAATTGATTTTCACCAAAAAAATATGTTTAACTATGTTATCTTATAGATTTTTCGGCCCTACTGTTAACGAAGTTTGTACTTAGTTGAGAGGTTGTCGACCCTGCGTTACCTCTATATTTTCTCTGAAAGTACGGTTGATGATGAAAGGGCCAACAATCCAAACCAATTCAAATGAATTCGTCAACAGGAATAACATTCTATAGCAATTTCAATGATTCATCAATTAATTACAATTTCTATATTTTCCAAATATTCCTGTTACCAATTTACGTGTGGAAAACGTTCTGTTTGTAGATTACACGCATCAGGAGTTGCAGTGTAAACAATACACGTGATATGTTTGTTGAATCAACAGGTGTTGTTTGAAGCGTACGCTACATTATTTAATTTCCTACAAAAAAGGAAATTTTTTCTAAACCCATAATTATTCAATTCATGCATCAGGAACTTTCCATACTGATTTAGAAAACGTGTGAGTAATATGTCAATTTTAAACTTACAGGCAACTTCTCCAACAAGTCGAACAATGCATGAAGAAGTTTTGTTGAAAAAAGATTGTAAAACGAAAATTGAACTCGGTGCCGGTCAACTTCACTGTTTCCTTGAAATTTGTTTTCGTTTTTTAATGTGTCATATAAAACTGTTAATTCCGTATCTTTTGATGCGAGAATCAGTTGAATCGAGAAGCGAAATAAATAGGGCATGAAAATGAACTGACTGAAAATGTATTTGGGTGCATACATCAGTCAACTCCAGGAGATCATTGTTACTTGCTTTCAGTACTTGTCTGGAAGAAAATATATATATATATATATATATATATATATATATATATATATATATATATATATATATATATATATATATATATATATATATATATTCAAGTGAGAAAGGACCATATACAGATTCTGGTAGTGAATACTGTCCATCTGATGTTGATTGTCGGGGTCCGAGTCGAAGAAAAACAATTTTTCGTTTTCAGCCGAATAACGATCAAAATATAACTACGTACTAACTGCTTTTAATCAGGGTCTTTGGCATTATGGAGGTGTTCGGATATGCGCGAGTTCGGATTATCGAGGCCCTACTGTAACTTAACAGGATCTTCCATCTCAAACGAGCTAGTCTTTATTATTATATTATATATATATATATATATATATATATATATATATATATATATATATATATATATATATATATATATATATATATATATATATATATATATATATATATATATATATATATATATATATATATATATATATATATATATATATATATATATATATATATATATATATATATATATATATATATATATATATATTATATATATATTGTTGGCAACCCTTATTCAGCAGATATTCATTTTTATCTATAATCAACCTACGCAATTATGACGTAAATGCATTCACCTATAAATATGTGCAGCAATTCCATTGCGAATTAAGTTCATTTCTATATTCCAAACAAGCAACATCTCCAGTGTATAAATATAAATAGTGCCATAAGTTAAGTTAATTATAAACAACGTATATCTACGATTGTAACCAAAGTTACTTTCATCTATTTTACATAATAAAACAAACATATTCAAGTTCCAAGTTTTATTCCAAGTGTCTGATTCTGACAAGTTCTCAAATCTCAAATAAAGCCCTAGTGTGCCGGTAAAAGTGCCACATATCAAATAAAGCCCTAGTGTGCCGGTAAAAGTGCCACATATCAAATAAAGTCCTAGTGTGCCGGTAAAAGCGCCACATCCTACAAGTTTCGTGCCTTTCCTTCCTGAAAGCGTCACTGGTGTCAGAAGTCCTGCAGTCCTGCTACTTCCCCTTGACTGTCGCTCCCAACCGGGAATACGACATAAAATTGGTGTCAGAAGTGGGATAGAAAAAAAAATTTTTGGTATCACACAAGTGATATAGATACAAAAGTTGGTATCACATCGTGGGATAACGAAGTATTTGGAAAACTAGCAAGTTTCTTTGGGTAGAAGACCATTGATTCGCCTACTTCCAAATCATTCCGAGCAAAGGAGATCTTCAGGTAGAATACTGTACGATCGTCGATATTGCTAGAGGAGCACCTCGTCGGAAGACCTTCCTGCCTTGCATCGCCATCGAAAATCAGATACTCATCTACAGATCTTCAAGAAACAAGAAGAATCTTCAACTGGAACTACAAGTAAGCAAATACTATTGCATATTCTAGTGCATTTCTCAATTTTAAATTAAAATTTGTATTGTCAATTGAACAAACAAATATTCTCTTATATAACTATGGCTCAAAAATCAAATCATTCCTCACCAAACCCGAGTGTGGACGGCAATGAATCAGATGCGAGTGAAAATATCGAAATATTACCTCTATCTGTTCTTTTAAATTCATTAAGCCTTTCACTGGAGATAGAAACGAACTTCACACATTTATAACTAACGTTAATTCAGCATTTTCATTAGCACAAGTGAACCAAAAACCAAGTCTTTTCTTATTCGTGGTATCACAACTATCTACAAATGTAATTAACGAAATCGATATTCAAGACATTGACAGTTGGTATTCTTTAAAAACCAGACTAAAACTTTATTACAGTCAAACAAAACATGTCGCACAAGCTCATGAAGAACTTGAAAATTTAAAACAAATGTCAAACGAAAATATTTCCAATTTTTCAAACGAGTTGAAAAAACAAAAACGAATGTATCCAAGCTGAACTTTTAAATTCCGAAGCAAACGAATTCGCCGGACAGAAAATAGCGATTCAAAGAACCGCACTACGAAGATTTATAATTCACTGCAGACCCGAAATAAGTCAAATGCTTAGGGCACGAGAGATAAAACTCTTAACGAAGCTTACGATTTAGCTCTTCAAGAAGAAAAAATTTTAAATTACGTGAAACCTCACAAATCAACCAATTTATATTGTTCAATTTGCAAGATGACAAATCATCCAACACAAAATTGCAAAAGAAAAAATATACAAACTCAAATCAAAATACTTATCCAAGTACAAGCAAGAAAACAAATGATTCCCAGCAATCAAAATATTTCTGCTCTTTCTGTAAAATACCAGGTCACTCTATAGAATATTGTAGAAAAAAATTCAAATCCTAGAGTGAACCATTTAAACGAATCAGGTCAATCTCCGATGGATGTCCCAGAGATCCAAGACCAATTACAAGAGACATTCAACGACAAGAATCAGAATCACGTCGAACTTCAACAAATGTTCAAACAAATATAAAAATATTCAAATACACGAAATTCCTTATGAACGGATAAGTCAAACATTAAATGCAAATAATCTCGAAATATTGACTTTTTACTTAGAAAATTCGCCAAATAAAAAATAAAATTTCTTATTGATAGCGGAGCATCTATCACAATTATCAAAAATACGGCATTAATTCCAAGCGAAACAATATTAAATACGAAAGAATTAATTCAAGTTCGAGGAATTCATCCAAAAACAAGTATCGTTTCATTAGGTACAACAGTACTATCATTGTGTCTACCAAACGCAACAATTACGCAAAAAGCACACGTTGTTTACGAAAAGAAATACGATTAGACGGCTATGACGGAATATTAGGCACAGATTTTATGAAAGATCACCATTCAGTTATTGATTACAATAACAATACAATAAAAATAGATCATATCATATTACCATTCAAAGAAGATTATATTCAAAACAATATTGAATACGCAAATAAAATTATATTATCTGCAAGAAGTGAAACTATAGCAGAAGTTAAATTATCTAATTGTTTACCATTAGGAATTATAATCAATCAAGAAATACAAAGAGACGTACTCATTCCTAATACCTTAGTAAACAATAATAATCAAAAAGCTTATATACCTATTTTAAATTTATCACACAATGAAATCATTATTGATAAACCAACATTTGAGTTAGCTGAAATTATTCCTGAAGAAATTGTTAACTTAACACAAATCCAGCCAACGAAGCGTGGAACTTTACTCAACAATAATTTGAGACTTAATCATTTAAACAAAGAAGAAAAAGAATCTATTATTCAAATTTGTCAACACTACTCTGATTTATTTTATCTACCAGGTGATATTCTTACTACGACAGATACAATTAAACATTCAATTACTACGTCGTCAAATGCACCTGTTAACGCAAAATATTATAGGTATCCAAAATTTATGAGGAAGAAGTTAAAACTCAAATTAATGATATGCTAAAACAAGATATCATTAGACCCTCATATTCTCCTTATTCAAGTCCTGTTTGGGTAGTTATGAAAAACAACAACCCCATAGCAAAAGAAAAATTACAGATTAGTCATGGACTATCGTAAACTAAATGAAGTTACAATAGGGATAGTTACCCTTTACCAAATATTGAACACATACTAGACCAACTTGGAAACTCAATTTATTTCACAACACTAGACTTAGCGTCAGGTTTTCATCAAATCGAAGTCAAAGAAGAAGACAAATATAAGACAGCTTTTAGCACCCCTACTGGTCATTTCGAATTTAATAGAATGCCATTTGGATTAAAAAATAGCCCTGCTACATTTGTCAGACTAATGCAAATAGTATTGTCAGGATTACTAGGCATTTCATGTTTTTGTTATTTAGACGATATTGTTGTCTATGGTTCATCATTACAAGACCACAATAAAAACTAAAACAAGTTTTGATCAATTAAGACTTCATAATCTAAAACTACAACCAGAAAAATGTAACTTTTACACAAAGAAATAACATATCTAGGTCATTTAATTACAAATCAAGGTGTAAAGCCAGACCCAAAAAAAATTGAAGCTATATATAATACGGGCACACCGAAAAATACAAAGATGATCAAAAGTTTTCTCGGATTCATCGGATACTACCGAAAATTTATAGAGAATTTCTCACAAATTTCTAAACCATTAACCTCCTTTTACGTAAAAATACTAAATTCAACTGGGGAGAATCACAAGAAAAAGCATTCCAAGAATTGAAACGGATTATCACAAGTGATAAAATACTTATTTATCCAGATTTTTCTAAACCATTCACTCTTACAACAGACGCATCAAATGAAGCTATTGGATCAGTATTATCTCAAGATGTCAATGGACAAGAACGACCAATCGCTTACTACTCCCGAACTCTGTCAAAAACAGAACAAAATTATTCTACTACTGAAAAAGAATTACTAAGTATAGTAGACTCATGTAAACATTTCAGACCTTATTTATTCGGTTCAGAAAAATATTTATTGTCACGGATCATAAACCGTTAATTTATCTCAAAACTAGCGCCGATCACTCAGGTAGACTCGGACGATGGCAAACATTACTCATGGACTATAACTTTGAAATAAAATACAAAAAGGAACTGAAAACAAAAATGCGGACTTCTTAAGCAGAATCCCGTTCGAAAAAGTAAATGTATATCGTGAAGAAATTGAACTAGAAACCAATAATGACGAACTTAGTTTCGAAAATTTTCAAATATATCATCAACAAACTATAAACACTAAAGAATTAAAAACTTCTAATTTGCCTTTACAAAAGATTAAAAATCTAGTCATTCCATTTTCTTTAGATTTATCTCAAAGAAACATTTACTACAATTATGTTAATGAGCGTATAAAAATATACCTACTAAAAATCGAATTACTGAAGTATGTATGTTAAAGAAACCCGACCAAAATATATTTCTTATTTTTATAAAAGAATCAATAAATGATTCAGTCACATACAAACAATTATTTGAAACAATGAAACATTTGAAAATGATATTGGATGTGAATAAAATTGATAATTTCACTATTACAAACATTCCAGATACGGAATTAAAAATAAAAAGTGATACTTTTCACAGTTTACTAGAATATTTATTCAGAAATAGAAATTATGAGATTTTAAAACATCCTAGAACATTAATCACCGATAAGGATCAAATAAAACAAATTCTTTATGACAATCATGATACTCCAATCTCAGGTCACCAAGGCTTTGAACGAACTTATGATAAAATAAAAACTATTATTATTGGGACAATATGAAACAAGACATAAGAGATTATATCAAATATTGCGAAACATGTCAAATGTCAAAAACTGATTTTAGAAATAATAAAAGCCCCATGCAAATAACTACTACCTCCAGAAGATTCACTGAACAAATAGCTTTGGATATAGTAGGACCTTTACCAATAACGAAAATGGCAATCGATTCATATTAACAATTCAAGATGATTTAACAAAATTTATTCAAGCATTCGCCATGGAAAGTCATGATGCTCAAAATACTGCCATACATTTCTTGAAATTTTGTACTCAATACGGATTTCCCGAAACTATTCTAACTGATCAAGGTATGGAATTTACCTCCAAAACAATGAAAGAATTAAATAAAATGATGTCTATGAAACATAAATTAACTACTCCTTATCACCCTCAAACCAATGGAGCTCTAGAAAGGACTCATCTCACACTAAAAGACTACTTCAAATGTTATGTAAACAAAGACCAAAACAATTGGGACGAATTTTTGAATCTTGCTACTTATTGCTATAACACAAATACTCAAAAAAGCACTCAATGCACTCCATACGAATTAGTATTCGGACAAAAAGCAAGAATTCCAAATATTATAACAAATCCTACCGAAAACCAAATTACTCTGAATTAGCGAATGACATCGCGAAAAATTGAAATCATCACGAGCCGCAGCTGTTGAAAATCAAATAAATTCTAAAGAAAATCGAAAGCTCATTATGATAAAACGCATCATAGAACTTATACATTCAAAGAAAATGATAAAGTAATTCTCTGCGACTCTTACGCAAAAACACGTCTAAAAGACTCTGCAAAAATTTCAAAGGACCTTATAAAATAATTCAAATACATAATAATCAAACTGCTACTTTAGAGATAGGAAATAAATTGAAAACCTATCATTTTAATCAACTGAAACCATTTTATGAACTTTCAGATAATGCAAACGAACAAAATGACTCCGATATGGACATTGATTATGATCCTTCACTGGACGACCCAGGTCCTAGCAACCGCCAATGATTTTAAGATTACTGCGATAAACGAATCGTCAGGCATATTATTTCAAGACCTAGGACAAGTTAAACTATCAAACGAAGTTTACACTCTATTAACCTTTATTAATCTTACGCATATCAATGAAAAGATTACTATGTTGAATAATTATTATAGCATATCTAAAGATATTTGCAACTTAGCAAGGTCGAGTCACATAAGCAACGATTGTTACAATCAGCTGAAATATATCAGAACAAAACTCAACTCAATTCAATCTTTATTCAATATTGTCGCTCATAAAATCGACACATACACTACTCGACACAAACGAGGCCTAATAAACGGCATTTCTTACGCAACAAAATGGCTCTTTGGAATACCAAACTCAGACGACGCAGATTTCTATTCAGACTCGATAAATCAATTGATAAATAATCAAAAACAAACAGATGTTTTAATGCAACAACAAGTTTCCATCATATCTGGAACAATTACTAATTTTAATAATTCCCTACAGAGGATGAACGAAAACGTAATTACTTTGAATAAAAATTTGAAAAATTTCAATAAATTCCAAAATGACGTCTCACAAGTTATAAACGAAGTTGATACTGAGATTCAAATATCAAATCATTTAATACTTTTAATAGAAATGTCAGACGAACTTTCCTCTTTACTGAATCAATACGTCAACGACATATCCTAATATCCAACGGTATCATTAATTACAACATATTACAACCAGAAACGTTGTATAACGAATTACAAAAGTCTCTACCAAACACTCGTTACCAATTCCTTTAACAATCGAAAACATTTTCATGTATTATAAAATTATTGAATTAAAATCATTCATAAGAAATGATATATTGGTAACTTCTTTTAAAATACCCTCGTAAACGGCGACAAATATGAGCTCTACGAGATGTTTCCTTTGCCAGTACCTCATACTGAAGACACAACATTATTTTCTTATATAGAACCAGATAAGCCATATATTATTATTTCTAATAACAAATATTACTATGATTACTTAGACCATTTGGACAACTGTCTTGAATTTACCCTGCTAAATGGTTATGCAAGAGAATATCTACTATTAAGAAAATAACTTTAGATATTGAAAATTGTGAAGTACAATTGTTAAATAATAATTATATGAAAAATTTACCTAAATCATGTAAAACAAAAACTTTATTGCTGAGTTAGAAATATGGCATAAACTCAAATTTAACAAGTGGTTCTATAGTGTGACTTTTCCTACGCAACTCTCAATAGTGTGTCAAGATAAATCCACAGTGACGGAGAGAATTGATAAATTAGGAATTTTAGAATTACAGCCAAATTGTAAGGCTTTTACAAGTAATGTTATCTTAGAAATAGAAACTTATATTGGTACTGATGAATTATCAAATGTTTTACCTTTAACAAACATTAACCAAGAAGATTGTTGTAAACACTTGAAAAAAATATTTCTCTAAATGGCATAAAATTAGAGCCAATCAAATTAGCAAATCTTGACTTAAAAGAATTAAAATATGCACAGCATAAACTCAATGAATTTGATGAGCAATTACAAGCTCAACTAAACAAACCTTTTATTATAAAACGATCTTCATGGTTCATATCTATTCTGTATATTATTTTAAGTATTATAATCTTAATAATTATTTTAAGAATACTTAAATGGTTTGGAATTATCAGTCTTATGAAAAGTTTATGTTGCTTTTCACCAAAAGAATCAAAAATGTACAAGGATGTTTACCTTGTTTTCAAATATTCAATCAATGCAATCAGAAGCAAGAATCTGAACCATTTAAAGTAAAATATCATAGGAAACAATACCCTTAGAATATTTAACAAATTTGTCAGAACAAAAGGAGTCTCTTCCTCAATCATTAAGAAGGTCAAAACGACTAAGTAATAACTTCAAAATTCAATCTACTTAATAATGTTGAATTATTCTCCAAATTTTGTTCTGATTAATAACTAACAAAAATTTTAATTAACCCCGAGATGTTGGCAACCCTTATTCAGCAGATATTCATTTTATCTATAATCAACCTACGCAATTATGACGTAAATGCATTCACCTATAAATATGTGCAGCAATTCCATTGCGAATTAAGTTCATTTCTATATTCCAAACAAGCAACATCTCCAGTGTATAAATATAAATAGTGCCATAAGTTAAGTTAATTATAAACAACGTATATCTACGATTGTAACCAAAGTTACTTTCATCTATTTTACATAATAAAACAAACATATTCAAGTTCCAAGTTTTATTCCAAGTGTCTGATTCTGACAAGTTCTCAAATCTCAAATAAAGCCCTAGTGTGCCGGTAAAAGTGCCACATATCAAATAAAGCCCTAGTGTGCCGGTAAAAGTGCCACATATCAAATAAAGTCCTAGTGTGCCGGTAAAAGCGCCACATCCTACAAGTTTCGTGCCTTTCCTTCCTGAAAGCGTCACTGGTGTCAGAAGTCCTGCAGTCCTGCTACTTCCCCTTGACTGTCGCTCCCAACCAGGAATACGACAATATATATATATATATATATATATATATATATATATATATATATATATATATATATATATATATATATATATATTATTATTTCTTATCCTTTAGTGAGTGGAAAAATTTGGCGGAAACCATTATTGAATAATTCTGCTTGAGGGACATCTTTATCCGTATATTCGAGTCTTGAAAGAACAACCCCCTCAGACGGTTACTTCAACCTTTCAAAATTAAACAGGCTAAAGGGGTTGAGCGATACCTTATTCGAAAACTGTTAGAAGCCTTTTTACAATGGTGTACGAAAAGAGTAATCTTCATTAATGTTTTTCGCAAGAAAATCAATTTCTATCCCAAACGAGCCACGTTGTATATTTTGGCCTATGTCAACATTATTAGAGAAAGGGAAAACAAATAAATTTATATTTCGAAGGGTAATCTTTCGAGGGCAGTTAGCGTCTGCGACCATCAACCAGTAAATTCACTTACCTTGAGGTTCTAGATAAGGAAAGTAGGTTTTGTTGTGGTGTTTTTGAAGCCCGTTTTACAGACCACAACAATCTTGCAAAGGTTTTGATGTTTTATTTTTATTACATTTTTTTCTGATTCATCAGGAGGAGAGATTAAATTTAGATTTTGAAGCAATATAAATCCTCAGATATGTTTGGAAACCCACACTCAATATCCAGAAATGCTAAATGTTTGTGTAGGAATTTTAGGAGACCACCCAATTAGAACTCTGTTTATTCCTGGTAATTTGAAGGGTGAAATTTATCTCGATATACTGAAAATGAGATAGATCCATTGATAGCAAAAGAACTAGGAAACGATCCCTTATTAGTTGAAAAACAATTGAATTAACTATAAGACGAAGCTATTCCTCACTACGTGGTACCAGTTTGCCAGTTGGATTGGGAGAAGAGGTTCCGATAAAGTGGCCTGCCCAATCTCCTGAACCTGAATCCTCTAAACATTTTTTTTGTGGGGACATCTTAATTCCAAAATTGTTTTGACTCATCCTAATAATTTGGACTATCGCCAACGAAGTGTCATGAAACTCCAAAAAGGTTGAACCATGCTAGGGACGGCTTTCAATCAATTTTTCATTATTGTATGTAAGTGAACGGAGGACAATTTGTATATTTGAAATAATTAAATTTAATTTTTTGCTGTTAACATGATAAAACAATAAAATCTTTTCAATATTGTTTCTGGTTAGTAAAAAGACTTTACGAAAGCTGTTTTTTCTATCCAAAACATTAAGATTTGAATTTACTGGTTAATGTTCGCAGGCACTAACTATCTAATGGTAAACTGGTAAACTAACTATTCTTGAATAATTCTCCATCAGACCTAAAACTGATTACTTTTACTTCGTTTAATGATCTTGATAGTGGCCAAAATATTGAAGGTGGCTCGTTCGAGATAAGAAATGAAAATGAAACGATTCATCACAATTGTTTTACTCATACTTCGTGTGAAGAGTACTCGAAGAGCTTCAAGGGGTTGCTCGTTAAAGTCTCAGATATACGTCAGAAGATACCCCCCTAAGAAAATCATTCGTCATGTTTCCAATCACTACGGATGAGAAATATAGCGCATGGCTCATTTGAGAGGAGAAAAATCTGTGAAACACATTAAAACATCGATATTCCATAGAAATCACAAAACTTATAAATCTCGTTTACTTTCATAGGAGATTTGAAAATAGATTTCAAAAATAATCCGTAAAATGTTATTTCATTATATTCCTCATGCATTGACATGTTACACTTAGCACTTACAAACATCACAAGTTTGTTCCAAGTTCGATGTACAATAGGGCACTATTCATTACTTTTTCATTCACCTCTTATGAACCTGATCCAAATTCAATACATAAGTATACGCATAACTTTGATTTTCAATTTCGGTATGAAATGCAACCAACCACAATTTCATCAGTAGAGATCCTTATGTTCTAGCTATATGGTTGTGAATTAATTCTTAGAAAACATAATTGGAAAAGGGGGGAAAATATGGCTCTCGATTTTTATATAGGACGAAATTCAACTGATCCGTAGGTCTGACTCGTAGTCGGCCGTTTTTTTTTGTAATATCCGAGTACCACAATTTTCCTTTTTTGAAGATAACATATCCTTCCATTCACTATCTAGAATTTTTGATGGTGATTATCTTCAGCATTTCAAGGATTTCCATATTCAATACCATCGTGACAGTTTCAAGAGGGAAATGTTTATCTTTTCCATTATATTGGAACTACTTCTAGGTGACACAGACCTATCTTACTTGTATTTCAGTTCTCGAGGTGAATACACGCCCTAGATAGTTTCTTGATGGCCTACGCGAAGAGCTCCTATAAGCAACCCCCAAAGAGCATCGAACAATTTACGGCAAAGTATTTATGGCTAATCTTTCGCCAAAGGGCGACACTTTCTCTTAGTCCAATATGAATGGCAGTAACTATTCACCTAGGAATCAGTAATATTTATGGTGGCTGTAGCTTCAGTACATCAAGGTTTATTTGAAACCAGTTTCATCAATCTTGTCTATAGTATGGATTCTCTCTTGGCCTGAATTTCCCAGATATATAAGCTGCTCCTCTGATGATCTTGAAATCTTTGGTTCTTCTCTTTGCTTTTCTTGTTGTTGTTGTTCTACAATGTATCTGAAGAATATAGTCCATAGAATCTTTTGAGTGTCAGGGTTTGTCGTTCAAAAAGAAAAAATGTTTTATCCGCAATCGCATCATATGCATAGTTGGCTATCAAGGGTAGATTGCGATATTGTGTATGTGGTAACGCAAAGGGCACTATCAACTGAAATTAACAAAAGTTCCTTTACATCACTGATCGCAGATTCGAGGTGAGCATTTCTTATGGATTTAAGTCAAATGTTTAATTTCTCTGCGCGTATGCCATCTGAAATCCAGAGATCTTTCAGATTTCAGTAGGCCTCATATCAAGCCTAGCAATGATTGCCAAAAATATATTTCTAGGAATGAGTTGTATTGTAACATTTTTCTCGGATCAGTAAGTCTGATGCTTGATTTTATATCCAAATAAGGTGTGGATTTCACTATTCATGTTCTAGCAGCGCCAATGTAACCCTCAAAGTGCTGTAACAGTTTCGAGAGGATGTAAATGAGTGTTGAGTATTTTTATGATTTGAAAGATTTATTTATCAACTAGTCAAGATATTAGATGTAAAATGGACTTTTCCAACATATTTCCTATTTCTCGAGTTCTATGAACCAAACGCTGTGAATACTAAGTTCTTCTCTCCTTGACATAGAAGATAAAAACATAAATTGACTGTACAGAATCGCCTGATGTACATCTCACAATCCGAAAAGATAAAATTTGCCCATGTTAAAATTTGCCTGAAAAGGAATTATTTCCATCTATATCAATGATAAGATTTGTTAAAAAGAAAGGCATTGAGAAATAGATTCTCATGCTCATCGTTGCTTCAGTATACAAGCTTCGAATAATTCTCACAATAAACCTTGCCTTGAATGCCTTTTGATGCAGTTATTGAATTTCAGATATAAGAACAAGATCAGTTAAAAAATTTCATCTTTTGTGGAATTAGACGGAACAAACGATTAATTTCCAATATTATTTCAAGAGAAAACATAAAACCAATGGATTATGAATGAAATAAGAAAACCCATTAATGAAACCTAACTCAAAAACACTTATTATAAATACATTTATTCAACTTTTGTAAATTCTCTATTTTCAGAATAATATATATATATATATATATATATATATATATATATATATATATATATATATATATATATATATATATATATATATATATATATATAGAACGTCCGACAGGTATAGATAAGACATAAAAATAGATGTTTAAAATAAACAGCATGAAAATAGAAAGAAAAATTCTGAATGTGGAAATGTTTTTGGAGAATTCTGAACATTTTACTCATACTGAGTTGTGGTCTGGAACCTTTGGCGTTGAACCGCACTAATAATACTGTACCTGTACTGCATCTATCGCTCCTATTAGACAGACGCTTTTGACAAATCATCGTTCTGATTCCTGCAACGCGCTATTAGTGACTGTCTAATCTAACAAACTGTACAGTACACTGAACGAGATCGGACATTTGTCCTTGTTTAGTGGATGTTTGCATGTTGGACAACACTAGATTTCTCTAGATTCAAAATACGGTACAGAAAAATCTAGCGTTGCCCAACAAGTTATTGATCAAGACCGTAGAATAGATTTTGTGAATGTGAAATGTTGAAAACGCGAGTACACTGAACGCTTTTGAAAGTATCTATATGAAAGAATACAAACATCTACTAAACAAGGACAAAAATCCGATTCTGTTCAATGGACTATAATTTGTTAGATTTGACTCGCCCACTAATAGCGCGTTCGATCAATCAGGACGATGGGTCGTCAAAACCGTCTAGTAGCACGAATAGAATAAGTATAAAGGATAGAGCCATGTCGACTCAGATGTAGTGTACTATCATCTCCAAATGATGCGAACTTCAAGGAGAAAGCGCGTCAAGTTTTGAAATAAAGTTTTGATGAAGTGCTATACAGAGTGTATAAAACTGAATAAAACAGGAAGAATTGAGTTGCATATATAAACTATAAAGCTGCACCAATCTTGCACGAATCAGGCGCAAAACACGAAAACCTTTACATAATCGACATGAAAATTTCTACAGAGATGGAATCCTCCAAAGAATTGTGGTCCGCATTTAAAAAGGGAAAGAAATTAAATATGACGACTGTGACACAAAAATTATAACTCTTCGTAACCAAGCACCGTAGCATTAGCATCGTTACTGGCTCATCCCTTATACAAACCTTGCCTCACTCTATTCAAAATTCAATGAATCATCAATGGCTATCTTTTTCTGGAGTGGTAGCGTTGGCTAACGGGGAGGTGGTGTGTGAATTTACTTGTCCCTAGAAAATTTTCCAAACTCTACATGTTCTTCTTCCGACGTAGTTATGTTCGCCGTAGACTACTACATATTAACTCGAAGAACTTTAACCGAGTTAGAGCTTCACTCTTCTCTAAGCATATCAAATCATGCAGTCATCAAGTGTCACATATCAGCCCTACTTGCATACCTAACACCTATTATAAACAGAATCTCTGATCCAGATCTTATGCATATTGGGTAGAAACTATAAGAACTGCACCACTATTACTCCACTCATATATTGTAAGTAGATCTTGAGTTACTGATGGTGGGTTAATAGATCACAGAATATGAACGTAGTAGAATGCTGTATTGCATTCAATAACACTTTCCAAATCACTTGTTTAGACAATAAATTAAATTGGCCCCAAGATAGAATGTCGCAGTATTGAGTAATACCAAGTCCATTACAAAAGAATCGTTCTTACAGATTACAAGTAAATCTAGCTCAGTAACTCGCAACGAATGCCACAATGTTCTAGCACATGAATAAGTCTTCTTCTCGGTACGAGATCTAATGTCTAATGCAACTATCCTTTTATTCATACACCAAAACGAGTTAGTCATTGTGGAGCATCCACCCAGGAACTGCACTGTTGTTTTGGAGTGAAGTTATTTCTCAAGAAAAAATCCGCGAGGTTATCTACAATTATAAAATCTAACAATTTGGAAGAAATGAGTGCCAATTTGATAGGGCTATGAATGTTCGGGCTATCATAATCTATTCTCTCTTTTAAATATAGGAATTACTGAAGTAGTTAGTTCGTATTCATTATAACTACGTTTAAATTTGCTCTTATTTATTTACGAGCAAGACTTCAGGTCTTCATCTAACCATGATTTCACATATTTATGCATAGAATCTTCTTAGTATGTCTAGATTCGATAGTCTCAATGATCTGCACAGAGTCAGAATCTCAGGAAGGTCCCCTGAATTTACCAAAGTTTCTACCCAATCGATATGTGTAAGACCTGGATCTGTTATTTTGTTTATAATAAGTGTTGGATATGCTAGGGTGGCTTGTGTCTGACACTTGATGACATGATCATATATACTTAAAGGAGAGCGAAGCTCAAACACGGTTAAAGTTCAAGAAAATTCACACACCACCTCCCCGTTAGGTTAGATGCCAAACGCTGCCATACCTAAACACATGTAGTCATCGATAACTCATTGAATTTTGAATAGAGTGAGGCAAGGTTTGTATAAAGGATGAGACAGTAACTATGCTAATGCTACGGTGCTTAATTACGAAAAAATGTAATTTTTGAGTCACCATCGTCATATTCGATTCCTTTCGCAATCTAACGAACTGTATAGTCCATTGAACAGAATCGGATCTTAGTCCTTGTTTAATAAATGATCTTTTATACCCGGTGTCACTGAAACTAGGGCCACCCCTGTCACTTTTTTTCTATTTGGAATATTTTGATGAAATTTGGGAATTGGAAAGAAGACAACATTTTAAATTTGATTACATTAATATATTTGACATTTCGTTTCCGGTTATGCCGGAAACGATACCAACTTTCAATTTTTCAATTTTTAAATGGGACATCGTGTATTTTTTTTGGTTATTTTAATTGTTCTTCTCATCTTTTGACAAACTGTTGAAAGAAAAATAAAACAAAATTTCATTTCTGTAATTCTCATCTTTCGTTCTAGAAGTGACAATTGGCTCAGATCAACATCTCCTATCACGAAAATACAAGATTGTATCTGAAAATTTAATTGGTCATTTTTTACGGGGTGTCAAAGTTAATAATAAATGAGCGAACAGCGAAAACGAAATAATTATAATGTTCAAAACTAATACCATTCTCAGGAACACAACATCGCACACGATTGATGGTTCCCCTCACATTATTATTTAACTTTTGGGCTTTAATGCCTGCAATAGCCTGTCTCAAACGGTTCTCCAATTCTTGTTGGGTTCTAAAAGGTGTTTGGCAAACCTCATTCTTCAAATGGCCCCACAGGAAGAAATCTAGTGGACTCAAATCTTGCGATCTAGCTGGTCATCGTATGAGACCATTTGTACCTATCCATTTTTCAAGAAAAATATCGTCGAGATACCACGAGACCCCCCTTGTGTTGTGAAGAGGTGCACCATCTTGTTGAAAATATATTTCATTCACAACAGCTAATGGCAACTCGTTCAATTCATTTTGTATTTGGGTCCTCAGAAATTTCTAATAGCTCTCCCCTGTCAATGAACCTTCAAAAATTATACGCCCTATTAAATATCATCCCATCATTCCCATCCAGACATTGAACCCAAAACGTTCTTAGAAGTGCTCATTTTGTTGCTACCAGTACCTGGTATTTGGCCTATTGTACATCCCATTGTTCGTGAAAGCGATTCGTCACTGAATAAAACCTTTGTGGGATATTGTGGATCACCCTCCATTTTAGTGAGGTACTCTTCACAGCAGTGGAGTCGCATAATACTATCGTTAACATACAGGTGTTGGTGTAGTTGCTATTCAAATGATCGGTACTTCTGTTTCGTCAAAATTCCCCATGTGCTTTGATTGCTAATTTCAAGCTCCTCGTTAATTTCCCTTTTCGATAACAAAATCGTCCTCTTCAGCAAGTTGTATTCGGATTGAAATTGAGCATTTTTTGGAACTGAACAAGATTTGCCTTTTTTTGGGCACAAGTAGTTTTCTATAATAGTTTTCACTGATCCTTCTGAAATTCAAATTACATTAATAAAATCTCAGACTGTTAGTCGGGGATTCTGGAGCACTGACTGTTTCACTTGATTGACGTGTTTTATATCAGTAAATGTTGATGGTCGTCCGGGACGTTCCAAGTCATCAACACGTTTTCTGTCTTCCTAGGGGTCTTTGTACCATTCATAAGCATTATCTCGTCAAATTCGAATGACCAAAGGCTTTCATCAACAGATCGTTTCAGCTGCCGAAACTTCATTCCGCAAATGAAATTGAATAGCATTTCTTTGCTCAACAGAATAAGACATTGTAAAAATCGCCCAAACACTTTTAGCCATTTAAAAAGCACAAACGTGACAATATGATAAATGATGACTTTTACAAGAAATTTGACTCAGATGACAGTAACAGTAGTACCAACATGAAAATGATTCTTCATTAACGTCGATAAATCTCGAATAATTCGAGCAAAATGGACGAATCCATCTCCGAACATTATCTACCTGTTTTGAAGAATTGGTTCAATCAGTTTTTTGGAATTCAATCAGACTTCTTTAGCAAATTCAGTACAGGAAACTGAAAACACAACGACAATGAAACTGGTCTATGCTGATTGTGAGGAAAATCTGAGAGAACAAATTTTCTTTCATTTGGAATTAAACAGATATCAGGATTATAATCTAGATTCGATCTCGAAAAATAAAAAGTGCCTTTCAAATTAACATTGAAGTTGAGATGGAAATCATATATTTCCATCCAGTTGGCAAGAGAAATAACACTCCTGTCGTTTTCTGTATATCTCCATAAATGATAATTAAAAAAGAATTAATTGGTCAGCTAGGTCCAAGAGGTTCATACATATTGATGACAGAAATTGCAAACATTTGAAAGCTATGAAAGAAACACCGATCACAATATCCTTTTGTACAAACCGAAAACGATTAAGAGGCTATATATAGTTTTTCTTTGATTTTTAATGTGTTTAAGTATACACACAGAAAACTTCATATCGTTCCGGTGAATATATTCGAAGTTACACGCAAATTTGAAAAGGCGTATCAGAGTGCTTGGAAGTCCAAGGTCGGAGCGGCAGCGCCTACCTGGAATGCTTACCCTTTTATGCACCTGCCTATTGTAAATGCTCCCTTCTAATGTATTTAGATGCGTAAAGCAACAGTGTGTTTTTTTATACTTGAAATATAAATTTTAATTTTTCTATCCCCAAACTGAAAAATATTTAAGAATGGTAGTCAGTATAAGCATCTAAGCCAAGCAGTAAAGTTGTGAGTTCGTTCATATTTTCTTCAGTAATTTTTTCGTGAGAGTGAAGTATTCCAGAGAAATGAGAGAATCTCTTAACATACGTAGGTCGAGCGCAAAAATGATTTCAATCCAAAAACAGCTGAAATGGATGAACGTAAATGTTAAGTTTCAAACTGGTTCTGAATGAGGAGTTGGTTTAAAAATTGTTTTGCTGTGTGATGAGTGTGCAGATCGTAAAATAAAATCTAGTCCCTTTGTCGCGCACTCTTGAAAATATGAAATAAATCGACGATTTTTATTCTGCATGAGAGTCCTCGGATTAGGGTTAAGAGGTGCAGCAAAATTTTGTGGATTAATGGACATGCGAACTTTTAGATCACAACCCACTTACGATTTAATAATGAATAATATTCACTAAAGTGTAAAAACAGCCACCGAAAAGCTTTTTCAACAGGCTTGTACTGAAGAACAAAATTTGACTAACCGAACATCAAGGTGATGAACATTCGACAGAATTAACGGTATCTGGCGATGGCACATGGAAAAAACGAGGGTTCATTTTCTTGTACGGATCAGATACAATTCGTAAAATCATAGATATTTTTGTAAAGAGTGATTACTGCAAACTGTGTGGAACTTGAAGAAGAAACTCGATACTGAACAAAATAATGAATGGTATGCAGAGCATGAAAATACTTGCACTGCAAATGATTCTGATTCTTCTGGGAAAATGGAAGTTGATTCAGTCGTCGAAACGTTCCAACGTTCATTGGACAAACCTGGAGTCATGTACAAAAATTACATCGGAGACGGTGACTGCAAAACGTACTTGGGAATTTTAAAGGCTGCACCTTACCGTGATCAAGAAATTGTGAAAAAAGGATGTATTGTCAAGATTGTGTCAAAAAAAAAATATTGCAACAGTTGAGAACAGAAAAAGGAGAAAAAATGCAGAAAAAACTCTCAGTGGAAAATGCAAACTTACTGGAGAGATGATTGATAAGTTGACAGTTTATTATGGCTTAGCAATAAGAAGAAATTGTGATTCCGTTGAAAAAATGTATAATGCTATCTAGGCCACATATTATCATTATTGTTCAGCTGACGAAAAACCTCAGCACGACAAGTTCCCGGATGGACCAGACTCATGAGGCTATACGTCCGATTTTTACTGATCTCAGCAGTGAGAATTTATTAGAAACATGTGTAAGTAGTTTTAACCGAAACAACAACAAGAACTACAATCAACTGATTTTGAAAATCTTTCCCAAAATTGTTCCGGCCGGTTCGAAAACTGTGGATATCGCTGCATACATAGCTGCCGGCATAGTTAATAATGTAATGGCATCGATATTGTATTATATGAAGGCAATGGGAATATGCCGAAAAAGAAGATGAGCAGCGCGTGAAAATTTCCGATCTCAGAGCACTTGAGAGCACCCGAAATGGAAGAATGGCCCGCAGACAACATCAGCCCGAGTTATTAGAAGCTGCCGAATCGGCGAAAGGTGTATTATATGGACCTGGAATAGACGACTCCATGTTAGTTAAAAAAAAAATTTATCCCATGTAAAGTGCATTCCAAACTTCAAACTCGTTTTCCTCAAAATGGTGTTTTCAAAATCGGTGACCAACATTACTCAAAAACGGCTGAACCGATTAGTCCTAAATTTTAACACGAGCTTCTTTCTTATTTTTTTCAGTTATTAGTCGAAGATTTTTTCTCACCGATAAATATGCCTTTGAAATACGATCAATGTTCAAATTCATGAACACAAAATCCTCTCTTCAACTAAGAGGAACTGAAGACCACGTTCGGTCTTCAATGTTAACTAACCACGAATCAAATGCTACCTTCCTAATTTGCTAATGGGTTTCAGTTCAGGTCCACTCAAAAAGGAACCATTGAGAACAGATTTTACGTAATAACGAATTTACGTAAAAACCTAGAAAAAAGTTTCAAATAGAAAAGGGAAATGTATCGGAGTGCACCTATTAATGGGTTAGAACATATAAAAAGAAAACCACACTATATCGGCATTTTCTCTGTCTCCAGACGGTGCCACTTTTCCTGATAGAAACATTCACATTCCTAATCAGGAGTTCAGCCTAGACAAGAATCAGGAGAGAAACCGCAGGCCTCATTTTTTGCATATTCAACTGCCCTCAGCGCCTGAACAATAAATTTTAAAACAAATCATACCTATTTATGGAATATTTTATATAATGATTTCTTCCACAATTCCTGAGATAAAATTATCAACTCGAGAGAGAAAATCACATTAAAAAAAATTTATTTTCAATCGAATTTTTATGTGACTCAAAAACATGATCCAGAGAAAGTTCAGTATGTGGAATGGATATTCATTCCGAACACGCTAAGTCTCCCAAGATAGCCACGATCCCGCCAAAGTGTGAGTTCAGGGAAATGAGGAGAAACGGGTGAACAATACTTCATTTAAAACCTCAGAAAAAAACTATGTCTCGCTCATTGCTGATATCTCAGAATCCCTATAAGTGTAGTGTGAGGAAAAAATGGAAACCGAATGGACGTTTCATTTTTCATTTAAACCAGAACTTCGATTGGTGATTGTGTGATGGTGGGATGGTAGAAATCTGAAAAATTTAGAGATAAGTAGTTGATAAACATTGTGTCACTAATACTGAATGGGACACTAGTACTCAGCTGTAGAAAAGACCCGAGCATGAGAGACAGTTAGAAGAGAGTAAACATTGGCATCCTGGTTGCATCCAGCTAGTTTTTGTAAAATAATAAGTATGTGATTCGAAGGTAAATGGGGAGTTCAGTTTGATACCAAGATATTTGGGATAAAAATTATGATTCAGTTGATATTGATAAATACCTTCAATTATCTATCCTTTTGGTAATTTTTCAGATGAAAACCTCTAAAACTCTGTTTTCGATCGATAAAGGTATAGTGGAATCTCTATGAAGAGCTAGATCAAATTTTCCAGATGAACAGTCAAAACTAGTTTAACAGGTTCGACATTGTTATGACGAAAATATAGAACAATACCATCGATACAGCTGAACTTGATATAGCAATATCACTCATATATAAATTGAAAAATGAAGGTGCAAGAACAAATCCTTTTGAAATACCATTATAAAGATCGCGAAAACAACAATTATCCACTCCAACGCCAACACGAAGCCTTGTGTCAGACAACATAGTATCGATCAGCTTAATAGTGATATTACAGTGAACAATCTTATATATTTTTTATTGAGACCATATTTCTACACTGTTTTATATCCTGCAGAAAAATCCAAGAATACTTCCGTTTTCAATTTACTCTAAAATCTAATGCTTCTATTTTTTTATTAATGTCTTTTGAGATAGATAGATAAATAGAAGAATAAGGAAATGAGAAGGAAACATAATTGATCACAATTAATCGGAGTTCAATTGATTATAAATTCTCCCCACACATTTTTCGAAGCCACACAAGTAGACGCAGTTAAAACCTACGTTTCCCCTTTCATTAATTCAATATTTAGAGTATAAATCAAAACGATTGTAGAGTTATCCTGTGTGTTGTTCGAGTTAGAAACTATTGAAACGTAAGTGTTTAAGAGAGGAATCCATCGGTCACGATGCCGACCTATGCCTTGCAGCTGTGTGTATTATAAATGATCCCAAGTTTGTGGCGCTTTTCAGCTATTTGTCATATCTACACTATTATTACATCCGTCGCGCTGCGTGCTGCTTCGCTGTTCTTCATCAACCGAACATCCTATGAAGCGCAAACGTCCATCAACTCAACCCAAATGTAACGACCCTTGGAAAGCATGGATTTTATTATTTCAATGTTGAATAAACTGCAGAAAACTAAAATAACTACCCATCTTCGAACATACGCATACTACATTTGTAAGATTGGAATGTACGTAAAATCAGAAACTCTGATATCTGAATATATGAATCGGTATAAGTAGTGCTATTGTGCTCATAACGCATCTCATTAGAAGTGCCAAATATGTAACTTATGTCCCTGGTCTGAACGCCCCAGAGATAGGAGTTTCCAGGTTTGACACGAACCGTGTGTCTATTTGTAACAGAAACATATTCTTTTTGAGTGAACTTACCAGATGGGTTTCTTAGAAAATATAGGTGGTACGAGATTTTAAAGGGAACACATCTCTTTTTCTGCTCATTTTAAGTAAATAAAGTTTATTTGTAGTTTCAATTTAATTGTATTATTCCATTTGACTCCAAGATAGTCGATTTGCGCATTACCTCGATTTAATGCATAAACATTGATATAATATATAATTGAGCTGAGCTTTTCTGTGATTAAAGCTGAATGTTATAAAATAGTAAATGACAACGAATCGATAATGAAAAAGATCTGTAGCCAGACCCCCCAATGGGGGCGCTGTATCAGATATTGGCACTCTGCCTTTTTTTTCAATTCATGCCTCTAACCAAGGTTCTCCTCTCCTCATCGCATCGGATATTTATGATTCCAGCTGCCCACTGCTGAAACTCTTGATCAATTACAAGATTCATCACAACTAGGATTCACCACAACTAGGTTACAATCAATATCAACAATTTCTTCTTCAGAGATAAAACCTCTTCCTGAGATAGAAACAGATCTGAATCACAAAAAACTCGTGAAGAATGCAAGTCTTCCATACCTACAGACACGCCTTTCAAAAAAAAACTTTAACCAAAGACACATGACAAAAATATCCATACGCAAATCGGGCGCAGAAAATGCAAAAGAATATTTCCACCACATTTATTTCAAATAAATGAAAAGAGAGTAACAACCCTGCAAGAAGCAAACCGCAGAAAAATATACCAAAAACAGATAGTGACGCTTCCGAAGAGGAAGATTATCGTATTGTCTGTTTAGAATAATTCAGCAACAGTTCACCAAAAGAGAAATGGATAAAATGTGTTAGGAGTGTAGAAAATGGTTCCAAGCTGCAGGAACCAATGACGATAACCCATATTGTGTGCAATAACTATGAGTCTGAATTAAGGAATAAGAAGTAGCAGTAAGAAATTATTTTTAGTTTCCTTGATTTTTCAAGGTTTGTAATTGAGATTTCAACTTTTGTACTTTTCTTGAAGATTTTTTTGATTATATGTTTGACTCTCATTATATGGTGAGCATTAGGCAGAACTCATACGGTTTTATTTTGGATCCACGCCCCTTTATTTTCGTCCTGACCATGGAGTCGAAATTAACAATTTTCGTATTTTTTCGAGCTCTGCAATTTTTCAAAAAGTGTGATGCAATAGAAGAAACCATCTCACATTCGTGAACTATAGACAATTATACTGAATTATCAGATCCATTCTATCACAAATGATATCAATGAAACTAAATCAAAAATGATTCGGCCGTCACTATGCAATATGTAATTGACATTAAAAGGATTGCGAATATTACTACGTAAAAATATCACTGTTTAAGATGGAAAAATTTATTCAACGTTATAGCTATTTCGAGCTTTCGCTCATCATCAGACAAGTATGAGTTCGAAAGTAAAATACAAAGTTAGCAATTTTCTTATATAGTGTTACAGAGAAATGGGTTAACAGAACAGGTGAAATATATTAGAAATGGACATTAGGTACTAATACATAATTGAGAACTACTTGAAAATCCCTAATATTGGGAGATAACATAAATCAGTCCGGTCGTTAAGAAATATTTGATTATTGTCTATATTGTGTTTGACTTTGAATATTTCTAAGGATTCAAGATAATTGTGCTTCGTACAGGATCTGTAGATTGTCTATTGATCGAAATATAGGGTTGTTTTCTTTGCAATGTTGTGCCAGAGGGGAATCTAATTTGTATTCACAAAAATGTGAATGCTGTTCCTCTTATCTAATTCTAAATGACTCGCCTGCTTGACTAATGTAAATACCGTTACAATTAAGACATATTAGTTCATACACTCTGGAATTATAAAATTTTTGAGTTTCATCTTTGGAATTGAAAAATAAAAGTTTGGTTGTGGATTGGTAGGCTAATTTTACATTGGGGATTTGAAAGTTATTTGCGATTTACTTATAAATTGGGACAAAATTGGTTAGATAAGGTTAGTTTTCACTCAATTTTCATTTTATTTCATCCAGAAAACGTGGGAGATACAAAGAGAACAAAGTTCTTAAATAGCACAATCTACGTCAAGTTTGTGCTCTCTGATTTTGATTCACAACATTTTCATATTTTCAGGCCAAGTAATTTCCTTAGCGAATTATCCTGAAAATTACACAAATTTAATATCTTTTTCTATAATGAGTATTCGCTATACATATGGAACAGCACAAGGACAAGGCTATTATATCGAGCTCTGCTTTTTCTGGAATGGCTACGAACGTTTCACTTCGTTTACATTGGTAATTGTCGTATACAGAAGAACTTTATGTTGGAGTCATGCTTGGAAAATATTCCAGAGGGGTATATTGAATAAATTCCCATTTCGCGAAATTTATACTATTTATAACCCTACTTTTCGAGACTCACGTACATTCCCTTCCGCAGTTTTGGAACACTGCAAACTTTCAAGATAAATTTATCAGGTTTTCCATATTCTGCATCTCACAATTCGTTCGTAAACGAATAATATGTGTTAAAGGGGAAACACGAGTATTTCAGAATTTTCCAATATAATTTTGAGGTTGAATAATAATTTGATTTTCATTTATAAATGTACTTACTTTATTTTTCGTTTTATTTTTTACGCTCGATATGTACGAGATGATGATGAATTTCTCATCATTAAAATTGTTCACTTTGATTATTATTCTTATTCGAAAAAACGATAAATATTATAATGGCCACTAAGCGACACAGAAATCCATTAGGCACGAAAATATATGAAAATCCTCTAGAGAGTTAAGCCCAGGTAATCAGTAGAAGGAACTCGCCTAATATGGGGAGACTGAAATACAATTAAAATAAATAAAGTAAAAGGAAATGAGACATTTTTGTCACTTTTCCACAATTTATTCAATAATCACGAGTGGTTTCGACCCTACGATCATTTTCAAGTGAATAACAATATAATACATGAGTTGGCAAGTAGAAGTACACAATGAAATTTATCCTGAATATTGAGTAGTGGGGATCCATTATACTCTAGTTGGCTGTTGAGGGTAGTGAATTGTGGGTTTTTACATGGTTTGTTAATCTCCTAACTTTTCAACAAATTCATCTCTCTCCCTTTGTTACATTCATGAAGGATTTTAAGGCTGTTCAATGATATCGAGTGGTTAGTTGATTTAATGCTTTCAAATATTGGCGAATTTTTATCTGAGGAAATATGTTCCTTGAATCTAGCTTCAAAACTTCTCCCTGTTTGTCCGACATAGGCTACCTGATATTCATTGTATTTGATTTGATAAATTAGTGATTGCTTGAATTTATCGTTCTTTTGTTTTGCATTGAATAATAATCTGCTTAAGTTGGGGCCGCTTGAGAATGAAGTAGTTATGTTCAATTTGAAAAGGTAGTTACTGATTTTGTTAGAGAGTTCGCCGGTGTATTTGAGACTAGTGTATCTTTTTTCCGGGGTTTCTACGATGTTACTTAGTAATTGAGAGGTAATACGTTGTTCTTAGCGTTTAATGATTGTATTTAGAAAATGTTGTGGTATGTTGTTATTTGAGGCAATTATTCTGATGATATTAAGTGCAGTTTGAAAATTTTCTGTCGAGAAGGGAATAGAGTAAGCTCTATGAATCATGGAGTTATATGCAGCTAGTTTGTGGCTTAAATCACTGAACGAGTCCATTGGAATCGATGCGTCTGTGAATGTTTCCTTTATGTAAAATTTATAAGTGAGTTGGTTATTTGAATTTGTAATGATTAAGTCGGGGAAATTAATTGAGTTATTATTTTCTAATTCAAAAGTGAAGCTGATGCGGCAATGTATTTTATTCAGGAAATTTAAAAATTGCTGAATTTGTCTGTTTGAACCACGAAAACCAACTAAAATGTCATCTACATATCTGTACCAGAAAGTAATGTGATTTTTAGCGAAATCTGTGTTTAATATTGAGTTTTTCTCCAAATAATTCACGAAAATGTCAGCTAAGAGATGAACCCATTGGAAAACCTGAATTTTGTTTGAAGATTTTAGATTGAAATTGAAAGTAACTTTGATATAGGCATATTTGAAGAAGATTGCTAAATTCATTAGTGATATATGGCAGTGTGTTAGACTCGAATAAGATAAGATAAGATGTCTTTCCTTGTTACAGATATCTTATTCGAGTCTAACACACCGCCATTTATCACTCATTACGTTTTACATTGAAAATGAATTTTTATAAAATGAATAAATCATCAATACTATCAATTAAAATGGATAACTCATCATTCGATAAGCGGAACAGAGTTGTTACATCCTATTATGCTCATAAAGTTTTTTTTTATTTCACAAGAGTTTCTGATAATATACCTCGATGAATAGCTTTGACTTTGGCCTGCTTCTACGCGATGTCAAAGGACATCGCGCCAATTTTTAAGGCAAATATATCCAAGAATCTGTATGTATTCTTTTTTCAGATATTTTACCTGCTTTAGTATAGTATATATATATAATAATCTTGAATCTGAAATAACCCCTAAAAATTAAGCCGATGTCTTATGAGAAAAAATAGAATTACCAAATCTGTTGATTCTTTTGGTAGTGAAATCTTATCGTTTTAGATGGAGAGCGAAAAACCATGAGCAAAAAGAAGAAACAAATAATTTCGAATGCTTCATTCTTATTATTCTGACAATTCAATAGATTTCTGTTGGCCGCATGAAGAGATATATCATCAGTCCATTTAAAAAACCAAATATTTGAATACTGCAAGAATTTTACGAAAGGATGTTAATGAATAATATACATACATAATAGGGGATTGAATATCTCCCTGCGGCAGTTCCATACTGGTGGATCAAGGCCACACATAAGATCCATCAATATTCGACAGTAGGTTTCTATTGATATAAAGATTGAAAATTATTTTTTCAAGACCATTGCTCAATCCACTTTCAATCATATTCTTCTATAAAATATTCGAAATAACTGTATCGTCGGCTCCAATAATATCGGCGAGCAACGACATAACAATTCCTTTATTGGTGAAAACTAGATTTCTAAAAGTTACTAATTTATATATGCCATCATAAGTATAATGGCCCTTACAAAACCAAAATTGGATTTGGAAAACTTACCATTAGACGCCAACCAACCAAGTGTTGAATAATGTAAGTTTTTCAGCCATATGAAAAATTTTCTGTGTTCAAACTATCATTTAGTATTTGTGAAAGCATATATTCTGCATTGATTGAAAGTTACTAGGTACTAGAACCAGGTGTAGTGAAGTAGTAATTGAGTTGATTTTCAAAAGTCTTTGATATCAAAAGGTTTACACAATTTATCGTGTTCCTGTGGGAAGGATATGTCCAATGGAGGTAAGCTTTTGGAAATGAATCGTCGAGTTACCAGATACTACTGGGTAATTGATAGACGAAATATTGTGCAATTTTTTGTATTCTAACATGAACTGTTTTGAATAAACGAGAGTGTTTACAGATCAATCTCTTGGTGATATTCAAATTCAAGTCATATCTTATAACAAAAGCGTCAGATCCTAGACTTTCATCTTCTACATTCTAGAAAGGAATGGATCAAGGTGCTAGAACTCATCGTAATCGGAGATGTTAATCTGGTAGGGGAACCATTATTTAGTACAAAAAATTATTCTTTCCAAAAGAGGAAAGTAATTTAGAACCATAAGAACTGTCGTGAATCGCCAATCAAGTCAAATACGGTTTATTTATGATTGTTTTCCAACAATATCCGCTCTAGATGCAGTAGAAGTAACATAAGCATAAGACTAACAGTAATTTTTTGTTGCCATGCTTTCTTTCATTTTCTTCTGAGGAAACATCATATCCTCTACAATTGATTCAGACTATACCTTCCGAATGGCATTCATTTAAGGAATGACCACCACCACATTTAATAAATCATGGGTCACTACGATATAATTTAGCAACGTGATCAAATCTGAGGAAATTGTTGCATTGAACCACTCTTCGAACAAACTTCTCCAAGGAAGTTGAAAATACCTATTTTATCGGAAAGTTTTTGTCCTTCACAAGTGACAAGAAGGCTGGATGTGGGGATGTATGTGATCGGATCATAACTCCCAATAACCTTCTTACCTCCAAGATTATGAAAGAGCTTCCCTTAATAGGGATGATATATCTTCTTAAATCTTAGGCGATATAACTGAAATTTCTGCACACGTATAGTTTGTATAAAAATGTAAGATGAGATGTGTCGTCATTTCTAAATCCCATAATGATACCCAGAGCCACCCAGTTATTTTTGATACAAGTCCATATTGGTATCACATGGAAGAGTCTGCTGAGAAGGACAACTAAAAACTTGGAAATGAAATAATGTTTAAAACTAAAAATTTCAGACTTTTATTCAATATTTCAGTTGTACTTAAATTGAAATATTGAAGGGTGTGTCGAATTTCATCTTTATAGTTGATATAATGAACCAGATCGATGGGGATTCTGTACAAAGGTATGATTAAATATGCAGGTTAGGCTAATCACTGAATTTGTTCATAGTTATACCTAATATTCTGTTTCATCAAACCTTTGATACTCACGATGTTAAGGTAATCACTAAATTAAATTTAGCCTAGCTATATATATTGCGAGCATTACGAACAAAGAAGCACTAAGACCAATCTATTATACTTTGTTTCATAGTATAATATGTTATGGTATAATAGCATGGAAAAGGGCTTATAATAATGTTATGTATCAATTTCAGAACCTATAGAGAAGAATAGTGAAGAGTGTAATTAAAGACACATTCTGTTCGAATAACCCTCTGAATTTGAAACACCAATTTACATTGAAATGTACTAAATAATACTACAATAAACTATCACAAAAATATAAAAATTCAATTAGTATTACAAGAAATAAAAGTATTAGTCTTCCAAAATTTTAAAAACAGTTAGTAACAAAAATAACTATATAGAAGGTATAAAAACATTCGACCAACTTCCACATAGGCAACCAGACTTGAAAATTTTAGATATGCATAAAGCCAAAAACAAAGCGATACTAAAGAGCTGTTTTATCATATACATACAATCAATACTCAGATGAAAATAAGTTTTTAAAGGATTAGGACAAAGACGAGTCTCTTTGAAGAACTTGTTCAAAATTTCCAGATCCGCAGTCAAAACTTTTTCAGTTATTTCGAAGTTATCGCGAGGAAAAGATAGAACAATGTTATTGGTATAAATGAACTTTTTCGAAGAAGTGAAGCTTTGGTCCTATTAATGTCCAACAAGTCGTTTCAGGGGTATTGTGGTTGAAAAGAAACCTTTGAAGTGTCACCACGTTCATCCATCTGCCCCCCGCTCAGTTCAAAGAGTCTAGATATTAAAAAGCTTTAATTATAATTTCTCATTTCTTTTTGTAGAGTCTTTTATGTAGAACTGAAGGAAAACCACCAAGATAAAATCGGATTGACAGTCTAACGAGTAATGGTCAACGACCTCCTAAAATTTTCGAAATGAATCCTCGTTAAAGCCTTTTGCGGTGGTACTCATTTCAATAACATTTTTTGTAAATCCTCTTGTGCAGTAGTTGTCCTGTGTGGGTCTTTTAAACTACAAACACATTTTCTTATCATCCATGACAATGACCATTCAATGACCATTAAATGACTAATATGATTTGCATTTGACGTTGGAGCGTTGACATTCAATATGTCCTTCCTTCAATTCGCATCTATCACATTCATGAAATCCCTAATTTCAACGAAATTAGTGAGAAAAATTAATAGCGCATGCTCTCAAGTAAATAGCAACTTTTTCAATTAGCGAGCCTGTTGGGCGAAAACAATTTAATTATATTTTATACCACCACAATGAAATTTTGCAGACAACGAAAATGTGTGCATACCTTTATTTTCTCTGTTAAGAGGTACTGAATGATACAATAGAGGTGTTCCAGCCGAATGAGCGAAAATGCCAAGAAATTGAATTTATTAAGCGTTTCCATTGTAACTCAGATTCAATTTGTTTCAACAAAACCTTCATTATATTACCTCATCAAATTCAATTTGATGAGTTTCGTTCTATGGTATTTATCAAAGTTTCATTGTATAATTGATAATGCTTTCAACATGTTTTTTATGAAAGAAGTAGTCTACACCCAATTCAAAAGATAACGATTGGAAAAGTTCAAATATTCCCCATAGACCTATATTTTTTCGAGAATTTCTCGTTCCAAATCGAATATTACGTATGAAAATCCATCATATTTTATTCTGATGGGTATGAAAGTACAGAAATTCATTTTACGTTCATTAAATATGAAATAACAACGAACTTTCCATAGACAAATATCATGTACAGTAAAATTTTTGAAATAATGGATATCGATGTGATATTACTGTCAGTTGTCACTGTTTTTGAATATTACATCTATCATCATGAAGAAAACAGCATGGAAGCCACGAGCATGCAAAATAAGGAGTTTCAAATATATTTGCTATCAACACTACTTTGAAAAAAAATCTCATCTCTGAATTCATTTATGAAATGAAAATTTTAAGTTCATAAAATCCGCATTGCATTTCGTTAGATTTCACGGTCAACGCAATTTTTTGATTCAATCCTGTTCAATTCAGAAAAACGTTAACCATATATACACATTTATTGCAACCTAATCGATTCCTGTTAAAAAGAATGAGAGGGTTGAGGAACCTTTGTTATGAACGAACTTCTTTATAATGTCCGCTCAATTGTGAGTATAAATCGAAATGAAATATTTTTGGAACGAAAAAAAAAGCTGCTCACGGTAGGAGTATTAGGGTATCAATAGTTACATAAAGACACCACAATATATTACTCCTATTATTTAAGTGTGTGTTTGTCTGCGTTTATCAAAATTTCAATAGAAAAACTGAGAAGCTGCGAGCGCGTGTCCGGTTGTATGATCTCGAAAAAAAAATGACTTAGTTGCAGCTATTTATATACTAAGAGGAAGGGGCGGTGTTGAAAGTATTCAATTAATTTTTTTAATTACTTCCATTCATATTAGCTGTAGTCTTCAACATTATTTTCAATAATAGGGAAAAGTACTCACAGCCTTCTTATCAGATATGTCACTATATTTGATTTAAAAGTCGTAATTAGTGCTCATGTATATAGAATTGATCTCTAATCGCATTATGCTATGAGAATAAAGTGGTACCACCAACGCAATCCCAATTTCCTGACCACATGTCCTCTGTAGTATAATTCTCCCACATATACACAGACAATCAGCATTGCAAAAAAGGTTTGTACAAATATCACTCTCTTCTGGAACTTTCTCCAATTATTCAAGTGATATGTTTTGAGATTGAAATCTCGCAAACAGATTTGGTCCTTGGTCTTCTACGCACATCTTTCTTGCGTTAGCCTTTTAGAAAGATTAATGTAATGACGTTGTTGATTTTAATAAGTTCCTCATACAATATCCTATTTAGATAGTTCCTGGTTGTGCTCTTAGGAAAAAGTTTATGTGTATCTTCAATCGCGTAATGGGCGTTGTAATAGAATGCTTTTCAAGTAGAATTTTTTCTTTATAAGAGTTGGAGCATCAGAATCCATTTATTATTACTGACACGATGTGTTTCTGCTGCTTTCTTTCATATTTTTCAGTTTTCTGCCATTCCATTATCCTAAATTCACCAATCGTGTTCTGGTTAAGTTGAGGAATGAAATAACACAAAAATTCTGTTTTCACTTTTCGTCCACAACAAACTTACATATAAGTTAATACCGATGTATCAGTGAAGGGTCATTCACCCGTTTCTCCTCACTAGTTTATCTGTGTTTCATTAGAATGAGTAAATAAATAAATTTGAGTATTAATGATAATCTAGCACAGTACGCAACTAAAAACCGTAATAAAAGATTGATGCTATCAACAGATTTTATGTGGAGTTACCCTCCTAAACTTGTTGCGAAGGGATGCTGGTAAGTCCTAAATACCGAAGTCGTCCATTTCATTTATAGAGTTTTCATCATGTTACGATGGCACTATTTGGAAATTCATTGATTTCGAAGTTCTATTATTCACTATCTACTTAAAAATAAACGCTAGGGTGACTCGGTTTTTTCACATGTTTACACAATTTATCTGATGAAAAACATCGAAAAACTTAGGTACCAAGAACACTAATAAATAATTAAGAACATGTAATCCATTCCAAGTCCACCAACATCCAACAATCAACTTTCGCAACAAACAACTGACTTCTCATAAATAAGACAACGAATAGATCTTCAAGCTTTTTCCTTCGAAAAATTCCAATGTTTCGACACTAGAAATGTGTCTTGCTCAGGGAACTACAAATGAATTCACACTTGGAGAGGAACAAACCGAAAATGGGACGAATAACATACAAATATTGCTCATATTGGGTACTTACATTGATTAAAACTTCAAAATGTAGGTAACACAATTTCAAGTTGAAATTATAAGACAACTTTCGCTCAACGAGAGAAAATAAAAAACTACATGTAGGTAATAATTTAAAATCAGTAAAAATCTCTCGTTCACAAGTGACTATCACAACTGGTTAAGACGCCTGAACTTTGTATTGACATAGAATATACTTCTCTTTATGTAACAGTGTTTTTGAAATTTATACGACGGATAATATGTCAATTAACATAAGGTTTTTTGTAAAACAGAATTTCTTTTCTCGATCAATTTCTTTTGCGTTTCAACCGGTTGTGATAGTCACTTGTGAACGAGTGATTTTTAATGATTTTAACTTAAAGTTTTATTATCTACATGTAGTTTTTATATTCTTTTGTTGAGCGAAATATTTTCAATAATTTCAACTTGAAGTTGTATTACCTACATTTTAAAGTTTTGATCAATGTAAGCACCCAATATGAGCAATATTTGTATGTTGTTCGTCCTATTTTCGGTTTGTGTAAATTTATTTGTAGTTCCCTGAGGAGGACACATATCTGGTGTCGAAACGTTGGAATGTTTTAGAGAAAGTAGTTTAAAGATGTATTCGTTGTTTTATTCATGATAAGTCCGTTGTTTGTTGGAAAAATTGATTGCTAAATAATTAAGAGCGTAAACTACGACAAAGATATACTTCACAAAAACTGTAGGAATCGACTTCCTTCAACTCTCATCCAGGCTGCCGATCTTAATCACAAAGTTTCCGCACTCTTTCAAACACCCATTTATGTCGATTGCAACGTTCATTAACTGTATTATATGATACTGTATAGACTAGGGACTTGAGATGCCTACATAGGAAGAAATCTAGAATATTCAGGTCTGGGGACCTAGAGGGCTATGATTGAGGTGCGCCTCGTTTGATTCACTTATCTTCCTATGCTTCATTCCAAAACTCCCGAACCAAATTTGAAAAATGATCTACATCACCATTATACTTGTAAAACCTTCGTTATTTTATCATAAGAAGTAAATCTTCAAGTAATAAAGGCAATTCATATTGTGATGAGCCAATATAAATTACGTATAAGTCGATCAGGTTAAGGAAAAGGACCATTCAAATGATTGTCTTAATACCATTCCATATATTCAACGCAAACTGTTGAGTTTCGACAATTCCAACATAAATGGTTGTTATGGAAATTAATAATGGAATTTGTTGATAAATTGGCCTTATCGATAAAATGGTGATGTGTTCAAACATGGGGTTTGCTGTTAGCCTAATGACGTTCCACCTGCAGAAATTAATCATTAGAGAAAAATCGTGGCGAAGAAGCGCCTGTACCATTTGAATGAGAGCGAGTATAGCAGATAATCACGCAAAATGCACCAAACAACTTGATGGATAATATTTAACAACATGGAAATTTTCCTATCAACGGTCTCAGGGTTTTTCTATTTCAATGAATGAACAGTCGAACATGCTCGGTGATCAGGTAACACTTTGGACGGTGCTTCATGTGCAGACGTCTGGCTTGAGCTTTTCAATTCGCAACGACATACATTCAACCATTTCATAATTGTCATTGTAACGAGATTATAACGAATATTTAGAACACATTTACACTTTATAAGTTTTAACTTATGTTGACACAAACTAAGAGTTGAAATTCCAGATTTTCAAATCAATCAATATCCTAATAATGCCGTAGCCTACAGGGGACCATTTCAAAACTTTATCAAGCATATATCGTGTTTTATTTTTTTTCTCGATAAGGGTCGGAGATACGAAAAAATTACAACAAAATAATAAGTTTTTAAAGGCAATGGACAAACGATTTTGGTAATTACAATTTAACAGCGGCGAACCAAAAAAAAGTTCAGGGGAAAAAATGGAGAATAACTCCTAAAATAATATTACCCAGTATATTTTTGATAGTCTGATATGTGCATTTATGAAACTCAAATTGTGTATTATCACTCCAAATTTTTATATGCAAGTTACAATAGATACCATATTGATTGATATTTCTGTTATAAAATATGATGAAATGTAAATTTTGTCCCCTCCCTAGAAACTTTTGGGATTTATTGTGGATGAGAACGGTTTAAGAACCGATCCTGAGAAAGTCCAAGACATCTTAGACTAGCGATTTTCTAATAAAAACACAGAAGTCAGGAGATGTATTGAGCTGATTGGTTAGTAAGTGAGTTTTTGAAAGGCAGAGCTGCCGTTTGTATCGCAATTACAGATCAGGGTCAGAGTATAACGTGGACCAAGGAGGCAGGTTGAGCATCGATGTTCAGCACTTCAGACTACCCGAAACGGTTTTATATTACTGGTCGTGGATCAGACGTTAGTGTAGGTGACTTTTCTCCAAGAAGAGAATGGTATAGAGTAGCCAATAGCGTATTTTAATAAGAATTCACCCTCCCTTAAAATTTTGGGATCAATTGAGAATGAGACTGGTTCAAGAATCGATCCTGAGAAAATCCAAGGCATCTTAGGCTATCGGGTTCCTAAGAACACCACAGAAATCAGGAAATTTATTGGGATGATTGATTACTACAGAAGATTTTTGAAGAACAACGATGCCGTTTGCATCGCAAATACATATCTTCTCAGGGCCATACGACGGGTCAGAGTATAAAGTGGACCAAGGAGGCAGGTCGATCATCGATCATCAGCACTTCAGACTACCCGAAAAGGTGTTATATTACTTGTGATGCCTTGGAGGCAGGTATAGGTGTCGTTTTCCAAGAGGAGAATAGTATTTCGATAACTTGAACTAGTGTCAAAAGAAACACACCATTACAGAAAAGGAATTATTGGCCATTTTGAGTTCGGTGTTATGTGAAACTACGGTCTTTTCATAAATAGCAGTCCTTTCTAGCCTCACCTGGCAACATTATTTCAAGAACCCTTCACCTAGAATAGCCAGATGAATTGTTAAACTTTCGTTCCAAAGTGCGATAATATTGACAAAAGAGGTAAGTTGAACATTATTGCATATTTACTTTCACGTATAGACCATCTCCATACAGTTGCTCATGGTCAGCAGGTTCATGTGTTGAATCTTTCAGCAACTGAGTTGAATAATAGGTAATGTAAAATGTAGTGAAATGTCGGATCTGAGCATTCTCGCTATCCTCATTTTAGAGTACAGGGCGGAGTTCTCTACAAGCATATTTTTTATTTAAGTAAAATTACTCACAATTCTCCAGAACGGAAAATTATCGTTTCTTCTCATTATAGAAATGATATTCTACAAAACTATCGTTGATCCTTTAAATGGACACGTTACTTTTGGCCCATGATGAGGAATTATGTTTTCAAGTATATTAGGCGTGGTAAAGTTAGCGCTTCGTGTAAGGCGAATAATCTTCCTCAAGTTGTTTGATGGGAAAGTACCGAAACATCAATTTGGCGAAACATGTGACAAAGTTCTTTCCTTATTTTCCTTGTTTCAATAAGAATGTTCCTACTGAGGAGCTTTCTTCTGACAAATTTCGGATAATGCTTCCAATGACCCCAACATTCAGAACTTCTAGATCCTGATGGAAAATTAAACTTTCTGTCGTATTTGTCGCAGTTTAGAAAAGATTGTACCATTCATATAAAGTCAATGTTAGACGCTGTTTTTACGAAGAAGAGACATCAGTTTTTATGTTCGAGAAATTGAGTTGTATATAACAGAGGATAGCGATGAGATTAGGTTATAATTTTTTCCTTATTTATTATTTCTATGTGAAATTAATAATTAATTATATCATTTTCAGTGAATGAATTATTTCAGCAATATATTATCTATATGAGACTTCTTGATTTTCATTTCGAATGACAGTCGAAGTTGATAGAATAACTCATATGACACATGTTTTATTGATATGACCGGTGAAAGGTAATTGGCTCATAAATACCATAAATAAAGTACATATATTTCAGACTCGATTTTGTTCCGTTATCATGAAAACTAGCACATCAATTGTGATATTTCGTTTTGTACTACTCTGGATCGATGTTAATACGTTAACTAAATTCATTTCATGCAAGGGGTATGAATACTTCGAATTATTGGTCATCATTGAAGTTCAAATTGAAGACTCCATAAAAATTTTGTTTTACAGATCTAGAAGCCTCCTTGATATATCCAAAAAGCAATTGGTGAATAAATAATGCAATATGCCTAATCTTATCATTTGAGGATATCTATAAGCAATTACTATATTTACTTCTTCCCTTTTTTGAAAAAGGTCTGAACAAATGATGAGTGTCTGATATTTGACTCGATAATGTTAATCACACTGGATGGGTACGATAAGCGGTAATTTAGCTGATACTTGGACCTTGGCGAATGCATTCACTGTGTTGAATGAAAGGTAAGCATTGCGGAAGTGAAAGACTTAGTAGCAAATGTCATGGTGTAATTTATATATTCCAATCTACGTCAACAGAATTTTCCACGACATTCTCTTTGAGAAAAAAACTTTCAAAAAACAAAAGGATCAGCAAGACTTGACTGGAAATATTCTCGGGACTGCTATGTGAAAGACACATACTGAACGAGAAGTACTACTGCACGCTTTTCACCATTGATGGCCAGTATACCGAAATTAGATGATTAAGAGGCAAAATTGGACTCTACTGTGCACTGCATCTCCTTATAATTCTTCGCAACTCATTCGTGAAGAAGAGTAACCTAAATTGTGTGCAGGTCACTAGATATTTGTTTCAATTCTGAAGTTACGGTACATGTACCACCAAGTAGATTAGATAATTAGGAGAATAATCAGGAACATATATGAAGACAACAACAATATAATTTTGTTCAATAAGCAAGAGTCAAATACCTTCAAAACTAGCAAGACTGGGACAAGATGGACCATAAACGTGATGATGTCGATGAAATTATCAAGAACAGGAAGAAAGTAGTGACGGAAGTATTGGTGGGACACAGGAACAAGCAATAAATGAAGATATCTGCTAATAATATGGCCGGTGATATCGTAATAATGGCAGACTCTGATAATGGACTACAAAGTAACCTGACAGTGTGGAACGAGGAACTGAAAAGAACAGGGACGGAAATAAATGAAAATAAAACTGAGGTGATGGTAGTAGAGGATATAATGAAGTTGATTGAGATAGATGATGACGAATAAATCAGGTTTAAAGCTTTCAATACTTCAAAGTAGAGATCAACTGCAATGGAATACTGGAAGCAGAAATAGCAAATAGCATAGAGAAAACAGAAAACAAAAGTATACTAGCAAATGAGAGCATCATTTCAGCAATAATGTATCCAGAGAAACCAAAATAAAAGTATTCAGAGTCATATACTAACCAGTACCTTTGGATGTGGAACAGAGTATTATCAAAGAGAGATAACATCAGAATGCACGCAGCAGAAATGAAATATTTGAAAATAGTAAGAGGCGTGACCAAAGTGAATAAGATAACGTTACCAGAAGATCTGAAAATAGACTCAATGGCAAAGAACATAGGAATGAAACAATTGAGATGGTGGAGACATATGCAGAGATTGGAAGAGGATATACATGTAAAGAAGGTATGGATGACAATGGCAGGGAAAAGTAATGTGAGGGACCGACCGTCTCAAATCCGGAAGCTATGTTTTGAGATTTGATGATATGTGATCCTATGAATAAATCGTAATACCTACCCTGTATCCTCCCAGATGATGTACTAGACAGCGGAACGTAGCATCTCTTCCTAAGGGTATGGTCAAGTTTGAAATTGGTTCCGAAAATTCTGGTTGGAATGTTTCAGCTCCTAGAACAAGAGTATTATTACATAAAATAGATATTTTGCGATTATTTGCGATCATGAGAAAAATGCCAAGTTGAATAGAATTGATTAAAACATGAAACATGTGTTAAATTTCACTTAACAATGATCTTCATGCGAAAGAATCTGAAAAAAGTAATTCGGAAATATTTTATTTGGTTTTTCATTTTTCCATGAGAACTAATTGAATACGAGAGAGAAATTAAGATCTAATGTGCATTATACTACCGAGATTCAAATATATTGACATAAATTCTTCCAAATATGTGCTTCATTGAAGCACTTTCTGTTAACGAACATCTGGATCTGTTTACTGAACGTTCCAAGCCTCCTGAAGCTAGGGAAGCCAGATTCAATGATATTCATTCTGGGCTAAGCAAGTCACTGAATTTAGGGTAACATGCGTCCATTTTAGGTTAATTTTATTCTACTGAAACTGCGACGTCCTGTAGTAGTCGAATTACAATATGATTCCAATTAAAACCAAGAGTAGGAAAATACCGAATCACTCTGAACAGATTTTGAATAAACGACTCATCTTAGTCTGAATATTCAGGTAACAGAGAGGAAGATCGACTGGCATAAATTGGTGCCCCCATTTCTTAGTTTTCCATCTTGTTCTATCCCACAAATTGCTAAACCGGCAATAACATACAGAACGAGGGTTAAACTGAACTCATTTTGGCTGAATTACCTTGGTTTCAAACATTTATTCTAAATGAGGTTTATCAACAAGATTCATCAAAGAAAAGGCTGATACTCTTTTCAGTACATAAAATTCTGGTAGGAAGAATAAATGGAATGAGTTCATGGGTTACACGGATTTCTGTCTTCTAGTCAAAGTTCTTGGGAAAACTGGGTAACGCAAATCTTGTTTCAGTAAGTCTACCCATTATTAGCCTGATTCAATATTATCTACTGGTGATATGTTTCAAGAATTTTCCAAATACTTAGGACAACCCACTTCATGTTGAGTTCTGTCATTCTAATGATTTACTCGCTTCAGGAAATATTACTGCTGATTTCAGAAAAGTTGAGGTCATCGCAATTCTAGAACCAGATAAAATTCAGGAGATCCAGTTAGCTATCGGCCTATGAATGTACTTTCTGTTCCTCTCAAAATATTAGACAGACTTCTACATCAAAGATTAGAACCGATTTTGATGAAACTATATCTCGTTCGTTAGGTGTTTCAGGAAAAATTCCGATTATTCAGATCAAGTCCAGAACCTAACAACCTTAATGGAGTTGAAATTTCAGAATGAATTCACAGGAGGAGATGTATTCTTTATCTTTCTGCCATATATGATACAGTATGAAAAAAGTGCCTTTTGAAAAAACTGCATGGATTTGTTCACTGTAGTACAACTGTTAAGCTGATAGAAAATATGTCTGACTGAAGGCTTTCTATTCTTGTTGAAGAGGAAAGTAGTCGTTTTCGCAATCTTAACAATGGTCTTCCACAGGGATCTGTTTTTGCACCTTCGTTATTCAATTCATATATGAGTGATATTCCTACAACCTAATATTGATAAGTTGATTTATGCTGATGATATTGCTCTATCTTTTCGCACGATTGCATCATCCCATGTTCGATGACTATCATTTGGACTTGGTCTAGGTATTTTTCTTATTTTTTTTTGTGGAAGTACGCGAATAAACTTATACATTTCCTGTAAATATTCTACTTATCAATCCCTTTTCAATTCCATACGGCTTAGTTCTGGAATTACTGGTTGTTTGGATCCGATCCTTATGCAGGACTAACATTTTTTGGGAAGTAACCTTATCACCCCTCCGAAACATCAGTCCTTTGTATTCCGAAGATTGAGTTCGGCCATCTGTTGACCCTAGGTCACCCGTTGAGTGAGAGCAGAAGTTTGAGGAATTAGTTCGACAGAATTCGCCCGAAAACGCACTAACAAGTCGAACATGTTGTTCTGGTAGGAAGAATAAATGGAATGAGTTCATGGGTTACACGGATTTCTGTCTTCTAGTCAAAGTTCTTGGGAAAACTGGGTAACGCAAATCTTGTTTCAGTAAGTCTACCCATTATTAGCCTGATTCAATATTATCTACTGGTGATATGTTTCAAGAATTTTCCAAATACTTAGGACAACCCACTTCATGTTGAGTTCTGTCTTTCTAATGATTTACTCGCTTCAGGAAATATTACTGCTGATTTCAGAAAAGTTGAGGTCATCGCAATTCTAGAACCAGATAAAATTCAGGAGATCCAGATAGCTATCGGCCTATGAATGTACTTTCTGTTCCTCTCAAAATATTAGACAGACTTCTACATCAAAGATTAGAACCGATTTTGATGAAACTATATCTCGTTCGTTAGGTGTTTCAGGAAAAATTCCGATTATTCAGATCAAGTCCAGAACCTAACAACCTTAATAGAGTTGAAATTTCAGAATGAATTCACAGGAGGAGATGTATTCTTGATCTTTCTGCCATATATGATACAGTATGAAAAAAGTGCCTTTTGAAAAAACTGCATGGATTTGTTCACTGTAGTACAACTGTTAAGCTGATAGAAAATATGTCTGACTGAAGGCTTTCTATTCTTGTTGAAGAGGAAAGTAGTCGTTTTCGCAATCTTAACAATGGCCTTCCACAGGGATCTGTTTTGCACCTTCGTTATTCAATTCATATATGAGTGATATTCCTACAACCTAATATTGATAAGTTGATTTATGCTGATGATATTGCTCTATCTTTTCGCAGGATTGCATCATCCCATGTTCGATGACTATCATTTGGACTTGGTCTAGGTATTTTTCTTATTTTTTTTTGTGGAAGTACGCGAATAAACTTATACATTTCCTGTAAATATTCTACTTATCAATCCCTTTTCAATTCCATACGGCTTAGTTCTGGAATTACTGGTTGTTTGGATCCGATCCTTATGCAGGACTAACATTTTTTGGGAAGTAACCTTATCACCCTTCCGAAACATCAGTCCTTTGTATTCCGAAGATTGAGTTCGGCCATCTGTTGACCCTAGGTCACCCGTTGAGTGAGAGCAGAAATTTGAGGAATTAGTTCGACAGAATTCGCCCGAAAACGCACTAACAAGTCGAACATGTTGCTCGGTTAGTTCATTATGGGAAGTTAATTTTGCCTTCGCGAGAAAGGAAATATCTGTCGGACCAACGGAAAGTAACTTTTACATGCGGAATAAATAACAATTGGGAAGGAGGTTTCGACTGAAATGAAATTACCAGATAGATACGTTTGTTAATAATTTATTTCATAATATTACAACTGTTATTTTTTAACATTTATATTTTTCTTACTTACTTACTTACTTTCGAAAACTTAATTTTTGCAATAACTTGAACAAGAAGAGCTTGATAAAAACAAGGGAAGTTGGAAATGATGAGCAGGTACTTCCCGAATGTTATTTGTTGTTTACAAAATGAGTTTTAAAAGGTTCTCTGTATTCACTCCCTCTCAAAGTACGTCTTTTTTACATAAAGTTGGCTGAAATTTTCCTTTACCTTTCCTTTCTATAATTTTATTATGCAATAAGCATATACATTCAACATTAACATCCACTCGGTCTGTAGTTACCTCTATGGTTTCAAGAAGGATTCGCCATTTATTGCTGAAGATACCAAACGAACTTTCCACAGTTTGCCGGTAAGTAACAACCGAAAAATGTGTTTATCTTATCCAGCTGTTACATTAGGATAAAGACGCATTAAATATGGTTTGAGAGGATAACCTTCATCACCAATTATGACGTGAGGTGCACGTAAACGGCTGTCGGGTAATTGTTTCTCAATGTGCACTATGAGACCTCCACGGTTCAGTTGCTTGTTCAAGTCGCTAAGACCAAATATCGCACTGTCACTTTGTTGTCCATAGGCTCTAACTTCAATACAAATGAATTTGTAATTAGGTCGGATTACTGTTTGCAGAACTATATAAAAGAAGTTTTTATATGTGCAATACTGGCATTTGATAGGAATATGCTTTCCATCGGTGGAATTCCGAAATTTCCATTTCCTCCGAAATTTTCTTGATATTTCATCAACTTGTTGGCCAGAGGCAAATGCCATGTACACGAAGCTGGTATAGTATCATACGGGTGCACAAGTTTCGTGAACAATTCGCCCGACACTGAGGTCCGACATTCGAAAAGAATAGCCCAGAAGTCTGAATGACGATGCAGTTGCTAAATAAAGAAGGAAAATTTCAAATAGAAAGAAAGGGGAAACTTAATAATGAGTGTGAAAAAACAAAAGTATTATATTGATATTGGTATGTTACTATTTCATTAGTCATCATCTAACCATTTAATATTTTATTTCAGAGGAAGATATCAAGAAAAGGACCTTCGAGATACGTTCCGAAAAGAATTCATGAAGCAGATGGAAATCAAAACTGGCAGTGGCGGGAATGGAAGTCAATCATCTTCATGACCGTTTTCAACCAACTCTCATTTTTGACAGACACGATCAAGCCAAAAAAATGGTAACTAGTGTTTCATCCATTGAATCAGAGGAAGGTTGTGATCAAGATGTCGTCGAATGAGGTTGCGATCCCGACCTCCGCTAACATTCGCAAAAATGACAATGATGTCTTCACTGATACAATTTCCTTCTCAGCCTCTCAATTCATTGAACTGAAATCGAAAGTGTTGTTAGATATTCCTTTAACGTGCTCTATTTCCGCCTTTCGGCCAATAACACGCCGGGGAATTCTGTCAACTCCCTAACCCGGGAATTTTGCCGAACCTCTCTCGTGTCGAGGGAAGGGATCTTTAATGTCCAACACATCTCTGTTACACAAGACCGACGACTTTACGTCTCCTCCGAAAGATTGATGCTCAAACGATTCCCAGAATCCGGAAAATTGCACCACTTTTGTGAGGATTGAACCCAGGTAACTCTATGCAGGAGACGAGTACCATATCCTCTACGCCACCGAGCCGGCTGAAATCGCAAGTGGAATACCTCGAAAAACTCTGGACCATGAAAGATAATATAATTGACGGCAAATTGAAAAATTATCAATGATAAGGATCATATTATGAAATTGATTAGTGTACAACTCAATCAGTTAGTTGAAAGAAACGTTATTGTGTTTAAACGACGAACCGAGTCAATAAATCGGATAAAAAAACCAAACAGGTGTTCCTGTAAACAATGACAAAGGTAAAGGTGAGGAATCAGATTCTTCTGAATCTAAGCGAGTGAGTCTTCCTCCAACTTCCCCCTCATTCAAACTGTGGCTGGAGCTAGTGCAGTGAGTAGGTCAATTGTCAACAAAAATGTCACGCACTTGCCTGGTAGTTTCATTGATAACAGTACGGTGATCGTACTTTCATCAAATGTCAATGTCAGTGAAATTGAAGGTGACAGTGTAGTTCTTGCAAATCGTCAGAATAAAGTAAATAAAAATATTAATAAAAATACTTCGGACGATGGTGAATGGACTGAAGTCAGAAGTGAGAAACGCAAGAAAAATAATAAATGGTGTACAACTGGATCTGGTCAGGACAGTGGCGTGAAGGCAACATGTCGTAAAATCTACCTTTTAGATTCTCGAATAAACAACCCTGAAACATCTGTGCGGGATTTCGATGAGATTGTGAAGGTGAATATTGATAAAGCTGTATGTGAGCAACTTCCTTCCAAGTATCCTGATAGTTAATCTTCGTTTAAAGTAATTATCAACGAGAAAAGCTTCGAGATAGCATTTGCAGTGGAAATGTGGCCTGAAGGTGCGGTAGTGACGAGGTTTTTCACAGGAAACTGTTGACGGAAAGTTCATCCTGAAGTCCAATAGAGTCAGTACATCAGACAGAGTAAAACGATTCTCTATTTTACACCTCAATATTCAAGGACTTGGTGACAAGCCAATCTTTTTAAAGTCTATCTGAAGGAAAAAGGCAGTCCGAACGTTGTTTGTGTTAGCGAACACTTTCTGAATTCCAACCTGTGTAGTGGCTTGATTGTTGATGGATGGCACACTGTTGCTGCAGGTAGTTGTAGCAGGATGAAGCAGGGTGGAGTGGAAATTCTATGTAGGGATGGAGATCGGAATGGTGACTCTGTTATGTTGAGTGCTATTTCGGCTCTGTCAGTGGAATTTCACTGTGATGTTACTGCAGTTCATCTTAATAAGGTAAACACAACTATATTATGTTTATACCGATCTCCTTCCGGTGATTTTGATCTATTTCGGCAAGTCTTGGAGAATATCTTAGGTAAGTTAAATTTTGAGAATAAAACTGTAATTTGCGGTGACTTCAATGTCAGGTTCAATGTTCCCGACAGGGACTCTGGTTCATTATCCGATTTGCTTGGCTGTTATGGGGACGAGAGGACCTAACTGTCTCGACAATATTTTCCTAAATTATGAAAATTGTATGGATTGTACAGATGTATATGAATGTGATTTTTTGATCACAGAGCCTAGCGTGTTGTTTTTGATCTCCCAGAAAGTACAGAAGTTAATACTATTCGTAAAATCAGGCCTCTAACTCATAACGGTTTTGATATGTTGTATGGGATTCTTGAGAACCTGAATGGCGACTTTCTTCTTGAGAGAGATTTGAGTGCGAGTGATGCATTCAATGTTTTTCATGAAAGTTTTGTCAATGCGTTTCAAACTGCTTTTTCTGAAGGGAAGTTCTGATTGACAAACGAGGTAGCAACAAGTCGCACTGGTATCATAATGGTTTGCAAATGAGAGATCAGATTGAACTTGTTAGTGAGCTCTATCAGCGTTATAGAACAGAAAATCTTGGGGTTTTGCTGAAAACCCTCAAATGCAATTATAAATTTGCAATAAATAATACTAAGAAGAGAGCAAATGATTTATCAATAAAATCATTTTCAAAGCCACAAATTGCGATGTGGAATATCATCAACTCATAAAAGAAAAGTAAATTCCAATATCGATGTTAATCATTTTAATGAGTATTTCTCATCAGTTCCTCATAGAGTCTCTGGATCTGTTCCACCAACAGATAAGTGTTCTGCTGACTTGTTTTGCAGGAAAACCCCTAACAATTTAGGTTTATCATTTCGTGAGGTCAGTCAGGTGGAGGTACGTGATTGAATATCACTATCGATGAAGGCGACGACAATTATGATTCGGAGGAGATGGCTGATATTGACTTTGCAGATCTACCCTCAGTTCTCGAAAAAGTGAGAGTGTGGAATATCAACTGAATGCATACACCACCTCAAGCGCCAAGAAACTTTTTAGAATTCCACCCGGAAATGAAGAAAAGTCGAAAAACCAAGTTTGATGAAAAACTACTCTGAATTGAGAGAAAAAAATTGAATATTCTGAAGAAAAACAACTCCTAGTCATGCACTCATTGTATCAAAGAGAAGATGGACGTTATAATGCTTGAATTGAATCAAATTCCAAATACTTCCTCACATTCTAAGCTAAATTTACTTTTAATGATTCCTTCGGGGGTCAGTATAACTCATCGTCCTATTGTCACGATTTTGTTCCTACAGGAAACTACCTTGTATATTGATGAAAAATTTCTTATATTTTTTATTATACGTTGCTTCAGTGTTACGTTTGTATTATTATTATATACCTCAGTTTTATGAAACAACATGCAGTTTGCATAAAAAATGCAGTGGTTTTCCCTTTTTTTCCACTTGCCATTATGTTACAACCAGCCGTTACTATGATGAGATCATAACACGAAAAATACTGATTTTTTTTTTCGTGTATTATATCACCTTCGCCGATAAATCGAATGTGATAATTCCAACGCTATCAATTCGTCGTCAGGTTTCGAGCGTTTCGAAGAGCCATCCCGTCTACGCGTTCGGAAGTTTTGAGTGGATCACTGGACAATCGGCTGTCACCCAATTTTGGACAATTGGGGTTCCCACGAATTCACATTTCTCAGCTTTCCGCTCTCAGTAGACAGGAATCTTCAGCAAAATATAGTACATGTCGTCAGTAATCATCGAAAATACGTACAAACATTGTTTTACAGTTCATGGAAATTTTCATTTGAAATTGTTCCGGTACGGACCTTATGGTTACGGTTACAAGGGTAGGTGTGGTTTGCTAAGCCATTACACTAGTACCCTCAGGATCTATTGTACATTCTCTAATGTGGGCTCATTGTATACTCACAATGATTCGTATTCATCTCTTCACCGGAATATACTTCTATTCCCTTATACTTTTTACCTCCTAAATATCGTAGAACACTCAGCAGGTGGCGTGCTCCCTTTTGCAGAATCAGCATGTTTTGTCATCGATCAGTCGAATTTTCTTTATTAATACGATACGGACGCCGACAAGTCTACAAAAAAGTTGAATGTTGTCCTTTATCTAGAAAATTAAGAATCTGCTTTTTAATGCTGTCTAGTGTGACAGATGAATGTCCCCTGCGGCAGAGGTCCATACTACCACAAGATGAAAGAAACTAAAATTCGCTTGGTGAACATGATTTCTATCCTGCTTGATGATTTAAAACACTGATTTTTCGTATATAACACTGAGCTGCACCACAAAGTCAAACTCAGAGTTTGGGCTATCACTCCCGCCCGTATGATTATCGAGATCCTAATCTATACGTTTAATCTGAGTGAAAGGCTCAGACCAACTTCAAGTAAATAAGCTGAATCACGCAAATGGAAACCAAAATTCAAGTTCAAGAAAAATGAGGTCCTGGCACCTAACGAACACAACCAGGCTATGATACATATGTGCTGTCTATATCGCTTTATATATATATATATATATATATATATATATATATATATATATATATATATATATATATATATATATATTTATGTTTAATTTAAAGAAAGAAAAATTTGCGAAGAAATTTTGACAGTCGTTCGAAAAATATGACATAATATATATATATATATATATATATATATATATATATATATATATATATATATATATATATATATATATATATATATATATATATATATATATATATATATATCGTTAGTACCACTGCAATGAGAATGAAAAGAAAATGATTGAAAGATATGTAATTTCTATATGATCGTTTTTTTCTTCCTAACTTTTTCGGGATCATTTATGTTGTCAGTAGTTATCGAAAGTGCGTTGCACAAAAATTAAAATTGTTGCAGTTTGGCAGGATTGGGAACTCTGAAACTATCCAAATTTTCCATTTTCGAGAAATTTTTCAAGATCCTAATGAACAGAACGAAAGAAAAACATGAAATGAAAAAATCTGATTATGACACCAAGATGAAACTTACTTTAGAAGACTCTACCTAGTCAAAAACGATCCTACCACCTTTTTAGAAAAAAAACCAGATCAAAAACGAAGGCTTGAACAATAGATTCGATTATTCAGAATTAATTAATTCAGAGGGAAAATTTCTCAATAATTCCAAAATTATATGGGTTCCCAAAATCAAACAACCGCCATTGATACCAGTTGTAAGTTCCTTAAGTTCTCCTTTACAGAAGCTAGCAGCATGCCTTCCGAAACAACCGGAACCATTGCGGAAACAGAGTATTCAAACGTGAAAAAGCAAGAGCATTTGACATTGAGAATAAAAAATTTGAAAATCGATAAGAAAGATATTGAAGCTAGTTAGATAATTTTCCATATCCAACAATATCTCCAGATGAAGCATCAGATGTAATATCCATGGAAAATAACTGCAACCAAGATAAAGTTGGTAGGCCATTGTCTGGAAAACAAGTATTTTACATGTGAGGTTGGTCTGATAAGTTTCGGATCTCTGAGCGAAGATGGCAGCACTCGTAAATTGTTTATCTGTTGACAGTTACTCACCGAAGTGTCAGCCATTTTGAACGCGCACTTGTTATGAACCTGTCGTTTGAGTGAGTTAATGTGATTGCTTTTGTGAAAATCAGCAAAATCAAGTATTGAGCTGTCCTTAAATATTTGTTGTTGATAGGCAATACGTCTATGCAAATTGAAGGGGAGTTGTATTCTATGTATGAGGACTCTGCACCATCATTCAAAAAAGTGAAATTTTTGCAGCTGAATTTAAACGTTGCCGAAAAAGCTAGGGAGACGATGAACGTTCGGGGCGTCCAAAACTGCAGCCACTGACTATAACATCGCCAAAGTTCACCAACTCATTCCTTAGCAATTTGTAGACGAAGAGAAAGTTGAATACAAGGGTGAAGCCTATCCGTATGTTTACGGCACAACAGACAGAATCGGTAGGAGAAACAATATCAGAGCCATATCTCGGCCATACAAAACTATCAAAAATACGTATGTACGTATTTACGTATATGTTTTGATGGTTATATATACAACGTCTTTCCAACAAGGTGAGATAATATGAACGAGAAATTATCTTAACCTGAGCAAGACATCGCAAAAACAACGAGCAGGCGGATGTCAGAAGAACGATATACTAACAAAAAACCTTTGCTTCTGTTACGAATTAAGCCCCCCAATACCCGGACTCAAATATTCGCGAAAACTCTTCGAAACAAAGAAATAGATGAAGTTAGCGAAAAAATTGAACAGATCACTACGTTGACCGAGGCTGCGGACCTAGCATTTGCGGAGTCTATCTCTGTGTGCGAGATTAGCCGACTAAAAATCACTGCGTGTACATCTGTTCCGAATTTTCAGACGGAACCACCAGGAAGAATACGCCTGGAAGGAAAAGTGGTGAATTAAAGAAAGAAAATTGATGTACTCCATACCTAATTTAATATAACGGAACCTACCTACAAGCTTCATAAGTCCGTAAGAGAGATCAACTCTGAATTTACACTGAAGCCTAAAGACCTAGTTTTAGGCAGAGAATATCTAAAATATAAGACAATCTGAAACAAAGATTGAAAGCTCTAGGAAACAGAATAGGGAGGTATAATGGGAGAACCAGACAGTTAAAAATAACAAGCTCTATCGCACTAACTAATAGCGATTCCTTTGAGAACTTGAAGCGCCAGGAAATCATGGCCTTCCTCCAAACCCATCAGAGATGAAGGAACTTTTGAGGCATACTGGTTGGACAAAATCAAGAAAAAAAACACCACACACGAAAATGGACAACATAGTTGTTACTAGCGAGGAAGTATCCAGAGTACTGCAAAACATGAATCACTAGGCGGTACCAGGACCGGATCGAACTCATAATAACTGATGGAAACACTTTGGAAGTATACACCCAAAGCATGACACGATCCTCATACCGGACTTCTTCACTCGGCGTAACAACTTTGATGCCAAAAATGATAATAGTCAAGATCCTAAAAACTATAAGCCGATAACATGCCTCCTGTCTGTCTACGAATAACTCATTGGCATAGTTACACTATACCTGAAAAGATATTTGAAGAAGAATAATATCTTAGCCTCAGAACAGAGAGGTTGTCGAGCCGGGACCATAGGGTGCAAGGAGTTCCTTGTGATGGACAGTGTTACCATCAAACAAGCACGTGAAAAACTTTGCAGTATTTCAATGGCCTGGATTGACCATAAAAATGCATGAGTCTGTACCGCACAAGTGGCTTGTTGAAGTTTCGAGAATGTATGGAATAGCACATCACAGAGTCAGACTTCTAGAATATCTGATGAAATCATGATGACACAATAAAACTTATGGAAAATATCGAAATGTCCACGCTCAGTGGATATTTTGAGGTAATATTCAAAATATCGGGTGATTCCATATAAATGTGGTATATATATATATATATATATATATATATATATATATATATATATATATATATATATATATATATATATATATATATATATATATATATGATTTGATTTGATCTATCGAATGTTTATAGGTAGCTAAAAGAATGGTCCCAGCCTCTAGTTTCTAATGCCCAACGGCATGAATAGTATATATTGACGATGGGGAAACCAGAAATTTTTCCCACCTAAGAATCAGCCAAAAATCCAACCCAACGTTTTCATTTAGAAAAAACTAACCTGGTCTCCTACCATTCAGCAACATTTCATTCATCTTCATTTATATAGACGGGTAGATATCCACTCAATGTCACTAGGCCAACCTGTATTTCTATTAAAAAGGTGTTGAAATGTTACAGAAGAGTTGGAATCAATAAAATGAAAATAGAAATTTGTCTAATAGTTGCTTACGAACTTAAGGAATGAAATGTTATTCATACATATATAACAGCAATGAATACAATTCGATGAATAGAACTCGATAAGATTGTTATATTGTACAAAGGAAAGAATGTTTTCTGTCATAAAGCTCTTGCTCCCAAAAATAATAATGAGCTCTCAATAGGATTGAGCTCATTAAATCAAATGTTCGTCTTAGGATTTCTTATGAGAATGTTATCCGCATAAAGGAAACATATCATTACGAACAACATTTTCTTTGAAGCGTTGGTAAATAATTCCGACAAAACAGTAATGGATCTGAGCTTTCAAAATACTAATCAATTATTCAGGTAAAAGCTTATATAATTATGAGGAATAAGACATCGCAACTGAATCGTTAGACGATTCTTGCTATGGATTTTCGCAACAACGTCTATTTCTCTGATAGTTTCGTGTTTTATATACAGGATTAATGGAATTTTGAAGACCAGCATTATTAGTAAAAAGGGGCACGAAGTGAAACGAAGATTAAGCGATAGACCAAATCAAGGCCAACACATTGAATCGCCTCAACTAAGATAAAATCAAGAAACAGTTCAACGATAACTTCAATAAAGATATCTTCTACTATATTTTTCAGGTTAGAATAAAGAGAGCAATGTGCACTGTTATTGAACTATTGGATTTTGATGGAGCACTCAAGTAACACGTTTTTCGTATTCACCGATGATAATAATAGAGCCAAAAGTGGATAGGTTTAGGCAAGTGTATTCCAACTCATGACATAACTGCTTTATTAAATATTTTGCCATATTCTCTAGTTTACTGTTTCTAATTTGCATTGTTTTACATTACATTTGTCAAATTTTCATTCATTTTCATAAACAAAAGTTCGTTAGTTGTACCGAAACTTCATCAAGAGAAAGCATGAAGCCATCATTTCTATTACTCTTCAATGCAACATCCAAATGAAAACGAAAATCCTTGGGATCTTCAACAGCAAATTGATAGCTCTTTCACGTGGAAAACTGTTGTAGTATCGTCCAATCTTAATAAAAAAGTGGTGCCGCATATTAATCAGGTGGCATATATTTCAGGCAGCTTTAGCACGAAACTAATACTAATACCATTCAATGCAAAATAAGTGATATGGGACAGACGTTCATGATCAAGTTATAGAAAAATTAAGGTTTTTTAATATACCTGCAGTTTGATGTGGATACGGTTACATTTCAAGACTTAAAGGTTAGTTTAGTGAAGAAGCGCTCAGATATTTGTAATGACGGAGAAAATCCATGACTGGTGAAGAGCGGAAGTATGATGCCGTTTGTATACATTCGTTGTTTCCACCGGATATCTACCGTTTTTTTTAGCCGGACTAGCATACTGTGTAGCTGGTAATGAACATGTGTATATGCGCCGGATAATAACAGTCCGGCGACAAATTTACGTCAGATGCGACTCGGTATCCCCTCGGTGCGACGTACACTGGTCCAACATAAAATATGGATCGACGATGAGAGAAATAGGCGGAACCTTCAAATTCATGTAAATTATTGTTATTTGTTTTATTCTTGTTGTTGATGTTAACCTACAAGGGTCTTTTAGTTAACATTTTCTCAGCAATAACATCTCCCGAACTTTGTTGTTTTTTTTTCTACTGTGAACCATGGGGTTCGTGGGGAGATGTTTTGCGACTTGTAGGAATCGTGATTCACAGGTAAACAATATTATTTCATTATATTTTGTGCACCTGTCAATGAGTCAGAAGTGTGCAGCGATTCAAATGTCTTTGTTCGCGCTACTATGCGACAAAATTGTCAGCGGTTGCTAAATCGGAAAAAAGTACAATTTCATCTTGATGATGTGAGCGCATAGTTTAACACACTAATGACTTTAGTTTTACGTTCATTTGGCAATTGTTTATCGTCGAGATTTACAGTTAAGAGCTCTGTTATAGAGATTTTGCAATTTGTGGAAATAAACGTTTCTGCGAATTATACAAGGTAAGCATTGCGTATTATTTGTAATTAATTTACTCGCGTGAAGCTATTATTTTTAGAGATAACACATATTCACAGCGTTATGGTTGAATCTGTTGCTTTTCGTTTTTATGCTATTCCCAATTCAGACTCTGAAAAAGAATTCTTCTAATATCTGGTCCGAATATTTGTATGAGCTGAGTTGAATTCACCTAATATCTTGAACGATGTCAGCATTTCTAATGCAATTCGAAAACCAGAGACTTCTGCCTCTGCAGATAAGTTCACTATCTCTCAAGGGCTCTCACAAACTTTTTATATTCATCTGCATAACGTATATTTGTGTCCTTCTGGCATCCAAATTTTAAATGAAACTTTTTGACTTTTATTAGTGTCGAGATTTCATGTTTATTTTCATGTACGTATTGCATATGTTCCTGAAATATTTGGTTAATTTTTGAGGAAACAACTCGCTTTCCAACCTGAGGTTAATTAAAATCGAACTGTAGTTAGCTACTAGCGGAAAGTAGTGCAGTGATTCTTTATAAGATTCTAAAACGAATGCAATCTCCTCAAAGTTTTGAAGTCTGAAGCAATACATTTGAATTAAATATTTCATGAATTGAAGGTGTTAGGATACGAACTTTGAACTTTAACCATGCATGTTTTTCTCGAGACAACGCTTAAAAATAATAAGTAACAAGAAACTCTGGCTGGACAAATACGGATGAAATACGGGACATTTTCAATTGCAAATTCAGCAGATAAAGTCGTTTCAATATTTTTTTACCTAAGGCGTTCTTCCAATCAGCGTCAAAACAATCCCAATCCAGAAAACAGAAACTCACCCAATCCATTTCAAGACATGTGATGTTCTGACAATGTGTTTGCTATTCACTCGCACAATTTATAGTCTTCAACGAACAAACAGAAAGGGGGTTTCGGATGCCTAGAGGACTTAAAATTATTACTGAACCAAGAGAATACCACGTTGATCAAAAAATTTTATTTGTAAAACTAATTGTAATTCATGCAAGTCGATGCTTTTCTCTTAGAAGTGATCACCTTCGACAAGACACTTATACACATAAATTGAAATGAGCTACAGAGAGCTAAAGCAAGCGAATTCGAAGGCAGTTGAATGGAACATCTTGTTTTTATGCAATTCATCGCAGTCGTCCGGATGTCATTGTGCCAAGGTGTGATTTCAGTTGCGGAATACAGGTGAAATCGATTATAACGACGATTCTTCCTTTTTCTGTCCAAAAACATATGTTGTTTGGAAGAATGTGTAGAGAGACAAGTACTTAGGGAAATTTCATTATATTCAAAAAACTTTGAGGAAATAAGGACTTTCACTCTGATTTCAATATGTCATATTATGAAATGAAATATATGAAAGAATGAAAGAATAGGAAACAATTTCTCTTGTCATTCAAACACTTATTGACCTTATCTAACCTATATTTTCTGCATTCGACAAGGGATCTATCGGTACAGTCTGGCACTTAACATTGCTATCTGGATGCCCAAACTCGAGTGGTCAATTTGAATACTCGTACAGGTTAGATTAGATGGTCGGGGCTAACCCTTCATCGTCATCGGCAATTCTACGTCTATATAGAAGCTACGGTCTTCATGTATATAAGATGAAAGCATATTTGATGGTGGAACTTGTGAACTCTGATTCAAATCCTGTAATAGTTATGCCAAGAGGGCATCTTATAGATTCACACCCCCCATATGACTACTATATATCGTTACAGATTTTGAACTAGGGACAGCTATATAGACGTTTTCTCTTTTATTATACTGAAATATGATTTCCGTTATATGTTCAGTGTCTGCATGAGTAGATGCGAATGTTTCAACTTTGTTATCATACTATGTTGTTGGGGATATGTCTACGTTTTCAAGAATTGTCAACTTCTCGCCTGTTGCGCCACGCATTCTGCGTCTTTTTCAAGTGTGGTATTATATATCCGAGAAAGCGATCAACTGATTAACAAGTGGCAAGATGTCTTTTTTGTCAAGTAAACTAAAAGTGAGATTGACGTGTACTAGTAATTTAAGTTTTCGGGAATGGTTCTTGCAAACCGGACAACAACACAGCTCGAAGTGTTTATATTCGGTGCATTATCATGTAAAGTCTGCGGAACATTATCACTTGTCTGTAATTCGAAATCGTAGCTGAAACCTGAAATGCCATTCAAGATAAAGTTCTGCTACCCCATTTGTAAGGTTTTTAGGTTTATATTGCTTCACGGATGAGCGACTTTTCGGTGGTATAATCTGTTCATCGATAGCCATATATAACTATCAAGGTATAGTCAATAATCAATATCTTACTTGGATGAGAAATAGCCTCAGTTTATGTAGAAGATGAAAGCCAGTCTGTCTCTGGAAATTTGGATGGATTAATGATAATGTTGATGTAATATTTTCAGGAATTTATTTTTATATTTAAATATCATGATACACTTTCGTCTGATATTCACAAGGTTCATTTGTGATACACACGACCGGTTTCGACAGTTCCGTCATTTTCAAGTATCTAGAGCTCACAGTTGTGAGAATGAAACTGCTAACTATTTCTATTTTAAATGTTGAGTAGTAGTAGGGTGTGATTCAATTATAGTTGATTATTGAGTGTGTTTATTTCCAAACTTCACAAGAGATTAATTGTTATTCCATTATTGCATTTTATACAATTGTGTTTTAATTAAGGAACACACATAGCGGTGGCTTCATTTATATTTTATATGAAATGTTAGGTACCACTCTCGGTCCATCATGCAAAAAACTGAAATTTCGCCGAAAAGTCATTTTTAAGTGTCTAGAACTTACAGTTGTGAGAATGAAAATGCAAACTATATGTATTTTAAATGTTGAGTGGTAGGGAGTGATTCAATTCTAGTTGATTATTGAGAGTGCTGAAGTTTGAGTTTTTTCAGAGATTGTTGATTTCCAAACTTTACAACAGATTCATTGTCATCCCTTCATTGCATTTTATGCAACTGTGTTTTAATTAAGGAACACATATACAGGTGACTTCGTTTATATTGTATATAAAATGTTAGGTTAAGTGGCTTCATTTATATCATATAAAATGTTACGTACCACTCTTTTTGCATTATGCAAAAAACTAAAATTTCGTCGAAAAGAATTAGAGATAACTTTGAAAATGCGGTTTAGATCACAAAAGGTTCCAAAAAGTAGAAGTTAAGCTACAAATCAAGGAGTAACAATATCAATGAATAATAGAAATAATGTATAGAGAATAAATGGTAATAAAAGAAATAACTATAAAAATTGATTATCTTCGACATTTCTACTTCTCATTCTGAAAATATTATAATTTTTTGTGGCATACCGCGAATAGGAATGTCTATGCCCTTTTACGGAATGTAGACCCCTAATGATCGAAGTACCCTTGTCAACTGCTGAACGATTTCTAGTTGCAGTTGATGGTCAAGAAGAGCTAACTCCAGAAAATCTCAGTCATGTTCAATGGCATTTAGACTCAAAGAAAAAACGTATTATGTTCAATTTCGCGATCTTGCTTGTCGTTCACATGGTAATAAAAGCATTTACGATTATACCGTCCATATGAATGGATTCAACAATTGCGGATTGAGAAGTTAGTAAAATAGCCTGAACAATGTGCTTGATGTACATCTCCTTAGTCATTGTTCGTTGGCAAATAGCCTAATCTGTAAGTCCTACTGAAATTAAACCAGCATAGTCCATTAGTAAGCCTACCAACAAGGATCTGTTCCTTGCATAAACCATTTTCTTCAGACACAAAAACATCAATGATTGCTATTCAGACGATCTTCATTCGTCAACAAAATGCAAAGAGACTAGATGCTCTGTATAGACTCAACCCTCTTCAATTGCCGAAACAGTTTGATTACGGTAGAAATTAGAAGTGCGTTGTGTCCCAACTGCTGTATATATACGTTCTAAGGTGGGAGACTTCGGATGTCCATCGCTATAGATATTGGCTGAAATAAAATTTTAGACCTCTGGTAGATACTTCGTCGTATTACTTCGTTCCTCTTTACGGGAGCTACAGTTTCAATGCTGTAAGGCATCCCTAATTCATGAATTCGATGACTCTGATCTAGGAGCAAAAACGGGGTTTTTAGAAGACAAGTCAAATGCCGTTATCTAGTTTTTACTGTTTATGAATTCAGATGTTAAACAGATATTGGTAGATCAAACAAATAAATATCCTGCTAAAAATGAAAACCCTAGAGACATAAAATGCGAAGACATAAACCAAGATAGAGTGTGTTGCTGTTTTGTTATTCACATCACGACATGGGAAAAATAATATGAGTGAATTGTTCAATAGAAGGAATGGCTGTGATAGGCCAATATTCACGCAATTGAGGTCTTCAAACCGTTCATAGACAATTCTCAGCATACCACATTTTTCAAGTAATGTTGATCAAAAATGAAATGGTTCTTTTCATAAATTCCGGGAAGTCTTCAGGAACAGAAATTTCAAAAGAGATTTTGTTCTCTTCATGAATTGTAACTGATGAGTTTGGCATCTTTTTTTTTTTGATGTGACTGTCAGGCTACCTGATAGATGTGATTGTTTATATCGGCCAAGCCATCAAAATAGAACTGTTTCAGGACTGAGTTTTATCCGATTCAGTTTTAGCAACACCTATGAAGGGGTACTTGATCAAAGGTTTTTTATAGTTGGAACTAACCTAATATGCAGTTTGAAGAATCTCGAAAACTATTGTTGCTTCACAAATACTAATATGATATTCTTGCAAAATTTTATGGAGTAGATACTTTTCGGTCAGCGTAAATTATGTCGAAATATGCGTTTGGTCACTCAAGCTAAACTTGTTGTGAACAGATGTGTTTTTATAATATACACACCACAAAAATTGTCGCATCACCTGATATTCTGAATTCCACAATCGATTAAGCAACTCGATAGCAGTTTCTTTGTAAACATATGTTTTTGTACATCTGAGTGGAAAAAATCTTATCTATGTAGTAGCATTTGTTTCCATATGATCTCAAACACGTTTGAAACAAGAATGAGATTATTTGACTATCAGTATTCATTCAATTTCTCTTCAGTTTTCACGCTAAATTAATGCAAGTTTTCTGTGTTTTTTGTTGATTTTCGAATCTTTGAATTTATTGTAATGGTTGCTGAATGTCCTGGACGCTATTCGAGTGATCATGAAGTGGTAAGAATTGTAACACTTCTAGAGGAGGGGCGAAGCCAACGTTACGTGGCTAACTTGTTGAATGTTAAACAAAGCACTATTTCAAGACCAATTAATTGGTACCACGAAACAGGAGAATATAGAAGAAGGGCCGGACAGGGAAGAAATCGAATAACAACACCAGTTGATGATCGTTGGCTTCGTTCAACTGCACTAAGAGTTCAGCACTGTACGGCTAGAATGCTACAAAATGAACTTGCACTTTCCAGAAATGTGCACATTTCATTGCAAACTATTAGGAACAGGCTAAGAGAAGACGATATCAGACCAAGGGTGGCTTCTACAGGCCCGCGTCTTACCAGAGAGCATCGAGTTGCAAAACTTCAGTTTGCGAGGAAACATGCAAATTGGAGTATTCCAGAATGGTGGAATGTTCTATTTTCCGGCGAGTGGAAGACATTTCTTTCTATGGTCGAACTGAGTTAGTCCAAGTGAATAATGGAAGAATGACAGCGGCCAGATACATCGCAGATATCCTTGAACCCCATGTTGTACCCTTTGGCCCATTGATTGGCGAAAACTTCATTTATATGCATGATAATGCTCGGCTTCGTGCAGCTAGAGTAGTAACAGAATTTCTGCAGTAATTAGGGCCCGGGGAGGAAACACTCGATTTTGAAAATGATTAGTAACCATTCGATGCTAGTTGATTGGTCTCTTCGCGAATGTTTGAAGATGTTAGAATTTTTCAATTTTTCATTAACTCGAACATTGTTGATATTCTCCATCATAAACTCATCTCTTTTGAATGATGTCTTTTTTTTATTTTACACTTCTGAAAGTTACCAAGCGACTTTTGAATGAAAACCTAAAAGTTTATATAGTATTGTCGTAAAAGTAGGGTGATGCGACAATTTTTGTGGGAAGTGTATTTTATGAAAATACAACAAAAGTTTGTGTGCACGTTGGTTAGATTAGTCGTGGTACACGAATTTCATATACATTAGGAAATATTTCTCGAACCAAAACTCGCGAATTCCAGTTGATGGTTACTTTCGACACAACCTTATTGCCTTTCCAGAAATACGCATTCATTGTTTCAGTAAAAAAAATCACTGCCAGTCCTAGCTAATCCTTTAACTTATTAAAACTTGAATTTAAACAGCTTGTCATCTCTTGCGGACGCTCGCGAACACTCCGCCTATACTTGCGGCTGGAAAACTCTATCAAATTAACTCACTTCAGCCAGCCGTCACTCTTTCAATATTCTTTTCTGGTCCAAGGAGGGATTAACAAAAACATGCAAATTTATATTAAAGAACGATAGAAAAGTTTCATCGTCGGATAACCTCGCGATTTCATTCCGGAATTTTCAGCAGTATTATATAGGCGTCTCAGAAAGGTTTTTCGTTGAGTTGACCTCGGGCAGAACAGACTTGTCTTAAAACCATTTTATAACTTGCACTTCTCTTTTGTAGTAACTAGAAATCCAAGAGGATTATAAAGTGAAAACTTGCTTAGTTCTTATGAAATTTGGGTCCCTTTTCGACCGAATAATATAAATGATTTTCGAGTGAATGAAATTTGATGAGAAATTTTTCTATTCGCAAGTTGTTCGAATGAAATTCATGAAATATTGTTGTAACGAAGAAAATAAGAAACAAAACGACAGTTCTATTAGAAGGTAGAACTATGCTATTATGACAAATTTTCTGCAAGTCGAGAAGCGATGGGAAGAATGAACAACGTAGAATAGATAAATATTCAAAATACACCAAGCATATTATGATCGTCTCTAACGTGTGAGCTCAGGAAAATGAGAACGAACTGGTGAACCATAGGTAATCTTTCATAGAATTCAAGAGAATAGGGAGAAAAATCTGAGGAAAAAACTTTCTCTACCCTGCCGCTGATATATCAGTAACACCTAGTTTATGATTGAGTTGGGAACAAAAAGAATAATCAGAACTATTGTGTTCAAGATTCCTTATTCGATCTATACGAGTAATATTCTCCAGCATATAAGCTTAAAAATTGAAGAATTCAATTATCTCTCACCACACGAGCTTTCATCCAATCTTCCAAGACTTTGACATATATCAACTCTAGTCTAAAGATTACCCATTTTTGTCAATCAAACAGGACTACTCAGGTGAATTCCGCAACTATGCAGAAATGAAAAATAATTAGGTCTAGACGCATTTTGACCTAGTGCATTGATTGATTCAATATTTCAACAATTTGTTCAGGAACTTTGCTCATCTACATATTCTTCAAATTAAAATAAAACACCTCTGTCAATAGATCTTGGATTATTCAATACTAAATTAAAATTTACTCAATAACTTTAACTTGACTTTTACTGATAGTTTTACACTTCAGATACATTAGTCTTGAATTTCGACATAATGAAACATGTTTTCTTCAAACGTGTGCCGCTTCGAAAATATACAGACATATTGTACAATCCCTGACAAAATGAATAGTTCAGAAAGACCAATTATTTCAAGAACGCTGTAGAGTCTACAACACTTATCTATAACAACTCATATTCGACATTCCTGGGCAAACATATGAGGTGATCTATCTCAAACGAGCCTGTATATAACTCATCATATAGTGATTGAAAAAATTTGCCGTCGAATATATAGGCATTAACGTGAACTCCCTAAAGGAGATACTTCAACGCCACAATATTAAATGGGGCAAAGGAGTCAATCGTTTCTTCATTTCAAAGCTCTTCGACGCCTCTTTACAATGGTGTTTAGGAAAAGTATTTTGACGAATCTCTATCGCAAGAATACATTCTTATCTCAAACGAATCACATTGAATATTTTGACTATTTTCAAGATGATTGAAAAGGGGGAAAAATAAATCAAATATTTGTTTTGAAGGAAACCTTTCGAGGATAGTTAGCACCTGCGAGCATAAACCAGTAAATTTACTGCAGGCCACTTCATAAGACTTCTCTTCCAATGGAACAACCAGGATTATTCAAATTGGTGCAGTGGCAAACGGCAATTAGTAGTGAGGAGGAGCTTTGTCTTGTTGGAAATGCAATTGTAGTTCGAATAGTAGGAAATTGTTTTCTTGTTTTTCTGTTATCAACAAATCAATTGTATCTGTCAGCATATCGAGATAAATTTCGCCGTTTAAATTCTCAGACTCAAACAGATGTCCAATTAAGTAGTGTCCCAGAGTTTTTTCCCAAATATTTCTTCTTTCGGGATATCGAGTGTGGATTTCTGGATTTCCTTCGATCCAAACCATCATCGTTCAATTTATGAATTAATTTAATTTCGTACAGAGGCAACTTGTCTTCATGTACAATTCTGGAAAAGTTAGATTGACTGACACTGGAAGCTGCAGAGTTTGTCGTAGAGGTTTCGTGTGAGGTAATTAATTAAACATGGCGCAATACCGCCACATCTGCTGCTGATTCCAATGGGCGTCCTTTTTCTATCTATTCCTTGACCCAACTCAATAAATTTTGATATCAATTCCATTAGTACAAGTACAAGTAACATCTAGTTATTAAGAATAAATAAATTGAATCAAAACAAATGTAAAGTTTATTGGTTAATGTACACAGGTTATAACTACCCTCGAAAGGTTTCCCTCAAAAACAAAAATCGATTTGTTTTCTCTCTTCTCAATAGTTTTGAAAATACCCAAAACATTCAAGGTGGCTAGTTTGAAATAAAGATGATTTTTTGCGAAACAGATTCATCAAAATTACTTTTTTTGTACGTCGTTAAAGAGTTTCCAATTGAAGTATCGCTCGAGCCCTTTGCCTATTCAATTTTGAGGGGTTGAAGCGCCCCCACGGAGGGGTTTGCTCGTTAAAGCATCGAATAAATTACAAAATCATTCGACGTGCTACGGCAAATCTTTCCAATCGCTAAGGGATAAGAATTATATTGAACGGCCCATTTGATATACAACTCCCAGGACACTGTGATCTATTGTTCAGAATTTGACTAGTAGTTCATTATGAATGATGGTTAGATATGACATGAAATTGAATTTTGTTTTTGCTAGTGTTGCCCTCTTCGAAAGTGATACCGATTTCGGAAAATAATTTTTCTTCGAGAAATACTCAATCAAGTATTGAATGGTTTCATTGATAATAGGTTTTATTTCGACAGGAAAATGGATTAACTGAAAAAATTGAAAAGTTGGGTGTAAGTATTTTGTCTAGCATAAAAGTGCGCCTCGAATTCGGACAAATATTTCTTGATATTTTTCATTTATATTTTATATAAAGTTAAATTGAAAATTTCGCCGCAGGCTGGGCGCTGCAAGCGGTCCGCGGCGGCGTCAGGACATGGGAACTTTGCCACACGCCAGGAACATCCTAGGAAATCGCCAGACCTTAAAGCGATAAGTAACGAACGTATGGGCGATATTCTCTCACGACCTTTATCTGAAATTGTTTTAATATAATTAAGATGAAACTTAACGCAGCTTTGTGTATCTTTTCCTCTCCCATTTCACATGATTCCATTAGCATTATTGAAGTGCAGTAAAAGGAGGATAGATGAATTAATCCATTCGAAAGTTCGCTTGAGTTCCAAGACATCTGCGAAAACTTCGAAATTATCATATTTAAATGGCACTGTATTCCCACGAAATTTCCATAGGGACTCTACCCTCTGTCATACTGAAACAATTAGATATATATGTATATGTAGAAATTGTGTGAGAACTTTGGATTTTTTCATCCATATAACTCATTTTAAATAATTCAGTTAGAAGTTGCATTGCAAAAGTATGTGGCTTTGCTGATTCAAATGAATTATCTTTGAATCTTTGAAATTTAATCTTTGTAAACCAATTTTTTCAATTAGGTCAAGGTGTCATAATTTCATGTCATAGTTGAAATATGTTATCATAATTATAATTTACAAATAAATCGTTCTTCCAATCTGATCACAACTTCTTCATATAATTCAGATCTTCATAAATCTAATAAAAACATTAAACACATAGAATGGACTATTTATATAATGTTATAACAAAATAACAAATGATAGAATCAATACAAAGGAATACATGTCTAAACTATTGAATATCTTTAAAGAAAAATTTCCCAATATAAATGTTTCGAAACAAAAGTTGCAAATCAAAGACTGTATATTGGTAATAGAAAATTTTAATCTAAATCATATGTAAATCAATTAAAAACAACATCTAAGAAGAATAAAATTCAATTACAGACATTTCAGATGAAAATCCAGTTTCATTCATAGTAAGAATAAAAAAATAAATCTGAAAAATTAATAACAAAGATATAGAAAATCTATTTCTTGATCGAATAAAATTATTTGAAAATTGACCCAATTATGTTCTCATAAGTTCTTAAAATTCATTATTTAAAGTAACTTTTCGATTGCATGAATGATCTCAATGATAATGTTCTTCCAGAGCAGCTTGATAACAAAACAAATATTTATTCACTTCATGTGATCTCATAGTCATTGGCGTAGCTACCTAAGGGATAGGCGGGGCAGAGCCCCGGGGCCCCAAAACCTTATTAGCAATCCTCTTATTGAACTAGCGAAAAATTTGCCAATCTTCGGAATATAAATAAAATATGTTGCAAATTGTTTGCAACACTTGAATCATGGCAACTCGTATAAAAAATACAGAGAAATTCCTGACAAGTTTCAACTTCTATTCGCTTGTGGGGAATTCCCCAGTATTATTTCTGTTGTTTATGAAGTGTTGCCAACCAAAATCCTTTTAGAAGGCAGTAAATCCAAACTTATATAAAATACTAATATCAACCAAAAAATACTAAGTATAAATTGTATCTATTAAATGTATTTAATCACATGTATTTGACGTACTATCCGTGTTGTATTTCTATTGAACCTGTAAGATGTTTAGATTTGCGCCATTTTCACGGGATTCTACTCGCTTGTTAAACTTTATAATATTTACGGAATCAGGGGAATCCCCGGTGATGTTTTGTACGCATAGCGGTGCATTATACAACGTTTTGTGTTCCCTGTGACGTAATAATTTTGCATAAATTACAGAACTAAAATAATGGATATAAAAAGAAACCTAGTACATTGAAGCGAAAACAATGCCATGAGAGAAAAGATAGTATATAAAAGGTACCCAAATATTTTACTCAACCTTCAGTTTTATCTCCAATATTTCTGTGGGTAGAGAGAGTGAATCAGATTATGTGACCACTGCGGTGCTGGTTGAAGAACCCACTTAAGAAGATTCGATAGTTAAAGCAGTGAAAGATGCCGTTGTCGATCATATCAACGAATACGATGTCTGCATGTGCATGTCACATGACTCACAGGTAACAGCGGAGGAGTCTGCAACCTCATTATTCTGTGAAAATGTCAACATCGATCAATAATTCATGTCTTGTTTTTGTTTCTAGGATCTACAAGATTTCTTAGTGCAACAATTCAAAATTAAATGATTGAGTGCTTGGGGATCAAACTTGAAAATGATCTGCTAGAACAAATTAGAGCGTCACCCTTTTTCGCCATCATCTTGGATACGATACAGGGCATATCGATCAGCTAAGCATTGTTGTGAGGTATTCACAAATAACCAGATCGGAAAATGGACAGCCAGTTGATATAGAAGTAAGAAAGGTGTTCCTAGACTGTTATGCAGCATTCCAACATGGGGTGGCAGCATTCGTCTACCAGTAAACTACATTATTTATTGACAAAAACATGGATTTAAAAAAATGTGTGGACCAAGGTTATGCTGGAGCCAGTGTGATGATCGGTGTGTATAATGGTGTTAAAAACAGATTGAGGATATCCAATCTAATGCCGAGTATGTACATTTCGCCACTCACAATTTCAATTTGGTGGTAAACGATGCCGTTATAAATTGTATAGAATTACAGTTTTTTCTCTCAATGTTGCAAGATTTCAATAATTTTTTCGGAAATAGCATTAAACGTTGGGATCTGTTGTCGAAATTTACTGGCGAATCGAAAATCACTTTCAAAAACTAAATGCGACTAGATGGTCTTGTACGGTCAATACAATATCTACAATGAAAGTTCGTTTTTTTTGATATAATTTAAGCATTATCAGAAATAGCTTTGAAGAGTTTCAGTAAAGATAAGCGTAGTCAAACAGAAAGTATTAAAACAAAAACACCAAATTTCGAGTTCGTGTTCCTGTTCAAATTCATGCACAATGTATTAAATGACATCAATTATGCATCAAAAACTTTACAAAGCTGCGATATCAATTTGGACGAGGCAAGTCGAGCTTTACAAGAAACAAATGTAAAGATGCAAATTTATAGAAATGACTTCGAATCCTTCAAACGCAAAGCCAGTGAAACTGCAAGAAAGTATGGTATAGATCCCAACTTTAAAGAAAACAGGCAAAGGAAAGTTAGAAAATATTTTGATGAATTAGCTTCGGATTACCAATTTCACAACATGGAAAAATTATTTAAAATTACTATTTTCAAGAATTTACTAGACACAAAAATCGCTCTATTATATGCACGTTTTACTGGTATGAGTGCAATCAGTCAAATATTCGATTTTCCAAAACCATCATTTTTACTGGAAGTAGATGAAACTACTTTATTACAAAAGTGTGACCAAAGTGAATATTCTGATATAATAGGCCCAAACTATTCTGTTCAATTTCTAAATTCGTTCACCTACTTTTACCTGAATTAACTAAGGCGTGGACAATTCACGAATTTTGTAAAGAAATAATGACAAAGTATGGACTGCTAGAATGAGAGAAGTATTTACAGCAATGTTACTGTTCGATACAATTCTATTTACTCCTGCTGAAGGTGATAGATCATTTAGCAAATAAGAGATAATTAAAAATTATTTAAGGAATGATATGAGCCAAGGTGACTCCGACATTTATCGCTAATAGCTATCGAAAACAAAACCGCATAAAACCTAGATTTATCCGAAGTGATTGATACTTTTGCGGAAACTAAGGCCAGGAAAAGATTATAACTGTATTCTTCAACATCTGTACATAGGTTTATAAATATGTACAAATTTTGATTTGATTTACTTCTATTTATTGCTCAATATCAATATGATCAAAATATACATTTCTCAACTCTAAGTGGATTTGCTGTGCTCTACACTGTACGATAGAGAGCTGATGATACCTTATTCGGACTATTTATGTTAAAATAGCTTGGTCTTTTCAAAATATGTATAAGTATATATTGATAAAACCTAACAGTTTAGGGGCCCCACTTTTTTTGCCCAAGGGCATTCGATCACCTAGCTACGCCACTGCTCATACTGTGCAGCTATCACCCTATTAAAACATTGTGGATATAAATTACTGAATTTTGGATCCAATTATAATACTTGGAGTATGCCTATATAGCAAGAACGATTAGAATGTAAAAATTCTTGTATCTGTTGTGACATAATATTTGAATTGACCAAGAAAACTTATGACAGGTATTGAAGAATATTTCTCAGAACTAAAACTCATAAACTTAATGAGATAAATACCGGACAATTAATACAATATATTGACACGTTGAAACAAAAACTTTCAGTATACTCCCTAAGATTGTGTGAATATAAGATCAATTCAGGAGAAAATTCCTACACAAGCCATTCAAAAATAATGAAGATTATTTTTATGAACTTATATCAGGTTCAAATAAAAATATTTCTAGAAATAGAAATCATAAAATTGATATTCTAACCGATTATAGGTCCTAACCGATTATTTGGGTACAGTTCCAAGGCAACACAGAGTAAAAAAAAATTTATTTGTTATCTCCAGGTGTTGAAGGGTTTCATAAATCTCGGTACGAAAAATTCTCTTGCATTCACGAAAAATTGGTTGAATGTTTTTCATTTATAGTCAAGAACATCTCAGCCACTCCTTTAATTTTGATACAAGGAATTACTTATTTCAAACCAAAAAGTGATAAAACCTATTCAACCTATTACCTGCCTTTCAACAATATATAAAATTTGACTTGCATGCATCGCCCAAAAATTGTATACAAATTTAAAGAATTATAATATTCTTTCCGACCAATTGAAAGGAGGAACTAAAAAGCATCTTGGTAACAAAGAGCAACTGGAAATTGATTCTGTTGCTTTGAATCAAACTCATACAAAGAAGGAAAATATTCATACAGTTTTCATTGATTACCAGAATTCGGATAGTTCTCTTTGAACTTGTTCGAAGATATTCATATGGAATTTGGGCTTCCCAAATGTAAAATCTTTCTATTGAAAATGAAAACACTACCTCTGATTTTATAAAGATTTTCAATATCGAAATTTAGCCAATATCAAGGAAATGCATATAAATATCTGCGATTCGTACAAGAAAAGACAATTAACCAAAGCATTTCTGAAGAAAGTATTCAAAGCGTATATTATAGCACACTGAGAATTATCAAGAGTTATTTAACTAACAAAAACCTTCTCAGGGCTATCGATTCCTATGTAGTTACTATACTAGCGTCCTCTTTTGGATTTATTAGATGATTGTAAATATCATAAGCATCACTCAAAATCATCAATTCAGAGAGTTAGACTACCTTGATATCTTGGTGATCCTGGACTAACAGATTTAAACAATCTTCATAGTAAACCAACTTTTCTTCTACGTTCTCATTTTCATAACCAACGGAGAAGTCTGAATTACGCGATATTGTTGTTGCTTCAAATTATAGTCTTACATCTCTGAATTTAAAACAGGTTGATTTTGAAATATTGGGTAGTAAATATAAAACAGAAAGCTGGATGCAGAAGGAACTAAACGAAAAGAAATTACACGGAAATCACCCTAAAGGATTAAAAAACGAACATATTGATAAAATCGCTTGCAAAAGATAGTAAGTATCTGGAGAATTGTTCACTGAAAACTTGTTTTTTTCACAATGAATTATAGAAAACACATATTCAAGCAAAATATAGATACTTCTTGCCATAGACGTTCATCTTCTTCAGAAAAAGTTTTTCATATATTATCATCTTGCTCAATACTTGACTCAACAGATTATCTGGAAAGACATGATGACGTCGCTAATATTATTCATTTTTATTTAGCAGTAGAATATGGCCTCATCCCTAAGAGGAAGAAATATTACAAAAATAAACTTGAAATTGTTTGTGAAAACCTCAAATATAATCTTTATTTGATTATACAATTTTTTCGAATCGGGTTATCAACTAGATGCAGTATACAGGGATATACACCGGGACCGTCCGTTAAAAACTTTTTGAGTTCCACTTACAATATCAAGCTGACATTTTATACTCCGCCATAAATAGCAATTTCCAATTGGAGTGAAATATTTTCGAAGTGATACCATTTGGGTCATCACTTCGTTATTTCAAATGGCAATCAGTCTTTTTTATTATACATCTAAAACCGACATTTGAGCAAGGCATAAAATACCGAAGTTGTTGGCACATATCTGTCAAGACTTTTGACAGATTTAATTATTTTTGTTATAAACTCGATTTTTAAGGAACATTTAGAAAAATTGTAGATCTTTTGCACTATAGACACAATTTTTGCTTGGGTGGATAGAAGAAGGACCAAGGAATTTTTTAAGCAATCTGCACATGTTAAATGTTCATTGCGTTGTTTCGTATGATTTTTTTAATTTGGCCTTTTTCAAACAGCAATAACTCAATTTTTTCAAATGGCACGTGCCAATTTTTATATCGCCATCAGATGAAGCATTAAATTTCAGATGGAATTGTATAAGCATGTACTATACACATCTCTTATATTTCCGAAATAATTTGGGAATATATTGAATTTTGATGATTTCGCAAGAGCTAAAGAATGCTTTGAAATATTTGAATCAAGTAGCTGCACTAGCTACGCTCATCTGACAGGTGCTTAAAATGAATGTACTTGTCACTTCGTTCATTCGAATTTGATATTTCAAAAAGAATTGTCGTTATTTCAGATTGAAAATATCCAAAAAATACAACACATTTGGAATAATATATTCAAACGAATATATATTCAATCATTGTTTAATTCATTTTAGAATATTGAAAGGTAGTGGGTAGAAATTGCAGGCAATTCAATAACCAATTTCCAAATTTACCGTTTATGAGTAAAATAAAATTTCGAAGCATTAGAAGCAATTTTCTACAATTAGGATGAATAAAAATTGTAGGAACTAAGCGAAAACCAATCATCGAAGATAATTACATTAATACGAATAAATGATAGCAAACATCATCGGAGAAAACTAATTTACGATCTGAATAAATGTTCAATATGGGCCCCATTTTGATCGATACACTTGACAGCTCGTATACGAACCTGATGAGTTGCCCTCCTAGTTTCCTCAGGATCAATATTACGAAAAGCATTATGAATGCGCTCTAGTAACTCTTCTTTACTTCTCACAGGAATAAGATACACTTCACTCTTGATTTTGCCCCATAAATGAAAATCAAGGGGTGTCAGATCCGGAGAACGCGGAGGCCATAAATTTGGTTCTTAATTACCCCACCATCTATCCTCGAACATTTCTGTTAGCGGCCGATCCATAGCTCGTGTTTTATGTGCTGGTGCACCATCCATTTGGTAATAGCAATCCCCTCAGAATGTTAAGGGTTAATCCATCTAAAAAATTTGCTAATGTTCCTCTCAAAATTTCCAGGTTTGTTTGTCCATTAAGATTTTCCCCATAAATGTGATAAGCCAACAAATCATTCATTAAAATTGCAAAAACGTTCACGCTGAATTTATTTAAGAAACCAATAACCTCATTGTAATCTGGATTTTCTGTGGCCCAAAAATGTCGATTTCCCCTGTTAGTTATTCCACTTTCATTGAACTTGGCTTCATCAGACCATATAATGTTTTGCAGAATTGTCTCATCTTCTTGAAGCCGAATTAATAAATTTTCACGGAAATTTAGCCGCTTGAGAAGGTCAGTTGGTTTCAGTTTTTGTAGTCTGATAAAAGAATACGAGTGTATGTTATGTTTCTTAAGGATCCTTTGAATGGAAGTATAACTCAATTCAATATCCATTGATGCTGACTTAATGGACGCATGTGGATTGGCACGAAAATACGCTGCGTATTAATTTGATTGTCATCGACCTCCAGAATTGGTTTTCTTCTAGTTTCTATGTATTTTGTTCCTCCAAATTGCAGAAAATTGTTTCTACTCCTTCGAAATTTTGTTTTACTCATAGGCGCCAATTTTGGAAATCGGTTATTGAATTGCCTGCAAGTTCTATCCACCACTTTTTGACATTCGCCATGAATTTAAAAGAGATTAAACATATCCAGCCATTTTATTATCAATCTGGTGTTTTTCAAAAATTTTCGCTTCAAATTACCAACAATTCTTGTTGAAAGATCAAATTCGAATGAACGAAGTGACAAGTACATTAATTTTTGGCACCTGCCAGGTGAGCGTAGCCAGTTCAGCTACTTGATTCAAATATTTCAAAGCATTCTCTGTTAGTTCTTGCGAAATCATCAAAATTCAATATATTCCCAAATTATTTCGGAACTATAACAGATGGGTATAGTACATGCTGATACAATTCCATCTGAAATTTGACGCTTCATCTGATGACGATATAAAAATTGGCACGTACCATTTCAAAAATTGAGTTATTGCTGTTTGAAAAAGGCTAAATTGTAAAAATCATTTGAATTGTGGAGGCCGTTACTTGATGTAGATCCATGATATAATGAGATAAAAACTGTTTAACTTTAATCTACATTTTATTTGAAAATTCGACGACGTTTCGCTGACACAGCAGCGAAACGTCGTCGAATTTTTTCAAATAAAGTGTAGATTAAAGTTAAACCTTGTGTTTTTATCTCATTTGTAAAAATCATACTGCTTAAAAAATTCCTTGATCCTTCTTCTATCCACATAAGCAAAAATTTGTCTGAAGTGCAAAAGATCTACGAGCTACAATCGTTTTAAATGTTCCTCAAGAATCGAGTTAATAACAAAAATAATTAAATCTGTCTAGATTGCTGCTAGATATTTTGTAAATCTCTTTTCAAATATATATATATATATATATATATATATATATATATATATATATATATATATATATATATATATATATATATATATATACTATATATATATATATATATGACTCACCTGAAGATTTCATTTTTGTTCGAACGGTATTGTATTTAGAAAGTAAGAATCTACTTCACCAATTTATTTTGCAATAAACAGTGTGGTTTTCTCAGATTAGAAGACCACTTTTTTGTTCAAGATTCAAGAGCGGCCTAAACTCTGCTTTAATCTGTTTGAGTAATAAGTTTTTTTGGTGAGTAATTTCGTCACAATATTTTTTTCCGTAGAAATTCATGAAAATAGGCGCTCACATCATCGCATGCTCCTTCGGCCAGAGAGGATGAATACCTTTTTCCTTTCGTTTTCTTTTTGCCCAAGGATAGCTTTATTGAAGAATTGAAATAGTTAATCCTCATTTTATAGAGGAGAGACTCGAAAAAATTATTTTAATAATATCATATCTAATTTTTTCAAATTGAACACCCTGTATTTTATTATTCATGTCAACGCATAAAATATTGTGCTATATTTTGCAGAAGTAAACTGATCTTTATCTTCGATCATTTTCGAAATATTCGATTATTTGTAAACATTTTTGATGAAATTTCTACAAACCGTATCAAACTCATCAACATGCATCATTATTCGAACAGAAGTTTTTTTTTGTAATGATTCAAGTAGTAAAAAATGAAACCTAAACAAGATAATTCTTCTACCGAATGATAAAATCAAGATGATTAAAACGTAAATGGAGGTATGTGTTGAAATTTTTTTTCATTTGTGCCTTTTGTCAGGTGTCCGGACATATCATATTCTGCATTTTACATAGTGAACTTATCAGTGTTTCGTTATTAAACATTGTAAAAGTGAGGTTTGTACCACATTTTCTCAATTGACTGCCATGAAGTTCTCCAAAGTAGAAATGGTTGATATGATTTTTATTCTGGGTGAGTGTGGTAGAAATTCTTTGTTGACAGGTAGAGTTTATGCACAAAGGTTTCCTGATAAGAGGCATCCTGATGCAAGATGCTTCGAAAAACTTTTAATTAAATTTATCGAAACGGGTAATATCGTTTACGAAAAACATGAAAAACCAAAATCTGCTACAGCTGAAGACAACCAGTTATCAGTTTTGTTGACAGTGATAGAGGACCCATATAAAAGCCGAAGCGAGATTTCTCAGTTAACAGATATAAGTGAAACTTCCGTCCAGAGAATCTTGAAAGTGAATAAATTTCATGCATATCATGTACTGCTGCACCAGGAACTGAACAATCGAGACTATGAAAATGGAATCAATTTTTACAATTAGGAAAGTGACAAAGTAGCGGAAAATCCAAATATGTTCAGCAGAGTTCTTTTTTTTTTCTCATTCATTCACAAGAATGGGCTTGTTAACAGGCACATATATCATTAAACGCCACGGAAAATCCACACCTCATGAGACAAGTAGATCACCAGCATCGTTGGTCCTTGAATGTATGGGCCGCTATAGTAGATGGAAATCTATTGGGCCGCACTTTTTCGACGGGCACCTGAATAGTGAAATGTACGCAGATTTTCTGCAAAATCATCTACCAATGTTACTTGCCGATGTACCAGAGCATATAAGACAAGATTTGTGGTTTCAACAAAATGGAGCACCGGCAAATTACTCACATCAGGTTATGGAGCATTTGAATCATGTATTTCTAAACAACTTTCCATTTGAATCATGTATTTACAAACAACTATCCATTTGTTTGGAAATACATGATTCAAATTCTCCCTAACCTGATGTGAGTGGTGGTCCTGTTAGATGGCCAGCTAGGTCTCCGGACCTTATAAGTCTTGTGAGGTTGAATTAAAGACATCGTTTACTAGATTCCTTCTACATCACAGTTGGATATGAGACAGAGAATAGTCAACGCCTTTCAGTCAGTTAATCCGCAAATGTTGTGGAGGGTTCAACAGTCTTTCCTCAAAAGGATTGAGTTGTATCTACAATGTAACGGGCAATATTTCGAACACTTATTGAAATAGTTCAACACCTTGTAGATCATCTCACCAAAAACCAATCTATTACGTATTTCGTACACGACTACCTTAAAATATTTCCATTTCTCTGATCGAGAATAATGATATATACTAATAAACTCTTCTTTCGCAACCTCTGATTTTATTATTTTAGTTTATTTTTTCATTTCGAAAATAGTCGAAGATAAAAATAAGGTTACTTCTGCAAAAATATGGCACAAAAATTTATGCGTTGACATGAATACTAAAATACAGGATGTTCCATTTGAAAAAATTAAGATATGATATTTTTAAAATTACAATATTCAATAATTTTTTTGAGTCACTCCTATATGAAATGAGGATAATCTATTTCAATTCTTCGATAAAGCTATCCTTGGACAATAAGAAAACGAAAGGAAAAAAGTATTCATCCTCTTTGGCCGAAGGAGCATGCGATGATGGGAAAGCCTATTTTCAAGAATTTTTACCGCAAAAAAAATATTGTGACGAAACTACTCACCAAAAAAACTTATTACTTAAAGACATTATAGCAGAGTTTAGGACGCTCTTGAAACTTCAACAAAAAGGTGGTCTACTATTCTGAAAAACCTCCCAAGATTTTTTTCAATAAGAAATTGGGACACCCTGTTTACTTCAAAATAAATTGCTGAAGTAGATTTTTACTTTCTAAATACAATACTGTTCGAACAAAGAAGAAATCTTCAAGAGTGTACGAGCTACAGAGCACCGCGCCACTGGTGAATCACCCAGTATATATATATATATATATATATATATATATATATATATATATATATATATATATATATATATATATATATATATATATATATATATATATCATTGACGTTTCATATTATAGTTGATTGGTGGTTATAGTTTGATTCTAATTGTTAAACTTTGTGAATATGTTTTATACACTTGAAAAAGTTCAACGTAATAAATAAAACTCCATTGTAAAAGAAGTGCACACATCTCTTTGTAATTATATGTATTAGAGCTTATTATATAATTTTTCACATTATGATGGCAACTTTTTCTATATCTATTTTTCTCTATTTGCAGTATTTCACAAAGCAGCCGTACTGAAACATCGTAAATGAGACACTCTGTACTCAAACTCAAAATATAATTCTCCTCCTCTCCTTATAATAATAATATAGATTAACCATTCAACATGAACGAAGGTAATAACGAACATGTTACTCACACATATTCATTAATATGAAGTATAGAATTCCAATATAAGAATTGAGTACTTTATGAATACACAGTATTCTTGAAAAAAAATTATTTATTGAGATCTGAATATCGTGCTAGATTTAGCGATTAAGCATTTGTTGGTCTCAAAGATAAAAATCAGAAAAATTCTTTCACTTCTAAACAATTGAAAGGAAAACAAAGAAAAATTAATGATTATAAAAGTGAAAATCTCTTCAAACGATTTGGGAGATTTTATTCAAATTCGGCTTACTGACGTGCTATGTCTCCTGAAATACAGGGTGTTTCCGAATAAGATGTCATAAATGAAGGATGCGAATCCCTGAATGATTTGAGCAAGAAAGTTCGAAGAACCAATGGTCAAAAAATGCTTCGTTGCCGAGATACAGGGTGTTAAAGTTGAGAAAATTTTTCGATTTTCTCTCGATAAAACCTAGACTTCTCAAGATTTCGGGCTCAAATTTTCCACATAAGCTATTAAACACAATTTGAATCACCAGGTGAGGCCAAATTTTGGAACACTATACAGGGTGATACTTTTTCATGGGCCATGTTCCATTTTTACCCTCAGAACTTTTTTTTTGTACGCCACTGGCACTAACAAAAAATAAAATCGAATAGATCATTCAATTTGAAATTTTTTTTGACCCTTGCATTTTGATCGTAACTATCACCGTTTCTGAGATATTAATTATTGAAAATAATCCAATAGTTTTCCCATATCGAAGCCATGGAGATATTATCTTAATAACTGATGCAATTTTTCAGGAATTGAGCTAAAATTTACATCAGATATCTCCTTATTGTATGTTCATAACAAAATGAGGCAGAAATTCCTGACAGTATACAGGGTGTTATTTTTCACGTGCATTTTCCTCTTTTGGCCCCCTGAACTTTTTTGTGGTGCGCTACTGGTATATTCTGAAAACAGAATCAAACAGATTATTCAAAGTGAAAACTTTTCTGTTCCTTGTATTTTTCCGTATCTGCCACCATTTTCGAGATATTAATCAAGAAATGTAATCGTATAGTCCCTTCCGTATTGAAAGCTTGAAGATATTTTTCATGTTATTTCGGCAATTTGTGAAGACCTTGAGCTCGAATTTCAAACGAAGTTCACATTTTAAGATCTGCACCACTAGATTGGTAGGATTTATGAGAAAGTATAAAGGGTGATATCATTTCCCTGATCATTAAATTCGAATTCAAAAATGTGTTTTATTGAGTGTATAAATCGGAAGTAAATGAATAAACAACATAAATAATCGCGAATGATTTCAATAACAAAAACTCATAATGATGAAAACAAAAATTGAACAAACAGAACAAATCAAAGAAGATGTTGAAAATGTCCTCCACCTGAAAGAATACATGCTTCTGCTCGTCTCCGCATATTAGTGCGCACCCTCTGAAATATTCCTGGGGTATTTCCGATGACGTCACATGATGCTGTAATTCTATTCCTCAATTCTTCAAGTGTATTCACGGGAGAGCTATAAACCAAAGTTTTCAGATGTCCCCAAAGAAAAAAACCAAACTGTTTAAATCTGGCGACCTTGGAGGCCAAGCTTCTGGTCCACCACGCCCTATCCAGCGGTTATTGAATGTCATATTCAGATATTCTCTAGCTTCCATGCTGAAGTGCGGTGGTGCTCCGTCATGCATAAACCACATTCTATTTCTAGTTTGCAGCGGCACATCTTCTAGCAACACAGGTAAAATCTCTTCTAGAAAGTGGCGATATAAGGCTCCATTCAGCTTGTCTGGCAACAAAAATGGCCCGATCAGGAAATCCCCAATTATTCCATTAACCGAAATTTGTTCTTGATGGTGACATTCCTCAATCATATGGGGATTTTCTTCAGTCCAATAGTGATTGTTATGAAAGTTCCTGATTGCATTTCTCGAGAAGGACGCTTCATCTGTGAAGATGATTTCGCTATCGAAAAGGGGATTATGAGCAATGTTATGAAGGAACCATCGGCAGAAATTGAGTCGCAGAGGAAAATCGCGGGGTAGTAGAGCTTGGACGCGTTGAATATGGTATGGGTAAAGCAAAAAATCATGGAGAATTTTTCAGACCAATACAAATGAGATATTCAACTCTCTTCCAATTTTTCTTGTACTCAGCTGAGGATCCTCATCTATACAATTTAGGACTGCCTCTTCGATTTCCGGGGTCCTTATTGTCCGATTTGCCCTTTCAAGTCATGATTCGGTTTGAATGTACCCTGTTCTCTCAATCTTCTGTGGATGTCAGAAAACGTACGCCTATCAGGAATGATTCGATTAGGAAGCGTTCTTGATACAAACGCCTTGCGTGCACTGCGTTTCCTTCAGCCACACCGTACATGAAATGTATATCGGCCATTTCTGCATTAGTGAAAACCATTTCAAAGATTATTGGTTACTACTTACAGCTGTTTCAAATGTAGGCACAACAAACTGAATGACAAAACTTACAATCATTGAAGTGTCAAGTTTTTTCTATGATTTCATTTGCAAAATTGTATCAGAGCCTACTAAGCCTTTTGAAATCACCAACGTGTTCTGATATGAGGAAGACACGATAAATTCTGATGATTTTCAATTCAAAACGGTGAAAGACATGAGGATCAAGATGAGCACATAATTATCCGAATTGAATGAAAAATCCGTTTCTGATTACGAAAACGTCAGTTATGCACCGAAAAATATACGGAGGCAAAGGGTAGCCTGTTCGGGCGTTGTTGATTAATTTTTCGAAAATGGTGGCAGATACGGAAAATACAAGGAACAGAAAAGTTTTCACTTTGAATAATCTGTTTGATTCTGTTTTCAGAATATACCAGTAGCGCACCACAAAAAGTTCAGGGGGCAAAAAGAGGAAAATGCACGTGAAAAAATAACACCCTGTATACTGTCAGGAATTTCTGCCTCATTTTGTTATAAACATACAATAAGGAGATATCTGATGTAAATTTTAGCTCAATTCCTGAAAAATTGCATCAGTTATTAAGATAATATCTCCATGGCTTCGATATGGAAAACTATTGGATTATTTTCAATAATTAATATCTCAGAAACGGTGATAGTAACGATCAAAATGCAAGGGTCAAAAAAAATTTCAAATTGAATGATCTATTCGATTTTATTTTTTGTTAGTGCCAGTGGCGTACCAAAAAAAAGTTCCGAGGGTAAAAATGGAACATGGCCCATGAAAAAGTATCACCCTGTATACTGTTCCAAAATTTGGCCTCACCTGGTGATTCAGATTGTGTTTAGTAGCTTATGTGGAAAATTTGAGCCCGAAATCTTGAGAAGTCTAGGTTTTATCGAGAGAAAATCGAAAAATTTTCTCAACTTTAACACCCTGTATCTCGGCAACGAAGCATTTTTGACCATTGGTTCTTCGAACTTTCTTGCTCAAATCATTCAGGATTCGCATCCTTCATTTATGACATCTTATTCGGAAACACCCTGTATATTGCATTCCTTATTTCAACAATACTAATGGAAATAGGAAAATATGATTGACGATTTTGTAGTATAAATTCTCAGTATTCCTTTATGCTAACAATACAACTAAGTGATTTGAGTAAGGATTATCACTTGTAAATTTATATCAAAAGAATAATTCGGTGAACAGCCAGTTCTCGTTCGATTACGTCGTTGCTTTTCTTTCAAGTGAAAATTTATTCGAGTGGTCCAGGCAATTTTTTAATGGGTGAATTCTAATAAGCTACAGCATGATGGTGAAGCCATGTATTCGACTTTAATTTTTAAATATAAACTATGAATTTTCAATAGGAATCCACAAAAAAAGCATTACTTTTTCATAGTCTTGAATTTTCACTTCTATCGTTTATCCCTAATGACCACCTGTGCACATTACTAGAATATGTAGTATACTTTCTAGCCTAAAGTTACGATTTGACTCGAGTCGTAGAAGAGTATAGTAGGACACCCACCATCCATACAGTGTTCGTGTTAAGCCTTCTTTATCACATTTGCTAGTACAATAATCTCATAATTAATTACAAATATCAAGAATTACGATAGAAATACGACAACAAATCAGATTTTATTTAAAATGGAGCTGTCTGTTCCACGTTGTACTTCTTTTAATATAAAGCGTATTTTATGTCGAAGTTTACAAGTTCCTTCACCGAAGCAATTATTCGATATTCGATTCTGCAATAATAACAATAAATTTAAATCAAGTAAATTTATGAAATCCTTCATTAGCGTCAGATGAAATTCATTTCAAATTCTCAATTGAAACTGTTTCATTTTGCAGAGGTGGAAATGAAGATTTATATGACAAGTCATTAAATAATATTGAATAATGGCGAATGAAGAAGTCATGACACTGAAAGCAAAACAATTACAGTTCACAGCGATTGAATCGGCCTGTCTGCAAAATGATGACCTGAAAAATGAAAAATAAAGAGATTCTTGCTACCTACTGACATTGGTGAAGGAAGTATGAACATCTTGATTGATGACTTAGCAATTGCATGACAGCATAATACACTTTGTGAATTATTTTATTTTGCAATGGATTGTTTTCACTTAGTCATTAATCGAAATAGTATAATATTCTTTTATTATTAAATGTGTATATGTATGTATTATATATATGATTTATGACATAGTTGTTGAATAGGTGCTTCCATAGATATTAGCTCAATTAAATGTTTACTTTCTATATACGAATGCATGTCTTTGCGTGGTGAAAAAACTGTATAGTGAGACCTTTTTCAAATTTTATGTTCTTGATGGGTTATATTATTACATAATACATACCTACAGGGGCTGATTACGTAAGTTCTGAGATACAAAGCGCTAAGGTTATCAAAAAAAACTGGAATTTTATAAATGTCATGAGAATTATCGGGACAAATTGTGTTGACTTTGATACCGTTCTTATCGTGATAAGACACTCAGCTTTAACTATGATGAAATTATAAGGTCTAGTAGTATCCTCACGGAACCACAGCCAATATTACGAAAGAGGAACAAGTTTTTGTTAGCGAAAGTCCATCTCGTCGAGAAAGTACGAATTGAAACAATCAAAAAACGACCGGTGATTTGCATAAATGGGTACATCGGCGGTATCGATCAGCGGTTTATAATAAATTATCGTATTTTGTTGAAGAATTCCACTACTAATATCAATGAAATTTGATATTTTTTTTGTATGTACATGATTTTTTCAATGCTTCAATAGTGAAAACGTTGAATACTCTAAATACTAAAATGACTTCAATTTCCATTCTGGTTTAAACTGCTACTTAAGACACAAATAAAGTAAAATACGTTAAGAGGACAGCTATTCAGAAAAAAATTGGAAACATACTCAGAAAAACGACAAGCAACTATTCTTCTAATTGAAAGCTTGTACGGAGTCCTTCGTCCTCGAGTCCTACTCTCACTTCAAATGATTTAAATTATATTTCATAGTTAATCTTTTCCCAAACAAATGGCTGCACATTTTAAACGTGTATTCGCGACATAGTTGCTAACTAAAATATTCTTTCTTCTGAGCGGGAGGTTATCATACAAAATGATCCATCTTATACGAGCCACCCTGTATATTTCTTATCCCTAAGTGATTGAAAAAATTGCAGAAATATGTCGAATGAATTTGTTTGGTGGACATCTTTTGACGTACTTATGAAACATTAACAATCAACACCTTAAGAGGGGGCACTTCATCCTCTCAGGATAAAATAAGGTAACGGAGTCGAGTAATACCTCATTTGATAGCTCTTACAACACCTTGCTTCTGAAAAAGAAAAATTGAGCCAAAACAAATGTTTTCAGTCATTTTTTTCATTTATACATAGTACTTTTCTTATCAAGTGAGACTGCAATTCAAATAAATCAATAAAATATTTTCAGGGTTGTTTTATTTCTCTTCAACTTTCCTTATCATCTAAAACTTTATGTTGAGTAAATTTGCTAGTTAATGCACGTTAAATACCTCAGAAACTCAGTAATCATGAAAATAACCAAAATTTCCAAGGTGACACGTATGAAATAAAAAAAAAGATTCTTTGCGAAGAAGATTCGAGAAAATTCTTTCGCTGATACATCGTTGTGAAGAAGCTTGCGAATGGGGTAGTGCTATATGCCTCTGTTCTATAGAATTTTGAGGGGCTGAAGCACCCCCTCATAGGGGTTGCTTGTGAATAGCCCAAATATATTTCAAAGAATGTCCTCCGAAAAATATCATTCGACATGTTTCGGAATACTTTTTCAATCACTATGTCAAAATGAATATTTACAGGGGGCTCGTTCGAGATGGAACACCCTGTATGAAATATTATACTTCTCCCAAAACTGGATTGCGCTCTGGAATATCGTTATAACGGCATCTTTCGGTGAAAAATTGAAATCCAACAATCCGATCTTCATCCTAGTTTTTGCTTCACCTATAGGATCAATGTTATGATAGAAGAAATACAATTTCTGTCTGAAATACTGAAAAATCGTGAAATCTCGTTTCTACTCAATAACTTGAATTTTGACATGAATTCATGTAAATCCCTTTTTCTAGTGCAAGAAGGCAAGGAAGTCATAAACATTGTCATCTTCCTGCATACTGTACAGACTATATGATTCTGGTCCAACATATAGCAAATATTCTTCAATGTACTGAAAATCACTATATCATAGTAAACTTTCGATCTCAAGTAGTCAAGCTAATTGTAAGTAATTTCCCTTTACTTTCAAAATTTGCGCCGAAGCATGAGATAAAAATTTCCTATATAATATCGTCAGGACGTTTCAACTAAAAAAATGCTTTATATAATCTCCGCCGATTTGAGTCCTGTCGCAGCACTGCACGATTCGTTACACTTGAATATTAGAGATAAATATATTTTCATCAGCCTACAAGATTTTGACAACTACGCAAACAATCAAAATTGAAATATGTGAATTACATCTCATATGAAATGTGAGAGAGCATACTTTTTGGGAAGCCTATCGAAGAAATATGCCTTGTCGTCATTCGAATGTAAATGAGACAATTAGAGCTGTGAGAGTATTTGAGGTTAGAATGTCGCAATCAAAGAAATTAAATTAATTATCTGTGCGAATTTTCCAATGACATACTTTCTGTAGATACCTACTGAAGGTTGAGAGGTTGATCAACAGAAGGTGCCAGCTTCTAAATTGGGGGAACAGCATTGCTCGATAAGCGTGGGCTCAGGAACAATGCATCTTGGTTTGATTCATCTTGAGATTCAGGTAGAGGTCGTGTTTGAACGCACGAGAAATAGAATCCACCATAATTGATGACGCAGAGCAATTGTGGCAAAACTTAACTTTCTCTCCTCTATCACTCTCGCCCTTGAGCGTCACTCCCGTGCAGTTCATCACAAGATGGTCTTACCTAACCTTCGTTTATTACAGCTGTGTTCAAGAATGCCGATAAATGAGGTCCATTAAACTTTTGTTCTATATATCTTCTAACTATACTGTCGAAGATCATGGAATTTATTATCGCTAATGAAATTGCGGTTTTTCTCAATAATCATCTAGTTGGTGTAGGTGAGCTGTCAAAGGTTAATAGGCTACCATGCTTAAATGGTGTAGAGCATTCGACTGTAGAACACCTTAGGATGTTATTTACCTTCACTTCGTGAGGGTTTTTGATTGCACACCGCCATATCGACTTTTCAGCACTGAAGTGTGGAAGGAAAGCTACTAATGTAGATCAAGAATTATATGACTGATGGAAAATTCGTTGTGGGGGTTAGGTCAGATTTCGTCTGAGAGGATCGGTGTGTGCCTCAGGGCTATATGCTTGGTCCTCTTCTTTTTTCGTCTATGGGGTGCTTTGAAATGTCATATTGAAAATAAAAAAGCTTTTTATGCCAATAACACCAACCTTCACGCAAATGCATTTGTCCTTATGGTATTCTTCAGTTCGATTCAGACTCTATCGATAGCTGGTGCATGGATTGGCTACTTCCGTTGAACACTGCAAAGTTGAACGTTTTGCATGAGGGACAGAAAAATCCAAGACTAATATATAATTTATACAATATAATACTATCAGCTGTATCGGTACACGTGGACTTAGTCGTGATGATAACTAGTGATCTGTAATGATTAGGTGAAATAATTTCTGTATGTTAAAGAGCCAACTCGTGGGTATATCTCATTCGTGAGTTGTTCGCAAAGATGTCTTTCAGTGCGTCGATCAAATTTTATAAAATTTTCATCTGTAGCTTGAAAACGCCTGTTCAGCTCATCGTGCTGCCTGACTCTTGGCCAGTGTGCAACGCGAATGACGTTTGGCCGATTCGGACCCGCATATAATAATTGGTTGCGCACTGCTGACCTTCTGCTATTTTACCAACGAAGGCTCGAAAGAGATCTTATATTCGCCTCTCGCATCGTCAAGTGCAACTGTGCGAGTTGGGGGAACTTATTCATATCAAATACCAGTCTAAGAGTTCATCAGATAGAGCTGAAGAACGAGATGTTCAAAACGGCATAGCAACTGCATTTATCAGACTCTGTCCTCAGCTCTTCTCAGTAAGTAATAATAATGATGAAAACAGCCGAAAAGTTCAAAGCAAAAAAGTGGGATAACATTCTGGCTGCAGAAGAAAGGAAATTTTGTTTGATCAATTTTCATCGATGGGTGATTAAGTGAGGAACGTTTTAGAACCAGTTTCTCTAAATGCGAATATTGTAGGTCCAGACTCCACCTTGATTAATAATGATGTAATTCGGTATGAAACGAGGACCACAAGAAGAATTCACATCAAACCATCGTCTTAGATTTGCCATCTCAGTCACCCGATCAATTTCATTGAACATGCTCTGCAATACTTCAGTGAATAATTTTCCCGGTTTAAAATCATTATAAAACCAAAATTCTGCACAGCTTGATCCTAGCCATGGAAATACTTTGTAGAACTACTATAAATGAACAAGAAGGTAATTTTCCATACCAAATTCCTCTTCCAGTTTTATGTAGTCAGAGAAAGTTTTCATCCCGATTGTGTACGAAAAATAAACGCAGGCATCTTTGAAAGGCCGCATTTTTTTATGTTCAAGACCTCTTAAAACCACGTGCATTTCAATGAACCGTTAACATTGTCGCATTTATTATATCACCAGATCAAAATTAAGAATTAAGTGGTATATATGTATACCATTTCTTCCTATCAATTTCTGATAGTGGAAGTTCAACTCTTAACCAATAATATCATTTTCAAGAATAAGAAAACCTGAAACAATGAACCTTGTTGATAAAAGTGAATCACCAATGACCAATGAATTTTCATAACTGCAAACTGAAATACACCGCATGCAACTCACAAAATAGAAAAATTGAGGAAAAAAGTTACACACGAGTTGTTTCAAGTTTGCCAACAGGAGCTGAAATAATATGAGCACGCAGAAATGTACTCTGGGAGAGAATTAAGCATCCACATTTAAAGGAAAATTTCCAGAAGAAGCGAAAAGCGTGAAAGAGAATTCAGATTTATTGTCAAATCGAGTTTTCTTGTCCTTGTGCTGTACGCTCCTATCTTCCATTATAAACTGTCCGACAACTGGAAAGATTTATGATCAACTAATTTATCCAAGATTATTTTTTATTTTTGCCGCGATTATTAACGTCCCAAAAGGCACAAAAAGATGTCAGATTTCGATGCGGTATTGGCGAAAGAATATACAGGACAAATCATCATACGTGATTGAGATTTATGCTGCTTGTTGATTTTCGATATTTTTAAATGCTTCCTGAAGCGAAGCGCCTCATATTGAGTTTTGTGCGCTTGGTTAGATAATATACAGTGTGTTCCAACGAAAATTTGACCCCCCCTATAACTCCGAAATGGGTAACATTAGCGAAAAACACCAAGACACGTCGATTTTTGTTTCGAGGGGGAGCATTATTCGAAATAATTCGAAACTTCTCAGATCAACCCCCTACCCCCAGCAACCCTAACTTTGAAATTCATCATAGGGAATAAGGGTCGAGTGGCACATTACTGAAAGGGCTGTCAATTCTCCACCTTGATTTGTCATTTTTAGAATTTTAAATTAACATACAGGGTGTCCCAACCAAGGGTGAAGTTGAATTCCTGGAAATCCCAAATACTAAATGAAATAGATTTATTTTGGCATAATGCAAGCGCAGGTTTATGCTCGGTCTAGAAAAACGACCTACACTTGTGAATTTGGAGTTGGTGCAATCAACCCCCTATTTCCAGCATCCCCAACTCAAAAATCATTCGATCGATAATAGGTCAAGTGGCACCTCGTTGGAAAGGTACTGCAATTTTCTTCGAATTTGGTATTTTCGAAATTCAGAATCATCATACAGGGTGTCCCGAAGCAGGAACATTGAAAATCCAAATAACTTTTTGAAACTGGTTCATTTCGGTATACGAGAACATGTTTATGTTTGATTCGAGAATAAGACTGTCTTGCGTGAATATGGAATTTTTGCAATCAATCTCTTCCATTCAGCATCCCCAACTCAAAAAATCATACAAGCGATTACAGGTTGAGTGGCAAAGTTCCAGAAAGATTTTTCTATTTTCTGAATCACTGAGGCATTGGTTTCAGTTTGGCAATCGAGGTTTTCTGGCGTGAGGATCAGGATGAGGGGATGATGGAGAAACTGATTGGATGCTCATCTAAACAGGAAAACGAGAGTATTCATTATAAGTGTAAATGATATTGGAAATGTACCAATGAAAAGATTGAGAATATACACAGATATCGTCAGTTATTATCTCTTTCCTTTGGAGATATCTGTTGATGTATATTTGAAGCTTTAACGAGCATCCCCCTACGAAGGGGTGCTCCAACTGTTCAAAATTCAATAAAGCGAAGGGATAGAGCGACGCCTGAATTGAAAGGTTTTCAAAGCCTATCCACAAAAGTGTATGAAAAAATAACTTCGTTGAATCCTTTTCGCAAAAATACATTTTTTTACCTCAAACGAGCCAGCGAAAAAATCAAGTTTTATTTTGAAAAGGAACTCTTCGAGGATAGTTAGCGCCTTCGTTGATTAACCAGTTTATTAACTTACATTGAGATTCAGAAACGGAGCTCCTCCTCTATGCTGCTCCATTTTGCAATTACCTCAATTTGCAGTATCCTTGTTATTGGATTATGAATAGAGGTCCTATGGAGAGGCATTGCCGATCTCCTGGCCAAAACCTCCAGACTTTTTTTTATGGGTACATCTTAAGTTCAAAATTTTTGTGACGATCTACGCCAGAGGTTAATGCACGGAAGCGCTAACTATCTCCGAAAAGTTTTCCGTTTTCCCTTTCACAATAACCTCGGAAATTGTCAAAATATTTGAGGTTCGAGACACAGGTATGTTATTTTGCGAAAAGATTTATCGAAATTACTGTTCTTGAAAGAGCTTCCGAATGAAATATCATTAGAACTATTTGCCCTTTTCAGTTTTGAGGGGTTGAAGTGCCATTTCTTATGTGGTTTCTCGTTAATGCCTCAAATATACATTCAAAGATGAGCACAAAATAATTTCACTCAGCACCTTTTTTCCAGCAGCACGGGATAAGAACTATATAGAGTGGCTCGTTTAAGGTGGGACAGTTGATAGATATAACTTTTTGTGTTTATCCTTATCCGATATAGATAGTTCTTCTCAATCCTCTTTTATGGCTTCTACTATTTCCGACCATAACTTCTCTTATAATAATCAATTCTTGTACATCTGAAATCTCTAATGCTATAATGATACCTTTTCATGTTCAGGCGAGACTTCATCTCATTCTATCGGTACTCCACAAGAGCTATGCACAGGTGAGTGGAAATGCCAAAATTTTCTCGATATCGCGCCTATGGCTAAACGATAAGAAAACAAGATCAATTCAAATCAGAGATTGAAAACTTCTGTGAGTGTGATCTGAAAGCATGCATTTGTGAGCATGTATTGCTCGATGTCCGGTACTAGCTTGTTTGAAATATGTTAGCTCACACCGTTGATAATGGCTGAAGGAGCACTGCCGGAATCGTTTCGTTGAAGCAACTGATTTTTCTAATTATCATATACAAAGACTTTGAACTAGCTGTACATGGATGTATTTATGTTTGTCTCTTATGCAATAGTACACCATTCATCTCGTCGACATGAAACTGAACACCATTCTTATGATAGCGTAACGTTACAAAAAAATTTAATCGTGTTATTTTTGTCAGCCATTTTGCAAGTCAGACGTTGTATTCTTTATTGAGACAGAAGCTCTAAGTCTTGGTACATTTTATAGTGAGTTCGATCGAGTTCAATTCTGACTTTCTTTCTGTTTCTAAGTAAATTTAGGAGAATCGTTCGCAGTTCCTGCAACAATGATAGAATGTAATTCAAAATTCAATCTAATCTAACCTGACCTCGATTACGTGAATCAACAATTTTTTTGAGTCAAATTTTCGATACAGGGTGTTCCAACCACAACAAGCTATTATTATATAATATTTGAACAACCCTTCGAAAACGATTTGTTTTGAATAAATGGTAGACCAGATTGATTTCAGTATTGAAGAAGGTATCTTAGCATGTCGATTTGAAAGTATGGGGATCGACCCCCTACCCTCAGCATTCTCAAACTCGAGAATTTCAATTGCAAAGAGTTTCATGTGTCACCTCACAGGAAATGTCTCTTGGTGTCTGAACGTATTTGGTCAACACTTCTCTTGCTGCAGTGTCTTTTTCAGGGGGACTACCGCGGTTTTCTTCAATTAGAGAATTAGGTGCATTTGAAATTAGGCTACCACTTCAACGTGGTTTGGTTAGGCTCGATTGAATTACAAATCATCAACAAAAAAAAATTCAAAAATGAAGTGAACACATATTTGTTTAATGATTATTCTTAGAATTCTTTATTCTGAATTAAAAAAAGGAATACTTATAGAACTACTTCGTTCTTCATCTGGTTGCCCGTCTCGTCAAGACATTTTTCTCAGGAACACGTATAGGTTTTTTTTATGCGCGCTTCCCAGGAATAGGCGAACCTGTTACACCACATGAAAGGACGCTTAGGAAGAATTGAGGTGTCTGTTTACTCGCTACTTGAAGAGGGCCAAATTGTAGGATGTTGGGAAGAAGTTGGACGGAAGCAAGTTCCACAACTCATCGGCCCTGTAAACGACGGAATTCTTATAGAGAGAGGTTCGAAGGGTCGTTAAATGTACCGCCATATGATGAGTACTCCTTGCCAGCCTAGTGTTGCGGCAAAACTTGAGTTTTCCCGGAACGAGATCCTTTAGCTCCTTGTGGCATGAGATCGCGAGTGATCTCCAAGTGGTCGATTTGGCTCACAGCCCGTTGTTGCACATTATCCAACATCCGCAACGAATGTTTGGGCATAGATCCCCATACATGGGAACAACATTCCAGAGCAGGTCGAATCTGAGCCTCATATAGAAGCAACAGCTGAGATGACGTGAAGTATCGCTTGGCTCTGAAAAGAAAACAAAGTTTAGCTGATGCCGACTTAGCTATTTTTGATACATTTTCATGCCAGCAAAACTTGTAGTTGACTGTTATTCCGAGATGATGTATCGATTCTTTGGATGCAATTTGTTGCATCATTAGAGGAGGTTCTCCAGCGGGGACGTTTCTAGAAAAAGCAGTTGCTTGCGTTTTGCTCGCGTTCAACTGACTCCACTCAGATATCCTCTGTAAGTCAGAGTTTAAGTTATTAATTTGTTGACATCTCTGACGCTGAGATTCCGCTGCTGTAATCGGCCGCAGACTTCTGAAAGATGAAACCAGGGTAGAATCGTCTGCAAAACCGAAGATATTGTTCTGTGTAGATGATAGAACATCGTTTATCTGCACCAGAAACAAGGTTGCTGAGAGAATGGACCCCTGAGGTCCTCCTGCTTGCAACTAGAAACAATCAGATGATATACCATCGATTACAACTTTTACTGATCTATTTGAAAGAAAGTTACTTATCCAACCCCGCAATTTTTCGAAAAGCCCATATGCAGCAAGTTTATCTAACAAGGCTGCGTGCCAAACCTCATCGAACGCTTTAGAGATGTCGAGGGCTATTGCTCTAGATTCCCCATGCTTCTCCATCGTTGATGTACAAACATGAGTGAGCAGATCTCCTGTCGATCCTTGCCTGCGAAAACCATACTGATGGTCTTTCCTTTCTATGGAATCGGTTGAGTTGTCGCTATTTTCCAGCTGCTTGGAAAAGTCTGGGTTTCATAAGAAATCTGAAACAGGCGGTTAAGAATGGGTGCTAGCTCGGTACACTTTCTCAGTATGATTGGCTGTATATCGTCAAGAACAACTACCTTCTTGCAGTTCAGCTGCTCGAGAGTCCGTCTCACAATGCGGACTCTGAACTTGATTTCTGCTATGGAAGAATTTGTAGGTAGAATGTTCGGTAGTACTGCGTTAGATGAATCTAGCACAGAATTCTTTGAGGACAAGACAGCAAAGAGATCGGCTTTCTCTTTCGGAGATGATGCTTTACCTCCGTCTTCTCTTACAAGAGATTTGCAGAAATTGGCACTGACAGTCTTCACCATGGACCAGAATTGTCTAGTCTCGCTTGCCTGTTCAAGGTGTTTATTAGTTACCTCTTCGTTGAAATTGGTCGAAGGTTGTTCTTGTTTCCTCTGTTGGATTCATTTTCCATGACTTGTAAGCTCTGCTCTTGGCTACAGAGGCTTTTTCGCAGTCTTTGTAGGACCATGGATTTTGTGCTGTTGTTCCTTTCATGGAATGAGGGGTGTAGAGATCCATTCCTGCATGAATGATTTCTGTAACAGATTCAGTGCACACATTGATGTAAGGATCTGAAAGGTAAACATTACTGAATGGAAAGCACGAAAATAATGCACGCAGCTCATCCCATTCTGGATGGTTTAGGTTCTTGGTTTAGCGGCAGCACAACGGTTCCAGTAGACGATATAAGGTTGTGATCTGAGTTGCCTAGCGGTGCTGAGAGTTGAATATATTCGTTCTCCATCTGTTTGCCTGTCTAGTCAAGACACTTTCCTCAGGAACACGTAAATGTAGAGAGTTGAATACTGAATACTCAGGTCGGCAATGTCTTGCAACTATGAAAAACTTTTACATATAATTGTACGCAATCCGATGATACGAACGTTTATGTTGCATTTAGCGGCAAATTTTGACGCAGTCGAGAGAATCAAGTAAAGAAATCAAAAGCAAGAAGGTACTTCTACTTTACCTAGTATCATGAAATCTTGCAAGAATTGACGTCGTTTATTAAAAAAACGAAAAATGAGAATTTGCATTAGAATTTTTCAAGGATCGCGTTGATGCGTTAAGTTGAAAATAATTAATCATTCCTGTTATCCTAAAATTATGATTTGAATTTGGGAGGCTTTTACTTGGTAAAATTCCATTATCAATAATAAGAAACAAGTACTGTGTTTTAAGGAATTTTACTTAATGATTGCGATTCGTAACGCGTTTCACTACACCGTAGCTTCTTCAGACGAATGAATGTACAGTAAATAAGAATGAGAATATAAATATAAATGTTCTTGAGTAATTAAAAGCTTATTGGGTTGCTTCTTTTTAAGTGGTTATTAATGACAGGTATATCCAATAAAATTAAGTAATAGATTGCTCCCCGAAGAGATGCAATAGAGGTGAAGGGCTTCATTGATGAGCCTACCTGAGTGTTTGTATTTATTGATTTCTTAAGTTTCCCAAAGATCTACCCTCCAATATTTATTATCTGTATGCAAAATTTCAAACTGTGGGTCGAAAAAGTGATTATTTTCTAAGAGATGATTCGCGTAATTTGAATCTGATTTTTTATTTGAAAAACTGCGTTTATGTTCCGATATTCTAACATTAAAATTTCTATGTGTTCTACCAATGTAGAAATTATCACAGTCATTGCAATTCAATCTATAAACACCTGATTTATAGTTTTTAGTTGATTTGGTTTTATTATTTTTATATATTTGCCTAAATTATTATTGGTTTGGAAAGCTATGTTGAAATTATTGCTATTCAAGAAAGATTTCAGTTTCTCACTTGTAATGCCAACGTAGGTTACGGTGTTGAATTTTGTTTAATTTTATCGATAGGGTAAACTTCATTCAATGCGATTCTACTTTGTTTTTATTTAGAATATTATTTATTAGTTTGGGATTGTAACCATCATTTTTGGCTATTTGTTCAATCAAATTTAATTCTTTGTTGAAATTTTCTGGTGATAGCGGGATGTTAATCAATCTATGAATAAAACTATTGAATGCTGACATTTTATGTTGATACAGATGACACAACGAGTTAAGTATTATAATATCTGTATGTGACGACTTATGGTAAATTGCGAAAGCATATTTTCCATTTTCATTCGAAATTGTTACGTCTAAGAAATTTATCGAATTATTGCTTTCTATTTCGGTTGTGAATCCAATTTTGGATGTAATGAATTTATATGAGTTTTTTTAACTGTTTATCTGTTCCTGTGAAGCAAATAATGATATCGTCTACATAGCGATACTAGTATAAACAATATTTACTGTATGGATGATTATGAATTAATTTCTCTAAATTATTCATGAATATTTCTGCTAACAAAGGACTTAACGGAATGCCCATAATCAAGCCGTCTTCGATAGTATAATATTTGTTATTGAAATGGAAATAATTTTGATCTAAACAAATTTGTAATAATGAAAGAAAATGGAAAACATGTTTTCGCAATTGACCATAAGCCGTCACATACAGATATAGTAATACATAACCCGTCGTGTCATCCGTATCAACATAAAATGTCAGCATTCAATAGTTTTATTCATAGATTGATTAACATCCCGTTATCACCAGAAAATTTCAACAAAGAATTAAATTTGATTAAAAAATAGTCAAAATAATGATTACAATCCCAAACTAATAAATAATATTTTAAATAAAAACAAAGTAGAATCGTATTGAATGAAGTTTACCCTGTCGATAAAATGAAACAAAATTCAACAACGTAACCTACGTTGGCATCACAAGTGAGAAACTGAAATCATTCTTGAGTAGCAATAATTTCAACATAGCTTTCCAAACTAATAATAGTTTAGGCGAATATATAAAAATAATAAAACCAAACCAGGTAAAAACAATAAATCAGGTGTTTATAGATTGAATTGCAATGACTGTAATAATTTCTACATTGGTAGAACACATAGAAATTTTAATATTAGAATATAGGAACATAAACGCAGTTTTTCAAATAAAAATCAGATTCAAATTACGCGAATCTCTTAGAAAATAATCATTCTTTCGACCCACAGTTTGAAATTTTGCATACCGATAATAAATATTGGAGGGTAGATCTTTGAGAAACTTAAGAAATCAATAAATACAAACTCTCAGGTAGACTCATCAATGAACAAGTCGATTTAAGCCCTTCACCTCTATTGAATCTTTTCGGGGAGCAAGCTATTCCTTAATTTTATTGGATATACCTGTCATAAATAACCACTTAAGAAGAAGCAACCCAATAAGCTTTTAATTACTCAAGAACATTTATATTTATATTATCATTCTTATTTACTGTACATTCATTCGTCTGAAGAAGCTACGGTGTAGTGAAACGCGTTACGAATCGCAATTATTAAGTAAAATTCCTTAAAACACAGTACTTGTTTTTTATTATTCTGAAATTATGAAATTCTGAAAGAAGAAATGTTTTGAAGCATGCCGTCGGGGGAAGATACAGAATTTTTCTACAAAAAATTGACCTCCGTTTAACGCAGAAGTAGGCAGTATTAGCGAAAAATATTGAAGCATGCCGAATTTCAAGGCGGATGACTGTTTATGACCTTCTGTCAGATCAACATGTGCACCAACTCAATTTCAATTCGATTGTGCCAAAAGTGTGATGTCATTTTCTACATTTTTAAGCATATTTCGTTTAAGCACGTAGCGATAATGAAGTTTCAAAATTTATATATTTAAAATTCTGAGGTTATCCTAACCTTAAAAATGCGATTCTAATGGAATGTATCATTCGAGATTATCGAATGAATGAAGCTGCTAAGCAGAAAATTCTTTGGTACTCTTTATGCACACACGACACTAACACAACATAAACAGACAAGCTATTGCTAGCAATAGCGACAGGGAAACGAGTTTTTTTCATCAGGTTTTTTCACTAGTTTATTGAATCATATACAAGATAGTATGGTTCCCCTGTTACATTTCCTGAGCTTACACTTGTGTTTTTTCTGACACACATCAAAATTAAATGGCGTAACTTGAAATTGTCCAAGTTATGTATTAAGGAATTGAACCAGGCTTCAAATAATGTTTGAAAGGTAAGTGAAAGTGATTTGTCGTTGATTTGTTGTTTTTTACTGTATGTTTTTTCTGAATACTCAAGAATATTCATCTAACCTATAAGCATTTCCACAGTGGATTATAAGGATTCTTTATCGAATCAATTAAGATTATCTTACGAAATGAAAGGATATCCTTCAAGAGATTATTAACAGGTATTGTGCTCTTTTGTATAATTATATTTGTTTTGATAGAAACTCGCTTCATTATTCGGTAGATCATTTAGAGCATGTATGATATGAACGCTGAAAGCTATACACTGAAGGCCTAAGGATCTGTTGTTAAGAGTTGGAAGAAAATTTATAATTATGAATTAAATGAGATAAAAACACAAGGTTTAACTTTAATCTACACTTTATTTGAAAAAAATTCGACGACGTTTCGCTGACACAGCAACAAGAATGAAAAATAGAATGAAAGGTATGGTATTACCTTTCATACTAATCTGTACAATGGCTTGGTGTGATTTTCCTGTTATTCATCCAACTTGTTCTACGATTTGTTTATAATACCATACTTTCATTCTATTTTTCATTCTGATAAAGCTGCTGTGTCAGCGAAACGTCGTCGAATTTTTTCAAATAAAGTGTAGATTAAAGTTAAACCTTGTGTTTTTATCTCATTTATATCATGGATCTACATCAAGTAACGGCCTCCACAATTCAAAAATTATGAATTAAGTAATATATGACAGGTAGTCGGAAGATTTCAAACTGAGGTGAATTTTACTGCAAAACAACATTACTCAAATAAAAAAAAGAAAGTAAATTACAATAAAAAGATATTTCAAATTGAATGTCAGTAAGACTGTACATTTCAAATCGAATTTTCTTTTCAGTTTATTCAAGAGGATGTACGTTCGTATTCTACAATTACCCAAAAGTAAATGTGAATAGGATTCAATGTATTTGACCGTATTCAAGTTTGAAACAAAGAAAGCATGGTTTCAAATGTTCTGTGGCTATGTATATACAATAATTTCGGAAAATATAGAAGAAATACATAAAAAGTGTGAATTATCTATCTTTAAGTAAAATGATCATTTCGACAGTGGTTTGGAGGTGAGTTTTTCTTTCGATGTATAATCAGAGATTACTTATTTCTGAAATACTCATTTTAGAATTGAATCCACCTGATTAAAAAGGAAGTAAATATAATGAATTATTTGTGTAAAGATTCGGAAATGAAATGAAAAATAATATTTTAAATTGCATGTTAGATGAATAACAATATAAGCATGAACATATTTTCATCAAGTACTAACATTAAAGTTAGATGTAAATGCCAAGAAACCTGCAAAATTAATTATCATTATTGTTCAGGCAGGAGGATATTCTGGAAAAGATGTCACTCACCAAACAACATATCATTTACTCCGAAGGAAAGGGAGTAGATGGCATGAAATTTACCACCAAAAGTAAATATTGTGAGTTCCTTCTATTCATAACTCGTTGTGATTGTTTCACAAGAATTTTTATCAAACTTGCTGAGTAAATAATGTGTATTTTCTATAGAAGAGGCATTAAAGGTTTCTCTCTTATAGATGTTTAATGTGGGTAACTCGATGTTCAAATCTGGGGAAGCAGCATATAGAGTTACATTTTTTGCAGCCACAACTTCCTTTTCAAGATTCACGACACAAGGAACATTGCTTCTACTAATGTGAATCATATTTAGTGGGGAATTCAATTACTACTTGATCCATACTATAATATTCGACAATTTTTGTCATAGATAATTCAAGGTTCAAATAGGTATTTTGATTAATGGCGTAAAATATTTGTGTTTATCACATAATGTGGAGATATTAAGTTACTTAAATCCAGTTTGCTCCTCTTATTTTCATTTCAGATTATATTATAAAGATTCATTAGAACATTAATTAAAAATAAGTAAAATCGAATTATAGAAAATTGAAATACGAAGGATGTTTACACACTCATTTCTGAAATATTAATTCTTAGATTACAATCCACCTGATTAAAAGCAAGTGAATGAAATTAACCTTTTATGACAAGATCGAAAAATAAAATAAAAATTATATTTTATTTTACATGTGAGATGAATAACAATAAAAGCACGAAAATGAGCGAAGAAAATATTTTCATCAAGTAATAACAGTAAAGTTAGATGTAAATGTTCGTGTTATATGTTTCTGTTCTCTGATATCAACAAATATAGATATTATTGTACAAGAGCCAGTACACTGAGTCATAGTTAATTCTTACCATCAAAATCTATCTCTGGATCTGTTGTTTTCATAGGTGTCATAAAACTTGAGCTCTTCTCCATATCCAAATATTCTTCTGTCATCTTAATTTGTACAAAAGTAAGTAAGTATTGTGAGTTCCTTCTATTCATAACACATTATGACTGTAACTCAAGAAATGTTATCAAATCTGTTGAGTTGATAATATATATTCCCCATACATTTGTAATTGAAGGTTTCTATTTTCTGGTGTTTGGTGTTTGTGGAAAACTTGATGTTCAAATCTAAGGAAGCAGCAGAGGAAGTTTCATTTTGTACAACCACAGTTTTCTATTCAAAATTTATGAAAGTCACAAGGAATATTGCTGCTACTAATATCCATCAAATTTTCCTAAAATTCAACTTCTACTTGAAATCTGTATATTTGATAATTTCTGTTACAGAATTATAATATTATATAAATTAATGGTTTCATGATGTAGTTGTACCTTAGGTGTTACATAATGTGTAAACAGTGTATGTTGATCGCATAATATGCAAATATGAAGTTGTTATAATTCAACATTGTTCTTTAATTTTCATTTCAGAATATATTATACAGATTCACGAGAATATGAATTAAAAAAAGTAGAATTGGATAATAGAAAATTCAAGGCAATATTTTCTTTAAAGTACTTAAAACGCCCCGAAAAAGCTTTGAGCATAGTATAATATTCCTAAGCAAGAAAGGTGGAAATTTCACAGGGAAATGTAAAGATGGAGAGAAAATTCAAGTAAGTTGTTCAACACAGATACAAGCAACTAACAATAGTATTCATTATGGCGAAGATTACTGAAAAGAAATGGTTGAGAAACAGAACGATATAATGGACAAAAATGTTAGAGAAGCAATACTCAAGTGGGTAACTCAGCACAATATGACAATATAACACAGATAATTAAATGCATGGGGGGATAGAGGAAAAAGAATTTTGAGAACGTTATTCAGAGGGTTTGAGAACGTTATTCAGAGGGGCTTGGGAAAACGAAACATCTACTAATGATTGGGGGACTGGCATAATTTCTATAATAAACAAAGGAGACAACAGTTTTTGGGTGATTTATAGGTAACTTCACTGAGAGTAATTGAAAAACAATTCTAGAAACCAAACTGATAAAAATAATGGAGAAAAACTTGAGAACTACACTTCAGGAAAAGAAGAAGTGTTCAGAATCACATTTTCAGTATCAACCTTCTAATAGAGAAGAAGGACAAGAGGATTTGATATAATATTGAAAAGAGAATATGGAAAAGAGGAGTGGCCTTAAAACTGAGAACAGATATCGAAAGCCTGTATACAGCTAAGAAAAATTATTTGAGAACTGGAAATTTGATAGTAGACTAATTTTCAGTAAATGAAGAATTCACCCAGGTTGCAGTCTTGAGTAAATTGCTATTCATCATAGTTATAGATGCAGGATACAAAAACCAGCAATCAATTGCAATTTCAGATTGTTTGCTGATGATGTGATGGTATGTAGTTCGAACAAAACGAAGCTTGAACATAATTCTGAAGGATAGTATGAATAATAGAGTTGGAAAAAAGAACAATGAGAAATCTTTCAAAGAAAACAATAATAATGGTCATTGAAAGGTATTAAAAACAAGTATTTGTTGAAATAGTTGAAATGCAGCTGAAGCAAGTAGTGATCAAGTATTTAGGAGTGGAAATACAAGAAGATGATGCATACATTGATCAATCTGTTGCTCCTATTAGAACTGCATCACTGTTATTCGATACTTTGAAAGATACTCGAAAATGGCGAACTCATTTATGGAAATTGTAGAGATAATGTTACTTTATTTTCAAAATAACAGTAGCGCTAGAAGAACAGCAAGAATATTCAACACAACTCATCCAGTGAAAGAAGTGAGTCAGAATTATGTCAAATCTCTGATATAAAAATTTTAGGAAACTGGTTCAAAGGCAAACCGGAAGCATGAAGTAACACGTTCTATGAGAAATAAAGCTGTAGAAGTTGCAGTATTAGTTGATATATATGTGAAATGCTTCTCAGCTCCTTATTCATGGAATTAATCAGAGCTGTACCCACATAGGTTAACAAAAGCTGTCTTCTGAGTTTGGATAAGAAGAGCGAAATACAAGTTATCGAAATGAAGTACCTCGAAAGAGTGAAGGGAGTAGCAGAACAGAGAGATTAGCTGAAAGAGGAAGAATAAACAAACGAACAGGATGTAGAATCTATCTTGGAATGTATTGAAAGACACCTGTTGATATGGTTTTGACATTTCTTGAAAATGAGAGGGCAGTGAAACCCATATAGCAAAAAAACGTCAGGAACTGTCGAGGAAGAGGAACCGTTAGGTCGTTTAGGGCATGTATGACATAAATATTAAAAGATATTCAAAGAATTCCATATCTGATGTTCAGAGATAGAAGAAAATTCATGATAATAATAAATAATATTCTACCTCATAGGTAGGACAAGTAAATAAGCAAAGACAATATTCTGAGAAGTAGAGGCAGGAAAGCGAGATGTGAATGTGAATGTGAATGTTATACGTCTCTGTTTTCTTCGAATAATCATTGTAGATATTATTGTGTATGTGACAAGTACACCAATTTAATTAATAATGGTAATATTCGAGGTAGATGGAAGCTCTTGAAAAATGTCCATCACAAAATAGTAGATCACCGACTCCGAAGGACAAAGATCGAGCTTGAAATTTATCTGCAATTCTTATCTTCAAAATCTATTGTTCATATAGTTGGCATGAAAACTTGTGCTTTTCAAGATATTAAGATATTCTTTTGTGTTGTTCTGGTAAGCACATGACGTACATATGGTGAGTTACTTCTATTCATTTATATTCTGAATGTATTTTGAGGAATTTTGTGAAAGCTGTTGAATGCATAATATATAATCTTTATAGATTTAGAATAAAAGGTTCCTCTTCTATAGATATTTGGTGTTTGTGGAAAACTCGATGGTCAAATTTGGGGAAGTAGTATACGAAGCTTCATTACAACTGCAACTTTCAGTGCAATATGCAAGAAAGTCAAATATTTTGAGGAAAATTCTTTTACTACTAAAACAATACTGTGTAAATGTGACGATTTTTGTTACAGATAATTTATCGTTTGATGATGTAATTGCACCGTAGGCATTTTAAGTAATTGAGTAAAATAGGTTTGTTTATTATGAAATTGTTTTTATCCTATTTGTTCCTTTCATTTCTGTTTCAGATTATATATTAAAGATTTAAAAGTTCATGAATTGAGATGAAAAATGAAATATTGTCGTAGGTGAGAATATATAATATATTCGCATCTCTGTTTACAGGAAAATATTCTGATTTTGATTTGAAAAGACCTTCTTTCAAAGGGTAGTTTAAAGAATTTTGCTGTAGTAGCTACTAAAAATCTTTTCTATTTTATTATTTTGCTAAAGAAATAACTTCATGGTTTTCTGTTCCAATCAACTTTTTTATCTTGCTGTTTCTATTTCTTACTTGTTGCTAACTTTGGTTTAGAACATTATAATTCAAGGATCTTATTCGACTTGGGACAGTTAAGTACGGCAGATGGAAATAAATCCAATGTTTGAAACTGTAGATCTGTATTGCACTTTATGAAAAATATATCCATAATAAACTAATTCAAATTTTCTTAAAAATTCGACATTAATTTTTTCTTTCACAGTTATCTGTGCGAATCATTTCACTGAGTTGGCTGCTGACAACTGGCAGAGTAATTTTCCGGCGGCTTTTTGAGAATTTATTCTGAATTATTTTCCTTGACATTGAATTTCCATACCAGAAGAAGGATTGGACGATTCGTTCTATGAATCAATGTTTGAACCTTTCCGAGTTTATCTGATGCCAGCACAATTAGGGGAAGCTTATGAGATTTTAAAATTGAAATTTTCTCTCAGAATTGGAAATAGTGAATGGTGTGGCAATTTTTAAGTCAAATGGGCCAGTATCTTTAAAACAATACCTGAAGCTGCCTTACCATAACGATGTATGACGCAACATATAAGGAAGTTCAATACAACATAAAGAGGTATTCAGTACACATGGAAATTGATATAAAAGGGCGTTCAATCATTTAGTATATTAGACATTTGGTATATTAGGCGTTTGGTATATTAAACGTTTAGTATATGAGGCGTTCTGTTATAAAAAGGCGATTTCAACGAGCTCACTAGTAATATTTGAACAACCCTCTGAGCCGATGCATTTTGAATAAATGGTAATGCAGAGTGATATCAGTATTAAAGAAGGTGTTTTATAAAGTCGACTTGAAAGTTTATGGATCAACTCCCTATCACCAGCATCCCTGAACTCCAGAATTTAGATCGCAGAATATTATATGACACCTCAATGGAAAGGTCTTTTGATGTTAAAATGAGTTTGGTCAATACTTTGTGTCAGAAGTTCATACAGGATTTTCCCATCTAGGTACTCTTTCCTTAAGGAAGCTGATCACGTTTGGTCGATTGAGTGAACAGTATTCTTCAATTTGCGTTGTTACCGAAACGAGAAACTGCCGACAGGAAGCTGATCACGTTTGGTCGATTGAGTGAACAGTATTCTTCAATTTGCGTTGTTACCGAAACGAGAAACTGCCGACAGGTGGTATAGAAAGACTTCCACTCGAAGAAGATATACTTGTTATTAAGAAAGATGAAATCCTTATAGTTATCATATCAATTCTTTACAATTTTTTTCCTAGAACAATATTTTCATAATTTTCAGCATACATTGATCAATCTGTTGCTCCTATTAGAACTGCATCACTGTTATTCGATACTTTGAGAGATACTCGAAAATGGCGAACTCATTTATGGAAATTGTAGAGATAATGTTACTTTATTTTCAAAATAACAGTAGCGCTAGAAGAACAGCAAGAATATTCAACACAACTCAACCAGTGAAAGAACTGAGTCAGAATTATGTCAAATCTCTGATATAAAAATTTTAGGAAACTGGTTCAAAGGCGAACCGGAAGCATGAAGTAACACGTTCTATGAGAAATAAAGCTGTAGAAGTTGCAGTATCAGGTCATCTATAAATGGACACTCAGTTCATCAGGAAATTATCCAATCAAAGTGGCTAAAGTACTGAAACTGTCCAGAGATATATATATATATATATATATATATATATATATATATATATATATATATATATATATATATATATATATATATATATATATATATATATATATATATATATATATATGAGAGAGGATTTACAAAAACCTTGAATAAATTGTATTTACAATAAATGCTTATATCTATAATTTTGGTGTGTGTCAGAAAAAGCACAAGTGTGAGCTCAGGAAATGTGACAGGGGAACCATACTATCTTGTATATGATTAAATAAAGGAGTGAAAAAACCTGAGGAAAAAACTCGTTTCCCTGTCGCTATTACACTAGCAGTAGCTTGTCTGTTTATGTTGTGTTAGTGTCGTGTGTACAAAAAGAGTACCAAAGATTTTTCTGCTTAGCCGCTTCATTCTCTCTTGTATTCCATGATTTCCAAACGAAGACAAGGAAGGAAGAAAGGGGGTTTGGGACACGAATCTGTAACAATGGAAGAAGAAAAGCAGCAGAAAAATATTTCAACAATCATACTTTTTATATGTCTAAACAAATCTGAGAAAAGATTTTACATAGCAATCAAGGTCATGAAAAGTACTAAGGAGATAATAAAAAAAAAATACAAAATCTTCGATCTTTCCTCAAATTCCATCTCTGTTTGACCGAGAGGGCCCCGATGGCCAGGTTCAGTCTTCCAAGTGATGCCGATTATGATCTATAGAGGTTATAGAATCATTATGGACCCAATAATCTGGGTTGACATCGCCCATATATTAGTTCTTCCTGGAACTTGCCTAATTTAAAGAAAAAGTTGCTAAAAAATTTTGACAGCCGTTCGAAAAATATGACATTTGTCCAGAGAATAGTGAACCATCATAAATTTCATCTCTAGAAAATTCGATTGTAGCCTGAACTTAATGAAGATGACCCAGACCGTCGCCTAAAATTTGCTAAAATTTGAGTGATAATATGAATAATAATCCCAACTTTGTTCTAAATATCTGTTTCTCTAACGAGAGAAGAATGCTCAATGAAGAGTTAAACATACACAATTGTCGATATTCGGTCACCTGGAATCCTCACTTTCACAGGAAATATATACATAAATTCCACAAAAATTCAATGTTAGGGCAGGATTGTACAGAAACTATTTTGTTGGCCCGTTCTTTATCCAGGGTAATCTCAATGTAGATTATAATTATCTACAACTAGAAGATCAATAGAATTTTCAACAAGATTGTACTTTCCGCATTTTGATATTCCAGTGCAAGAATATTTTGATGATAAATGATATTACAGGGAACTGGATCGTTAATAGTGGATCAACTGAGTGGCCAACAAGGTCACCGACCTCGAATGCTCTCGATTTTTTATGGGGTTTTACAAAATCAAAAATATACGCTACGCAGCCAAAAATTTGAGACGATTTATGTATTATACAAGTGATAGAAGAAGAGATTTATCCCAGAATAAGAAAGATTTCGAAAGATTATCTCACTCCTAATTTGTATATTGGAGTTCTAGAATATTGAGAAAGTAATGTGTAAATTATTCGTTCCGTTCTTTTGGTACGACTGTTATTTCAAGAATGAATAGAAACTTATTTACAATGAAATAAAACTATGGTATTTAGATTTTCACTATATTAACATAACTATAACCGGTTGCACCACACTGTGGCTTCATCAGATAGATACAAACTAATGAACAGAGTTATTCCTTATATAATATTCTTATTTCCTACTTAATATTACATTAGGTACACGTACAAAGGGTATGGTGGAAAACCCATCGGAATTGCTTACTTTATGAATTGAAAAGATTGAGTATTGGAGTAGAATTTAGATCTAATGGACTATTAAGTAACCTACCTAAATTTTTTCTTTGTTAATCTCCAAAATTTCCCATAGATTGAGTTTTTCTTTATTATTTTCATTGTGTAAAATTTTGAAATTATCGTTAAACTCATGGTTTTCTTCGAGTAAGTGATTAGAATAATGGGAATCTGATTTATGAAAATTTAAACTACGTTTGTGTTGGGATAATCTAACTTTGAAATTTCTTAAAGTTCTACCTATATAAATTTCATTACAATCCCCGCAAGACAGTTTATAAACATCGGATCTATTACTTTTATCAATTTTAGATTTGCAGTTTTTGATATGTCGGTCTTAAGAACTATCAGTTCGGAATGCTATATTGAAATTATAATGCGAGAGGAATGATTTTAATCACAGACTAGGATTACCAATATAAGTTAAGCTGTTGTATTTTGTGTTAGAACTTTTTATACTTGGAAATACCTTCTGGATTGCTTTTTGAAAGTTTTTGCGTGAAATCATGTTCTCAATCATAGTTGGACTGTAACCATTATTGACTGCTATTTGTTTAATTATATTTAACTCTTTTATGAAATTATTTTGTGACATTGGGATATTAATGAGTCTATGTACCATACTATTGTAAGCTGCTAATTTATGTGGATAAGAATGTGTAGATGAGCTGTGAATAGTAATATCTGTATGCGATGGCTTATGAAAAATAGAAAAATCATGTTTGCCGTTAATTTTAGTGATAGTTAAATCCAGAAAGTTAATGGAGTTTTCTGTTTCTTTCTCTAACGTGAATTAAATATTATTGTGAATTTCGTTAATGAATGATTTGAATGACTCTAATTGTCTGTTTGTGCCAGTGAAACAACAAATGATATCGTCAACATATCTAAACCAATAAATGAAGTATTTGAATAACGGATGTTCTTGGATAGTTTCTTCAATATCATCCATGAAAATTTCAGCAAGTAGTGGGCTCAGAGGATTACCCATGATTAAACCCCTTTTACTATTATATTTTACTCCATTGAAGTTAAAATAATTTCGTTCTAAACAAATTTCTAAAAGGTGTAAGATTTCTGATTGAATTACCGGATTGACTTTAATAATTTGAAGAGCGTTGTTGATGAGTTTTACTGAATCACTAAATGGAACACTAGGAAAGAGATTTACTACAACCCATGACATAAGTTCAGCGTTCGGTGGTATTATCGTGTGCTGAATTTTATTTATAAGACTGCAGAGTTTTTATTGACAATTTAGGTTCAAAATTAGCGTAGTGTTGAGTGATGTCTGTGAGAAAGCGTGAAAGATCTGCAGTTGGAGCTAGAAATAATGAAGCTACTGTTATAATTGGTGCCCTGTTTCATGGAGTTTGACGAGGGATTATAGTTTATGAGACAACTATAACATCTTTTTAAAGGTAATCCATTCGAAGTTGCGTCATAGATTGCATTCAGTAGAATTTGACATTTTAGATTCCGTAACAAGATTCTAAGTTCATTCATTAATTTACAAAAAATATAAAATTCAGTTGCCAAAATTAAATAAATTATTGAGTAATAAACCTGAAACTTCAAAAATCAAGTCCAAATTTTCCTATCACCAATTTTATGATAGCTTCATTAATATTTCACTTGCTGATTTTTCCGAAGATGAAGTTTCACTTCCAGAAAAGAGTTTTAAACACAATTTAGAGTCAAATAACGCTCGTCTCCATTTGTATCTGCTAGGAATTGAAACCGAAATAGCCCTAAATTATTCATCGCAAGCCAAACACTTAAAACACGTTTTAGCGTTGCTACTTCAAAAAGAGTTCAATAGTTTTCAACTAAGAAATTCGGAAATACAAATTTAAAGTCCATCAAATCTAAGTACGCATCTGAAGATATCATATTCACCAAAGCAGACAAGGGTCATATAGTCATAGCATTAAATAAAGCAGATTATTCATTGAAAACATAAACCTGAATCAGGTAGTTATGAAAAAATTGATAAGGATCCAACTGATAAATTTCAATCCATATTAAATAACGTTTTAGAGTATGCCAAATCTATAATACCTACCAACTAAAAATATAAATTTTTCATCGACAACCTGCAATCACCAAAACTTTAATCTCTCGTCAAACTCCATAAAACAGGGCATTCCATTAGAACAGTAATTTCATATTTCCAAGCTCCAGCCGCAAAACTTTCACTTTTTCTCATAGACATCATTCAAGAGTACGCTTATTTTGAACCTAAATTCTCAATAAAAAACTCTTCAGTCCTAATAAATAACTAATGTCATGGTATGTAGTAATTCTCTTCCCTAGTGTTCCAGCTAGTAATTCATTATCAAAGCTCTTCAAAATACTAAAGTCAATCCGGTAATTCAGAAATCTTACACCTTTTAGAAATTTGCTTAGAACGAAATTATTTTAACTTCAATGGAGTCATATATAATAATAAAAAGGTTTAATCATGGGTAATCCTCTGAGTCCTCTACTCGCTGAAATTTTAATGGATAATATTGAAAATATTATCCAAGAACATCCGTTATTCAAATATTTCATTTATTGGTTTCGATATGTCGACGATATCAGTTGTTGTTTCACTGGCACATACAGAAAATTAGAGTAATTCAAAACATTCATTAACAAAATTCACCTTAAAGATAGAAACAGAAAACTCCATTATTTTTCTGGATTCAACTATTACTAAAATTAACGGCAAACATGATTTTTCAATTTTTCATCGCATACAGATATTACTATTCACATCTACACATCCTTATCCACATAAATTAGCTGCTTACAGTAGTATGGTACAGAGACTCATTAATATCCCAATGTCACAAGATAATTTTATAAAAGAGCAAAATATAATTAAACAAATAGCAGTCACTAACGGTTACAGCCTAGTATGTTTGAGAACATGATTTCACGCGAAAAATTTCAAAAAGCAATCCAGGAAGTATTTCAAGTATAAAAAGTTCTAACACAAAATACAAAAGCTAAACTTATATTGGTAATCCTAGTCTGTAATTAAAATCGTTCCTCTCGCATTATAATTTCAATATAGCATTCCGAACTGATAATTCTGCAAATCTGAAATTGATGAAAGTAATAAATCCGATATTTATGTACTGACTTGCGGGTATTGTGATAAAATTTATATTGGTAGAACTTTTAGAAATTTCAAAGTTAGATTATCAAAGCACAAACGTAGTTTTAATTATCTTAAATCAGATTCCCATTAATCTAATTACTTACTCGAAGAAAACCATAACTTTAATGATAATTTTAAAATTTTACACAATTAAAATAATAGACAAAAACAATGTAAAATTTTAGAGATTAACAAAGAAAAGAATAGATGACTTAATAGTCCATTAGATCTAAATCCTTCTCCATGACTCAATCTCTTCAATTCATAAAGTAAGCAACTCCGATGGGTTTTCCCCCGTACCCTTTGTACTTGAACCTAATGTAATATTAAGTAGGAAATAAGAATATTATATCAGGAATAACTCTGTTCACTACTTTGTTTCCATCTGATGAAGCCACAGTGTGGTGAAACCGGTCATAGTTTTTATAATATATTGAAAATCTAAATACTATAGTTTTATTTCATTGAAAATATGTATATCAATTTTCTTCAATTCGAGTAACGACTCCGTCAATCAATTCAATGAATTGAAACAATTTCTACTTCGGCTTCTGTTGATCACAGCTTTTTCGAATTCTTTTTGTTTCAATATTTGAATTTGAATTAATCAACCCTAACTATCTGACGGAATGAATACCTCGATTCGATTCGAACATCCTGTACAGAATCGTTTATAACATCAAACCTTTCCAATGAGGAGATACTATTTGCAATTGAAATATGAAAAAAGTTTAGGGATGCTGAGAGTAGGAGGTTGATCGTAACACTTTCAAATGAACATGCTAAAACACCTTATTCAATACTTATATCAGTCTTTAATCGAGCTGTGTCAGCGTTTTTCACTGAAACTGCCTTCTTCTGAGTTAGAGGGCGGGAAGATCGAATTTTTGTTCGATCACCTGGTATAATTCGAGTAAAATAATCGAATGCTATGTAATAAATTACGAGTTGAAACAATCAAACAGATAAGGTTTCTACTAATATCAGCTGATATGAAAAAACAGATGTGGATGATTTTGATTGCTAGTATATCAGAAATTTACGAGGCATCCAATTTCGTCGGAGAATTTCAGGATTGACACCAATAATATCTATCAATGTGTTTCATATGTTATCATCGATATCGATATAACTTCACGATCCTTCTGGTAAATAGCACTTGACGGATACTTTCCCTTAATACTATTCAAGAAAAATTTTCTTAACGTACAATATTTAAATCGAGCATTAATTCAAGGTATGTGCGTAACAGTTTATTTCGTTTTAGAACATAACATTCTTTGAAAGAGTTTTCCTCTTGGCACGGTCCTGCATTCGAATCTATACATGGACTCCTCGGCGTTGGAAAAAACAATTTTGAGGGAATCTGCGAAGTTATGAGCAATATCGGTAAACAGATAACAGAGTTTCTTTCGAAGGACTAATTTACAATTTATCTAGCATCAGCAGTTCGGGCACATAGGAATTGTAACTCTCGGGTGCACCTGATGGTGCGCATTGGCTTTTCACCACATCCTGTTTTATTATTACATGCGCGCCTGTAGCATGGGAAATATTGCATTATACATGTACAGAGCCACTATTTACAGCAGCACACCTTCTGGCGATCGTCGCTTGCCATATGGGCAACGATAATAAATAGACACGCGTAGCGCGGTAGCGTTTCTCGTATCGCTACCGTTTCTGACGTTTATCAACAATGACTTCCATAGACAGCTCGGTCATGATGAGTAGCTTCCACATTATTGCCCTAACAATCATAATGGATTACTTGATCTGGCCCTCAAAATATCTTCATTCGCTTCATTATTGTCACAATGGAGACCTGTATAATGCGATTTTCCCATTAATATGCCTATTCATACGTTCTAACATGAGCCCATTAAGATGAATGCTGTAAAAAGTTCGGTGCTACGCTGAATATTGCGATAAAGCCCAAAAACCCTACCGTTCGAAACAATTGCCAGGGACGTGCTTGAGTTATAAAGGCATTCACAACAGATTGTTTTTTCTCTTCAACTTCAGAAATTAATTCTGAGTACTGAAGGGGAAAAGTTATGTCTGATTCAAATTCGTGACATTTATTACGTTAGGGTTTATTATAGAAAAATAGAACACGTAAACATATTAATAAAAGATTATCCTACTAATAACATTAATGTGAAAATTTCAATGCTTAGATATTTTGTTACCTGGAAAATGTTTGTATATCAGAAATTGAATCAGAAGACGCATCCAGTTGAAATTTGGTACAGATGTTTGTTATAGTATATTATTCCGTAAGAAAATTATCCTCCTGATCTAGGTAATTAATTATCTGCGAGCCAAAATTCAAGGAAATCCGTTCAGTCGTTTTCACAAACTGTTCGTTATCGTTTTCACAAACTGTTCGTTATCGTTTTGTGGGAGAATAATGATCTGGATATTTTAAGGACGGAGGAAAAACTCACGAAGGTGATTAGCTTGATCTAATGTTTTAAAGTCATAAGGATATACGGATTTTGCAGCTGCTGGTTTTCTATTCAAACTTAATACTCACCACTTGGCTTTATCGTTTCGTGTTAACTTTCGGTGTGAACCTCCAGAGACTTTGATTTTATAGCTACTAATTTCAAATCAGCAAGATATTCTGAAAAGACTTCGTTCGTGGAGATGATATTATGATTGAAGTATTCTTATTATACTTAAGGGGAAGTTTGTTTATGAGAGCGGTGTAGCTAGCAACAACTGAATTCCCAGTTCAGTTGGTATTCACATGAACTCCAAAAACTTGAGTTAAAAAAAAAGCGTCATTAGAAATTCCAAGTTACTAATAATTTGAATAACAATTCAATTGAGAACAAAAGAGTTTTAAGAACTGAATGTAAAAATTGGCTTACATCAATTATCTCGCTTATATGAATGAAACTGAGAGGCAATATCAAAACTTTTCAGAAATTTGTAAATTAAAATAAATTACCTGCAAAAATATTTTTGAATGATACTGATTACAATACTGATAATGATGTAGCTTATTGCTTTGCAGATTTTGTTGATCGCAGGTCTGTTTATTCTGGTGTCAGTTCTTCACTTATGTAATGGTAGTCTGTCATAGATGACGCCTCTGCAATTTCCAGCTTGATTTCTTAGCGCAGTTGGTTTAGTACCTTCATTAGCTGTACGAAAATCGTGTTTCGAAAGATATTCTAGACACGAATTGCTTCTAGTGTTACACTTCGCGCTTTTCCAATCGGTATGGTCCGAGTTGGCATCAGCAACATTCCAATTTTGTCTGTGCTTGCTAGATTCTGTTAATAGTAGACTCACTGGGACGTAGGGAAAATAGGTGAATAATCTTCAACTCCACCAATCTTGAGCTCAATCTTTACTACACCAAGATCTCAAATAATATTCCTTAAGGGTGAAACGTTGAATTTTCACAAGTATTTAAGCATGCTGTGGGAAGATTTTCAACCACCCATGATGGTGATGAAATCAGAACTATATCGTAGTTGGCTGCCTTTAGTTTCATCAAAAGATTAGACGTAGCTTCGCATGTTAAAGGTTTAAATGAAGGATCCGCTGTATCCCCAGATCCATCCTTATCCGGTAGGGTTATTAATTTTTTTTTCTCCATGACGATCTTGCGCCAATGCTTCCCCAATTGACCTCCCGAGTTCAATTCCCAGTTTGCCTACCTATGAATTGAATACTAGCACATATCTCGGCTTTCTGAAGGAGACTAGATAATTTGCCTGATCTGGAATTGCTAAATTCAATAGCGGTGCATCCGCATCTTCTGATGAGAAAAGTGGCATATGAGGTATAATCTTAAAGACTTTTCTTTCAACCACCAGCTTCCTCATCTTAACAAAGGCCCATTTTTCACCCATACGGAGAGTGTTGCAGCGTTGGTTATTTTTTAAATCCTACAGAGAAGTAAGGTACGGCGCCAACATCGTCATATGCTTCAAAAGTTAAGAATTGAATGACCTAGAATCCATAGAAATCTCCAAAATTGTCAGTTAGATAATTGCCTAATTCTGAAGGAACAGGCGGATTCGTTTAAACCACAAATATTTGATATTTCCAAATATCATCAATCAGATATTAATTAAAATCCACTAATGTTAGTATTATAAATATTATTTCACCTTCTCTATAGTTTATACTCATTTGAAGAAGAAACAGAGTTTCACACTGCAGAAACAAAGTCAATTTTATAATTTTTCTGATTGTTAAACAGTTTAACTCATATTAATATTAAATTCTTTGCAATAAATGCTAGAAAACAGTGAAAAATTGCTTGGTTTTCTAATACAACATTACCCCATACGTTTATGCAGATAGTTTATCATTGAAGATCAAATATGTCCTATTTGACTGTTTAATCAACGCGTTTAAGAGGTTCTAAGCTCTAGGTCCAAAATGAAGAGAAAAAGAAGACATCAGAGAGCATCCTATAGGTCCCATCAAATAATTGATCAGGCCCATTTAGGGGGCCAGATGGGTTATCGGAATAACATGTACCGTGACGAAGGTCCCGCTCGGGTTGACGTCATGAAGAGCCCTGAAAGTAAAAAGAAAACCCGACGATTAGCGGCAATTCTAACCGATTCTAAATCAATGTACCGCCGAAAACGGAACACGTTATTTTCTCGCACCTTAAAATTACCAATGTTGTAGTCTTCAGGAATTGATTCTATGAGAGAATCAAAACATATTCTTCGAGACTGTGAAGGACCAATTATTTATACTTACCTACACAAAAATTTATACGGAATTCTTGTATTTCTCCTCGTATGTTTTAATGTTTTCAAATTTAGCCACAATGCTATACCATCACGATCCGAGAAAGCGTGACAAATAATACATTCTGTCAAAAAAGTACCGGAAATTGGTCAATGAAACACAAATCATTTATTTTTCATTCTTTATTGTATCACCTTGAAAGAAGGCAAAAGTAAACGAATAATCCAATCATCGAAATATGACTTCAGTTCTCACCGCGAATTCTCATGTCTTCTATCGATTTAATACGGGCACCTCGAATTGGTCAATATAATTTTGGAGAGAGAAAAAAGTCGACCTAAATCAGGTGAATACGGTGGTTGTTCGATAGTATTTGTGGGCTTTTGGTCAGAAATTCAATCACAATGCTGGTGCAAACTCCATGAGTTTTCGTCCCACAAATCTGGCCTCTTTCGACAAATTTGCTCTCTCAAACGTCATATAACGCTCAGGTATATTCACCGTGTGATCTGGCAACAGCTCCGAGTGCACAACACCGCGATAATCAAGGAAAACCGTCAACATTACGCGCCGTTCCAAAGATTGTTGATAGGTTTGCATTTCAGACTGATAAGCTTATGTCTCATCATCAGTTACAATGCGTTTCAGGAATGTAGAGTTGACTCATTCTAGGATGTCTTTAGTGACCTTTACATAAATAAATTTCTCAAGAAAATTCAGGCCTTCTGGAACTAGTCGAGCGACAACGCCTTTTATGACTTGAAATGGTACGAATTGACTCGTGAGACACAGAAAGTCCATTGCCTATTAATCTTAAACTTAAATGACGATTTTCAATTACCATTTCCTTCACTTTATTTGACATCAGTTGAAGAAGTTGAATGCCGACCAGAGCGAGGCGTTTCCACGTTATTTTGATAGAGTCGACTCACCGTAAACATTTTCAGCGAGTCGGAACACGACATTCCATTTGCAATACAAAATTCGAGACAAATTCTTTGTTCGATATTTTTATTTCTTGTCAAAATCGCAAAACACACTTGTGAGACCTGACAAAATCGAGCACTGTAAACAAACAAAATGACAGACCGTGTTCAATATCATCAATAGCATCAGTAACAGTTGTGGCAACCCAGCAACAACAAAAATTGTTTTGAGCAGATTTTTCGAATAATCAATTCCCGGTACTCATTTAACAGACTGTATGATTGATCTAAATTGAATGAAATAACGATCGATAATATCGTTGTGAACTAATTGTTGAACCAATTCAAGAAAGTGATTCTTGAAGTAATATTCCTTTCAAAAATGAATATTTTCTTCTGTATGGAAGTGACACGAAGCTATATAAATCATAGTTTTGTTATTTTTCATTCTAAGTACGTAAGGGAGAAAACGACAAGACATCGAAAAAATATGGAGCCCCCCAAAAAATGATACACAACAGAGTAGACAACGAAAGAACGGAAGCTGATATTGATGCGGTTAAGAGATCAACACTTTTCGAGCGAAACTAGATAGAAGATATATCCCACAATACATGAGTATTTTGTACATAGCAAATTCTAGATATCAGCTTTCCGAATTTCCGGTGAACATATTCACCTCAGATTCGAGCGGGTGATATGAATGTCATCTTGCTACATGATTTACTAGTTCTATATAAAACTTGATGCGTTTTATATATTAGGTTATCGAAATGGTATGAGCTCCATACTAAACTTTCGACGCTTGATTGTACATTCAGATAGTTTCATCAAAACGAAACAATGAATTTAACTGAAAGTTTCAATCACGGACGTTCACGAAAAACAGAATATTAATAATTGATTTTGTGAATTTGATGAATGTGGAATAGTCAATAACTCGAATACTTTCTTCTAATCAATAAAAATATTTAATTTAAATCGAATCCAAATAAACTGCTAACATTGCGATGCTCTTAACCCTACTTAAATAATTCTGTCCTTCGCTAAATACTTTATCACAGATTCTACATTCAGATGTTCCATGTAGCAGTCCCGATAAATTATCTGATGGTGCCCAGGAAGTGTAAATGTTGCCAAAAGTGGTAGTGTCCTGTAAGAAAAGCAACAATACTTGTACGAGTGAACTTCGCATTCCCTAGCTTTTGTGGTCTGACATTGATTATTTAGCCATTCACCATTTTCCCACCTCTGTACATACGATGTCATAGTATATTTCCGCAGGCAAGTTGCGATTCTGCCAGCAGTGCTTCAGATCCATTTTTGGCTAGTTTCTCCGCTTTTTCATTATCTAGCTCGATAAAGTAGCTTCATAACAATATAAACAGACTTTTTTCTGAGCCAGCCATTTTATTTTGGCTATGTTCACAATACCGGACTGTTCTAGTAAACCCGTATGATTCAAATACTTAAACTGCAGCTTGAATGTAAGTAATAATAAAACAGGTTTGCAGTTTGCATTCGAAATGCATGTTTTCCAGCACTAACCTGAGCAATGGCATGTACATCAGCTTGGTAGACAGTGTCTTTTACGATACTTATAAGCTTTTGAGGAATTGACATTTAAATCTCAGCGCAAGCCTTCCTTTGCTTTAATGTGATTTGCATTTGCACAATATGAAAATGAATGAGCAAGATATTATCAGTCTATCCTTATCTGGAAATAATGCTCGAAATCGAGCTCTAGTACCATATAGAACCATGCAGTTTCCATTAAAAAATAGCTTATGCTCAAGTAATATCTCTAGAGATATTTTCTCTGTCCGATGTGTCTACTCCACTCACCGATCTTCTGCTATATCCTACATCAAATGCATTCAAAGCTGGCTAGTGAAGTTGTGTATGAAGGGTATTAGTAAACCGGTCAGTGCATAAACCTAACTCACCTAAGGTTTTTCAGTTCATCAAAGTGCTGAATGCTAATTACTTAAATATCACATACTAAAGGTGCATCGAATTTCGGTTGATTTAAGGTGAAAACCTGAACTGCAACAGGGATCAAAATAGCACGTATTAATGCAATAAAAGACCCTCGGAGGTTCGTCAGTTAGAAGGAGAGTCAAATTCTCGTTGGAACACCCGACAAACGGAAGCTGAAAAAAAAAACTAAATTGTAGTCGAACTTTGTTACCTAAAGATCACAAAGTTCAACTTTTGGGAGGAATATTCATTGTATGCTCGAACACCAGTCACTGCCACAAATACTCAATGTATTCGCCAGCACAGCAGAAAATTAATTGCTAAGACTCTATTTATTTGACAATAATTTAATGAGAGAAACGTATTTTTCAGGGAGCAATCACATCCATTTCGTTGTGTTCTATCCATCCCAATGATTTTGACATACTTCATAAACCAATACGGTTTCCCCAAAAAGGGCTTCTCTGGACTATGCTTTGCCAGTACCCAACTTTTCGAAGGAGGTTTTCGGGAATCATTGGATTGAGAGAAAAGGCCTGCATTCTCGTGAGATTCTAATCCCTGAGATCACCTCTATAAGTATAGTTGAAAAGTAAGGTCTAGAAATCTTAAGTTGATATTATTGCGATTAGAGAATAAAAATAAGACAGAGTTAATTGATCATCCCAGAAATTATAAGTGAAGTTATCAACGAACTCGAAGATCTGTTGTCTATTGGTCAAGCTGTTGAACGCGCTCATTTCGTACATTAGAAATGCAATGCTAATGAACATTCAACTACATATAGTTTGGTTCGGTTTAAGCTTGATTCTATGGATTTTCCTTCAGTAAAATACATGGAATTCAAATTTTTTTAATATATTAATATTTTCTATTTCGCAATAAAATATAAGCATCCAGTTTATAAATTAGTATCTATTTAAATTTTGCGTTTAGCCAGTAGCTTCAGAAAAATATTCGGATGAACCATTTCAGTTGGATGCGTTGGAAAATTGATGTTAACTTGCACAGAGAACGTCATTAAATATTCTTTTTGTTAGTCATTGTTTTGCTAATTTAATATTCCTTTTTTCACGAGGTTATTTGAAAGGATGCTTTTTTTAATGTCCCTATATTGGAGTTTGTATTCTAGTGGTATGTGTACTTTAATTTATTGCATCAAACATGAATGGAATGGTTTATTGAAATGAATAAATATTCAACTGATGTGAAATTAGTCAGTGAATTTCTGTTATAACTGTTGACGTAATAACTGTCTTCTCCAAGAATTCACCCTGATTTGAGCTGGCTTATGACAACCGTTTAATAGTAATGGTACTATTTATAATTTTTATGGCATAACTCAGTTGAGAGTTAATTCTAAGTACATGAGCACTATTTAGCCAGACAGAACAATAGTACTGTAGCTGTAGAAAAGACCAGAGCGAGAGCAGAGTTCGAAAAATGCGAACATCGGTACCCTAAGGAGACTCAGTTTATTAATATGTGATTTGAATGTAAATGAGGACACTGCGACACCAAGATATTTGGGATGAATATTATGCAAAGCATTAACAAATGCACTGAATTGTCTATCCATTTGATGCTTATTTAGATGATAACCTGTTATCTCAACGAAAACATAGAGCATTATCATTGGCATGAATGAAGTTATTGAAATTGATTGGATGAATATCACTCATTTATTATATAAATTGAATGATAGAGATGCAAGAACATATCCCTCTGGAATACCATTATTACGAGTGCGAAAAAAACTACTTTCCTCTCCAACGCTAACTCGAAGCCTTGTAGCCAACAACATATTCTCGATTTGCTTAATTGTTTTACTACAGTTAACAACCTTGTACCGCTTTTTAATCAGACTATCTTTTCGCACTGCATCATATTCTGCAGAAAGATCCAAGAATACAACTCCTGTTGTCAACCTACTAAGAAAACCCAACCAACTAATCGTTGGTTGACCCAAAACAACAATTGAAGTTTTTCCTGAAATCAACTTGCCGAAATGAGAGAATTCTTCTTCAATAACGGTATTATTATAGTATTGCAATAAATGATTTGGGAACTAACTCTTGTCAGGAAGGATAATTCATTGATCTACGGATTTTTGAATAATTCTTTTTGTCTCAAGTTTACATATATATATAGAAATAAATTAAGGTTCATTTTAAGAAAGAAACAAATAAAAGAAACTAAGAGATTACTTCCGCATGTGGGAAAGAAATTGTTTCCTCGCGTAGTAGGTGTATTTTTCTCGACCTCAGTAGCTTGTATTACCTCCCCTTGCTCTGATACAAACCTGAAACTGAAGTGTTATTCTGCCACTCTTCTGTGGCGGCTTGGATGAGCTGTTGTGGGATTCTTGGATTATCCTGGCGCGATCTCATTTTTCTGTTGAGATTATCCCATGAATATTCAATAGGATTTAGGTCTGGAGAGCAAGCTGGCAAGTCCAAAATAACAATTTCCTCTGTTTCAAGAAAATGTCGCGCGATGTTGCTGGTATGCGGAGGAGCATTACCTAGCATAAAACTGAAATTCCCACCGTGGGCACCTTCGCAGAGTCTCACTTTGAGCTCCAGCATTAGGTCCACGTAATTTCTAGCCGTTACACTAGCAGAAAACGAAATCAAATCTGTTTTGCCTTCCAGCATAATGCCACCACAGAACACCACACTGCCCCCTTGGTATTTCGAAATTTATCATCTAAGCGAACACCACTTCTGGTCTCTCCGAAAAAAGAACATTTCGCCAATTCTCAATATTCCAATTCTGGTGCTCGATACAGTAATTAAGTCTGTTAATTTTTTGTTGTCTGGTTAGCTCTGGAACTCTTAAGGGCCTTCCGCTGTATAAATCCCTTGAACGAAGTTTTTGACGTATCGTTTTGATTGATACACGGATGCTTGTTGCTTTCAGAAGTTGTCTATGGCGTATGGGGTGCTACGCACAAGGGTTTCTTCTTGCAAGTCGGCACGAAAAGCGGTCTTGTTCCTCAGAAATGATCTTCCTACGACTTCTTCTAGGCCTATTTTCAAGAGATTGTAGCTCCACGTATCGGGCGTAGGTTTTTGAAATCACCCCCTGTGATACCCCCATTGCGGCCGTTATATCTGTCTGTCGAACCATCTGCACATCGGACAATCCAACGTCAGGCAATTTCAATTATGATTATAGGCATTTTTAAATTTTGAAATTGACAGTTTCAAATCTCAGTGACGACTGATTACAATATCCCGAACATGTGGTAATAATTCAACATTTTTTAACATACAATCCAATTTTATATATATATATATATATATATATATATATATATATATATATATATATATATATATATATATATATATATATATATATATATATATAATAACTGCTGGAAATGATAACGACTTCTAAAATTTCAATTTATTGATAACGGGTTAGTAGTCTTGGAACAAAGGAATACTCTTTTTTCATGGCAAGCTTTCGGAAATATATATTGTTTCCATCTTCAGGCCTCTACAACGAACAAACATCAATGAAACTAAATCATATAAACAAAAATAATCACTTGGAAACCATAAGAATGGCAACTTACAGAAAGTTGAGGTTAATTATCCATAAGTTAGTATGTGATGAAAAACCGAAGTCATGAACTCAAAGAACACAAGACACATCGACAAAGTGCACAATAAAACTCATATAAAACATCATCAGGTACAAAATTGAGAAAATTGCCAACAACAAATCACGTAAAATTCATTTCATTCTAAGGCATGAAACGGCGCAGGAGCGGCCTTGTATAGGTTCTCAAAATGTAATAGACAGAGAATGTCAAACGTTTGTACTTTCAAGAATCAAGAAAGTATGCAAATTATGAAACCATGTCATTCTACAACAATCATTAAACATTTTAAATCAAAAAAGAACAAAGTGTATTAAATGATTGATCAATTATGCGAATTGAGAAGTGGAGAACGAAAACTGAAAGACTATAAAATTATTAAATTAACAAGAAATGGATCAATTGGAGAATTTTTATTTAAGTCTAATAAATGAATATAAATTGAGCTTAAATTATTCAAATCTGTTTTTTTATTGATTGTCAAAGGTTCCTTCTGAATGGCAACCATCTCCAAAAACAGTCTCTTGTGGTAATTCTTTTCCGCGTCAACAATAGATGCCATTGCATAATTCGGAGTATGATCTTGCTCACTCGCATGTCGGGCCAAAGCACATCTTTCCGGATGTAATCTCACGTCACTTTTATGCGAACTAATTCGAGCTTGTAGAGTCCTACAAGTATGCCCAATGTAGACGCCGTTGCAGCCCCCACAAGGGATTTTATAGATGACATTGGACCTCTTCAAGAGCGGAGTGCTGTCTTTCAAGTGTGTGAAGAATAGTTTGCCTATGGTTTTTAGAGTGCTCCTTGCAATCTTCACAGTACAGCCTGTATTTCTTATCACATGTATCAAGCGAGAGGTCAGTTTGTCGACTAAAGGAAGGGACGCATATAGTGGGCCCTGTGCCTTCTCCAACCAACTTGAGTGTGGAAGTGTCGATGTGTCTTGTGTTCTTTGAGTTCATGACTTCGGTTTTTCATCACATACTAACTTTTGGATAATTAACCTCAACTTTCTGTAAGTTGCCATTCTTATGGTTTCCAAGTGATTATTTTTGTTTATATGATTTAGTTTCATTGATGTTTGTTCGTTGTAGAGGCCTGAAGATGGAAACAATATATATTTCCGAAAGCTTGCCATAAAAAAGAGTATTCCTTTGTTCCAAGACTACTAACCCGTTATCAATCAATTTATATATGTATATATATATGATAATTCACCAATGGCGCGGTGCTCTGTAACTCGTACACTCTTGAAGATTTCATTTTTGTTCGAACGGTATTGTATTTAGAAAGTGGAAATCTACTACATCCTGTATTATTATTATTATTATTATTATTCATGTCAACTAATAAAATATTGTGCCATTTTTGTGGAAATAACCCTATATTTATCTTCGACCATTTTCGAAATATAAAAAATAAACTAAAATAATATAAATTATATTCTTTTGTAGAGGATTTACAAAAATTTGAATGATTCTATTTACAATAAATGCTTATATTTATAATTTTGGTGTGTGTCAGAAAAAACACAAGTGTGAGCTCAGGAAATGTAACAGGGGAACCATACTATCTTGTATATGATTCAATAAATGAGTGAAAAAACCTGAGGAAGAAACTCGTTTCCCTGTCGCTATTGCACTAGCAATAGCTTGTCTGTTTATGATGTGTTAATGTCGTGTGTACATAAAGAGTACCAAAGATTTTTCTGCTTAGCCGCTTCATTCTCTTTTGCATTCCATGATTTCAAAAAGAAAGGTTGAAAGGAAGGGGGTGTGGGACAGGAATCTGTAACAATCAAACTTCTTATGTCTAAACAAATCTAAGAAAAGATACATAGCGAGCAAGGTCATGAAAGGGAGATAATAAAAAAAATACATAATCTGGGATATTTCCTCAAATTCCTTTTCTGTTTGACCGAGAGAGCTCAGATGGCCAGGTTCAGTCTTCCAAGTGATGCCGATTACGACCTGTAGATGTTTTAGAATCATTATGGACACAATAATCTGGGTTGACATCGCCCATATATTATTTCTTCGTGGAACTTATTTGATATAAAAAAAATTTGCGAGAAAATGTTGACAGTCGTTCGAATAATATGACAAATGTCATAAAAAATACAAAAAAAATCAGAGGTTGCGAAAGAAGAGTTTATTAGTAGGTACATATCATTATACTTGATCAGAGAAATTGAGATATTTTAAGGTAGTCGTATATGAAATACGTTATACATTGGTTTTTGGTTGGATGATCTACAAGGTATTGAACTATTTCAATAAGTGTTCGAAAGGTTGCCCGTTTCTCTATAGACACAACTCAATCCTTCTAAGGAAAGACCGTTGAACTCTCGACAACATTTGAGAATCAACTGACTGAAAGACGTCGACTATGCTCTGTCTTATATACAACTGTGTTGTAGAAGGAATCTGGTGAATGATGCCCTTAATATAACCCCACAAGAAAAAATCTAGACTTGTAAGGCCGGAGACCTAGCTGGCCATCTAACAGAACCACCACGTCTTATCGATTTGTTTGGAAATACATGATTCAAATGCTCCCTAACCTGATGTGAGTAATGTGCCGGTGCTCCATCCTGTTGAAACCACAAATCTTGTCGTATGTCGTATGTGACATCGGCAAGTAACGTTGGTAGATGGTTTTGCAGAAAATCTGAATACATTTCACTATTGAGGTGCCCGTCGAAAAAGTGCGGCCCAATTAGATATCCATTTATTTATTGTTTCATGAGGTGTGGATTGTCCATGGCGTAATAATGAAAATTTTTGCTGTTAACAAGCCCATTCTTGTGGAAAGTTAAAATATATATATATATATATATATATATATATATATATATATATATATATATATATATATATATATATATATATATACTGATTCGACAGTATATATGGTCTGGAATTAAGCACATCCGCAATTTTCTTCAACATGGTGCTGAACTCCTCGTATGTAAAAGTTTGTGATACAATCACACAGTTTAACAAATGCTTCACCGATTTGAGTCCTCCTTCCCACAAACCACCCATATGCGATGCAGTAGGAAGATTAAAATGCCATTTGTCATATTCTCATTCGGATGCATATAACTTGATCAGTTTTCAATACTTACTAGCAGCGACAAAATTGGTCCCACAATCAGAATAAATTTCCGAGCATCTACCCCGAAGAGCTATGAACCGACGTAGAGCCATTAAAAAAGTTTCCGCTGAAAGATCTGAAATCAGTTCGACATGTACTACTATATGGTGCAACAAACAAAAACCCCTATGTAAGCTTTAAGAGTATTTGCTTCTCTTGCACGACTCATGGTAATGCAAAAGGGTCCACCGAAATCAACTGCAATGTGGTAAAAGGCTTTGGAACGTGACATTCTGAAATAAGGATGATTGTACTTGATGGGTGGTTGAAAAGCATTTGGATTAATTTTCCAACATGTTTTACACTTAGATATAACACTTCGTATCATTTTGTTAGCAGATAAATCCAAAAACATTTGAGATAGTAGGTAATGCGTAGAATTTATGCCAGTATGCAAATAAATTGTATGAATAGTAGATATGACAATGTTTGTGAAAGATATTTTTTATCATATCTTAAATTCGCATAGGCAAGTCAACCTTCCACACTTAAAAACCCATCCTTATATAAAAATGGACTTAACTTCTGGAACTCTTTGGGTAGCTTCTTTTGAGATGAGAGGCATCCAATTTCTGCTATAAAATGCAGCTTTGTACTCTCTTTGCTATCAACAGGAGAGCTTCATAGACATAGACAGAAGAGCAGTGATGAGATCAGCGGCAAACATTTTGTTGGAGCTTGTTGTTATATTATTGATAACTCTTAAAGAGAGTGTAACTATACGAACAATTTTAGGTGGAGAAGAAACTTCTCGCAGAAGATTATCAATATAATTCCAAGAAATGGACACATTAAAGGTGAATCTTGAGGCTTCAACTAATAATTCTTCCTCATGTGAAAAATGTTGTTTAAAACTAGACGACGTTAAATACGGGAGTTTTGAGAATTTGGGTCCTTCGAACCAATCTTAATTTTTTTTCAACTCGGAGGGAAATATACCTTCAGTACCTAAGTCTGATGGATTTAATTCAATTGCGATATAATTCAAATTTTGCGGTTACTTCATTTTGGATACGAGATACTCGGTTTTCCAAGAAAATTTTCCAACGATGTTGACTTGAAGTTATCCAATTACGAGCAACAGTAGCATCCATCCATGCTGATATTTTATGTGGAAAAAATGTCTTTCTTTGGAAAGAATTCATAACAAAATGAATAAGTTTTGCAAGTAGAACTGCTGAATTCTGTCTAAGTTGAGACAGAAACAATGTCTTCAAAGGCGCCACCTTTGACTTAAAATACACAAAATGAACACTAACTGTACTGTTTTCATATGAACCTTTTAAAAACGATGCACCACAATAAGCTTTTATGGACGAATAACAGAAGATGTGAAGCTCAAAAGACAAGGCATTACTTGTGTCAATGTGGAGAGAAATATTAACTTCACAAAGCATCTCTGGAGCTGGATCATCCCAGGCATTTTTTAGCCTCCATAATTTTTGAATTGAAATTTTAAGTAAAATTGTGGAGGGGTTGAAAAACCCAAAGGATCATAAATTCAAGTTACATCAAAAAGAAATGTTTTTTTTGTGACTTGAATTGTACTTTGTACATTGGAAAAACAAAAGCAGTCATTAGATGGATTCCAATTCAAACCTCAAACCTTTGAAAATTGGTTTTCGTCTGTGTCGAAACTTCCATTTTAAATATGCGATTCAAGAATATTCCTGAGTGAATGTGAACAGTTAGATGTCCATTTTCGTAGTTCAATCAATTGTTTAATTTTTGGAGATGCTATAAAAACATTATTATCATCATCTGCCAAATCATCTACGTAAGTATATTCCAAAAGTCATGGCCGCCAAAGAAAACTTAGTAGTGTGTCAGATGCAAGTTTATTCAAAGTACGAATAGCGAAACAAGGACTGCAATTTAACCCAAAAGGCAAGGTTTTTAGACGGAATTCCTGAACAGGGTCATTAGGTGAAATACGCTAAAGAAGTCGTAGAAAGTCTCAATGAACAGGATGAAAAGATATCAAACGAAACATCTGATTGATGGCCGCCGTGAATACGTATTTATGGATATGCAAATTAAGTAAAATATCTACTATTTGCTCCTTGAGCTTCGGTCCTACAAAAGGGTATCATTCAGGGACAACTTCCCTAATGGCTTACTTGAAGCGTCAAATACTACTCTTGCAGGAGTGCTGTTGAAATCAGGTCGAATTACACAAGAGTGCAGTAAATAATAAACGTCGCTTTTGCAAAGATCGGTTTGACTGCCCCGAACACTCTCCATTTAGTCATTTTTAAGGTATTCTATAATTACTGATTAATAAAGTTGCTGCATGTGATCATTCTTAAGCAACTTTCGTCCCAAGGAATAAAAACTACAAAGTGCTACAAAACAAAAATTCCAAAAATCTGGTGCATTTACTTTAAGAGGTAGTGAAACGACAAAAGGACCTTTTTTCTACTGATTTAAAAAAATAATCCTCACGATGAGTATCCTCAGAAGAAACTAATTTTATAGAAGGCATGCCAAAATCGGCTTATAGTTGTTTCTAACGTGATTGAATTTTCCGTGCCAGTTTGTGAAGAAAAGAAGAAATAGCTGAGGAATTTCTGTTAGAAATTTTTCCCATCAATATTTATCCGAGAATTGTATGAAGTGCGAACGGCTCATTAGGACCACGAGGTATACGTCCATCTAATTAAATGTAAGGGAATAAATCAGCACCTAGAAGTATGTGAATTGATCGAGTTTTATTCAATTCTGAATCAGCTAAAATGAGATTAGAAATATGTAAGAGTTTAGACATAGGAAGTTTTGGCATATCCCTACAATTTTGTTCAATCACAACGATCTCCACTTCCAAAAATTTGTCATATTTTAGCAAAGATGATGACAACGTACACCAGATTTAGATTTAGTAGGCATACTATCAAGGCTTTTTATAGAAATGTGAGTAATTGATTTTTTAAGTCCCAATTTGTTACCTAAGCTTCATTCATAAAAGTACCTTGTGATCCACAATCTACAATTCCTCTAACTTTGTGTAAGTTGCCGAATATGTCCCTTATATAAAACAATACCGTAGAAAGTAAAACATATTCTGAATAAGATGCTAAGCCAATAAAGTTGGCTTATCATCTTATTATTGGTCTGTTATTTAGAGTAAACGAAGAACTATCCTCAACTTTAGATTCACCTCTTAAATTTGTGAAGCGTTGAATGAATTAATTTTTCGGAAAACGTAGGAGAGTGTGATGATTTGAACAACAAGAGCGACATCTGTTGGCCGAAGAGTATTTTAATGTTGAATGAGACATTGTTAAGCAGTTATTGCAAGCTTTAAATTTTCTTACAATTACATATCTCTCTTTTGGAGATTAACTCTGGACAATGATATATAACATGAGCCTGCTAAAAAAGGAAACACTTCACTTGTGTTTTCAATAATTGCTTCGAGTTCGACGATTCATTCACAGACCGATTCAGGTGCAATAAAACATAGTGACTGTCTGTTTTGAAATTTATCTTTACAAAAATGTACTTTAGATGGCTTCTCAGCAGTAAAAATAACATTATCTAAAGCATTACATTGTTTTGGAAGTGATTCTTTCAACTGATTTTAAGTAGGTATTTCGCTGGATTCGAAAATTGTTTTTGAATGCTCGTCTAACCTGTCTAACATCATACTAGTAATCACAAAATTCCACTGTTCAGAGTGTAACTCCAAAGCCTTTAATGCGCATAAATTTTCATCGAAGGTGTCAATTAGATGCTTAGATCTTTAACATTGGAAATCGGCTGACATGATTCTAGCTCTCGCCAGTAAGCAAAAGCAACAATTCTTTTACTGTTGCATCGTTTATTTATGGCGTCATAAGCAACTTTGAATTTGCGTCCTGAAATCGGAACGCACTTTACAATCGATAAAGCTGACCCTTGAACTGCACAAACAAGAAAATTGAATTTTTCAATATCTGACAATGAATTGTTCATGAATGAGAGCATTAAACGTTTCTATGAATGTTGGAAATTTTCCAGTGTCTCCTTTGAAAGTTATTAAATTCAATTTGGGTAATTCAACAATATTTCGACTTGAATTGAAAGAAGCAATTTTTGCATAAAGTGATTGATTTAGCACAAAGATATCATTATAAGTAGTTCCAATACTTTGACAGTTTACTAAAAACTCAGTGTAAAGTGATTACTCGTCGGCAAGTAATTGCTCAGCGTGAGCTTAGATCGCCAAAGCTGAGATAAAATTGATGTGTTGGTTATCAAACTCTTTATGCCATCGTTCAAGATTTTTGCACTTGACTTTAAATTTCGCAAAATTTTCAGAAGAGTCCTGTAAATCTATTGTGAATTTAAAAAGTGTTCCAACGTTGTCAAATATGATTATTCGTGATGCCGTAAGGCGTAGAACCTTGTCAGTCATTAAGATTAATGAATATATTGCGAAAAATAAGGCAAATGAAATTACCTTCTTAGTTTGATATGAGTAATATAGTTTTGGTAATGACTTTTGTGAACTGATTAATCAATATAAACGTGTATAGTTGGATATAATTTGTTTCCGAATATTTAACGACAGTGAACCATCTACATACGTATAACCTTCCGTAATGTAAGAATTCAGGTGAAGCAAATGAATTTCTGAATAAAATTGAATTTTGATTCAACGAAAGGATCCGGCCCAAAAGACCAAGAAATATGTTGTTATGACTGAGAGTGTATTGAAAAAAATTTTGAATGGAGAGAAGCTGATCTCTTTGAAATAAAATTAGTAAATAAAAATTAAAATATTCTTACACTGAATAATCATTCGATAGGGAAGGTTTGAAATGTCGCTTATTTTGTGAAAACGAGAAGACTTACTCACATTACGTTCAGGGGTGGAAGAGGCAGGCACAGAACACTTTATTTTGGTATGAAAACCCGAAAATTAATCTTGATTTCAACGTCTGAGAACGTGAGGAAAAAAAACCACGTTTCTTTATCTTGCCGCATCTGTCCTTAGTTCATACCGTTTCATACTAAATGTTGTTCTGAAAACTATGAAGGATATGAGTCGGGTATTTCAATTTCAAAAACAGTTACTGTATGTGAAGAATGTTAGACAGGGTGGAGCGTAATGGAAGGGCGTTTTTAGAACGGGTAGTACACGTATCGGTGAGTGATTAGAGGGAAGCAGCTGAGGTTATTCGACTCAGGTGGAGTTACCATTTAGATAACAATGGTTATTAAGACAGGAGAGTACCGTGCGTTCGCAGTTGAAGTGTATTTAAAATCGGTAGATTGTGTCATTGTCGTGCGCTTTCGCCAGCGCTTTAACATTGGTCATAACGCTTCAGTTCCAAAACGTAACACAATCATCCGATGGGTACAGAATTTCAAACGACTGCATCAGCAATGAATCCGAAACCTCAAGGTCGTCCCCGTAGTGTAAGAACACCAGCTTCCGTGGGAAGAGTGAGACAAGCTGCAATTCAAAGCCGAAGGCGTTCCGTCCGAAATCAAGCTGCAGCACTCCAAAAGAGTAGTCAAATAGTTCACAACATTTTACACCAAGACCTCCGCTTTCACCCCTAAAAACTCATGGTTCTTCAGCACCTGAATGCAGAAGATTTTGCACAATGCCAGCAGTTTGCCGAAAGAATGCAAATGATTATCGCTGATGAAAATGAACCAGTGATAACGATGAGTGATGAGGCCCATTTTCATTTGGGCGGTTCGGTTAATAAAAAGAACTGCCAATATTGGGCAGCAGAAAACCCTCGCGAACTGCATCAATCCCCACTTTACAGTAGGAAAGTCACCGTTTGGTGCGCTATGAGCCGTTTAGGGGTGATTGTACCGTATTTTTTCGAGGATGAGAGAAGAGCAACCGTAACTGTGAACTCTGAGCGATACGTTTTCATGCTGAAAGAGTTGAAAGAGGCCATCACAAGAAAAGTTAGGGCAATCGACACCGATTTGTTATATGCAGAATCGACTACAGCAATGCATTGCAGAGCACGGACGTCATGTCTGCTGTCATTTTCAGAACTTGATTCATTTCACTTTTGGAAGACCATGAAAACACTGTAAACAAACAAGAGCTTTTCGATGATGAAAAAAACACTGCAACCTTTTCATATTTGGGGGCTGTCGCCAATGGTGCCCTGTCTAATTTTGAAAACTTGGAAATTAAAATGTGTTTCATTGATTAAACAAAATCAATCGAAAAAGAACAATACATTATTTTTGCGCGTGAAGCCTATAATGCAAAATTCCGTAGTTCAAATAGTCAGAGAGTTCAAATTCTGGCGTTGACCGAACCTTGTTCGCATTCACAGATGAATCTATGTTGAAATTCATACACTAAATGGTAACATTTAAGCTTTCATTTCACGTAATTGAAAAAGTTCTACGTTGAAAAACAGGTAAGTTATTCTCGTTTCAAAAACGCCCTTCCATTACGCCCCACCCTGTGCATCACACATCATATGCTTGGAATTATTATGTTTTTGATAAGTTCAATCATGGGCAAATTGACAGTTGCACAATTCATCATTTAGTTCTTCATTCAAATGGAAAAAAGAGTAACAAGATATTATAGGACGACATGAAATATAAATTTTTTTTCAAAATCTGATGTGAGCCAAAATATGTTAGATTTCTCTAGAATAATGAAACTCACTAGCGATCGGGAAGCCGAAAAGACTATGTTCGATCTTGCAGAAGATTGTAATTATGTTTAACTGTAGCAGCAGAAAACTGCTTGGTGAACGTCGAAGTACCCCTATTTATCATAGCACTTAAAATTGAATCAATCCACGACCCCATTGTTCATCTGTTTTCATCATAGATTCATCTGTGAATGCGAACAAAGTTCGGCTGACGCCAGAATTTGAACCCTCTGACTATTTGAACTACGGAATTTTTGATTCTAGGCTTCACGCGCAAAAATAGTGTATTGTTCATTTTGCGATTGATTTTTTTAAATCAATGAAACACATTTCAATATCTAAGGTTTCAAAATTATACAGGGCACAATTGGCGACAGCCCTCAAATATGAAAACTTTGCAGTTTTTTCATCATTGAAAGCTCTTGTTTGTTTGCAGTGTTTTCATACTCTTTCAAAATATTGACCAAATATTTAAATAAAAAAGTTGATATATTCTGTTCTGCCTCAAAAAAACGTGAAATTGGTTGTATGATGAGGAAATGAAACGTGCTGCCAAATATTTAGCAATGTCGATGCAATTCGACTGAAAAAAAATCATTACAAATAAAAATTTAGATCAGTTTCCACAAGTGCTTGGGTTCAATGTTGTTGAGATTTGATCTTAATAAACCTCTTATGTCACTCGATGATTGAATTCTAATGATTATTGCTTAGGAGCTAGTCGAAGACCGCCTTATGAGCTACGTGAACTTTTTAAGAAAATTCGAATTATTCACTGTTAGTTGAAATGTAAAATTTTATCTGAAGTCCAAGGTACATGACAATATCTATCTTAACGTCTGATTGGCTGTTGAAAAAAATCTACATAGTCTGAGTCGGTGTCTGTCTCGATTTCTCTATTCTCGAATGATATCAATTATATCAATCCTAACAGAAGTCAGATTGGATTCAATAAACTCACAGTGAATCACCTCAAAAACTTAATGCATGGGCCAGCATATTGGAAGGCAGATTGCTCGAACATTTTTTCGCAATAAAAAATTTCACAGTTGGAACATATCTCAATATTTTGCGGTCTGAACTTCTGCCGATTTCAGCGACTCTTTATCCTGATCAAGATGGTTCTGATATGCATCATCCAGAAATCTGGTTTCAACAAGATGGTGCAGCATTCTCTTTCGTAATATTCTGGATTCTTTTCTTGAAGTGAAGAAACTTGACATGTTATAAAATATATAACGAAGAACCCCTTTTGTATTAACATTTTTTCAGCAACCTACTGTTTTTCTAAGCACTCTGAAAAACAAAATTTAATTCATCAAATTAGTTGCCTTTAAAAATTATTGAACATATATTCTAGTTTTTGAGCTGTTATTTATTATAAAGTATCTAAGAGTTGCTTCTACTGTCTAAAGGTCATCTAGATTTCCAAGTATTCTGTTAGTTCTTTAACTTGCACTAATAATCTTATGATTTCACAAAAGAACAATAGAAATGGTCAATTATCTAAGTTTGCTTATAGACTTGCAAGCTGCTGTTATCAGTTTGGCAAGATGTTTGAATAATTCTTGTTTCTATTTTCAAATTGTTGTAACGGAATGAAATTCTCGATAATCATATTCATTTCTTATAGATTTATGGAATATGTATCGTTTGAACTGATAATTCAACCTTCATTCTTCTAAAGGATTTCAGTGCAAACTCTTATCATTGTCAAATTTTTTCAAAGAAAAATTTGTTGGTTTGAATAAAAGGGCGCTTTTTTTATATATTCAAATACACACGCGTATTGCAGTAGACTCAAATCCTCGCAACCCATGGTGTGAATGGCGCAGAAGATATATTGAGACAGTTACACTAACATAACCTAATATTTTTAAATTCTCTTCTGGACCAAATAATTTATCAATATTTTCATTTTTTTTTATGCACGAAAATCAATTATTTTCCTTTAATCAATGTGAACATCGCCGCAAGCAGAAAAAGGCTGGAATCGCGAACAGGAGCTGAAAAATTCCTTCGTAATGATAGGGAAAATATATAATTTGACGGATAATTAATTTTCAATGTAAACGCCTGGGGGAAACGCGGACTGAGAATTATAATATCTGGGCTATATTTCAACAGTGGGGCTATTCTGCGGATTTAATTACATTATTGAAGTGTCATGTGCTAGCTGCCTGATAAATGCAGAGGAGAGGAGAAATGTCGGAGCTCCAGACGTTGCAGAGCCCGATCGCCGCTAAATTATTAAGACCGAATGATAATTCATTAGAAAAGGACGCCTGTTCGACCCCTGACGTGGAGTGTCACATTTGCAGGCTTCTGCTCGCACACTGAAATCACAGAAAGGAGAAATTAAGCCACTTTACTTAAGAAGTGACGTTCGCGATTTGTTGAATATGCTAACTGATCAATTTTGTTTCAGACTGTTCTTAGCATTCTTTTCAATCAATTTGTATACCTTTCGTTCAATCGATAGAATGTTTACAGCAATTTTTCGGCAATTCAAAATCAACTTCTTGGAATGTATACAATTTTTTTACGAGAAAAAAAAATTAGCCAAACATATATACAGAAGTTGAATCCCTTGAATACAACGCACGGATTTTGGATGAGCAGAACTTTAATGAAAATGAAATATCTATTTTGGATCCTCAGGAAGTTACATTCTCTCTCTCAATTTTCACCAGAATTTTTACGTCCTTTTCTTAAAGTACAGGACAAAACAGATAGAAGCACAAGCAGAAAGAGACGAAAGGCACTGTTTCAACAGAAACAGTTTTCTGTAGGAAGAAAAAATGAAAGTTAATGAAAAGGCATTAAATGTGCCAGGAAAACAATGAAGAAAAGAATGCGAAAAAGCAAGCTCTTGAGCTGAGGAAGAATGAAAACATTTTGTCTCGTATGCCCAAAAGTGTATGAGAAATATTGGGTGCAATGTAAACAATGTGGGCTGTGAACGTTTGTGACGGCAAGAAAGCATATTTTCTTTGTTGGAACTGTACCAGCGATTATGAGAGTTTTTCGAATGAAGCGTTGCAATATGTTCCAAGTATACGCTTGTTTATTTTTGATAAGTTTTTCTTGAATTGTTATTTTTCTGTTCATTTTTCCGAATATGTTCCTTGCTTAATCAAGTTAATTTGTTATTTGTTTCGTTTAAAACTGAACAATAAATGCAGTACCGAAAAGTGTTGCCCAGTTTCCCCATACAGTATGACTAATCGATCATCCAGAGATCCTATATGATTTCTAACCCCACTCAGGTCCCCGATCTATCTCACTTCTACAGATACTTCTAATGAAGATGATGCATAAAACTGTCAGGATTAGTTGCTCAAAGCTAGAGGAATGTTTCACTTAATTGCAGTACAACTGTCGGCTGCAAGAACTCATAACATTCAAAAGCAATTTCGTTCACAATTAGTAAGTCTAAATAATATACACTATCATAAAATTATTACTTGACAATGAAACTTTATTTCTTTATTGAATGGATTTTCTTAGCCTCCGAATGATTCCTTATACCTTACTCTTATTATCGAACATGAAAAACAGTTATGGTAGAACAAAATTTCATTAACACGTCCAGAAGATGAAGACATCGTTAAAAGTATTGGAAAGTTGAATTTAAAATTTGGTGTCGAAAGAATGTTTCTTTTCTACGGAGCACTCGAAGAAGCAATAAGGAAATACTGTCATCAAATGAATGAACATTAACAGGAATTAAGAAATTGTTTCATGAAGCCTTGTACTTAATTCGCATTCTGTCTTACTCTTCGACTCCAAACTTATCTGTGTTTCATCACAAATACCGAAGGAAGTATATTTCAATTTCCACAATCCTTGTTTAGGTTAACGAAATATTTTATATAATTACTAGGAGTGTAATAGCATAAATTCCATGCAGAGATGCAAAGTGTTAGCGAAATAAAATGGAGAATCTGCGGCATTGATAATCTCCGAAGTCAAATTTGTATGTAAATTACCTGTAGCTAGAAATAGATTTGATGATTAGGAGTGATATTTTCCCATAGGGGGAAAGTTGTACACGGAATCTCAATGCCTCACAGTTCCCATCAGGAACAGAATAAAATTGATTAATTTTCAAGTTATAAAAATCTTCATCTTATTCATTTATTTAATAATCGATTTCTGAACTCGACGAGCGTTTTTACGTTAAGTCAAATAAAATCAGATATGTAGTTATTTTTTTTTAGTACAAATTTTTACTAATTTTGAATTTGTCAATCGCGAGGAATTTTTAACATACCTACCACTTTTTATTGGTGTTATACTATTTTATCGGTTAGGTTTCGGACAACACGCATCAATACAAATTACCGTGGATTTCGGTTTCAATAAAGATGAATGGACCACTATAATTCTGTCGCTTTATCCGGAAGTCGATGTATACATACGTAGAAAAAGAAAATGACAAGAAAGAGGAAAAAATATATATTGCGAGACAATATATGCAGTGCGCATATATCGACTGATGTCTGCTAAATAGTACTATACACACCTTCCCCGTTGGTATTTTTAAAATATACAATATTGTATTGTTTCAGCTTAAATTTCTAGATTAGGTTAGATTTATGTGATCTATGTAAAAATATTCCATATGTATAACTTCTTCGATGTCTACTTTTTCTTACGCCAATGATTTCTGTTTCCGAATGATTGTAATTCTAGAATGTGAAACTTTGAATTCTTTGCACGCACAAATGAATTCACATTGTTCTCACCATTATTGAGTTTCGAAATTTAAATATATATAATAATAAAATATATAATAAATATAATAACACAGTTGAAGAAGAATCTCCGACTTAAAAATGGCTGGTGTGATCCAGCCGAAACGACGTCAACGACAACCAACGAATGGTCAATACCAGGATCAACAGACGAGAAACCGGAAGAAAGAATCAACATATATATATATATATATATATATATATATATATATATATATATATATATATATATTATATTAATAGTAAGCATAAGTCTGAAAGGTGCTAGAATAAACACACCAGCAAACACACCGATAAATACTCAGTAACTATTCAACTGTTCTACAAGGAATTTCCAGGCACTTACTACAAACGGTTCATTTAAAACTTGTTGCTATACCCTAAATCGACGTTGAAGTATACTTCAATTTAGAAGGGCCTAAGCGTTACGTCGCTTTAACCAATATCGTTATGAATGAAAGCTACTCTATGTTATTGAACCCATGACTGATATAATCTTAACTTTCAAATACCAAATAACTCTGAGGTCTCTTGATTAATTTATAATAAATATGGCTTAACTATAAGTCCCAATCTGAAGGTTTAAAATGACACTCAAATGAGTACATTTCAATCATCAGGATGACAATAAATCTTGAAATATGTGTATAACTAAAGATTACTTAAGTAATCTTTCTTGGTATTTTCGATGTACAATCTTCTTTCTCTAGTATTTTCTTGGTTCGTTTTTCTTCATAGTTTCCAGTGGATTTGGATGCTTGTCTACTGTTTTGAATACTTTCACTGATGTTTGGTAGATGAAGGTTATGTTGAGAATTGACAAGTCTAGATATATTCATCAATTACAGACGAATAATGCGGCATCAATAGCCACTGTTAGTGTCTTGGTCTACACGACTTGTTTTTGGATATGATTTGGGCCTACATTTCTCCAAACTGGCCACGAATATGGCATCCTGAACCTGATGATGTTAAATTGTTTCATCATTTCAGCATATAACTTGCCACACTTGTTAAACAAAGAATGCAAAAACATTCCAGCAGCCTTTGTCTTGTTTTTTCACATGTTGACGCCACGTCAGCCTTCAGTTTAACGTTACTCCCATATTTTTCACTTCTTCGGATTATCAGGTGGTTGGCGATAGATATCGTCATGATGCTCGTTGATAGGTTTGGGATGTATATGTTCTACAGCAACGGCTCTAATAGTGATCCTTGGACATGCTAGCCTTCATTTTCTATTGAATTTATTGACATTGAAACTTGAAACATACTAAGCGAAATGAATTATATAATGGTTGTGATAAGTTCGTTATTCTGATAATAGGCGAGTTTCATTCAAAACCGGTTTAACCGATTAATTAGTATATCAACAATGAAAAGTGAGAATTCCGACGTAGTAATTATTCACTTCCTGATCATAATGGTTCGATTAACATGAGGTGAAGGTTTCATCAAACAATTATCAATAGTAGCTAATTCTAAGGTATCCATCATATGTTGAATTATGTTATTCGGTTCATTACTTCTGTATTGGTCAAATTTTTCTGTAGCTACGCCTAAATCACACCAATATGCGTAATGTTTTCTTCAGTTGAGGAAATTTTCCAGGCTTGTTGATGTAGACTTCTCCTCAATCACAAGGAAAGAAGTCAAAAAGTGTAAAACTTTAAGAGATCTCGGTGGTCAAGTACCTTCTATGTTTCAAGGGATATTCGGACTTTCAACTTTCTGTTCGTTAAATTTATTATTTCAGTGTGGGGTATATTCAGCTGTTCATATAGAACCATACATCAGTGGACATTCAGATCACGAAAAGTGGTTTACATTCCATGATCATTATTCACTGTGACAGAGTCCCCAGCATCAAGAATACAATGACGAATAACCCAGCATACGTGAAATGCACATATTCATGTAAATTTTATGTGAATTTAATTCCCGCTAATGAATCTTAGATATACAGTAGTCCAGATCGAAGCAAGTTTTTCGCTCCTCAGCGACAACACCAAGATGGAAACAGATCTCGTGTATCCAATAAGCAACCGTCTGCCGGGGAGGCTTCAGCTTTTATGCCAGCTGAAACGTGAAAACGTTTTGAGATAAACTGTTCATTAAAATCGGAATCAATGTGGTCGTGGATAAATTGAATTAGTAGTGCATGTTTATTTAAATTTCAATTTTAGTAGTTGGTATGAATTATTTCAACACGCATTTCAATGGTGCACTGAAACTATTAATAGTATAGATTTTGTGAAAGTTTGGACTTTGTTATCGAATTTCCAAATCTCGATGAACATGGAAGGGTTGACCTTTGAAATGGATAAGTTGGAATAACATTTGTAGATTCGAGTTCGAGGAGAGAATTCCACAATCCAAAGAAAAACATGATATATAGCTCTGACGGGCATAACAGTGTTACAAATCCAACTAGGGGGAACTGAAACCAGTAAAATTAGCGGAACAGAGATGGTACCCGTGGGGCTCAAGAATTGAATACGGAGTATGGACAGAAACATGTGACCCCCAAGCCATGGAGATTGATATCGTCTTATGCAAACTTCAAGAATACCCAGACAGAACTTCTGGTAATACCATAGGCTATCAATACGGCTGCCATGGCACAACTACAAAACAACAGATCGGGTTTCCGGAACATCTTTAGATGACATGTTGTGCGCGGTCTTCTAACAGAGCAGGAATTCTAGGAATCTATCTAATAGGAACTAAGAAATATAGGTTCATTCAATGAAGAGTATGAGACTCTTGAGTGAGGATGTATTCGAAGTGTATGCCCATTGGACGGAATGAAAATTATACTCGAAAGATCGAAATAATGAAGCTAACCCCTGTTATTGCTACGTACGCCTACCGGAACCAGTTCCAAAAGGACCTCAAATGGAATGAAATTACTGAGTGTCGCACCGTACACGAGATAGATGTGAAATTTCTCATAAAATGAAGAATGAAAGAGATTCAGTGAAAATGAGAGGGAGAAAAACCCCGGGCGCATTATCTTTTTTGTGTGTGTACACTCTTCTTCCGCAAGCGCACAGGTTGCACAGCAACGAGACTCACGAGAGTACTGTTCTCCTGTGCGCGCTTTCAACCGTGAACCCACGAACTCTCTAGCCTTTACACCCGTGCAGCACCATTGCGAATTTGGGCGTTGCGAAAGGATTCGAAAGCAAGAGAATATTGATGAAATTTCTTTCAGTTTGTTCCATCATTTTTTATTGTTGTTTATACGTCACTCTGTTTTGCCTCATTTTCGTGGCATACAAATATATTTCTTTCTGCATACGTCATATTGTCTTTTCTCTAATGTAACGTGGCGCTTCGTTCCAAATTCCTTCTCAATTGTCAGGAAGATTGTGTTCAAAAACAACCTTATTCTAAGAGAGATTCACGTTCTCCAGAAGAGCCTTAATTAACTTCTTCGTTAAAGCATACATGCACAACTAACCGCATTGACTTATCTGTATGTCAATATAGGCTCCATGTCATATCAATCCGATTTATCCCATGTGCCCAAACTCACACAGAACCTACCGATTATTATCATTAGGTTTATAAAAACTGAATTATTAACGAAATGAGATATTTAACGTTAGACTCTCACATTCAACATTGTAGCTTTATGGAGAATTCGCGATAGGAATTCCTCATAATTTTGAATTCCTAGGAAACATTTCGCAATTACTCTTTCATTCTTGATTCTTTCCAAGAGGAATTTCTTAATACTCATATGTTCTTCTGCAGTTTTATTCTCATGGAAACAAAAAACTTACTTCCCAATCCAATTACTAGCTTTCAAACAAATTGGAAATAATTTCCGTCGCTTTTCTAGGAATTTCCAGTATAATGCAATCTTTAGAATTATTGACGGAAAAATTGTCCTTTCACGATCATTTCAAATATAACAAGAGGCACGTGTTGAACTTGTTCCGAGAATTACACTTCGTTTGTAACAATTGAAAATAATAAAGTTGATATCACATGGAATTCGTAGTTGAATACAGCAGGAATATAACAGAGGACTTGATAATTACTTGCTAAATATATATCTACTATCTGACTTTTTTCCTCATTGAATGAATGGCTCATTCTCCTGAATTCTCTAATCTCATACCTAAAGGTACATGCTATCACAGAATAGAATTGCAATCTTCCGGAATCTGACAGAACTCGCCAGTTTCACATAACAATTTTTCCTATGACCCTCCCTTGCAGAGATATTCATCCCTTTGGTTGAGGAAAAAACTGATTTTCGAACTACAAAATCTGTTTGAATAAATAATCAAATTCATTGAACGTTTTTCACGAAAAACGGACATAAAATGCATAAGTTACCAAGAACTGTGCGCCTAAACATAGATAATGGGCGAAAGGAGAAAATACTGTGGATTAGCTCATACTCACTTATTTATTCCTTCAATTGAATTCATAGAGTGATAAGAACATTAATGCACTTTCGAAGAGTATGCAGATATGCATGAAACGTTTGTACCAGCATCTAGTAACAGTAGAAAGGTAAGCGTCAATATGTCCGCATACTCTCCATTTGATGGACTGTATCGCATCTTTTTGTAGGCAATACGTCCAGTATATTCGTAGTGATCTGAATACCAACACATTTGGTCATTTATCGCCACATTTCGCAGCAAGCGTAAACTTGATAGGCACGTATCGGAAAAGTTGCCCCTTTGAACATCTGCAGTGACATTATCTACAGGCTGATAAGCAGTCCAATAGGCAGTATCCTAAGTTTCTATAAAGATAATACAAATATCCTTGCGATTCGTCCTATGAGGATCTACGGACGCTCGTCTTTAGGAGACTTCACTAAAAGCGATTTACAAACAGAAGAATATCTAATCGGCAATTTTTTCAGGCATGTAGATCGCCTATTAGGGTAAGTAATCTTTCTAGTGAATATAGAAAAAAGGGAGGTCGAGTATTTCAGAGAACCTATGGATGCCAAGGAGAGACACCGTACAAATAGAAACAGAACGAGAACAAGATGATGGAACTAAGACTAAGAAATATAAGAAACAGAGTCTGTGTGTGTGTATATATATATATATATATATATATATATATATATATATATATATATATATATATATATATATATATATATATATATATATATATATAGTGTGTTCCAACAAAATTTGACCCCCTATAACTCCGAAATGAGTAACATTAGCGAAAACACCAAGACACGTCGATTTTTGTTTCGAGGGGAGCATTTTTCGAAAAATTCGAAACTTGTCAGATCAACCCCTACCCCCAGCAACCCTAATTTCGAAATTCATCATAGGGAATAAGGGTCGAGTGGCACCTTACTGTAAAGGTCTGTCAATTCTCCATTCTGATTTGTCATTTTAGAATTTTAAATTAACATACAGGGTGTCCCAACCGAGGGTAAAGTTGAATTCCTGCAAATCCCAAATACTAAATGAAATCGATTTATTTTGGCATAATGCAAGCGCAGGTTTATGCTCGGTCTAGAAAAACGACCTACACTTGTGAATTTGGAGTTGGTGCAATCAACCCCCTATTTCCAGCATCCCCAACTCAAAAATCATTCGATCGAAAATAGGTCAAGTGGCACCTCGTTGGAAAGGTATTTCAATTTTCTCTTCGAATTTGGTATTTTCGAAATTCAGAATCAGCATACAGGGTGTCCCGGAGCAGGAACACTGAAAACCCAAATAACTTTTTGAAACTGGTTCATTTCGGTATAATACGAGAACATGTTTATGTTTGATTCGAGAATAAGACTCTCTTGCGTGAATATGGAATTTTTGCAATCAATCTCTTCCATTCAGCATCCCCAACTCAAAAAATCATACAAGTGATTACAGGTTGAGTGGCAAAGTTCCAGAAAGATTTTTCTATTTTCTGAATCACTGAGGCATTGGTTTCAGTTTGGCAATCGAGGTTTTCTGGCGTGAGGATCAGGATGAGGGATGATGGAGAAACTGATTGGATGCTCATCTAAACAGGAAAACGAGATTTATTGAACTTGTATTCAATTGAAAACAAAAACTAACTTGATTATTACAACAATTGTTCAAAATGACCTCCGCCCACCTCCATACAGTTATACAGACGATTTTCGAACTCTCTTCTCACATTAGCGAAAACTTCAGGAGTCAAAAGTCGGCATTCTGTGATAATCCTCATCCGCAGCTCCTCCAGGTTTTCTGGTCTTGTGGCATAAACTTTAGATTTTAGATGGCCCCACAAAAAAAAATCTAGGGATTTAAATCTGGTGACCTGGCTGGCCACTCAACAGGTCCTCTTCTACCAATCCACCTTCCTGGGAAATTTTCGTCTAAATATTGGCGCACCCGAGCATCATAATGCGGAGGAGCACCGTCTTGTTGAAAACGCATTTCGTCCTCAGAAAGAGTTGGATCGTTCTGTAAAATTTCTGTCAATCTAGGATGTATGTGTTCCTCTAACAACTGTAGGTAGCCATTTCCATTCAGATTACCCTCAATAAAGAAAGGCCCAACTAGATGATTGCCAAAAATTCCTGCCCAAACGTTCAACTTCTGAGGCCTTTGCGTGTGGGCCTCTCCAAACCAATGAGGATTCTGTGTGTCCCAATATCGACAATTATGTCTATTCACTTCACCACTGAGCAATCATCAGAAAAACAGATGTTATTCAGAAAATTTGGATTAACGTTTAGGTTTTCACTTAGATTTTCACAAAACTGTAAACGGCGATCTGGATCATCATCGTTTATTTCATGCACTAATTTTACCTTGTAGGGGTGAAATTTGTGATGTTTCACGATTCTATGGACAGTTGTAGCTGATACACCAGTCAGACGAGATAGTTTTCTGATCGAAGTAGTATTCTCCATTTGTAGATGACCCACTACTGCCACTTCCGTTGCCTCATTTCTGACAGGACATGCCACTTCATGTTTTTTGTTTACCACCGAACCCGTAGCTAGGAATTTGTCAACCAAATATTTAACGTACTGGTGACTGACTCCCTTTCTCTTTCAGGATGGTTCCTATCGAATATCCTTGCCGTTTCTTTGGCACAACTGTTATTTCGAAAATACGTCGATACAATTTCGACCCTTTCCTCAGTGGAATAAACCATTTTCAGATTAATTTCAACTGACGAACAACAACAATAATGAGGAACTGATCTGAATAATAATAATATTTCATTGCAAAATGAGAAATAACAGATGACTGCACGCCAGATGGAAATGAAAAAATGTGAACATTTTCAATGCAGAAATCAGCTTTATTTCTTCGTAATTGATGCTCAACACATCGTACCCCAATACTTTTAACAGTTTCGAATTAATTTTAGTTGATAATTTCAAATGACGATATTGAATTTTTCGAAAGCGACATCCTGTATGGAGAGCCGAACTGAATGAAATGCTTTAATCATTCTGGAATTCAAAAACCTTTCTGAAGATATGCCACTTGAATTATTTGTATGATTTTCAAGTTGGGGATGCTGAATGGAAGGGGTTGATTGCAAAAATTCTATAACCACACAAGAAAGTCCTATTCTCGGATCAAACATGTTCTCGTATACCGAAATGAACCAGTTTCAAAAAGTTATTTGATTTTCAATGTTCCTGCTTCGGGACACCCTGTATGATGATTCTGAATTTCGAAAATACCAAATTCGAAGAGAAAATTGCAGTACCTTTCCAACGAGGTGCCACTTGACCTATTATCGATCGAATGATTTTTGAGTTGGGGATGCTGGAAATAGGGGTTGATTGCACCAACTCCAAATTCACAAGTGTAGGTCGTTTTTCTAGACCGAGCATAAACCTGCGCTTGCATTATGCCAAAATAAATCTATTTCATTTAGTATTTGGGATTTCCAGAATTCAACTTCACCCTTGGTTGGGACACCCTGTATGTTAATTTAAAATTCTAAAAATGACAAATCAAGGTGGAGAATTGACAGACCTTTTCAGTAAGGTGCCACTCGACTCTTATTCCCTATGATGAATTTCAAAGTTAGGGTTGCTGGGGGTAGGGGGTTGATCTGACAAGTTTCGAATTATTTCGAAAAATGCTCCCCCTCGAAACAAAAATCGACGTGTCTTGGTGTTTTTCGCTAATGTTACTCATTTCGGAGTTATAGGGGGTCAAATTTTCGTTGGAACACACTGTATATATATATATATATATATATATATATATATATATATATATATATATATATATATATATATATTCCAATATCGAAATCGAGCCAATGCACCAAGGAGATACATATAAATATCTTGGATTTTGTCAAGAGAAGACAATTAACCATAGCAGCACTAAAGAAAATATTAGAAGTTCATATTACAAAAGACTTAGAATTATCATCAAGAGTCATTTAACTAGTAAAAACCTTTCCAGAGCTATCAACTCCTATGCAGTTCCTATTCTTACATCTTCTTTTGGAATTATTAAATGGTCGAAAACTGATCTAAATGAATTACAATGTCAAACGAGGAAAATGCTTTGTAAATATCATAAGCACCACCCAAAGTCAGCTGTTCAGAGAGTTACACTACCTAGACATCTTGGAGGTCGTGGATTAACTGATTTGAATAATCTTCATAGTAAACAGATTTTTCATCTACGTTCCCATTTTCATGATAAACAGAGAACGTCTAAATTACATGATATTGTTGTTGCTTCAGATTATAATCTAACACCTCTGAACTTGACAATGCAAAAGGTAGATTTTGATATATTTGATGATAATTCTAAAAGAGAAAGTTGGATGCAGAAGGAATTACACGGAAAGCACCCTAAAGAATTGAAAAATGATTATATTGATGAAATCGCATCGAATAAATGGTTAGTTTCTGGAGAATTGTTTGCTGAAACAGAAGGCTTGGCAATTGCGATCCAGGATCGGGTTGTTTTCACGAGGAATTATAGAAAACCCATCATCAAACAAAATATAGATGATTCTTGCTGTAGATGTTTCTGTTCTTCAGAAACAGTTTTTCATATATTATCATCTTGCTCAGTCCTTGCTTCAACAGATTATTTAGAAAGACATAATGCCGTTGCTAATATTATTCATTTTAATCTAGGAATTAAAATGACCTAATTCCCAAAAGAAAAAACTTTACAAATATGAACCTGAGATTATTTGTGGAAATGACAAATATAAACTTTATTTTGATAAAACAATTCTTTGCAACAGAGCTGTAAAACACAATAGACCAGATATCATTGTTACTGATAAAAAGAATCAAATAACATGTATAATTGATATTGCTATACCCGACACACATAATATACAAAATAAATACAATGAAAAAATTTCTAAATATATGATGCTTGGCGACGAGATTAAAAAATGTGGAAAATGAAAAAATTTTATTCTACCGATTATTATTTCCACAACAGGTGTTATTCCTAGGAATCTTCACAAAAGTATTGAGATTTTGGGTCTGAAGAAAATTTGTTTGAACAGTTACAAAAATAACAGTCATCAAATCTGGTAATATTCTTCGTAGGTTTCTTTCCGAAAAAAATAATGAGGTAGAGTCATAGGTTTTCTTTTAGTTTATACTGCTCAGAATCTCATTTCATATTTTATTTATTCGTTTATATTAATGTAATATAATTAACTGACAATTTTGTCATATTTATATTCAAAGCAATATCCTATTTGATCGTTCACCACTTCACACAAAGGAAACTATTAATGAGTAACATTCAGTGTTACTTGACTAAGGTCCGTACACTGGATTTTTCCGGGGAGAAAGCCTCTGACACTACTCGTTGGTACATTGGTATCATTGTCTGATGATGCTATAGTATGTATATATTCTGATAGATTGATATATTCTCATAACATTTAACGTTATCCTAATATATAATTATTCCAGGATATGTTTTGATTATAATCATTGCCTGGCAATGGTATCAATTCCCGGGTGGTGGATTTATATTTTTTCATGAAATCAGTTTGATTGCATGAACAGATATATGGGCAACTCGTCGGGGTGAAACCCCCTATATATGAAACAAATGAATATTTATATAATAGACATAAGAAAAGCATTCGATATGATACTGCGCGGAAAAGCATGCAATAAGCTAAAGGAATTAGTACAAAAATGAATGAATGAAGAATAATCAAGAAAATATGGCAAGATAAGAACAATATAGTACTGTTCAATAAGCAATCAAATCAGGTCAAATCCCTTCGAGACGAGTAATGGACTAAGAAAAGAGGTGCAATAAGTCCAACACTAGTCCTTATGTACATGGATGAAATTCTCAGAACAACCATAGTGAACAAATGACGTTGACTATTGAGTTCCAGGATGACCAAATAGAACAGGTGTAAAGCTTTCAATATCTAAGGCAAGAGAAGTAATCATACAAATAGAATCATTTATATATATATATATATATATATATATATATATATATATATATATATATATATATATATATATATATATATATATATATAAAAGATTTAACCCCGACGAGTTGCCCATTTATCTGTTCATGCAATCAAACTGATTTCATGAAAAAATATAAATACACCACCCGGTAATTAATACCATTGCCAGGCAATGATTATAATCAAAACATATCCTGGAATCATTATATATTAGGATAACGTTTATATTATTTGAATATATCAATCTACCAGAATATATACAAACTATAGCATCATCAGACAATGACATCAATGTACCAACGAGAAGTGTCAGAGGCTTTATTTTTGTATATTATGTGTGTCGGGTGAAGCAATATCAATTATATATGTTATTCGATTCTGTTTATCAGTAAGAATGATATCTGGCCTATTGTGTTTCACAGCTCTGTTGCATAGAATTGTTTCATGAAAATGAAGTTTATATTTCTCATTTTCACAAATAATCTCAGGTTCATATTTGTAACATTTTTTCTTCTGAAAATATCTCTTCTTGAATAATATTAGCGACGGCATTATGTCTTTCTAAATAATCTGTTGAAGCAAGAACTGAGCAAGATGATAATAAATAAAAAATTGTTTCAGAAGAACAAAAACATCTACGGCACGAATGATCTATATTTTGCTTGATGATGTGTTTTCTATAATTCCTCGTGAAAACAACCTGATCCTGGACCGCAATTGCCAAGCCTTCTGTTTTAGCAAACAATTCTCCAGAATCTAACCATCTATTTGATGCGATTTCATCAATATAATCATTCTTCAATTCTTTAGGGTGCTTTCCGTGTAAAGACATTGAAATATACCCTCCATTATCTTTTTTTCTGTTATATTGATGATTATTCAGACGAACAAAAGATACCTCAGTTTTCGAAAGGTTAGGGCATAGACGAAATTCTCTGAAGAACTCAAAATTTCAAGATCGGCAGTCAACAAACTCTCGATTAGCTTGATAGTTATACTACGGTGATTAATCCTATTCAGTTTTTTATCAGATCATATTTCCACACTTTGTAAATCCTACAGAAATTTTCCCTCAAATCCCAACTCAATGGAGACAAGCCTTCGTCATTTATCAATTTCAATGTTCGATATAGAAATATCCTTAATATTTTGAGAAAAACACTGAAAAGAAGATAGCTATTCGGATTTGCTGAAATGTTACTTAGATATAAAATTGCGATAATCTTGGGTTTTCTAAAATCCACAGGAATATAACCTGAAGAGAGCCAGAGTGAAGCACTTTTCCACATCTGGTAGGAGAATTCAGGGAACATACCATCCAAGTCTGCAACTTTACGTACTCTTATTGATTTCAAAACTCGCTTCTACTCTTCCAATAAGAATGCTTTAGATAAGTTTACAACAGGAAATGAATTTTTTTCGTTGTTAGTGGAGAATTCGGTTAGTACACTTGATGTTATTTTCATTCATCTAAACCGTTTGAAGTTGAGAAAATTTTGAATTAGAATAAAGGTGGAAACTGGATTTGCGTTATCCATTTTCCTCAGACATATGTTCATGGTACTTACTAACTCATTATAATTATTCTTCCTATCATAATTTAACGAACTGGGAAGGGAGTGAGCCTTTTCTTTAGATGGATTTTTTTAATTTCTCATTGAATAGGGATGGAGCTTCTCAATTTGTTATTTTTGATGATAAAGATTCAACATATACAGTATGAGTTTGTTGAACAATTGAAGTAGATTCTAGGTATACTTTACTGGACGATGCATTTCATTGGTGTGATTCTACGATAGAGTGACTCTTGATATGCATATACAAATTCTAAATACGCCTGATGCTTATATTCGGTAGGTCTAAGAAATAGTCTTCGAAAACATATCATTTAATTGGAAATAATGATGGGATGTAATGAATTTTATTTTGATAAATTTTTTTCTCCGCATTCACATTGCTTTCTCTTTCGAGGGTGTTTATCTATCGAAATATTGTCTCACGAATTTGGGCTGATTCTTTTTGAAGAATGGTAAATACACGGCGAAACTCCAGCTGAATCCCTGTAACATGGTCACCATTACAAATGAAATTGTTATACGCAAAAGTGCGTTCATTGAACCTTGTTACTGACTGAAAGGAAAATGTTATGTAAAATAATGGAATATCAACTGCCGCATTACCCTCCATTTCCGCACACTGGACAAAAAAACACTAAGATTCCCGTGTCACTTGCATAACTTCAAAATTGAAATTATTTAATAATGAACTGCAAAGTCAAGAAGTACATTTTCTGTCTACATTTGATAATTTAGCAATGGAACTAAATTACGAAAACGGAAGCATCATAGACTTTCCTAAAACAGCGGTGTTAGTTTCAGCCATTCAGCTGACCGCATTCAATATCAATGATCCTTATGTTGTTTATATACACTCGGAGGCAAAATTAGCGGCACACTCGAAAATTTAACCAAATTCGAAGTCCGATATTTTTCCTAATTCTCAACCGATTCTGATGATTTTTTCGGCAAGTTATAGATCAACTCTTATGCTTTATAGAAATTATAAGAGAAAACAAAAAAAATGAAAAAAATTTGATACGGGGGCAAAACTAAAAGTGTTTTTTTGTCAAATATTCGTAACACCCTGTGGAATTTCGTGGTCCGAGTTGAAACGTACAATATCATCGTCTGTCAAGACACATCTTCCTACAGTAACGCCCTCCTTGTTTTATGCATTTATCTCTATTTTTACAAGAGATATCCAATTTGAAGCGAAAAGTCACAAATTTCAAGAATTTATTTTTAATCTTGCATAGGTGCATAACATCGGAGGTTAGCCAAAAGAATAAAATCAAAATTAGAGAAGCGGAAATCTAACGAAATGAAAATTTTTGAAATTCACTGGCCAATTTCACACTCCGGGAGAACTCGAAGTACACTGGAAAAATCGTTGATTTTGCACATTTATTTTTGAATTTTTTTGTGTGACACTCTATAATAATTATCATTCCTGTCCTAAATTGAGAGCAGGTGTGTATCCTGGCGATACACTTGTGAAATGAAATGAACATGTTGAGAAAAATGTTCATGATGACCCACAAAAAAAAAACATTTGATTTTAGTAGCGAGGTAGATTCGATGGATAACCGACGTCGAGACACCCAACATGGTACCGACTGAGCGGTAGGTGCGCCCTTCCTCGATCAATGTAACTGCCCTTACTACTGAGGTTGGTGGTAAATATCTCATTCTGAATGAAAAATACCGTTTCGAATCGTAAACAGTAAAAGAATCACAAAACACCGCAACCGATCGAATTTGTATCAAATCAAAGAATGGAAAACTCTCATTCTTTAAACAAGTGCAAATGTGGTCATATACAAAAAAACGTGTGTTGTATTTCATATTTGATAAAAAAAGGTGTGCACATGTGTAAATGAAAAGTTTTATCAATGATCCCAGAATTCGGTTGTGTATTTTAATACCTACCGACTGTTATCTCCTATGAATTCCCAATTTTCACCAAATTAACCAAATTGTCATCAATAACAAATGCAATTCGAACATAAAAATCGCAAACGACAATTTCGACATGCCTGAGTGATAATAAGAAAATTCCAAATTGATAGACGAATTTTAATGACAATTTCTTGATTCAATGGAATTTCTCCAAAATGGTGATTTTCCACTTGAAATTAAATATATTTTGCAAAAATAGAGATAAACGCATGAAACAAGAAGGGCGTTACTGTAGGAAGATGTGTCTTGACAGACCATGATATTGTATGTTTCAACTCGGACCACGAAATTCCACAGGGTGTTACGAATTTTTGACAAAAAAAACACTTTTAGTTTTGCCCCCGTATAAAATTTTTTTCAAATTTTTTTGTTTTCTCTTATAATTTCTACAAAGCAGAAGAGTTGATCTAAAACTCGCCGAACAAATCATCTAAATCGGTTGAGAATTAGGAAAAATATCGAACTTCGAATTTGGTTAAATTTTCGAGTGTTCCGCTAATTTTGCCTCCGAGTGTATTATCACTTAAAAATGCTCATCATTCTAAAGAGTTTTGATTCATCTGTAGATTGTAACTGTCATATGTATTGGATATATGAACAACATTATACTTACGGTATAACGAAATTACTGAGTCTAATTTTGCGAAATTATTTCTCTGGTCATACGTAAATGGAAGTTTTTGCGTCGCATCAAGATAAAACAGAGATAAACTTCTCTAGATCTGACCAGCGATTCGGTAAATGGCCAGAGCATCCGGCCAGAATTTTAGTCATTTATCTTTTCGTCTTTCCTACACTACACTTTTTATAACTTGGCGGAAAATGGGAATTGATCCATCATTCGATATTTCATGGATTGAAATTAAGATCATCTCAAAATTTGATTTCATTCAACATACAAGAATACTTCTACTATCGCATGTTTGGAAGAATTGTTCTTCAATCTAAGCAATGTTTGAACGCCAAACGTCATATGTTCTAATATGTGATTATTTAGTTTTCAATAAGTGTGAAATTAAAATTCTGCATTCTCTCATTTTTAATCATCTTGCAATTTATGTGCCATCATCGTTCAAATAAATGGCAAAATCATTCTGAATATTTTATTAATCCATCAGAATATGAAATCATGTTCATCATTTGTGAGTACTGTATTAGACATTACATGTATCCGAGCATCAGCTGCGCTGGAAAGACAAAGTAGAACTGATGATTCTGATATTCTTGACTTGGTAGCTTATGATACCACGGTAGCGCCGCTATGGTATGCTTGTGAGATGGTAGCTAGAAAACGTCAGGAAATATATTAGCACAGCAAACATAACAATAGTTATTAACAATTGAAGATGAGAAAAAATATTTTGTTTTTCACCCAAATCACAGAAACTTATGATATATAAGAAATCAAAACAATTTTCAAAGAGGAGTAAGTTTCAATAAAAATTACAAAAATTATAAATAACAGGAAAAAATTATAAAAACTTTTAACTCCCGGGACTCTTCTTCCATTATTTTGATTCTGATATATACAAGATAGACACACGTCACATTAATCTACTTTCTTAAAGTTTAAAATATTTAAGAATTTATTCCTGTTGAAGATTTATGTCGAATTTTTGGGAACTGCTCCTTTATCACCTTTTTATTGAACATTACACATTCAACATGTAGCCAAATCAATGTTGACTCTTCTACAGTAAAATTGACTATACTGATGTTTTAGACTTGGCAACACTCTGGTGTCCTCGTGAGGTAGGATCTTTATTCTTTCTCCGCTGTAATTAAGCAAAAATATTGCAACTGCCCATTGCAATGCGCTAGTTTTGGTTCTCTCCGGTTATTTCGCTTCCCTGCTATCACCTATATCTCGAAGACATTCCCCTATCCGTCGGCTAAAGGACTTGCAGCATTATACTTCAGAGATACAAAGCTCATTTTGCTGTGAACATCCATGGCAGTCCGGTCAATTCAGCCATAAAAATAGGATAAAACTACCAAAATACTGACAGAGCTGAATTTTGGTAGAGACCCTGGGTTCACCATCATAAAAAAAAGTCCCCATCGATCTCCCGTTTGTTGAAAAAGTTATTGATAATCTAAAATTAAGATTTCGGTTTTTTAAATTTTCCTTGTAAACGGTAAGCGTTTTCAAAAAAATTGCTTCGATCAAAATTGTTAGATATCATACTATCTACAGAAAGAGTCCTTACTTTTTCTCTTAAACAAAACCATTTCTGAGATGTTGTGATTGTAAAAGTAGAACGAGTACATATTATGTTCAAAGAATATACACTCGAAAGATACTAAGTTCCTTATTCAACCTCTGTCTGTTTAATAATCTCGACTATAGCCTGGTCTAGTGCCAACATTTTATTTTCACATACGATAACTGGCTGCAACCCAGCATCAGCAATTTCCTGAAGTGATAAAACACCAGTATTAAAATTAGTTGAAAAAAGATTCAATTGATTGCGCTAAATTATTTTACTCTTCTTCTTGAACGATAATCACAGCAAAAGTTCGCTGTTTCCTCGCCGTTTATAAAGATCCAAAAAAAGTTTACTGCACAACAACTAAAGAATAAACGAAACAATAAATAAGTACAGCAATATTGTTTTCCTCCGATATCGGTCTCAGCTCACTCGTATCAAGTCTACTTGCAGGTTACAATATGGTTCGGCAATCAATTGAACTCTGAAGTCAGGGATTGGAGAATAACTATATTATTATTCGAAACTAATTCAAGCTTTACTGCCACTTGTTCCGAAAAACCTCCCTAACACTGTTTTTTCAACTGCAAGTAAAGTTTTGCTGCAAAATGTGAATGTAGAAAAGTAGATTGCTCTGTTCATCAGCGCGTATTAATTTCCTAGGCCAACCTTGCTCAAATGTTGACGAGAATTATTGAGATGTCTCCGAACAGATGATAGCTTCACTTCAGCAATTTGTGAATATGCAGGAAGAAGTCATCACTAAATATGGACTTCTGGAGTGACAAGCAATGGTCGTGATGGTTGGTAGTTCGCAATTATGAAAGAAGAGATCTCTTTTGTGTTTTTAGACCGGAAATATTATTGAAACTTTAAGTGTTGTGTGAAAAATTTAATTGGGTTTAGGAAATCCATCGTCGGAAGGTCCCTATTGAAGGTAATTGATCACTAGTATCCATAGGACAGCAACCAAACTCTGGCCGATATCAGTATGGAAGGTCAATAGGAAAACTGAAAGGGTTTTCTTAATACAGAATATAATTAATCGAGATAAATCACTTTCTACTATCAATGTCAATCATGAGTCATCAATAATAATTATAAAAAAATTTGATTGAGGAGGTCGTTACTTGGTGAAAATCGATATACATATTTTCAATGAAATAAAATTAGTATTCAGATTTTCACTATATTTCCGGTAATAGTTTTGTTAATACAGTGAAAATCTAAATATTTTACTTTCATTTCATTGAAAATAAAAAAATTGTCCTGCAAAACTCTGTCATGAACGATCGTAGAGTAGGCCTACCATAGAAATCAATCTAAGAAACGCGCCATGTACGCTTCACAGGTGGTGTGGAAATGTGTCCATATTGAGTAGAATGTAACTCGTTCGACTTTTATAGTTGAAATATATCAGAAATGGTAATTCTTAGGTAAAAAGTATAGGCAATTTGTAGATGTTATAGATTTCATCAACGACAATTTTGATTTGAACTCTTTCAGAAAAAAATTATTGTTCACACGAAAAATTCGAAAGCCGAAAATTTTGACCTTTGCCTTTGAATAACTCTTTTAGCGCCGGCTTGGTGGCGTAGGAGACATGATGCTTGTCTCCTGTGCAAAATTACCTGGGTTCAATCCCCACAAAGTCGGTGCGATTTTTCGGATTCTGGGAATCGCTTGAGTATCCATCTTTCGGAGGAGATGTAAAGCCGTCGGTCCTGTCTAACAGAGATGTATTGGACATTAAAAATCCCCTCCTCAACACGAGAGGGGTTCGTCAAAATTCCCGGGTTAGTGGGTGACAGAATTCCCTGGCGTGTCATTGGCCGAAAGGAGGAAATAGAGCACGTTAAAGGAAAAACAAACAAACAAACTCTTTTAGCAGATGTATGATCGATAGATGACTATTTTTTCTTTATAATAGTGAACCCAAGCTTTCTACCGAAATTCTATGGGAATTTTTAGTTATTTTAAATGTTTTAATTGATCGTACTATCGGTTGCCCTAATAGAAGACCCTTCGCAAATGAACGATTTCGTCCAAATATAAGAAGATTGAGAGAAATATGAAGTGAAATAAATGAAAAAAAAGCTTTAACTTCCAGATATTTTATTTTTGGTATTGCTATAAGATATAAAAGAGAATTCCATTTCGATTCAATTGAGAGTTCTTTCAAAGTATTCATACAATAGTGATATTATCCGGGACGAAAATCGATTAGATATAACAAAAGTGAGAAGTTAATATCCTTGAACGATCATATTAATTCATTGTCCTCTTCAATGGAACGAGAACTCAGTCTGCCTAAATATATGGCTGAGGGGTTTCTTTCGAATCTTTCATCCAGCAAAATTATTCAGCTGTTCTTGACATAATAAATGGAATGAAATAAAGACAAAATTTATAATTCTTGAAGGTCTTGCTCATATTTTAATATTTTTGAATAAATTATATTCTAATTATATATCCCCTTTTTCTATGCTGAGGTCAGGTCATATTTCCAACGTCAAAATCTCCACGTAGGGGCAGATTTATGGCGCTCAAAATACTCAGATGGCGCGCTTTGTTCGAAGCGTAGATTCAAGTTTTCATAATGAGCGAGATGATTATTTTCCCTAATACACACTATAATATGTCCCTTTATTCTAACTGAATTGAGTTAGAACATTCTCGGTTCATAATTCTATTGTAAATTATTATTCCGACTGCGACTTCGGGGCCAAATCTTCGAGGCCTTTATCTGGAATTGCTACTACAAATGGAACCGACAACAAGTGGAAATTAGGGTTCGGATGATTAATGTTCTATACAACTGTTTTCAGTCCACAATAACACTCACAGATCTAACAAAATAACGATTATTCCAATATCGAAAAAACAGAAGGAATTTTACCTCAGAAAAAAGAACCACCTATTTTATATGTATAACATCAAATTTTATACTTGTAATCCTTATCAAATTAAAAGACAATTAATAACGCTGTCGTTTCTTTCATTGATTCTATTTATATGGAGAAGGGCTTGGAAAAGGGTAATATCGTTAATATTACAAGGGGAATGACTACTTATAAAGGGTTCTCACTAATAAATACAACAGCCATACCCGTAGATCCGCCTGCAAAATCGTATCTCAGCAGGCTTTAGTTGAGTTGATGTCATGAAAAACCGTAATAGAACTCAGCGATTCATAGTAATATACTACACTCACATCTCGAATTGATAGACATCTTCACAGCAAATAATATTTGGGCTATCATCTTATTATATATATATATATATATATATATATATATATATATATATATATATATATATATATATATATATATATATATATATATATATATATATATATATATATATATATATATATATATTCAGAACCAGCATACAAAGCTATAGATATACACATGGTACCTGTACATAGACTGGCATTAAAAGGTAAACTAACCTAATAAAGTAATAGGCTAAAACTAAAATTCTAATAGCCTAAACCCCAGAACCCCATCAAATCAATCACACCTCAACCACCCCGACCCTCCCCTCACAGTACTTCACCTCATTTAAAAAACAAAGAAATTAAAAACATGCGAGTCCCAATTTTTCAAAAGTAAAAAACTCTGCACACCTTTCAATCCAAATCCTTAATTCAGTCCTTATATTTTTCCTACTGTAACCCAAACTTTGGAGTGAATTAGGTAACATATCAAAATATTTTATTGCCACATAGAAACTATTCACTGATTCTCTTGTTTTTTTTTGGAAGACGGATAGTTTTATTTCTTGTAACACTAGCAGATTTGGTAAACAAACCATATATATATATATATATATATATATATATATATATATATATATATATATATATATATATATATATATATATATATATATTCATAGTTGTTCAGAATAAACTCTAGAATAAAAGACTGCCTCAGGATGAGAAGTTTTTTTCCAATATTATCAAGTTGAACCAAATTCAGCAGACGTGTTCGAATGACCCGCAATTGTCCTAGTACATTATCGTAAGCTCCACCTCAGGCAATTATACCATAACTAACAATATTATGAAATAGAACAGAATAAATACTCATGATGCATTTCTTATGTAATACATTTTTCAATTTGTAGAAAACGAATAATGAATATCTTGTAGTTTTTATAATTTTTTGGATATGAATATTCCACCTCATGTTTTTATCGAAGTGGACGCCCAAATACTTCACGAGTCAACTCTTGATGATCATGATTTCCCATGACTCAGAATAACTGTATCGTCAGCATAAGAAAAAATATAATTCTCAGGAAGTTCGGTCAAGAGGTCATTAATATACAGCAAAATCAAAAGAGGGTCTAGAATTGTGCCCTGCGGTATACCTGTTGTAAGGAAGCATTCGGTGCTTTTGAGACCAGCTAGTTCAACTCTTTGTTTTCGGTTCAGTAAGTAACCTCTCATGAGTTGCAAGGCGACTCCTCTAATGCCATATCTCTCGAGTTTAGTGAGTAAAATTTTATGATCCACCGTATCAAATGCCTTAGCCAAATCCAAAACTGTCACGATAATAGGTAAAGATTTATTCAAATTCTCATATATAAATTTAGTCAAAGAAGCTAGTGCATTATTTGTGCCTTTGTTTTTCATGAAACCAAATTGGAATTTATACAAGACTTCAAGAGTAATCTAACCTTTCAAATACCTTAGTTTGTCATCAAATACTTATTTCCAGATTTATGTATCGGTACTACTTCAGCTATCTTGAGCTTGTCTGGCCATATCGATGTTTCTATACAATGTGGCTAACGGTTTCGATATAAATTTCTTAGTTATTTAAAGAATGTTGGTGTTTAATTCATCTATTCCGCTTGAGTTATTCTTCAGTTTGTCAATCATAAATTCGATCTCTTTTCCATTGATGTGGTGCAGATAAATTGAATTTACTATGCGGCTAGGTAGTTTAAGTACTAAGTTTTGGGGTACAACTATATTACGAGCGAGATCACTGAGGATTTTTTTATTGAAGCCTTCAATAAGTCAATGAATTTTTTAGTTGATTCATTAGGATTCTGCATGGCTCATATACATTCCTAGTCAGTGCGTGAATATTCGTCGGCTAACTTCCTGGTATTTACAAATTTTTTCATAAAACTTTCGTTGCTGCCCAAACGATCCCTTTCAAACATAAGAAAAGAGAATAATGGTCTGTGAATAATGTCTGCAGTTTATAGGATTTCACACTATTCATAGTTGTCCTTACCAACATATTGTCAATACATGATCCTGAACCTACATTGCCAGTAAGATTCGGCCTAATAATCTTGTTGAAATAGGGTACATTACCTGATTCAAGAAAGTTATAAAAGTATATTTCAGTTGTATGATCGTTATCAAGTAGTTCCATATTAAAGTCATCTATAATAATACTGTTTTTTATATTTTGATTGGTTTGTATAAACGACTTCATAGCATTCAAGAAACGTCTTTTTCATAGTCATGCATGACTCCGATATATTGAAGTTATTTCGAATTTAGTGTTACTGTCCATATCAATAGTTGTAGAAAGGAACTCAGAACCGTCTATTTCGCATCATTCTGTTACTTCTGAGAGATTAGACCTAACATAAACCACCACGCCATCAGACTTATTGACCTTGCTTCCATTATAGTATATATTATAATTTTCCAAACTGAAATACTCACAATAAGCCAACTTAACAGTTTCAGTGCATGCAATAACATCACGCTTAATAACTAAACTTTCAACAAGAACCTCTAATTGATTTAAATTCTTATTCAAGCTTCTAATTTTCACAAGTAAAATCATGTCAAAATCAAGGTGTTCATAGGATTTGCAACTCCCTTTATCATTGGCTGCATGGTTGAAATCCCTATTTGGAATTTTTTTCGTCCTCAGATTTTGTTTCATTGATCTCATCGATTTCTGCATTAAATCTTATGCAGTTAATGCATTTTTTGCTATCTTTTTTTGTGCAGACTTTCTCTTCATGTTGTTCAGAGCAGAATAGGCAGTGCTTATCAGAAGTACACTTTTCCACTGTGATTAAATCCCTTACATTTGAAACACATGTTCACATTGAAATCGTCATAAATATGTTTCTACTGCTTCTTATGTACACTTTTCTCTCTTTCATAAGGTGCTCATACGTGTCAGGATTTACCTCAGCTATAATGTTCCAGTGTTTTGTTTTCACTGGAATATTTAATAATAATAATGATAAAAGGTGTTTATTTGTGAGCAATTTATCTTGCTAACAGAATAATACTTAAGGCGAAGTCTTGCAGAGCTATTCCTACTTAACCTGATTATAAAATCCAATTGTAAATTGAAATAGAAAGAACAAAAATGAAATACTATTGTTTTACAGAAAAATGCAAAAGCCATACAAGTTAACCGCTGCAGTCTATTTTTAGTTAGCTTGTCCAAGCAAGGAAATACGACAACCAAAGCATAATTCAGAATAGGTAGCACTAATGTCTCAACTAGTTTTTTTCTGAACTCGAAATTGAGAACTCTAGCATTCATATATAATGTCTTCAAGACTGCATAACATTTTCTGATCACCTAGGAAATATAAGACCGAAAACGAAGGCCACAATCAAAAATAACACCGAGGTTCTTCACAGAGCTCTTCACAGCTATTGACTCCTCCGAGATCTCAACAACAAAGTCCGAGTCAATAAGCTTTCTAGTAGATTCCGTACCAAACAGTATGAGATCACACCTACTAGTATTTGATTTAAGACCATGTGCCTTGGCGTAGTCAAAAATTCTAGACAAATCGGCGTTGATAATTTCCGCAGAAGCTGAAGCACGCAGAGAACCAAAGCTGTAAAAGAGCTGAGTGTAATCCACAAAAGCACGAGCCTTACAAGAATCAACGTTTTGAAAAATATTTGCAGTGTGAAGAAAAAAAAGTACGGGCCCCAGCACAGATCCCTGCAGCGTCCCAAGACTGGCGTCAGAACGGTCATTGTCGATAACTACCACCTTGGCACGCTTGTCCAAACATGACTCAAAACACAGTAACTCAGTCACATCAAAACCAAAATACTTCAATTTTGCACATAGTAATCGGTGATCAACTCTGTCGAAAGCTTTCGTAAAATCTAAGAGGACAAGCGCCGTGATCATACCACAATCAACGGATCTAACAATATCATCAACCACATCCAGAAGCAAGGTTGCCGTGCTGTGCTCCCTACGGAATCCAGACTGCATCGGTGATATAATTTCATTTTCCATCAAATAATCATTTATCTGGACCACAATGTATTTCTTCAGAACTTTAGACATTGAGGGAACGATGCTGATGCGACGAAGATAACCATACTTTGTGGGATCGTTCACCTTCGGCAGATGCCTCACCAATGACAATTTTCAGCATTCAGAAAATATCCCGGTATCCAAACAACAATTTATTATATAGTCACATAGGGAGCAATTACAGGACAGCACAACTTTAACATTTCAAACGATATCCCATCCGATCCCATAGCATTCGACTTTAGTTTCATGATCAATTGTGAAACGTCATCAACCGTCGCCAAAGGATAACGGAACTTCGAACTCTGATTGTATTCATGAGTGCTGTAGAACTCCGATGCCGTCCCACAAGCATTTCTCTGTCCAAACACAGATGAGAAGTAGAAGTTAAACTCACAACAGTTCTTGAGAGAGTCGGGAATCTCTTTCTTGCTATGATTATTTTTAATGCCCAAGTCCCTAACCGCCTTCCATAGGAGCTCAGTATTTTGCGCTACCGCCTGATGTTCCAAATGCTCAGTCTTCTCAGAGCGTACATCAGTTGTAACCATATTCCTTAGCCGCCTGTGATTTGCCAGATCCATTAGGTCCTTTGTTCTCTTATATTTACTCATGGCATCGTTTCTCAATTTCATCATATATCGAAGATTGTTGGTTAACCAGGGGGCATACATCTTACTAACTTTCACTGTTCTGCGAGGACCATACCTGTCAATAATTGGATTTTACTGTTGACATCATTTATATATAATATATCAGCCCAAGCAGCCTCATGAAGGTCGATAGCAAAGCTGTTGAAATCGAGATCCTTAAGGTCTCTATATGTAATGATGCGTGGCTGGACAGAGGGACACGCGAAATCTGCCAAACAGTGCACCAACTGGTGATCAGAACAAGGACACCAGAATCCACAACATGATCAACAACGTTGGTGAAACTCAAATCTATGACTCGCTGGTCTTAGTGATTCGTGTAGGTTCCGTAATTAATTGCTTACAGTCATACGACTCTGCAATGGATCCCAATGTGACATCAACTAGATGATCGACATTGAAACCATCTGTAATGAAGATTTTTGGATACTGAGGAGAGATAAATGAGAGGATATTTTCAAAGTATTCTCGAAAAACAGATGAGGGAGAAGAGGAATCTCTATAAATTACTCCAACAAGAATCACATTTTTACCTAGTTGACACTTGATCCACAGATGTTCTACAGAAGGTATACTTTCAAAATCACACAGAACCTGACAAACTCTTAAACTTCTCTTATAATAAATGCCCACTCCTCCGCCTCGTCGACCAACTCTGTTTCGTGCCATGAAATCAAAATCTGGAAGTTGTATTGCATTTAGTGGAGATTCATTTTTCAACCAAGTCTCAGAAACACACATAATATCATAATTATTAAAGGTTACTAGATCGTGGAACTCATCGAAGTTGGTAAATAATGAGCGAGTATTCAAATGAACTATTTTGAATGTTTTATTGAGTCTATTATTCATAACTAATTCTTGACTTGAAAGATGTCAATGATTTAATTACAAATGCATAGTTTGGGTTATTGACGTTATGATTTGTGTCGTGCTTCAGCTCAGAATTTACGTTGTGCTCTTCGCAATTTATACAACATAGGGTTTCTGATTGAAGATCCCGCTTTTCATGCGAACCAGAACATATAGGGCTAACAATATTTTTGCTCTTACATTCCCTCTTTAGATGGCCATGTTTCCAGCATTTGAAACATTTTTTTAAGCTAAAATGTTCCTTCACCAAACACTTACCCCAAGACACCCAGAGATAACCCTTCTGAATAATAACTTTGAAGGCTTCAGATTTACATTCAATAACTATATTACAGGATTTTCTATATTCAAGTGTTGTTATAAGTTTTATATCAGAAGAAAATTTTTCCAACTGATTTTGTCTAATAATATCAGGAATCGATTCGTCGCTCTCCACTTCATCCGGATCCAAACCATAGACAATAATCCTGGAGTTGAACTTTCTTGGCTTCTTCAAAATTACTCGAAAGTCGATGGTTTAAATCATCCTTTAATTTTCCCAAAGAAACCGCATCCTTGCAATTTATCAACATACCATTTTTTATGAGCTTCGTGTTTACAATATTTGCATTGATCGAACTAGGTTTTACCATAGATTTTACTCCATTCGCAACAGCAGTATAGGGAATATTCGTATCAGATGTTCGAACCAGCAAGATAGCCCAGGAATGAGTGGATTTGACGTTGTTTACGGATTCCCCAGTTATCGCGGCTGCATATGGGGTATATAAGTTTTTATTCGCCGATGATTTATAATTTTTTTGAAATGAATTTTCAGGGTTCATGAATTTGTCTTTCAGCATTTTACTCGAAAACTCCAATTCCGACACATACTTACATATATATGCAATAGATCTTTCTTTCTTTGTAGGCATTCCACTTCTTTTCTTAATAACACAATTTCAGAACTTACATCTAACGTTCTTAGGCATTTTTTTTCTATGTATAACTTTGATGTCGTGAGGCTCAAAGTTAATGTTGTTTCTTTCTTTGATGTCTTTTTCCACCTCGCTATCGTCACCCATTTCGCTCAGTATGTGTTTATCTATTCAGACTCTAGGTTTCTTAATTTTTTCAACTCCAACATTTACTTCAGTATCAGATATACAGTGTGTTCCAACGAAAATTTGACCCCCCCTATAACTCCGAAATGAGTAACATTAGCGAAAAACACCAAGACACGTCGATTTTTGTTTCGAGGGGGAGCATTTTTCGAAATAATTCGAAACTTCTCAGATCAACCCCCTACCCCCAGCAACCCTAACTTTGAAATTCATCATAGGGAATAAGGGTCGAGTGGCACCTTACTGAAAAGGTCTGTCAATTCCCCACCTTGATTTGTCATTTTTAGAATTTTAAATTAACATACAGGGTGTCCCAACCAAGGGTGAAGTTGAATTCCTGGAAATCCCAAATACTAAATGAAATAGATTTATTTTGGCATAATGCAAGCGCAGGTTTATGCTCGGTCTAGAAAAACGACCTACACTTGTGAATTTGGAGTTGGTGCAATCAACCCCCTATTTCCAGCATCCCCAACTCAAAAATCATTCGATCGATAATAGGTCAAGTGGCACCTCGTTGAAAAGGTACTGCAATTTTCTCTTCGAATTTGGTATTTTCGAAATTCAGAATCATCATACAGGGTGTCCCGAAGCAGGAACATTGAAAATCCAAATAACTTTTTGAAACTGGTTCATTTCGGTATACGAGAACATGTTTGATCCGAGAATAGGACTTTCTTGTGTGGTTATAGAATTTTTGCAATCAACCCTTCCATTCAGCATCCCCAACTTGAAAATCATACAAATAATTCAAGTGGCATATCTTCAGAAAGGTTTTTTGAATTCCAGAATGATTAAAGCATTTCATTCAGTTCGGCTCTCCATACAGGATGTCGCTTTCGAAAAATTCAATATCGTCATTTGAAATTATCAACTAAAATTAATTCGAAACTGTTAAAAGTATTGGGGTACGATGTGTTGAGCATCAATTACGAAGAAATAAAGCTGATTTCTGCATTGAAAATGTTCACATTTTTTTCATTTCCATCTGGCGTGCAGTCATCTGTTATTTCTCATTTTTGCAATGAAATATTATTATTATTCAGATCAGTTCCTCATTATTGTTGTTGTTCGTCAGTTGAAATTAATCTGAAAATGGTTTATTCCACTGAGGAAAGGGTCGAAATTGTATCGACGTATTTTCGAAATAACAGTTGTGCCAAAGAAACGGCAAGGATATTCGATAGGAACCATCCTGAAAGAGAAAGGAGTCAGTCACCAGTACGTTAAATATTTGGTTGACAAATTCCTAGCTACGGGTTCGGTGGCAAACAAAAAACATGAAGTGGCATGTCCTGTCAGAAATGAGGCAACGGAAGTGGCAGTAGTGGGTCATCTACAAATGGAGAATACTACTTCGATCAGAAAACTATCTCGTCTGAGTGGTGTATCAGCTACAACTGTCCATAGAATCGTGAAACATCACAAATTTCACCCCTACAAGGTAAAATTAGTGCATGAAATAAACGAAGATGATCCAGATCGTCGTTTACAGTTTTGTGAAAATCTAAGTGAAAACCTAAACGCTAATCCAAATTTTCTGAATAACATCTGTTTTTCTGATGAAAGCACCTTTATGCTCAGTGGTGAAGTGAATAGACATAATTGTCGATATTGAGACACACAGAATCCTCATTGGTTTAGAGAGGCCCACACGCAAAGGCCTCAGAAGTTGAACGTTTGGGCAGGAATTTTTGGCAATCATCTAGTTGGGCCTTTCTTTATTGAGGGTAATCTGAATGGAAATGGCTACCTACAGTTGTTAGAGGAACACATACATCCTAGATTGACAGAAATTTTACAGAACGATCCAACTTTTTCTGAGGACGAAATGCGTTTTCAACAAGACGGTGCTCCTCCGCATTATGATGCTCGGGTGCGCCATTATTTAGACGAAAATTTCCCAGGAAGGTGGATTGGTAAAAGAGGACCTGTTGAGTGGCCAGCCAGGTCACCAGATTTAAATCCCTAGATTTTTTTTGTGGGGCCATCTAAAATCTAAAGTTTATGCCACAAGACCAGAAAACCTGGAGGAGCTGCGGATGAGGATTATCACAGAATGCCGACTTTTGACTCCTGAAGTTTTCGCTAATGTGAGAAGAGAGTTCGAAAATCGTCTGTATAACTGTATGGAGGTGGGCGGAGGTCATTTTGAACAATTGTTGTAATAATCAAGTTAGTTTTTGTTTTCAATTGAATACAAGTTCAATAAATCTCGTTTTCCTGTTTAGATGAGCATCCAATCAGTTTCTCCATCATCCCTCATCCTGATCCTCACGCCAGAAAACCTCGATTGCCAAACTGAAACCAATGCCTCAGTGATTCAGAAAATAGAAAAATCTTTCTGGAACTTTGCCACTCAACCTGTAATCGCTTGTATGATTTTTTGAGTTGGGGATGCTGAATGGAAGAGATTGATTGCAAAATTCCATATTCACGCAAGAGAGTCTTATTCTCGAATCAAACATAAACATGTTCTCGTATTATACCGAAATGAACCAGTTTCAAAAAGTTATTTGGGTTTTCAGTGTTCCTGCTCCGGGACACCCTGTATGCTGATTCTGAATTTCGAAAATACCAAATTCGAAGAGAAAATTGAAATACCTTTCCAACGAGGTGCCACTTGACCTATTTTCGATCGAATGATTTTTGAGTTGGGGATGCTGGAAATAGGGGGTTGATTGCACCAACTCCAAATTCACAAGTGTAGGTCGTTTTTCTAGACCGAGCATAAACCTGTGCTTGCATTATGCCAAAATAAATCGATTTCATTTAGTATTTGGGATTTGCAGGAATTCAACTTTACCCTCGGTTGGGACACCCTGTATGTTAATTTAAAATTCTAAAAATGACAAATCAGAATGGAGAATTGACAGACCTTTACAGTAAGGTGCCACTCGACCCTTATTCCCTATGATGAATTTCGAAATTAGGGTTGCTGGGGGTAGGGGGTTGATCTGACAAGTTTCGAATTATTTCGAAAAATGCTCCCCCTCGAAACAAAAATCGACGTGTCTTGGTGTTTTTCGCTAATGTTACTCATTTCGGAGTTATAGGGGGGGTCAAATTTTCGTTGGAACACACTGTATGTTTTCTTAAATTTTCTTCTACTTTGTTTACATCACAATGGTTTCTGCATTTAATATAGATATTGTCTCTGTACGTATATGCTTGATCGATTTGGATGTTCACTCTTTTCGTTAAAATTTTCCGTGCATTTTTCGGTATTTTATTGGTTTTTTTCTTATCCGTTGGCTTAACAATCACACTAGGAGTGACTCTAGCTGGTACTTTTTGCTCGCCTTTGGTTATATTAGCATATGTAGTGTAGACTGTTTGCGTGAGGAGATCCTGTTCCATATTGTTCAGTTTCTCTTTGGGTTCTATGATTTTTGTATTTTACATACCGTTTTTATCGTTTATCGTTCAATTCAAGGCTCAAATCATTTAGTATATCTATCTTCTTTTGATATTGACCATTCAATAGCCTCAGCTTTTCAATTTCATGTTCCAATTTTAATTCTTGTTCCTCGTGTTGTTGCTGTTGCAGATTAATCTTGTTTTTATATTTGATGTTAGAATCTTTTAGTTTTTTATACTCATTCGTCAGTAGAGGGATTTTATCCTTCATCTCAGAGAAGATATTCCGCTCCTTTGTCGGAAGGTGTTTATGTTCGTCACAAATGACAAGACTACCAGTAATATACCTCACCCCTTTTCCCCTATTGAAATCACTTTTATGATAAAAATTATCACATATAATGCAGATAACTACCGAGGATGTTTGATTTGGGTGACATTTAAATGGGATTTCTGGAGGGATTGCATCCGGCTGCAGTACTGTAAGCGACATCTCATCGACACTTTCACTCAGATGAGTGTATTGCGCAGTGTAAGTACGACTTTAGCACGCTCGCACTTCAAGCGAAAAAAGTTGATAGTTTATTTGAACCCATATGTTCAATCCTGACCAGAAAATTAGTTTATGGATTTTCGTTTTATCCCAATTACAAATTTTTGGAAATATCGAAATTAGGAAGTCAGTTCACATTTCGAAAACAAACTTTTAATGGGCACGTCATTACTAAATTTATACCTGAAAACTCGTTGCGTCTACGCAAAATTCGGCAATATACGTGGAGAGATGAAAAGCGTTGTAGCTGTTACAGATACGTCTCGTCGTACCCAAGTGATCGTCTGCAAATTTACATACAAGAGAAACAAAAATCTTGTGCCTCGTTGTGTCGATGACTAAGTTATATATTTTAGACAATATGAGGAGATTTAAAAGTGCTGCTCCCTTCTGTCTCTCGATAACAAGCAGAGGATATTGTTCGGTTTAATAAGAAGAACACACAAGCCTTTCACGTTCAGCAGATGTTACAGTACCAATTTGACTAACGTCCTGAAGAACCACTATTTTAATAGGTCTAAACTGTCGTAACGTCTGTCTCTTCCATGTTTCATAAGTCTTTCGGAAAAAATTATGCTTGTCCATAACTCGGGCCAGGTTAGGTTAGGTTAGAGCCACTATTTTAATAGGTCAAAACTGTCGTAACGTCTGTCTCTTCCATGTTTCATAAGTCTTTCGGAAAAAATTATGCTTGTCCATAACTCGGGCCAGGTTATCGAAAAAGCTTTCAACGATATGTTCGTTAAAGAATATTGCGCCCGACGAACATGTTGCTTGTGGGCTTCTAGGGAATTAGCTCGGGCGTCGTTCTAAAAATCCGACTAACCATACTTTTACTGCCATATGATTCTAGTTTTTCCTGGAAATGTCTATTTAATTTTAATCGCTAATTGAAAATCAACTCTCGTAATTCAGTTGGGACCAAACGGAAATGAAGATTGGACCATTAGATGATATAGTTTCGTAAAACTTCTTCTTAAGTACAGTTTGTATTATTTCATTCTCAAGAGAGAAAATATATAAAGGAGTGAAGATCTCTGGGAAAATTTGAATATGTTTATTAATTGCTAAACGAATACAGATACAGAAAACAAACGAAACTTCACTTGTGAATTCATGAATAGCAAAAGCAGCCACGAGACATGATTTTTAGCGCAGCAGAATAGATAAATTAGGTTGCGCAAATCGTGTACTCAGGAATGCTGAAGTCATTCTATGATTTCCAGTAAATAATCCGAAATTCAGGGAAAGACATCGAATAGGCGGAGTTTTTCTGGAGATCATTCATCTCTTCCTTACGGACTGTCTAGAAAGGGAAAAGAAGGGTGAAAAATGAACAATATGACGATGACATTTCTATCGCCACAATTAGTGCCAAATTAAGAGCCTGCAATTATCAAGGCATATTAATGGAAATTCACAATTAACATATCTATTTCAATGAATCTTTTCTACCTACCCCCTTATTATTATTCACAGAAATATTGTTACATAAACAGCCATTGCGAATGTACAGTTGTACCTCTTTGCAACATTCCCACAAATGTTTGAATAAACTGTGCCTTAATTATAATGGTTAGTTTATTTTCTTCGTTTTCAAACTACTACTTATTCATTTATTATTTCCGTAGGTTTTACCAATATGCATCTCACTACAACTACATCAGTAAGATGTATATCGGTAGAATCTACAGAAATTTCAATATTAGAATCAATAAACAACATCTTAGTTATTAGTACCAATTAATCCGAAAAATTCATCTCTTTATATATATCTATCTATATATATATATATATATATATATATATATATATATATATATATATATATATATATATATATATATATATATATATATATATATATATATATAATAAAGAGATGAATTTTTCATTATAATTAGGCACAGTTTATTCAAACATTTGTGGAAATGTTTCAAAGAGATGCAACTGTACATTCGCAATGGCTGTTATATTATTTATATATATATATATATATATATATATATATATATATATATATATATATATATATATATATATATATATATATATATATATATATATATATATATATATATATTATGAAGATATAACTGAAAATGTTGCGAATAACTCTCCGAGTAAAGATCTGAAATTGCATTCAGGCTTGAGAATAAAAAGAAATGAAAGCCTTGCTAATCACTTTGTGAAATATTTTACTGAATTTTAAACGAAGAAAAACACTGGGCTTAAGTTTCACTAAATATAATGAATGGAAATATGTTTGAGATGTTTTTCGGGTCTTATCTCATTTTCAAAAATAAGAGGAAATCAAAATATTTCAATCCCATTCATACCTATCATATATCACCTTCACCGAGTTAATTCAATAAGTAAGTTTATCTAAAGTAGATGAGTTCTCCTCCTTTCAGCGAAATCTTTATGACCATTCTTGAAAATTAATTTTCTCTTCAAAAATATTCTAATAAAATCGTTCTCCACTGGAAAAGATATATAGATAATATTTTTGTATTCAGACTGCTACTCATGAACAATTAAAGAAAATATGCATGAAATACTCATGAAAAAATAAACATTCAAATTATGAGAACAGATAATCATCTTGAATATGATATTTATCCAAAACCAATGTTCATTGATACCTTAATCATTAATTACCTCCTTCACGAAATAATGAAATATCGCAGCATTAATTATGTCACACCAATATGTACTATAATATGCCATCTATAGAAACAGAATAAAATCAATGTATGTACAAAAAATCTGTGTTCATTCATGGTCATTAACAAAGATGGACTTGATACAAAAACGGCTATATAAATTATATAGTGATAATCTGATCATCACTTCTTGCATCTGTTTCTTATGTACTACTAACTATACAAATTTTAGTGCCCTCTTAGTTTTGGGAAATGCGACAAAACGCGAATCACATGTGAAACATATTTTTAGTTATTATGATTGGGAATCTTCAAAATCCTAGTGTTTCTTCTTCAAGTGTAATTATTCAAAATAGATTGTCATCACTAATTTAATGATAAAAATCCTATTGAAAATTTTAATAAATCCGTAGTTTATAAGTTATCTTGTACAGAGAGCAATAATTGCTAAATAGGCCAAACTGTCCAAGCTTTCAAAGCTAGATATAAGGAGCATTAACCTTCATTCATAAAAATAAGAAAGATTCAGCATTAACTAACCACTGCATCCAAAATTGCCTTTTTTCCTAGTAACGATAATATGGAAATTGAGTACATTTCCTCAGCTACTAGAAAACTCAATTAACTAGACATAGTCAAAATTTTCAAATCACTCTTTAATGACAACTTAAAGATAAAGAACGATAAGACCCGATTTTTTGATATATTCGAATAATAATAATAACTCCATTTCAGCAGTTTGTCAATCGTATACTTACTACTATCTGCTTCTTGCAAATGCGGCTAATGAACTATTTATATTTTTTAGAGTACTTTATACTTAGTTTCATACTGTTAGATGATGAATGCGAGTTCGAAACAACGGTAACAGTGACCTATTGATAAAAATTTATTTGTCAGTAGTGAAAAAATTCATTCCTGTTTCTATTTTATGATGATAATAAGAAATTGTACTATGTATTATACTATCACAAGAGATTTATTGAAAATCAGGATTGCAATTTCGGTCTCTGGACCATCTTCAGCTGACAACAAGTATTGAACCAAAGTTGAAAATACATGCTTATATAAACAGGTACATACATAAATAGTAAGGGTGCAAACAAGAGGTAATAAACTAATTACGATAAAAGTAGGTATTATTTACAGATATCGAATAGGGACGAATAAGCCGTGCAATACTAGTCGTTCAGAAAATTATCTCTACAGGGGTTTGTTGCAGTTCAATATTTTCGATGAATTCCAAGAAATTTAACTTTCGTCCCTTAGCTATTCTGTGAATAATTATAAATAAATATCATCATAAATGATGATCTACGGGTGAAAAATGATGGCCATTTTCAATACAATGTGAAGCGAAAGTAGATTTGTCGGTTCTCTGGTTATTGTAATCTGATTGATGCTCCTTGTATCTAGTTTGCAATGAACGACCAGTCTGGCCTATAAAGACATCCAAACTGATTAAATATGATTTGATTGGGGTTTGAACCTGTTTCAATTTTTTGTTAATTGAATTGGGTTTTTCATTGCATGTTTAGGTATGAAATTCAATTCTTTCATGAATATGAATGCTGGTCCTCCAAAACTTTTTGGCTTTATAGACAATCATAAAGACGATGCTCCAATACGTCCAGTGGTATTATTCATGAAGAGCCAATATATAAATTGGCAAAAGAATTGAATCTTGTATTCGAAAATTCAACAAATTCCACACCTAAATATTCAATTAAAAACTCAATGCAATTAAAACAAAAATTGAAACAGGTTCAGACCCAATTCAAATCGTGTTTAATCAGTTTGGATGTAGATAACATGTTTTCCAACATCCCAGGAGACGTATGCCTTCCATTGGTCTCAGATATCTTGAACAAATCACACACAATACTGAAGTTTATAATTTGTCGTGTATAGATTGTGAAGGCGTCTATATAGGTCAGACTGTTGGTTTATTCAAAACTAGATACAATGGGCATCACTCAGATTACAATAATAAGAGAACCGACGAATCTACTTTTGCTTCACATTTTATCGAAAATGACCATCATTTTCCACCAACTTCAAATTATTCACAAATACCTATGGGACGAAGGTTAAATTTCTTGGAATCCATCGAAATTTTCAAACTGCAACAAACCCCCATACAGATAATTTTCTGAACGACCAGTATGGCCCGGCCTATTCGTCCCTATTCGATATCTTCGAATAATACCTGCTTTTATCATAATCAGTTTATTACCTCCTGTTTGCACCGTTATTAATTATGTATCTACCTGTTTATATTTGTATGTATTTTCAACTTTAGTTGAATATTTGTCAGTTGAAGATGTTTGAGAGACCGAAATTGCAATCATGATTTTCAATAAATCTCTTGTGATAGTATAATAAAAGTTTAATTAATAATAAAAACAAGTACTGTGTTTTAAGGAATTTTACTTAATAATTGCGATTCGTAACGCGTTTCACTACACCGTAGCTTCTTCAGACGAATGATTATGCAGAAAAATGTAAATGAGAATATAACTATAAATGTTCTTGAGTAATTAAAAGCTTATTGGTTACTCCTCTTAAGTGGTTATTTATGACAGGTATATCCAATAAAATTAAGGAATAGATTGCTCCCCGAAAAGATTCAATAGAGGTGAAGGGCTTAAATCGACTTGTTCATTGATGAGTCTACCTGAGTGTTTGTATTTATTTATTTCTAAAGTTTCCCAAAGATCTACCTTCCAATATTTATTATCTGTATGCAAAATTTCAAACTGTAGGTCGAAAGAATGATTATTTTCTAAGAGATGATTCGCATAATTTGAATCTGATTTTTATTTGAAAAACTGCGTTTATGTTCCGATATTCTAATATTAAAATTTCTATGTGTTCTACCAATGTAGAAATGATCAGTCATTGCAATTCAATCTATAAACACCTGATTTATTGTTTTTACCTGGTTTGGTTTTATTATTTTTATATATTTGCCTAAATTATTATTTTCGGGGAGCAATCTATTCCTTAATTTTATTGGATATACCTGTCATGAATAACCACTTAAGAGGAGTAACCAATAAGCTTTTAATTACTCAAGAACATTTATAGTTATATTCTCATTTACATTTTTCTGCATAATCATTCGTCTGAAGAAGCTACGGTGTAGTGAAGAGCGTTACGAATCGCAATTATTAAGTAAAATTTCTTAAAACACAGTACTTGTTTTTATTATTGATAATGGAATTTTACCAAGTAAAAGCCTCCCAAATTCAAAAGTTTAATTTCTTATTATTATAATGATTATATATCACGTAGTAACAGCGGAATCAATTAACTCTAATTTATGATTTTTTACCTCAGTGAAATACCTTTATTCCACTCGTACCAAATACGATTACTAAAATTTATGTCGATAAATTTATAATAATAGACAAATCAAAGTGATATACGTAGCAACTTGTCGGAAAGTGCTACAGTATAAAATCCCATAAAATGTAATCGAACATAGAAATATTCCGTTTCAAGGCAAAAAACGGTATAAGCCTATCTTCAATTACATATATAAATAATTATTCCAACTGGTAACGAACTAACTACTAAATTAGACAAGGCTTAGTCCTCCTAGGTACAACGTGAAGCATTATTGTCGATTGCAGCAGGTGTTATAATTGTCAGTGTAAATTATTGGTATAAGTTTACCTGTTCATAATGTTCCACTAATTATGGGAATTCACCAACGCTGTAATTACATGTTAAACGTGAGATCTTCTCTGCCGGAAGGAAAAATTATTGCATTCTATAGTCCCAATAAATCGAATCTGAAATACGGCTTGTGTGTGATTAATTGAGTTGGCATTTTCTATGTAGTTACACTGCTCGATTGTAACGTGGATCTAGATCACTATATATATAACTATATATATATATATATATATATATATTTAATAAAGCACAACATACCTTGAAGGTATAAGTAAAATATCTCAAAACATGAAAGAGTTTTAAATTCATTAATTAAGTTCCTCCAGCTTGACCGGTTTTGCGCCACTGTTTGTCAATCGTCTATTCCCATACTTCTTGCATCTTCGGAGACTTTTGCGCCCACCTCATTCTTGGTCTTCCCAATTTTTCTTGCCCAGGGTTTCCTATCTAGCACCATTTTGGCATTCTTTCTCTGCTCATTCTGATGACATGACCGAACCATTTGAGACGCTGTACTTTTACGTACCTTGATATGGGTGGCTCCTTATAGAGTTCTTGTAATTCTTTGTTAGTTCTTCTTCGCCATCCCTCTGCCTCTTGAATTCCTCCGAAAATTTTCCTTAAGATTTTTCTTTCCCACCTATCCAGTGCATCTTCATCCACCCTTGACATTACCCAGCTCTCATCCGTATGTTACTGTAGGACAGATAACCGTTTTGTATATTCTCAATTTCAGTTTTCTAGAGACATGTTTAGAGTTCATAATCTTGTATAAGCTTCCCATTTTCTGTTTCCTTTAGCTATTCTTGCTGTTATCTCTTGCGACTCATGTCCTTCTCCTCTATGGTCACTCCCAGGTATATAAAAGTGCTTACCCTATCAAAGCTGTATTCTTCTCCGTCGTTATTTTTTAGTCTAAGCTCATGAAATACCTCCTCGGTGTTACCCATAACCATAAATTTTGTTTTATCTTGGTTTATCACTAAACCATATATATATATATATATATATATATATATATATATATATATATATATATATATATATATATATATATATATATATATATATATATATCACTTCTTTATTGTTATAAACAAAACTTTAGATTCGAAAACTGTTTTTAAAAACTATTTTATTTTAAGTCACAACGTACAATACGATAAAGGACTGAACAGTATCAAATCTAATCTTATAATGAATTCAAATGGTTCTACAAGTGTTGAACATAGACACCTGAGAAGATAGTCGATTCCTGGACGACGGCTATGGGGTCAGCTACCGGGAGTGCTTATCTTTACTCTCTTCCTGGTAAAGCATAACGTAATTATATATATATATATATATATATATATATATATATATATATATATATATATATATATATATATATATATATATATATATATATATATATATATATATATATATATATTCCCTTTGCTACGTATACTCATTTGGTATATGAATGACTATTTTTCAGTACCATCAGTTAAACCTTTTTTCGTATTTGACGATATCAGTTTTCATAAATTGCTTAGGGCTACGCTGTATATTTTGAGGTACGAGAACTGCAGGAGGCGTATGATACAGATTGACATATTTATGTTCAAAGTCATCTCCAGCAACATCAATGCAGCTTTCTTAATTAAAAAGCTAGTCTACTTTGGGAATACTCTCAATAATATGATGAAATACTCATCGATTTCATTGGCCATGGTGAAATGTCGACCACGTAAATGTTATTTAGGTGTAAGAACAGAAAGCACACATGTCTTTTGTCATAATGATTTACTGAATTTGGGTAATATTCTTGCAGGTTTTAGGAAGCCAGGTTTATCGCAGTTTACTGAATCCGAATAGTTATCAACCTATTAGTCAATTTTCAGCGTGTTTCAAAAAATTAGAGAGACTTCTATATAAAAGACAAGAACCGATTATTGATGAAGCTTGGTCTCATTCGCAGGATGGATATAGAAGAAACTTCAATTGTTAAGATCAAATCTTACATCGCTCGTTGACTCGGGAATTCAGAGTAAATTGAAAACAGGATCTTTGAGCAGCGTATGATAGTCTGGGAAAATAGTGTGACTAAGAAATTGTATGAGGTTGTTCACGGTAGTAGAACTATTAAGCTGACCGATAGTATATTGTCTCACGTTAACTTTTAAATTATGAAAGAAGTTTCAACTGTGAATCTAAGAATTTTGAATAAGTTATTGAAACAGAGTTGTTTATTTCCTAATCTTGAGAAAACTCAGGTGTCTCTTTTCCATCTACATAATTATAAAAAGGATATACAATTGAAGGTATTTTCAAAATGATCCTCCACTGAATAATAATTGTCAAGTATCTTGGTGTAACATTGTACTCTTCATTATTCTTCAGATAACATATTGATAAACTGAATCAAAAGCTGAAAATAAGGAAAAATATTTCACAAAAACTAGCTTCGTACTGCAGCTCGTCTTCTTCACCACTGTATAGAATTGATTACCAATGGAATTATGCCCTGAGAATTTAAGTGGTATCATTAGTTGATGTCTCTCAATATAATTCTTCAACATAGTCGCAGACAATCAGCATTGAAAAATTAACTAGTAAAAGAATTATTCTCTTCCGGAATTTTTTCCAATATTCCAAGAACTCCGGAGTCCATTTGTTTGGAGATTAAAATCACAGAAACTCATCTGGCGGTTTTCGGCGCACTCCTTTCGATGCGTTAACCCTCCGAAACTAAGAGGACACTAAAATTTGTCAATAGTACATAAGAAATAGATGCAAGAAGTGATGATCAGATTATCACAATATAATCAAATGAACTTGTCATTTTCAAAATGTTCTTAGTGCAAGATCCTAACCAGATGATTTTAGTTTCAGAAGAAGAATTTAGTTTGCCTTAACTCGTTTAAGAACAGGTCAAGAACGTTGTAGTAGATTGCTTTTAAAGTCGAATTGCGTAGATAGGACAAATCACGGGTGTTGTTGTTTTCTTTTAAATCTCTCTTGCTTAATTCGAGTAAATAAATAATTAATTATTAAAACTAACAACTTTTACTAAAATATCTAGGTATTCGTGCTCCACGACAAAGCGCAACTGTCATTCCAACTCCAATCTAGAACTCTAAGATTACCTATTTACTGCGGCTTGAAAAATATTTTGGCTTTTCAATTTTTGGTATATTAGTTTCTGTTTTGGTTTATTCAGCTTTTGTGCGATATATGATACTGTGTTGTTAAGCCTTTAGCCAATAGCCAAGCCTTTTTAGTCTGTTGTGGGGTGGTTTCCAAACTGAAAATTATCGTGATAGCCGTAATATTCCTGCGTTTGCACCAGTAAACCTCTGACAGTTTTCACTTCAAACATCGTTTTGCATAGAGGGAAATATTCTTCTCGAGCAATTAAAAATCGCAACTTGATCCTACGAAGTTTACCCCTTGAAAGTAATTAAAATGCTGGTGGTAGGATTAAATTTGAATTAACCATCTCTAAGAATGATTTGAGTTTCATTTTGAAATTGCTCGACTTTTTCAACATAAGAGTTATCTTTCATTCCAGAATAACATTTACACAGAACAGTTTTTTATAGAGGTTAGAAGAAAAGTTTTCGCTATTCATAGTTTTATACATTTGTTCATTCAATGGAATTATTCAATTATCTTTCTGTGTATTTGTGAGCTATAGTAACTTTGTTTTCATCTATAAAGTTCAATTGATGCTCTGAATATTCATTTTTTAACAGCTAATTTATGTATTTGGTTAATCCTCTTGTAAATGGGATCAGCCAGAATCTCCGCCATCTTCGATTTTTAACCTATTCAAAAAATTGATCCAAATTCATTGAAATGCTACAGCACATCGTGATCGAACCAGAACACATTTTAGACTTACTATAACTGTTCTCAAACATTCCTAGATAAGCAATATTGCATACGCTCAGCAAAGACTACTTAGTAGACCTAACAGATCACTGCTAGAGAAATGAATACGGTGGAGCACCTATGGAATCGCCGATTTCACAAGCAGTAGACAACTATTTGTGACAAGCCTCGAAACAAAGGTACTTCAACAGAAAATGTATATCCCAAAGTTCTAAGCTGGTAACATGGAGAAGAAAAATTGTGTATAGAAAACCGACACTCATGAACCGATTCTTCAATAGACGATCGCATTACCATCCTGCTCAGCTGAACTCGGTGATCATGACACTCACTTATCGTTTGATGAGTCTCACCAAACAATACTCAAGAAGAACTGAAGCGGCTCACTGATAAACTCCAACGAAATGGACATTATATGAGAGAAGAAATGAGGGACGAATCCAAGCCAAGAAATTCAGCCATTCTATCAAACATCAAAGGTGGAACGACCAAAATTGGAAGAATTTTTCTTATAGAAATTGAAATCAAACCATCAATGAAAACTGTAAAACTTTAGGTAGAAATCAAAAACCTGTTAATATCGGATCTTACTTTGATGTCCCCCAATCACCTTCTACGCAATTGACATGTATCCTGACCAAATTCAATTCGACTCTTCGATATGCTGCGGTTAGAGCTTGGCCTCAAAGTGCGGCACGAGGCCTCAAACAAAATACCCTGAGACGTTGTCCTTTCGTTTCAGTGGTAATTGGCATTCCACTCTTCTGTCGAAGCATTTGAAGATGCCAGGTAATAGCGAACCGTTGTCTCAACGAGAAAATTCTTAAATAGTGGACGTGGATTGCCATTATTTCGATAGGTCTTCCTTTCCCAGGTCTCTCTTCATGACTACCAACTTTTCTCTATTTGTGGATCATTCTGGAAACAACTGATTTAGACACCCCAAGCCTTCGGTCTATTCTTGTGTAAGTCGTACCTAAGTTATCTAACATCACTGCTGCAGCACATTCTGCCGGGGTCAAATTTCGTGTTCCCCGTTGCATTATTACCAAAAATTGAAATTTCCAAGAACAAATGTTACTCGCAAAAATGGATCAACAACTGCTGTTATCAATATGTGGTGGTTTCTTGCAAAATCTCAATTGATTTCTTTTATTTCATTTCTCATGAGAAGAACATGTGCTCCAAAATAAACATCGGGTTTTGTTGGCATATATTGCCCGTAAGTAGCTTGATGAAACTTAGGTTGCTTGAATGGTATCTAGTAAGGTATTGCGTTTTCTGGATATTTATTGATTTCAATTTCTGTCATGGGACTTTTCACAATTTCATTACAATGGTGTTTTTATCGTTTTTACAAATTTTCAACTTGTTGGGAATGTATGTAAGGGCAACCTTATTTTTTCGCTGAATTGATCCGACTTTTATGTACATTCTTGATACTCATATAATATAACCTAATATTAACACTTGAGGTTGAAAACTGATGGACGTTTGCGGACCAAAGTTAATTAGAAACTTTAACCATAGTATTAACTGAAAAACTAGTCAATGCCGTAGGTAGAATTTATTTAAGAACATCCTGTATACAAGGTGCTATAATAAATGCTATCGAAGAAAACACATGTGTCTGCACATAAGTCTACTAACGCTCAAAAATTTTGACTAAGGTCAAGAATATTATTACAATTGCAAGAACGTACATGAAGAAGATTTCAAGCATGTACTTCATTGACACACAGGAATTTCCTTTTTCAATTGATGGAAAATATTCACTCGATCTAATTGAGCAAGGTACCATTTGAATAACAATTCGATTTCCTTTTATAGCAGATGTATCTCAAAAGCCCTTATCGTTATGATTATAAGGAAGTAAGGAAGGTGAGTTTGGTCAAGGAGGAAATGAAAATCGAAAGAAATGTCCGCCTTAAAACAACATATTGCAGCAAATTTCTTGTTTTTTTTTGACAAGAATTAACTCTGTTGGATTTGCCACCCTAATCAGTTAAGGCATATATTGTTCAAATGCCACTTACTACCATCCTTGTCGACGATGATATTAGTTGGCAGACTCAAACTTAACCTCTCTGCGAGAGATTATACAACCATTCTCTTCAATAAAAGATGCACATATGCAAATAATCGAATTCACGAGAAATCACTCAAAAATCTTATTTTTTTAATGTGGAATGCTAAGTGAAAGCATATCAGAAAGAAAACAAACCCTAATGAATTTTATATTTTCGGGGCTGTCCTAATGGTTTGACGAATTGAACATAAGCAGGAACTAAAGTGAAACTTCGTTCGCATATTTATACAGAGCAGAGCATAATGTATTTGTGAAACGAATGTTTTAGGAGGGTTATTTTTGAGAACGAATTTTATGCGTCTGATATAATCCTGATTTAGTCAATTTAAAGTATTCAAAGCGTGATTATATTAGAAAATATATGATTAAAATTTATCTTAATGGATCCTCTGGAATAGATTAAAATGGACTTCTGAATTTTCTCGACAGCTGACAATATTTGCGTAAGAATCAGTGAAATTAGAGCGACCTATTCATAGACATGACGTCATCATGTCTGTTTTCGTGAGATTTGAGATTTTTGGGGAAGAATTACAATCTTAGCGTAATCATAGGAGAAATCAATATAAACTCTTATCGAAAACACATATAGATATACAGGGGAGTTTTCATCTCAATTTTTGGTAGATTCCTTATTCCGTAAAGATTGGAGAAATTTGCCGTAACACGTCGAATCATTTCGTTTGGAGGACACCTTTTGAAGTATATTTGAGGCTTTAATAACCAACCCCCTAAGAAGGGACTCAACCCCACACAAAAGGGAAAAGGCAAAGGGGTAGAGCGATACCTCATTGGAAGACTCTTCGAAGCCTTCTTACAACAGTGTATGAAAAAAGTAATGTCCACGAATCTTCTCAACAAAATATAATTTTTTATCTCGAATGAGACACCTTGAATATTTCGACTATTTTCAAGACAATGTTTGTTTGTTTTTCCTTCAACGTGCTCTATTTCTGCCTTTCGGCTAATGACACGCCGGGGAATTCTGCCACCTCACTAACCCGGGAATTTTGCCAAACCCCTCTCGTGTCGAGGGAACGGATCATTAATGTCCAACACATCTCTGTTAGACAGGACCGACGGCTCTTTATGTTCTCCGAAAGATGGACACTCACGCGATTCCCAGAATCCGAAAAATCGCACCGACTTTGTGGGGATTGAACCCAGATAAGACGAGCATCATATCCTCTACGTCACCGAGCCGGTTTTCAAAACAATAGAGTAATGAGAGAACTAACCTAACCTTACCAGTAAATTTACTCTCACCTTGAGGTTTCAGACGATAAGAAAAGTCGATTTTGTTGTAATATCTGTTGAAAACCGCTTTTTACAAACTACAGCAATCTTGAGAAGATCTTGTTATTTTATTTCAGTTTATTTCCATTTGATCAGAAAACATCTCCCAAACTATGTGTCAAAAAAAATATCAATGAAAACATTTGTTTTAAATTAATTTTTTAATCTTAGAAGCAAGCTATTTTTCTGGTGATTCATATGTTCGATGCATTGTAAATCAATCATTGAGTCAATGGTTTGCTGATGTGGTTAAAAGATTAAAAACAATTATGGTGTACATATAAAAGACTGTCCAGATATTGAGCCTTTATCACTAAAATCAAAGTTCTGCCCGTGTGGCTGCAAGGTATTTATCCAAATCCATCTTGAACGTAACGTTCGCCATAAGTACATATTGGAATGGATATCAAAATTTATCGAGACTGGTTCAGTTATTAATAAAAAGGCGCCCGTTGGAATTGTGAATGACGAATTATCAGCTGTGGTGGTATTGCTATATGTCCAACTAATGCCAAACACGTTTTAAGAATTTTACATAAATGCAAGTTCCATCCGTACAAAATTAAATTATTGCATGAATTAAATGATAATGATTAGATCGAAGATAAGAGTTTTGCGAAAAAATGGCCGAGTGTATATAAACAATAACTCAAATTTTTGTGCGGCGTTTGCTTTTTTGGCTCATAAACTTTTTCACTTCATAGTATATTTATAGATTTTGGAAACAAATCCGGATGTATTTCGACACAGTCAATATCTAGAAATACTTTATGTTTGGGTGGGAATTTTGGGAGACTACCTTATTGGACCTGTTATTATTCCTGTTAATTTAAACAGCGGAATTTATTTCAGTATGCTGGAAAATGCGATCAATCCATTGATTAGAGAAAAACTAGAGAACGATCCCCTACCACTTGCATTTCCAATGAGACCTCCATTCCCAAAATCCTGGTCGTTGTCCTTGTAGTGGGCTACCCGATCTCCTGACCTGAACCCTCTAGACTTCATCTCACAGGGAAATTTTTTGTCAGTCGATAGAATTTGGAATATCAAGGCCAGCTAGTTTTAGATTAGTGTCGTCTAATAACTCCAAATATAGTGAACCAATGCAGAGACGGATTGTATAGAAAGTAAATGGAAATTTGAATATTTGATCTGAACACTAAAAAACACTGTACACCACTACACCAAAACCATATTTCGAATACTCGACGCGCGTTTCGCGAACTGAGTTCGCATCCTCAGGAGATGATGGTACACTAAATCTATTTCTACATGGCTCTATAATGTTTACTTAATCTATCCCTGCTAGACGCGTTTGACAAATGGAGCATCCTGATTGGTCGAAGGCGCTAGTAGCACGGATAGATTGAGTATGAATTATAGAGCCATGTAGAAATAAATTTAGTGTATTATCATCTCCTGATGATGCCAATTTAGTTGGCGAAACGCGCGTCGAGTATTCGAAATAAAGTTTTGGTGTAGTGGTGTACAGTGTTTTTTAGTGTTATTCAAAGCCAAAGGTTCCAGTCTCCAACTTAAATTTGATCTGAACTCAATGTACTTTAAGCAATAAAATATTTCGAAGATTTTGTAGTTTGTAAAATGGGCTTTCAAAAAATATAACCTCTAGTTCACTGAATTTAATGGTTAATGCACGAAGGCACTAACTGCCCTCGATAAGCAAATGTGCGTTAAAATATCAACAACAAAATCATTCGACAAATTGGGGCAAATTTTTCAAATCACTACGGGATAAATATTCAGGGTGTATAATCTCAACAAAAAGAAATTTTTTTGAGATCAATGAAGATGTTCACTCAGATTTTTGCTATTTTTCAGTTATACTATGAAATTCAATCATCATTTTCTAATGAACAGAATTTGAAATTATATTTTACTCTAACTATTGACGATACCGTTACGGAGCAAAGTTTCTTAGTTAGTTACTGACTTGTTGAAGCAAACAGTCCCTATAGGAACCGAGATTTGAGGGTACGATGTGAATATGGATACGAGAGTTCTGAACTGCAGACGAAAGTTATCTCAGATAACATTTTGCTTGCGCTGCATGATTTCTAACACATTATAGACGTTCTTCAATGTAGAAAAAATCCAAAGTTAAAATTAAAACTTATTTTGTCTATAGCGGAGCAATGAACACTTTATAAACAAAAGTTATGACTAACCTGGAGAAGATTCCTATTACAGTTAAGGATACTTCAAAAGATTATGTGGAAGATTACACCCACCCCGGCCAGATAATATCACCAAAAGACCTTATGATGGAACATATACATAACAGGACCGCTTCAGCATGGAGAAGATGCTGGTCTCTGAAATAGGTCATGAAAAACACGGATGCTAATGCCAAAGGAAGAATATTTGACTCATGCATTTAACCTATCATAACAGAGTGGAACGAAGCTTTCTCAACATCAAAATCAAAGGTAAAGTAAATCTTAACAGTATGAGAAGCCAGAGTAAATAGCAGATTCTACTCATAACGGTAGGTAGTTCAAATTGAAATGGACAGGCCATATGCTGAGGACCATGAACGATAGAAGGTCGAAGGATGTAACAGTGTGATATGCGAAGCAACACAAAAGGAAGAAAGTAAAACAGCGTGGTAGATAGTAGTACCATTTGAGAATGATATCTGACATTACATGGAGAAAGCAAGCACAAAACCGTACTCTATGGAAAAGTCTAGGAGAAATCAATATGGAAAGACAATCTTTCATGTTTTGGTGTCAAATCATCAAACAATTAATTTTATGTTTCGAAAATGGCTCCGGAGCCTCAGCAGTACTTCTGCATTATCAGCCCATTTCAGACAAATTCAATGGCTCATTCATAACCTGCTTAGATTGAGTTGAAGCTCATTGAGCAACGGCTCAATGTGATAGACCTACTAATAAGTAGCACTGCATACCATCCATAGTGTAACTTACACAGTTAATGTATCTGGTAGGCATTGTTTGCAGCATATTCTTTTCTCATTTAGAAAATGATATTGAAAACATGATGTAAGGAAACGTTTTGTTCTTGTTTCTTGTGTAAAAATGAGAGGTGTAAGAATAAGAACTCGAGTTAACAAAATTGAATAATTTTAAACATTCGCAATAGACAGAGTTTTGACATGAAAGAATGTTATATGTGTGTGTAATTAACTGCATCGACATAAATATATTTGAATCAGTTTCCTGAAAGACACTTGCCCAATAACTCTTTTTTTCCAATGGTTGAAAGAAAGTCTGATCGATAGTGGTTCGTTCAAAAAGGCTAAGAAAAAAAAAAGTTAAGAGATAAACAAAAAGCAACAAACGCTTCAACGGATAAACCTTCCATTTCGAGAAGATAAATGAAGGCAAAACCTGAAGTTTGAGGACATCGTCTGCTCTGTATTCTAAAAGAAAGCAAGTTCGTGCCCTACAGAATGCAAATATAACTTTATTAGCAGCCAGGAGATCTCATTGGCCAACTCAATTTTTGCAAATGTCTTAAAAAAAATTTCTTCTACGCCCAGACTTTTATGGGGAATCATATGGACCAATGAAGCCCGCATCACCAGTGATGAGATATTTGATCGACATAATGAGCTTTTACGGTCTGATGCAAATTTTAGCTCCATATTGATGTGCTGTATCAAGGAGGAAATGTGTGGTGTGCTCTGGAAGACAATCGTTTTTTAGTTTTCGAAGAAAAGAAAACCTGAATGATGGTTGCTATGAAGAAATTAACAATAATAATATATTCGAGGATTTCTCGAAGAACTGCCTCTGGCACAAAGAACGAATACTTTTTTTCAACGCGATGATGACCGTCTCCACCAAACAATCTGACCTGTTAAATATGACTCATGAGGGAAAACCTATAATTGAATGGGAACTAGAGGTCCAGTGCGATAGCCACCTAATTTCCCTGAGTTGGCACCACTAGACTTTTTCTTTTGAGTTGTATTGGTTTACTCTTATCAATCAAAATTTAGAACACTTGAAACAGAATTTCTGGGAATACTTTGCTTCTGTTTGCAATATCCATTTCTCGGTGATGTAATTCATGTATTGAAAACAATGGGCTCACCTTCGAATATTTGCGATAAAATTAATTTTTTCCTCGTTCAAGACCAGTAGAATTTCTTCTTTTGTCTGTTGAAGAATTTCGTAAAGAAGTTTTATGTTTCCGTTTGCCAGAAGTTTATTGTTATTCATCTTTTTTTTTTCAATATCATATACTTCCTTTACATGCATTTTTTTTATCGTTCTGAATAGAATTTTGTCAATGAAACCTTCATAGGATTATACTGATATTGGTATGGTACCTAAGAAAAGGAAATTTCGCGTTTCAGAAGAAGTTTTCTCATCTGTAATTTTGTATTCACAGATGATCAAACAGAAACAATCATGGTCTTCGACATTAACTAAAAAATCTGTAATTTTAAGCCGAATTACTGAAATTGGGGCAATTTCCTAGAAATGGGTGGTTTATTCAAAAATTGACTAAACATATTACATACTTTCGAAAAGGAAAAGATATTATGTCCAACAATGGCAAAAACCATGTTCGCCACTGAGCCGAAATCTGTTTTTTTTTCTTCGAAACCGAATTCTACTCAAAGAGATTGTAGAATGCCTAGAATGTCTAACTCATTTTGTGTAACTTTGATAGTTACCGTGATCACCGCTATGACGATTTTTCCACAATCCTAGAAAATTTGAATAACTCACAAATTGGAAAAATTGTTGCAGAACGAAAGTTGTCTCTGAAAAAGAGATCTATAGAAATGCAGCATTTTTACCTAACAATAATATTTCAAGTAGTTGCCGTAATGAAACATCAAAATTGCTCACCATGTATTTCAAGAAACTTTCAATCAGAATCTCCATAAGCAAAAGCTTCTAATAATGGAAATTTTTGATGAAAAATTTCTACAAAAATTCTAAGAAGTTAGAGGAATGAATTAAATGATCCAGTGGCTCGTATTAATTCTATTCGAATCATATTTATGACAAAAGCCTCCTTTCCAGACAACTCTTATACAAACACCATCGGTTTGTTTCCTTTATCTAGGGGCGCATTTAGTGCAATCGGTGTTTGAAGTTTTTTTATGTAGGAAACGAAAATAATTAGGAGTTTCAAATGAAAGGGTATAGTTATGCTCTGTCATTTGCAAAAGCGAAATTAACTCAACCTGGACAACAAATTATTTTAGTTTTTCAGCATAGCCTATAAGTTCTCATTCAACATGGGATAGATCATACTGAAATGATTATTTTGAATTCCTGTAGGTTCCGTTTTGTTCAAAAGGTATCGTTGGTCGACGAAGGAATCGGGTCGAGTGTCATATGCAACAACGAATAATTATCTCCTTCTGTTACTCCAAACATGCGAGTATACAGTAACAGATTCAACCTCCTTCCACTTCAAGGATTCGTATCCAATTTTAACATCTTGAAAACTGTTAGTCAGTTTTGTGAACTTCATTTCTAATAACGATAACGCACTAGAGTTAAGGCGGACTACTTTACTAATGAAGTAATCCGAAAACTCAATTTGGTTCCACCAAATTGCAGTTTAATGCTTCGGTTTTGATTAATACCTCATGATTTTAATTTTATCTATTTTGTTAATTCCTTCAACGCCTCTCGACTAATCACTTAAATATAGTCGTATTTGGCTTATGAGTTTGGAGACAATTTCCTAAGCACATTTAATATTAATTTACTTCATCTCTGAATATATTCGAAGTTCGCCGTACTTTGTAACGTTTTTCTCAAGGACAAAAACGTTTTTGGGATTCAATTAACTGATAGAACTTCATATCTAGAAAGCTATATCAATTTATCTGAATTTTATTTGGATATCTTATATCTGCATATCATTCATATTTCGAATTTTGAAATTTTACAATTCAAAGATTTAATTAAATGGAAGTTTGCCGCTCACTATACAATCATTATAAACAGGTTAAAAATTTTCGATACCAAAAAGCTATTTAAACTCAAAAGTTTACATTTTAATCAAACATCATAATTGCGCATCTTCTTGGCCAGTTGATAATTAGACTATCCAAATTCTCGTGACGTATATCAGGTGTTCCTCGAAAAGCGCCGCTAACCATTGTTCCTACAATTGTTGATCAATTTCAATGAAACAAAGACCAAATTGCATCTTGAATGATAGTCTGGCGGCCTGAAACATTTTTCATTGAATCCTGCCTCATATTTCTTAAATGCTTATTTTTTTTTATTGATTAGTAATTCAATTGTGAGTACCTTTTGCAAAAAAGAATACAGGAAAAAATGAATTATCGAAAATTTATTTAAAGAAAACTCATATTTCCTATTCATCATGTAATAACAAGATTCTAAGCAATCGGATAAAATGGATGTCATTCGCAATCATTAACGGCACGCTATGCCAGATTAGGTTAGATCCGCTAATTTTCGTTATTGTCTCGTTTCGAGTCTTTTTCACGAAGAGATAATAAGTATAGAAGACGAAAATTAAGGGATTAGTGATATGACGCAAGTTAAATTTCAATCTATCAAAAATAGTGCTCGAGCATTTCAACCCTTTCATGAATGATTTCCTGATCGTGATGCACCAGAGCGCTGCAAGTTTTCAATACTCGAAAAACAGAAAGTGTTTTAATGAACCGAAAACTTGGAAATAGAAAAAGTCAACTTATTTCACAAAATTCTTCATTAAATTTCTTGAAAATACCTTCCATGCTGTTGAATACACAATTTGCGTCTCCTGAATATGGCACGTGTTGCGTTCGGAACGTCATGTGTAGGAATTTCTAGACAAGTAGTTCATATTATCTCTCACAACAGATCCAAATTTTCTGGTGAAGTACGGTAAACTCTATTGTGTAGGTACCTTCAGAGCCAAAAAACAGGACTCGAACTTGGGCAGTGGGTTGGCCATCTAACAGGACAATTTGTTCCAATCCATTGATAAACAAAATTATTGTTCAGCAAGTTCACATTCAAAGATTGTTGTGAAAAGTACAGTCATCAGACCTAATGATGGTTCTGAAAAAAGAATAATCTGAATACATTCAGTAAAAAAATCAGAAACTCAAGGTGCCTGACTTTGTCATGTTCTTCGAGAGCTTGAACTTTTCAAAAAACATGAGGCTTGTATTTATGTTTTCGTAAAGTAAATTGAACAGTCGTGCCGATTTCTACAGAAATTTGTGGAGAAGATGTTTCTGCATTCGTTTTTTCAATCAACAAGACATTCTATTGGGTTTCCTAATCGACTTTTCTTTCGAGAGTCTTCGCAAGAAATTTTTATTCATGGTCAAAATTCGCTAAATCGGGTTTTTTTGATTTATCAGCGACATGGTTAATTTTATGACAGAAATACTTAGATCAAAAAAACTTTTAGATCATGTACTTTACTATAAAAATTGCCTTCCTACATTCTTCCAGAACATCAACAATTTCTGAGAAACAGCGATTCTAGAATTCACTGCAAATTGCAAAAGCCTTCGAAGGTATATAAACTTTACTCTAAAAACTCTGACCCATAATGAAATTTGATCTCTTGCTTTCGTATATGGAGAACCAAAACCTTACTTGTATAGACAAGTTATTCACTAATATTTTTCAAAACTTACAAGTAAGAAAAAGCGTGTGCAATTAGCTTGTATTTCTTCAACCGTGGCTTTTGCTCGCTAGCATTTTATTGTGCATACTTTCAGGTTCAAGTGTGGCTTGGTAAACAACTTGACGTTGAAGAATAAGGTTGAAAGTTAATTAACAACGTTGAAGCAAACTATACACTACTTCCATCTGCACTAGAAAACCTCCTCAATACTATTTTTTTGCGAATGCGAAAAGCGGTGTAATTGGAAATGTGGCTGCAAAAAAGTAGACTTATCAAACCTACTACATGCACCACTTTTCGAGTCCAATCGTGTTGAAATATTGAATCTGCAACGACAGAACCAATCGGGAAAACTAATTTGAACAAACACGCTAAGTACACTACCTCATTAAAGTCGTAAAAATTTGTGCTCATTGAAGAGAATACAACTGAGGTCAATTACAGAATCGATTTTTTCTCAGAAATAATAAATCTAATGAAAAATGTATGGGAGACAATTTTTATAGGTCTTATTACAATCGCGTTTTTTTTTATGCGCGCTTCCCAGCAATAGGCGAACCTGTTACACCACATGAGTGGGCGCCTGGAAAGAATTGAGGTGTCTGTTTACTCGCTTCATGAAGAGCGCCAAATTATAGGATGTTGGGAAGATGTTGAACGTAAGCGAATCCACAGCTCATCGGCCCTGTAAACGAAGGAATTCTTATAAACATGAGTTTTCCCGGAACAAGTTCTTTCAGCTGCTTGGAGCATCTTCCGTGGAAGTATCTGTAAAACAGAGAAAGGCCAGCAAATTGTCTTCTGAGAGCCAGCGGTTGGAGATCGCGGGTGATCTCCGGGTGGTCGATGAGGCGCTCATACCGTTTTTGCACACTATCCAAAATCCGCAACGAATGTTTGGGCGCAGATACCCATACATGGGAAGAATATTCCAAAGCAGGTCGAATTGGCGACTTAAAGAGAACTAACGGCTGAGATGACATGAAGTATCGGTTGGCTCTGAAAAGAAAACTAAGTTTAGCTGTTAGGTTAGTTCACCGTTATTCCTAGAAGGTGCATCGAATCTTTGGATGCAATTTTTTGGCCTTGCGTCATTAAAAGATGTTCTCCAGCGGGGACCTTTCTAGAAAACGTAGTTGCTTGCGTCTTGCTCGCGTTGAAGCTCACCAGGTTCATCTGAGCCCCCTCAGATATCCTCCGTAAGTCAGAGTTTAAGTTATGGATTTGTTGACATCTCTGACGCTGGGATTACGCTGCTTTAATCAGCCGCAGACTTCTGAAAGACGAAACCAGGGTACAATCGTCTACAAAACCAAAGATATTGTTCTCTGTAGATGATAGAACATCATTTATCTTTATGATATTTTTATTTATGTTATACCATCGACTACAACTCTTACTCATCGATTTGAAAGAAAGCTACTTATCCAACCCCGCAATTTTTCGAAAAGCCCATATGCATCAAGTTTATTCAACAATAAACAAACCCTATCGAAGGTTTTAGAGATGTCGAGGGATATTGATCTAGATTCCCCATGCTTTTCGATCGTTGATGTACAAACATGAGTGACGTAGGCGAGCAGATTTCCTGTCGATCTTTGCCTGTGAAAACCATACTGACAGTCGTTAATAATTCTCTGCAACTCAAGATATTTGATGAGTTCATCATTTATGACTATCTATATCACTTTGGATATAATGGGAAGAAGTGCAACAGGGTGCTAGTTTTGGGGTAAGGAGTTCTCTACTTTCTTTGGGATCGGTTGAATTCTCACTATTTTCTGGCTTTCATAAGAAATCTGAAACAGACGGTTAAGAATGGGTGCCAGTTCGGGAGCACACTGGCTCAGGACGATTGGCGGTATTTCGTTTAGACCAACTGCCTTCTTGCAACTCAGCTGCTCGAGAGCCCGTCTCACAGTGCGGACTCTGAACTTGATTTCTGCCATGGCAGAATTTGTAGGTGAAATGTTGGATGGTATTACGTTAGATGAATCTAGCACAGAATTCTTTGAGAACAATAGTGCAGAGAGATCGGCTTTCTCTTTCGGAGATGATGCTGTACTGTCGTCCTCTCTCACAAGAAGCGGAAACACAGATTTGCAGAAATTGGCACTGACAGTCTTCGCCATAGACCAGAATTGCCTAGTCTCGCTTGCCTGTTCAAAGAATTTATTAGTTACCCTTCCGTTGAAATTGGCCTTTGCTCTTGCAGTTGTCAGGTTGCAAACGTTCCGTATTCATACGAAGGTTGTTCTTGTTTCCTCTGTTGGATTTATCTTCCATGATCTGAAAGCTCTGCACTTGGCTGCAGAGGCTCTTTCGCAGTCTTTGTTCAACCATGGCTTTTGTGCTGTCGTTCTTTTCATGAAATGAGAGATGTAGAGATTCATTCCTGCATAAATGATTTCTGTAACAGATTCAGTGCACACATTGATGTCAGGATCTGAAAAGCAAACATCACTGAATGGAAATAACGAAAAGAATTCACGCAGCTTATCTCAATTAATACGGTTATAGTGCCAAATACGTCTGGGTGGCTTAGGTTCTTGGTTTAGCGCAGCACAATGGTTCCAGTAGCAGATATAAAGTTGTGATCTGAGTTGCCAAGCGGTGCTGAGACCTCCACTTCAAAATAATCTGAATCTGAAATCAAAAAGAGATCCAAGGTGTTCGGGAAGTCGGTTGGATGATCAGGTATTCTTGCCGATTCATCAACTAGCTGCGTTAGATTATGGCTGATTGCGAAAGTTTCAGCTTGTCTTTCCGCTTCATCTGTTTTTTTGGAGTGGCGGAGCCAGTTGGTGTTGTGAACGTTGAAGTCACCCAGTACAATGACCTCAGCTGCCGGATGATGTGCCTGAATCCAATCCACCTTATAACCTAGATACTGAAACAGTCTCGGGAAGTGAATATCGTTAGGCGAGCGATATAGTTAGCATAAGAACAGTGTTTTATCCTGTAAACAGATTTTAAACCACGCAGGGTCGAAGGCGCGTCCTCCATCGTGTCCTCTCTGTGGCATGCAACATCCGATCTGGCGAAAACACATTGGCCCACTTTGAACCTAAATCTCGTTTGTACCTTATACCCATTGAAACGTGAATACGTTGTGTCGGTTGTTTGACTCATTTGGGTTGCTGTTAGGGCCAGCACATGGTGTTGTGCGTTTTGCAGATGCTGGTGGACTTCTTCGACATCAACGTTGTCTTACCCCAGTCCTCTGATGTTGCAGAACTCTATCAAGAGTTTGCTTTCTTTTCTAGAACGTGAATGAATAAGTGAATTCGCCGGAGGAGTGCTGGACTTACCCGCATCATGAACCCCTCGAGGCAGTCCCCCCCGGAGATCCGAATGGGAGACTATTTTAACTCCGGATGATTTTGTCCCAGAAGTGCTCATCATGCTTCGTTGCCAATCCTTCCCACTCTGAAAACCGGACCATCCGCCAGTTCCCGAAACTCAGTCACAGGTGACCAATTCACGGGACCTATAGCTGGATGTGGTGGTATCACACCGGATGACGAGGGTGAGGCCGCCTGTCTACAACGTCCATACAAATTTTCAGGCTGTGGGGATTTCATTTGATAGTTCTGCTTTCATCGGTGAAAGTACCGACTTCGGTTGTTAATGTTTAACTAGTTGGTGTAGTAGCTGTTCATTTTCTGGGGCACCTCTCACAAATGAACTTTACAAAATTACGCTATGAAAGTATCTGTATATTGTTTATCTTCATAAAAATGCATAAATGTCTATGAAGAAAAAATTTGGACCAATTATTAAAAACATTTTCTCATGTTTTTTTACCCGAAAATTTTTCTTTAGTTCAAACATTCACCAACTTGTTGGAGAATAAATCGAAAATAGTTCTCAAACAGAACTTAATCCTTTCAAGTGTTCAGTTGAACACAAATGAATCGCTGATATTTTTATCCATTATAGAAAAATAAATGTATTCGGAGTTGAGATACCTTTTTTTCGACAAATTCCTGTAGCCACCGTTTTGATGCTACAGGTTTTACTCTTGAATCATCATAGTCAAAAAAACGAACGAAGTACTTCGTTTCTTTAATATTAAGCAGTACTAAGTACGGAAGTTTTAGACGATGGAGTGGAGGAAACCGAATTTTCCGTCTCGATAAGCTGAATTCGAATGCTTATTATCGTTCATGCACGACAAAATTATAGTATCTTATCTTCTACTTGACGTATAAAAATTCGTATGTACTGCAAATGGGGTAGCTGAGCGAGAGAAAAACGATAACCATAGACAACTATGAGAATATCCCTGAAGTTTGCATATGCATTTCTTTTTGTTTTCATTTGTCGGTTGATTAACTTTTATTTTTGTTTTAAGGAATATAAGGTTAGCATTAATAATTGCTTGTTCATCTTAGTAAATTAAAATTCTAGATACCTAAGTAGATTAGTGTGGCGAATAAAGGAACGTGTAAATAGTATTCTAACGAATTATCCATTACAAAATTTATAACATCAATCTCATGTATATTACATACGCATAAATTACAAGACAAGAAATGTGAATCGAATCTGTTCACTAGTATTTTGAAATTTCACAAATTAGTAAGAAGAAAGTATTGTGGTTATAATTAATACTCAAAATGCTGATAAAAACTAGAAAAATGAAAGCTAATCGGATGAACATGAATCCAAGAAAATGAAAATAGAAAATTAATTTTAAAATTACAGAAAAAGGAGACTGTTTCATCATATTTTACCATTATAATATTTTTGTATAAATGTCATAATAAATAATACATTCTGAATATCATAACAACTTACCTCGCTTCTTTATACTCATTTAGTAATATACCTAAAATGATTTTTCACCAATATGGAGCAAATTTTAATATTAAATAAAGTGCATATGAAAATTTAACTGACTTTCACATAATTTGCCTCATGAAGAGCTCAAAAGCATGGCAATCATCTTCTCTCGTTCAGCAACTCCATTCAAAGTACAAAAAAAGTTAAAAAATGTCAACCATTCATCAGTGCCATAGACTTTACGTTGAAACTAAAATTTAAATTTAAAATTTAAAAATGAAGTGATTTTTTTTCTGGTATTAAAAGAAAATAAGCCCTAGATGATTATGTCACGATCCCTCTTCGATTAAAATCAGGAAATTTTCACGCTTCCTTTTCAAAAATTTCTTGGAAACTGAAAAATAATTCGTGAAATTTGCGTAGTCATTTTTCTTACCACGAGCTTCATTTCTGTGAAATTCCGAATGGATTCATTTAAATTCGATTGAGATAAAGAAAACATAACGAAGTGCGATTTCTACCGGTGCTTTTGAAATATCTCGATGATTTATACCTAGATCAAAATCTAAATAACATGCATCGAAAGATATATTTACTATCAACCACTTTCTCATTCGCCTTTCTTCGATTGCAGTTGTACCTTTTGCTTGTTTTGTTTTTTGTTGGTTGTGAACTTTGCGAAGTTTTTTCGGCAGTTTTGCCAATTACTTCTCAGTTGATTAGAACAGAAACTCTCATTATCTTTTTTCTCATATCATCATATATTTGGTTCTCGGGTAGGTAAATTTATATGACTTCATTCCTATTAATTGGACTATAATTCCACTTGTCTGCACGATGAAAGTGAATTCCAGAATATTGAATAAAGCTCTAGTACAAACACATTGAAATAAAACGATTATTTCGAAAAGAACGAAATTCATATTGATGAATGCAAATTTACTGCTTTTTGAATGAATGTTGCATTGAAATAAATATATCGAAAATGAAAATAATTACTCGATTCTGGAAAAGAAAAGGATCGGCAAATATTCTTTAACATTCAAATGGACTCATTTCAAGTCCTTGGAATTTAGAAATTTTGTTTATCTACTCGACAAACTCAACTTATAGTGATTTGAAATAAATTGCCAAATTAAAATGGGGCGAATGAACATTCCAATTCATAGTCTGTCAATGCGGTGTGAACAGATCTAATAATCAGAGTGAAAAATGTTCGAGAAGTTGGGAAAAGTTTCTGAAGGCACAAGAAACTTTCGTTGAAATTGAGTTGCCTAATGTCATAGAAGTTCTCGTTGCAATGAATCTCATACGGCATACGCAATACCCTTCGGGGGCATCTCTTGTTTTCGTACAAGTTTTAATGAAGACGGTTTAAATAATAGAAGGAGATAAAAGGATTTCCAATGAGAATTCGCATGCAGAATAACGGGAAACTGCTACTAATATAATCCACAGATCAAACTCTCAACTAATTATCAACTGATCGAGTCTCTCAATATCCGTACGAAGTTCGACAAAAATACATATTGGAGTCTGAGAATGACTATTCCTTTTTTGTATTGATCATTATTCAATAGAATATATACGGACGCATTTGAATTCATTTTCAGTTTGAGAGTAGAGTAGAAATCTATCAATATAAGAGTAACATAACTACTCAAAGTAGTAAATCAGAAAGGTCTATTCTGCAAAACCGTACTCTATTTTAACTGGATGCACAGATTACGCCGTTTTTCTTGGTCATAGCGGAAAAGGCTGATGCTGAATTTTTGATTCGACTAGTATCGTTTTAACCCCTTTCCACCTTTTTGGACCACATTTGATCTAAACCACATTTTAATAACTAATTCTAATGATTTTCATTGTATTCGCAGTTTTCGGCATGACAGACCTAAAATTCCATATAAAAAGCTATTGATGCCACCTGTGTGCTCCGTAACTTCATTCAATTAAGAGTTGGCCGGGCGCGAATTGTCCAGTTTCATTACGAGTGTGATTTGCGTATTTCTAGAAAAATTGTGGTCGCCCCAATTTCGCGTGGAAAAGTACGTTTTTTTATAGAAAACACCTTAGTTTATCATAAGCAGCTAAGGTTTTCTTTATTTTCTTATAACTCAGATCAAACGATTAATTCAAGTATGGTCCAAATTTTGACCCACATGCATTAGTATAAATTCAACTGTTGGTGTAATTGCTACATTAGGCATTAAAATAATGGTGATATATCGTGGTAACACAACGACGATTTATCTGATGATCCAAACAAAGCAAGCTTGATGAGAAATCGACTACCAATAATACTACCTAAAAGAGAGGAATCCGAATCGAATCCAGAAGAACACGTGCCATTATCGAAGGTTCCCAGTATAGATTCACAGGCTTTAAATACCACCAAACATAGATATAGAAATGGTTCTCCGACAAAACAGAAACGAATATTGGGCTTTCTGGCAGTATGAACGTACCTGGTCATATAATGCCATATCATCAAAGGAACAGAATAATTTGTTGTATATTTAGCTGCCTTCAAATGGGGACTACTGGATTTCAGTATTGCGGCATCCTAAATGAACTTGGTAATCTCCTGTAACCGTTTTGAAAAGATGAACCGCTTTTTACATTTCAACAACCATTCCAGGCAAATTGTCAAAAGGAAGGCTGACTCTGCTCCTCCTAATAAACTCAAACCATTTCTCATCCAAGTAAGAGATCGCTCATTGACTTAATCTAGAGAACAACATATGACTGTCGATGAACAGATTATTCCACCTTAAATTCGCTAATCCATGAAATTATACATCTCTAAAAAACCTCACGAATGGGATTGTGAAAACTTCGTTTTGAGTTTTATATTATACAGAACTAGTCATGTTCCACAGATTTTAGATTATGATTGACCGAATATCAGCACTCTAAACAATGTTGTAGTCCAGTTGAAAAAGCCATTCCCGAAAACTACAGACTATTCTTTGATAACTGATGAAGATGTGTCTCACTTTTAATTTACTTGACAAAACAGGCTACCTGCCACTTGGCACAATCGGAACTGATCGCGTTCTCGGGTACAATGGTTCACTTGAAAAAGAGTTGAAGAAGAGAGAAGGTGTGATAGTTCAAAAGCTAACAACTACTAAAAATATTAACATATCTCTAACGACATGCTATGATAACTGAGTTGTAAATTTGGCATCTATTCACTTAGGAAGGAAATCTAACTTATAACAGAAGTATGACGGTGTAATTAAGAAGAAGAAGTATACCAGGCTGTCGCTCATCCAAAGGCTGTATTCCAATACAGTAGTAATACGGGGATGTGGATCTATTAGAGCCACTCTTGCGATACTACAGGATTCAAATCAGATTTCGCAACTTTAACCATCTTATGGACATGACGATAGTAAACGCGGTGCTCCTATATAGACTTAGAAATGCTAATGCCAATGCATGATTATGGTATTTCAAGGTAGTTGTGGCTGAAGCTGTGACCATGTCCAAGAACCCAGTACGTTTGCAGAACATGGACGAGCCCACTTCCAATCTTCTTGAAAATGCGATACAAAGAAAAAAATTTCAAGGAGCTATTGCATTAATGCCATCTTAGAGCGTACGTTTTCAACCAAATACTTGCCGGATTGGAATACAGATGTGCCAGACTGTACTGGTAGATCCTGATGACAATATAACCAGAAAACCTGATTTCTGTTATTACATACAATTCAATTCGAACGATTGAAAATTTACAGTGATTTATGTATAATGTGCCACATTTGGATCAGAGTAGAAAACCTAATTTTCTCAAAATTTTCGAAAATATTGAAGTTTCCTGAGATACGTGTCTCTTTATTCATTCTTCTAAACAACATATTTCTTGCGCAGTAAAATGAAAATTCATGGCATTGAAGTATGAAGGTTGATTTGGAGCATTTAAAACTACGAGAAAAATACCAAAAAATGATGCAAATAATAAATAATTATAATAAGTGCTCAAAATTACCCCGACGGATTTATATGATGATATTTACAGTTTTCGGACTCTCTCCTAACATTTCAGAAATTTCAGGTATCAGAAGTCTACATTCAGTGACGACAAAGTTTGTGTCTGTTGAGAGTTATAAGAAACGATTGAAACCGTTACCAGGGTAATAATAAGTCCTGAGCGCTATGACGTATCATGACGTCACACATCTCTACTAGTCATAACAGACAAGCTTGCGAAACGCAAGCACAATGTAATCGAAATGCCGGTGCATGTCCTTTTGTTTTCTGTATGTCATCCGAAAATAAGTGTTTCTAGTGCTCAATTTACGTAGTGATGCATTGACAAGACATCAGGATACAGTATAGTGCTGTGTGTTTACCGAATAATTCGCGTCATTTATAAATTTGAACGAATTTCAGCGAGGCGAATTGTGAGTGAGGTTAGAAAAGGCGTATTTGTGTACAGTTAAACTTTTCGTTCATAAACCTAATTTTTTTTGATATTTTTATTGTTCTGGTGTTGTATTCCTGGTTGCTCAGGAAACTACGGTTATGCAGATGCACCGAAAGTGGCGAAGTGTTTTACTGGCGAAGTGCCAGTAAAACGTCTTCACTTGAAAGAAGGGGCAGTACCAGCTATTTTTTCGAATTGCTCCACATATTTATCAAAACCACATCAAAAACGTAAAGAGAGGGAAGAGAAACTCATTGAGATAGAAAATCAGAACATGCTCAAAGCTATTAATGAAAGTAGAGCTTAATATGCACTCAGCAAAGATCTCATTTCTTTTGATACTTTCGATGAACTTTTAGTAGTTCTAGATAAAATGCCACATAATCCTAAGTGGCTTAAAGTTATTGAAACAGAGGTATTGTTATCAATTCTAATTTAAAAATGGAAACATATTTTTACGGCCAGAGAATTTTCGTGAATATTAAAGGAGTGAGTACACCATGCGATATTAACAACTTAGAAATGTTAAAAAATTGCTTAGAGGTAGTAGTTCTGAAACAGAATCGTTGAAGAGTTTCCTAAAGCTCAATGATAACGATGAAAATTTGCAACGTATAGTTAATCATTTGACAACTATTTTGGACTCTATCGATGGCGAAAACTCAGGGAAAAATAATTGTTTCTGATTCCTTTCCAAACAACTGAAACTAATAATAACACCAAAAGAAAGATATCGCTACTCAACTAGCACTCTAATTTTGTCTTCTGTTATGCTTACTATAAGTTCGCATGCTAATAAATTTTTACGACACTCAGATTGTTTGATTCTGCCACATCCATCCATTTTAAATAACATTTGCAATAAGTTTTCAAAAGATCCAACTAACGAAGGTAGATATGTTTTCCTTTCCTACGCACGTAATATTTTCAAACTTTTAGAAGAACACGAAAAAAATGTCATGCTGCTCATGGACACATTCAACCCTTCTTAGATTTCAAAGGTAGATAAATTGTGAGGACTTCATATACTTATTCCTCTGCATGTATATCAGCCTATACTTTCATGATAACTAGTGTGACATCAAAATTCAAAGAAGTTATTCATATATTCCCCACATCGACAATTAAGACTGATGCACTTTTTGACTATATAAAAATAATCATTTCAGAACTTGAAGGTAAAGGTTACAGAGTACTTTGTGTTATTAGTGACTAAAATGCTATTAATAGTAAAGCCATGAATAACTTTTCCCCGAAAAAAAAAACAGCATAGTTTATCCTCATCCATCGGATAGTAAACGACCACTCTTTTTTTTATTCGACTCAGTTCACATACTTAAATGTATTAGAAATAATTGGCTAAATCCTAAAAGTAATAAGACTTTAACATTTCCAGATTTTAAGACTGGTGAAAAGAAAATAGCCAACTTCAATTCACTCATACAATTTGATAAATTAGAAGACGACAAACTTCTGAAATTTGGATATTCTTTATCAGTCAAGGCATTATTTCCTAGTAGTTTCGAACGCCAAAATGTAATGTTAGGTTTGAAAATTATCAGTTCATTTGTTATAGAAGCTCTATTGAAATTTGAAAGTAATTTAGAACATTTATCAGAAACAGCCGATTTTATAAATATTATAATTACATGGTGGAAAATCGTAAACGTGAAAACTCCTCTGAAAGGACAGAGACTCAGAGATGAACTGCAAATGCCAATAACTTCTAAAAATCCAGATGATATCAAATTGATATTTTTGAGCGATATGATCAATTGGATGGATTGTTAGAAATCTTCTGATTTTCCCCATAAACTTACTCCTCAAACTCATACAGTTTATAGCGTACTCTAAATGGTATATATGGAATATATTTTGAAACTAATTATAATAGTTACAACAAATACTTTTGAAGAATGATTGCGGAAAAACGAATGATAGATTGGGAAAGAATAAAAAAAAGGAAATTGGATACAGTAGCGAATGAATGAGTATCTGAGTCTCCTGAATATGTTCTTTTCTCTATGTTCCCAGGCAATCTAGGTCTTTTGTGCTAATGTTTTTTTCAAAATAAGGATCACTAAACTGAAAAAACTAAACTAAAAAATAACAAAAAATTTTAAAAATTCAAAAACCAAAAAAAAAATTAATGTTTTCAATGTTTATAATAGTTGAAGCGCCTACAAACGCCCGGCTGGGTAGAGTATCGAGCTAGCGCGTTATGACTTCTAGCGTGACGGTGCGATCCGAGCGCTCAGGCCTTATTATTACGGTAGTAATGGTGAAACTTCATTTCCTTTATATTTCATTCTCATTCATCACCTAAATACTCATCGCGGAGTTATTTCGAATCAGTTGAGCTAATATTTTGAAATAATGTATTCAAGCAAAGAATCTAAAGATTGATATCCGAATGGAATCTCTTCTGTTCTTACTACCAGCAAATGAATCAAAAGATCACTGTTACCTCGATTTCGAACTCGGTGTTTACAAATGAGACCTTTTTGAATTCAGAAAAACCAGATAGTAGGTGTATAGCTTATATACTATTGAAAGGAAGTTATTATTAGAATAAATCAGAGATTTGGGATTTTTTAAATCAGTCTGGTCGTTATCTATGAGTTGTCATTATCTGTCAGCTGTCTGCAATAAATGATTCAAAAATATCAAGATTCTAGGTGTATGAATTTTCTACTTCCTGGAGCAATGTGTAGGATTTTCATATTATCAATACTAGGAACAGAGCTGATTTTTGAAGAATTATATTTGACGTTCTTCATATATATCCTCGAAGTAACGGCAAGCTGCACTAGGGACAAGATTACTTATAAACTCCTGATTCATTTAAATCCTCGATATGACTTCCAGTTGCAATGGGCAGTTCATTTAATCATTTCAGTGTTTTCAAGTTTCAATGATAACGAAGAATCCGAGTAACCAGTCACCTGAAGAAAAGAATGAAAATATAAATATGTACCCGTAGGTAGGAAAGAAACATTAAGAGCTAACATGTGTAGACAAAATAATATTATATTCATAATTATTTAGATACGCGAGGAAAAGAACATGTGGGTTCAATATCAATCACCTGTTCAAAAACTCGAAAGTGAGGAGGAGATTGATAAGGTAAATGAAGCCAAGCATTTATATTTCTTTATGATAAATAATATTATAACATTAAGTGGTGAAATTCATGCCAAAAATATTTACATACCTTAGTTGTGCCTGAAAAATCGATTTAATGACTAATTTTTAATTTAGATAGAACTAATAAAGACCACGGTGAGTAAAGATAATTTCATTCTATAGCGAGTTTCTCATATCGAAATAACAAATGGAGATTATCACTTCTTGGTTTTAGTATGGAAATTCGTGGTCCAAATATTAGATAAAATAGAGAGATATAAATAATCAGGATATTATATACTTTCAATAAATGGTATATACTTACATATATTAGTTGATGGAAAAAGAACGTCAGTGAACATCTAGCCATATAGTTAAAACCCCAAGCATCCAGTGAAAATAAAATACATTCTCATTTGACTTGATGTTATGTGCATGGTGAACCGTGAGTGAATTCAGTTGATTTGATGACTAATGATATTTCGAACTCAAATTCAAACGGATATTACACTAATAATGAAAGACATTCTATATACAGGGATATCCACCGAGACCGTCCGTTAAAAACCTTTTAAGTTCCTATTACAATATCAAGCTGGAATTTTATACGCGGCCATAACTAGCGATGTCCAATTGGAGTGAAATATTTTCGAAGTGATACCATTTCCGGTTATACCGGAAGTAAGTCATCACTTTGTTATTTCAAATGGCAATCTACCTTTTTTATTATACATCTAGCATCGACATTTGAGCAAGGCATAAAATACCCAAGATGTTGGCACTTATCTGTCAAAACTTTTGACAAATTAAATTATTTTTGTTATAAACTCGAATTTTGAGGAACATTTAAAAAAATTGTAGCTCGTAGATCTTTTGCACTACAGACACAATTTTTGCTTGGGTGGATAGGAGAAGAATCAAAAAATTTTTAAAACAATCTACACATGTCAAATGTTTATTGCGTTGTTTTGTATGAATTTTTCAATTTGGCCTTTTTCAAACAGCAATAACTCAATTTTTTCAAATTGAACGTACCAATATTAATATCGCCATCGGAATAAGCGTCAAATTTCAGATGGAATTGTATGAGCATGTACTATACCCATCTCTTATAGTTCCGAAATAATTTAGGAATATATTGAATTCTGATGATTTTGCAAGAACTAACAGAGAATGCTTTGAAATATTTGAATCAAGTAGCTGAACTGGATACGCTCACCTGACAGGTGCCTAAAATTAATGTAATTGTCACTTCGTTCATTCGAATTTGATATTTCAACAATAATTGTCGTTATTTCAGATTGAAAATATCCAAAAAATACAACACATTTGGAATAAAACCACTGGTTATTCAAACTAAAATATATTTAATCTTTTTTAAATTCATTTTAGAATGTCGAAAAGTAGTGGGTAGAAATTGCAGACAATTCAATAACCAATTTCCAAATTTACTGTCTATGAGTAAAATAAAATTCCAAAGCTTTAGAAGCAATTTTCTACAATTCGGATGAATAAAAATTGTAGGAACTAAGCGAAAACCAATCATCGAAGATAATTACATTAATACGAATAAATGATAGCAAACATCATAGGAGAAAACTAATTTACGATCTGAATAAATGTTCAATATGTGCCCCATTTTGCTCGATACACTTGACAGCTCGTATTCGAACATGATGAGTTGCCCTCCTAGTTTCCTCAGGATCAATATTACGAAAAGCATTATGAATGCGCTCTAGTAACTCTTCTTTACTTCTCACAGAAATAAGATACACTTCACTCTTGATTTTGCCGCATAAATAAAAATCAAGGGGCGTCAGATCCGGAGAACGCGGAGGCCATAAATTTGGTCCTTGATTACCCCACCATCTATCCCCGAACATTTCTGTAAGCTGCCGATCTACAGCTCGTGTTTTATGTGCTGGTGCACCATCCATTTGGTAATAGCAATACCTCAGAATGTTAAGGGATAATCTATCTGAAAAATTTGCTAAAGTTCCTCTCAAAATTTCCAGGTATCTTCGTCCATTAAGATTTTCCTCATAAATGTGATAAGCTAACGAATCATTCATTAAAATTGCAAAAAGGTTCACGCTGAATTTATTTTGGAAATCAATAACCTCAATGAAATGTGTATTTTCTGTGGCCCAAAAATGTCGATTTCTCCTGTTGGTTATTCCACTATCATTGAACTTGGCTTCATCAGACCATATAATTTTTTGCAGAATTGTCTCATCTTCTTGAAGCCGAATTAATAAATTTTCACAGAAACTTAGCCGCTTGGGAAGGTCAGTTGGTTTCAATTTTTGTAGTCTGTTAAAAGAATACGGGTGCATGTTATGTTTCTTAAGGATCCTTTGAATGGAAGTATAACTCAATCCAATATCCATTGATGCTGACTTAATGGACGCATGTGGATTGACCCACTTCCGGTATAACCGAAAATGGTATCACTTCGAAAATATTTCATTTTAATTGGAAATCGCTAGTTATGGCCGCGTATAAAATTTCAGCTTGTTATTGTAATTGGAACTCAAAAAGTTTTTAACGGACGGTCCCAGTGGATATCCCTGTATAGATATAAGGGACAATTTAGTATATAAAAAAAAAAGTTTATAAGATGATCTAAGAAAGAAGGCAACTTATTTCAGATGACAGGTTGCTGGGATGAATTTTTGGAAAGAAGAATTAAATTGAATATAATTATTGAAACTTACCTTTTCACGTTTATTGATTCGACAACACCTTCCAATCACGGTAACACCACGTTACACTGTCATAAATAAGAGTGATAATAATTAGTTTTGAGGTCTGAAAGCGATTTTGAAATTCAATATGGAAAGATTGAAGCGATGAATTTTTTGGATTTGTTGGTATTTATAATTGGATATATCTGGTTGATAACTATATTTCAATAAAGTCACGGCCAAAACCACCAAAACTATAGTTGTTAGTGTATGAATTTTTTGTGGATGTGTGGTTGGAATCATTGGAAATACATATCTCCGTGCTAGTAAATTTTCTGGAGATTTTGACGATTGTCATGAAGAACAGAAATCATCGTATCTGTGCCAAAAAAGAGATTTCAAATGGCAAGTTCGAATTCAATATTTTGTTTCCTTTGATAGACATAAATTTGTCTGCTAGAAAGAGGTTAGGTGTTAATCCCTTCGCAGGACCACTAGACTATACCTATATCTTTTGAGGTATGTATTCACTATCGAATAAGTTCAATCAGTAATTAATATTGCATTTTCGGAAATTGTGATACAATATATAACTTCGCACTCTATCAAAGGATTAACATGTGTTTTAAATTAACAGACGTCAAACTGGTCCTTCATTCAAATTTAGATATAAAGAACATCATACTTTTATCATTAAAAATAAATAAGATTCAACATTGGCAAACCACTACATAAAAAATGTTCACTATTGTTCCAGTATCGGTGTACCTAGAATTAATTGATTTTTTCAAATCTATTTTCAAAGAGCACTTACAAATGATTAATGACAAGACTGTACTATGTAAATCTCAAATCTTTGATATATTCAAATAATTTCTCTCAATAGGTTATAATTTGTATAGCAACTATCTGGTCTTTAAAATTCAAGAACGTCCCATTCATGAATACCACGGCACTTCATACTTAGTTTCATGCAGTCCAATGATGAACAAGAGGTTAAAACCGCGGTAACAGTGTTCTTGTAGCGTTCCAAATGTCTTACCATGTTCTACAGGAAAAAAATCGCTTCTATTGAAGTATGAGTATATGTCTGGCGTGTATGATTAATATTGGTTCAGGCCATGACTTTCGTAAGATCAATTCGATCACGGTGGATTATATTTCCGTGATTCTCATCGTATTATATGCACCCATTGCAATTTTATTCTTATCCGCAAATTTTCAATATTCTGGCCTATTCATCTTGATTTGTCATCGAGTTGATTTCTTAAAAAGTTTCAGATATCAGTTGAGAAGGTTTCATTATTGAGGTGCAGTATTTTCTGAAAATAAGCCGGTGTATTCCTTCGGATTATGCAGGGAAAGTATTTCACGTTAGATCTGCTCTTTACCTAATTTATTTCGTTTCAGATCCATAAGTGAAGCTCGAATCCTTACCTAAAGTGTTAATTTTTCTGAGATTTCTCTCTTTTCATTTTACAAATTACAAACGCTTTATCCTCTTGATTTTCTTGTTCATATAGAATTTCAGGAATCCCGTTTCTCATTATTCTAAAAATTTCACGGTTTCCTCATCAAATTTCATTCACACGTGTCTGCAACGTCATCTAATTCTGATTCGATGTACCTTGATATCTCCGTTTCAATTTCGATATCTAAACAAACCACAATAACAGATCTTTGTTATTGATCCCTATCAGAATTGTATCGTTCGATGGATTGTTTCGCTTTGATTTTGTTTAATTTCAAGGGGTTTGGATCAATCAATAGAAGACATCTATTTTGTTTAAGATATGATTCCCTTGAATTCTTTCAGCTTTTTAGAAGTAATAGAATTACCTGAAGTGTAGTGAAGATAAATTTTGGAGGAGATAATTTTTCGAGGAGACAGATATTCAATTTGAAAGGGGATGACTTCCTGCAGTTTTGGTTGAGTCTATTGTGGAAGAGACTGAGTTTATGAAGCTGATTCATAAAGAAACAACCTTCACGTTTTCAGTTGATCTTGAAGCTAACCTCAAATATAGTACTACGTTTCTGGACCAGAACTGTTTCAATTCCTGGAGACTTCCAATTTCTCAGCGAGAAAACCTGCAGATAAAATGCAATTGAACTTTCAGTTTTTCCAATTTTTGTACTTATGTTGTAATTTTTGGTGTTGACCAGAACTTTCGACTACTCAACATTAATAGGAATAAGCCAACAGGGACTGAGGCAGAAGAGCGTTTTGTGTCCTTTTCATAATGACAACGGATGAAATCGTCGGTGAAGTATCTTCAACCCAGCAGAAACTTCAGAGGAAATTCATAATGCTGAGAAAAATTGAAATAGAATATTGGGATGATTTAGAGCATATATAGAAGAATAGAAGAAATAATCTACAACATAATCTAGATATTTAATGTTTAAATGACATCCAAACGTATATGAGAAAGAAACGTATAGGTGTCACAAGAAGAAAGAAGATATTGATGAGATATTGAAGACAACAGATGAAGTGTACAGATATCTAAGTATAAGCTTCTCTAGAGGAAGACATAAATCAACACAAGCAAAAAAAAAGACATCCAATGCGGTTTATAAACCTACTTTCATATCATGGATTTAGAAATAGAAGTCGAAAAGAGGGATTTAGATGTTGGCAATAGAAGATGTGGAAAAAGCGGAAGGTGCTATTTGATAAAATAGTCGCAAATATGATTCAAGACAGGAATTAGGACTACCTCGATAAATTAGACGAATTTTCCATCTTTACATGCGTAATTACTGTTGTATTGTTGAGAAGAGTGTCGTTCTTCTATATGACATAGAGATTTCATCTTATGCAGGGTACAGATAAGTTGAATATATCTTCGGGCTAGAGGTTTAAAGTTAATAATGGTAGTAATAATAGGCTCGTATCGGAATATGTACCATAAATTCATATCATCTTACTGCGTTGGTATGAAGGCATTTCGTACAATTTCAAAGTTTTTGATGTAAGTAATTGATGCATCGATATCTCCATAGATTCCTAGGGATAATGTATTCGAAGGACATATAAAAATCAGAGTGATCGTATGAGGATTCTTTATGAGTACGAATCAAATAGACGAAAGTAATTGTACTTGTACAACATTCTTCTTGGAAAAAATAATTTTTTTTTTTTGAAAGTTGGTAGTTGTTTCAACATCGAGGACGTGACATCTATAAACGTAATGTGCAAGTTAAAAAACCATATTTCTCTCGCCGAATAAGCACATGCAAATATGTTTTAGATTCACCGCAGATGAAGTCCCGGTTAGGTGCAAGGGAATTTGTATGGAATATATTTATAGGGCTTAGCGTACATTGAACAACGTTGGGATTTCCGGTAGATGCAGCTCTCTTCCCTGCTTGTTGAATGAGATGAGAAAATAAAGCAACTCATTCAATTATTTCAGGATAATCTAATATCAGATGATGCGAATCATGTGGAGGATACGGAAATAAATGCGAGAAGAGAGCATAGGAAAACCGCATTTTCCTTAGTTAGAATGAATACATCAGTGAAGTTAAATAATAACTCGTTCAATGTACAGCAGTGTCAGAACCTTTCGCAAAAGATTTCACTATCCTAATTTGAACAATATTCATTAAACTTTACCTCCAGCATATAAACATGAATAAACGAAGAATATACTCGTTTGTCTTATAAATCAAATAGTTAATTGATTCCGCCGTTACTACGTGATAGTTAATCATGATGATAATAAGAAATTTGAAATGAAAGTATAATACATAGTTTAAATTTCTTATTATCATCAAATAAATCATCACCATTTTCAAATAGCTCAAAAAAGAACGTTGTGGGACACTCCGAATTACGTTATTGTATATCTTTATTTTGGTTAGATTCATATATAATTTTCATTCATTGTTATTATTACTATATAATATTAATGTCGTACCTTGAGGTGAGCCAATGTTCTGCTGCTTTGTTTATATCTACATCTGTAGAGTCATGTGAGGCACGTCAGTGCAGAGAGTAGGTGTGTGCAGACTTATTTATAAAATTGCACTACAGTTAATTTTCGACAACCGACTGCTTTCAGTAGTCACTATGACACTGGTGACTTGACTGGAAAGCTAGTGCAGTTTTAGTAAAATTGGTAAGTGAACATTTTAGTAACATATCTTACAATTTTTTTTCAATTTTCAATTGAAATACTTTTATATTCATGTTGCGGTAATTAGTATTTGTTGTTTCCAAAGCAAGTTGGGTCAAGTGTGCCCATAAAGTTGTACAGGTACTTTTATACAGTTCGTTCCATTGAAAAGGAACCACTCAGCTGGTCGATTCTTCTTGTTTGATATATTTGTTATATCTCTCATTAGAGAGAGAAAAATTTTTCTAAACCAACAGAATTGATATTGATCAAGTGTTTTCCTCAAACGGGGATCGGACGGATTGATAATAACTTGGAATTTTTTGAAACAATTCTTGATTTCAATTCGCCATATGTTATTCTAGATATTATATAATTCTCTTATAGATAATAGAATCATCTTTGCAAAGAGACATCACACAACCCTCAGGGAAGAAGAGAATGAAACGTGTATCAAAAATGTTCCTCTTCAATCAAAAATAGACCTGTTTCACAAAATTTGCAGTAAAATCAAATCAGTCGAGTTATTCAGGTTGGTCTCTCTCATTGAAACGTCGATATTGGGGACAATGTACGCTTTCTGATTAAGTTTTATTATATTAAGATTACAAGTGAATTTGATCTGTTATTATATAATTGTTAAAATAATAAAGCCTTCAAATGAATACCTTTTTTTCATTTCAGACGAAAACAGTGATTTTATAATTACGAAATAAAAACTGCGCTACTTTGTCCCCATGACTATATATTTTAATTTTTTTGTTTGAAAAATTAAATCGATATTATATTAAGAAGTTAATAGTAGTCTCAAAATTTAATCAATGCTTGAAAAACTTTGTTTAGAAATGCTCGTGAGTTCTTCAAGAATGAGGAACAGAGTGGGTGGCTGCTGATATCTAGAAAATATGATCTCCAAAATTGAAGAGAAAGCCATGAATTAATCACATGAGAATTATAAACGAAACTAACAGCTTATCTGGATGTATTGAAGCCATTATAACTAATCAATTTGACTTGGAGGGTCATGGCAAAGCTCGAAGAATCGAATTTCAGGCTGAAAAAGAGTGCCTGTTGACATCGAAAAAGGTATGTTAGTCAAAGATAAATGCAACCCAACTCCTCCGAACATATAAGGATTTTTCCAACTGAGCTCAGACCGTTCGAGAACGGTACCACGCAAACGAATTTGACTGCAAGCGCAAGCGTTGCAATTGTAACGATTACCGTTTCGTTCCTCTCTTGTGTTCCAACTCATTTTCGGATCGTTTTAGGACGCTCCCGGAACAGTAATTTCAGTACTCGCCCGAGAGTTGGAACTTTCGGAATTCATTTTTTATTTCTAGCATATTATTATAGAAATTAATTGGTCTTCACTGTGTTATTCTTTGTATGCAACGAAATGTTAGGGTTTATTAATTTGCAGTTAATTTTGGGAGTATTATTATTTTCATTCATATATTTTATTTTGTGGCTTCTCTACATTGTGGAAAAATGGATAATCACGTATTTTCTTTTAATGCGCAAACTCTGGGTTAACATCAGTTGATACATGAATAATAACCAAATAGAAACAATTGGAAAGTGAAAATCGATCGAATTAAAGACTGAAGAGTAAGGTAAAAGATGGCAGTCACGAAAAATAGAAACTGAATAGTTGGCAATCACGATGAGCATTTAACATATTCTGAAAAGGTTCCAACTGAGAAAAAATTCGGTATCATTTCAGAACGCTGTGAGCTTCTAGCCCGCGCATTAGTCTAGTTCAAATGATTCCGTCCAGAGAGCGTCCTAAAATATGTAGTTGGAACAAACCTATAATAGATTGAATGAACGAAGAGCCATAATATCGCAATGGATTACAACAGTATTTTGTAATTTAGGGGTTTATAAGGCCACCAAAAAGAATTATTTTCATGTTATGAAATAATCAAGAGAAGCAGTTTTCGAAAGAGGCCAATTTCATCAAGATTCATGACATGTCATCGGAAAACATCTAATAGCCACTGAACTCTCCGGATTCAGATACACGAAGCTTTTTGCATTTTGAACATGATATTGATGAGAGAAAATGAATCGGATAATTTGGTATTTTGGATTGAATGCTGGCTTAAATAATTTGATTGAGGAGGTCGTTACTTGATGAGAATCGATATACATATTTTCAATGAAATAAAACTAAAGTATTTAGATTTTCATTATATTAACAAAACTATGACCAGTTTCACCACACTGTGGCTTCATCAGATACATACAAACTAATGAACAGAGTTATTCCATATACATATATTAGTCTTATTTGCTACTTAAAATTACAATAGGTACAAGAGGTATGTTGGAAAACCCATCGGAGTTGCTTACTTGAATGGACAAGATTGAGTGAAGAAGAAGGATTTAGATCAAATTGACTATTAAGTAACCTACCTGAATTCTTTTCTTTGTTGATCTCTAAAATTTCCAATAAATTGAGTTTTTGTCTGTTATTTTTTGTGTAAAATTTTGAAATTATCATTAAAGTTATGGCTTCCTTCGAGTAAGTGATTAGAATAATAGGAATCTGATTTATGATAATTAAATTATTTTATTATTTAACATTCATATGCACCTCAATATTGACAAATCATATGCAATATCCCAAGCTTCATTCCAATGTAATGACTTCAATTTCTTTTGATTAACTTACATTCATTGTTATGTATCAGATTAATTCAATACATCTAAAAAACTATTTGCTACGAACTCAGACTCAGTAGTATTTGGTTCATAGCTTCAGTCTTTCAGAGTCTCATCATCACACTTTTCCTTCAAGTTCTGTATATGTTGCATTACTATAACATTTCTCTCAACAGTTGCAGTGTTTTCTCTTAGATCATAAACACGATATCCTTTTATGCTTATGCCGAAAAAACAAAATCGACTAGGTTGGTTGTGAAAAAAAAACTACGTTTGTGCTCGGATAATCTAACTTTGAAATTTCTGAAAGTACTACCAATATAAATTTTATTACAATCCCCGCAAGACAGTTTATAAACACCGGATTTATTACTCTTATCAATTTTAGATTTGCATCTTCTGATATGTTGGCCTAAAGAATTATCAGTTCGAAATGCTATATTGAAATTATAATGCGAGAGGAATGATTTTAATTTCAGACTAGGATTACCAATATAAGTTAAGCTGTTGTATTTTGTGTTAGAACTTTTTATACTTGGAAATACCTCCTGGATTGCTTTTTGAAAGTTTTTGCTTGAAATCATGTTCTCAATCATAGTTGGACTGTAACCGTTATTGACTGCTATTTGTTTAATTATATTTAACTCTTTTATGAAATTATTTTGTGACATTGGGATATTAATGAGTCTATGTACCATACTATTGTAAGCTGCTAATTTATGTGGATAAGGATGTGTAGATGAGCTGTGAATAGTAATATCTGTATGCGATGTCTTATGAAAAATAGGAAAATCATGTTTGCCATTAATTTTAGTTAAAGTTAAATCCAGAAAGTTAATGGAGTTTTCTGTTTCTATCTCTAACGTGAATTTAATATTTTCATGAATTTTGTTAATGAATGACTCTAATTGTCTGTTTGTGCCAGTGAAACAACAAATGATATCGTCGACATATCTAAACCAATAAATAAAGTGTTTGAATAACGGATGTTCTTGGATAGTTTTTTCAATACTATTCATGAAAATTTCAGCGAGCAGAGGGCTCAGAGGATTACCCATGATTAAACCTTGTTTACTATCATATAATACTCCATTGAGGTTAAAATAATTTTGTTCTGAACAAATTTCTAAAAGGTGTAAAATTTCTGATTGAATTATCCGATTGACTTTATTAATTTGAAGGGCGTTCTTGATGAGTTTCACTGTATCACTAGGTGTAACACTAGGAAAGAGATTTACTACATCCCATGACATAAGTTTATATTTTTGGTTGGTAGGTATTATAGACCTGGCATACTCTGAAGCGTTTTTACTATGGATTGAAATTTATCAGTTGGATCTTTATCAATTTCTTCATAACAACCTGATTCAATGAAATTTTGGGTTTTCAATAAATAAACTGCTTTATTTAAGGCTATGACTGTATGACCTTTGTCTGCTTTGGTGAATATAATATCTTCAGATGCGGACTTAGATTTAGTGGACTTAGATGTATTTTCGAATTTCTTAGGTTGAAAACTATTGATTTCTTTTTGAAGTAGTAACGCTGAAGAGTGTTTAAGGTGTTTGGCTTGTGGTGAATAATTAAGGGCTATTTCGGTTTCAATTCCTAGAAGATCGAAATGGAGACGAGCGTTATTTGACTCTAAATTGTGTTCAAAACCCTTTTCTCGAAGTGAAGCTTCATCTTCGGAAAAACTAGCATCTGAAAGATTACTGAACCTATCATAGAATTAGTGATCGGAAAATTTGGACTTGATTTTTGAAGATTCAGGTTTATTACTCAATAATTTATTTAATTTTCGCAACTGAATTTTTTACTTTTTGTGAATTAATTGATGAACTATGAATCTTTTTCCGGAATCTAAAATGTCAAATTCTACTGAAAGCAATCTATGAAGCAACTCCGAATGGATTACCTTTAAAAAGATGTTGTAGTTGTCTCGTTGGCTGTATTGAAACTTAATGTCTAACTTCAACCATTTTTTTTGCCTTGTAGTACACCATTTTGGGCTGCGGGGCTGTAAGTATGGGTCTTCAGTTTTATATATTTCGGAAATACTTCGTTCTTCAAACAACTAGATAGGAACCAGATATTCTGTGTGTTGGTCGCACAGAATTAGCTTGAAATACCAAATGACCAAAGCTTGTCTCAGCTTCTTTTAATAATTTGATTGGGGAGGTCGTTACTTGATGAAAATCGGTATACATATTTTCCATGAAATAAAACTAAAATCTCAGCTTCTTTCAATAATTTGATTGAGGAGGTCGTTACTTGATGAAAATCGGTATACATATTTTCAATGAAATAAAACTAAAGTATTTAGATTTTCACTGTATTAACAAAACTATGACCAGTTTCACCACACTGTGGCTTCATCAGATAGATAAAAACTAACGAACAGAGTTATTCCATATACATATATTAGTCTTATTTCCTACTTAGTTTTACAATAGGTACAAGAGGTATGTTGGAAAACCCATCGGAGTTGCTTACTTTATGAATTGAAAAGATTGAGTGGAGGAGAAGGATTTAGATCAAATTGACTATTAAGTAACCTACCAGAATTCTTTTCTTTGGTGATCTCTAAAATTTCCAATAGATTGAGTTTTTGTCTGTTATTTTCATTGTGTAAAATTTTGAAATTATCATTAAAGTTATGGTTTTCTTCGAGTAAGTGACTAGAATAATAGGAATCTGATTCATGATAATTAAAACTACGTTTGTGCTCTGATAATCTAACTTTGAAATTTCTGAAAGTTCTACCAATATAAATTTTATTACAATCTCCGCAAGACAGTCTTTTAACACCAGATTTATTACTTTTATCAATTTTAGATTTGCAGTTTTTGATATGTCCGTCTAAAGAATTATCAGTTCGGAATGCTATATTGAAATTATAATGCGAGAGAAATGATTTTAATTTTAGACTAGGATTACCAATATAAGTTAAACTGTTATATTTTGTGTTAGAACTTTTTATACTTGGAAATACTTCCTGGATTTCTTTTGAAAGTTTTAGCGTGAAATCATGTTCCCAATCATAGTTGGGCTGTAACCGTTATTGACTGCTTTTTGTTTAATTATAATTAGCTCTTTTATGAAATTATCTTGTGACATTGGGATATTAATGAGTCTATGTACCATACTATTGTAAGCTGCTAATTTATGTGGATAAGGATGTGTAGATGAGCTGTGAATAATGATATCTGTATGCGATCGCTTATGACAAATAGAAAAATCATGTTTGCCGTTGATTTAAGTAATAGCTGAATCCAGAAAGTTAATGGAGTTTTCTGTTTCTACCTTTTTTTTTCTGAAGATCAAGTTTCACTTCTAGAAAAGGGCTTGAAACACAATTAAGTGTCCAATAACGCTCGTCTCCATTTCGATCTGCTGTGAATTGAAACCGAAATAGCCCTGAATTATTCACCACAAGCCAAACACCTAAAACACTTCAGTGTTACTACTTCAAAAAGAGTTCAATAGTTTTCAACCTAAGAAATTCGAAAATACAACTTGTAAGTCCACTAAATCTAAGTCCGCATCTAAAGATTCACCAAAGCAGACAAAGGTCATACAGTCATAGCCTTAAACAAAGCAGATTATTCATTGAAAACCCGAAATTTCATTGAATCAGGTTGTTATGAAGAAATTGATAAAGATCCAACTAATAAATTTCAATCCATAGTAAAAAACGCTTTAGAGTATGCAAAGTCTATAATACCTACCAACCAAAAATATAAACTTTTCATTGACAAACCGCAATCACCAAAACTTTACTCCCTCGTCAAACTCCATAAAACAGGGTATTCCATCAGACCAGTAGTTTCATATTTTCAAGCTCCAGCTGCAAAACTTTCACGCTTTCTCATAGACATCATTCGACAGTACGCTAATTTTGAACCTAAATTCTCAATAAAAATCTCTTCAGTCCTAATAAATTAAATTCAGCACACGATACTACCACCGAACGCTAAACTTATGTCATGGGATGTAGTACTACCAACTATCCAAGAACATCCGTTATTCAAACACTTTATTTATTGGTTTAGATATGTCGACGATGTCATTTGTTGTTTCACTGGCACAAACAGACAATTAGAGTCATTCACAACATTCATTAACAAAATTCACGACAATATTAAATTCATGTTAGAGATAGAAACAGAAAACTCCATTAACTTTCTGGATTTAACTATTACTAAAATTAACGGCAAACATGATTTTTCTATTTTTCCAGGAAGTATTTCCAAGTATAAAAAGTTCTAACAAAAAATACAACAGCTTAACTTATGTTGGTAATCCTAGTCTGAAATTAAAATCATTCCTCTGGCATTATAATTTCAATATAGCATTCCGAACTGATAATTCTTTAGGCCGACATATCGGAAAATGCAAATCTAAAATTGATAAATCCGGTGTTTATAAACTGTCTTGCGGGGATTGTAATAAAATTTATATTGGTAGTACTTTCAGAAATTTCAAAGTTAGATTATCCGAGCACAAACGTAGTTTTAATTATCACAACCAACCTAGTCGATTTTATTTTTTCAGCATAAGCATAAAAGGATATCGTGTTTATGATCTAAGAGAAAACACTGCAACTGTTGAGAGAGATGTTACAGTAATGCAACATATACAGAACTTGAAGGAAAAGTGTGATGATGAGACTCTGATAGACTGAAGCTATGAACCAAATACTACTGAGGCTGAGTTCGTAACAAATAGTTTTTTAGATGTATTGAATCAATCTGATGCATAACAATGAATGTAAGTTAAGCAAAATAAATTGAAGTCATAACATTGGAATGAAGCTTGGGAAATTGCATATGATTTGTCAATATTGAAGTGCATATGAATGTTAAATAAAATGCTTGATATGAAAGACAAAGTGCGATGTCATCATAAATACGTTTCTGCTTCGCAAAACGTAGACAGTGTAGTTATGAACTAGTTGATTTTTACCCACTCATTTAGGACACAGAAATTGCATAATTGTTGATCTCTGATTCCAAGAAATTTTCGAAATATTACTCTGGTTTTCAAACTCATATATTTGGAATTCAGAACTCTCTTTACAAAAAATGATTTGAAAAGAATTCACTTTGATATAAAGGATTCAAATATATTTTACTGAATCCGTATATTCCTCTATACCGGAAACGAAGTTCCCTCAAGAGTTTTTCATTGAATTCGTTAATCAACGCAGTTGTGGAATTGCGAAAACAGCAGGCAATTTCCATTATTTGTAATAACCTCCCCCCTACAGATACGTTTGCTCCCTTAGCAAAATCTATTCTGCTTATCCAGTCGCCACTTCGCAAGTACCTCAGGCAGTAGTAATTGTAACGGAAAAACTCAAAGAGCATCACCCCGTTTTAATTCGTTCCGATATTATCATCATGGCGATTTGAAGTATGGTGGTAATAAATTTGATTGAGGAATAAAAGTCGAAAATGTTAAATGCACTATCAGGTTTACTATTATATCATAATAAATAAGCACTTAAAAATTATATGTCTGGATTTGTAAAGATGAAGAAAATTATGTAGATAGGTATGGAAATCGATACTATGAGAGCTGTTCGATAACTCAGTGACTGTTTGAATGTAAAATATTTTCATTTCAACAATAAAGAGTATCTAATATTATTCAACAAATTGTGCTTTAGTGCCGTATGAAATCGTATTAATTATTCTGTCATCGATTTTAAATTAAATATATATATTATATAATGAATATAATAAACGAATTATAATAAATCCAGTGTAATGGGAGAAATATTTCATTAAAGTGAGCCTAGGGGTCCATGTTGATTTAGGTTCTTCAACTTAATCTGTTTGTACCCGGAGCTAACCTTACGTCATTTAAAACTTCCACCACAGTCATTGGTTTAGTTACAGAATATTCGACTATCTTGGTACAGAAGTAATCACACTGCATACTTTCCAGAACACTATGACCATAATCATGTCGGACACATACCCTGGGCCTTCTCAAGTGCACATTAACTCAGATAAACCGACTGTTTTGAATATTTTCTGATCTTTTATATGTTGCGTTAAATTCTTGTTACAGTCGTACTACTATAATCATTCTATCCACCAGGCGATTTAATCTTTATTTTTGATAGCCATCTCAAAGAAGCATGGTCTGTCGTTATGAATAATCTTCTTCAGTAAAAATGTTTGTGAAAGTTCTTACTGACTTCACAATCACTAACTTCTATACCGGTTTAGAGAGCATTTCGATATAATATTCGACAACCTTCTCTAGCCCGCTCTGTACTTGGGAAAGTATTGCTCCAATACCGATGTTACTGAATCTCTAGTTACAGAGAAACTTCATACAAGTTCTTTAACTGCAGAGTGGCGGAACCAGGAGTGTAATTTCATTCCTGGTTCTTTTGCAGTATTGTTTTATTTGAAGCTTTTGTTTCTCTTGCAATTTTTTCGTATCAGTAACTGTTTTTAATAAAACTATTGAAATTCCATTATTGGTCGTAACGAACGATAGTGGTGATTGAACATTATCTCGAAGAGTGTTGCCAATATGAAAAATGCTACTATAAAAAAAAAGATTTTAAATGAGCAGATTAATCAATTAGGTTTCGAATTTTTACAAATTGTCTTGAAAATTAACAGAGTAATCATGCATTACTGAAATTTTCGAAATGAGACATATGCATTACTGAAATTTTCGAAATGAGACATGTGCGTTACCATATTAATAAAGATTCTCCTTCTCTTGGTCAAAATATTTTCCTCATAACAATATGAAAAAATTATTCATAAATATGCATGATTATTCAACCTTAAACCAGAAGAAAAATATTTGAGATTGCTGAACAAGAAAACCTCGTGATATACTCTGAATAGTTTCGGAATTCGTGCTCAATTCGTTGTTGCAAGTCTTTCGAAAAATTAGGGTTACTTCTATAAAATTTCTATTCTGTTTATGATCTAAGAGAAAACACTGCAATTGTTGAGAGAGATGGTATAGTAATGCAACATACACAGAACATAAAGGAAAAGTGATGATGAGACCCTGATAGACTGAACCTATGAACCAAATATTACTGAGGCTAGTTCGTAGGCTCCATTAGATCCTTTAGAAAAAGAAAAGAAGCCTCCAGGGCGTTATAAACTAAGAACTACACTCAGATGCTTTTTCTGAAAGAATAAATAATTTTTCAGATGTACTGAATTGATCTGATGCATAACACCGAGCAAAAGGAGTTTAAATCATTACATTGCAATGACACTTGGGATATTGCAAATGATTTGTCAATATCGAGGTGCATATGGCTGTTAAATAACATGCTTGATGTAAAAGACAGAGTGCGATGTTATCATGAATACACGACAGTGTAGTTGTAAACTGGTTGATTCTTTAATCTTTCATATAGAAGAAAAATAAAATTTTTGCATAATTGTTGAACTCTAAGTAAGCTCTTCACGAAAAAAAGAAAAAGCTGGAAGCCATGAGATTTTCTTTCACCACTGGTGGCAATTCTGGGTATGACCTAGACACCAAACTCAAAAGGAATACACACGAAGAGGGAATCTTCAAAACTTATATCTCTTTCCAACAATGTTGCTGAACCGAAGGAACAACCTGGAGAATGAAATCCCAAGAAAAAACCTACGGAGCTACTTTTTGGAGGAGTAAGGCCCAACAAGCGACGGTTGAAATCAAGCTCAGTCAAGTGGACTGAGAAGCCGACCTGAATATAACTGAAACACACAACACTCACACGATCACAGGAGTTCATGCTGTGTCTGCCGACAGATTTCCCTTCAGAGAAGTTGGCTCTGGCAACCATGACTTGCATGACCACTGTGAGTGGAATACTGGACTCAAGTTGAGAAGGAGCGAGATGCTCCTGCTGTACGAAGGCAGTGACAGAATACAACCCCAGCTTGCTTTCGAGGAACCATGCATTCTTCTACCGCGGGGTGATAATGTAACTGTTCATGAAGGAACTATTAAAATCTACACGGACGCTTCCGAGAACAATTCAAGGGTAGAATGTAAAATATAATCTATATGTCTTAAATCATAACCTCAGACACAGAAGTGTCATTTACACAAAACCTACAATTTGACTTCAGACAAAACAAAAATAGTCAGAAAAAAGAGTAGTACTATTGAAATTATTAAAGGCAGTAGACAATCAATACTATCTCTCCCAGGATAGCACTGACAGAAGCAGCTGCCACCAACAATACTTCTGTTTGTAGGAAGAAGGGCCACAGAAAGTGCAGAGACAACATTGAAGACCAATCAGCCTAAATACTAGGCTACACACGCTAAGAGAGAAATGGCTACCTTACGGCCTTGCCGTATTATCGACCCCCTATATACAGTACATACTTATATACTCCAGTTTCACTGAATTTACCACTTGCTCCTTGACATATGTATATATCAACCGTAAATTGGGATTTAATGTACAGGGTGATGCTACAAGGAAGGGAAATCTTTTATTCGTGGTAGAAGTTATGCGTAAGGTGGCGATATGATCATTCTTTTGTTATTTGCTTCCTCTTTTTCAATATTCAGGATATTTTGTGTAAATGTCGTAGATATTTTGGGCATCTCGAATCTGAAACAGATAGGTAAATTTGAACGAGAATGTCCAAATTTATTTCTATTCAACAGTTTCAAACACTAGTAGAACCGAACAGAACTGAACTCCAAAAATCTCATTTTACTCTCAAATTTCTAGACAACACCTCAATGCATATATCTTTAATACGTAGTCTACTGTTTTAGTTTAATCAAATATCATTTTTAGAAGAATATCACATTTGCGAGAAAATATCGAGGTTTGATGTCATTTAGTCCTACACATAGCTTTCCATATTTTCAACCAAGGACAGGGCCGGACTTTAATCTCCGAATGCTAAATAACACCCTGTACAGGTACACAGATTTCGACGTTTTAGTACTGCAGCTTTGTGAAATACTGTAAATAGAGGAAAATTATTGGCCCTGATCCGTGAGGAATTTATTTCTACAAAGATACTCAAACTAGCTTTCTTCGTTTTCAAGTTATTCACAAATAATGAACATTTTCGGAATCAATAAAGTGCTAACATTTCGGTTGTTTTTAAATAAGAATAATGATACTCTACAGAGACATTTTTCCCTGCGAAGATTTCTTATTTGTCCGTCGGTTTGCGAGTTGTAATGTAAACTTGCGTTTTTATACATATGAACCATAGACAACTTTGGTTTCATTAAATCCAGCTTTTTTTCCTTTTCAAACTCCATGAATATATCACATGTGCACTCAATTTTTTCATCCAGGGCGTGAAGAACCGAGAATTGTATAACTTTTTCCGTAATTTTATCTATTAACTCTATGTCCCTTCACACAATTCGCATGGATGATGATAGCTTAAGCATGTTCCGTACTCTCATTATGACAGTTCGAAAATTAATTCTTGCAGTGACAATTCAGATGAATTATTTGATGTGTTTTCAACAAGTTACAACTAAGGTGCGAATATAATATCATTTGTAATAACAAAGGGACCATGCCGTACGAACCCATATCGGCCTTGACATTGAATATTAATATGGCGATGTGGGCTTACATCCGACCTCCAATGTACATTTTGACTTTCACTACTGATGTGAAGTTCATCAGTCTGAAATATTTCTCGGAAAACTGCGGATTTTCTTCAGATTTTTGCAGAAATCAATGGAAAAAGTCAGGCCGATGTTGAATATCTTTTGACTGCAAAAAACTAGGATATTCACACTCCATAAGATTTATATCTATCTGTCCTGAGAATGCTGAGCGCTCGATTCTCCATTTCAATTTTCCAGCTCGAAATTGATGGATTCGCGGTTGCACTACCTATTTTATGATTGTTGATCTTCTCCATCAACTAATTCATATTCTAATATCATTGGACGTTTAATGTACCATAGTTCATGAGATTTACCCTCAATTTATAGAATATTATTCAAGAGGTTGTGGCCTTTTTGGAAAACGATCCAAATGAGCAGCTTCTGCTGTATTAGCATCATAATTATTTTGAATAGAAGATTCCATGATGCCAAACCCTTCAAAATTTTCGTACGGCATGGTCGCCTCGTTTTTACAAGTGATACTTTATTCAGACAATAGTTTTAACTTAATGAGGAAACATTGAATAATTTATCTGAATTGGTTTTCAAACTATTATATTGAGTGAACACAGCATAGTCAAGCTATTTCAATCATTTCGTGAGAGTTCTGTGAATGAACATACAGTTACCAAATAAAATTGAGGAAAAGTTTTACAATTTTTCTTAAAACACGTCCTGGAGTAAGAAATTGAGTACACATGTGATATATTTTTGAAAATGAAACAAAAGTCTGTTGCCTACAGCTCATATTCAAAAGAACACAAGCTTTCATTAGAAAAAAACATTTCCGAACATATCGCCTGTAGGGTATCAAAACTATTCTACTGATTCCGGAAATTATCAAAATTTCAAAATAACTCTGAAACGAGAACAGCTACCATGAATCTGTTTCTTGACGAAAAAAGAAAATGGGGAAGGGGGTCATTTTTCTCTATTCAAAATATTTCTAATAGCAGGAGTACTAAAACGTCGAAATCTGTCCACCCTTCACATCGACGAAATGAAAATCTGACTGGATATCCGTAAACTATACATACCACTGTTCAAGTATGTACATAACTTATTTACCTTACCTACGGTGTTTTTCAGAATCAAATTGCGTTTCTGAAAAGCGGGTTTTTGGTCAACATGTAGGAAATTTAGTGTATAGATAGATGTCAAAACATGAATTTATTTTGAAAAAACTAGGTGATTCGTTTTTCATGTTTCTGATGTGATTTTCAGAAGTGTTGCGATAACAGATGAATACCAAACTGTTTCATTTCACAAAATGAATTACCGTTTGTTATGAATATTAAAGAAATAGAGTACGATGTTTCGGCGATCTAGTGCACCAGAAATATCATGAAATGTTTTAACAACTGATGAACAAACCATGAAAATATATATTGAATGGATTCTCATATTATTTATCAATCAAGTGAATTTTTCGAAATCATTTGAAAACCATAAAGAACTTTTACTTAGTTTTCACAAATTCAACTCGATTTCCATAGATAAAGGTTGGGCAACAATAAGCTTTACATAAACATTACCAATAGTCGGTATGTGTAACGAATATACATTCAGATTTTCATCTCGTTGTGTTGTTAAGCATTCGGCAATACATTGAATTTTTTGAAGTGTGACCCTGTCCTAGAAGGAAAATGTGAATAGCTAACTGTAAGACTTCTGAAGAGCATCCAACCTCGACATTTCATTCAAATCGATCATCAACCTAGATATTTACCGCAAGATAGTGTTTGGGCTTTTTACAGAAAATGTTTTTTCACCAAATTCGAATTAATTTTCATAAAAAACAGTAGGTAAAGTAAAAATGAGATTTGATTAAACTCGAACAGTCATCTTGGTAGGTTACAGACATAAATTGATATTTTCATTCATAATCTGTCAATGGCTAAATCTGGAACTGCGAAATAGAAACCAATCTTGAAGATTTCATTCAAATTGACTCATCCTTTGAGCTATGACGTCCAGAATATTTACACATTTACACAAATCAGCCTGCATATTTGAAAAGAGGACGCAGATTTTGAGAAGAGGTATCATATCGATACTCCATGGATAACATCTACTGCCAATGAAAGAAGCCCTTCCTCAAGAATCGCCGCCTATAGACATAAACACCTCAAAAAAGGCTAGGGAACACTTCTGAATATCGATATATCGTATCCAGAACGATCAATTTGGATAATTTTTTAAAGAAATGAACACCTGCATCAATTTCTCACCAAATAATGTAGAGTGCCGCAACAGATTTCCGTTTTTTTAAAAAAAAACTAAAAATGCAGCAGATGCGACACTGCTTTATAATCATTTGATGTATTCAGTGTTTGAAATCAGTTAGTTGGCACTTTGTTTCTGTTGTAAGCACAAATAAAAGATTCAAGTTTTGTGATTCGACCATGGAAAGCCGACATTTGACTAGAGTAGAGATGTTACGATCCGTTGGCATGCTCCAAGCTGGGAGCTCACAACGGGAAGTATCTAGGGTTCTGGAAAGTAGCCCAAGTGTCATAAACCGTTTATGGTCGCGTTTCAATGAAACAGGTAGCGTAGAAAAACGCCATTCATGTCGATTCAGGATTACTACAGTCGCCCAAGACCGATTTTTGGTTTCACAAGCCAGAAGAGATCGTACTACCACAGCATCTCAATTAGCTCAAGAGTTATCACGAGTTCATAATGTACAAATTTCCGACCAAACTGTGAGAAATCGACTGCACGAAGGTCAACTCCACTCCAGACGTCCTTTGAGAGTTCCACAACACGTAAACTGGGATCAAGAGAGGTGGGCCACAGTTCTCTTCAGTGATGAATCTAGATTTAGTTATTATTCCGATTCGGGAAGAATTCGAATATGGAGTGAACCTGGAAAGCAAAACCGTCTCCAGCATGCTCGAGAAGTTGTTAGACAGAGAGGCGGATCAGTGATGTTTTGGGGAGATATACGCCTTGGTGGAATAACTGACCTCGTTTTCATACAGAACAACTTCACGGGAAATTCTTACGCAAATAAGATAGTTTTACCTGTAGTGGTACCGTATCTCCAAACAATGGATCAAAATCCACTCTTCCAACAAGATAATACCCCTCCTTATCGTGCAAGAGTTGTCCTGAACGTTTTTGAAGAGAATGATATCGATCTTCTACTGTGGCCATCCTGATCCCCAGATCTGAATCCCATCGAGCATGGGTGGGACACCCTATAAAGAAATCTCCTGCGTCAAAACGTCTTCCATCATGAACAGGAGCTTCTATTAGCAGTTCAGGGGCTTGTAATGACTTAGGCCAAAGTGTAATAGACAATTTAATATTGAGCATGCCGCGACGATGCCAAAGTGTCATTAATAACAGAGGTGGACCTTCTGGGTACTGAAAAATATAAGTGCTTCCATATCGTTTCGAAAATATTAGTTCAATATTTCTTTTTGTGTTTTACCAAATTTCGTCATTTTCAAATTTCAAATTTTTTTTATAATAGGTGCTTCGGAGAAGTCAAATATTATTTTGTTTTCTTGAGAATACATTATATACAATACATCCTAACAAAACCGAAAGATATCCATAAATGCGTATCATCAAATTCATATTTTAAAGATATTGGTAAGTGTTCCCTAGACTTTTTTGAGGTGTTTATATTATAACATAATTCCAATTCATCCTCTTTAATCAGAAATTTATGGAGTAAAATAAATGGATAACAATTGAACTGTCTCTCTGGATTTCACCTTCCGGTAAGCTAAACTAATAACAGAAGAAACAAAGGATTTCCAGGACATTCACAAAAAAATGAGTATTTATTTAACATTTCATTTCTCAGAAAGTACCGAAACAAATATGACGAGTACCATCTCAAAAGCGATTCACTCTTCTTTAAAGCTAGGTGCCATTTGACCTCCTTCTCTATTGATGTCATAGGAGTGAAAGTCATCCTATCACATGAGTTTGAGTGGAGGGCTTTAAAAACTGAAGGAGAAACTTCATATATTCGCTTACTAAACAAACAATGAAGCTGGATGAAAAAAAATTGATTCTCCAATATTTATAAATTTTCCAAAAATCTTGCCAATAAACAATTGAATCAAGCTTTCTAAGAGCTCAATACATATTTTGCTGTTTATATATGTTTGCCGTGTTTTGTAATTAATTTCTATTTATATGCTTGTATTTCCTCATCAAGCTATTGCAGAATGAAACCACATTATACGAAAAACGTAAGTTATTAGTGAAAATCTAGTAGTGCTTTCAGTTTATATCGCATCTAACCTTATACACCCTGATTCATTTTTCCTCACTTACTTCCACCCCAGACGGGAGATTCCTCAGAAGATAAGCAAGCAGCCAACATTGTGATTTCATAATGTATTCTGTCACATCAGGCTGAAGAAATAGTATATATTTTATTATGACTATTTACTCGTAGTTATTTAAATGTTAGATGCCGTTCCGCTTCTGCATCCCCCAAGGTACGAAAATCCCTACTGAGGTTTCGGCATTCTTTGTAAGTCAATGCTGTTTTATGATGTTCTTTCGTCCTTCGCTCTTGCCGGATTATTATATCTTATATCTTACAATGAGGTTTTGCTGGCTTATTTTCTGTCTTTATATGCTCACGTAATGCATAATTTCAAATTATTTTTATTATTCAACTTTGGACAACTTTGCTCTTCTATTCTCCCCAAATGAAACAAAAGGGGAAGTTGAGTGGTCTTATTTCTTGTGAATGCTCAAGATTATCATCAAACCCTTCATTATCAAATGCGACGTGGGCTCTACTTCACCAAGGCGGCAATAAGAAAGCTTTTATTTAAAAACTAAATATAAGGCAGGAGATAACAAAGGATCAAGCAAGTTATTGTATTTTGATCTGCATAACGTTATAATAAATTCATGGTTCTTCAAACATTTAGCAGTGAAAATTCTTGGCAACTTTACGCATCCTAATAAGATGATAATTTAATTATAGAATAAGTCTCTATAATAAAGCTCTCTTTTGTGAACTCGCCGAGATGTGTGACGATGTGAATTTGTTTTCATAATATTCTGTCGAATATATATTATTATTATTAATGTGGATGAAACCTTTGTACTTGATTACGAATTTCAATGAAATTTAAACATTTTAAAAGACCTTCATTCATTCTAAACATACTCCAATATAAAACCATGATATGTACTCAATTCAGATAATATATCGGTATCTTTTCTCGGTGTTTCGTGAAACAGCCAAGGCTATATCTCCCAAAATTGTTGATCGATTTCAATGAAAAAAATACTAAATTGCATCGTGAATTAAATTCTAACAAACTGAACTATTTTCATTAGTCTGTCACTTCCAGAAATATCGGAAGTTGACTTTCACTTGGACTTTCGGAATGGTATCCCTATATTTTCATTTCTCTTTCGATTACCCATTCAATTTTGAGTACCTTACGCGAAATAAGTATCCTTTAAGACGTTGTATTTTCCGAAAAAAAAGAAATTATCGAAAAATTTCTGGAGGCATCTCACATTTCCAATTAATCGATATAATTCGTAGAATAGGAAACTGTTTAAGTTTTCTGTCCCAGAAATTGTTTTGGTAATTATTTTACTTCGACTAACTAACATGTTTTCGTATTTTGGGTAGAAGAGTCTTAAAACTTAACAGAAGAGTCTAATGAATCATTGTTTCTTTTCTAGTCATTTTGACGGAGAATTACGAAGTATGGAAAACCGAAATGAAGTGATTAGAGATATGATCCAGCAGAAATAGTAATTGAGCATCTTAACTCTGTCGGGAACGATTTCCAGATCGCGATGAATCAGAAAGTTAATAAAACTCGAAAAAAACTTAAGAAATTGGAGACATCTACTTCAATAAACTGAAAACTTCGAAATTAAAAAAAACAACTAATATCAAATAATTTTTCATGCTGTTGAATACACGATTCACATCTCATGAATACGGCTCGTGATGCATCCTGAACGGCAGCAGGAGGAATTTCAAGACAAGTCCAAATTTTCTGGTGGAGTGCTGTGAACTCGATCCTGTAGGTAACTCAAGAGCCAACAATCAAGAGGAGTGCTAATCTGGGGATCGGGCTGGCCACCATTTATCGATCATGAAAATTATTGTTCAGCAAGTAAGTTCAGATTCAAAACTGCCTTGTGGGGAGCAGCATAATCTTGTTCGTACTAATTTTTTTTTCGTTTTTCTGGAGTTAGATCATCGAAGACATCTTGTAATGTTTGTATGAGATTTTTATTATAATTGTTCTGATTCAAGTTTCCTTCGACAAAATCTGGTCCTTTTAAGCGATCAGACTTTCACACCGAATCTATGATTCGTTGTTCATTAAGTTATGCGGATTCTGCTGACTCCAATATCTAGAATTTATTCTATTGAAACGAATTATTTCGATTGAAATTACTATTGTTGTGAAATTAAACTCGTCAGACCAAATGATGGTTTTGAGATAAGAGTAATCTAAATGCATTCTATCAGTAGGAAAATTTCGAAAACTCGAGGAGCTTAACAGTGTCATGTTCCTCAAGAGCTACAACTTCTTGAAAAAAAAAAGACTCATGGTCTAATATCTATGTTTTCGTAAAACAGGTTGAACAGTCGTCGTTTATGTGCCTGTTTCTGCAGAAATTTGTCGAACTGATATGTCTTGGTTCGCTGCTCCATTAACCTTCGTTTTAAGAGATTTTGGATTTTAAGTTAACCGTATTTGAGTATTTTTTTTGAATTTAGAAAAACTTGCAGCGTTCGGGTTCATGACGATATGGAAATCGTTCCCGATAAATTCAAAATTCTCGAAGTTCAATTCTCTCATGTTGAAAATAAGTTTGCATCATGTCTCTATTTACTTGATTATAATCTTCCATACTTATGAATTCTCCGTGAAAAACCGAAAAAGACTGGAAACGAAACAACAACAAGAATCCCTAATTCTTGTACCAAATTCATCATAATTTGTCGCTAGTAATTGCAAACGATATTATAATTCTGTGGAGATGTGATTTGCAATGGTATTTCACCACATACCCTACTTCAAAATTCATTAGAATCTTCTCTTACGTCTCGAATCTTTTTTTACGCAGAATAAGCAAGAACGTGGAATATCTGAACTGAAATAATGACCAAACCACTAAATCAGACAAATTTCATTACCAACTCAAATAGTCGCCCATTCTACGAATTACATCGATGAAATCTCAGTTTTTCAAGAAATTTTTCAATAATTTCTTGTTCTCTTAAAATACGGCGCTTTAAAGGATACTTTTATGGTAGAAGATACTGAAAATTGAATGAGAATTCGAACAAAATCGAGAAAGTTTAAACATTTGAAAGGAACGTCTACTTCCAGTATTTCCGGAAAGGACAAAACAATGAAAATATTTCTGGCTATCACAATATTATTTAAGAAGCGATTCGGTTTTTGTTTCATTGAAATCGATCAACAATTGTAGGAGCTAAAGCTTGAGATGTTTTTCATGGGACCTCGATATGTACGAAGTATTCATTCAAACAAAAATATTAATATTTCAAACTGTAACACCCCAATTATCAAAGTACAAGCGTAGAAATGTTCATTGTTATACTCTAATTTGCGGAAGGAATTAATTTAGCTCTTCACACTGAAAAACCAATTTCAAACATGAATTCTTTATTTCTTCTAATATTGCCATAAACTTTTTGAGGTTGTACTAGTTTCAAAATGATGCCTTCTTCTGGTAACTTGTAAATATCACTTTCTTCTACGGAGTGACAAAATAATTTATTTTTTCTCAAACATTCAACATTTAGGCCTCGTTGGTGCATCTCAGTTATGTGAGTCATGTAATGATTAATTAACTTTAAGTTACAATCTTTACGTCTACATAAGCTACCGCTCTCAGAGATTCATCTTCAGGATCTTCTACGTCAACATCATTCAGTAACACATCAGCCAAAGAATCTTCTGACGCCTTCTACAAATCATTGTCGGAGCTTTCGATTTTATTTGCTTTGTTCTTCGTTTCAATTAACTTCTTTTTCTTGTTCTTTTTAGTATCATGCTCCAACTCAATTCTTGCTGTTCGAGTGCATCCGTAACAATTCTGCATCTTCCTGGTTTCCTTCTCATTTATGCGTTGAGTTTTGAGAAAATTACCTATTGGATCAGTGCATTCTATTAGATGACTCTTAAGACGAACCAGAACGAATGTCTTCAGTTAATGAAGTACAGGTTGTGGTGCCGGTAATGGTCTTTCAGGCACATAATATATATATATATATATATATATATATATATATATATATATATATATATATATATATATATATATATATATATATATATATATATATATATATATATATATATATATATATATATATATATATATATATATATATATATATATATAGCATCGAATGGTGACTAATTATTTTCAAAATCGAGTGTTTCCTCCCAGGCCAAACTAATTTGAAAATGATTAGTCACCATTCGATGCTAGTTGATTGGTCTCTTCATGAATGTTTTTAGATGGTAGAATTTTTAATTTTTCATTAACTCGAAATTATTAAATTTCGAATAAATATATATATATATATATATTATATATATATATATATATATATATATATATATATATATATATATATATATATATATATATATATATATATATATATATATATATAAAAAATGACAGAGATTGTAGATCCACGTATCGGTCGAAGGGTTTTGAAATCACTCCATTTGATACCACCATTGTGGCCACTATATCCCTCTGTCTCACCCCTTCTTCAACGGGAGCAATTATTCGACCCCCCTGAACATCAGACAATCCAACGTAAGGCATTTTCAATTTTAATTATAGACTTTTTTAAATTCACATTTTCAAATCTCAGTGACGACTGAATACAATATCCCGAACATGTGGTGATAATTCAACATTTCTTATCATACTATCCAGTGTTTTTTCTACAACAACAAAAAACACCATTCTCCACAAGTAGTCAAAGATACGAGGTTTACCGCCTAGGTAGCTGCACGGTTAGTGAGCAAGTATGTAGGAATAAGCTTAGCCGAGTTACCTGTTTCGAATTCGGGTTCAAGTTATGGATGTTATCGCCCTGACCCGTCGATTTCTGATTGGAGGGGGAACAATTTTTCCGATTTTTCGTTCCCGTAACTTCAATTTCTTAACGGGGCTGATCACATCCCCCTGATTTTGAAAAGGGATGAGGGGTTTTGCGATACCTCATTTTGAAGATCCTATCGGGTACTATTTGGCCCTAAATTTTCGCTTCAAAACTTTCATCGTTAACGAAATGGTAGCTAAAAAAGTGGAATACTACTAACATTTTTGATTAGCTTATTAAGTGTTGAAAATGGGCACCATTCACTTCCCTGCAGTGAAGAACGCTAGTGTATGGCTAGCTTATGTTGAATTCTCCTCGAGGTATGTAATGTTTATGTATTTATTTATTAATTTTTTGTTATTTAATTAGACAGACCATGTGTTTGATTTACCTTAGTCTCTCGTTTGTCTCTAGTTAATTTTCGGGAACGTTGAAACTGTGCCAAAGCGATTATGATTTTGTAGTAGGATTAAAATGGTGTATTCCGTAGAAGAAAGGGTGGAATTGATTAAAATATTTTTTCAGAAATAAGGACTCTGAGAGAGAGCCCAGATGGCTAGGTTCGGTCTTATAAGTGATGCCGATTATGATCTATAGATGTTCTAGAATCATTTTGAACCCAATAATTAGGATTGACATCTCCCATATATTATTTCTTCGTGGTTCTTGTTTAATTCAAAGAAAAATTTGCGAAGAACGAATAAGACCATGAAACGATAATTTTTCAGCAAAATGGCGCACCACCTCATTTCGTTCAACCTGTGCATCAGTTCTTAGATGAAAATTTTCCTCAGGCCTGGATTGGAAGAAGGGCACCACTGGACTTTTGTCTATGGGATCCTCTGAAATCTAAGATTCACGCTACTCAATCTGAGACACTGGATGATTTGCGATTTCGGATAATTAATGAGTGCCGTAAACTTGAACCGGAAATTGAGTAATGTACGTGAACGATTTGAGCAAAACTTATTTTACTGCAAGGAAGTAAATGGTACCCAATTTCAACACTTAATACGCTAATCAAAAATGTTAGTAGTATTCCACTTTTTTAGCTACCATTTAGTTAACGATGAAAGTTTTGAAGCGAAAGTTTAGGGCCAAATAGTACCCGATAGGATCTTCAAAATGAGGTATCGCAAAACCCCTCATCCATATTCAAAATCAGGGAGTTGTGCTCACCCCGAGTAGGGGATTGAAGTAACGAGGATGAAAAAATCGGAAAAATTGTTCACCCTAGAAATCAGAAATCGACAGGTCCGAGTGATTCTCCATATTTTCATTTTAAAACATATATAAGTCGGCTCGGTGGCGTGAGGGATATGATGCTCGTCTCCTGTGCAGAGTTACCTGGGTTCAATCCCCACAAAGTCGGTGCAATTTTTCGGATTCTGGGAATCGCTTGAGTGTCCATCTTTCGGAGGAGGTGTAAAGCTGTCGGTCCTGTCTAACAGAGATGTGTTGGACATCAAAGATCCCTTCCCTCGACACGAGAGGGGTTCGGCAAAATTCCCGGGTTAGTGAGATGACAGAATTCCCCGGCGTGTCATTGGCCGAGAGGCGGAAATAGAGCACGTTAAAGGAATAACAAACAAACATATATATATATATATATATATATATATATATATATATATATATATATATATATATATATATATATATATATATATATATATATATATATATATATATATATATATATATATATATATATATATATATATATATATATATATATATATATATATATATATATATATATTATATATTATATTAATATATATATTAATTTTAAATTTTCACGGAAGTATCTATGATTTGATGTGTTAGGGGTTTTATTCCGTGGTCCATTTTGATTGTGGCGACGTTTCGACAAGTTGTCTCTTGTCATTTTCAGGCGTTCGGTAGACGATGTTTCGAGCGTAACTAATAACGGTTTGTCGGTGGTTCTACTTTAATGTCCTCGTTGTGGGCGTCGGTGGACCTGGTGGTGGGGATGCTTTCCTTTTTCAATTTCCACTGCTTCTCTGATTAGACGTTTCTTAAGTTGTTGTGTGGTTCTGATTTGTTTTGAGTTATCGAAATCTATTGTATGGCCTGTATGTTATTTATGTAGATAAATGGCGGATGAGATTGATTGATTTTTCAGTCTTCTTTTATGCTCCTCTATTTTTTCTTTTATTCGTCTATTAGTTTTTCCGATGTATATCCCGTCACAATCTCCGCATGGTATTGAGTAAACTCCTTGATTTTCTAAAGGAATGTTGTCTTTCGAGTTTCTGAGAATTTTTCCGATAGTTAAGTATGGTTTGTATGCCGTTCTAATTTTGTATTTACCCAATGTTCTTCCTATTTTATCTGTTACTCCTTTGATAGATGGTAAAACAGTTGTGTTCTTTTGTTCTGCTGTGCATATGGTGTTTCGCACAGTGAGAGTGTCCCTTATAGCTGCTTTTATTGTGTTTTTGTTATATCCATTATTTTCAAGGGCGTAGGTTATTGTAGATAACTATCTTCTCTGACGTTGTCATCTGTGTGTGCTACCGATATGCTTATGAGCGTTTTGGCCACTGATTTTAATTGAGCTGGATGATGGTGTGATGAGGCATGTAAGTATCTATTTGTGTGGGTTGATTTTCTGTATACTGAGAATTATAGATGTCCGCTTTGTGACTTTGTTAAGAGTGGACCGACTTTTAAATAAATTTAATGACTTTGTATGGGCGCTTCTAAAGCAATTTGAGTTACTTTGCAAGTCTTCTGTTCGGTAATCGCTCCAAATAAAGTCTTCTTGGACGCGGAGCATTACCAGATGCTACACCTAACATTAAATGCATATCTGCTTATGCTTTGAAAGTGTATTCCATATCTTAATTATCTTATGAAAACTATAGATATGAAAAATTAAATACAAGAGCTGTCAAATATCAAAACAATAATAAAGTTTCATTCTATGATTTTGTCTGTCTAGTTAGGTGTCTAATTAGCATACTTTTGTGAAGGTGTATCGCCGATTAAGGACAAATGATAATATTCCGCAATATATTATTACCTTTTTTAGTATGACACCTTATGTGGTTTATGCACGATGGTCCCCCACCACATTTCAGCTTAACGGTTAGAGAATGAATAGAGATATGTGCTTCAGAGAATGACTCATTGTTCTATCTTCAAATTTATATTAAAATACATAGATATTTTGTTTCAATAGCTGGATCTTGCATAAGTTGCATTGTTTATCGATTTAAACAGATAATGTAAATAGTGTCTATTCAGTTAGGTTAAATTGATTAAATTAAATAAACCAGAACATTTTACTGAAAATATCGTTGGCTCTTTGAGCCGGTTCTTCTCGTTACTATTTAAGTATTTCGAGATCTAAAAGTATAGATTTTTTATGTAAAATACTTCGAAAAATCTAAAATTTTATTAGATTTGTAAAACACTCATCCACTAAATACTCAGAGGGTAAAAAGTGATAGGTTAGGTTAAATTTTAAAACACGAGAACAGCATCTTATGAAGTATTATTTGTCTAAACAATGTCTTAAATTTCAGGAAATTCCGTTGAAAGATAAAACTTCTATCGTAAAATACAATTTAATTATTTAAATTTGAGGGGTGAATATTTCAGCAGGGATGCATTTCAGGAACAAATTTTATAGCGACATCAAATTTCGAGACTAATACCTGTGAAACCTGTCTCTATATATATATATATATATATATATATATATATATATATATTCCCGAAAATGGAAAATGGTACGCCGTACTCAATGGTTAAAAATGAAATGCGGATTAAGGAAATTTGCTTTACTAAGATATGAGGAGTAATACATCCTCATTCAAATTCCAATTTTCCATGTACAACTTCACCTCTGGATATTTAAGATGTGGCTTACATTATAAGAGATGAACTCACGGGAAAACTGAAGATGAACACTCTAGCCAACAGTATGGCTGTATTGAATTTTAACGAGAAATCCAGATATGGCAACTGTCTGTTTGATTCTTTTCAATTGTGAATGTTATGTTCGCATGGATTGAATTCAGGTGAGCGGTGAACGCGCTTAGGAATTCTTCACTTGTACAAAGTACAACAATCATCATCCAAAATCGTCTGTGATACGAACAACTTTGAAGAGGAAAGAAGGAGGACGCGGATTAATAGATGTTGTCAATTTACACACCGAACAGATAAAAAATCTCAGAGAATTCTTCTCAGCAAAAGCTTTCAATTCTGACCTCCATAGAGTGGTATCATTGGCTGAAAGGGATATACACCACTAAATCTTGCTACCAGAGATGACCTGCTGAATCTACCGTTCCTATCAGATATTGAAAAACAAGAGCAATGGTCAAGAAAGGAATTGCATGGACGACATCACCATGAGATTAATCAACCACACATCGACAAAGAAGCCTCCAACAAATGGTTGATGAAAGGAGAATTATTCGCAGAAACAGAGGGATTCCTTATGGCCATCCAAGACCAAGTGATCGCTACAAACAATTACAGAAAATTTATAATAAAGGACGGAACATTACACACAGATAAGTGCAGAAAATGCCATATAAGATCGGAGACTATACAGCATATTACGTCCGGATGCGAACAACTGGCCAATACGGAGTATCTTCACAGGCATAATCAAGTGTGCAACATTATCCACCAGAAACTTGCACGCAAGTACGGACTTCAGAACACTTCCAGCCATATTACAATTATCAGCCGGCGCCCGTATTGGAAAATGACTCTATCAGATTATACTACGATAGGCCTGTTATCACTGACAGAATGGTGACGAATAATAGGCCGGACATAGTGGTGTATGATAAGAGAGCCAGAACAGCAATGCTGGTGGATGTCGCCATACCGAATAATAACAACGTGCTGAACAAGTTCAAGGAGAAAAAGTCCAAATACACAGACCTTGCTATCGAGATGAAGCAGATGTGGCACCTTGATAAAATAGATATTGTTCCTGTCATCGTATCCTCGACTGGTTTAATACCCAAAACTCTGCATGATAGCCTTAAGAAATCAGAATTGCATAAGAATACCTATATAGAAATGCAAAAAGCTGTAATTCTTAATACATGTAGGATATTTAGGAAATTTATGTCAAGTATATTGTAATCGAGCCTATTCCCTTTGATTGCTAAATCTGGGAAAGGTAAATTATATCCAGCTAACAGCTGAGATAATGCATAAGTCCACGATAATAATATATATAAATAATTCATTTCTGAAACGTATTGATAGAACCAATAATATCATAATCAGAATCAGAATCAATTTATTGGTGCATTATACAATACTTACAGGTATATGCACAAGTCAAGTTAAAAATGATTAGGTACTAATAAAATAATACAGATAAAAATAAAGACATAGATTACACAAAATTCCAATCTAAAAACTCATTGGCACTGTAAAAACCCTCATTAACAAGAATATTTCTTATTTTCTGTTTGAAACCATAAAGTGATAGATATCTGAAGGTCACAGGTAGTTTATTATAATAAAAGGCTAGAAAATTCGGGCCATTCCGCGACGTTCCCAATCTGACAAAGGGAATATGAACATCTTCACTGTTTCTAGTATTATACTGATGAATATCTCGATTTAAACCAACAGATGGATATCTCTTATGAGCATAAACTAGACATTCGAAAATGAAAAGGCTTGGCACGGTAAGTAAGTATGTTGAGTTGGTTACAAGCGTTTTTACAACAATCCCTATATGAGATTCCTGCCACAATACGAACAGCGCGTCTCTGAAGTCTAAAAACTCTCTCCACACCGCTAGCGTTACCCCACACTAATGAGCCATACCTCATTATTGACTCACATAAAGAAAAACAGGCACACCTTAAAACCTGCGAAGACACAGAGTCCTGTAAATTTTTGAACTGAAAATATTCCTGCTCAACCTCTTTGACAGATCATCTACGTGGACCCCCCAGGTGAGTCCCGAATCCAGAACAACGCCAAGAAAACGAACACTCTTTGCCTCTACAGCTCTCATACTGAAAGTTACTCTCTCTGTCTCAGCCCCATTCATTGCCAACTTGTTTCCAGAAAACCACTCAAAAGCTCTCGACTGCGTCCCCTCAAACAACCCATCTACACCCCTAGGTCATTACACAAAACAGAGAGTGAAGTCATCGGCAAATAATTCAGAAATAATAACGGCCCCATTACAAAACCTTGAGGCACTCCTACTGAAATAAGTTCCTTTTGCGACCAGCATATACACATTAGTACCTATTTGACAAAAATGAACTGATCACCGCTCCACTCCTCCCTTCGAATCGTTTACGCTCGAGTTTAGCAATCAGATCTGAATGTGAAACGCAGTCGATGGCCTTCGTGAGGTACAAAAACAGTGAATGGAAATAGAGGCCACACTCGAACATCTCAAAGTGTTTGCAACGAACTCCAGTATTGCATTACTCGCACCTCTACTGTGCCTAAAACCAAATTGCTGTCCCGAAAAAAGATTATTTTTCTCGAAAAACTCCACAATCTAATTCCATAAAATCTTTTCTAGTATTTTAGAAAAAACCGGAAATAACGAAATTGAGCAGTAATTGGCCACATCATCGGAAGTACTTTTTTTGAGAAGAGGTATTGTTTTGGATATTTTAAGACAGTCTGGAAAGACACCCTCATCCAAACACCTATTTACTAAACAAGTGAGTGGAGTTATTTATAATTTTCGTAATTGGGCCCACTGATATACCGTAATAGTCAGTTGATTTGCTATTTTCTAGACTAGACAAGATCCCATACCTCGATATGCCCAACCCTCTTGAAAGAAAAAATTAATGTACCTGCAACATTCCTGGCAAAAGGCACACCCGTCAAAAGCGACATCCGGTATATCCTGTACAACTTTTCCAGCAGCGGACGAGAAGTGAGAACTGAAATCATCTGCACTAATGCTCGAGATGACATTACTTTTTAAAGGTTTCTTTCCGCGTTCATCAAGTCCCACATTTTACCCTGTGGATTCGATGCCGATTTAATGGCCTTGTCATTTGCATTTATTTTAGCGTTTTTGACTTCAAGCTTATATTGAAGTCTCAACTTATTTCTGATGCGTTTCAAATTGTCAGTTTTGTATCTGTCGAAAATTTCTGAGATCAAATCCAAACGTGCCTTCATATCTCTCAGTTTATCTGTGTACCAATATACACCAGTATTGCGAGTACTTCCATCAGTTCTCATCCGCTTCTCCGGAAACGAAGTTCGCTAAGCACTAACAAATACCTGGTGAAAACTGTTGAATGCTTCATCTGCATCAATATTACGAGTGTCGATAAAACTAAATTCAAGATCTCCAAGAGTATGATGAAATTCATTCAAACCCTTTTCAGTAATGGGTCTATATGTAAACGTTGTCCTAGTATCGACCCCACCCGGGAAGTCCACACTGAGTCGCTGAGCTCGGTGGTCCGAGGAAAAACAATCGAGCACCTCAGCATTTTCATTCAATGGATTGCAATTAACGAAGATGTTATCCAGGCAGTTTTTCTCTAGTTGGTGAAATTTTTTTTTTGTTGTATTCAAGACATCGCACAATGCCCCCGAATTCCCCTCCAAAACGTTGTGGTGAACGTTAAAATCACCACACAAAATAGTTTTATGGGACGAATCCAAATTTTCGAAAATCTTCTCAATTGTATCGATAAATATATAAAAATCCCCAGAGAGAAATCTGTAAAAACATATAACTGTAATATTCAACACACTTTGATGAACTGCAACCACTTCGCAATGCAGTTCTCTAGAGAGAGCATTCACGTCATGTAAAACTAAACTCATTCGATTTTGTAAAAATTAACACCCCACCATAACCAATTAATGATCAACCGAAAATTGCAGCTGTGTGGCATCCATCAAGTACAAAAGAATCGGAAAATACACTCCTTATAAAATGCTCAGACAAACAAAGAACATCAGGACACTTCTAACCTAAGAATTTCTCAATGAGATTCGACTTGTTACATAATCCCTGTATATTTAAATGTTCAATGGAAAACCTTTTAATAATTTTGAGATCATTGACCCCATTCAAAATTCCATCACTCACTTCGCCTCGTCCAGTGAAGCTTTCCTCCGAAAAACCCCTTCTGGCAAATGTTGATTTGTATGTTTTCACGGATCGATTCATATCTGGCCAAAAATCATTTGTTCTAGCAGCCTTCAAATTGTCCTCATCTATATATAATCTATATATATATATATATATATATATATATATATATATATATATATATATATATATATATATATATATATATATATATATATATTGATTTGTATGTTTTCACGGATCGATACATATTTATATGGTCTCTTCGGGGTAATCGTCCGTTTTGAACTTAAGTTCCTTTCGAAACTTTGGTTTTGGCGACGTTTCGATTCAATCTCATATAGTGGGTGACTTGTGCGTTCAGTGGTGGGGGAACTGGTTCATCGAGAGTTCGTACTTCGACTTCTCCTTCTGGAATGGAATGTTGACCGCTGGTGTTTGGGATTTCTTCGATGATTGGTAGTTGCTTAGCGCCACTTTCAAAGACTGCGACAGGTTCAGGGTGTCATCTCTTTAATTGAGATTGTTTCGTAGTTCTATTTCTATTGCCTCTCTGACCATTCTTTTATCAAATTGTTCCAGTTGCTTTGTTTTATCAAAGTCGATTGAATGTTTGTAGTCTTTCGTGTGCTGGAACAAAGCTGATGTGGACTGTTTATTTTTTATTGAATTTTTATGTTCTTGTATGCGAGATGAAATGCGTCTATTTGTCTGTCCTATATACCATTTATCACAGTCCCGGCAAGGAATGCCATAAACACCCTGATTCTCTAAAGGGATCATGTCTTTGGGAGCCGAAAGTATGTTTCGTATTGTAATTAGCGGTCGAAATATAGGCGTGATTTCCTTCTTCATCTTTTAAATGCTCTATTTACTTGCCATCTATTAAACCCGTTTTTTTGGATTGCTAACCTCAGAGCCGTCATTTCACCTTGTACATGTTGCTGGTCTGTTAGTCGTTCTGATCCTTAGAACTAGAGTTCTAAGGACGCCATTCAATTGAGATGGGTGGTGGTGGGAGGCAGCGTTCAAATATCTATCGGTGTGTGTAGGTTTCCGATATACAGTGTGGCTCAAGTTATCCACTTTCTTCTTGAGAAGCACGTATAGGAAGGGTAGCTGTTCCTGATTTCCCTTCTCCAAAGTGAATCTGATACTACTTCTGATATTATTAAGGTATTTAAGGAAGTTGTCTAGTTCCTCTTCCCCATGCTGCCAAATCAGAAACACATCGTCCACAAATCTGAGCCATAGCTTAGGTATTGAAGTTGCGTTCTTCAATGCTCGGGTTTCATAGTTCGCCATATATAAGTTAGCTATGACTGGTGAAAGTGGGGAACCCATAGGTGTACCTCTTATTTGTTTATATTTTTGACCGTTATAAGTGAAGTGGGTAGATTTAATGCAATGTTCGGCGAGATCGAGCCAGTGTGACGGAAAATCATAGTTCATTCCAATCGAGTCTAATGCCTCGTTTATAGGTATGTTGGTGAACAAGGAGACTATGTCTAAACTAACTAATATATCTTCGTCAGTGATTTCTATTTGTTTTAATCTCTCTAGGAAGTGGGTGGAGTTTTTAATGTAGGAATTAGACTGTTCTACTTCTGGCTGCATGTTTCGAGCTATCTTGCTAACTCTTGGACTGGGCAACCTATTGAACTCATTATTGGACGAAACGGTATATTGTCTTTGTGGATTTTTGGGAGGCCATAGATTCTCGGGATTTTCGATGACTTCTCTAGGGATGAGCCTCTTCTTGATTTCTTCCAGAATAGGAAAAAGATTGAAGACCGTTTTTGTCTTTACTTCGAAATATGTGGTAGGATCGGTATTGATTGTAATATAGGGTCCTCTTCTAAAAGTGTTTTAATTTTCGAATCGTAGTCCGTCCGGTCCATAACAACAGTGGTGTTTCCCTTATCTGAGGGTAGGATCACCAGTTCCTTGTTCGATTTTAATTGTTTCAGAGCTAGACGTTCTTCCCTGGTAAGGTTTGATTTTGGAAGTTTGTCCTTTGTGAGTGACTCGGCAATTTTCATTCTGGTGTGTTCTGCTTCCTTAAATACATTAATAACATCAAAAGTAGTATCAGATTCACTTTGGAGAAGGAAAATCAGGGACAGCTACCCTTCCTAGACGTGCTTCTCAAGAAGGAAGTAGATAACTTGAGCCACACTGTATATCGGAAACCTACATACACCGATATATATTTAAACGCTGCCTCCCACCACCACCCATCTCAACTGAATGGCGTCCTTAGAACTCTAATTAAACGATCAGAACGACTAACAGACCAGCAACATGTACAAGGTGAAATGACGGCTCTGAGGTTAGCAATCCAAAAAAACGGCTTTAATAGATGGCAAGTAAATAGAGCATTCAAAAGATGTAATGAAGCAAAATACTCCAACGGAACCTCCCAACTGAATCCGCAGAAGGTAGTATTGCCTTATGTAGGTGGCGTCGCTTCGAATATTGGACGAATCTTGAATCAGAAGGGAATCACGCCTATATTTCGACCGCTAATTACAATACGAAACATACTTTCGGCTCCCAAAGACATGATCCCTTTAGAGAATCAGGGTGTTTATGGCATTACTTGCCGGGACTGTGATGAATGGTATATAGGACAGACAAATAGAAGCATTTCATCTCGCATACAAGAACATAAAAATTCAATAAAAAATAAACAGTCCACATCAGCTTTGTTCCAGCACACGAAAGACTACAAACATTCAATCGACTTTGATAAAACAAAGCAACTGGCCAACATCGGACAAAGAGGCAATAGAAATAGAACAAAGAAACAATCTGAATAAAAGAGATGACACCCTGAACCTGTCGCAGTCTTAGAAAGTGGCGCTAAGCAACTACCAATCATCGAAGAAATCCCAAACACCAGCGGTCAACATTCCAGAAGGAGGACTCGAAGTACGAACTCTCGATGATCCAGTTTCCCCACCACTGAACGTACAAGTCACCCACTACAATTTGCGCAGCCGAGAAGTTATATATAGGAGTGCCACACTGGACTAGACGCATTAACGAAAACATCAACAGGCTTTGAAGATGGTGCATGAGATTGAATCGAAACGTCGCCAAAACTGAAGTTTCGAAAGGAACTTAAGTTCAAAACGGACAAATACTCCGAAGAGACCATATAAATATGTATCGATCCGTGAAAACATACAAATCAACATTTGCCAGAAGGGGTTTTTCGGAAGAAAGCTTCACTGGACGAGGCGAAGTGAGTGATGGAATTTCGAATGAGGTCAGTGATCTCAAAATCATTAAAAGGTTTTCCATTGAACATTTAAATATACAGGGATTAGTTAACAAGTCGAATCTCATTGAGAAATTCTTAGGTTAGAAGTGTCCTGATGTTCTTTGTTTGTCTGAGCATTTTATAAGGAGTGTATTTTCCCATTCTATTGTACTTGATGGATGCCACGCAGCTGCAATTTTCGGTTGATCATTAATTGGCTATGGTGGGGTGTCAATTTTCACGAAATCGAATGAGTTTAGTTTTACATATGAATAATCCTCCGTAAGGGAACTAGCTAGAGGATTTACAAAAATTTGAATAATTGTATTTACAATAAATCTATAATTATGGTGTGTGTTAGAAAGAACACAAGTGGAGCTCAGGAAATGTAACAGGGGAACCATAGTATCTTGCATATAATTCAATAAACGAGTGAAAAAACCCGAGAAAAAAACTCGTTTACCTGTCGCTATTACACTAGCAATAGCTTGTCTGTTTATGTTGTGTTAGTGTCGTGTGTACATATTGAGTACCAAAGATTTTTCCGCTTAGCCGCTTCATTCTCTCTTGCATTCCATGATTTCCAAACGAAGACAAGGGTGAAAGGAAGGGGGTTTGGGACAGAAATCTGTAACAATGGAAAAAAAACCAGCAGAAAAATATTTCAAAAATAATACTTCGTATATGTCTGAACAAATCTAAGAAAAGAGTTTACATAGCAAGCAAGGTCATATAAAGGACTAAGAAGATAATAAAAAAATACATAACCTGCGATATTTCCTCAAATTCCTTCTCTGTTTGACCGAGAGAGCCCCGATGGGCAGGTTAAGTCCTCCAAGTGATGCCGATTATGATCTATAGATATTAGAATCATTATGGACCCGATAATTTGGGTTGACATGGCCCATATATTATTTCTTCGTGGAACTTGTTTAATTTGAAGAAAAATTTTCGAAGAATTTTGACAGTCGTTCGAAAAATATTATAAATGTCATCTATAAACACCTTAAACGATAGATAACTATCTGAAAACTTTGATTGTAGTTTCTCACAATCCGCCTCTGGCAAATTTGTTCTCACCATCTTGGTGAAATCTTCTGTCCTTGTCGATGGATCAATTCTTGAAACAAATAATTGTATTTTCTTGTGAGTTGCTTTGATACAATTTGTTTTGTTAGTTCCAACAACTATTCAACTCTGATGCTTCCTCCTTGTATCAGAGTTTCCTTGCCCGAGTTTTGTTTTTGAATTACTATGACTGCTAGCAGTATGCGAGGACGTCACTTGTTTATATTTCGTTAATTCTTCATTGTTTCCAACGCCTCCTGCAGATGCAGGGAATTCCCTCTCTTTTTTGTTCGATTTGGGAATCACGATCTCTGTGAAGTCAATGTAAGTCAATTGATGAGAATCATTTACATTGCTTTTATCATATGTTGTTGCATTTTTTGCTGTGCGCGAAATTGAACTGGATTTCGTCATAGATGCATACGACACACTCTGCAACTTCGAGTTGACTTGTGTTCCTTTTCCATCTCGCATGTTGTTTGGAATTTCAACCTGCTCTTGAGCCCTTTTAGATTTGTTTTTCGATTCTTCAAATATATTCTTCTCACATTTTGATTTTAAGAGTGAAATTATTTCACACTGATCTTTTATTCGCAACTCTATGGGATTTATTAAATCACGCAATAATTCTATTTTACGTCCCGTGGCTTCATTACGGCGTTGACTCGAAATAATAGACATGATATGTATCGACGGTCTGGGCATGGAACGATATACTTCAATTGTATTTATGTGATGAATTTAACAGAAGCAAGAATGTTGAAGAGAGAAAATAAAATGGATTTAAATTATCTATAGATTCATGTAAAACTCTCATATATCTATACGAAATGGTACCCCTAGGATACGAAAATATAGATCCGATTATCGAGCCACTGGAAACGGAGAAACCTGGATTTAATACCGATGCTCAGTCAGTTATATTGAACGCGGCGAACTAATATATTTATAGTTACCGAACGGGGTTAGTGAATGTATTGCGGGGCTCTACAGCTAAACATCGGAATGTATTCATTTTTTGTTTCAAACTACTTATATCATGTTTAAATTTCAGAAGAAAAACACGCTTGTAAAAGTTGTATCGTCGAAGAGAACGAAACAAGTTGGACCATCTGAACGTGTGGTGTATATAAATTGATTTCCAGCATCAATTCGGTACCTCCACTATTTGTCTTTTCCCAGGTGTTTTTCCAGGACCATATCCTGAAAGGGGCTTCCCCTAGTAATAAAGGAGATGCGAACTAGAGTGGCTTGTTGAATGCTTTAATATTGGTGCAATATTTGGTGCATTTTATTAGATCCTCAAAATCCAATCTTGAAATTAAATGTCTACCCATTCTTGACAATCACGAAAGTTATATCAATATTGGGGTCATAATTTCGCCAAGAATAATGAAAATAACGTCAACACTTCCTGCACATACCATTCCTATAACGAATGGCTCCTATTCAACTCTGGAAGGGCTATGACATATGATGTTGCAGAATGTGTAGGCATATCTTGTTCGAATACCTCCTCAAAAAAAAAATATTGCAGGGGCTTATATTGTGAATCAGTATACCAAGATCTTGCAATACCGAGATCTCGCACCTATTCTGCAAGATCAATCTCGAACCTAAAATCATGGGCGATTCTCAAGATTGGTATAATGTCAATTTTGGTTAGCTTTCAGTGCTTTCACATGTTGTTGTCGACTTATGTAAACAATGTACCTGATTCCGGTGGCAACACGTGGTGCTAGGGCCACAGAGCGATAGGCATGATTAAGACGAGACGTTTTCCGGTTGTCGTAAATTTTTCATGGTTTTGCGAGCCTGGACGTGTCAGAGTGCATGGCAATCTGCAGATTTATAAACTATTCCAATAACAGTTGAAAATAGTTTCTTGTGTGTTTAAGTTCTCTCGGTCTATTCGTTTTGTGTTAAAATGACAACAAAGGTACTTTATAAAGAGTTTCGAAGTAGATCAAAGGTATGGAAATACTACTTGAAGGTAGAGGATGGACAAACTGCCCAGTGCAAATTGTGTAAGTCTATTTTGAAAACAACGGCATGATCTTGCAAAGGCTTACATGTACATTTACTGTCCAAGCACAAAATTTGACTCTGGTTTCATCAAATTCTTCAATGATGATCAATGCTTCCGAGTCAGTAAGGCTACCTCGCCCTACTGGTAGGAAGAGGCAGAAAATATGTGATTACTTTGGTCCCTACAAAAGTTTCTTTGGTGGGAAGAATTTCAAGGATGATTTCTAAAGATGGCATGACTCTTAGACCTTTTTGCACTTCGAAAGACATGAAAGAATTATTTGCGACTAGTGACTACAAATTACCTGCATCGCCTAACTTCATAAAACAGATTGTTTTGGATTATGGTATGAGTTTGAAAATGAAAGTTTCGCAGGATCTTATGAATCTAAGAAAGGATAACCATAGATTCAGCCTTACTTTCGATGAATGGACTTCATGCAAAAACAGGCGCTTCATGAATGTGAATATTCATACATTTTTAGAGAATAAAAATATGCTCTGGAATTTGGGTCTTGTGCGCATAGTAGCAAGCATGCCTGCAGAGAATTGCATAACTATCTTGAAGAAGAAATTATCAGAATATGGCTTGTTATTAGATGAAGATATGGTAGGTGTTACTACAGATGGGGCCAGTGTAATGGTAAAGGTTGGACACCTCATGAATCCTTTCACCAGCTATGCTAGGTTCTCGGCATTCAATTGTGAGTTATAGATGTGATTCCCAAATCAAAACGTGCAACCGAAACGCAAAAAGAAAGTACAAAAGACCCAGTCCTAGCTCAGTCAGATGTGGAGGTGTCTGACGATGAAGAATTTGATGATATTATTGAAAATGAAGGATTTGACTGCAGATTACCCACTGTAGATGAAGTTGACTTTTTGCCAGAGTTTGATCACCTTATCAACAAAAGTAAGACAAGTAGTCAAACTTTTTGAAAAATCACCAACGACAAATGATTTTTTCAAAAATAAATGAAGGACGAATTCAGCTAAAATGTGCAACTCGTGCTGGACTGCAGAACACTCTGGTCTAGGCTTGCAGATATGATTTCCACATTCAATAAGGTGAAGTAAAGCCTTGATTACTTGCAATCTTTTATCGAATACAAATCATAGCTTCTCAGACGAAGAATATCGTGCTTTATCAGATTTAGAACTTGAATTTCAGCCTATAAAACTGGCAGTGGAAGTACTATGTCGTCGAAATTCGGATTTGTTAACTGCTGATACTACTCTGCAACTTATGGTGGAAATGTTAGAAGAACTCGGAACACCAGTAGCTCATGAATCCATGAGGGCTCGGACTAATGAACGCCGAACATTTATGACCGCAGCATTGTATTATTTGACAGACCCTGTCCAATATGACGTATATTTCAATCAATCTGCTAGTGATTTCAAACTGTCTCCAAAATCTTCAATCAAAAAAGAAATAATAAAGTTAATCGGGTGATTACACAAGAACAGTACCAAAGATGACAATATTGCAGTCAATGAAGAAAACAAACCCTCTACATCTCATCTTTAGTTGCAGATGAAGCCATGAATGAAAGTGACAATGACGATTCAATTACATTAGCTGCAGTGAAAATTCAGAGCCTGAAATGGCGAACGCTTCTCTCAGTCTTGACGAGGAATTGTAAATGGCATTGAAAGAGCGTACGCAAAACGTGTGAAACCTTTGTCATCGTCACTTGATATGATTTTGAAAAAAGAAATATATTTGTATGAGTCAGGAGGGTCAAAAGGACAAAATCTACATTTCGCTCACCAATGTCTTTTATCTGTAGTACCAACAACTGTCGAGGCAGAACGGGCGTTTTCCTCAGCTAATTATCTGGCATGCAGCATTCGGAGTCGGCTGGCAGATGAAACCCTAGATACTTTATGCTTTTTGAGGAGTTATTTTCAAGTTTTAGAATACTATGTTACTTTTTGAATGAATTACTGGTTAGCTTGAGATTTTATTTCTCTGTTTTGCTCCTGAAGAACAATTAGAGCCAATAGAAATATGATAGGAATTTCGTTACATTTTCTATGATCATTTCTTTTCAATGTGAGATGTCGCACAATACTGAGATTCCGCAAGATTAGAATTCCTGCATCTCGCGAATACCGAGGTTGATATTCTGATGCATTTTCTAGTTTCTTAGCTCTTATGTTACTGAAAGACCATTACCGGCATCACAACCTGTACTTCAGCAACTGAAAAAATTCATCCTGGTTCGTCTTAAGAGCCATCTAATAGAATGCATTGGACACCTGCTCAAATACGTCATTTTCTTAACTGTAGCTTATGTAGGCGTAAAGATTGTAACAAAAAGTTGATTAATCATTATTTGGCTCATATAACTGAGAAACACCAGGGAGGCCTAAATGTTGAATGTTTGAGCAAAATAAATAATCTTGTCACTCCGCAAAAGAAAATGATATTTATAATGAAAAACAAGTACTGTGTTTTAAGGAATTTTACTTAATATTCAGTAAAATTCCTTAAAACACATTAATTGTTTTTATTATTGATAATGGAATTTTACCAAGTAAAAGCCTCCCGAATTAAAAAAAAATGATATTTACAAGATCGTGGACGGTCGAAATTTTATGTAAACCTTTTATATCTATATATTTTCCCATTAGCGAAAACTTATTAGACCATTTCATGTCGGAGAACAAAAAACTTGTTAAACGATTTCTAACTCCCCAGAGAATACCCCTTTATAGAAAATTGGAGATGAATCAAAGCTTCCATGTAGAACGTATTCAATCAGGAGCCTAAATAATGGATTGAATGCAGAAATATGACCTTTATATAGATTTTCTCTTTGGACAATTTGTTTCTCTTAGGCTGTTAATCTTTTGAAATGTTCAATGAAAATATATTTTCGTTAACATTCGGATATTTCAACATTTTCTGCATGCCTTATCTCTCAGAAAATGAAAATGTAGGTTCTTCTGCTGTCAATAAATGAATTATGCGAATAACGAACCTTGAGACAATTATGGGTTCAAAAAACGACTTCATTCCAAAAATATTCATCGTTCAAAAGAATTCTGTGAAATTAAAGATTGAAAAAAGATTTTGACGTCTTATAAAATTCCATAGATCTCACCAAGAAGAAAAAGATTTATATACCTGTTACCTCATAGCAAAATATTTTCTAAGGAGTTCTTTAAGTCATAGCAATGGGGCAAGCAGTTTGTGAAATATCAAACCTTAAAACTCACACTAAAATTTTATTAACCCTAACATTATTGCCTCAGTTCAGTTTTTGCAAATACAACAAAGTGCCCTGAATTTTTTTTGATAGTTCATGTTAAAACTTTTTATTCGGTAACCAGGCAAGAATAAAATCAGCTAATTTCTTGGAGAAAATCACCTTTCAACTTCCTAAATTCTTTTGGAGATTCGCGTCGAAGGAATTGGTGAAAACGAATTTCGGTATAGAGTATATTTGAAAAAGTGAAAATACTTCGTGCTCATCATACCTAGAAAAACGCTTTGTATAAAACATACTCACTCCTTTGTTTTCGAGAAGAAGAAATACCATAACGGATACTGTCCTGAGCGACTCTGGAAAACCTTCAATTCAAGTGTGATTGATTGACATATTTTCCATTTTGCTTTAGAATAATATAAAAAGAATGAAATATATAAAATTTCAAATAGCTCCGGAGTTTTCATGGTTCGACATCTTATCTCATCAGCCTACAGAAAAATATTGCCGAATTTGCCCATTTCGTACCTCCGACGTAATTTTCCGATAAAAATTGATTTCGGAATTACTTTCTCGATAATTTTGAAAGAAATATTTCTCCTTTCAAAATGACCTGACCTAATGATGGCAGATCGGCAATGAACTTTGAAAATACAATGTGTCCTGAAGTACTGAAACGAAGAAAAACAAGAAAATAGTTCTTATATTTCAATTTCAATTAATTTTATTTGATTTGATTTGATTTATTCACGGTACGAACCTTTAAAACAAACAACATTTTACAACCACTTGAAAATATATAATCATAATAGTGTGAATAGTATTCTACTACTGGACAAAAAATCAGAATAGTATAGGTTCATACTACATTCAGCTAGAAAAACTAAGCGAATTAAGTCTCCCCTTCAATTCCCCAAGGGAAATATTAAAGCACCAGACTGCGTTCATATATTTGTTGCCGAACCTCAATATTCGACATACTGGAGCATTGCCGTAATAATTAGTTCGGTATCAAGGTTCATGAAACAGATTTTCAGATCTTGTGATTCTACCAGGTACAAGAAACCTATTTGATATAAAATATCAGGTCAGACAATTTCATTATTCAAGTATTTGTACAAAAAAAGAAGGTCAGCTATTATTCTTCGTTCCGCCAAAGTTCTGAAATTTGCTTTAGATCTCATAGCTGAGACAGAGAATTCTTTTCTAGGAATAGACATTTCATACGAGGCATAAAGAAGGAGTTTTTTTCGAACTCCTTCAATTTCCTGAGATTGTTCATCGTAATGAGGTGACCATGCCGTTGAAGCATATTTCAAGATAGGCCTGCAGTAACTATTGAATAATACGAATAAAACTTCAACACCCGTGAAGACACTTGTGTTGTGTCTCATATAACCCGATACTTTAAAGGCATGACCGACCACTTTTTCGATATGTGCCCTGAAGCTCACCGTTGAGTCAATAAGAACTCCGAAATCCTTCACAACACAAACCCTATTCAACATAGTATTATGCACGCTATACTCGAATTTAATAAGATCCTTAATTCTAGTAAAAGACATACATTGTCATTTGTTGATGTTTAATTCCAAGCCATTTTTTGAAAACCATTCAACAACTCTATCTAAATCTGATTGTAGTGCAATAGCATCATCAATGCAATAAATTGATTTGAAAATTTTCAAATCGTCAGCAAAGAGTAGAAAACGGGAATGTCTAATTACTGAACCCAAATCATTTATAAATTTAATAAGAAGCAAAGTTCCCAGGTGACTTCCCGGTGGGACACCAGAAGATACAGATATTAGAAAAGATTTGAAGCTTTTTATTCTAACGATTTGTGAACGAGACCTATAATAGCTTTTAAACCACTTCAAAAGTTCACCAACAAAACCCATTGATTCTAACTTTGCATCCAAAATTGAATGGCTCACTCGATCAAATGCTTTTAACCCAATCAATATAGACAGTATCCACTTGCCTTCCCTCTTGAATGGTCTCGAGTAAGAACTGTGAGAAAAGAACTAAGTTAGCCACAGTTGTTTTGCCCCTGAGGAAACCATGCTGTTCACTAATGATAGCCTGACTAAAAGCAAAAGAAATTTTGGAATGAACAAGGCTCTCAAACAGTTTTAGTATAGCCCTCAAGATACTGATTGGTCTGTAATTTTTTGTCTTGTTTACTATCAGACTTCTTAACAGGGGTTACAAAACTTGTTTTTAATGCTAATGACAAATAATAATAAATCATGAGCCTTTTGTAGAACTTCATGACTTTCCACCGAACAATCGAAAACATTTAAACAAACACTACTGCCAGTTTTTCGAGGAATATATTCAGAACGGCTAGAAGTGAAAGATAAAGAGAAATGATCAGCAGATAAATTGACGATGTCTTGTCCACAAGATCCCTGTTTATCATTTAAATACATAATATTGGGAAAAGAATTATTATTATCAAATATAATTATTCAAATATATATATATATATATATATATATATATATATATATATATATATATATATATATATATATATATATATATATATATATATATATATATTTACGATTTACAAAACTAGAGAACTTTTTGTGATCCGATATGATCGACGATTCAGCACTATCTATATAATCCTTGTAGCATTTGTCAGTTAATAACTTACACTTTGATCTCAATTTAGAAAATGTACTGTAGTTTTCGGGCGTACCGGATAATTTGAAATTTTTATAAGCAACTTTTTTCTGAATGATGAGATCCTTCAATTCCGATGAAAACCATGCAGGATACTGCTTGAGAAACGACATCCCAATTTACGTTATTCAAATAATTATTAAAAGCAGAGAAATTACAGTTTTTGAAATCGAGATAAGTCTCTTCGAAGCTAAGTACACCATCATTCGTATGATGGGATACAGTAAATCTAAATGCTGGATGACCACCATGTACATCTATAGGAAGCAACACAATATCCGCGAGACTAACAATTGTATTTTGTTCACTTGTAAAAAGTAAGTCTAACAATGAATTTTTTTGATTTTTAATCTGATTCATCTGAAGAAGATTTAAATATCCAAAGGCGTCACTAATAATTCGTCCAATAATGTATGGTACTACAGGCACACCAAGATCATCGTTTGACCATTCATATTTACTCAAATTGTAATCACCAAAAAGATACATTGTCGACTCCGGATAATGCATAATGACATCCTCCACTACATCACAATGGTTTTGATACGACTGCAGTGATACTTCTGATAAATAAACAGTACCGAAAAGAAAGTTACTAGGAAATGATGAGACGCAGACAAAAGTGTGTTCAATATTGACAGATGACTCATGACTGCATATTTCTTTAGATTGCAGGTCAGTTGAAGCAGCAATCAGTACTCCGCCTCCATTTAACCTCCTGCTAGTCGAATCATCACGGTCCTTACGATAAATAACATAGCCGTCAAAGTCCAATTCACTTGAAGGAATATCAGGGCTGAGCCAGGTCTCAGTAAGTAAGATTATATCATAATCGTGATTTGATATCGATTTCCTCAAATGGTTTAGTTTAGTTCTCATACCTCTGATATTCTGATAGTAGACGGAAAAAGACTTACCTTGATTACTGGTTCGTGTTCTCTCTCCTTCTTCCTCGAAAAAACTTTTTGACCATAATTCCTTCAGGCCATGTCACAGGATGTAGAACTTTCTGAACATTATTCACAAAAAGTATCACTTTAAAAGAACTGTAGATATCGGGTTGTTTTGAATTGAGCTTTTCACAAGAGAGTATAGGGACCTGTCCCTCCAATCCTATATCTTCACCCTGTTGAGTATAGTATATTTACTTTCCACCTTCAATCTTCAGATAAAATTGATTTTGATGGTTTTTTGATGTGCCTCATTCTTTCGATAATTTCAAGAGACACAATTCCCCATTTATAAGTTTTTCTTGAGAACAACATAACAGAATCATTGCAATTCGACAAGTCGGAGTATAATCTACTTCCTTCAAGAAAGTTCATGAATCTAGTTTTCAATAGATGTTCGAATACTTTCGCGATAGTTGGTATTATCGCTTTGGGTCTATAGTTGTTCAGATCATTAGGATCGCCTTTCTTGAAGATCGGATCTACCCCGGATCTTTTGAAAACGATAGGGAACACCCCCTCCTCCATTCACCGATTAAACAATGTTCAAAGGGAAAGCTCTATGATCTCGCACACGAATTTGATAATCTTACTATTCATTCCATACACATCTAGAGATGAACAAGGTAGAATCCGAAGACTTTGTTAATTCGGTGATATCTGGAAGTGATTGCCCGGAAAAAAAATCAAAAAAAAAAATATATATATAGTGTGGGAAGAAGAAGAGAACACTATAATGCTTGACAAACTTAAGTGTCGGATATCTGGATTTATAACACAATACTTTACAGTCCAGACCTTCAGATATCCCATCAAGTCGCCAAGCTTGAGGCTACTGGGTCGGCAAAACTGAACGGCTTGTGTGATAGTTTTTTCTCCTTTGCGAAGATGAAGCAGCGTTAGTTCAATTGTTTACTTGATTGCTTGCCTTGTGAAGAGTTTTCTCGATAGCATTTTGATTTTGTCTAGTTGTCTCCTGCAGGGGTTAAGTTTCGATCTCTTTTACCATAGACTGGCTCCATATAGGATGATTGGTCTCAGTACTGAAGTGAAGATCTACTAGTTCATTTTGAGGATTCGGCCCCATGTTTCCATGAAAGTGATTTTCGTTCGCGCAATACTTTTCAAGTTTGAACCTTTCAATATTGTCGACAAAGTGCACTATGATATGGACCATCTACAGTCCGCTTGACGTTTGAGCTTCATTTTCATTCAAAATATTCCTTCTAATTTGAATATCATCCATTCCACTTTCATATATCCTATAAAGTCTAGTATTCTCAATAGAATTATCCCTTAAAATTATACGTTCGTCGAAAAAACGTTCATTGTGAAGATTTAATTTGAATTCGGAATTCATTCCCAAAGGAAATTTCAAAACCTTACAATTGTCATAATTCCTCATAGGTTCCTTTCCATTTTCAACCATGTGTTTATTCGAAACGAAAAGTTCTGCTTTCTGTTTTAAGTTGATCTTCACGAAGCTACTTAATATTTCATTCTTTCATACCACTTGAGTAATTCTTCTTTAAACTCTTTCTTGAAGCTGTATTTTCGCTATTGTACCCATTGTAAATCCATACAAAAAAGCTTTCTGAATAAATGAGGTGTTATGCTCCAGCAGAAAAACTTTAAAACTCGGAGTTTCATAATTTTCTCCAAATACGAAATGTTTCAAACAACAAAATCGTGGAAATATAGTAATTATTGGGAAAGAGCTTTTGTTAATCTACCTCATTTGAATTTTTGAGAGAATTGAACAGAGTTTATCGAATTGAATATAATCTGAAATTTTTAGTACAAGAGGATTAAGCCATATTCAATTGAAAAACCTTGCAGATATTCATGAAGAAAAAAGAATTATAAGGGACCATTGGAAATATCTTTCGTGGAATTGAGTAAATGAACACATGCAACTTCAAGCTGAACTATTTGAATAACATCGCACTTTTTACAGAATATGTAAGAGACCACCAATGAAAAATTCAATAGCCTTTTATAATTGATTTAGAGGTCTTGCTTATAATTTGGTGACATATTTTTACTAAATCATCAAACTATTGAAGTAAAAACAAAATATAATAAAAGGAAAATCCAATGCTGCCAATATAGGGATCGTAGACGTTATTATGCCAAATCTCTTTTTTCGATCCAATAACCAGAAAAACTTTTATGGAACTATTGTCGATAATGCGACAAGACCGCTGCACTATACTTGTCCAGAATAGGCCTTCTCATTTACTTACAACATGTTCAATCGTCCCCTCTGTCGAGGGGTGTGTCACTTCTACCAATGGCATGAAGGCGCGATTTTAAAGGACAATATCCAGTCAGCGTTTTTGTCATCAAACTCAGTGTTTGTCTTGAAATTTCCTAGTATTTTATTGGCGTTTTTCACTAGGGTACTTCAGAAGTTTCAGACTGAAATACAGCTTTCCATTCCATCCCATAATGTTTCGAAATGTTTTAGGGTTTAGTATTTGTGCACTGGTACGCTTATTTGTGGATTTTGTAGCCCCGAGGATTATAGTATTCTGTGCCTGGATGCTCTTCATGTCCACTCCAATGTTGCCTCTTCACTGCATGTGGCCCTTTATCCTACAAGCAGAGATATTGTTGGTGACTGCCGCTTCTGTGAGTAGTTCGTGGCATCCCCATGTTATACTGGAGATTATTTTATGTCTCCGCAAAGAATAGTATTGATTATCTACTGTCTATGTAGATTCTTGTGGTCTTATACTTCATCTATCTTCTTTTCGTTGCGGCATTTTTGTTTTGTCAGTTTCTGCCTACAGCAGCTCTGATCCGCAGGCACCGCCCCACTTGTTTCCTTTGAAGGGAGATCAAATGGTGATAGACACCTGTTTGGCCTTAGGCAGAAGAACCGTAGAATCTTATAGATCTTATGATAGTAGTATGAGTCCACATAACAATTTTGAGTTTCATTTACTAGACCTCTTCAATTGTTGTAGGGCACTGTTCATATGAAATTTACGCTTCTTTGAATATCACCTCCAAGTGTGTTTAGTGTTGAAGATTACTCTCTGCTTTTTAACCTCTGATGAAAAACCTAGCACTTTATTGTGGAAGACTGATTCTCTCAATGGTTCCAGCGTATTCTTTCTTCCAGAAGAACAGCATTTCTATTTTCCTATCAAGAACAAGGTTTCGTAACTGAGGTGATGACACATCTCCGGCGGAGGGCCTCTAACTGCCACTTCTCTCATCTTGGATTCGTCTACACAACTGATTATGCCTAATGCGGAATTCTCCATAGAAATACAATTTTCTGGTATAATGGATCCTTCCAGCAGTTCGTAATGAATGACTTCAGTTGAATTTCCAAATATCCAGCTTGATCCAGATGGGAGATCTTTCTAAATGCTAACCCAATCATTCTGGGGGTGTTCCATATGTACTGCACAGAATACCCTTGTATGAGTATGTGCTGAGAAACGACAGCTATGGCGCTTCAGGATATCATTGAAAAAAATAAACATTCATCCGAAAAACAACTGATATTTAGGAAATGAGTTTTTTTGTGTAACTAATGGTTTCAAGAAACTGTAGTCTACGTCGAAGTCATCTTTGATTCAACTCTGAAACCTCCTAATGTTATAGAGACGAATTTATGATAATTAAAATCCATCGAATATTTCTTTCACTCGTCTCAGTTTTACTAGCTAATCTTCTCGTAATTAACCTTGGATCAACTACCATTTGACAGTGCAGTGCCACTTCCATCTTCTCATTCCGTATAGACCTTTCGATAACATTTCGTTTCTTATTTTGAGCACATTTCTTGAACCATTTCCAGCCACTTCAAAGCGTACTTGTGATTTAGATGTTTATATTCGTTGATTGAAAATACTGGCTGTTATATAAGAACAACCATCCTTGCCAAAAAACAATTCTATGATTTCAACCCTGCTGCATAAGAGTAAATCACATTGCTGATTGTACCCTGCTAGCAGATATTTTTCAAAGAAAGAATTTGCCTGCTGAATGTACATATACTTATCAGTTTGCTTAATATTTTTATATATAAGAAATCCGATCATCCTATCGCTTCGACGAATTGCCACACAAATCGAAACGTAAGCTTTCCTCTTTCTATAATGCAAAGGGAGGAGCTTTCTATCCTTCTCTTCGAATCGCATGGTCTGAATCACCCCTAAGTTTCAATTAATTAAATTAACTAACATGTATCCAAAATGAAAACGGTTTGATACAAGACTACTTTCTCTTCATCACCATTCATGGATGAAAAAAATAAATGAATAAATGAACAAATCTTACCCAAAAAGAAAAAAAAAATAGATATGTTCTATATTCAAGGCTTAAACGATGTTTCAAAATATGACACTTGTTTTGATGCAATCAAAATTATTAAAAAATTATCGTTAAGAGTTTGTTTTCAATATTTGCAACAGTATACAATTATATTCTACGTATATAAATTAACAATGCAAGAATTACATAATACATAATTCTAGAAGGGAAATTTTATCCTAGTGCCGAGACCACAGGTTATAGGAACTTCAAGGGATTGCTGAAATTGCTTCGGGCAAGAACTGAATGTAAAGCGTTACTTTCCAAAGTGACGCGAGCGATGGCCTTTCTAACGGCTTCACTAATGGATAATGGCTTAAATCAATGCACTGGCAGTCGTCAGTCAGCAACGATTATCTTCCCGCGACATTTGGCGGCACTGACTCAGCGTTCGTTAATGCAGCGTTGCCATTATTTTCGTTTCAATTCTGAGTTTTTGATCGTCTATTCTTTGCCATTGTGAGCATTCTGAATAAGTTTTCCATCTGCTCGAATACAGCTGTTGGAGTCTATTGATCAATTTTTCTTCTTCTCAATCAGCTTCTGAATGATGATGTATTAGAAATAACACACGTATGTACATATTAGGCATTGTCCTTCTTCAATTAAATGAAAACTATATGTACGACTAGTCACGAATTCAACAACGAAAGAAATACTGTTATATGTACAAAATCGTAAAATAACCATACCGGTTACAACACTCCACAAAAATATGGTTATGAATCAAAACCCCAAATGTCACAAAGGATCTGCCACATCCAAATGCATAAATGAATATTAGTAGAGATATCATCAAGCAAGAAAAAACCACGAAGACCACGTCCATATATAATTTATTGTATCAAAATATATCTCATCCAAATATGAAACTCAAACCTCAAGAACATCTAGTCTGCAATCAGCTAAGACAAATGATTAAGGTCAGTAAGGTATTTCTGAGTAATTGTCATATCTGATCTAGTAATGCTGTTGAAGTCTTTTTGAGAGTCTTCGGAGTAGATATATCAGCCTTATCATTACAAAATCTAATACTAATATGAGAACATAAGAGCTATACAGAGACCATTAATAAGCAATATAAAATCAAACCTTATTGGAACAAAACAGATCTTTATAAATGAGAATTGAGAACAATCGAGAATGAATAAATCATTCATCCTCCATATTACAAATTCAAGTTAGAAAATAAAAATATGAAAAATTGATGGTTCTTTTAGCTCTTCTGAATCAGATACTGTGAACACTCTTGCTGATTAATTTTTTTCATCTTTCATTGATGAGCTTGCTGATGACATTTTGACAAATTCTTCTTGCGCAAGATTCAATGACAGCTCAACTCAAATTTCATTTTCGCCTGAAACGGACAAAGAACAACTAAAAATCAAGAGTATTACAGCGCCTGGATTGAATGGAATAAATACTTCTGTGTTGAAAAGTAATACAGATAATATGTGGGGTTTTCTCCTTGATAATGACTGCTACTTTGAGAGTTTCCATTTACCTAATGCATGAAAAGTTGCTCCCATTAAAGCAATAGTCCAAGAGGGTGACAAACAGGATCCGTCAAATTACAGACCCGTAAGCCTACTGCGTGCCGTTGAAGATCATGGAGACTATTGTTGTAGATTTGTATGAGTTTCTGATTGACCTTCAATTTGTGACTGTTGCACAACATGGTTTCATTAAAGGGAAATTTACTCTCACGAATTTGTCTACGTTCTTAATCTATCGATTTTATAAGGTCACCACTTAAAGACTAATTCTTGAACTGGACAATTACGGAAATTACGGAATTGGAGGAAAAATGATTTATTGGCTTAATGATTACATAACAGGTAGAAAATTCATAGTAGGGTTTGAACTTTTTTTTCATCAATAGGAACTATGTCAAGTGGTGCTCACAGGGATCCGTTCTAGGATTACTTCCAATTCTGGTGTTTTTCTGTTATCTCGCTACTCAAATTAAAAGTTCGAAACGAAGATGAACTGAAATATATTTTATACTTTCCACAATTTAATTTTTACAAACATGACTATTTTCAATCGTCGAGTTATTTTGAAATCGGTCGAAAACGGTTGAGTTTTTAAAAATAAAATTGTGGAAAGTATAAAATATATTTTAGTTCATCATTCTCGAAAATGAATTTCCATGAAAAAAATAAATCAACAATATTACTCATCCAAATCTTTGATTATCAACGACAACATGTGAACCAATTATGACAACCTTTAGGATGATTTAAACAACATTTCAAATTACGTAACGATTGGCTGTTCCCCTCAGAATGGGTTCATATAAGACAGAGACATCATTTCCTATCTAATCATGTTTTCGGTATATGTAAGGTTTCAAACCTTCAGTCATTGATTTTTGATCATTTTATTAGTTTCGAACCTGTTTTTGACTTGAGCTTGTTTTCAAGCTTACTAACGGTTTTGCATCTATTATTTCCATTTTCTTGATATGACATTTGTCATAAATTTGAAACGACTGTCAAAATTTTTTCGCAAATTTTTCTTTAAATTAAACAAAATCCACGAAGAAATAATATATGAGAGATGTCAATCCAAATTATTGGGTGGTAATGATTCTAGCACATCTATACATCATAATCCGCATCACTCAGAAGACCGAACCTGGCCATCGGGGCTCTCTCGGTCAAACAGAGAGTTAATTGTTTTGTTGATTTTGAATATTAAAGGGATTCTGCGATTATTCTTCAAAATTGGCAAGCAAGAACAAGGAAGTAATTATGTTTCAGGAGACTCACACTGCGACGGAAGAACATCTCCGTGAAAGAGCAAATATCGCAGGTTATGTACTTTTGATTATCTCCTTAGTTCTTTTTATGGCCTTGCTATGTAAAATCTTTTCTTAGTTTTGTTTAGACATATAAGAGGTATGATTGTTGAGATATTTTTCTGCTGGTTTTCTTTTTCCATTGTTACTGATTCCTGACCCAAACCCCCTTCGTTTCACCCTTGTCTTCGTCTCGTGATCATGGAGACAAGATGAGAATTAAAGCTGCTAAGCAGAAAAATCTTTGGTACTCTTTTTGTACACACGACACTAATACAACATAAACAGACATGCTATTGGTAGTACAATAGCGACAGGAAAACTAGTTTTTTCCTCCCTCGTTTATTGAATCATACGTAAGATAGTATGGTTCCCCTATTACATTTCCTGAGCTTAGTCTTGTGTTTTTGACACACACCAAAATTATAGATATAAGCATTCATTGTAAATACAATTATTTCATTTTTGTAAATCCTCTTTTTCGAAAGAATATATATATATATATATATATATATATATATATATATATATATATATATATATATATATATATATATATATATATATATATATATATATAGGGTTGTGTTCAATTATTGAGAATATTTAATACCCACACCATGTGTTTCTGCTGTTTTCCTTTTGATTAATTTGACCTAATCAAAGGTTTTGATAACACTTTTTGTTCACAACCCATTCACAGACTAGCTGCTACTGATGTAGCAGCGACGGAGAAGTCAAAGTTTTTCCTCCCTGATCACTGGCATCATTCAAAAGTTATGGTTCACCTATTTCGTCCCATTTCATCGAGATTACACTTTAGGGGCGATCGGAGGATGCTCAGTCTACTTGAATGTTTATCCATTCCACTTATTGTCATTTTGTCCGATCTTGTTTTGACTCACGTCAAAAATTAATTATGTTTCATTCATTCGAATGAATAAATAAATTCAAGCATCTCATATTTCGATACTCTGGATTTGAAACGTTTCATGAGGATCCCTTCAAATACCTATGTAAATGTTAGAAATAAGGCAATGAATAACCTCTTTTAGGTATCGATTTTTCGTTCTTTCTTCGAAAAATTTTTTTCTAGTAGTTGAAAACGACGTTGAGATGGAATTAATTTTCAGTGCCATATCTCTATCGAATCGATAATTATAACTGATTACAATTTTATCTCTATACCATAGCATGAAGTTACATGTTACAATTCGAATGAAAACCTGAAACCTTATTTCTATCTCAGAATCACAAAATTTCTAAGCGATATCATTTTCTTCTCCTTCAAAATTTCTCCCTCATAAATCTGATACTTTTCGTTTAGTCCTAATGACTTTGGAGAATACCGTTTTTTTCTATGGAAGTTCAATTTACCCAACTCTCCAAATGTTTACTCATTGAATAAATATTTTATTAAATGCATACTATATCAAAGCGAGTCAAAGTGAAGCTACTTTGTAGTTGTTAACTGAAGCTAAACGAAGAACTTCCATCATAAAAACATACATAAGAGGATTTCGTCCCTTCCTTACTTTCAACAAATAACCAGAGTTGGTTTATTTCAATAAATCTAATTACCTAAGAAAGTTCGAGTCTTTGTGTTTCGAGGTTTTCACTTGTTGAGAATATCGGCTCCAGTCGCAATTTTTATATGAGCTCAGGAATACTAAATAAGGGTGTTATATTTTCATCGGTTCATTGTATTGGCAAAAATACAATTTTATTACATACTTCAAAGAGAAATTATGGAAACTTGCCTCGAATATTATCATCTAGAGACGAACATTTTCGCTTGATATTCAACTAAGCGTGGTATATTCATGCAATTCTTTCCTAATTAGAAGAGTTCTGAATATAAAGGTGGATTCTTGTAGACAACACCAGTTTTGTATAAAATTATCTTGCATGTATTAAGGCACTAATCCTGATGATATATTGGCACTCTGATTTTTTTTGAGTTGGGTGCGCTATGGGTATTTTTATATTAAACTGCGATTCTTCTGAGTCGAAGTAATCTCATGTTTGCTGCAGCGAGGCTAGAATACTACACCGATGTATATATATATATATATATATATATATATATATATATATATATATATATATATATATATATATATATATATATATATATATATATATATATATATATATATATATATATATATATATATATATATATATATATATATATATATATATATATATATATATATATATATATATATATATATATATATCCTCAGTTGGCAAAAGGCAGAAAAATTTTCAGATTATATTACTAAACTGTTGAATCTCTACTAAATAGATTGAAAACATTCAAATGTCATAGTTGTATTTCTTGATGGGTATCGAATAGCCGCGATACAATAAACTAGGGAAGAATTTACTCTAAATCTTGAAAAATCGTTTGAGCCGGAAACTTAAAGCATATGGTTTATGCCCTCGGCATCCTGACTAAGTATATTTTCCTAAATGCTTGAGAAAAAGTCAGAAAAAAATCGAATCACGACGAAGAAGAAATGCAAACTCTTCACAAAGTTAACAGCTTATGAGTCCTAATGTTTTTCTAGTACAATAGGAAATGAACCTATAAATTTACTCAATGAAATGTCACCAGAGAAGTTTGAATAGATTGTATTTTTGAACATATTCTGAACTATTTCAGAGTATACGGACCAGAAAATGAAAATGAAACTATCTTCGAAAAAATGACGCAAACGTATCAAAAGTACAAGGCTTACCTAGAAAGTATACACATAATTTCAAATGACAATGATGATACTACGTAAGAAAAGTTTGCATCGAAAGAGGAATTAAACAGAGCAGTCATCATTTGGAATAACATCATCAACGAATAAGAAGGAAAGGATTGGAAGGTTGAAAAGAATATTGCAAAAAGAAATAAAACCGACAAAATAGATCAAACAGAAAAGAAGACTAGAAAAAATAAGTTGGGAAAAACTGCAAATTGGAAAAATATTGGAGAAAAGGATCTGAAGATGAAAATATGTTTCTGGAGGCAAATTTTATAAAAAAAAGTTGGCTCCGCCTTGCTCGTGTAACAAACATATCTTCATCTTAGATCAGCGTGAGATATTTTACGTAATGCTATAATGTGAAATGTTGCTCTCAAGTTTCAGATTTATGTCTTTTATTTGTCTTTTATACTCAAGTCATAATAAAATTTTAGTTCTCCTTACACAATTTTTCTTTAGGAATACATATATTGAAAAATGGTGTTAATGTATAGGTCTACAGTAGCCAATGACTGAAAATTCTTAATTTTTCTGGTTTTTTGTATTTTTTTAATTTTTTTCCTCTCTTGCAAAATTAAATAGGCATGTACGACTTACAACCATTTTCATACCAAAGTGACAAATCAGTAGAATGCGACATAAATGGCCGTATTTTCCCATGGCGTTGACTGAACAGCTAGATTTTTTTCCCAGATCGAAGACATCAGTATGTGGTATGAATTTCAACTCGATACCTTTAGGTGTTTCAACATTTACAGTTCTCAGAATTTTTCAATATCTGTATTATAAGACACAGATTGTCCCCAGTAGATTTTGACAGTATCAAAATATGCAAAAAAATGCAATATAAACGACGATACCTTTGGATTGCGTTGACTTGGAAGTTCAATATTTACAGCTGTACGAGATCTTCCTATTTGAGTATTCGGAATCAGTTTCAACTGTATACCTTCACATATTCCTGAGGTAAACAGGTTGACAAACATAGAGACAGATGGACAACGAAGTGATCCTAGAGGAGTTCCTTGTTTTTTCCTCTTGAAGTACTGATATTCAAATTATTCACAGTATTGCTTCTTCGTAGATGAAGATTATATGGATGATTTAGATATAAGAGAAACATCATTATTGGGTTTTCACTGTATTATCACGAAGATGTAGATCGAAAAAAAATTAGGAAAAAAATCGGTGATTTCCAATTTTAGTCGGTTTTCATTCTGTAACTTTCGCATACGATATTCATCCTGTTGGTAGTATTCCAAGTTTTTTAGAGATATTTAATCATGGCTAGGCATCATCTGCGGTAGACCTTTCTCAACCCCGAGCACAACAACCAGAAATATACTTATGACAGCCCTCAGGAATCGTACATCTACTGCTGCAGAACTGAATAGCCGGCAACAGTAGATACAACGTTTAGGAGTGTTGCGGAAGATAGAAGATAATTCATTAGGTACAAGAACAAGTTCTATGGGAAGATGTGGACTAATGCGCTCTTCACCGTTAATGATAACCATAATATTCTTTATTAGTTCATTATTGACTCCATGAGGGTATTGAACATGTCAATCTAATTCTAATTTTAATAAATTCAGTGATACTTAGTTGTAAAAATAAAATTGACGAACTAATGAACAATAAGGGTAAATCACTTGCATCAACAAGCAACAAAAATATCAAGAGTAAATTGGGAATAAAACCGAAAACATATTAAAATATATATACATATGATATTATGTCTATGAGTTTTCAAAGAATTCCTCCAATGTATAAAAAGGTCTCTCTTTTAAATAACCAGATAGTCTGCTCTTCTGTTTCGTCTTCGGAAGGTATCTTATTTCTTCTGATAATTTATTGAATATTTTAACCACCATATTCTGAGCAGTCTTCTAAAGATAGGTGAAGAGCAGTTTAGGGATTTCAAAGTTATGTTATCTCTTGTGCCGTATTAATGCTTGGTTCCCGACTGCAGAAAGAGATCAGGATTCCTAGCCACAAATAGAACACTCATAAATGTAAAGGAAACAACAGTAAGTACTGACTTCTCTACAAATATGCTTCTACAACTCGCATCGTAAGGCAACCTGAAAATACTGCGAAGACATCGTTTCTGCAAAATTCGAATTCCGTTTATCTCTGAAGAATTCCTCCAGAATATAGTCCCATACCTCAATTTAGCCGGCACGTAAGAATAATATGCCAGTAGAGCCGCATGAGTACTCACTGAATATGCTAGAGTCTTTATCGCATAAGTATAGCTCGCCATATGCTTGCATAAAACATCAACATGAGATTTCCAACTTAGTCTGTGGTCCAAGTGTATGCCTAAAAAGCATAAACTTTCAGAAGTTTCAAGCGATGCTTCTTTGTCATTGGTGTATGTTATGCTCTTGAACTCTGTGCCATAATTGAAATTTATAATCTGCATCTTTCCAGTATTCAACAGGAGTTCATCTTCAGCGAACCATTGCTCAAGCCTTTCTAATGATGTGAATATTTTAGAGTTTATTTCTCCACAGTTATCTGACAGCACAAGGGATGTATAATCTGCAAATAGAACAAGTTTCTCAGTTATTTTCTCAGGTAGGTCATTCACGTATATAATATAGAGCAATGGTCCAAGAACTGACCCCTGATGTAGCCCTCTCTTCAACACCATCTACAAAAATTTGATCAGTTCATCAGTTATTGGGTCTTGTTCAACCACAACAAGCGTTCTACTTGTCAGATATGATTTCAAGAGTTGATGTGGTGTTCGGCTGATTCCCAGTCTTTGTCATTTTTCCAACAAAATTACATGAGACACGCTATCAAATGCTTTGCTTAGGTCGAGACACAGCAGAACAGTACTCTATCTCTCATTGATGGTTCTAATTATCTTATTAAGAGCCTGCTAAATAGCACGACTAATGAACTTTCCCTTTCTGAAACCGTTTTGAAACTCGGCGAGGAGTTTGAACGTATCAAGATAGTCCACAACTCTATCAATAACGGCCCATTCAAATATCTTACTGATATTAGATAAAAGTGTAATAGGCCTATATTTTCCACTCTGATCTTTCTGTTTTTTTGCAAATAGGCGTAACATGTGCTTTCTTCAATTGATTAGGGAAGATGCCAGAGGTGAAGCATATATTTATCATGAATTCCAATGGTTCAGATATTTCTTGCTCTACATGCTTTCGTATTTTTGAGCGAGTGAATAACTTGGTTTACTTGCAATGCATCAACAGGATCAAACATGATACTGTTACAAACTAAACTGTGATTTCCTTCTGTGTAGTTTTTGTGCCATTTTTCAAGGTATGTGCATGATTTACGAAGAAGTTATTTACAGCATCAAGGGTTTCCTTGAAGTTTCCACCAATCTCCTGAAGGATTGAAGTTATTCTCTGTTCATTTCCAGATGTCTGTTGTTTTATAATATTCCACGTTTGCCATACTTTTGTTTTTCGAGTTACACATATACTTTTCGTTTGCCATTTGCTTTGGCTTCACAGCAACCCTCTTCAATACGTTAGCATATGTCTTATAGTACTCCGCGGATGTCTCGGCTTTGTGCTTCATTTGGCGTAGAGAATATTTTTTCTTCGACGATGTTTTAATTCCGATAGTGATCCATTACCACCTCACACTCCTTGACATCTCTTCGGACACAAATTCTATCTACAACGGTTCTCAAGGTGCTGAGGAACTTATCATACGTCTCGTTTGAATCTTTGCAGTTTTTCAGTCAGTGTTCAATAGTTCACACTTCACTCCATCTAAGTTTGATGTGAAAAATACTCTTAATTTTCTCATTATCATCTTCTTCTTTTGTCTTCCACATGAGGGTCCCGCTATTTTCAAGAGTTGTGCGCTATGAAAAGAAAAATCACTAAGTATCACCTGTTCAATACAAAAAGAGGGGAAATTTACAAGAATATTGTCTATTCGACTGTGGTAGTCATTCATCCTGTAAGTATACTCAAGAATCTTGTCAAATCATAAGAACTCATAACATCGTAAAACCTTTTCATCCGAGAGAAGGTCTATCCGAGTCGATATTAATCGTTGAATAGACATTCGGTTTGCATTCAGTTTCCAGAAGATAGAGGTATGAAGATCCCAGGAAATAGAGGAAAGCCCGCAAATGTAGTTGAGGTTCACAATTATAGAAGCGGTACAGTCACAGTGTGTGGCTACATCTTGATTAGTCGAAGAACACCTTTCATATTGTTAGAACGTTTTGCCACTGAATACTTATATGTTCATAACGTTCTCCAGAAAGCAAGAAATTTCGGCTCGAATTGCATCTTGTGCATGATAATTCTCGTCCTCTCACCGAAGCAGAATCAAGGAATTTTCTCAACGAGAATATGAAATCAATTATTTCAGGTGTCCCTGCGCCGATTTTCAATAAATTGAGAGATAATGTTCTTCTAGTTTATGCTCGAGTTTTCACATAATCAAATTTTGTAATGAAAATCTCAACCATGGTCTAACGAGGAAAAAAACATGAGAAAAATATATCTTACACACGCTATTCAAATTGCTTAACTTCTCGGATTCACATTTCTCCTCACCTAATTGGGGTTGGGTTAGATTAGTTTTTCCATCCGAGAATAAGGTAGAAACTTTGATCATTTTTCATAGCGTCTGTAAGTTACTCTTTTCGCGGAAGATGGTTCATGGTTCTTCTTTCTTATTAGACCAAGTTAGAGAATTGAAGTGCAAAATTTGATGAGATTAAGTGAACATTCTAGCATCAAATACAAAGTCATTTTCAACTCTGAATCAATTGATAATACGGATGAGAACACATTATACAATTCAATGGGTAAAGCAATTTTCTTTCATGTTCTTCTGCTTAGTAGAGGGTATTCTATCTGAAATAGAAGAAATTATGAGATTTTTAATATAAACAAAACTCGACATCCTTCACACAACATCCTATATGACTCCGTTATATCATGTTGATCATTGTTGATGGTATCTTGATTTATGTGAATTTGTAGTAACCCTAGAACTGCACACTAAGTACCAAAGGGAAATTGGTTTTCTATTTGAGAACTACCTTAAACTTGAATAAAACACCTTGCAAAATTGAGTAATAAATGAGCTTAATTGGATGAATAAAATCTGTTAAAAAAATATTTGTTTCAGGAAAGATGAAATTTCTGATTTCATTCGCTTCTGGGATTTTTTTACACCACAGTGATGTTGGATTTCTGTATTATTTCAGAACAAAAATAATAAGAAGATATGGTTGGCGATATAGCATGGCCTGGATGATGAAAATATGATTCATATGATTCAGATGGTGAGGAAGATTAGGTATTGAAAAATATTTAAGAAATTAAAAAAGATAAAAGATGAAATTGAAAGGGTGAAAAAAGAAAATGAGAGTGAGGATCAAGAAAAAATGTAATGTCTTGAAAAGGAAAAAAAGAACATAAGTGACTTTCAATAGCTCTTGAACCATGGCCGTGTTAATAAGCAACCTTGTATTTCGTTTACTTGGCCCATAAAATATTGCCTGATATGTAACAAATTATTTTGAGGCCTGAAGTTTAACTATGGATGAAACTTTAATAAATATGATCACTAAGCACACAAGTGAAGAAATCGATGGTAAGATTGATGGAAACTAAACTGCAAAGTTATACTAAAGTGTCATATGCAGCAAAAATTGAAGATTTATCTCCCTGGAATTCTTCGTCAATCGAAGTGCAATTTAGATGATTTGTCAACTTTCTTAGGAAATTGAATTCTCAAAAATACGTCTCACCAGCGATCAATGTTTTTGGCAAATTATTAACGATTTGATAACATAACCGATCGCGCTGAAGGGAGAGTTGAAGACAACTTTGCATCTATCCGTGGAATATGGGATTCACGTATTGAACATTGTTGAGCCTACTATACTCCGTATGAGTACTGTACAATAAATGCAGAGTTACTTTGCTTCGCTCTAAACGTCCTTGTCATATATGTCAAGTGGGGCCGATAAGTATGGCATAAAAATACTAATGTTTAACGATGCTGGAACATTTTATATATTAAATACCATATCTCATACAGCTAAAGTAGAATATGAAAATAACGAATGTGTTCCAACCTACTACGAAAGGAAACTATCAAAATCTGAAATTTTACGAATGATAATATAATAGTTGATTTACTTCCGTACCACTAGCAACTCGACTATCTGCTAATTATGGATTAACCATGATAGGAACCATAAAAAAAACTCGAGAAGAAATCCTTTCATCTTTAGTTGCAGAAAAGAAATTGGTACATCTCTATTCACTTTCGACGACTACATAACTTTAGTTTTTTTTACACCAAATAAGAAACAAGACTGTTTTACTCTCCACTTCCCATCATGACAGTGTAGTAAATTAGGACAGACGATTGACCAATTAAGCTTTTCTTATAGAACGGCACGAAAGACGAACAGGTTGCCATGTGAGTGTTCTTTGGCGAGCTTGATGGGAGTGACACCAATTCCATGGTACTTAGCTTAGCGAGTCCCTAATGAAATGGACAAATGAATTGAAACCGAAGAAATTCTTTGAAGAAAGTGGGAACGTCTTTGGTAATACCATTTCTTAGACAGCGATTATAAATTCCAAATTCTAAGACGTTCCATAAAGCAGCCTGTTTTGGAAATTCTGGATGACCTGTCCTAATTTTTCCTAAAGCCAGTTAATTATGAAGCTTTGCACAGAAAGATTAGATGCAGTTTTCGTGACGAAAAATGTTAGAACAACAAATGTGTTTTGCAGTATCTGCCAAAAACCTTTACGCATGGAGCATATAGCAAATTTGAGTAGAAATTGCAAATAAAATTGAATAAAATTTATAAGAAAACCTTGGTCATAGTTTTCTTTCTGATGCCAGATTTGTTCACCCATAAATTTGTTTAGCAAAATAAAGTTAAAAAACTACGATTTTATTATAAGTTTTTATAACTAGGATTTTTGATGCCCCAGTCTGCAGTTCATTCAATTGATATATAACTGTGCAGGTACACGGTTAAAATTAAGAATTGAGATTCAAAATCGATTCCAGTAAATACAGAAGCTCTTCGAAAAAACGTCATATTTTCAGAGAAATGTCAATTAACTGAAAACAGTTCAGTCAAGGCCTATACTGGTCTGAAAAACCCATTTCATTCAAATCTCTGTGATGAAACACCCTGTATACAAAATACAAATAATTTGCGAACATGCATTAAATCGTCCAACCTTTACCATGTATACTATCTCAATAAATTCAACAGAAATGAAGTTATGACCGATTACTGACTAAATGGACACCTTATATAACTGTCGGTGAGAAACTGAAAATGAAAAAATTATTATATAATACTTGAATCTATTCGTAATCCCAGAATTCTTCCATAAGTTTTAATATTGATCAGATAGGAATTGTTTTCGATATCCAATAATTAAAGGATTTCAAATGGGAATTAACAAATCTTCTGACTTATTCGTAACACTGTTCGAATTTTATTCTTTTCATCGACTTAGTTATTTGTTTTCATTCATCCATTACTTCGTCACAATGGAAGGCTCCAATCTTGAGTACATAATATAACCACAAAGTTAAAATTTGAATTCAAATACATCAATTTCGATTACTTCTCCTGAATATTTATCTCCTTTATATTTACTATACCATGTTTGTATTTATATCTGAACTTATGTTTATTTTTTCAACGAAAGCTGTTTAAAAACGATAGAATAAACGATCGAGCAAGGGAACAAGCAATAATGCTCCTGGTATTTGTAACCATTAACGTTCCAGTAAAGTAGATCGAGTGAATGTTTTCGGTGTTGTGTATCTCCTATTTTTTCCTCCGCAAATCCCTATCCTTGTTTCGACAAAGGATAATTCGCCGCTTTAGTATGACTTGAATTTGCTCTTCTGTACAATTCCATCTCATCAATGATGAATTTATGAGAGTTTATAATCAAGGCAGTCCTTGGAATGAGCAGTCAACACACCGGTCCGTACACTAAATAAAACACAGGGTAGGTAGTTATGTATTCCTTTTCACAAGGCTTTTTACTAAGCCTATTTGAAGAATGTTCATAAATTGAAGTACAACAAAACTTTGCCACTTCAAACCCATTCATGTATACGTGTCGAGAATTCACCCGCTTTTGCAAAACTCGAAGAATAATGAAAAATAGTTGCTTTAAAAAATGACTGCTTACGACATGTTGAGCAGATAAGGGGGTTGTGCGACAAAATATAATCTACACCACACAGAATTTGTTTTCTCTGAAGTAATCATCCACAAGATTGCTGTCAAAATTTCAGCGCGCTGTAAGTCAGATTTCAAGTATTGAAATCGTTCAGCAGGTGAAAGTCATTGAATCCTCTGCCATTTGAGAGCATTGAAGGAAAACAGTGTATCAAGTATATCGCCTTGGAAATGATGGATTACACAAAAGAAAATATTTTGTTTTGAATATTACGTATCATATGACGTTCGTAGGTTATGTATCATAGCCACCATATCCAACAGAAATTCATCTACAAATGTTTCGTCACCAATTACAGATTTATAGCAGAACCATAATGGAAACAAAGGTTAATTTTGCAATATTGTTTGTAATTAGAATTATGAATGGTTATGACTAGTCGTAGGCAAATACTCATTTGAAAAAAGGTGTTTTTGAATATATATGAATATGCCACAATTTCTCCCAAAGATGCCTAAAAAAACCACATCTTAATCAAACGTGCACATCAAGAATAAATTAAATGTGAACGATGTACACAAAAGATTTTATTCATTTCACTTTCACGGTGACGTTTTATACTGGAATGAAAACGCAAATAAAGTCCAAGAGACTATAACTGGACTGTAATGATTGTAATAGATTTTCAGCAGACCCTAAACGATCAATAATTTCGATAAAAACATACATACACGATACACCCTACCTACCCACTTAGGTAGAGTGTACCGTAGCATATATAGATATTAGCTTTCCGCACGATATACAAGTCAAGGTTTGGGTTAGGTTTAGTTAGGTTCTTCTCTATAACATCAATGAAACAACTCATAGTTATTCAAAATTGCGAGTTTTTTGGTTGTTACAGAACAAAAGAGTTACATATGGTGTTAAACTTAACTAAGGAATTACTTTGGATGTTGAATCGTGGCACTGCATGTCCTCAGCATACTTTTCATAAGGTGGTACAAAACGCCTGAGTGCTAATCGCAAGTATGATGACATATGATCGTCAGTTAATCGATTTCGATATTTTGATTTAAATATCTTCATTTCAGAAAATGCGGACTCGCACTCGTAAGTTGACATAAACATTGCCATCAGTTGAAGGTTGATTTGCCTAATATTCGAATATTTATTTTCAGATATAAACCACCAGAAATTTGTATCAGATGCTGCAGCTTTGAGATGTATTTCTGATATAATCTGCACCAACTCATTTTCAACAGAACATGAGTTCATATTAAACTCACTTGCTATTTCAGTAGCTAATTCCTCAATGTTTTCACATGGAAAAGGATAACTCATAAATGATGCTGTATTTGCCAATTTACTGCAATCATAAGAACGCATTTTGAATTGTCCCAAAATATTTGATAATTCAGCCTCATAATTCAACTGAGGAATCCTTGCTTTCAAAGACGAAAAATGTTTCAGATCCTTTCTTTTCAGTTGATCTATCATTAGTTGCAATTTACTTTTGAATGCGTTTACTGCGCTAATCACCTCGATAATAGTTCTTCCTTTACCTTGAAGCTCCAAGTTAATGGTGCTTAAGTGCATTGTGATGTCATCACTTCTTTCGTCTAGAAAAGCTGTTATTTCGTGCAAGAATTCTTGAAACTTTCCTAGGAATTTTCCGCGACTCAACCACCTGACGTCCGTGTGAAGAACTAAATCAGTGTGTTCAGCTGACTCCCTATCTTTCAACTGCAACTTAAAGAGCCGCAAGCTTAGTGCATGGATGGAATTCACAACTTTTAAACATAAAACCTGTTGATGTATAATGCAATGGAATGAAGAAAATGAAGAGAAATCTTCATTAGCTCGGCACAATGCCATAAAACACACTAATTTATATATTGGTAGCTTGTAGTTTTTCACAAAATTGAAGAAAACGTCATATGTATTTTTGGCACGGGTCTTCCCCTTCAGAGGAATGATCAAAAATTCTTCCTTGGCTAACATGTCATTGAATAGCATCCGAAAAAAAACACAGCTGAACAGACATGATTTCTGTTTTATTTTTAAAATCTCCAAATAAAGTCTCACCCGCTTCAATAAATGCTTCCTTCAAAACCTATCCATCTTCGAATGATTTCTTGTGTTTCGCCAATATATGAGATATTTTAAATGATGCGATCGTAGCAGATTTTCATTGTTTGGCTGGTCTTGTCAACATGGTTTGTTCTTTTTCAAGAAATCAAATCACGTACTTTTCTTTTTCTTAATTCACTCTGTGGAGGAAAATCCTTTTCATAGCTTTTTTGAACCGTTTTATGATGCCTCTCTACATTACCACGCTTAGCTTTTGCAACTGAGGCACGACAAATGAGATAAATGCACTTATCCTTCACCATACAAACGAAAAATTCTTCCTCCCTAAATTATTAAAATGAAACAGTTTAGATTTCTTCGCTGCACACATTTTGTACTATTTAATAATAACCTTTGTATCGACGTAGTATTGCCTTCAAGCTACAAATCAGAATGACTCCAATTTCTGCAGGCGTAACATTTATATCGGCGTGAACGAAAGTCTGGAATGTTCCCGTCAAACGCGCCTCCCGAAATTTTAAGAAAAGCGGCAAGAATAAAAAACGCGGCTTTTCCTTGACGAGTACCGCGGGTTCCTTTGATAAAGTCACCTTTTGCCGCTAGCAGAGTGTTATTTTATTACGTAACAAATTTTTGCAGCTACAAACTCACTCATTGACAATCGAGTGGACACATTATCACTCTGTCAAAATGGTTAAACGAACCTGAAATTTTTGTGAATTCAACAGGAAAGTAGTATGTTTTACATAATTGTTGAAAGTTTGGAAGACAAGTGTATCCGCTCGCTGATACAATCACGCCGGGGTTACCGTGAGCTGTGGAGAGTAAAAAGCAAATACTACTTCAAGCGAATGAAGAAAATGAAAAATGTTTCAATATCGAATCGTAACCAGGAACACAAGGCGATCGAGAGGTGAAGAAAAGCTGGGGAATCGATGGACGACAACCGAGAACCTCCTTCATGGTATTATAAGGATTTGGCGTCATCGAAAAATCAGATCGAAGTCACGCAGAATGTTGAGGAGATTTTCATGAAGCGGTTCTCCTTTTATATTAGTTCTTGGACATTTTCCTTTTAACCAATTTTTTTTTCCGCTTTGGTACAATCAATATGAAGGCCAGAAAGGCCAAGTCTCTATTCCGAATCATTTTAACCACAATAGATCTGCGGAGGAGAAAACTCAACTTAGAATGATGTTCGACTAAAAGGTTAATGGCCGGTTGAAAATTTATTGAAGTAAGCGTCAATTGATACACTCTTCAATGTAGGCTCCTCTTCAGACATAAATAATTCGCAAAATTACTTAGTTATGCAATGAATCAAGGACTGCTCTGTACAGTTTATACGACAATATAAAATATTGAGATCTCTTGATAATAATTGTGACTTCCGCCAAGAATTGTTTCAAGGCTTTTCTTCCGAGAAAACTTAATTAAATTAATATACATTTGAAATCTGGTGCTGCCCATCAGAATGAAAATTTCGATCTAAATAAACTCCTCAGAGTATCAAAACCCCAAAACAAGGAATTCATTCGTAATTTTTTCTCTACTATACCATTATTCAGCAATTTTATCATAAAAACTTCTGGATGCATTTCAATAAATTGATTGAAAATGAAGAATATTGAGGCCTAATGTTTTTTCTCAATATCCTGTTTTTCAATATTCATATAATTCAGACCGAAACGTACAATGTAATTGAATGAATAAAACAATAACATTCAACTTCTATCATTTCAGAATTATAATTTGGAGCATAAAATACATATTCTGTATCTCCCAGGGCGGATTTTCTGATTAATTCTTAGAGGATATATTCAACGAAACTTGCTCGACACTTGATAAGCCAGTTGCATAAACTTCTGACTGTATTATCTGTAGCGCAAACGTCAGTTTTGTGTTCTACTGTTAGTTAGCTATCAGTAACTTGTTACCCACAATTCGCAGACCTTGGGATTTCAGCCAAGATATCTGAGAGTTGGAATTTCAAAACTTACCTAGTAAGAAAATGTCCAATGTCAAAAGCCTGATTAACCAGCAGACATGTGGCATTTTTTCATCCGCAGCAGAGTCTGTAAAAATAACACATTATCAATATCATTTCTGAAACACTAAAATAATATAATATATATATATATATATATATATATATATATATATATATATATATATATATATATATATATATATATATATATATATATATATATATATATATATATATATATATATATATATATATATATATATATATATATATATATATATATATATATATATATATATATATATATATATATATATATATATATATATAGGTTTCACCCCGACGAGTTGACCATATATCTGTTCATGCAATCAAACTGATTTCATGAAAAATATAAATTCACCACCCGGTAATTAATACCATTGCCAGGCAATGATTATAATCAAAACATATCCTGGAATAATTATATATTAGGATAACGTTAAATGTTTTGAGAATATATCAATCTACCAGAATATATACATACTATAGCATCATCAGACAATGATATCAATGTACCAACGAGTAGTGTCAGAGGCTTTCTCCCCGGAAAAATCTAGTGTACGGACCTTAGTCAAGTAACACTGAATGTTACTCATTAATAGTTTCCCTTGTGTGAAGTGGTGAACGATCAAATAGAATACTTCTCTGAATATAAATATGACAAAATTGTAAGTTAATTATATTACATTTATATAAAAAATAAATAAAATATAAAATGTGATTCTGAGCAGTATAAACTAAAGAGAAAACCTATGACTCTACCTCATTATTTTTTCGGAAAGAAACTTACGAAGAATATTACAAGATTTGATGACTGTTATTTTTGTAACTGTTCAAACAAATTTTCTTCAGACCCAAAATCTCAATACTTTTGTGGAGATTCCTAGGAATAACACCTGTTGTGGAAATAATAATCGGTAGAATGAAAATTTTTTCATTTTCCACATTTTTAATCTCGTCGCCAAGCATCATATATTTAGAAATGTTTTCATTGTATTTATTTTGTATATTATGTGTGTCGGGTATAGCAATTACAATTATATATGTTATTTGATTCTTTTTATCAGTAAGAATGATATCTAGTCTATTGTGTTTTACAGCTCTGTTGCAAAGAATTGTTTTATCAAAATAAAGTTTATATTTGTCATTTTCACAAATAATCTCAGGTTCATATTTGTAAAATTTTTCCTTTGGGAATTAGGTCATGTTTAATTCCTAGATTAAAATGAATAATATTAGCGACGGCATTATGTCTTTCTGAATAATCTGTTGAAGCAAGGACTGAGCAAGATGATAATATATGAAAAACTGTTTCTGAAGAACAGAAACATCTACGGCAAGAATCATCTATATTTTGTTTGATGATGTGTTTTCTATAATTCCTCGTGAAAACAACCTGATCCTGGACCGCAATTGCCAAGCCTTCTGTTTCAGCAAACAATTCTCCAGAAACTAACCATTTATTCGATGCGATTTCATCAATATAATCATTTCTCAATTCTTTAGGGTGCTTTCCGTGTAATTCCTTCTGCATCCAACTTTCTCTTCTAGAATTATCATCAAATATATCAAAATCTACCTTTTGCATTGTCAAGTTCAGAGGTGTGAGATATATATATATATATATATATATATATATATATATATATATATATATATATATATATATATATATATATATATATATATTTTTACCTCGACAATTTGCCCATATATCTGTTCATGCAATCAAACTGATTTCATGAAAAATATAAATCCACCACCCGGTAATTAATACCATTGCCAGGCAATGATTATAATCAAAACATATCCTGGAATAATTATATATTAGGATAACGTTAAATGTTATGAGAATATATCAATCTACCAGAATATATACATATATATATATATATATATATATATATATATATATATATATATATATATATATATATATATATATATATATATATATATATATATATATATATATATATATATGAAGAAAGGAATGACCGATTGGAGAAATTTCGTTATCTTGAACGTTTTTCGAACAGAGTTTCCGAATATATTTTCAATGCTGTGGCTCTTCCGGTATAACCGGAAATTGACCCGATCTTTGTTATTTCAAATGGCATAATGTATGTTTCTTTTTTTCATTGTAGAAAATTAAATTCTGAAAAATTTTCGCCCATTTCATTGTCACCTGAATTCAACTGAAAGCAAGATATGATTATATATATGTAAGATCATTCTAGCTCACTGTTAGTGAAGAGGCTCGTTCAGCAGAATGCAATTCATTTAGTGGCTTCAGGGTATATAGGGTGTTTCCAAAGCATGTAGCAAATCGTAGTACATTCAAAGGTACAAAAGTCCGTTTTTCCTAATTATACTACCTATATTCATTTCGTGATAATAGGCATCGATCTGTTATAGGTCTTTCTATACCTGAATTGTATCGTTTCCGATTTATTCGCGATTTTATTCCAAAAATCACGATTTTTAGCGCGTGGACCCTGAAATTCGCAGATTATGTGCTTTTAGGCCTTCAGGTGGTAACACTAAGTCTTCTTGACGCATAATATAAAAATCTTCGATTCATTCTTTCGTTCTTCTCAAAAGCTTAGGAAGGTAATTGAGGTAAGGATAAGTTTTTATAAGGGATATCATACATGTGATAAACATCATAGTTTTCTAAGGCAATTAAAGGGACTGAAATAAGGACTATTAACTAGTATGCTTGAATGATAATTGTTGTTAAGCATAATGCATAATAATTACTCAAATGTTCGGAAATTTTCCAATTGGTATTTTCAAGTATACTAACAAAAATTTTAAGGGTAGATAGAATATTTTCATGGAGTAAATTGAGTCTTCCGAAGCTAACAGCATTTTCAAGTTTCATCAATAAAAGTTTAATTTCTGTTGATTGTAAAATCATTAAGTGAAGTTGGAAAAATTATCAGTAATTTCCTTCAGGTTTTTAAGGAAATCGATTAAATGATATATAATTTTTCAACATATTGCTTTGGTATTGTGTTTAGAACATGAACATAACAACAAGAACAATAATTTGTTCATTTGCTTTGATTGCTTGGAAATATTGTTGGTAGGTTGCTTCATCATTGACATCCAAAGTTCCTAATAGAAATTTGGAAATCCACTCTTCCAACAAGATAATGCCCCCCTCATCGTGCAAGAGTTGTCTTGAACGTTCTTGAAGAGAATGATATCAATCTTCTAACGTGGGAATCCTGCTTCCTAGATCTGAATCCCATCCAGCATGTGCGGGACACCCTAAAAAGAAATCTCCTGCGTCGAAACGTCTTTCATCATGAACAGGAGCTTCGATTAGCAGTTCAGGGAGCTTGGAATGACTTAGGCCAAAAAGTAATAGACAATTTAATATTGAGCATGCCGCAACGATGCCAAAGTGTCATTAATAACAGAGGTGGACCTTCTGGCTACTGAAAAATATAAGTCCTTCCATATCATTTCGAAAATATTAGTTCAGGATTTTTTTTTGTGTTTTACCAAATTTCGCCTTTTTCAAATTTCAATTTTTTTTTTATAATAGGTGCTTTGAAGAAGTCAAATATTATTTTGTTTCTTGAGAATACATTATATAATACATCCTAACAAAAACCGAAAGATTTCTATAAATTCGAATCATCAAATTCATATTTTGAAGATATTGGTAAGTGTTCCTAGACTTTTTGAGGTTTTCATATATACATATATATATATATATATATATATATATATATATATATATATATATATATATATATATATATATATATATATATATATATATATATATATATACAGGTTTTACATAATAGTTCATCAAATGTGTTTGTCCATCTACTTGCAATTTTCAGAAAAAGTTTATATAAACATAGATCCACAAAAGCTTCGTTACAGAGCTCCAGGTTGTTGAAATTTCCGGAAAAAATTGTTTTCTTTTCCGAGGCCATGTCTCATTTTGCCCTTTCAAACTTTTTCGCAGTACTCCACTGATCAGCGTACAATCAATTTTCGTCATCTCTGTTCAATTTAGAAACTTTTTTGACAATTGGAATTTTTTCGTATCTCCAACCGTTTTCGAATGAAAAATTAGTGAATTCGAATTATTTGAATTGTATGTTATTCTCTAAATGAAAAAAAATAATAGAAATACTCGATAGGTATGCCCAAAACTTGCTTTTATTTTGATAGCTCGTCTTCTCAGACTCAACTTATACAATATCAAATTAAAAAAAAGGACAATTGAAAACTAAATAAATTGATGAAAGTGTTCTCCACCTGCAAGAATTCAGGCCTCTGTCCTTCTTCGCATATTATCACGCACTCTTTGAAATATTCCTTGGGTATTTCTTATCGTGTCACAAGAGGTTATTATTCGATTTCTCAATTCTTCTACAGCATTCACTGCAGTGGTATAAACTAGACTTTTGAGATATCCCCATAAGAAAAAGTCAAAACTATTTAAGCCTGGGAACCTAGGAGGCCATTGTTCTGGCCCACCCCGACCTATCCATCTGTTGTTGAATATATTATTCAAGAATTCCTTAGCTTCTCCACTAAAATGTGCTGGTGCTTCGTCATTCATGAACCACATAATGTTTCTCACCAGGAGTGGCACATCCTCGAGCAATAAAGGTAACTCCTCCTCGAGAAATTGCCGATAACCGGGACCATTAAGTCTGTTAGGCAAAAAAAATGGCCTTATCAAATAATTTCCAATTATTCCGACCCAGACAGTGAGAGTTGTTGTTGATGATGAGATTCTTCAATCAAATGGGGGTTTTCCTCAGTTCAATAATGATTATTGTGAAAATTTGATACAGCAGTTCTCGAAAAGTCAGCTTCGTCTGTGAACATTATTACACTATCAAATTGAGCATTTTCTCTAATTTTTTCACAACCGGCAGGAATTCAGTCCTGAAGGAAAATCTCGAGGAAGTAGAGTTTGGACGCGTTAAATATAAAACGGGTACTATTAAAAGTCGTGGAGAATCCTCCGAGTTAGAATATGTGAAATATTCAACTGATTTCCAATTTTTCTTGTACTCTCATGAGGATTCAAATCAAAACTGCATCCCCAAAAGCTGGAGTTCTCATAGTTTGAGTTGCACCTTTTAAATGATTATTTGCAGTAAAAGTACCAGTTTAGCTCAACCTTCTAGGGATATTTGAAAATGTTCACCTGTCTGGTGTTACTCGATTTGGAAAGCGCACCAGATATAATCGCCTAGCTTCTGTTATGTTTTTGTCATCCATACCTTATATGTAATGGATATCTGCCAATTCAGCGTTAGTAAACTTAGCCATTTTTTCTTACAGCAATAACTTCAAAAGTCTTAAAACTAATCGTTAATTTAATAAACAATTCTAGCAGACAACTGCCATTAATTTTTAACGTTCTCACATTTGTTTGTTATCCTTCCTATCTTCTTCGAAGTCCGGTGGCGTGTTCACCGCCTCGGTCCATAGAAGGCGACTCTCGTACGTATATACGATATACGTCCTTCCTGAAATCGTTAGTGTAACCCGATGTAGCTTGTCAGGATGCTAAGAAGCGATATGCGACACAGATGAGCTCCTAATAAGGACGAAACTGTAGTCTGCCGCCTCGTTTTCTCGGCATCCTGCTTAGTTGCACTATTGTGGCTCTTGGGGGCTGCGTGCATAGCGTTCAGATTTGGGAACGAGCTCTTGTCAGGAAGAATTATTCATTGATCTACGGATTTTTGAATAATTCTTCTTGTCTCAAGATTACATATGTAAACTCCTCGCGGAAAATATTTGTCTCTTCAAATATTTACCGACAGCAGGTTTTATCCTGGAAGCAGAGGCCCAAAGTACCATTTCCAACGGAATAAATTTGCTCGTATTGTACCGTTGATGTGATTCACGGACCGGCGAAAGATGTTCCTCAAGTGTTGGAATTTTTAACGTTCTCCATCTGTTTATTATTGTTCGTATCTTGCTCGATGCCACGTAGCGGGTTCACTGTCTCGGTCTATAGATGGCGACTCTTGTACGTATGTACGAGATGCGTCTATTTTTCTGAATTCATTAGGGCACCCCGATGTAGCTTGTTAGGATGCTGAGAAGCGATATGCGACACTGATGAGCTCCTAATAAGGATGAAACTGCAGTCTGCCGTTTCGTTTCTCGGCATCCTTAGTTGCACTATTGTGGCTTCTGGAGGCTGCGTGCATGGCGGGCAAATTTGGGAACTAGCTCTTGTCAGGAAGGATTATTCATGGATCTACAGATTTTTGAATAACTCTTCTTGTCTCAAGTTTACATATGTAGACTCCTTGCGAAAGTCCGGTAGCGGGTTCGCCGTGTCGGTCCATAGAGGGCGAGAAATGCTCGAATGCCCCCGTAGATTGATTCCAACTTTTTTTCTAGTCACCATGCCAACCCAGCTAGTTTCTCCGTCGACTTGAAGGCAGATGTGTTTGTTTTCCAATATTTATCTCATCATCCCTCACAATTGATAAACATCTATCCTTAGATTACTAGGTGAGTGATTAACAGTTTGTATTTGTATTCCTACCCTCCTCGAATCTCTTGGTCGAACAGTTGAATTGAAATCACTTGTTTAATAACCTACCTCAATTAAATTTTCAAAACAACCTGAGCAAATTTTCCAAATTACCCACATCGGTTTGAATTATGAATTTCTGTTCTGAATACTGCCAAAAATTTCGATTGATCGGTTTTTCAAACTGATAATTGGTCCATTTGTGTTTTATGTTACTACACTATGTGAATAAATAATATAGTTTTCGTTGTTGAAAATATAATTTTCAACAAAATATACAGAAAAATTCTGAAGTAGTTTGCTTTTGTCTTTTAACCTTGAAGGTAACACAAATGTGTGCCGAAACGAGTGCACTGCATCAAATATTTTCATAAATGTCCAAGAGGCTGATTGATTCCCTCCCGTTCAACAAAAAAAAGGACAAAAACCATTTTCAATTAGTATTTCAGCTTCTCTTGTGCTATGCCAACGCTGTAAACATAAGGGACACACATCTCGCAGATACCACTTTTTGTGTAGTGAAATTTTCACATTTACCAGATTTCATTCGTTATGTCATCAGTGCGCAATTCTGTTGGTTCCTTTTGATTCGACGCAACTGACAATTCAGTTTTTGGCAATCAATCTTGAAACAATCCTTGACACATCTTTATAATGGATTTATCTTAAAATCGAATCATTTGAAGGATTGGTTTTAATTCTCATCTCTGTAAGTAATTTGGTAATGTCGTTGTCTGTATAATGTAATTTATGTGTTTGTTTCGGTGAAATTTCTTATTGTCGCGCTCGTTGTTGACTCAGTCAGACCCAAGGGTCTCGTCAAATATAAAAAAGAGTAAGTTCAATATTTTCTTCAAGTTTGTTCGAAAACCTTAAAATCGCCATATGAAGATAAGCAGTTGCAGCAAACGAGGTTCATTTGTCCGCAATAATTGAATTATTCATTAATAAATGAATATACCTGAAGGTGAAAAATATAGAAAAAATGCTTTTAAAGGAAGTTTTCTTAAGTTGTTAATTGAACGGCCTGAAAAGTTGAAAATTCAAAGTGTTGTAATGGAAGTCAAGAAATGCCAATTTTTACTGAAGGTAAAAATATTATTCTCGACTTCAGATATTCTCGACCTCAGAGCTATAATATTTTCATTATGTTAAAAGCGTTGAAACATGGTTGGCTTCATGAGTAAATCCGAATTTTATAAAATTCCCCTATCGTTTGAAATATTGAACTAACTAAATGTGCTCAGCAAAAGATTATTCCAAAAGAAAAGTTTATTGAAATGATTCATTTCCGTTCTCAGAAATATCTGCAGAGAAATACAGAAAACCTCATTATATCGATGGTGAAGCCAGTAGCGAATTTTCATGAGAGATAAAGTATCTCTTGACATTGATGTGTCACTGGAATTTTTTAATTTCTTGAACAAATACCTATGGTACAATCCGAAGAGAGACCCATGTGTCCAAAATTCTATTTTCTGATCATGAGCATACTAAATCAATCGAAAATCTCTGTTTTAGTTGGCGGAGTCAGAAAAACTCTATATTAAATTTTTTGCGTGATATAGATCCTTGTAAATTGGCGTTTGACTGATTGTTCAGAATTCTCTATCATTGCCTACACATTTATGATTGTGCGAGGAAAACAGAGAAAAATAACGAAAGAGTTTCATCGAAACAATGGCCTTTCATATTCTCTTCTTGGAAAATTACGTTTAGACGCTAAGAGCCCTTCAATCGGAGCGCATCACAAATTTAGAAAATGAAGATGTCCCAGGTAGCCGAAAGTTAATTTCTGTTTGAAGTGCTCGTTATCCTTTTATAGGTTTCTTCGTCTTCAAGTGGGCTCGATAGCTGAGTGTATAGGTTCGATTAGTAGTAGACGGTATCTTGTATAGCCATATGAAAGATCAACATTGTCGCAGGAATAGGGATATGATTTAGGTGTAAATATGCTTGAATATCAAAGTGGTATACAATTCTGATGACCATGGTGGTCTTCTTTCAGAGCCGAAAGGGTGCCCGCTAAAAGGCTCAGGACCCTACAATTGATGAATGTTAAAATTTGTGAATGAATTCACATATTAGCAGATGAATTACGAAAAAATGAGATTACTTTCAGTAACACGTAACACAATTATTACGCGCGGCGGGTCAGGACACCGGAACTTCGGCTTTTTGGGTGGGTAAAGAGCTATTGGGGTCGGGTTGTAAAGAGTGGAATTACCGACATAAAATGTTTGGTCCAAAGAGCTTAAGGCTCCATAAAATTCAGTTTCTTTCAATTCTTCTCTGATTTTAATGTGTAAGTAAAATTATTATCTAGGGGTTCGTTTCAAATCTGGTTGTTTTACAAAGTAAAACGAAATTTCTTCATAGATAATTACTGCAGTTTTCTCAAATTAATAAGTTCTATGCGAGGTGAGGAAATACTGAACATGAGTATAGATTAAAGCTGATTGACATTATGTAATGTTTAAAGAACCACAAATTTATTAAGTTATGTTGGATTTCAAAGAATTCAACAAGCTTGTACCAACAAATTTCGATTGTAAAAGAAGAATTTTATATTTTGTATGATTCGCTGTGTAGTTTAAAGTTTCACAATGAAATCATTTTGGAAATCAAAAACTAGAAGGAAAATACAGATTCGGAAAAACTGAAACACGACTTGTTAATCTTGAAAGAGAAATACAAAAATATTCGGGATCAATCAGAAATTTTTATCAAGGCAGAAAAATAATATTCTCCGACAGCATGCGATCAAAAATGAGTATAAAAAGTATGATTTTTGAAGTTTGACCAAATTTTTCCCTTTCCTTTATTACTTCCAAAAAAATTTATTCTTGAAACATTTCACGATAGTATATTGTGCAAAATAAAAAAATAATCGAGTTTGACATTCTTCTCGCACCTCACAATTGCAAGTGCATTGAAAACGAATGATTCATGATTTTCCGAATTTTCGGATTCTCCTGTTAGTCTAGTTTAGTTCAAATCGGTTGATACTAATAAAGATCCCAAAAATATGAACAATAGGTTATTCGATTCGGAATGATTCCAAGAAAAATGTATACATATATATTTTCAGCACAAACAAATTGTAAAATTGTTGAAAAAAAACACCCCAACATATAGTCTTCAGAGTGAGCATAGCATATTAAATACATTTGAAAATTTCACACTTGAACGAATAGAGTCTGTCTGCGAAAAAAATCATTTCAAAAAATTTCGGCAACTGTGAACAACCAACAAATTTTTACAGTTTTTTTGCTGATTTTGATTACCATCAATTCCAATTTTTTCTCTCTGCTTGCACTTCAAGACACTGCTTCTTTGAAAATTGTATGATAACACAAACGATTAATTAATTGCAACATGCCTGCGCGATTCTATGAAATATATATGGTTAGATCATATTTACAACTATTTGACAACACTCCGCGGGCATAGTTCATCCAAATTATCAGGCTGAGTTGCAAACATTTTTGGACGACATTTTCGAGAAGTTAATGTTAAAAATATATAGTCAAGCCTCAATTTCAAACTTCCTCTACATTTAACAATCAGGAAGTTTTGAAGTTATTCTTTTAAATGAATTATATCTCGATGAATGTCAGTATTATGAAGTTCGAACTGTGGAACCTTAATTACTGGTCTAAGATCAATTTGTTTCGATAAAAGAGTGTTAGATACAAATATAATGCCTCAGAATGGATTTCGCAATAAATATTTATCATTCTTCCTTCTTTCTTTCTAAAGAAGCTATAAGATAAAAATGCGCTATACTCAAAATTCAAATTGCCTTCAGTGATATATTGTAATATTGATTTTTATCACGAATCTCATCAATAATTTCTTAAGGAATATTTTCCCAAATATTATTATAAAATTATGCATTGTGTGTGTAACTTAATAACTTCAGGATTATAAGTTTGATTTTCAGATATGCAAGGAATATTTGTGGAGTTAGCCATAATAAACAATTTTTCTTATTAATACGAGAGCTCTATTTTCTAATGAGTAATATCTTCGTGTAAGATTTTAAACTTTCGGTAATTGCATGATTATATTCTAACTCGTTTGTGTTCTGTTTTTCAAATATTGAAATTTCTATGGGTCATACCAATGTAGAATTTATTGCGATCGTTGTATTTCAATATGTAAACCTTGAATACTTGTTTTAATTTAGTTTAATTGGTTTTGAGTTTTGATATATTTGTTCAAATTATAATTGAATCGGAAAGGTATATTGAGATTGTTTTTATTCGGGAAAGTTTCATACGTGTGCTGCTTATGTAGATTGAAATATAGAAATCCTTATTTCACTGTAGGTTAAATATATTTCTGGGCGAGTTTAGGTGAATAACAAATTCGTCTCATTTGATTGTCAACAATATGAAATGACTAGTTAACATTTCCTAGTTCACAGATAAAGTAGTTATTCCCCAAATCGAGAAAGGGTTCAGAAAGAAATAGCTCTCATAGGGAATGTATCTACTGGTAATAAACATAGTTAAAATCAAGATCCTACACAAAATGTTCCTGGTTCTCTCCCAGAAGAAATTTTTGGTGTACATTAAATCGTTTGAGATCAGGTCATTGGGGTTATAATAATATACTTTGCAAGTGAAAATCTATAAATGGTCCAAATTACGAGCGTGGAAAGGCTGATGAATTTCTAAATCAATCATTCTTGGATTGCCTCTTTTCTCGTTATCCAAATGAATTTCAACATTGACATGTAGTATCAGATTCGTTTATTTTAAGAGTTGAAACATTGAAATTCATTCAGTTTTACTGACACGATGTTCTTATGCAGTTTTCCTTTTTCTTCAGATTTTTGTCATCCACACCAATTGAAATTCTGGTTAGAATGAAGAATGGAACGAACTTACAAGCATTCGTTTCTACTTTTCACTCACAACGCACTAACAGACTAGCTGCTGGTGATGTATCAGCGACGAGCAGGACGCCCTTTTCTGCAGGTTTTCTGCTTGTTCTTTTGCAACATGAAAAATTACGTACCGTTCACACGTTTCTCCTCATTTTCTTGAGCTTACTTTTATAGGTGATCGTGGTATGCTTAGCGTGTTTTGAATGGTTCTTCATTCTACATAATATGCTTCCCCCCTTTTCCTTTTGATATGTAATCCTATCTCCTGTCTTTCGAATAAATAAGAAAACAAATTAGAAAAATGATTTTAGAGATAATCACAAAACTAAACGACACCAGCTGAGATATTCCAAAAAATCAGAGCTGAGAAAAATAAAGTAACAAAAGACAGGGTACAGGTTCAAAAAATGGGAAAATCGGGTGTGGCTGAACGAAAACCCCTAAACTGATACAAGTAAATATCGGCAGAAGTCGCGTAGCCTATTACCTTCTGGAGGCAATTGCTGTTAATTTCAAACAAATGAGGTTGTGTGACCGATATGAGGATAGACTCGACAGTAAGGAAAATTGACAATAAAGTAATGGCGATAAGAACATAATTTTTGAGATATGCACAACGTGATGTAACGTAGCCTTTGTAACTATAACTAAAAGAGATGAAGGGTGGATCATGGCGAAGATGAATAGAAAAAAATTTGAAAATGCAATGAGAGAAAAGATAGGAAACATAACAGTAGATGTCCCTAAAGACTTATCGATTTCCAAAAGATACGGCAATAATACCAGGAACTACGTTTACAGGTGGACGAGAAAAATCAAGGAACTGCAAACGCTAGCTGCAAGAAGGGAGATTTCATAACACAGGAGAACAATTGAGAGAGTAGAAGAGATAGCCAAATATGGGGACGAATATAGAAATTATAAAAGGTACCTAAAAGTGCAAATGAAGACAGAAAAAGAAAAATGATGGAAGCAAATAGTGGAAGATGTTGAATCGGATGCCTTCGGTCTCGGGTATAAGATCATCATGGATCAAGATGTTGATTATGACTTTTCATCTAGTGAAAATTTTAAAGTTTAATAATTACTCTTTCATTGGGTATCAATCATCGGAAATTCTCAAAATCGTTAGTCATTTTGAGAAGGCGCGATGTAATCTTACCAAAATCAAGAAGCTCTCCAATATTGTAGCCGTTGGGATTTGCGAAGGGATTTTAATATCGTCATATTCTTAGCAAGTGACAATATAATAATATAAATTCATTAGGAGATAGAAAACATAAGGAATTAACAAGAAAGCTACCTAATTATTAGAGGAAGTCCATTCCTTTTTCCACACTGTATTAATTTCTGCACTGCATATGTATCGTTGTGCTCTGAAAAGACGACCAAATATTCATGAAATGGTAAATGACTAAAAAGCGTTTGAAATCGGTGATTAAAAACATTATATGCGCATGCATACCCATATCCGTTCTGTTGAAAACGAAGAACGCTTTCCAGAATGAATCCCAATTTTTCTCCTGATTGAATCGGAAAGATGAAATGATTGAATTAACAGTCAACTGAATAAGGTTTTCCAGCATCAGTTTAGCCCATATATTCAGATTGAAATTTCAGACTACTTTAATTGATGCTTTTAAATATTCACTATGAAACATGGCTTATAAAGGGTAACCAGTTATTCAAATTTTTGACAGGATTGATGATATCTATGTTGAGACTTCTCTGTTATTCATATTCTGTATGTCATTCGCGTGACAGATTTCCATTTGGAGTCGTTCCAGACGAAACGTGTTTGCACCTGCGTTTTCTCAATGATTTTGGTATTCTAGGTGTTTTGATATCCCGAACCACTCATTGCAAAATTGCTCATTTAAAATTTTTATTGGACAAAATGTGGCTCAGTGGACAATTCTAGATTATTTCTTGTAGTCGTTGAAGGTAGAAGAATCTCTGGATACAGCAAAGATAATATTGAGAACCCTCAACAATTCACAGGAAATTGAACCAAGATAATGAAAAAAACAAACCGAAAGGCAAATTGAACCATATAATCAGTCAGTCGTCCATCCAATCTATGCTTACACGCTGCTTCGAACGATGTATATACTTTGGACAGTCATTGACAGAGAGTTAAATTTCTTTCTATAACTTTGATTATCTCACGTCTACTAATTCTATTGGAGATACCCTCCGTAGTATCGTGCAATGTGTTTACAGGATGAGTTTACCAATACAATCATCCCCAGAAATGAATTCACAACTATACGTGTTTTCAGGTCTTTGCGGTTTTAATATTCTCTGGGTAATCTGTTCCTTGGAAAAAAACATCAACGCAAGTTAAACTAACTGTCACCCATCCATACAATCCATGCTTAATCGTTGCTTCTTAAAATGTATCTTTCTTCTGCCATCAATGGCAGGGAGTTGGTTTCATTCTCGAAAATTTGATTATCTCACGATTTTTAATACAAACAAAGAGCTGTATATATTCTTCACAGCGTAGTGTATTTCGCGGATGAGCTCACGAATGAGACCATTTTAACCACCATTGTGAGGAAAGAATCAATAACTATACGAATTCTCAAGTATTACATTGTTGTGATTTAGATACGATGCAAGAATACAATACTGATTGTCACATTAATATATAAGAAGATCTAACCTAACCACTTCTGACCAAATTACAATCAGTTTGAAGAAATATCCATCGTATAACTGTCTAATGAGTATATGTGAATAATTATATATTCGGTTTAGAATCATCCTAGTCTAGCGATTTCAAGTTTCTGCCAGACGAGCACGTAAAAGTCATGGCTCCAGGTGGAAATGCCAACGAAAGGAATTCTTGGGGTTTTAATGTTATTATGTCATCATTGTACAGTTTGACAATGTAGTTATTAGTCAGCCGACAAAATCATATTTTTTTCATCATTTATTTACCTTTTTGAATGTTATAGTAATATCAATATGATAACTACCAAACGAATATGCGATGATAATGACACTAATTATGAGCGCTACCACAACGAATTCATACGGGATCTGATGCCAGAAGAGAAAAAATATTCCCTGTATAGTAAAGATAAGATCCGCATTGAACACATCCGCATCGTACAGATCGACGAGTCGGTAATACCGATGCAGTTGCCCGACGAGGAAACTTTTCCGATGCGTATCGATGAGTCACTAGGACGAGAAGCGACGAAACCTGGCGAGCGGATTTGTTTGATGCAATCGATGCGGATCTATGGACGCCTACCTCATAACATAATTATCGTTATAAGTTAATAATTCAACTACTGGGTTTAATCGTGAAAGTAATGCATGTAACACATCGACATCTTTGGTGAGTATTGAAATTTTAACAATTACGAAATTTCATAATATGAAATATACAAAGTTTCTGTCCGCAAATTTAAATACGAAATGATATCATATTCAATACTTCAAGTATTCTGAGGGGTTATGAAAATGATTCGGAAAATCCGGTTACCACAAAATTATATTCCACAAGTATGCACCTCAAAATATGTAATTCGAAGCAATTAATTTAAGTAAACTAATTCTAGTACTCTTCAAATTGATATATTTGTTTGACGAATAATATTTGTAAAATTTCCTTTATTTCATATCAAACTAATGAGTGATTATAAAACTTAAAATGATCATGAGAACGTTTTCAAATAATTCAATTCTACTCAAACGGAAAGTATTAATGTTGAAAATAATGATTTTCGTTTTCTTAGCATGACAGTTTTCGAAAACTATAGTTATTTTTCTCTATAACTATGGAAACCCAATTCAGTCTAATCAAACTTAAGTAATTTTCGTCTCAGAAACGAATTAATGATTGATCGAATCTTGTACTATGTATGAATATATTATATATATATATATATATATATATATATATATATATATATATATATATATATATATATATATATATATATATATATATATATATATATATATATATATATATATATATATATATATATATATATATATATATATATATATATATATATATATATATATATATATATATATATATATATATATATATATATATATATATATATATATATATACCTAACCCTTTCTTCGAAAATAAACAAATTTTTACTGAGGAATCGGGGTTAAGAGAACGGAAAGTGTTTGAGGTTAAAACTTATAATTTGCAGAGTGTTTTTACGCGTTTCGGCACAGGGCCGAATATATATATATATATATATATATATATATATATATATATATATATATATATATATATATATATATATATATATATATATATATATATATATATATATATATATATATATATATATATATATAACCCTTTCTTCGAAAATAAACAAATTTTTACTGAGGAATCGGGGTTAAGAGAACGGAAAGTGTTTGAGGTTAAAAACTTATAATTTGCAGAGTGTTTTTACGCGTTTCGGCACAGGGCCATCATCAGAAAACATTCATCTCTGCACAATTATTATCTAAAACAAAAATCATAATTTCAGTAAAACACATAATACAATTCTCACGTTAAAAGCTATTCACCTTACACATTCTCTCTTTACATCATTATCATAACTGGTTAAACAAATACAAAAAAGCAAGACAACAATAACAGGCAATAACAATTAATATTTGAGTAAAACTGGTTGCAGCAATCCATTGAATGGTGTATTCAAATTATCAGATTATTATAGGCATTCATAAATCCGTCAACGTCTTAGGTTCTTTTTGTATTTCGATCATTTCTAGAATGTTTCTTTTAAAGTCGTTGCTTTCAGATGCAAGAACTCATACATCAGCAAAATTAAATTTATGTTGTTCAATGCTATGTTTCGCTAGGGCTGTACTTTTTTTATTAGATCTAACGGAGTAGTCGTGTTGGTATATTCTTTTATGCAAGTATTGTTCAGAATTACCGATATACCACACTCCACAGTCCTGACAATTAACCTTGTATATACAGAGTGTTTTGTTCTCATATTTCACCCTTGGCCTTAGAGTGGTGAAAAATTGTTTGCAGTAGTTGTTAGGTTTGTGTCCATTCTTGATGTTGCAATTTTCTAGGCATTTATCAATTTTTTGTGTCAGTCCGGGTGAGGCCGATGTATTTAAAATCTAAATTTTCTTTCTTCCTTTGTTCTGTATTGTATATTTAATGTATTCTTTTCTTTATGAGTGGTTAAAAAAAACTAGGTGGAAACGCGTTTCTTTTTAGTATGTTCTTCATTGTCTTAATATTTTTTGTTCTATATTTAGGATGTGATAGTTTGATGGCTCTATCAACCAGGCTATTGATAACGCTTTTTTTGTATCGGTTTGGTACAATTGATTGAAAATTTAGGTATCTGCCACTCCATGTCGGTTTCTGATGCCAATTTGTATATATTTTCCCTGTATTGTCGTGGGCTAATGTACAATGTTAGTAATATTCATTCACCCACGTATAACCTAGCCCAATACCTTTCAAACACAAAAACAAACACACTTGGAAAAATTGACTCTTACATAAAAGATTCCTGGCATCTCCATAGTTTCATAAAAGATCTAATTATTCCAAAATGTTTTATGTTAATATCGTTAGACGTAATTTCCTTATTTACAAATGTTCCTTGTACATTAGCCTTAGATATCATCCGTAAAAATAGCAAAATCTCACAAATTTCACTGAACTACCTCAAGACGAATTAATTAAAGCAACAAAACATATTTTGTTCTGAAAGTCTGAAAGATTCACGAAAATTTTTGGAACACCGATGGGTTCACCCATATCTGCAGCAATTGCAAATTTAGTATTGGAAGACCTTGAATGTCAAATACTTTCAAAGATCACATTCACAGTGTAGTTTTTCAAATGGTTTGAAGATGACTGTATAGTCCTCGCGACAAAATAAACGAAATAACCAAAATCTTCAATTCATATCACAAAAAAATTTAATTTACCAATGAAATCGAAAAAGATAAAACAATCAATTTCCTCGACATACAATTAACCCACGACGATACAGGAAAAATATATACAAATTGGTATCAGGAACCGACATGGTGTGGTAGATACCTAAATTTTCAATCAATTGTACCAAACCGATGCAAAAAAAAACGTTATCAAACGATCACACCCTAAATTTAGAACAAAAAATATAAAGAAATTGAAGAACATACTAAAAAGAAACGCGTTCCCACCTAGTTTTTTTGAACCACTCATAAAGAAAACAATACATGAAATATACAATACAGAACAAAGGAAGAAAGAAAAAATAGATTTTAAATACATCGAAATACAAAAAGAACCTAAGACAGTGAATTCAAGAGCTGACGTTGACGGATTTATAAATGTCTACAATAATCTGATAATTTGAATACACCCTTCAGTGGATTGCTGCAACCAGTTATACTCAAATATTAATTGTTGTTGCCTGTTATTGTTGTCTTGCTTTTTTGTATTTGTTTTACCAGTGATGATAATGGTGTGGAGAGAGAATGTGTAAGGTGAATAGCTTTTAACGTGAAAATTGTATTATGTGTTTTACTGAAAAATTGAAATGATATATATATATATATATATATATATATATATATATATATATATATATATATATATATATATATATATATATATATATATTCTATAATATTGTAGATTAAATACTGAAGAAAAAATCCCGAAACGTCTATTTTAGATAGTGTTTAAATATTCTTAAACACCTTAAACCCCAAAAAAGTAAACTCAATATCGAAATAAAATATAAAAGGTTAAAAAATACTAAAACGCCACATATAAGTGCAAGGGTGAAAACATAGCACAAATAATATCCAACGAGAAATCATCATCGAACAACATGAAAAACACAATATCTGGCCAGCATTCCATTCTCAGAAACGGCATGTTCACCATAAAAAGAAAACTAAACAACAAACATAGCAACTTGTCTTCAAGACGGATCTTCCTCCCAATATGTAAATATTAAAATATAAAGCCAACGTTCCTGAATTTCAGGGTAACACATCGATTCACATCGATTTCAAATGTAATTGTCTTGCTCACGAGTTCAAGGATCTTATTGACAACCTAAAGAAGAAAATTAAAAATATGCTAATCACCGACACAACCAAACAAATAAACAAGATCAAAGCTCAACTAACAAAGACTATACATGACACTCGCCAATTTACACAAAATGAACAATTTGAACTTCGTCTTAACAATGAACAAGTACGAAATACCCAAACGATAATTAAAAACAGAAAAAACAAAGTAATAAAATTAATAACCTGATACACAAACAAACGAACAAAAACATGACAAATTTTGACAGATCAAGAGTCCTTAACACAACAAACACAAACCTACCTGAGTACGTTCTGAATACCTTAGCTAAAGACCCAAACCATGCCATCAGGTTAGATAAGGTACAACAAATACCAACAAAGAAGATTATCACAGAAATACAAGACAATATTAAAGAATTACCTACTGTAGACCAAAGCAAAAAAAAGACTCAAAGTAACACAGTCATTAATGTCATATAACAATAAACTAAAAGCGACATCACAATCCAACAATGCCGAAATCACTGACCTATAGAATACTAAAAAATTCCTTAGTGAAAACAAACAATTTACAATAGTAAAAGCAGACAAAGGCTAAAAACTGTCAACTTGGAAACAGAGCTATACAAACGTAAGATTAAAAACCTACTAAATGACAAAAAAACTTACAAACCAATTAAAAAAGATCTAACGAATACAGTGCAAAAAGATAACAATCGTCTCATATAAACACGGAAAGAAAAACAATATATTTCGGAAGATCTTCCCAAACAATTGACAACACACAATAGTCTCCCTCCAAGAATATATGGTCTACCAAAAACTCATAGGAAAACATACCATTGCGCCCCATTGTATCATACATACAGTCCCCTTTGTACAATTTATCAAAATATATGTCAAGTATGCTAAAAAACTGTATAAACAAAAACAAATACTACACAAAAGACTCTACAGATCTGAAACAACATCTCGACCTTATAAATGTACCATCCAACCACAAAACGTATTCCCTACATGCTATTTCCCTATACACTAACATCCCTATATCCATAATACAAACAATAATTAATATAAAATGGACTGAAATCAAAACCCACACCTCCATCCCAAAAGAAGAATTTATTGAAGTATTACAATGTATATTAGGTACAAACTATTTTCAATTCGATAACCTTTATTTTTCAACAAATAGATGGAATTGCAATGGGAAGTCCCATATCTAGTGTAATAGCGCAAATGGTCATGGAATATTTGGAAGAATCAATTTTGAATAATACACATTTAGACATCACATTATTCAAAAGATAAGTAGACGACTGTTTACTAATAATGAACAAAAACGAAGTAGACCAAATTCTTAAAACCTTCAATGAATTCCACAAAAGGTTGCAGTTTACTTTAAAAACTGAGAAGAATAACAGCATCAACTTCCTTGACATAACAATAACACGAAAAGACAATAAATTACTAACGGGATGGTACCGAAAAGAAATAAACGAAGATAACATCTTAAACTACAATTCAAACCATCACCCATCCCAGAAAAAATGCATTATAAAAGGATATATTGACAGAGCACTGAAACTCACCTCACCACAATTAAGTAAAGACGTACTAAAGGACACAAAAGACCTACGAAGAATGAATAACTACACAGAAAACGTAACAAACAAAATCATCAAAGAACAAACAAATAAACTGTACAACACAGACGAAAAAAGAAAAACAACATTACTAATACCACACCATACAAAACTATCCCTTACATACCTCAACTAACAGAAACCTTCAAGAACATCCTCAAACCTTATAACTTCAAAATGGCCTACTCAGCCATGAATCAAATAAGACACGTGCATAGAAAACTAAGATCCAAAATATCGCACATGGAGGAAACGCACATAGTATACGCCATACCCTGCAAGAACTGCGAAAAGGTCTACATTGGACAAACAGAACAACACCTCAAAGAACGTCTCAAACCCCATAAATACTCAAAAAACGACAGCACTGCACTAAACAAACAGAAAAAGCAAGAAAAACAGGAATTTGACTATGACCAGACAAAAATTCTTGACAAAGAATACAACAGAAAAAAGAGAAAAATACTTGAGATGATACACATACAAAAAATCATCGACAACTCTGTAAATAACCGAAAAGACATAAAGATACTAAGCTCCATATTCATAGATCCTCTACAAAACAGGTCATAGAAGAAACACGCTTCGAGAAGGTTATATATATATATATATATATATATATATATATATATATATATATATATATATATATATATATATATATATATATATATATATATATATATATATATATATATATATATATATATATATATATATATATATATATATATATATATATAGGGTTTCACCCGACAAGTTGCCCATATATCTGTTCATGCAATCAAACTGATTTCATGAAAAATATAAATTCACCACCCGGTAATTAATACCATTGCCAGGTAATGATTATAATCAAAACATATCCTGGAATAATTATATATTAGGATAACGTTAAATGTTATGAGAATATATCAATGTACCAGAATATATACATACTATAGCATCATCAGACAATGATATCAATGTACCAACGAGTAGTGTCAGAGGCTTTCTCCCCGGAAAAATCTAGTTGACGGACCTTAGTCAAGTAACACTGAATGTTACTCATTAATAGTTTCCTTTGTGTGAAGTGGTGAACGATCGAATAGAATACTGCTGTGATTATAAATATGACAAAATTGTCAGTTAATTATATTACATTTATATAAACAAATAAATAAACTATGAAATGAGATTCTGAGCAGTATAAACTAAAGAAAACCCATGACTCTACCTCATTATTCTTTTCGGAAAGAAACCTACGAAGAATATTACAAGATTTGATGACTGTTATCTTTTGTAACTGTTCAAACAAATTTTTCTTCAGACCCAAAATCTCAATACTTTTGTATATATATATATATATATATATATATATATATATATATATATATATATATATATATATATATATATATATATATATTTATATATACATAGGTACATTTATACATAGTACAAGGTTCGATCAATCATTAAGTCGTTGTTTCTGAGACGAAAATTACTAAAGTTTGATTCGACTGAATTGGGTTATATTTATAGAGAAAATAACTATAGTTTTCGAAATTTGTCATGTTAAAAAACGAAAATCATTATTTTTTACTCATTAGTTTGTCATGCAATAAAGGAAATTTTACAAATATTACTCGTCAAACAAATATATCAACTTGAAGAGTACTAGAATCAGTTCACTTAAATTAATTGCTTCGAATTGCATATTTTGAGGTGCATACTTGTGGAATATAATTTTGTGGTAACGGGATTTCCCAAATCATTTTCATAATCCCTCAGAATATTTGAAGTATTGAATGTGATATCACTTTATATCATTCAAATTTGCGGACAGAAACTTTGCATATTTCATATTATGAAATTTCGTAATTGTTAAAATTTCAATACTCACCAAAGATGTCGATGTGTTACATGCATTACTTTCACGATTAAACCCAGTAGTTGAATTATCAACTTATAACGATAATTATGTTATGATGTAGGCGTCCATACATCCGCATCGAACGGATTGCATCAAACAAATCCGCTCGCCAGGTTTCGTCGCTTCTCGTCCTAGTGACTCATCGATACGCATCGGAAAAGTTTCCTCGTCGGGCAACTGCATCGGTATTACCGACTCGTCGATCTGTACGATGCGGACGTGTTCAATGCGGATCTTATCTTCACTATACAGGGAATATTTTTTCTCTTCTGGCATCAGATCCCGTATGAATTCGTTGTGGTAGCGCTCATAATTAGTGTCATTATCATCACATATTCGTTTTAATATTTTAAATTTATTATAGAACATCCTCTTTAGTCAACAATATTTTCAGTTCGTAGCCACCATAGAACTACATATGCACATACTGCACAAAAAAATTGCAAAATCGTGTAAAATATGCCAAATCTTCCGTCGCAAATGTGATGAGCCACATGGTATATTTATTGCTTATTTCTTATCTTCTCGTCTTGAATTTTGTTTACTACAGTATTCAAATTCGAAATACCTGCACTGAGTGAGTAACTATCTAGACATTTCAATTATATTGGTAAGTGCCAAGTTTTTTCCATTACGTATTTGTTATTTCAGGTGAGGAACATATTTATTATAAGGCTTTTGGGGGAAAGGTGCTGAAAATTAACAATCTATTGCTAACTTCATGATTCGATCATGAAATCAGTTACATATCTAGAAAATTCATCCTGATCTAACGAAAATTTTATTTTATAGTTTGATAGGATAGTTGAGTTATAAACGATTAAAATGTTCTTGCCAAATAAATGATCTATACTTTTGTTTTCTGATACTCCACCAAAATTGAATTTTGCTTTTGATGTTACCAATTACAGAAATATTAGTGCGAATTATCGAAATAAGGAGTACTAATCTATGCATCGACGCCTGCTACTTGTCTACGGTCCAATCTGTTCAACCTAAGGAATTGAATATTGAGAAGTACCTTTGAATTGACGGTTGATTGATATACGCTCTGAAAAACCTATCCAATATCACAGAAATTTTTCTCTTTGCTAAATCAGGTTGGTACCAAAATTATGCCTCAATCATGGGAAATGCTTACCCTCAGAAATAAAAGATCTTCGAAATGCATGGAAGTTGATCATGAAGATCTAAGGTATTTTTTATTTCAGTGAAAATAGAAAAGAAATTGCTGGGAACTAGAATAACATGCATTTCTGCATTTTCGAAAAGAAGAAGGTAATATTTTGGAAGGCACTCCCATTCAATAAGACGATCTTAATAAATGAATTTTTTAGCTATTAGATAGATGATTTTTTTATCAGCAGATAAATTATAGCTAGTGTTTTCCCTTCTGGACTATTGTAGTTTCTTGGTTTATATGTCGAATACTTCCCCTGATATTGGTTTTGGATTTTGATGGTTAGGAATCGTGTCGACCGTAGTTGCTTGGATAATGACGCGTCTAGAAAGTCACATTATCGTTTCGACCACTTTAATGATGACAGACGGAATCCACACAATTACTCGACTTTAGTGCCTCCGAAGCTACAGTTCTTGAAAATGTCATGAAAACCATTAATCCAAGGTTTCAATCCATAAGAAGAACATGAGGGGGGCGAAGAAACACATTTCTGAACTAAGAGGGTGGTCTTGTTTTCAACAGTTTGAACAGAAATGTCTCTGGCCCATCGAAAAAAATCTGAAGATGAACAGGTTACTGGCCACTGCCAGGTAACCTGCTGAAAACCTCGGACTTATTGATGAAGATAACTGCCGTTTCTGCAAAGGGCTAATGATGATATGGTGATATTCAGACAAAAAGCAAGGTTCTCTGAGGACCTGCTATATTTCTGTAGAATAGTTGGGAATTGCACAAAAGATCTGAAGGTCAAAGTTTATGCGGACAATTAGTCAAGGGGGTCCTAACCCCTTGACTAATTTAATGTTATATTGGGTCACACTCGATGAATCTCTGAATTTTAATGAACACATATCAAATGTTACGAAGAAGGCATTCCAAATGCTCGGTTTTGTTCTGCGTAACTCTGACGGTTTCTCTCCCGATGTTCTGAAGCTGCTATACTGTTCCTTGGTACGTTCGGTGGTTTGGGCCACACATACCTCAGTTTCCATAGATTGCCTGGAAAGGGTGCAGCCAAGATGTTTTCGATACTTTACGTTTGGACCTGGACTAACCATCTGCGAGCGCTCAATAATTGTGATGAGTGAAAGATATAACTTGAAATCACTCAAATATAGAAAAAGCATTTCTGATGTGTGTCTCTTATGTAAAATTCTTAATGGTCTGTTGGATTGTCCAGAACTATTAACATTGTTCAACTTCAATGTTTCAATTAGAATAACTAGGTTTACACCATTGTTGAGGGAAAGAATTTGCCAAACGAATTACCCAAGGAACTTCTTCACAGATCGTTTTGTTGCTTTTGCGAACAAAATACACACTCAGGTTGATCTCTTTGCCGTTTCGCCGCGTTCATTGAAAAGGCGATTGGAACTCCTTTTGTAGCGGTGGCATTCATGTTCTCGTTGTTGATTGCTTGTTTTCATTTCACGTCTTATGGATTGTCATTAAAAATTTCTGATGCTGTTTTATGTAAAGTTATGTTTTATTCAATATTTGAAATTATTTTTATGTATTTTTTCATTCGACATTAGGATGGGGTTTCCCGTTCAACTCGATACAAATATAATAACGATTATGATGTATTAAAGTATAATGAATAAATAAATAAATGAATAAATAAATATCTCCTAGTACTTCTTCCACATTATCTCTAACAATAATTCTCTTTTATTCTTGTCAATGATAACATCGACAGCATTGTCTTCTGCTTATTGTACATCTGTATTGATTTTTGATTATCATGTGTTTTCTGTGTTTGGCCAAATTTGCATCACTTTGAAAAATTGTATGTCATTTTGGCTGGTTTGATTTGAAAGTGGACCAAAGAATTTTGTTCTATGTGGATTCCGAAGAGACATGAAGCAATGAGGACAGGGAGCAGTTGATTTCGATATAGCAATGCATAGCAAACCTCACTCCAAGTTTCTAAACTTCTGGCATACGAACAGAACAAAATTACAAATGAAAAAATATACCTGACGTAATTGGAAATGTTTTGAAAAATTAATAGCGATTGTTATGAAATTGAAACCGAATTAAAAATCCTTAAAATAATGAAAACTCCTACGCAAAAGCGTCAAATGCTTACAGAACGTCGAAAATTAAAAAAAAGATAAATTACGGTTATAATTATAATAATAATAATAAGAATAAATTACTATTGAGATCAAGCAGATGTGGCACCTCGAGAAAATAGATATTGTTCCTGTCATCGTATCCTCGACTGGTTTAATACCCAAAACTTCGCATGATAGCCTTAAGAAATTAGAATTACATAAGAACACCTATATAGAAATGCAAAAAGCTGTAATTCTTAATACATGTAGGATAGTTAGGAAATTTATGTCAAGTATATTGTAATCGAGCCTATTCCCTTTGATTGCTGAATCTGGGAAAGGTAAATTATATCCACCTAACAGCTGATAGTGCATAAGTCCACGATAACAAATAAAAATAACTATTCACGATTATAGGCAATAATGATGCGAATACTGCAGGATGCTGTATTTAGCTCAAGAAAAACAATTATAATTCACCATATGATAAATTTTTCACCTTCGCGAACTTCAGGTGAACTATTCACTTAAGGTTCGCGAATTTTCCCTTCGACTTAAGGCATTTGATACTAATTCTTTTCTGATGACAAACGGCAGAAATTTCAGTGGATATCATACTTAAACGGTCATATGCTTGCAATTAATTTAGTGAATTTATGGAGTTGCAATCTTGAAAGTGACTATTTTCAGTTATCAACTAAATGCCATTGACATCATGCTCTTCCCATTTGAACATACTCAACCTAAAAACTTTATAGGTCCATTAATTATAATTGATTATTATTAATAATTTAGGTCAACCGATGTACGACATACTCTACAAGTTTATGAAAGTAATTGTCATATTGAAAAGTTTATGGAATCAGAAGGCGTTATATAATATTTCATTTTCGAGAAACTTTAATTGTGAACTTCACATGAAAAAATCCAGAAAGATTTTCAAGGCTCTGTAAGCATTTGATGCTTTTGCGAAGGAGTTTTTCATTCTCTTAAGGATTTTCAATTCAGTCTCAATTTCAAAACAATCGCTATCAGTTTTTTAAAAGATTTCCAATTACGTCGGGTATATTTTTTGTATTTGTAATTTTGTTCTGTTCATATGCTAGAAGCTAAGAAACTTGGAGTGAGGTTTGCTATGCACTGCTATATCGAAATCAACTGCTCCCCATCCTCATTGCTTCATGTCTCTTCGGAATCCACAACTTCTTTGGTCCACTTTCAAATCAAACTAGCCAAAATTACATACAATATTTCACAGTGATGCAAATTTGAAATTAATAATGACATGAAAAAGTTTCGAATTTCATGGCCATACACAGAAAAGACATGATAATCAAAAATCCATACAGATGTACAAGAAGCAGAAGACAATGCTGTCGATATTATCATTGACAAGAATGAAAAAGAATTATTGGTAAAGATATTGTGGAAGAAGTTTCAGGAGATATTGAATCCGATATAAGATTAAATTGTTCGAATGAACTTTGACGTTCAGATCTTTTGTGCAATCCCGAACTATTCTACAGAAATAAAGCAGGTCCTCAGAGAACCTTGCTTTTTGTCTGAATATCACCAGACAAATCTGCATTAGCCCTTTGCGGAAACGGCAGTTGTCTTCATCATTATTTCAGCTGGTTATTGGCAGTGGCCAGTAACCTGTTCATCTTCAGATTTTTTTCGATGAGTCAGAGACATTTTTATTCAAACTGTTGAAAACAAAACCACCCTCTTAGTTCAGAAATGTGTTTCTTCGCCTCCTTCATGTTCTTCTTATGGATTAAAATCTTGGATTAATGGTTTTCTCGAAAACCTCAAAATGATTTTCGGTTGCTGAAGGTGGCTCCTACCCCTTTTTTCAACAGTTGATCATTTCATTATCTTGTATCCAGTGGAACCAGCCATCCACATGAGGGTCACCTTGTTATAAAATTCGTGCCCAGGTCTAGTTGTCCGATGATATGATTATTTCTGCATGCTCATATGGCGTAAAATTGTTCTCGAGTTTAGAAAAACCACCATTAGGATGGTGAGTTCGACCCTGGAACCGAAAATTTCGGCCTTAGCTTGTCCATTTCCCATTCTCTCGTGGCTAGTCATATTATATTGTACATTTTCAAGAACTGTGGCTTTGGAGGCACTGAAGTTCAGTAATTGTGGGAATTCCGTCTGTCATCCTTAAAGTGATCGAAACGATAATGTGAATTTCTAGACGCGCTATTATCCAAGAAACTACGGCTGACACGATTCCTCGCCATCATAATGCAAAACCGATATCAGTGGAAGCATTCGACATATAAACCAAAAACTGAAGTAGTCCAGAAGGAAAAACACTGACTATAATTTATCTGCTGATAAAAATCATCTTTCTAATAGCTAAACAATCGATTTATTAAGATCGTCTTATTGAGTCGGACTGCCTTCCAAAATATTACCTTCTTCATTTTCAAAAACGCAGAAATGTGTGTTATCCTAGTTCCCTGCAATTCATTTTCGATTGTCACTAAAATAAAAAATATCTAAGCTTTACATGATCATTTTCCATGCATTTCGAAGATAAACTCTTTTATTTCATGAGGCGAGAAATCCATTCTAACCCCTCCCTCTACGTCACTTCTACTGCAAGAACTAGGCGATTCGTTCTGACTTCCATTTTGAAGTATATATATATATATATATATATATATATATATATATATATATATATATATATATATATATATATATATATATATATATATATATATATATATATATATATATATATATATATATATATATATATATATATATATATATATATATATATATATATATATATATATATATATATATATATATATATATATATATATATATATAACTTAGGTCCTGCTGCAGGTAGGGGATTGTTTTTACCTGCACCGAACGATCTCAGAAATAGATGGCTTTTTCCTCCGAAATCAGTCTATCTCGATCTGTTTGAAGATAATGTCACGCGAGATTGCTGGTATGCGGAGAAGCATTATCTTGCATAAAGGTGAAATTCTCACCGTGGGCACCTCGCCAGAATCTCACTATGGGCTCCAGTACTAGGTCCACGTGATTTCTAGCCGTTACAACTCACAGGAAACGAAATCAAATCTGTTTTTAATCCCAGTATAATGCCACCCCAAAACATCACACTGCCCCCTTGGTATTTCAGATTTTGTCTTGCTGCTAGCTTGTCTTCCATGACAATTTAAAACACGAATCCGGCGGTCATCTGATCGAACACCTATTATCGTTTCATCGAAAAAAAGAACATTTTGCTAGTTGTCAATATTCCAATTTTGGTGCTCGATACACCAATTAGGACTGATTAATTTTTTGTTGTCTGCTAAGCTCTGGAACTCTTTAGTACCTTTTTCCCTAAAAACCCCTTAGAACGAAATCTTTGACGTATCGTTTCGACTGATACACTGACGCATGTTGCTTCCAGAAATTTCCTTTGGAGTATGGGGTGCGATGCACTAGGGTCTCTTCTTGCAATTTGGCACAAAAAGCGGTCTTGTTCTTCAGAAGTGATCTTCGTACGACTTCTTCTAGGCCTATTTTGCAGAGATTGTAGCTCCACGTATCGGGCGTAGGTTTTTGAAATCACCCCCTGTGATACCCCTATTGAGGCCGGTATATCCCTCTGTGTCACCCCTTCTTCAACGAGAGCAATTATTCGACCCCTCTGCACATCGGACAATCCAACGTGAGGCAATTTCAATTATGGCTTTTTTAAATTTTGAAATTCCCAGTTTCAAATCTCAGTGACGACTAAATACAATATCCCAAACATGTGGTGATAATTCAATCAACATTCCTTATCATACTATCCAGTTTTTTTGCTACAAAAAAACCTCATTCTTCACAAGTAGTCAAAGCTCCATGGTTAAAAACAATCAATAATGTGAAATACCGAATGATTCCATATAAATTTGGTTGTGTGAATATGATTATTGTATAGCATAACAGCATCATATGCAAACCATTAATTAGTATAAATCTGAGAGAGATTTCAGTGTTTTATTTCATTTAGGTTGGTAATATGTTCGAAAGTAATTTGGTTTCCGAAAAATACTTCAGGAGCAGTTGCGTGGGCAATTCAGTTAAGCTGACTACAAAACATTTTCTTAATTTGTTGATCATTAGATACATCAGATTTTCGGAAGCAATGATACCCCCGTCGGAGGCATAATTTCGGTGTATCTCGTTAGGGAAAGAGTGGCGCGGGCAGCCTCTAACGACAATCCGCGATGCGCCAGTTCGCTATTAGCCGAGATGCATGGATAATTTATATCTGAGGAGCAATGAAGAAAGGACGATGGCTGGCCGCCGCGCAGAGAACGGCAACAGTCTGCGGTACCAGCTAATGAGATTTTCGCTCTTAAAACTACGCCGGATGCTTGCCTGCGCTTACAGAAGCTACCAAATTTCAGTATCGGGTTATTATTGTTCGGAAACATCCATGAAACTCTGAATCAGAATTCGGAAAACTCGACAGAAATCACGACACGACGCCGTGAGGGACAAGGGCTTTGCGAACTTTCCTAAAATTGGAAGTGAGGATAAAGCGTTTTCCGGACAACATAATTGTGAATCCATGAAAGTGCAATTCAAAATAATTATATATTGTCTAAGTATACCTTGTATGAACAATATATTATCTACAAGGAATCAACAGGTTACAAAACGAAATGTCAATACACTGGGCACAAAAAGTTGTATTCTCGGAATTGTAAGGTACCGCAACTATGCTAAATACTGGAAATGCGGGAAAATGCCACCCATTCCCATCCTCGATTTTCGACGAAAATTTATTGTTGCAAACAGATCGCTGATATCTTCTTTCGTTTGATTTGGTATCGCACACTTTACTGTTGCTTACATAAAATGGAGGGGTTCGCAATAACAACACACAAAATTTCATTGTCGCTTCTTCATTATCTTGTTTATTATAACTCTTTCCTCCGAGTACTTTAAAAAATCAGTGCTTTTAAGATTGTGTGCAATTTTTAGAATATAGACTTGTGAGTTTTCCTTCTGTCAGGAAAATAGATAGAATAAATTTCTGAACATGAATGCATCCTTCTAACATATCTAATTTTTCAAAGTTTTCAAAATTCACTAATATTTTTCAATCAAACTGTGTTCAGCTAATTATCTTCAAATTACCAATGTGAATAGAATAATGGACCAATTTCGACATCTATTGGTTCCAGAATAAAATAGATATCATTTGGGTGTTTTGTGTAAGTTCGCACCAGCACACTAGATGGAATCAATGAATTTTCAAAGAAACCTTATTTTGGAAATATTCACAAATTGTTGGAAATTTGGCATGTTATATATCATAGAAAGGAAAAAATTACTCTTCCTATTTTATCCAAATTCACATATGGTTGACATTTGAAAAAAAAACAGTTTTATATTATAATTCGAGAACCATTCAACGAAAAAAAATCTTGATAGCAACCGAGATATTGGGATGAAAAAAAATCCCGGAAATTCAAAAATCGAAGACAAAGTTGGATGGGTTATTTTCTCTATTTGCAGTTGTTTACATAGCAGCCATACTAAAGCATCGAGAATGGGACACTCTGTACCCACTTGAAAATTGAAACGAATTAAGAATTCTTATGATAATGCTAATCTTCTGCTTTTTCACAAATATATCAACATATCAGTTCAAATATAAATTGAATCAGAATCAGAATGAATCTTCAAAATGTGGACCATTTTGATTTAGAAATTTCCTAATTCCTCCTTTTAATGAGAAAACCAAACTCCTTCGAATATTCCTTGGGTATTCTTTATTTTGGTCGTTGAACTTATTATTCTTGTTTGAATTCGATTTTCAGAAACCTTCGATATTAAGTATCCCCAAAAGTAAAAATAAAATAGATTATAGTCAGAGTATCTTAAAGGCCAATTAACTGAAACATCTGGTTCTCTACCAATTGATCTTCAGGGAAAGTTTTCACTCAGCTACTACCAAACAACTCACGCATAATGTTGGGGAAGAATCGTGTATGCACAATATACCTCTTATTGTTTCAGAAGAGACACCACCGAGTAGTTCGTACTCGTTGTTTTTGATAAGATTGAGAATTTTTTTCAATTTGAACGAACAGACGTTAACATTGACCCCAAAAACTTCAAATTGTCTTTCCCCACACACGTGTGTAATTGCTGATTCTCATTACTCATAGCTGATTCTTTTTAGTAGTGACGTATTAGACGACCAAGACAAGGCAAAAGCGCTTTACTTCGGCTGTAAAAGATAGCTATTTAACTGCGTGCTTTGAGAGAACATTTCACCACTACTAGAATCGTACAAACTCAACTCTGCATCACGCAAGATTTTCTTGTTATTAGTGAAATAGTTAGAAAACGTCTCACAGAACATGACTGTTTTCTCTGAAGTTCTACCACGGTTCCTAAGGTCACTCCAGAGCACCATACAGCTCGACTCCAGTTTGATCGAGTACACGTCCATTATACTGAGCTCTTTTGGAAACGCGTTCTATAGACGAATGAGTGCAGATTCTGTTTATTCAATAAAAATCAACATACATTAGATTTAAGACGTGCAGCTTAGCAGAAATCGTTCCTTTCGGCCATGAATCTCTGATGGTTTCGGGAGGCATATCTTCAAATTCATGTACTGACATTTTTGTATGCAATCATTGCTCTGTCTCTAGTCACCAATATCGGAACTAGGTTTCAGACGAATATGTTTTCCGTTTCGTCTCTCTGATATCGATGTTATGAAATAAAGTAAGTGAAGTCTTAATATCTACCCGATCCAGCATATATGAGATTTCATGAAAACAAGACATCGAGACACGAATTCACCTTCAGCAGATCTTGCAACTCTTCTAGGTTTCACTTTTGAATTCAAAAGATCGACCATAATGAGTATGAATCAAGAACATGATGCGCTAATAAAAGATCAAGGTAGGAATACTCCGTATTGATAGCTTGAAATGTCTTTTTTTGATTGCCCGAACAATGGTTGTTTTGATCAAATCTTCCTCCATGAGGCATCTTCTTATCTTTTCATGATTTTTTTCGTAGACGCATTATTTTCTTTTGTCCCTACTTTTTATCCTAAATGTTATGAAAAAAAACATGAATAAAAAGTTAACAATCTGAAATGATTCTGCCAAATATAAAAGGTATCATAATTTTTTGGAGTACAATCGACGATCATTGTTGGATCTGTTCGTCGGAAAAGTTCTTCTTTGAATTTTTGATGATTTGTAAATCATCTAAGGTATTTTCGAACGAAAAGATTATTTCCAGATTCACCAGATAACACCATAATGGTTTATTCGTTGTCAGCATGTTTGAACATTCCACAACATTAAAAAAATTGAAAAATGATAGCAGAACCAAATACTAGAAACACACGGACGGGCACTTCTGTCGCTCTTCCATGGTAAGTAGCCATCACTGATAATGAGACCGCCGACATGGTAGTTAAAATTGCATGCACGATCCCGTTGCCCCTAGAAAAACGTCTGTTTCCAAAATGAAGTCAAAAGTGAAGCCAGGAAGATCATTATGGCACTATGGCAACGAGAATGGGACACAGCTCAGAAAATTCTGCACGAGATTCAACCTACTGTACCGACGAATAGACTCCCACATATCCAGAAAAGAATAGCAAATCGTTCGACGATTAAGAACATGACATAATAACCTGGCCACAGACATCTAAACCACCGCAACAGTGTGAGACCTGTTATGGAACGAACCTCGTTGTGAAACATGACCTCACATAATGCCCTGAACTAGATGAAAAACGCCAATTACATAACAATGCTGGAACCATGAAGGCTCTACCAAACATCTCACGAAAAATAAACAGTATTATTAGATTTCTATATTTATTTCAATTGTTTGACCATCTCTAAAATTTGACATTTAATGAAACCATGAAAGGTCAATGAGATTGGTGTCATTAATTTCGAAATTATGAATACGAGGAATAATTCAAATTCACGAAAAACTTCCAGACTAGATAATTTATTGATTCCACTGATCTGATAAATAATAAGAATAGAATCAAAACGTAAAATTTTTCTAAGAAGAAATTTTAAATTTTCTCGTGCAGCGAAATACTGCCTAGAAAATTTCATCATGACATTGGTTAATAGCATGTTACAAGAAAGAGATATGACCCCAGAAACAATATCAACATGCAAATTTTTACAATTTATTGGAACGCCAATTTGTGTGAACCTTTCAAAGTAACCTACGATTCGAAAGTGATTTGATTTCAAAAACCTGTTTTTCGAAAACAAAACATCACTCTGCCATTTACATTGCAAATAGTTGGGACTGTTAGATATGAGATTTAGTTACAGAACAATGGTAAAGAGAATAAAACTGCGGACGAAATTCATCTTCGCATATAAAATCTTAAAATATATACTAGTCTCAGTGGTTACAAACTTTTCAGCTCTACAAATATTATATATCCTAATTATTCTTTTAATTTAGAGATTCAATAATGAAAGTTGAGTTTTTGAGAAAACTCCAGGCTCACAGAGTCAATGGTTCGAGCTGTGAAGCTGTCTAGTTCTAATTTCAAGCCAGCATCAGAACATGTTGCCTTTTGGTGGGCAAGTATGAACTTTCTTCACCGTTATTGGCATTGGGCCGGAGTTGTAAGAATTCAAGTTCACGAGAATATGATTGCTTAGAACTCTGTTGAAACGACTGCTCCTGATTTAACTCACTCATTGAGTACTACGTTCGTCGAAAATTTTCCTTCAAATCCTACACTCTCAAAAATTTGGACTTAAAGTCCTGACGACAAGCTCAATAAAATCTAAGAACAAAAGGTAAAAATTACTAATATAAATATTCCAGAAAAAGGAAAATGCCAAGATATTTAGAATCAAATTGCATTCGTTCAAACACTTTGTCTCTTCGGATATTCCGAATTAACGAGAAGCTTCACAAGGAATCCAAAAAAGATTAATTCTCAAACATCGTCTCCAAAACAGGTGAGTTCAATAAAAATTAATTCATTAATATACCACACTAAATTTCATTCAAAACTAATTTCTTAAAAGCTTCGTACCTGGCGCTCCACAGGCAGAAACTGATGACTACGAGATGCTTAGCATGAATGATATAGCAATACCAAAACCAACATGAAGTTAGCATTCCAGATTGTCTGCTCTAGAGACCGTCTTCTCGGGAGGCCTTGAGGTTCACTGATGGCTTCAATATTGCCCAAGGTTTTGCTTGTAGGGGAGTCACCAAGAAACAGTCCGTTTTGGCAAGCCTTACGGGTACCTAAGCAACACTGAGGGCATTGGCATCCGACAACTGAACGTCGCTCAACGCAGGAACGCTGTTCATTGCTTTCCAGACTGGAGAAAAGGCTTCGTCTGATGTGAGTAGTAGAACTGAGAGTTCTAACTGCCATAATAATGTGGCAATCAATATAAAGTCATATGCGAATGCCCAGCTAAGGACAGGACCAGGTTTCAGGAACTTGGATCTCCTGGAACTCGCCTAGCTACAAGCTTTCTGACAATAAACTTCTACTCTTTATAAAAAGAATAGAGCTAGGAGGTGAAATTCCAGGTAGAGTGTACCACAATAAACCGCTAGTTCGCAGCAGCGGGGCTGTCAATTATCTCACAGTCCAATCAATTTCTATCTAATTCCTAAAGTACGTGAAATTTTATAGAAGATTAATTTTCTAAATTTAAGGAAACAGTATAGTCTGACTCACAAGTTCAAATCACTGTTTATTCTCAATAAAGCATCTGCACAGTGAAAACACTGTACACCATTTCATCAAACCTTTATTTTAAAAATTCAATGAGCGTTTCGCCCACTAAGTTGGCATCATCAGAAGATGAGAATGAACTAACTTTTATTCTAAATGCCTCTATCATTCATATTCAATCTACTCCTGATGCTAGATGCTTTCAACGAACCATCGAATTGATTATTATTTGGCGTGTCTAATCTAACAAACTATAACATACACTTAACGGAATCAGACGTTGGTACTTATTGAATTGATGTTTGCAAATCATTTTATGGATACTGTTCAGTATGGTCACGTTTTCAATATTTCTATTAATTCTACATTTTATTTTCAAAATATATTCTATGGGATTTACCTCTCGATCTACGATGCACCTGAGAAATAAAGAAAGTAACATAAAATTGTTCTAAGAATGAAATTCAACCTTGGACAGGAGTGGCATATATAAAATCAGTTGTGATAAGAAGTATAATGGACATACTACAAGATGAATCCAAACTAGAAGCACATTCAAAATACGGGAGTACAGAAAAATCTAGCTTTGCCCAACATGCTCTTGATAATTGATTAAATTTTGAGAATTTAGAATATATAAAAAATACTAAAACGCGAATACACTGAACGCTTCTAAAAATATCCATATAATGGAATGCATGATCCACTAAACAAGAACAGAGGTTCGTTCCGTTCAGTGTATTCTACAGTTCGGTAGATTAGACACACCCACGAAGAGAGCGTTCGAGCTAACAGAACGATGGTTCGTCGAAAACGTCTAGTATCAGGGATAGATTAAGTATATACGATAAAGCCATGTTGAATTAAATTAAGTCTACTATCATCTCCTGATGATACCAACTCAGTTAACGAAATGGGCAACATGTTTTTCGAATGAAGTTCTAGTAAAGCGGTGTACAGTGTTTTCAGTGTGCCAATGTTCTAGTACTCAAGTTAGTCGAAGCTGCTGCAAATACGAGTGTTAATTTATTGTAATTACTTGGAACTGGAAATTTTTTCCTTCATAAAACATTCATCTTTCATTTAATCATATCAACAGCACTTGGAAATTGCAAAAATTATTGGAAATAAAGTTGAGGGGAAGGGTTTTCATTTCAGAAACTATTAATTCAGAATTCATCGTGAATGAATTTTTAAAGATGAATTTAACATTAGATATAGTGATCCGAGCGAGCTCCAGCGTATAGTCTCCAGAACGATCTGAAACATATTTCTTATAGTATTAAATATCAACTTAAAAGTCTGAGAACTGAAACAGATGAAGTATCATATGAACAATTCGAATAATGAAGTCATGTTGAAGAAAATTGCACCAATTTGAAAACAATTAAAGTATCATATGAACAATTCAAATAATGAAGTCATGTTGAAGAAAATTGGTGCGAAAGAAATGCAACGCAACCCTTCCACTGCAAAAGTTGTGAGGATTCATATGGAACCAAATCGGTTATTTCAATTAGTATCATGGGAAAAACCTCTTCAACAACTTCATCATAAATTGTTAATTACCTGCCTGTCAGTTACAGGTGGGTCAGATATCTGCGAGTTGCTTCAAGAAAAGTATACTACGACTGGGAGTTAGCTTATCTTGACAGGGGCACTAACGTGTCTCGTGATCAATAGGATAAACTCTATTGAAATACTTTCATGATGTAATCTTTTTGAGTTTATATAGATTCGAAGTTCAGGAATATTTCATCAATTAACAATAACTTAAAATCTCATAAAAAAGAACTTCATTCTCTGGAGTTTTAGTACTTAAAAATTTTTTTAAGTGCTGTGCTCAGTCTGGAGTATATGCGGTAGGGTCGTGAAGGACGCACTGAGCCCTATTTTCAACGTCAAATTAGAATGATGAATAAGGATGGTAAAGTTGAGATAAAATTTCGGTTTGGAAATCGCATCGTCTTCGAAAATTTTATTCATGGTTTCTTGATTATTCACAGTTTTAAATTAATTTTAAAAAACTGAATGAATTTTTTATGGAATCAGCTAATGAACTTGTCCGTTTCTATGTGCGGATGGTTCGCTTTTATATATATTTTTGAGAAGTCATTCCGATCGTATTGAAACTATCAAATGTATTGTTTTACCAAGAATAAAACAACTTTCATCTTGTGTACAAAACCTTCAGAATAAATCGAAAAGAAGGCCCATAAATCGAGTAACTAACTCCTAACTTCGTTCAATCAGTCACACAAGAGTACAACAGTCAAACAAAATTTTTATACAATTTAGTCCCTGAGTTCATTCCAAATTTGCGCTTAATGAATTGAAAAGAAATACCAGCTAAAAATGAGTAAACTGAAAATGTAATTTATCGTTTGAAGCAGGGAAAGAACACATAGACTGAGTCGCAAGTAATTAAACTCAGAGAATATTTCTAATCAGCAAAAGCGTCAGTTCGTAATGCATCGAAAAGATAGAGGTTTCATGAAATACTAATGAAATTTATTGAATTGATTTTAGAAAAATTATAAAAGAATTAATTTAAAAAAAACTTCTAGTCAATCTTTCCATAGCGTCATCGAAGTATGATTGAATGATTATATAAAAATCACTAAAGATATTATACATTCAATGGAACCTCAGTTCATTATAAATTGGGAGAAATTTTCAGTGAATATTTTTCAGAATGCATCAACGAAAAAACGAAATTGGCAATTTAAACTTAATTCATAATGAATCCCAAGAACATTATGAATTCGAAAACAAATTTCAAGAAATTTCTCTGGAATATCGTCAAGATTTGTCAAATTAATTGTTCACAAAATAATATAAGGAAAATGCTGTATTCGAACACCAAGAATATCCGACATATGCCAATGAAATTATTGAGTCAAATATTTCATCCTCAATATTTGGTTCAATGTTAATTGAAAAAAGGCGATGGTATCTCTTCTTTTGTCGTCCATAGTTGCAGTTATACATAATTACCAACACCTAAAATATCGAACGTGGTCACTTGACAATCACGATTGGAAAAAAAGGGTATTATATTTTGTTGAATCATTGCAGATGTTTCAGAGGGCAAAAGTGATTGTTATTTCCAAATTGCCTACATCTCATAGAGCGGAATGAATGCCTTGGAATAAACATTAGCTGCCAATAAGGATCAGCGTCCTGAGAAGAAGAGTGTAGCAGGTTATGTATTATAGTCTTACTCAACTGTATCCTGCTTCTTACACGTAGTATTCTTCTTTCAATCATGTTTGGTTGATATGAACGGATATTTATTACTTGAACCATTTCTTTACGCTGTTTCCTTTTTTATTTTCCATATTTCTGTCATTCCACAATCGATCAAAGATCTGACTACAATGATGGATCAAGCAAAAATACATTAATTAAATTTTTTGTTCAAAACTCATTCGTAGATAAGATATTACTGATGAATGAACGATGGAGGAGACATGTATTTTCTTCCGCTTCCCTTAAATCATATGAAAGATTACGAGTGGTTCACTCTTTTTTTCTCATTTTCCTGAGCTTACACTTTAGGGGCGATCGATATAGTGCTTCATCTATCACCCCTAAAGTGTAAGCTCAGAAAAATGAGGAAACGGGTGAGCCATACGTATTCTTTCATATGATTCAAGAGCCACGGGATAAAATTCGTATGTTTCGAATATAATATTCCACATACTGTACTTTCCTCCGATTGTGTTTTGATTCAAATCAAAATATGAGAATATGACATAATCCATGTAATCCCCCAATATTTCGATACCTACTTGCCTTGCATACAAAAAATGGGCAAAACAAAAAAATAGTGAGTTCACGAAATCCTATATTCCCAAGGAAACGGAGAAAAATCCAGCGATTATTTCACTGAGAATCAAGTTTGTTGAATCAATCGGTTGTAGAGAGAACAAAGTTAAATCTGATTTACAATTAATCGATTCCAAAAATGTCAGAGATAAGACAGTACGTAGAATGGATAACCACCCACGATAGCCATCAAAGCGTAAGCTTAAGTGAATGAGGCTAAACTGGTGTGTAACTTTTCATCTGATTTGAGAGAACACGGAGAAAATATACGTGAAAAAAACTACCTGTAAATGTGTTGTGTGCTAAAAGTGGAGACAAAAAACGTTTCATTCTTCGATCTAACCAGAACTTCGATTGGTGGATTTATGAGATGCAAAACTATGGAAAATAAAAATAACGAAAGCACATAAACATACCACACAACAACCAAGTCAACAAATCAGTCTCCGAGATTTCTCAAACTGAGTGAATTCCAAAGTTTTGGAGGTGAAAATTCCGGAAGAGAGTGATACTTGTCCCAACTATTCTTCAATGCTGAAGATGTATAGCACAGGAATTCAGGTCGAGCTGATGATACGTTTTATATGGCATAATTACAACGGGAAACAATTCTATGCACTTGAGCAGCTATGGAAAAGACCAAAACAAGAGCAGTAGTTTGTACAGTGTGAACATCGGCACTCCATATGTACCCAGTAAATGGAATGACACAATGATCCTACAATACATATATTATCATCCAACTAGCCAAGTCTCACATTATATAAACCACTTACCAGAATCATAACAAGCTGAGTGGCCCAAAAAATGGACTCGTATCAACCAGTCAACCGAAAAGAGTTTCTCAGACGATTTAGTATCATAGATCATTCACAGATAATAAATAGTGAAAAACCCATAGAATAACACAATATATCATTGCATTTGTAGATTTCAAAGAAGCATTTGACACTATGAATTCGTGGACCACACTAATATACCTAGAAAACGCAAGACTGGATACACATACTGTCAAAATTAATATATGACATTACGCCTTAGAAAGCATTTTTGAAAATTTGGAATTGGCAAAATAAGGTAGATAGAGTTTCGCTGAACTACCTTAGATTTACGGATGACATAGTAATAAGTGACAACATTGACGAACTACAAATATGATTATAGAGCTCCGACTATCCTCCTTGAACATCGAAGTCGAAATGTAACTTAATGAAACCAAACTAATAAGTCCGAAAATATTCACATAATTATCGAGAAGGAGGAGAAGTATAATTATTTAGGTCACTAAATACAGCTAGGTAGAGCAAATCAAATCTCTGAGATAATAGGCAAAATATAACTTGGCTGAGCTGCATTGGGAGGATTGGAATTGGTACTCAAATCAAAAGAAATTCCAATTAATATCAAACGGGTTCTATATGAGACATTTCTTATGCCAATTCTTACATATGGTCTTGAGACAATGACATACACCCGCAAATCTACAAACAATCTTCAGGTTTCTCAACGAGCTACGAAGAAGTCCATTGTCAGAATATGTCTGAGGAACTAAATAAATAACAAGGCATCAGATAAAGAACGCGCGGCACAGAAATCCACAGAAGAGTAGCTCAACTCAACTGGCAATGTGGGTTCACAAGATCACACAAACGAACTAAAAGAAGTATTGGATGACCCCGAAAGAATGGCGTGATGACATGTAAACCATCGCAGGCACGAATTTGATGCAAGCTACCTTAAACTCAAAGACATACAGAGGATTCAAAACGGCCTTAATCCAGGAGTGGATGACAATAGGCTGAGAGAGACAGAGAGGAATTTTTCATGTTTTCAGCTTTTGTCCCAGTATATATTGATATTTGATTTGAAGGTTGATGAGGAGTCATGTGTGAAATTGATATATTTGCGGCATAAATTATAACTCAATGTCAAATCATTATAAAATACCTCCAACTGTCTATCATTTTGATGATTATTCAGAAGAAAATAAGATACTTCTGTTTTCGAAGGATTTGGGATAGACAACTCTTTCAGAAAAACTTGTTCAAACCTCCCAGAGTAGCCATTAAGATTTGTTCAATAGTTTCGAAGTTATCGCGACGAAAAGATAGATCAATCGATATGAATAAACATATTAGAAGAAGCTGTTGGAATATCACTCATATATGAATTGAATATTGAAGGTGCAGAAATGGATCCCTGTGGATAACCTTAATTAGGACTGCAGAAAAGGCTACTTTTCTTTCGATCGAAAACACGAAGCTTTATGTCAGGTAACATACTCTCGATTAGCTTAATAATTATACTACAGTCACAACCTTATACAGTTTTTTGATCAGACGTAATGAATCCAAATGTATTCCCATCAAAGATAGATTGCTCACAGAGTATCTCAACAATTTGCGTCAATCGTTCGAAAAGTACAATTACAAACAAATTCTATTCAAAATAAAGTCCTGAATACGCTCGAAGTTCGGTAAAATCTCTGATCGTAATGGATAAAAAAAAATTTCCAGCATATAAATGTTTCACAGCGTGGCAACATTTCCGAGCCGTAAGGACGTGATCGAAACTTTTGATAATTAGGCCCATGGCAGGCCCATAAAAAGTTATGGACCAGGTAGGATTGCTACGAACAAACAAGAGCAAGCAAGGAGAAGGACAATTACTGTCATCTTATGATAAGAGGTATAAATAGAAATTGTAAAACACTCTTTATCACCTTAGGAAAGCATAGTGATGTGTTTTTCAGGTAACGAAATTCTACAAAACTGTCGATTATATCCCTAGATCTTGAAATACCTGTATCTGTAGACATAACTTCTTCACTCTAATTCCTGTTTGCTTGTTCGAAGCTTTCCGCAGTGACAAGTTTTATCATCTTACCCTGTTGTGTTATATTCAATATTAGTAGAAAATCGGTGTTTCCATTACTCAGTGAACAGCTCGGCATTCGGGACCGACAATGCAAATCTCGAAATATATACCCTTATTTACTCTCTTTTGTCTGCCCGGTTTTATTTTCGAAAGCAGAATGAACGGAATGGGAATACAGCGCCGCGAAGATATGAAGTTCAGACGTACTACAAAAAAAATTGTAGTGGATAATTTGAAATTGTACTCAGTACAAATCGCGATTTCTTCCTTGTAGATTCACTTCATTTGAGAAAAATGTTTTGGGTAACAAGATCATAAAATATATTGCTTTCTAAGAATTTTTCCTTCTCAACTCAAAAACAACAATTCATAACGTATTGAATGTTCCTCTTAGATGCGTTTCAGTCGAACTGAACTCAATTACTATTTGACTTACAAAGACGAAAGAGGCATATGTAAGATTCTCCGTCGAATTTTGTCTTATTAATATTGCTTTTCACAACGGCAAATTAGTTAGCTCATGACTAGATTGTTAAACTCGTTAAAGAAAAGTCGTATTTTCTATGGAAAGTGGCTAAATATATCGTTGTTTTAGAACTCCCTTCTTGTTATGGGACCTATACTATTCCTGATTTTCCTTAATGATTTCCCAGAGTACAGCACTGGCTCATCTTGTACTCTATTTGCAGACGACACAGCTATCTCAGATAGTAAGAAGGAAATACCTGTGTTACGTGAGCTGTCGTGGGGGGCGCAGTCGGATGCTTTGGAATGGTTCAATATAAATGGATTGATCATGAATGAGAACAGGACTCAAAGTCTTTCGATAAGTTTGAGGCATGGGGCTCAGATTGACCGCAGCGAGGTTCGCAGTGTGTGATTTTTAGGCGTATATCTGAATTCAAGTCTCATATGGGACAGTCTTCTAAGATCAGCAGTAACACGTACATTTTGAGATATCTCTCCCATTCAGTCTAACATAGTGCCCTCAAAACGATTCATTTTGCACTCATTGAGACCCATTTCAGGTACTGTATTTTGATCTGGAGAAATTGCGCTGAACACCAGGCACTCTTCAGATTACAGCGCAGGGCAGTCAGAATCGTTGGGGGCCCTAAATACCGCGAGTGTTGTAGAAATATGTTTGTTAAACTAGGCATTCTAACTTCGCCATCTCTATATATTCTGGAATGTCTCATTCATGTGAAACGGAACCTCGATTCTTTTAATCTGCATGGAGATACCCATACTCATGACACCAGGAAGAAGTCTGATATAAAAAAAATTACTACTGACTCAGCAGGTCGCTAAGAATTTCCAGTTTCCAAGCAATAAGCTTTTTTAACCTTTTACCTAGTGATATAAGAAACCTTTTTATCAAAAAATTCAAAAGTCGAATCAAAATTATTTTACTTAAAAATCCTCTCTGTCCTTTGTATTTTGAAAAATTAAATTTTCATATTTTTTATACTCTTAAATGTTTTATACTTCTATATTTTTATGTCTTTATATTGTCTGCATTCTCAATTGTTGTATGCCATGCCTTCATTCATTATCTGACGTGTGTATACTGCTCATGCATAAGTTAAGCACGAAATATACCATCTATCTTTCTATCTATCTATGATGTTACTCAATGCAACAAACCAATTTCATTTCAAGTTAATTCCTCTACTCTCTATTGGAGACTGAAATTCCTCAATGTTTTTGCGGAAATCGATGTGGTCGCTTACTTTTCAGCGAAATTCTTTCATTGCTTTAGCCCGTTAAAAATTGAATGAAATGAAGTTGTTGTTTGTATAAAGTTAGTATTATCTGAAAAGCATACAAGATCCTCCTCAGAAGGTTCATGGTTCTGGTCTCAAAATAAAAGAATTAATGTACCTCAACTGGTTTGGAAAAAGCTCATTGGCGTTGCATTGGCTGATGAAACTATGGGCCAACTAGTCTCGAAGAGTACTATATCTAGATTTTCAGATGGCTTTAACATCTACATATGGTATCAGATTTTTTCTTGTTTGGGTGGAGAAATTAGAATCCATTCAGTATTACTGACACGATGTGTTTTCTGTTCATTTGTCAGATTTCTGCTTTCTCATCATCCCACATCCAGTAATCGAAGTTCTGGTTAAAATAAAGAATGCAACGGTAACGAAATAATTCAGTGTTTTACAGACTAAATAATACTGAAAATTCAGCAACGGGTGAGATAAGTTTTTCCTTAAAACTTTCCACCCTATTCTCATGAATCATATAGAAATTACATATGGTTCACTCGTTTCTCCTCATCTTCCTGAGTTTTCATTTGAGGAGCATCGTGGCAGACAGCATGATTTGAATGATGTACAAAATTATCGACTTTCTTCAGAAGCAAGAATTTATGATCCAGTCATAATGACGAGCCATAATCAAGGCGCGGTGAAAGAGCGGTAATCGCCACTCATTCACATTAAATCAATTGAAGGACTTGAAGGACCCTCGTAGCATGATATCCTAGATAGCAATTATTATCTCGTGTGGTTTTCTATCTATATCCGATGATGCCAAATTAGTTGGCAAAACGCGCGTCGAGTCTTGAAAGAAATATTTGGTGAAGTAGTGTACAGTGTTTTCAGTGTGAATCAACGCCGAAGATTCCAGTTCTCAACTTAGTTTATCGAGTATCCTTAGTTTTTAAATTTTTATCACTTCAGTTATTGAAACCTCAAATTTTCCACTGATTCGATTTGTATGCTGGTAAAATGTAGTAACGCTGTGATGAAAACGTGAAGTATCTTCACGTCATAGGTGAAATGTATTGAAATATTTATGGATAATTGAATCCTTAAACAGCAAATAACAATCAAATAAGGATATCAAGAATTTATTCGTTCTTCATGGTCTTGCCCAAAAATAATTATTTGTAGAGTCGGCAATGAAGAATATTCAATCAACGTCTAATAAGCGAGAACAAATTCAGAAACATTCCATACGCCTGATCTCCGAGTTCACCTATCCTCGAACATGTTCGTCAGCTGAAATTTCGGCAGTGCAATAGGCTGGAACACTATCCAGTTGGTACCTGCAAGACTGAAATGCTGTTAACGGTAATGTTTCGAGGAATTAGGTGACCAAGTACTGCAGATTTATAAATATTTCGCCACACATATAGTAAATTTTCATCCTATATCGTTTAACGACATTGGTTCTTGTACAATAAACAAAATATAAAGTTGAACTTTTGCTGAAAATTCTGTACCTGCCTCCTCGCGTGTGAATTTTTGTCACACCAGCAACTATTTGTCCAGTTCACTACGCCTTTTTTATAGAAATAAGATTCATCTGTCCAAATTGTAGTACTGAAAAATCTTGAATCTTGAACTCAAACCAGTATCATTTCGTTGAAATCACTCCTACGGGCTGAATTTCAGGATTTCTATTATGCTTGTATATGGCCTTCTTCTTCCAAGAAGATTAAACTGAATTGTAATGATATGATATCTTCCAATGAGAAATTATTCCTCGAAAAATATTTCATGGATTAGTTCACAAGTTAAAATTCTGACATTTTTTAACAGAACTGAACCAAGCTCTGAAATTATTTGGATTGTAAAAATTTCGTTCAATTCATCTTATCATGGAAAAAATAAAAGTGCTCCATTCTTAACCAAATTATCTCTGAGCAGTAAAAGAATTACTTTTCAGGAAAAAACTACTATTCTACAAAATCGAGGAAAAGAAGGAAACCTAGAAATTCTAATTTAATCGAATTTAATAAAAAAATAGATTTCAATACAATTTCCTTCTCTTTTCAAATTTAATCAAAATCTCCTGATTGAATATTTTAGGCTGAAACTTGCACAGAGTGATCGAAATGATTGAATTGTCAATTGCATCGACATTTTTTGAATAAATTCGCAAATAATTCGAGACGTATGTTTTTTCTGCTATAAAAGCCTAAAACAGTTTGATACCTATTTTAAATAACAGTCTGATGGTGTGTAAAAAAAGATTGTGTCCAATTTAAGAAAAAACAGACAGGTAATTCTACGTCAAATTGACCAACAGTTTGAACCGACCCCTTTCGATTTGAACAAACTTTGCTCAGAAGCTTTGTTTTATCCCATTACAAAGTTCTGTCAAAAAACAGTGAAGATTCCCGAATTCGTGAAATTTTAAATTTTTAGTAATTGTGAAAGTGGACGATTGAGAATAAATTTTATGTTCAAATTTTTTTGGTAACTACCTTGTAATAATCTTAAGAAATCAAGAAATTCTTGGAACTGTTCTTCATTTTTCAAATATACAAATTTTTGAATTTTATTGGGAAACGTTCTCATTTTCATATTCATTGGGTTAAAAATCCTGTAATTTGTAATTTTGAACAGTTAGAATTTCATTTATTGAAACAATGACTAAAAGATCCATTGATGGTGTTTATTCATTTATTTAAAAGAGAATTATAAGTAAGTTCAAAGTATTAACGATAGAATGTTTTTTCAATACTGCTTGTCATTTTTCATTCTTAACCTAATATGATATTAATCCTTATAACCAAATTTGATATTGATAAGGTACTACTACAAAAAATAGCTACTTTTAATGTCTGGTTCTTCAATAAACTATCAACCTTTCGCTTCAATGTACCGCCTAAACCAGGGGTCGCCAACCTGCGGCTCGCGAGCTCTTTGGCGGTGGAGCTGCGGCTCTTTAGTTCTGTACGTAAATTTATTTAATAAAAAGAATAATATTGTTCTAAATCAAATATCGAGGATAAAGTACCATTTCCATCTCTCATTTACTTTTAGGTGCTTTCTTTTCATCGCACCCCCCCCCGTTTATAGCTACTTGAGATGGTACCTGATTCCCTATCGACATTCACATCTGGCATAGGATTGCTAAGAAAGTATAGAGGTTAAAACCTTTTCTTTGATTTTCGAGGAAACGGGGGTCTATTTATAGAACTTTATGCCTTTTCAAATCAAATGCCTTCAAACTTGTCTTGTTTGCCACGAAAAACTTGCGCACAATAAGGAATCGAATTTAGAGAGACACTTCTCTACAAAGCATTCTAAGTTCGCAAGTTAATATCCAGCAGGCAAAAAACGAAAAAAAGCTGTTGATGAATTCCAAAAACAGCAACAGCAATCAAGCTCCAGTTAAGTAACTGGACGCAATCTACATACAATGGTAATTTGGCAAACTTCGTGGTGTCATTAGAAATTGCAAAAAAGGCAAACCATTCACAGATGGTAAAGGATTGCTTCTTGCGAGCATCTGAGGAACTGTTTCATGCTTTCAAAAATAAACCAGAGATCCTGAAGAAAATCAAGGATTTGCCATAATCTGCTAAAACAGTACAAGATAGAATAACTAAAATGTCTTTAAATGTAACAAATTTACAGGTGGAGACATTCAACTGGCTTCTGCCTTATCAGTTTCTACAGATGAGTATTGTGATATAAAAAACACGGCACAAGTTGCCTTTTTTGTCAGGTATATGTCTTTTCAAGGTCCAAGAGAAGAACTTCTCGGATTGCTTCCGCTCGCGGGGCAAACAAGAGTGGAAGATATAACCAATGCCGTGCAAAAATGGCTCGAAGATAATAAGGTCGATTTAACTAGAATCGTTTCTATAGCAACTGATGGAGCCAGAAGTATGACGAGAAAAAATTAAGGAATAACAAATAAATCACCAAATTCTTACATTTCACTGCATAATACACCAGGAAGCGCTTTGTGCACAATCATTCCCGGCGGAAATACTTGAGGTCATGAATTTATTAATCAACACTGTTAACAGCATATTGTCAAAAGCACTCTTCCACAGTCAATTCAAAGACTTCCTAAACGAAATGGACACCCAGTATTCTGATCTCTTGCTCCACAATAAAGTGCGATGGCTTTCCAAAGGTAAGGTGTTAAAACGGTTTGCTTGGTGCCTGAATGAAATCAATGTGTTCCTTAAAGAAAAGAGCATTAATCATTAAGAATTAGAGAACGACAAATGGTTGCAAAAGTTTTTCTTTATGGTAGAGATTATGGCAAAGTTGAATGAGCTCAATTTAAAACTGCAAGGGAAAGGAAACCCTGAATATGTTTTAGTTGAAGAATTGGTGTGTGTCAAAGAAAAATCAATTATTTTTGCGGAAGATATTCAGAGTGGTAAGTTATTTCATATTGAATTTCTAAAGCAATATCAGGATAAAAGTGGTGCAAATATCGACGTCAATTATTTCAGAAAAGTAATAAAAATATTAAACATAAATTTGCTGCTACCAGCATCTATATTTCAGCATTTCGAAAAAAAGAAAACAACTTTATTATTTATAGTAAATCCTCTCCACACAAATTGTAAGGAAATCCATGTTGAGCCATTTGGAGTTGATGCAGGATCTCTGGAAATGGAGTTCAAAATCAAGTTGGAAGAGTTGGAGGTCCAGAAAAGTTTGTACATAACACATAAAAAGTGGACAGCTTAAACCGAACTGCCACGAGTTGAGGAACCTATATTCAGTACGTGGAATTGTCTCCCAGATTACTGATTGAGGAAGTTGGCATTTGGAGTACTGACTATTTTTGGTTCAACATATTCGTGCGAACAAGCTTTCTCTTGTATGAATATAATTAAAAGTAAAACAAGAAGCCAACTTACAAGTGAAAATTTAGAGTCGTGTTTAAAACTAAAAACAACCAGTTATGTGCCGCATGTGTCTGAGCTTTCCAAAACAATGCAATACCAACGCTCCCATTGACTTTATTGATACATATTTTATATTGTTTTCTTAGTGTTCATTACAAGTTAGATTGTTTAATGAATATTTTTTTATTTAGAAAAAATTAATTGTTTTTTTTATCATATAACTATTGGCAATTTTTTGTGGCTCTTTTAAAACATCAAAATTTTGTAAATTGTAATTTTTGGCTCTTCCTACTGAAAAGGTTGCCAACCCCTGGTCGAAACCATCGCTTGGACCTTCTTAAACTGAAGTTGCAAAAAAATGCCATTACGCTGGTATTTGAAAATCTTCCTCCTGATGTAGCAAGATCAGCAAATTGTATTGATTTTTATATTGAGATACTGCTGCTTCCGAAAAATGAATTATTTTAGAAATTTTTGGGATTTTATTCCCAAAAAACGATGTTAGTATTTCCGGGAAACTTCAAACTGCTGTTGTATTATGCGTCATGTTTTCTGAAATTATTGACAAATTTAAATATTTATATTATCGCCATTTTCATCAATAAATCTATACTCAAGCAAATGGATATATTGTCGTTTGGTCATTATTCCAATAAGCAGCTTCCTAGACACTAATTTGAAGTAAAAATTACCAATTTTTTGAGGAGTCAGCAACAAAAAGTACTTGCCAACTTCGAGATTCTTGTTTATAGTTTGGGATTATTCAGTCTGACGAGCAAAAAACTCATGGTGAAGCAATTTTTGAATAACTACTACCAAGTGATTAAAGAAATCATCAGTTTCCAAAGAACATCGATTCATCTGAGTCCATTGTTTAAATGTTATTTCATCTTAAACGTTATATATTTTGTCAATCCAGGACAGCTAATACATTTTCATACCATCTCGCTTGACTTCCATTATTATATCGCACCCTTGCTTCGAAAGTGACACAACTCAAAAATTTGAATTTTTGAGATAGAACCATGTATGTGTTAGTTGAACAATATTCTATCGATCAACAAAAGAGGCTGAATCTAACTTCATTACTTATCCAGTAGATTGCTCAAGTAACCTTTTTCATGAGTCAAATTGAGCCAGCTTACCCTCTTGCGGTCGGTGTGAAATTTGTATTATTTCGATTTAGTGCACTTTTGACGACCGAGTGGCAGTTTTGTAAAAGGACCATGTTGGAATTGAGACAGTATTCATGATTAGTGATTGCACACGAAATTGTATCATTTTAAATTGTGTCTTTTAGGGTGATAAAGGTAAATATATTTTTATGTTTCATTACGTGTTAAATCACTTTTGATGAATCATTACTGGTTATGTTTCAGAACAAGATGAAACTAACAAATAATGTATTTCATTGCTGTTGACTTGAGTAATCTTTATATTTCTGTATAATAAATGCCTATTCAAAATTTTGAAAATAATTGAGTACTATCGATCGTACGGTTTGAATTCTGAGTTCAATTGTCCTTAAGTCCTTCTCCTGAAAAATCAGTTTCCCGCGAAAATGAAACACGCATAAAATCTATTTCGAAATACTCTCCTCGTTGAATTTCTCTGATATTAACTTTCAGGCAACATAATGGATTCAAGGAGTCGGACGGCTGCGATACTGAAATTGGTAACACCAGATGAAAATATTTCACAAATTCAGAAAGTGACCTCTTACCTAAAATTTTTGACAACGATAGCCATAAACCATATTCGAGAAGAGAGAATGCAACTTTGAATAATAATCTTGAGCTTTCTAGCTCATCGATTTGTCCTCGGGTAGAATTAATCGATAATGACTTCCCTGAGTCGTACCCAGAACATAACAAAACAATATCAAAAAATCATTTTGATCCTGAAGTTCAGCAAGCGATCCTCAGCTAGAAACTAACGATAACGAAAACCATCTATCGTATATAGAAGAAGAGAATGCAACATCGAGTTATCACCTGGCAATTGAAAGCTCATCATTCGCATTTCCACCTTCGGCAAGTCCGACACCTGAGGGTACTGATGATATTTTCTCCGTATCCTGTAATTCTGGAAATCCTACCGTTTTGCATTTGACTAGACTGAAGAACGTCAACAATAACGTTTCACCTATTCCAAGTAATGAAAGCGACAACGACGAGGATGTCGATGATTCAGAAGCTGATCCCAATTCGATCTCATCAAAGTTCAAGTAGGTCTTCTGGTCGCAGTAAAATGAAAGTTCGGAGCAAAGTGAAGTTGAAATAGAAGAAGAAGAGGGAGAGAAGAAGGGTAGAAAGAGAAAAGCAAATCCTGAAAAACGGATAACCAAAAAAGCCAAGTTGTTGAGAAATTCGGGAAAAGCATACGTATCGTCTTCTAAAACAAAAAAATCAATTGCTGCAAAAAAAATTCCAACAACCGTGTGGACAGAAATGCAGAATCGGCAGCAGCCAAAAAAAAACTGAAGAGATCAGGAAAGAAATTTTTATTAGCTACTGGAAACTTGCGAACCTAGAGAGGAAGATGGACTTCATTTCAGCACACACGGAACTTATTAAACCTAAGTATCGATACTCTTGCACACAAAGCTTGAGGAAAATGAATTCTGCTTTTTCTTTTGTGGTTGGTGGTAGTCGTATCAGAGTATGCAAGACAAATTTTAAGGCCACGTTCGACATAAATGATAGACCAATTTGGACTGGAAATTAAAGACAGTGTGGAACTCTTCATCAAAGCTATACTGAGAGTAGAGTCGCATTATCTGGGAGCTCAGACAACACGGGAATATATAGAAGGTGGAAAAAGTTTAGCTGACCTATATAGAGAATTTAAGGAGAGTCGTGAGAAAGAGCAACTTCCGTTTGCCAATTCTGTGGTGTTCAACCGTATTTTTAATGGAGAATTCAATATCTCCTTCGATACTCCAAATAAGGATCAGTGTGACCTGTGCGAAATCTTCAAACATGCAAATGAAGATGATGAAGAAAATTCAAAAGTTCCTATGATCAGCACCTTAGAGAAAAAGAATTGTCTCGTGAGGAGAAAGAAGCTGATAAAATCGACAAAAATGCTCATGTTGCTGTTTATGATTTACAAGCAGAAATGCCAGTACCAAAAGGTCAAGTATTATCATTCTATTGCAAAAGCAAACTCAACTGTTATAATTTCACTATAAGTGACTTGAATGCCAAGGATGTTGACTGTTTCTTTTGAAATTAAACTGAAGCTAAACGAGGTGCAGTTGAGATAGGAAGCTGTGTACTCCGTTATCTGGAAACATTGATGAAAACTGCAAGGGATAGCATCCTCGATATCGTTTTCTATTCAGATAACTGCTGCGGCCAGTAGGAAAATAAATATTTGTTGGCTGCATATTCTCACACAGTAAATAAGTGGAATATCCGAAGTATCACCCACAAATTTCTCATTTATGGGCATTCGCAAAATGAAGGCGATTACGTGCAGTGTTATTGAGAAACAAATTAAGAGGCATCACAGATCTGGTCCAATCGATGTACCAGAGCAATACGTCTCATTAATAAGAAAAGCAAAAAAAGTGTCCCCCCATACCGAGTTCATGAAATGACTCATGAGGATTCTTATGACTTAAGAATCCTTCAAGAAGAGTGGGGTATTAATTTCACCACAAGCACAGACAAAATGAAAGTAGTTTGGCAAGACATCAAAATTCTGAAAGTGGAAAAAGAAAAACCCTTGCTTTCCTTTATAAAACTTCCTATCAGGACGAGAACTTCAAGACAGTCAACATGGTTGGCATTAGTAAAAAAACAAGATCTCAAGCTAATGCAGAATCAGTTAGGTTAGTACGTGCTCATTACGACAAAATTCCATTAGCAAAATTTGAAAAGAAAGACTTGAAAGATCTTGTTAATAAAAATATAATACCGAACTATCATTATAATTCTTTTTTCAGAAGCGTAATTGACACAGTATGAAAACTTCATGATTGTTGATGTTCAATGTAACTTGCTTCACATTTCATAAAATTAAAATATTTCCTATGTTTATACTTTGTAATGAAATTAAATAAAGCCTTTTGGGATATTTCAGTATAATTTCTTAAATAATACAACATCACAGCGACACAATTAAAAAATAAGTATGTGGTTAATACTCATCAAGACTGTCACAGTTCAAAGTAATTCATCGCAATTCCAATAAAAAATATCAAAACTGTCACAACTCAGAAAAAGTAGTTTTTACAAATCCAATAAGAGAATATATAAAACTTCATACCGAATAACTTATTTCATGGTATATTTTCAGATTGTTACCATACGACAATTAATTATTTCCTCCCGACTGATCAATCAGTTTTTTCAATTTCCTCCAAAACTAGTTGTTTTGACTTTTGTCAATTTTGAAGCAAAAATGCGATAGTTTGATAGTTTAAATTCTCACTCATTATTACAACATGAAATGAAAAATTTAAAAATTTTAAAATTCGTACAATCAAAATTGCAGAACAAGTCAAGGTATAAATAAAATTGTGAAAACATTCAGAACATAGAGTAACTATACAAAATAAATAACAAACAATGGTTTCATATTAACAACAGTTAACACTTATTCAAATGAAGGTACTCTATTTAAAAACTAGCTGCCAAATCTTCACCAACTGAGTAAAACCTATTCCTTATCAGAATTTTTTTCACTGCTCTTTCAAATCCTTTCATTTACAAGTGGATGATATGTTTTGGCAATCTGTCATAGAGCTTTGGTCCCCATACATCACTATATATTTGTGTGGAAGTCAAATGGTGATACGGTAGTGAATAGTCATGTCTCTTCCTTGTGTGATGATGATGAAATGTCGAATTTCTGGGAAACATATCTCTGTTACTATGTAAAAACTTCAGGTAGGTGAGTGTGTACAGACATGGAATGGTGAGTATTTTTTTTTTCAGATCGAAAATATTCTCTGTAGCTCTCACTACTTCTGATTCCAGTCAAGGCTCGAATGGCTCTCTTCTGCTGAAGGAAAACCTCATGAGAATCAACCGAATTTCCGCAGAACATAACGGAAGAAGACACTATGCTATGGAAATAAGAGAAATAGGTGAGTCTAGCAGCTTGATGTGTGGCACAATTCTTTATAAGTCTGATGGCATATATGGCACTATTAAGCCTCTTCTGCATGTTTTCTATGTGAAATTTCCAATTTAGTTTGCTGTCCATATATACTCTAAGAAACTTCACATAGGTTGTTTCGATACTTGTTTTTGTGAAATGCAGTGTTTGCGTTTTTCCTTTGTTCAAAAGCATTCGGTTAGCAGCAAATCAATCGGCAATATTATTCATGGCCATGTTCGCATTCGCATCAGCATATACCTTTGAACATCCGACAGAAACAAACGAACTATCATCAGCGTACAGGAATAGATCCAGCAAACCCAAATCATTGATGAAGATGGTAAATAACAGTGGACCCAAAATGAAGCCCTGTGGCATGCCAAGCATCGATGTAGACTCCTTCGACCCTGTACCGCCCCAATAAACTCGCTGACATCTTTCCGTCAGGTAAGACTTTAACAACTTTTTAATTGTACCTCTAATACCATAATAGTCAAGCTTTCCCAAGAACAAATCGTGATCAATGACGTCGAATGCCTTAGTCAGGTCACAGCAAGTCAACCTGCAGCACATCTGGTTATCATGAGCTGCGATAATTGCATCAATAACTTCAACAATAGCACTTTGCACTGATTTATTTTTTCTATAGCCGAACTGTCTATTCGAAAATAATTTTTTCTTCTCGAAATATTGAAGTATTCTATTCTTTATACATTCTTATATTTATATCATTGGCAGAATTGCTATAGGTCTATAGTTTTTGGAAGAGTTTTTGCAACCACTTTTGAAAAGAAGAATTATTTTCGCTATTTTCAACTCACTCGGAAATACGCCTTCAATTACACATTTGTTCAGAATCTTCACAAATGTTATGGCCAATTCGACCCCAATCTTGTTTATGAGGTGTGATGATATATTATAGATATCAATCGCATTCTCATTTTTTAAAGATCTGATGATTTTTTGGATTTCTGCTTGGGTGATGGGGATAAAAAATAAAGAATATATCTGACTAGATATCATATTTTCAAGAAATAATTTCGATTTATGTTTAGAATCAGGAATAAATTCTGCTACTTTTGCTTCCCACTTCTGAGAAAAACTTTGCCAGATCTTCTCGATATTTCAATTTTTCGAGTTTTGCATCATGAAATGACAGCTTGAAAATGTCTTGAATGAGACAGACATACACTACGTGAGTGCTAGATGCACTCACGTAGTGTGACTAACAAATTCTGAAAAACTGAATTTTCTTAAACTAATGATGTTGTTGATGAGTATATTTTATGGAAATTCATTTCAATATAAACAAAATGACACTCGAGATTTCCACTATGTTTATTTTTATACACAGCACCGGTTTCCAAAGATACGCCATTTTTAAGTGTCTAGAACTAACAGTTATGAGACAGAATGTGCTAACTATACCTATTTTGAATGTTATAAATGTATTGAAGTATTGAAAATTCATTCAATTCTAGTTGACTATTGAAAGTAGTGAATTTTGAGTTTTTACAAAGTTTTTAATCTACAAACTTTTCAACAGATTTATTGTTATACCTTTATTGCGATTGAGTAGAATTTTCGAATTAACTAATGTAATTATGTGACTTGTAGATTTAATATGTTCAAAAACTGCGGATTTGTTATCTGAGGTGAGATGTTCTTTCAAGCTTGATTCAAAACTTCGAACTGGTTGTCCTACGTAAGCTGTTGAGCATTCATTCCATTCGATTCTGAACAATTCAGGTTGTTTGAATTTATTAGTTTTTTGTTTGGCGTTCAATAGTAATTTGCTTATGTTGGGTTAGGTTAGGTTAGAGAGAAGGTTGTCAAATTATATTTGGAAAGATAATTGCTGATGTTATTAAAGAGGGAACCAAAGTAAGTAAGATATGCGTATTTATTTTTTATGATAGAATATAATAATTGCCATGTTTTTGTTCTTTGCTTTTAGTTATACTTTTTATGTGGGAGAGACTGGAGTACCAATATTCGATGCAATTTTTTTAATGGTATTGATTTCCGTGTTAAAGTCAGTTATGGATAAGAAAATGGAAATGGCTCTATAAATCATTGAATTATAAGCAGCTATTGATGTGAAATGTGGTTGAATTAATCCATTGGGATTGTAGAATCTGTTAATGTTTTTGTTTTGAATATATCTTGTTCGTCAGATTATTGTGCAGTTTAGTGAAATCCATCATATCAATATCCCCTGTTATTAAAGAAATCTTCAACCAAAATAACATTCCTCAACTCTCTGTAGATGAATTCTGTAATCTCTTAGAGACCTATTTGTCACAAAATCATTTCCAATTTGAATCAAAATTTTGAAACAAGAGTGAAAAATCTACAACGAATATTAATTCAGCTCAAAAATATATAACTTTTTGGTACCCATAAGTTGATGATATACTTGTAATGGCAACGTTGTTACCATCACTAAGTTACACGACATAACGCCGCTGTTCTGCCACGACGAGTAGTGCATAGCGCACCATACCACGACGCAGATTGACAGCGCAGGCGAAAGAGTATAAAGCGTAGCGCTTGAAACACGGATAGGCATTCGAGGTCTCGAACTGAGGGAACTTGGTTCTTATTCTTAGCTGTACGTACTGAGTTCAGCTATTCCTATCCTCGAGTAGTTATACGCAGTGAGTTCAATCCCAGTCCTAGTCGGTGACCACGTAGTGAGTGGCCACATACTGAGCTCAGCTAATCCTATCCTTGAGTGGTTGTACACTGCCCTATTCGGTGACCACGAATTGAGTGGCCACATACCTGGCTGTACATATCGAGTACAGTTGCCATCGCAGCTAGATTGGGAGGTGGAGTAGCAGTCGATCCCCAGGACGACATATTGCGAATAGTGTATATATGAATATTCAGAAATAATGGTTCATGATGATAATAAATTAAATGTTTATGAACTCTGTGTTTCTTCCGCTGAGCTACCTCAGCGTAAAACTCGTTACACTGTCGTTACATACTTGTTGGTATTCAAGGTCGAAATAGACGAATGATGATGAGTTTTTGAATTTTCTAAATCGAATGAATAATGAAATAGCATTCACTGCTGAAATTGAACGCAATAATTCCATAAATTTCCTTGAAATAACCATCACCATACTCTCTTATAATCTCACCTACAACATATATGGAAAAGAAACATTCACAGACTCAACAATCCCAATGATTTCCTTTAACCATATTATACATAAATTAGCCGCTCATAATTCAATGAGACATAGATCCTTTTCAATTCCCATAGCCATATCGGAGATCAATATCATTAAGGAGACTGCATCGAATAATAATATTCCAGTCTCCTACATAAATAGTATTATTGAACGCAAAGAACAAAAACAAATTTATCAATCCCTATATTCTATTATGAAAAACCTCAAAATAAATATGCATGTCTTACTTACATTGGCCCCTTCTCTAATAACATCAGAAATTATATTTCCAAATTGAATTTAATAACTTCCTTCCCCAGTGGTCCCAACATAGGGAAATTACATTCTTCCACAAAAATACCTAGAATCGATTACTTAAAAAATCTGCTTAAAACGATTGTCAAAATTTTTATTGTTGATAAGTTGGATGTTTTCTACACTAACGCCTAGTTTAAACGCGATCTATCATTCCGTTTGTTGATAGTGCTCGATTTAATCAGTTCTCACAAGTGTGTTGTGCGATTTTCATAATGGAGAAAAATATCGAACACAAAATTTGTCCCTAAATTTGTATTGCAAATAAAATTTCGTATGCTGAATCGCTAAAAATGCTACAGATGGCTTACGGTGAATCGATTTTATCAAAAACACGTGCATATGAGTGAAACAGTACATTCAATAGCGGCCGAGATGTGGTGAAGGATTTGGCTCGCTCTGGTGGACCATCAACTGATGTTAACATCGATAAAGTGAAGCAAATGGTAATCAAAAATCGTCATTCGAAGTTGAGAAAGATGGGCAATGAACTTTCTGTGTCTCACGAATCAATTCCTACCATTTTAAACGATTGTTTGGGTATTGAACGCCTTTCTGCCCGACTAGTTCCAAAAGACCTGAATTTTTTCCAAAAATTGAATCACGTAAAGGTCGCTGAAGACATGCTAGAACGAGTTAGTTCCGGCCCCATATTCATAGAAGTCACTTTACCTGGTGATGAGCCATGGGTTTAAGAGTTTGACATGCAAAACAGTCAAAAGATTCGAAATTGCCGCTTTCAACTGAACCGAAACCGAAAAAACCACGTCAAAGTCGATCAAAAGTCAAGGTGATGTTGACAGTTTTCTTTGAATATCGCTGTGTTGTGTACTCGGAATTCTTGCCAGGACAGCCGAAAAATGAAGAATATTAACTGAGCGTTATGCGGCGTATGAGAGAGAAAAATGCCAGATTTGAAAGAATGAAAGAAAACTCATGGAATTTGCATCACCATAATGCACCATCTCACAAGGCTATCATTGTGAACGAATTTCTGACAAGAAACTCAACAAATACCATCGTACAACCACTGTATTCACCTGAAAATGCTCCGACCGACTCTTCTCTTTTTCTGAAACTCAAAAGTTCACTTCGAGGTACCCATTTTTAATCGATAGAAGACATTAAAGAGAATTCGCGGCTAGAACTGAAGTCGATTCCGGAAAAAGCGTTTGAAATATGTTTAGATGATTGGAATATTCGTTGGCGTAAATTTATTATTTCGGAAGGGTCCTACTTTGAAGGAGTTACAATAAACTTGGCTGAAAAATAAATATTTTGTGTTCCATTGACCAATTCCCAATGCCAATAAAGCTAATGAATTCAAACAGTATGGAATATACAGAATAATACCCAACCACTTACGTAGGATAATCAGTTCAAAATTTCCAATCAAGATTCAAAGAACATTTATCCTCAGAAAACAAATCCGTAATTTTTGAACATAATAAATCTATGAATCAGATAATTACATAAGATAATTCAAAAATCCTCCACAAATGCAATGAAGATATGACAATTTATCTGTTGGAAGGTTTGGAGAAAAACAAACTCTGTAGAAACTTGAAATTCACCTCTATCAATAGTTTACTCGAATTCAACCACCAATTATTTAACATTTAAAATAAGTATAGTTAGCACATTCTATCCCAGAACTATTAGTGTCGACGCCTGTCGTGTGTATCAAAAATAAACATAGTGGAATCAGGCAAATGTGTTTCATTTTATTTATATTAAAACCAAAATCTCGAAATTCTGATTTAAAGATTTATATCTTAAAATAGCAGAATCGTACATTGTTTCATTCGGCCTTACAGAGATGGTGTCTACTTCCGGTATGACCGGAATTTGTTGATGAAATTCTCCGAATTTTTGGATTTATTACCTAGTTTTGAATCTTCTTCTATTATTGAATCATTCATAAATCAAGAGGTATATATATATATATATATATATATATATATATATATATATATATATATATATATATATATATATATATATATATATATATATATTTATATATATATCTCTTCGGGGTATTCGTCCGTTTTGAACTTAAGTTCCTTTCGAAACTTTGGTTTTGGCGACGTTTCGATGCAATCTCATGCACCATCTTCAAAGCCTGTTGACGTTTTCGTTAATGTGTCTAGTCCGGTGTGGCACTCCTATATATAACTTCTCGGCTGCGCAAATTGTAGTGGGTGACTTGTGCGTTCAGTGGTGGGGGAACTGGTTCATCGAGAATTCGTACTTCGACTCCTCCTTCTGGAATGTTGACCGCTGGTGTTTGGGATTTCTTCGATGATTGGTAGTTGCTTAGCGCCACTTTCCAAGACTGCGACAGGTTCAGGGTGTCATCTCTTTTATTGAGATTGTTTGGTAGTTCTATTTCTATTGCCTCTCTGGCCAGTCTTTTATTAAATTGTTCGATGTTGGCCAGTTGCTTTGTTTTATCAAAGTCGATTGAATGTTTGTAGTCTTTCGTGTGCTGGAACAAAGTAGCCCAGAAGTTATATATAGGAGTGCCACACCGGACTAGACGCATTAACGAAAACGTCAACAGGCTTTGAAGATGGTGCATGAGATTGCATCGAAACGTCGCCAAAACCAATGTTTCGGAAGGAACTTAAGTTCAAAACGGACGAATACCCGAAGAGACCAAATAAATATGTATCGATCCGTGAAGACATACAAATCAACCTATATATATATATATATATATATATATATATATATATATATATATATATATATATATATATATATATATATATATATATATATATATATATATATATATATATATATATATATATATATATATATCGGAAGGCATCAAGAAAATGAAAAACGGAAGGGCTGCAGGATTGCAGGATATGATAGTATCAAGCCAGAAATGCTTAAATCTATGGGAGAAGGAGGAATCTTTGCATTAACTGAGTTATTGACAAGAATGTAGAAGGCCGGTAAGATACCGAGAGACTGGGAGATTGGTATAATAATTCGAGTTTTCAAGAAGGGAAACAAGAAAAAATGCCAAAACTATCGAGGGGTTACTTTACTACTCAGTGTTGTTGCGAAAGTTTATGAACGAGTGCTAGAAGGGAAACAGTTACAGAAAGTGGAACAACAACTGGCTGACTCACAGAGCGGATTTCGGAAGGGGTGCAGTATCCAGGTTCATATTTTCAGCCTTAAACAGATCACCGAGAAAATACTTATTCAGGAACTCGAGGTGTGGATAGCGTTTATTGATCTAGAGAAAGCCTTCGATAAGATATTGAGACATCGAATTTAGGAAATTTTGCACGAAGACAAATAGGACACAATCTTCTAAGGGCACTAAAAAGCTTATATGCTGTATGCAGGAACGTGGTAAGAGTAAGAGGGATAGAATCTGAAGAGTTTAACACCGAACAAGGCTTGAGACAGGGTAGCGTATTGAGTCCCCTTCTGTTTATAGTGGTCATGGATGAAATTATCAAAGAGGCGAGAACTAAAGTCAGAAAACTCCACTTGGATTTCAAAAATCTTAATCCAGTTAAAATCACTGAGTGCGCCTTTGCTGATGATTTGGCGATTTTTGCCAGAAATGAAAATGATCTCCAGTACAATCTGGATGTTTGGAATAACTACCTTACGAGAAGATCCCTAAAAATCAACGAAAGAAAAACGAAAATTATAGTTATATCGAATATCCGAAAAAATCCGAAGGTGGCGCTTAACAACAAAATCATAAAGAGAATTGAAAGTTTCAAATATTTGGGGTGTATACTGGAGGAAAAGGGTAAACAGGATTTGGATTCAGAGTGCTGCTAAAGTTTATGGAACACTCATCAAAAGTTTTCTTGGAAACAGAAGGATCGGTAGAAAATCGAAATTGAAAGCTTATAACTTTTGGCTCCGAATCTTGAACATTGAGTAGAAGGGAGAAAAGCAAAATAGTTTCGATGGAGATGAAGTATTTGAGAGGTGTGGTTGGAGTGACAAAGAGAGAGAGAGAGACTAAGAAATCAAGATACAAGACAACAGCTAGAAGTAGACAGTATTGTGAATATAATTGGCCGAAACCAGCTAAGGTGGTTTGGACATATATGCGGAATGGATAGTTCAAGACAAGTAAAATCTATTTGGGATGCGCACGAACGAAGACGAAGAGAAATGGGGTGGAATGGGGTGGTAGCGAAGATACTAGCGGGACAAAATTTAAAGATGCCAGAAGCGAAGAGAGTGGCACAAAATGGGGGACAGACATATTTATGTTGAGTTTTATTATTTAATTTTTGATTAACTTCTTCTTCATTTCGAATATTGTAAAATTATGTTTTGTATCAAGCTTTACACCGTTACTCGGTAGAAAGGCTTTTAAATGATATATATATATATATATATATATATATATATATATATATATATATATATATATATATATATATATGGTGTAATGAATCCATTTTTCATCACCCGTTACGATGCGATGAAGAAAACCCTTGCTTTTTGGCCGCTGGAGCAGTTGTTCACAGGCGAAAGAACGACGCTCAACGTCTCTTGTCTTCAAATCATAAGGAACACAAGTTCCTTGCTTTTGAGTCATTCTCAACGCATGTCGCTTGGACTGGCGGGTAGCTCCTAAGGCTGAAGCAAACTCTTCTTGCGTTTGGCACGGATCCTCATTGAGCAATGCCTTCAATTCATATATATATATATATATATATATATATATATATATATATATATATATATATATATATATATATATATATATATATTGGAGACGTCTTTGAATTCTCCATTCAAAAATAGTATCTTTATGGATATTTAATATCACACTGATAGTCCAAACACAACGAAAGCTCGTATTCCAATGAAAATTTGCCACTCATTCCATGTCAAACAATAGTGATTGTAGCGGAAATGGCTGAGACATGGAACTTTTTGATTGTAGGGGAGACAATTTCGGAGTTGGTTCGGAGCATGTGAAATCAGCCCCCTACCCTAAGCAGCTCTTTATTTGAAATTCATCATTGGGAAAGCAGATCGAGTGACATATCCACGAAAAGTATTTCGTGGATATGTCGTTATGTTTAAGAACTCTCATTTAGTTTCACAACGAAAATTTGACAATGCATAAAATCAAATTAACTCGTCGAAACGAGTTCCATTGAATGATACAATTATAATTCTTCACTATCATTCTCAAGTGACGATTCTTATCCTCAGCACTTCCAAGTTTTTGATTCTCAAGTTAATTTGAGATATTGATGAACGTCAATGTTTTGTAAGGAACAGACATTTGTTTTCATCACAACCATCTGATAATAATTAATCTGTTACATATTTGTCTTTCATTTTAGGAATACTTTTATCACAAAGGTTGAAAATGGTTTACTCAACTCAAGAGCGAGTAGAAATTTTCTCATTTTTTTATCGAAATGAAAGTTGTCCCGGAGAAACGACAAAGATTTTCAATGAAAACCAAACAACAAAAATGATGTAGAGAAAGGCACCTCGGTACTGTAGAGTAACTTGTAATTGATTCTGTTGGTTTGAGTCAAGCTCAAATTAAGAAGAGAAATATTCATACAGCTTTCATTGATTTTCAAATGGCTTTCGATAGTTCTCCTCATTCATGGCTTCAAGAAATCCTGGAAATTCATAAAATTCAATTCAATTCATTTTAATTTATTTCCAGAATTTGCATATTACATAAGTAATCCTACATAGGTATCTAATACCTGTGCGTAGGTCTGCTGTTCTTACACTAAACTTAAAAAACTAACTTAATACTTTATCACAATAATCAATTCCTCATTTGGTCCATTACTTATCGAGTATGTCGGAAAAACTGTCTTTTCACGATACTAATGCTTTGCCGCAGCTTATGTTTTTATATGATACATACTTTTGTCCCATGGAATCTTGCCAATTTGAAAACACAATCACTTATGTCCTCTGAAGATCTTCAGTGATCAAACACAACACATTTCTGATAGGAAATGATAAGACACTTCGTCTTTTTCTTAAATTTGTCTGGAAAAATCGGAGAACCAATCTTCATTTGAATATTTTAAATCAATCGTTGACATCCGAAGTCATTCCAGTCAAAAGAGGCATGTTTCAAGGAGATTCTTTAAGTGCTCTTAGGTTTTGTCTTCGCCTTAATCGATTATCTCATGAATTGAATGCTACTAGTTTCATCTTTAAATTAAAAAATCTATCAGCTGAATTCAAGTTAACTCACCTAATTTATTTAGACGATATTAAATAATATGCCGGAACTAGATCTCATTTAAAATGTTTACTTGAGAATACGTTTAACTATTCCCATGATATTCACATGAAATTTGAAAATCTTTCTTTCAAAAAACTAAAGCATTATATAAAGATTTCCAATATCAAAATTGAACTAATGTATCAAGGAGATAGATATAAATATCTATGATATTTTCGCGAGAAGACAATTAACCATAGCAGCACCGAAAAAGATATAGGAAGTTTATATTTCAACAGACTTAGAATTATCATCAAGGGTCATTTAACTAGTAAAAAGCTCTTCAGAGCTATCAACACCTATGCTATCCCTGTTCTTACATCTTCTTTTGGAATTATTAAATGGTCCAAATCGATCTAACGGAATTAATTAAGTAAAACGTGGAAAATGCTTTGTAATTATCATAAGCACAACTCAAAGTCAGCAATTCAAAGAGTTACACTACCTAGACATCTTGGAGGTCGTGGACTAACTAATTTAAACAATCTTCATAGTGAACAGATTTTTCTTCCACGTTCCCATTTTCATGATAAACAGAGATCGTCGGAATTACATGATATTATTGTTTCTTCAGATTATAAACTCACACCTCTGAACTTGACAATGTAGAAGGAAGATTTTGATATATTGGAAAATAGATCTAAAGAAGAAAGTTTGATGCAGAAGGAATTGCACGGAAAGCAGCCTAAAGAATTAATAAAAAATTATATCGATGAAATCGTATCGAATAGATAGCTAGTATCTGGGGAATTGTTCGCTAAATGAGAACAGGCTTGGCAATTGCGATCCAAGATCAAGTTGTTTCCACAAGAAATTATAGAAAACATATCATCAAGCAAAATATAGATGATTCTTGCCGTAGATGCTTTTGTTCTTCGCAAACAGTTTTTCATATATCATCTTGCTAAATACTTGCCTCAACAGATTATTAAGAAAATCATAATGCTGTCGCTAATAAACACCTCAAAAAAGTCTAGGGAACACTTACCAATATCTTTAAAATATGAATTTTATGATTCGAATTTATAGAAATCTTTTTTTAGGATGTATTGTATATAATGTATTCTCAGGAAAACAAAATAATATTTGACTTCTCCAAAGCACCTATTATAAAAAAAAAATTGAAATTTGAAAATGACGAAATTTGGTAAAACACAAAAAAAATCCTGAACTAATATTTTCGAAACAATATGGAAGCACTTATATTTTTCAGTACCCAGAAAGTCCACCTCTATTATTAATGAAACTTTGGCATCGTCGCGGCATGCTCAATATTAAATTGTCTATTACATTTTGGCCTAAGTCATTCCAAGCCCCCTGAACTGCTAATCGAAGCTCCTGTTCATGATGGAAGACGTTTTGACGCAGGAGATTTCTTTTTAGGGTGTCCCACACTACTCGATGGGATTCAGATCTGGCGAGCAGGATGGCCACGGTAGAAGATCGATATCATTCTCTTCAAGAACGTTCAAAACAACTCTTGCACGATGAGGAGGGGCATTATCTTGTTGGAAGAGTGGATTTTGACCCATTGTTTGGAGATACGGTACCACTACAGGTAGAACTGTCTCATTTGCGTAAGAATTTCCTGTAAGGTTGTTCTGTATGAAAACGAGGTCAGTTCTTCCACTGAGGCGTATAGTTCCCCAAAACATCACTGATCCGCCTTCCTGTCTTACAACTTCTCGAGCATGCTGGAGACGGTTTTGCTTTCCAGGTTCCCTCCATATTCGAATTCTTCCCGAATCGGGATAATAACTAAATCTAGATTCATCACTGAAGAGAACTTTGGCCCACCTCTCTTGATCCCAGTTTACGTGTTCTTGGCACCAAGCTAAACTAGCAGCGCAATTTACATGGGTCAGTTGTGGAACTCTTAAAGGACGTCTGGAGTGGAGTTGACCTTCGTGCAGTCGATTTCTCACAGTTTGGTCGGAAATTTGTACATTATGAACACGTGATAGCTCTTGAGCTAATTTAGATGCTGTGATAGTACGATCTCTCCTGGCTTGTAAAACCAAAAATCTGTCTTGGGCGACTGTAGTAATCCTGAAACGACCTGTATGGCGTTCTTCTACGCTACCTGTTTCATTGAAACGCGACCATAAACGGTTTATGACACTTGGGCTGCTTCCCAGAACCCTGGATACTTCCCGTTGTGAGCTCCCAGCTTGGAGCATGCCAACGGCTCGTAACATCTCTTCTCTAGTCAAATGTCGTTTTTCCATGGTCGAATCACAAAACTTGAATCTTTTATCTGTGCTTACAACAGAAACAAAGTGCCAACAAACTGATTTCAAACACTGAATACATGAAATGATTATAAAGCAGCGTTGCATCTGCTGCATTTTTAGTTTTTTATAAAAAAAACTGAAATCTGTTGCAGCACTCTACATAATTTGGTGAGAAATTGATGCAGGTGTTCATTTCTTAAAAAAAAATCATCCATATTGATCGTTCTGAATACGATATATCCATATTCAGAAGTGTTCCCTGGACTTTTTTGAGGTGTATATTATTCATTTTAATTCAGGAATAAAACATGACCTCATTCCCAAGGGAAGAAATGTTACAAATATAAACTTGAGATTATTTGTAAGAAAGACAAATATAAAATTTAGTTTGATACAACAATTCGTTGCAACAGGACTGTGAATCAAAAATATTATTCTTACGTTTAAACAGAATTGAAAAACATACATAAATGATATTGCTACATCCGACACACACATCACATACAAAATGAATACAATGAAAAAATTTCTGAATATATGATTGCTGAAGAGTTGAAAAAATTTGGAAAATGAAAAAATATGTATTCTACCGATTATTTTTCTGCAACAGGTGTTATTGCTAGGAATCTTCACAAAAATATTGAGATTTTAGGTCTGAAGAAAAATTCATTTGAACAGTTACAAAAGATAACAATCATCAAATCGTGTAATATTCTTCGTAGGTTTCTATCCGAAAGAAACAAAATATATATATATATATATATATATATATATATATATATATATATATATATATATATATATATATATATATATATATATATATATATATATATATATATATATATATATATATATATATATATATATATATATATATATATATATATATATATATATATTCATATTATATCAATAAATTTTATTTGTTCATATCAATATGAGAAATGAATATTAATTAAAACACTATCATCATGGAATATTCAAACATCATATATGAAGTTCTGAAATTGAATTCGTCATCATTATTTGCATAAAGTTCAATTTGTTCTAGGACAGAAGTGTTGCTGAAAGTGAGTATTCCATAGCATATGGTCAAATATTCACGTTATTCATTTGAAATCAACAACGTCAAAAAACCTGAAAAGGTTAGGTCGAATTCGATATTGAATAAATAAATCAAACAAGTAATGAAACGTGGTTATTTGAGAGGTGTGAATGGAAAAATAATTATAATACAAAATTAATGCCTACATTCATGATATTCTATTCAGTTTGGATAAAATCAGCGTCAGGTTTATTGTAATGAGTTTTTCGAAATGTTTCAGGAATATCAATTACATTTCTGAGATATTTGCCGAAATACTAAAATTATTATCAATCTAATTAAACAAGTTAATAAAGTTTGGGATTTTTACTAAAGTGAACCGTGGTGACACCATCAAGTTCACTGTGAAGATAACTGTCTGAAAACATTCAGGAGCAGGAAGAGTTTAATTCGATTTTTTTTATGCGCGCTTTCCAGAAATAGGCGAACCTGTCTCACAACATGAGTGGGCGCCTGACAGGAATTGAGGTGTCTGTTTACTCGCTTCTTGAAGAGGGCCAAATTGTAGGATGTTGGGAAGATGTTGGACGGAAGAGAGTTCCACAGCTCACCGTCCCTGTAAACGAAGGAATTCTTACAGAGAGAGGTTCGAGGGGTCGTTAAATGTACTGCCATATAATGAGAAATCCTTCTCAGCCTAGTGTTGCGGCAAAATATGAGTTTTTCCGGAAAAGGGACTTTCAGCTCCTTGAAGCATTTTTCCGTGGATGTATCTGTAAAACAGAGAACGGTCAGCAACTTGTCTTCTGAGAGCCAGCGGTTGGAGATCGCGGGTGATCTTCGGGTGGTAGATGAGGCGCACAGCCTGTTTTTGCACACTATCCAACATCCGCAACGAATGTTTGGGCGCAGATTCCCATACATGGGAACAATTTTCCAAAGCAGGTCGAATCTGGGCCTTATATAGAAGCAACAGCTGAGATGAAGTGAAGTATCGCTTGGCTCTGAAGAGAAAACTAAGTTTAGCTGATGGCGACTTAGCTATTCCTGATACATGTTCATGCCAGAAAAACCCGTTGACCGTTATTCCGAGAAGGTGCATCGAATCTTTGAATGCAATTTGTTGGTCTTGCATCATTAGAGGAGGTTCTACAGCGGGGACATCTTTAGAAAATGTAGTTTCTTGCGCCTTGCTCGTGTTGAAGCTCATCAGGTTCAACTGACCCCACTCAGATATCCTATGTGAGTCAGAGTTGAAGTTTATAATTTGTTGACATCTCAGACTATGAGATTCCTTAGCTGTAATCGGCCGCAGATCTTGTTCTCTGTAGATGACAGAAGATCGTTTATCTGCAACAGAAACAAGGTTGGCGAAAGAATGGTTCCCTGAGGTACTACTGCTTGCTACCGGAAACAATCAGATGTTATTCCGTCGACCACAACTTGTATTGGTTCATTTGAAAGAGAGCTACTTATTCTACCCTGCAATTTTTTGGGAAGCCCATATGCAGCAAGTTTATTCAACAAGGCTGCATGCCAAACCCTATCGAAGGCTTTAGAGATGTCTAAGGCAATTGCTCTAGATTCCCCCTGCTTTTCCATCGTTGATATACAAACATGAGTGACATAGGCGAGCAGATGTCCTGTCGATCTTTGCCTGCAAAAACCATTCTGACGGTCGTTAATAATTCCCTGCAACTCAAGATATTTCATGAGTTCATCATTTATGACTCTCCATCCATTTGGACATAATGGGAAGAAGTACAACAGGGCGCTAGTTTTGAGGTAAGGACTTCTTTCCTTCGTTTGCGATCGGTTGAATTCTCGCTATTTTCCAGCTGCTCGTAAAAGTCTGGCTTTCGTGAGAAATCCGAAACAGACGGTTGAGAATGGGTGCCAGTTCGGGAGCACACTTTCTCAGGATGATTGGCGGTATTACGTCTAGACCAACTGCTTTTTGCAGTTCAGCTGGTCGAGAGCCTGTCTCACAGTGCGGACTCTGAACTTGATTTCAGCTATGGAAGAATTTGTAAGTGAAATGTTCGGTAGTATTGCGTTAGTTGAATCTAGCACAGAATTCTTTGGGAACAAGAGAGCAAAGAGATCGCCTTTCTCTTACAGAGATGATGCTATACTTCTTCTTCTCTAATAAGAGGCGGAAACGTAGATTTGCAGGAATTGTCACTGATAGTCTTCGCCATAGACCAAAATTATCTAGTCCCGCTTGCCTGTTCAAGGAGTTTATTAATTATCCCTTCGTTGAAATTGACCTTTGCTCTTGCAGTTGTCATATTGCATACGTTCCGAATTCGTACGAAGGTTGTTCTTGTTTCCTCTGTTGGATTTATCTTCCATGACGTGTAAGCTCTGCTCTTGTCTGCAGAGGCTCTTCCGCAGTTTTTGTTGAACCATAGCCTTCGCGCTATTGTTCTTTTCATGGAATGAGGGATATAGAGATCCATTCCTGCATGAATGATTTCTGTAACAGATTCAGTGCACACATTGATATTAGGATCTGAAAGGCAAACATCACTCAATGGAAAGCACGAAAAGAATTCACGCAGCTCATACCAATTAACACGATTATAGTGCCAAATGCGTCTTGGAGCTTTAGGTTTTTAGTTCAGCGGCAGCACAATGGTTCCAGTAGCAGATATAAGGTTGTGGTCTGAGTTGCCTAGCGGTGCTGAGACCTCCACTCCAAAATCATTTGGATCTGAAATCAAAGAGAGATCCAAGGTGTTCGGAAGTTGGTTGGGAGATCAGGTATTCTTGTCGGTTCGTCGACTAGCTGCGTTAGATTATGGCTGATTGCGAGAGTTTCAGCCTGTCTTCCCTCTTCGTTTGTTCTATTGGAGTGGTGGAGCCAGTTGGTGTTGTGAACTTCGAAGTCACCCAATACAATGAACTCAGCTGCCGGATGATGTGTCTGAGTCCAATCCACTTTATCACCTAGATGCTGAAACAGTCTAGGGAAGTGAATATCGTTTGGCGAGCGATAGAGACAGCATAAAAACAGTGTTTTATCCTGCAAACAGATCTCAAACCGCGCAAGGTCGAAAGCGTCGTTCTCCATCGTGTCCTCTCTCTGGCATGCAACATCCGATCTGGCGAAAACACAGAGGCCTCCTTTAAACTTAAATCTCAAATGTAACTCATACCCATTGAAACATAAATACGTTGTGTCGGTTGTTCGACTTATTTGGGTTTCGGTTATGGCCAGCACATGGGGTTGTGGGTTTTGCAGATGCTGTTGGATTGCATCGGAATTCACGTTGTTGTGCCCCAGTCCTTTGATATTGCAAAACCCTATCAAGAGTTTGCTTTCTCTTCTAGAACGTGAATGAATAAGTAAATTCGCTGGAGGAGTGCTGGACTTACCCACATCATGAACCTCTCGAGGCAGCTTCCCCCGGAAATCCGAATGGGAGACTATTTTAACTCCGGATGATTTCGTCCCAGAAGAGCTCATCATGCTACGTTGCCAACCCTTCCCACCCTGGAAACCGGACCATCCGCCAGATCCCGAAACTTAGTCACACAGGTGACCAATTAACGGCACCTATAGCTGGATGTGGTGGCATCACACCGGGCGACGAGGGTGAGGCCGCCTGCCGAAATTTCAAATATTTTCAGAACTATTTAGGTCGTTTTTTATCTGATTTCTGATTCGAAAAACTTCTGTGTTCTATTATTTTTCTAGTATCGAACCTTATGTGCCTCCTTAGATAAAATGAATCACAATATTTGCAGTTTACCTTACACCTGATTCACAATGTTTATTGGATTCGTTTTATTATTGTTGATAAATTTTGCATCAAAAACAGTTAAACCAAATTTGTCAAAATTGGTGAGATTATCTTCCTTCCTTTCTTTCGTCTTCAACAATGTGCTTGGGAACTAAGCTCCTTTACACAGCTTATAGTGGATTCCGAACCACTCTCCTAAACCGTGCAATGATAAATGCCACCACAAGAATTACAAGTTATCTTGTCTTCGGGAGCTTATGTCCCTTTTTAGGTGACTCTTTCTAATTTCATTTTTTTTGTTCAAGGACAACATCCATCCAACTTGAACCCGGATTCGAACCAGGCACCCCGGCTAAGCAGTTCCAATATGCTTGCAGCTACCGAGGCGGTTATGGGTCAGGTTATAAGAGTTAAGGTACGTTTTCCTCAGACTGACTATCGTGATTCATCGTTCATCGATTATTGTTAGAAAAATGAATGCTGAACGATTGTCGTAGGTTGCCAATTTGCTCCAAGCGTCTGTGATTAGTTTTGTACTATATTCTTTTCATTCACATTGTTCAAGAAAAAGGTTGTGAAAAATTTGTTTAAAATTGAGATGGCATAAACGATTAATACTGAAAATTAATATTATTCTTATCATAGCTTCTCCACTCTCGAGTTATTGAAAAAAATAAGGTGTATCCTACAAAAGTCAACTCACTTCTGCCATAAAACCATTGCTGTATGTATACGTATCAACGACGAATATTTGGGAGGCAAGAGAACATGCATTCGCTCTTTATGAGAATAATTTTTATTATAAGCAATCTTGATCATTTGTGGCAACTTTGTTTGAGGAAGCAGAACAGATCTTTTGATCCTCCAACTAATTTTAACTTTTTTTTTAATTTCTGTTACTTATAGGATGTTCCTTGAAAATTTGATTGAAATCTATTAAAATTCTTTTCTGTAAGCAAAAATGTGTGTTCATTTTTCAATTGTTGCTGAAATGATACGATGAAATGAGAACCTTCATATCATAAAAAGGGTAATATTTTCATGTTGAAGTCAAAATTGTATTTATGAGTGCAGTACCACAACAAAAATGTGCCAATCAAAGGCCATGGCCTCAGCAAACAGCTCAGAAGTTGTGACATTGGGATATTCCAATTTTCGAGATAGCAGCGAATGACTCCGAAACTACAAATGATAAATGAAGAAAAATTTCATCAACCCTTCTAACTGTATTTTTATCGCGTTTCGACGATACTGCGCCTTCATCAGACAGGTACATAATAAAAACTAAACTAAGGTACAACAATTCATGAGTGATATACACAATAGTATTGAAGAAGTATAAAACAACCCCAACACATTTAGAAGAATATTATTTAAATCATTCAGCAGGAAATAAATTAAGTGAAAGTGAATTATCATCAGAATATACCTGATCATTTAATTATGTATTGGGTAGCTCATATCTATTGATTTCAAGGAATTCTGAAAAATTAATATTGATTTTCTTCAATTAAATAATCCGCAAATTCTGGAAATATTTCTGTTTGTTGTAGGTTCACTAATTTACATCTCACTACATCTGCCGCAGCTAAGGTCTTCAATTTTTTCATACTACTCTTTTCTTTTATGTATTTGGATAGATTATCATCAGTTCGGAATGAGAGGTGTAATCGGAACTTTTGCAGTATGTGTTTTAAATTTAGGTTAACTTTCCCAACTTATATGAAGCTACTATATATGTGAAAACTCAGTTCACCAGTAGTAAAATTATTCTTTCCTGATGCATACCAACATATTCTTGGTCACTGTCTATACTTCAGAACTAAAGATTCAGGCTGAAGGCGTACGACACAATTCATCTCAAAATGACTGCCTCATCAAGGTTGGTAGAAGTGCCAATGGGAAAGTGAACATCGAAGATTTCTGAAAAGGAGATTTCTGAAGATGTGAATCAAAAATGAAAGTACGTAGCGTATGGGATTAACTGTTGATAAAGATGATGCAGATTCTCCATCACTTTCTATAGGTCCACAAATGTAATCAGGTTCTTACATCGCAGTATATCCAGTGTAACATCAAGTGAATCTCAACCAAACCGGAAAAAGCAGTTTGATGTGAAATCATTACTTTCACTAGATTCTGGAGAAGGAACAACTGAAGAAGATGTTGTTTTTAATAGCCAAAAAGAAAATTAACAATCTCCTAATCAATGGCGAATATTTTCAATCGTTGAATACTATCAGGCACTTCAAGCACGGCACACGGTGAACAACCAACCAGAAATAACAGAAGTTCCTAAAATTAAGTTCGCGGAATGTATAAGGATTCTCCCTATATATGCCGGTTTTTTTAATTTTAGAATGAGCAGAACCATTGGTGTTGATGGTGTGATAGGAACAATACCTAATAATAATATGACAAGCCTTCTGTGAATACACCAAACGATGGGATATTCTCCTCCAGCTTCAAATACGACAGTTTTTGTATTTTTTGATATCCATTGAACGAAAATCTCCAAAATGTTGTGATGATAAAGGCAAATGTTCTTTTACAATTCCTCCGAATGAATTTTTCAGTTTATCCTGATTTTCTGACGTTTTCTCAGACCGATTCCTATTTATACATATTTACACTTGGGTAAATTGGATTATGAAATAACTTCCTGGCATTTTCATTCAATGTGATAAAATCGTTCTTTTGTGCATTACAAGATTAATTAAAAATAAGGCTTATCGAAGACTCTGATATGTATTAAAATGTATATAATTCTTGGTTATACGATATCAAGTGTTGAATAATATTCAGAATTGGACACTTCAAGAAAGAATATATTCATTATTTCCGAACGGATTTATGACAAGTTGTACATCAAAACGCAAGAAACTATGGAATTCTAAATTCGGCTTTCAATTACGTTAGATCTTCTCCATGAATAAGTGAAATTATTGGCCCATTGATGATTGTTGGAGAAATGAGAATTAGAATAATTACTGTTGAACTATTCTCCGAAAAACATTTTGCCCGATAACATTGCACCCCAAAAGTTTAATTTTGGTCAAAAATAGATTCATGCGAATCTTCTTGCCTCTTCTTTTCCATTAAATTTGAAATTCCAATGTTGCGTTCGTTTTAACGATCCAAACTGATTTTTATGGAAAAAGTTTTCAAAAATTTCAAAATTGAACTTCACAAAAATATTGTATATCTAAATGAAAATAAATTTGTTTACGTTGTAGAACTTCAAGAAACATTTGGCTAGGTGAACTAGTTAACAGATAATGAAGTTTTGCCCAAGAATAGATCTGTAGTATCTTAAAGCACTGCAAATAAGTTTGCTATTATACTGAGTGATTCACCAGTGGCGCGGTGCTCTGAAGCTCGTACACTCTTAAAGATTTCATTTTTGTTCGAACGGTATTGTATTTAGAAAATAGAAATCTACTTCAGCAATTTATTTTGAAGTAAACAGGGTGTCCCAAATTTCTATAAAAAAATCTATGATTTAGAGGGACAGTTATAGCAATGTACAGTGTTGATGTTTTATCCGTGTTTTTCGGTTACTATTTTATCAAGAGGAGCGATACATTTGATAAAGATTCACTGAATAAAAAAGTTCTCATTTTAATTTATATGTATAACAATTGTCAATTCTTCTATGTACTTTATATTTAAGAATAAAAAAAAATCAATTATTTTTTGATTGAAAATCAATTTGAATCGTAATCTTAATATAATTAATTATTTTTGGTATTCGTCGGTTTATGGAGCAGAAAAGTGTGTTCAATATACTGGGTGATTCACCACTGGCGCGGTGCTCTGTAGCTCGTACACTCTTGAAGGTTTCATTTTTGTTCGAACGGTATTGTCTTTAGAAAGTAAGAATCTACTTCAGCAATTTATTTTGCAGTAAACAGGGTGTCCCACTTTCAAAAAAAAATCTTAGGTGGTTTTTTTCAGATTGGAAGACCACTTCCTTGTTGAAGATTCAAGAGCGTCCTAAACTCATCTATAATGTCTTTAAGTATTAAGTGTTTTTGGTGAGTAGTTTCGTCACAATATTTCTTTTGCGGTAAAAATTCATGGAAATAGGCTCTCACATCATCGCATGCTCCTTCGGCCAGAGAGGATGAATACTTTTTTCCTTTCGTTTTCTTATTGCCCAAGGATAGTTTTATTGATGAATTGAAATATATCATTCTCATTTTATAGAAAAATATTGTAATTTTAAAAATATCATATCTTGATTTTTTAAAATGGAACATCCTGTATTTTAATATTCATGTCAACGCATAAAATATTGTGCCATGTTTTTGCAGAAGTAAACTTATCTTTATCTTTTACCATTTCCGAAATAAAAAATAAACTAAAATAATAAAATCAGAGGTTGCGAAAAAGAGTTTATTAGTGCATTATACTTGATCAGAGAAATGTAGATATTTTAAGGTAATCGTGTATGAAATACGTAATAGATTGGTTTTTGGTGAGATGATCTACAAGGTATTGAACTATTTCAATAAGTGTTCGAAATATTGCCCGTTTTTTTTGTAGACACTCAATCCTTCTGAGGAAATACCGTTGAAATCTCGGCAACATTTGCGGATTAACGGAGTAAAAGGCATCGACCACTCTCAGTCTCATGTTCAACTGTGTTGTAGAAAGAATCTGGTAAACGATGCCTCTTATATAACCCCACAAGAAAAATTCTAGATTTGTAAGGTCCGGAGAACTAGCTGGCCATTTAATCGGACCACCACGTCCTATCCATTCGTTTGGAAATACATGATTCAAATGCTCCCTAACCTTATGTGAGTAATGTGCCGGTATACCACCCTGCTGAAACCAAAAATATTGTCTTATATGCTCTGGTACATCGGCAAGTAACATTGGTAGATGATTTTGCATAAAATCTAAATACATTTCACAATTGAGGTACCCGTCGAAAAAGTGCGGCCCAATTAGATATCCATCTACTATAACGGCCCATACATTCAAGGACCAACAATGCTGGTGATCTATTTGTCTCATGAGGTGTGGATTTTCCATGGCGTACTAATAAAAGTTGTGCCTGTTAACAAGCCCATTCTTGTGGAAAGTTGCCTCGTCCGAGAAAAGAACTCTGCTAAATATATTTGGATTTTCCGCTACTTTATCATTGGCCCAATAACAAAAAATTGATTCCATTTTCATAGTCTTGATTGTTCAGTTCCTGGTGCAGCTGTACGTGATATGCATGAAATTTATTCACTTTCAAGATTCTCTGGACGGAAGTTCGACTTTTATCTGTTAACTAAGAAATCTCCCTTTGGCTTTTATATGGGTCCTTTGTCACTATCAACAAAACTGAAAACTGGTAGTCTTCAGCTGTAGCAATTTTTGGTTTTTCATGTTTTTTGTAAGCGATATTACCCGTTTCGATAAATCTAATTAGAAATTTTTCACAGCATCTTGCATGAGCATGCCTCTTATCAGGAAACCTATGTGCATAAACTCTACTTGCCAACGGAGAATTTCTATCACCCTCACTCAGAATAAAAATCATATCAACCATTTCTTTTTTGGACAACTTCATGGCAGTCAATTGAGAAAATTGGATTAAAACCTCACTTTAACAATGTTTAATAACGAAACACTGATAAGTTCACCATGTGAAATGCAGAATATGATATGTCCAGACACCTGACAGAAGGCACACATAAAAAAAAATGTCAACACATACCTCGATTTACGTTTTAATCATCTTGATTTTATCATTCGTTGGAAGGATTATCTTGTTTAGGTTTCATTTTTTACTACTTGAATCATTACAGAAAAAAAACTTCTGTGCGAATAATGATGCATGTTGATGCGTTTGATACGGTTTGTAGAATTTTCATCGAAAATTTTTACAAATAATCGAATATTTCGAAAATGATCGAAGATAAAGATAAGATTACTTCTGCAGAAATATAGCACAATATTTTATGCGTTGACATGAATATTAAAATACAGAGTGTTACATTTAAAAAAATCAAGATATTATATTTTCAAAATTACAATACTCAATAATTTTTTGGAGTCACTCCTGTATAAAATGGGGATAATCTATTTCAATTCATCAAAAGAGCTATCCTTGGGCAATAAGAAAACGAAAGGAAAAAAGTATTCATCCTCTCTGGCCGAAGGAGCATGCGATGATGTGAGAGACTATTTTCATCAATTTTTACGGAAAAAAAATTGTGACGAAACTACTCAAAAGAAAAACTTCTTACTTAAAGACATTATAGCAGAGTTTAGGCCGCTCCTGAATCTTGAACAAAAAAGTGGTCTTCCGAACTAAAAAAAACCACCTAAGATTTTTGTTTGAAAATTGGGACACCCTGTTCACTGCAAAATAAATTGCTGAAGTAGATTCTTACTTTCTAAAGACAATACCGTTCGAACAAAAATGAAACCTTCCAGAGTGTACGAGCTACAGAGCACCGCGCCACTGGTGAATCACCCAGTATATTAAACACACGTTTCTGCTCCATAAACCGACGAATACCAACAATAATTAATTATATTAAGATTACGATTCAAATTGATTTTCTATCAAAAGATAATTGAATTTTTTTTCATTCTGAAATATAAAGTACTTAGAAGAATTGACAATTGTTATACATATAAATGAATATAAGAACTTTTTATTCAGTGAATCTTTATCAAATGTATCGTTCCTCTTGAAAAATAGTAACCGAAAAACACGGATTAAACATCAACACTGTACATTGCTATAACTGTCCTCTAAACCATTAAATGATCTGAAATTTCGTACATATTCAGAATTCAAGATTATTTTCATCCTCAATAATGTTTTCACAGAAAAAAGAGAATAGTAAATTGAAAATGAAATATGTTTAACATGTGAAAAATTCTCTAAGAAACGCTTTGATATGATATGACATACTTAATATCTGCAAGAATTGAATCTGGCCCAAAAAAAGATTCAAATTTTCTTGAAGAATCATAAAAAATGTTTGCGGTAAGATGTGGCTCTGAAAAAACGCATTTATTGAAATTTCAGTTTTATGCCTTTCAGTATGATTAAAAATGAAAGTTTCGGAACGAAATAAGGCAAAAAACCCGAGAAAATAATGAAAACACGGTTTCGTTCACAGTTTCATTAGTGAAAGGAAAGATTTTATGTCTAGAATTCTTGGCTGAAAAATAATATGAAATGAATCAATCAGATAAAATGTAATTTCTTATTGGGGTACATGATGTATCATGAAAATTACAATACTTTTTCAGGAAAATATCTAGATTGTAACCATTATTAAGTTTTCTTTGTTCAAAAATACAAAGTTCTTTTTCGAAATTATCGATGTTGACTAAAACGATTCAGTCAATTTTTATCATAAATCGGATAATTGGCATGTTCTCTTCATTCATACGATCATCAAAAGTGATAATACGTCGTTTCATCCTATTCAACATAAAATGGTATCTATCCACAGCATGATTCACAGATAATTAAATGTTACTTCACCTTTAGATAATTTCGATAAAGAAATTTGGATTAATAAATTGAAAAGTTAAACGCGGCAACCGTGTAGCAGGCACACGCGTGACCTCTAGTTTTTCAAAGTGCTTTTTTTCGAAGAACTTTGTTGTAAAAAATGGTATATATCGAAGTATAAGGACTAACCCTAAGTGTTGAGTAGAAATGCGGGGGTGTAGTGGCAGCAGCAGATATTCTGTATTTCTATCGCTCTGACAAAAGTTGAGTCGGGTAATTTTCTGAGTGACAAAAAAACTAGAAAAATCATTTTGCAGATTCTTGGAGGACTTTTGTTTTTTCTCTTCTTCTCCGGACGATGGCATCAAAGAGAAAAAACACAGCCAAGATACAAAATGCGGAAAATGCAAGGAAAAGTTGAATAAAACGGCATACTCTATCATGCGTTCTGCCTGTAAAAGTTGGTTTCATTTGTCCTGCTCAAAATTACAGATGGAGGAGCTTTCTAATTTCGAAAAGGGCATGAGGGCATGGTTTTGTGATACCTGCGGAAAATGCAGTTGAGTCATCTTCTTCTTCTTCCGATGATGACGCTGAGGTGTTAGCAGACGCAGAGGATGAATTTAGAAAAGACGGCAATATAGAAACAGTGGATGCAAGCATAAGTCAGAGGAGAGTTTCGGCCAGGATTGAGAAAGCAAACGAAAAGATAGTAATTGAAAAGAATAAGAAAAAGGACCTTACTCTGCGAGAAGTTTTCAATGTTACAATGGAACAAAAATATGATCTCATTGTAAGGAAATATGAGGAACAATTGAGTGTAAACGAAAAGCTGAATGAAGAACTGGAAAACTTGAAAAGAAATATAGAAAAAATTAAATCAGTGAATGTAATAAAGGAACAAGAAGATTTGAAAACGAGCATTATATTCAATTGTAATAAAGACATAAACGAAACAGAGGGAAAGAAAGTATTAAACAAGATTGCGACCAAGCTCAGAGTCAAGCAGAGTGAGTTTCTAAGAGATATGTGAAACACTCGTTGATGATAACGCAAATATAATAATAATAGGTGATTTCAATATAAACTGGGATGATAAATCAACTGAATCAAGAAGAATGAAAGAAATGACTAATTTTTTTGTATTGAGGCCTACTAGGGTTACAAATACTGGTAAATCGAAAATCGATCTAGCATTTACAAACAATAAAAATATTGAATATCAGGTTACAGACAGCCCAAAACTTAGTGGCCATACTTGGCAAAAAATAAGTCATCCTTATCAAGTCACTGGGAAAAAAGTTTATGAATACATTAGAACAATAAATTACACTGAACAAAACTGTGAACTTTAAAAAAATTGTTGGGATACCAGTGAGGGAGACGTGGATGAAATGGATGAGCTAATGATTAGATGTGTTGAAAGAGCTTTGAACAATGTTGCCCCTCAAAAAAAAAGTCTTTGTGCGAGATAAAGATACCTCCTGGTTCACAAAAATGGTAAAAATGTCAATGAAAAAGAGGAATGACGCATACAAGGAGTTTAAAAGCAGTGAAAATGCAGAGGATTGGAAGATTTGTACAAGGAAGAGAAATACGTGTTTAGTACTACTAAGAAACACAAAAAAGATATGAAAAGAGCCTTCGAGACAGTCGGCAGGCAATAGTTGCTTCAGAAATTGAAAGGAATAGGTGTCACGGGTATGGCACATGAATAGTTTACTGATTATTTCGATGGTAGAACCAAAAAAGTCAAAAAAGGAAATATAACGTCTGAAGCTGAGTATATTGATATGGAAGTTCCACAAGGTGCCATACTAGGCCCATTCTTATTCATTTTATATATAAATGATTTACCCGAGGTACTCAAATACTGTGAAATACAAATGTTCGCCGATGGTACTCTAATTTACATCAAAGATGAAGATATCTACTCGATTATTAGTAACCTACAAGAAGATCTGAATAGAGTTATAAATTGGATGCATTCACATAAATTGTGCTATAATACAAAAGAAACCAATGCTATGATTCTAGGAAAAAAATAAAACAGCTTTTCAAAGAGGAGAATTTGCAAATCAAAATAAATAATGAAACTATAGAGTTGGTAGAAAGTTTCAAATATTTGGGCATAAAAATTGATTCAAAACTTGACTTAACAAAATCACATCACAAATATAATTAGAAAATTATCAGTCAAAGTAAGTTATCTTGGAAGAGTATCGGTGAACTTAAATAATAATTCAAGAAAAATACTTTACAACCTGATTGTATTGTCACCACATCTAACTTATTATTCTAGTGTGCTGTATTTTTCTTAGAAAAATATCTCCACCAAATACAAAAAATCCAGAATAGGGCTATGAGAACAGTATTGAGGGCCAACCGTTATACCCCAATAGTTCATTTGTTGAAAGTTCTTGAATGGATGGATGTAAAAACCTATCTCAAATATAATGTGCTATTCTTCATTTCAAAGATGCATAATGGAAAACATCCAAGTTCCATTACAGATTTAATAAGAAAAAATTGTGAAGTTCATTCGTATCATACAAGACAAAAGAATGATTACCACATGGCAAAGACAGGAAGATACTGTTACAACTCAGTCTTACACAGAGGCATAACAGAATTCAATTGTTTACCAAATGAACTACAGAATGAACATAGTTTTCAAAAACTCAAAAATAAACTTAAAAATTTTCTTCTCGAATAAATTGGATACTTACTTATGTATGGAAAGGGTTCCTCAGGTGTGTTGTTGTTTGTTTTGTTTCCTTCAGAAAAAAATTCTCACATATTTGTTTGAATGTATATGAATATAAATATATTGTAATTATGAATGTACCATTAAAGGCTAAATTAAACGCACTCACTCACTTACTTATTAAATGAAAAGTACTCAATGATGGTTATAACCCTGATATTATCACTGAATTACTTAACAAATTGCGAAAATACAAAGACGTAAAATTAGTATTCTCAAAATTCAAAAATAAACAGTTATAATAACCTCACTTCTATTGCAAGAGTTAGCCACAATTCGAAACATACACTGCATAAGTTCCAATTACAAATCTCATTCAGTATCAATAATAATAGATGCGGTTGTTGTAATAAGATGAATGAAGGTGAAACACAGAAATTTCGATATTAGAATCAATGAACAGTACCATAGTTTCATTAAAAAATTTTTCTAATTACACGAATCATTTACCTGGAGAAAATCATAATTTCGATCAAGATTTTCACTAATCTATTTGAAAAACTTGTTACTTATTTTAGTGAATCCTATGAAATCAACATAATATATTTCCACATATTATCGAATGAACAGGTACTTTCATAATAAGACCCTTTTCCTCTTCTTCTATGAATTTGCTTAGAGTAGTTTTACCCATTTTTAATCGATCTGAATAAGTTGATCATTTATAAATTGTTGTTTGGTTTTGTATTTGTCTAACGAAGGTGCAGTGTTTTCGAAACGCATCACAAATATTGTTGAATAGTGAAAATCGAATTTTTCTTATTAATCAGTAACCAATGTTCACCAGACAAAACCGTAACATTCAGATGGATGTCATGGTGGGTAACAAAGCTAATTTCTTTAAACGTTGTTACTAGAAGAACACAGTACTGGGACAAACAAACCCCAGCCGCTAGTCGTCGGAGAATGTGGAAGACCAATTTGTTTCCGCAATGTCGATAATATTCCAATCTTAGATCTTGAAAATCGCTTACTGCTTACTGCCTTTGACTCAAAAATCTTGACAAATATGTGACATTTCCATGTTCATGCCTAATCTGAGTATTCTAATAATAATAAAGTACTTGCCTCCAAATACCACTTCAAAACTTCATCCACAAGACCAATTCTTCTAACCTTTGAAATACACTATTTAAAGAAAGTAATCGGATAGACTTGCTGAGATCAAACATCAAACGCCAACTAGAATTGACGTGTAACGCTATGTGAATAATTACCAATCTTGGAATGAGTACCATACACACGGCTCCGAGAAGAATGGACTTCTATATGAAGATGATCAGGAATAACTGGGAGTTAGAATAGATTTTAACCTACATGGCAATGATGGAGGTTCAGCTATTCATTGAGAATTTACTATTACTGTAATTATCACATCTCTTCCTTGTGAAGAAATGAAAGGAGGTGAAGAAGAGGGAAGTGAAATTGACTAACGAGATTTTGTAGTCGACGATTCCCGTATAGGTCTAAAAATAATAAGATGTTTATTTCTTAAAAAAGCTGGTTTGAGTGACGCTTTAGGCAAATCTAATTACCTTCTATCAAAGGTAATCAGCTCACAATTTATGATTTTTTCCTGTAGTAAAAACATTTGACAATTTCAGAACTCTGGTACCACGACGACAATGCTAATTTTCTATACATTTAAATTATTTATTGTGTACACATTTTATATATTTACAGAAAACGGTAAAACCAGTGTCCGAATAAAAACTGTGTGAAATTACGTTCTTTTATGGTTTCCTTACTTTTCTTGTAAGCCTTAAACTCAAAACATTCAATTTTCTAGAATAAAGAGTTGTAATTGTCTCAGAGAAATGATCATCTGAAACTGTCAATCGTCAAAAGCGCCTTGAAATGATTCAAACCGCTATAAGGAATGTAAGTCGAAAAAATCCAAAAGTTGACTTGGCTCCAAATGAAAATCGGCATAATGAAGTCTTCAAATTTGCAATGAACAACTATATTCACCAAATCTGTACACAATTGAAAAATATTTCGTAAGGAGATTTAAATTCCGTGTAATCGTGAACGAGTATACATAGTCTCCGACATTATTCATATGGAATACGGCACTCAAAATCCGCTGAATTCAACGGGTTAATTAAAATGTTTTTTTTTAATTTAATTCTATGGGACACATATAAGACCAACTTGAAAGCATCTAAAAGTTTCAGGTTCTTATATAATGAGAAAAACTTTCGAACGAAGTGTCAATCAACTCCTTTCCTCTCTTCATTCAAGATTTGTGTTGAGGTTTTGACAGGAGTGGGGAATTCATCAAAAGGTGGCATGAAAATGCCTCTCCCAGAAAAAGAAATTATTTTAGTGTTTGTTGAAGGGGACAATCTATAGATGTAATCAATTAATTTATGTAGTTAATATATGCATACGCTCAATAAATTATAATTTTTCTTGAAAAGAAAGGAATTATCAAATTTCAACTTACGTGGTGTACTATCAATATAAGGAAATTCAGTATTTCGTATAGGTTGGACGAATCGAAAATTTTCATACAATATAATTTTGAATGATATTAAATTTTTTCATTATAGCCGAACAAGGAACACCGCATAGAATGATCAATATTGATTTATGACTTTTTCTTCGAAATAATATTTTCATGAATATATTTGTAGTTATGATACTTTCGAAAAATTAATTAGGGATTATATTATTATATTATTATTTTCCGTAAATTGAGAGTTTTCTTTTAAAGAAGGCACAGCGAGAAACTCTCAAAGAACATTTTCTCCGGATCTATTAGAAAATATGAAATAATCTATCGACTTCTCTCGAAGAATTTTTCAGAACATCCGGAAATATTCCATGAAATTCGATAGTTTGCGAATATTGGAAATATATTTTTTGTTCCTTAGATAATATTAAGTTCTAGACAATAACTTGCCACAAAGTTTCTCGTGGCGTTATGATTAACCTAAGTTTCATATTTCGATTATTCAGAAAATTAATCCGCTAAGAGAAAAAACTTCCACGGCATCATTTATAGTTCCTTCATTAAGTGACTTCTGACTTTTATAAATTGAATTCGAAACTTTGGAAACTTACTTGAAGGCCATACAAGATACGGCGCGCTATTTCGCCGGGAAATCGCCCGAAAAGCCGCTTCCTGTATTCGGAGCGCCGCCACGAAAACTGGAAGCTGCACAGTTTCCCTAACAGAAAATTTCCGAAAGCTGTGCGCATGTGCTCTTCTTTCACACTACCTCCTTCTATGAATGGCCGTTAATTGCAGACGAGACGCTCTCTGCACTCGGACTGTCGGGGAGTTAATCAGTTGATAAGGCAGCAAGAGCGGTGCTTGTTATCAGATATCTAACCGCTAATGCCGCCCTCCCTTCTGGGACCTTTCACACGTTGAGATATACAGTAACAGATGGAATGTTTTCTACAGTTCGTCGCCCCTTTATACCTGAATACTCGGAAGGATCTTAGGCCTCAACCCTAAGAACATTTTTACATTTTATCTTCCACTTTTTCTTCTTTCACCCCACTGGTCTCAACCCCAGTTCGTTAACACATACATGTGGCATCATAAAACATCGATTCCATTATAGCAGTTGAGATATTACTGCTAGGCTTGAATGACTAAAGAAATATGCTTCAACGTTGCTGTAGTCAGATTTTCATGAGACAAACTTCTCCTAGAACTATTCAATAACAAAGCTGAATGGAGAACAATTTTTTTATTGCCCTAGCTATCTATGCGGATTCCAATATTTCGGTTTAGGAATATATTAATAAATATATGAACTGGCTCTGTTTTTTTATGATTTTTGCGTATAATGTATTGAAAATACTTAAAAGTTAAGTGGGCTTTTTTGGAAAGAAGCTATTAATAATTGTTTGGTTTATAGTTGAAATCTGCATACTGCACATTGATTTTGCGCATATTTACATCATAAGAAATTCTTATCTAACCCTTACCTTCTTCTAACTGCCGATAATTCAGTTCGACAAGATGAGAACATGACGGGTGTTTGAAGAGTTACTTATTTGGGGATTGATTCTTGTTTAATTGATTTGATGAATTTCGACTCCAATGTATTATTTGTCCGTTGAAATATGACTTTAGTACGGAGAAAATGCAAATCAAATCCTAGAGTTTTCCGTTACATTTGTGTTGCTTACGTTACTACAAAACGGAGGCAAATACTGTGTTGAGTGTATCTAGAAGAAAGACTAAATCTCAGTAATGCCATCATTTGGAAACACAGAATGTAGACTGAAAAAACAAACATCACCTCTGAAGTGTAAGCTCAGAAAACTGAGAAGAAACAGGTGATCCATACGTAATCTTTTTATATGATTAAAATAGATTTCAAATGAAGCTTTGTCTCATTCGCAAGGTATTTTCAAGTAAAATATCGCTCAAAATGAGAAGGGCGAAATTTAAATTCGTCAAAAATCGATTTTCCTCAAATTCGAACATTGATGACAAAAAGATGCAAGTTTAATACATATTATAATAAGTTTTGAAATTGAGGTTTGTAGAAGATCTAGGTGAACGCTAATATGTATACAGACCTCAAAATGAGGAGTTTGATCCTTCGATATAGCGGAAACAGTGAGCTGCCAAGAAGGTCCGATAATGATTTGCGGAGGTATATTATATGAGTCCCGAGCCGATTGTATTTTTTTCCTCAAAAGATGCAGTGTGAATGGTTAGAGATAGGTGGAAAAAAATTCTTTATGACCATGTTCATTTGGAGAGCCATAGTAGACTTGTTAACCAAGGCATTGATGAAGTTGGTATTTAAACTCTGCTATGCTCCGCGCATTGTTCTGACCTTAATCCCATTAATCTCAGTTGGGATAACTAGAAAAGACGAATTCTGGCCAAAATTCCTGTGCCTTTTACCATATCAGCGCTCCAGGCCCTGTCGTAGATGAGTGGCCCAATAATCCTCAACCGGACATTCTCTACATCATGATCGGTCTTCCTTACAGGTTTCAATAAGTCATTACAAGCCAGGGGATGGTAACATTCATTATTAAAATTTTATTGAATATGGGAAGAATGTGTTTCTATTCAATAACAACAACGAGTCATTGGAGATCGATCATATATGGTTCCCAGAGCTCAATAAATCAATTTTTTTTTGTATCCTTTGCTTTTATCTGTCCAAGATTTCTTCTGCGATATCGTTCTTTCGATTCTCTTACAAATTCACGATTTGGCAAATAATAAGAAGTAATTGTGCCTGTGAGAGTTCGAAACACTAAATTATCGAGAAATTTAAAGAACAAATATCAGCTAAAAGTTACTTTCTTGCAGATTATCTGGGAGATTATAGAGACGAATAGGAAAAAAGAAATTACAGAAATAAATTTGTTATAGATATTTCTCCAACGTTCAACCTATATTTTTTTGTTTATTACTCAACCAAAAAAAACCTATTAATAATGTTTGTCAACAAAAATTTGATATTGACGAATAAACTTCCAATTTCTTCTTCCTACGTAAGGTTTCTGTCATGTGAGATGGAGATGAAATTCAAGACCAGAGCCGATATTCCGAAATCATTCATTCTTTCACAAATTGATGGAAAAAATTATTACCACTTTTACATGATAAGCAATGTTAACCCGTGAATACCCAACTCACTGCAATATTACCTCCATTAAGTCCCCAAAATTGATCTGAAATTGCAGCAGAGGGTTGCAACACTAGCAGAAATAAAATTCAATAGAACCACAGATTGCAATCTCGACTTTGTTGAAATATATCGACTCAAATCTACTACATCAACTATATTAAAAATAAGTAGTTTATACCATGTGGTGCCCTACAGAACTATTAATACGCCAAGCACTGTCTCAGGCACCAGACCACATGACAACTGTATCAACCGTATCCCCAACCTATTTAGATCATTGCTGCAGCATTTCCGGTATATTCTGTAATCATTTTTGAAAAAAAAACCTGTCTCTAACTTTATCTACAGTGCAGTTTTGAGACAGAAGAAGCCCACATAAAGGCTCAATCTGTTTTCATAATTTAGTGTCACGTCGGCATAAGTGCTACCCACTCTCTATATCTAATAATGCTTTCTTCAGTGAATTATATCTAACTTGTTGGCTATGGTGATTGAACAGAAATAGTCTTAAAGCTTCAAATTGCAAGATCTCGGTAGAAATTGGCGTCAGAGTTTCTGAGGTTTGACCTAGAACCGTTCATTTGATAAATTTATTTTTTTTGTCTTACGTGACATATTAGGTTAGGTTAGGTTATTCAGTTGAAGCCACATATTGTCAATGTTCAACAGTTTCAATTCCCCTCTCAAAAACTTGGTTAAGATTATACGACAGCGACCAATATTCACTAAGATATACCAAAATGGTTTAATAAGTTCATCAGCATGGACTTCCCGCACTGAAAGTTTTTTCGAATGCATTTAGTATCCGTAGTCGATCGTGGATTTCAACTAGCCCAATCTGAAAACTCTACTAACTGATGAAGCTACTATTAAAGTGAAAATGGACCTTGTCAGTGATCAAAATCTTTTCGGTGAGAATAATCATCAATTAAATTTGCACATACATCATCATTAAAAAATGGGGTTGCCATATAAGTAGCATTGATATCTTGTTAGTCCATTTGTATCTCCTCTTTACCTTGTCATGGAGTACTCGGAAACTTTTCCCCAAAAGGATAAGAGCTTCCAAATTATCATCAGTCACGAAAATTTTCGAAGACAGGGGCAAAATGTGTCCCTCTCAAATTCGAAAGAGCCTTGCATTCGAATCGAAGAGTGTATGCAATGGAGTTCTTCGTCCTGCAAGAACTGTAATTAGGCATTCTAGTGTCGTAGCTTCACCTCTATTCAAATACACACACCTGCTGACTAGCTTCTGGGATTGTTAATTTCTAGTAAAGGTGACCTGACTGCAAATTTCTGTCTTCTTCTCTTCTTCAGATTTGTTCTTCTTCTTCCACAGTCGAGAGAATTCATTCATCTGTGGATGAGTATTTTACTGGTTGAGTACTAAAAGTGGTTGTCCTACTGTAAGTCGCACGAGGGTCTGGTGCCGCCCAAAGATCCAGATGGCTTTGTTCATGCTCGAGCATGAAATTAACAGATGTTTGGCAGTTTAAATAGACAGAAGCTCACAATCGTTGTATAAACTGAATCTCAAATGTGTTGCAGCAAACCCTGCTCAACAACAGATACAATGTAGTTTCGGATATGGTCCATTATTGCACACTTTTATCTATCTATCGTATGTTCTCGCTCGATCGTTCTTGATAATTTTCTAACAATGTTTCCATAGTTATCAGATAGATTTAAATAAACTATTTAAACAATTTTTGTCAAAGATTGAATTTGCTAATGAATTAAACATGCAAGTCATGTCTATATACCGCATTTGTCTTTTTAATTGAAGTAGTATCTTAAGCGTCTTGGGTCGCTGAATATTCAAATTATAAATACCGAATTCCATCAATAGTTGAAAATGGTTAAAGTTTGCGGATCTTGCTGCTCTTGCTGCTCTTTTGCATTATCTTTTCTCCAGCTCTTCATCTATTTGTTCTGGGCAATTTCTGACCAATGTACATCATCCACAGTTCAAAAATTGTCTGACAATCATTGCACATTGCAGCTAGCAATACCTGCCTCTGTGCAGCACTCATATTGAGCCTCAGCATCAATGTTCTCCTAAAAATACCATTTACCAACGGTACAATCTTTACGTTTTTGAGACTATAAACGTCCTTTAGGTCGAAGGCTAGGTTCATATTTATTAATCTTTTCTGCATGTTATCATTCGCGAGTATCATGACATCTGCACTTTATTTTTTAGACCGCAAACTCCAAGTCTGCTCTGTCTTTTACGGTTTCGTCCGAAAACATAAAAATGTCCCAGTACTATATATAGTTGGTTTCCTATAGAAATTTCGGTAAGTATTCGGAGTTTTTAGTTTCATTAAACAATTCTAATTCACTCGACAATGACTGGCGATTAAATTTTAGCACATTATTGTGACCGTCCAGACGAACTTTTGGAGCCATGATAGAGCAAGAAGAGGTCACACACTGAATACCCTCCTGGGCAACGGACCAGTTTCTTCATTTGTTAATATATTATGTTTGGCAATAGTTGAAACTTTATTCTGGATAGCAAAGATTGAGTTGTGCTGACATTTTCACTGTTCAGTCGATTAAATGGGCATGCATTTCCGCTAGAGTGTAAGTATCAATTTGCTATTTTATTTCTGACAGCTTGGTAGGAGAGAGAATGACATCTTAGTTGCACAATACCTAATACAAACATAAGTTGCTCCAACTTAAAAATAATTTTTGCAGCTCACTAACGCTCTCATCTTGTATAGCCTCCAAATTACCATGTCATCTGCCTCCCCCACTCCTTTGATGCTACAACCTATGTGCAGAAGCGTATAAATGCTGAATTTCAAACGTGTAAGCATGGGTCTTATCTTTATACTTAAGCTGCGATCTGTTAGCCACAAACGCTACCTTCAAACTCTGCTTTGATTGTAGAACTGCTCTGATTCTCCGAATTTAATTACCCTTGAAGGCTTTTTTCATATCTCTGGTTTTTATATCAAGACACCTGAGGAATATATATATACTCAACCAAATTTATATGGAATCATTCGGTATCTCACTTTATTAATTGTTTTAGGATACAAAGATAAGAAATGTTGAATTATCAACACACGGGATACTGGACTCAGTCGTCACTGAGATTTGAAACTGTGAATTTCAAAATTTGAAAAAGCCCATAATCATAATTGAAAATGCCTTACATTGGATTGTCCGATGTGCAGAGGAGTCAAATAATTGCTCTCGTTGAAGACGAGGTGACCCAGAGGGATATAGCGCCCACAATGAGGGTATCACAGGGGGTGGTTTCAAATACCTATGCCCGATACGTGGTGCTACAATCTCTGCAAATTATGTCTAAGAGAAGTCGTAGAAAGATCACTTCTGAAGAACAAAACCGTTTTTCGTGTCAAATTGCAAGAAAAGACCCTAGTGCGTCGCAACCCATACTTCAAAGGCAATTTCTGGAAGCAACAGACATCAGTGTATCAGTCGAAATGGTACATCAAAGACTTCGTTCAAGGGGTTTATACAGCAGAAGGTCCTTGAGAGTTACAGAGCTAACCAGACAACAAAAAAATAACAGACTTGATTGGTGTATCGAGCACCACAATTGGAATATTGAGAATTGGCGAAATGTTCATTTCTCGAATGAGACCAGAATTGGTGTTCGATCAGATGACCACCGGATTCGGGTTTTGAGGGGTCGTGGAAGACAAGCTAGACTCCGAGCAGCAGACCAATTCCGAAATACCAAGAAAGCAGTGCGATATTTAGGGGTGGCATTATGTTGGGAGGCAAAACAGATTTGATTTTGTTTCCTGCGTGTGTAACGGCTAGTGCTGGAACTCATAGTGAGACTCTGGCGAGGTGCCCACAGTGAGAATTTCTCTTTTATGCAAGATAATGCTCCTTTACATTCAAGCAACCTATCAATTTTTTGTTGTCTGGTTAGCTCTGGCCTTCTGCTCCATAAACCCCTTGAACGAAGTACCGTTTCGACTGATACACTGATGCCTGTTGCTTCCAGAAATTGCCTTTGGAGTATGGGGTGCAACGCACTAGGGTCTCTTCTTGCAATTTGGTACAAAAAGCGGTCTTGTTTTTTAGATGTGATCTTCCTACGACTTCTTCTAGGCCTATTTTGCAGAGATTGTAGCTCCGCGTATCGGGCGTAGGTTTTCGAAATCACCTACTGTGATACCCCTGTTGTGGTCACTATATCCCTCTGTGTCATCTCTTCTTCAACGAGAGCAATTATTCGACCACTATGCACATCGGACAATTCAATGTAAGGCATTTTCAATTATGATTATAGGCTGTTTCAAATTTTGAAATTCACAGTTTCAAATAGCAGTGACGACTGAGTATAATATCCTGAACATGTGGTGATAATTCAACGTTTCTTATCTTACTATCCAGTTTTTTTACAACAAAAAACTCCATTTTTCCGTGGTTAAAAACAATCAATAATGTGAAAAACCGAGTGATTCCATATAAATTTGGTTATATATATATATATATATATATATATATATATATATATATATATATATATATATATATATATATATATATATATATATATATATATATATATATTTATCACCGTTACGGGTCGGTGCCAGGCGACTACTCACCAAGGCAGCTCTGTTTGTGGTTTATTTTTATGAACCCTGAAGGAACTTTCGGACGATTCGGGTGGTACCTAGTATGGCTTCTTTCTGTGCGCTGGATACAATTTCTGGTCTCAGTTTCAACAATTTGGTATTTTCCTGCATATGCGCTTCTATCAGGCAGTCGATATTATAAGTGGCATCACTTTCACACTTTTCAGTTTATGTACTTCCCTCTATTCAAAAGCCAAATTCTGGTATTTAGTTATCTGCTCAGTATATGCCTTGGTAATTTTCTCATCCGCTGGGATACTAACATCCAGAATTATAGCCGTTCCTTCCTCGAGATCGAAAACCGCGATATCAGGTCTGTTGTGCGCAACTGGTCTATCCGTGATCAGGGTTGTATCCCACTACATCTTATATTTTATGTTTTCAAGTACTACCTTGGGTTTGTATTTGTAAGCTGGGGTAGTTTCTTTACATAGCCCTAGTTTGACAGTGATACTTTAGTGATACACCCTAGCCACTGCATTATGGCATTCAAAGTAATCCCGAGGAGCTAGGATAGGGCAGCTGGATGTTATATGCTGAATTGATTCCTGCCCCTTTCCGCATTAACAATACTGCTCTGTCGGGATATCCTGTTTTGTGATGTGTTTTAGGTACATTCTTGTGGGGATTACTTGATCCTGGATAGCGCACAACCGGCCCTCTGTTTCAGGGAATAAGTAGCCAGCCCTCAGGTAAGTAAGCTACTCTTTTCGATCTATATCTTTATTTTTCAGGTGGTTCGGATATCTACCATGAAGTGCTTCAGAGTGCCACTCCTCCGACAGCTGGGCCACTGTATGAGATTTCACAAGAAATTCCAGATTCTAGAGCTGTAGTGCCGATAGATTTTCGTCCGCGTCACATATGGTGCGATAAAACGGTGAGTGTTTGCTGGTAAAGTAGTCTCTCAGTTGGTCCACGTTGTTCTTATGACTCATCTCTAGTGATGCAAGGCCTCGTCCTCCCTGTGTTCTCGGTAGGTATAAGCGGTTTATAGATGAGTGTGGATGGTGAATCCCGTGTGCCGTTAGCATCGCTCTAATCCTTAAATCCATAGCCGTTAGGTAATTTATCGACCATTCGATCACCCCAAAGGAAGATGCTATGATCGGCATAGCCCAGGAGTTGATGGCTTGAAATAATGCCTTCGAGTTGAGTTTAGTCTTAAGGATCCGGTTGATTCTAGAGTAGAGTTTTTCTTTAATCCTCATCTTCATTTCAGCAGTTTTTATGTCCAAGGCTTGTTGGACGCCCAGCTATTTGTTGGAGTCCTCAGGGGGCAGTGCTGGGATTGTTGTATTATTCATCAGAGTAGTACCCTCTTGCTCTCTCAATCTTTCCTCGTCTTGTATTAACAACTGCGCTTTTCTCAATACCCAGCTCCATGCAGATTGACTCACTAAATGCTGACACTGTTTCGAGCTGTCTTTTAAGTTGATCTGCATTTCCAGCATAGAGCTTCAGGTCATCCATATATAGCTGGTGGGTGATACGAGTGTTAGTGTCCTTATTTACGATATAACAGTTCGGTGTATTATTGAGTAAAGTACTGTGGGGATTTAGAGCCAAAAAGAACCACAGAGGGCTCACGATATCTCCCTGAAATATGCCCCGCCTGATTCTTATTTCCGGAGTAGTTATCTCGCCTCTTCCTGTTGCAATCCTGAGAGATGTCCTCCAGGTAGTCATCAAATATTTCAAAAGATACAGATAAGTTTCGTAACTTCTTCTTAGCCTGCCTCGTTATTATATTTTCGATGACCAGCAGCTCCTTGCATTCTCTTGATCCATACCGACAGCCACTTTGCTCGTGGGCTAATATGTGTTTCGCTCTGACGCAAGTATTTGTATACAATGTAAGCGTGTCTGTAAGAATCTTGTATATCGACGGTAAGCAAGTGATAGCCTGTATTTTTTCGGATCTTGAGTTCCCTGTTCTTGCGGAATCATATGGGTTATGCCAAGTGTGAAGTATTCGGGTATTATTCCTGGGTTCTGTAATGACTGCTAATGACCCTAGTGCAATATTTCCACCAGTAGTTATGAATCTGGTCAGGACCAGGAGCCGCCCAGTTGTTGGCTCCTTTAGGGTCTCTGGCTATGTCCCCCTCCAGTATATTTATATCTTCCATTTGGTGTTGCGGGGTGCTAGATATTATTTCTATAATCCAGTCAGCCTTCCGGTAATGTGATTCTTGTTCTGACAATATTCCACTCCAGAACTCATGCATAGCTTCTGGGTCTGGTCGGGATTCCACTTTGGTTGGATATTCAAGTTCCCGGAAAAATTGTTTGTGGTTGCTATAGAATAATCTGTTGTTCCGATACCTTTTGGTTCTCTCATCATACCTGTGCATTCGATTACCTAATGCTCTTACTATCAGTTTCAGGGTATCACAAACGACAGTGGCATTTTCCTGGAAGTCTCTGCACTTAGGTGTTCCGCAACATTCAGTGTTTCTGGCTTTCCTTATGATTTTCTTGGAAGGATTTGGCGTATTCAGGTAAGAATGTAACACCCCTATTCTTTTTTTCTAGCATTTATGATTTTATTTTCCAGGTTCTTCTTCCATGGTGGGTCTACGGGAGCTTCAGGCTCATGTCTGGGTTTTATTTCAATACCCTCCAGCTCACACACCGTAATAGCTCCAGCGTAAACCATGTCTACAATTTCCGAGAGGTTGGTGTCTTCTCTTAGTTTTCTCCCTATAATTGCATTTACCTCTTCTACATTGCGGAGAACTGCCTTCGTGTACCTCAGTCTTGGAATCTTTGGTCGGCCAACAGGGTTAATGCCCGTATACTTGAGCTCATTGCTCATTACTCTCGAAGACATTCCTTATTTCCTTTGTTATCTGATCCAAAGTCTGATAAGCACCCCCTACCCCCAGCAGCAGGGTCGAGTGGCACCTTACTGAAAAGGTCTGTCCATTCTCCACCTTGGTTTGTCATTTTTAGAATTTTAAATTAACATACAGGGTGTCCCAACCAAGGGTCTTTCATCTATTCTCGCTTGACTCCTCCTAGTTTTATTCCACTGAGGAAAGGGTCGAAATTGTATCGACGTATTTTCGAAATAACAGTTGTGCCAAAGAAACGGCAAGGATATTCGATAGGAACCATCCTGAAAGAGAAAGGGAGTCAGTCACCAGTACGTTAAATATTTGGTTGACAAATTCCTAGCTACGGGTTCGGTGGCAAACAAAAAACATGAAGTGGCATGTCCTGTCAGAAATGAGGCCTTTGTGGGTTTAGAGAGGCCCACACGCAAAGGCCTCAGAAGTTGAACGTTTGGGCAGGAATTTTGGCAATCATCTAGTTGGGCCTTTCTTTATTGAGGGTAATCTGAATGGAAATGGCTACCTACAGTTGTTAGAGGAACACATACATCCTAGATTGACAGAAATTTTACAGAACGATCCAACTCTTTCTGAGGACGAAATGCGTTTTCAACAAGACGGTGCTCCTCCGCATTATGATGCTCGATGGATTGGTAGAAGAGGACCTGTTGAGTGGCCAGCCAGGTCACCAGATTTAAATCCCTAGATTTTTTTTTTGTGGGGCCATCTAAAATCTAAAGTTTATGCCACAAGACCAGAAAACCTGGAGGAGCTGCGGATGAGGATTATCACAGAATGCCGACTTTTGACTCCTGAAGTTTTCGCTAATGTGAGAAGAGAGTTCGAAAATCGTCTGTATAACTGTATGGAGGTGGGCGGAGGTCATTTTGAACAATTGTTGTAATAATCAAGTTAGTTTTTGTTTTCAATTGAATACAAGTTCAATAAATCTCGTTTTCCTGTCTAGATGAGCATCCAATCAGTTTCTCCATCATCCCTCATCCTGATCCTCACGCCAGAAAACCTCGATTGCCAAACTGAAACCAATGCCTCAGTGATTCAGAAAATAGAAAAATCTTTCTGGAACTTTGCCACTCAACCTGTAATCACTTGTATGATTTTTGAGTTGGGGATGATGAATGGAAGAGATTGATTGCAAAATTCCATATTCACGCCGGAGAGTCTTATTCTCGAATCAAACATAAACATGTTCTCGTATTATACCGAAATGAACCAGTTTCAAAAGTTATTTGGGTTTTCAGTGTTCCTGCTCCGGGACACCCTGTATGCTGATTCTGAATTTCGAAAATACCAAATTCGAAGAGAAAATTGAAATACCTTTCCAACGAGGTGCCACTTGACCTATTTTCGATCGAATGATTTTTGAGTTGGGGATGCTGGAAATAGGGGTTGATTGCACCAACTCCAAATTCACATCGTACCCCAATACTTTTAACAGACTTGACAATGGTAGGATGTAGGTTGTTCTTAATAACTGCCAGGTTATATATATATATATATATATATATATATATATATATATATATATATATATATATATATATATATATATATATATATATATTATATATATCACTAACGCTACTACTCAGCCTCTTTTAAATTCACTATATCACATCATCTTCACCAAATGCGCGCAGCAACCCTTCAGGACTTTGTTCTCCAGTTAAACCAATTTTGTAATCGTAGTAAATCATCTTCTCTGCACAGCTCCATGTTTCACTGGTAAATAGTCGGTTTAACGTTCAGTATGTGTGAGCAACGACTCAACTGAAGTCAGACCTTTACCAATGCGGGTCGTCTCAAAATATACAGCGTAGCCATCGTAGCATGTTCTCAATCCATTCATTTTTCTCAAATAAGAGGTGAGGGGATACAACTTTAGAAGAGAAAGCTCCACGCCATCGAAGCTATCAAATTATTATCATCCTTTCTTTTCAAAGCATTTTGAAATCGTAATAGTGCATCAGCAAATTAACAATGAATTTTAAAACAAATCGAATTGTCAGATAACAAAAAATGCTTTACACTTAGTATTGTGATATGATGATATTCATTCAAATCCAGGATGTTAGGGAAAGGAAGAATTAACTTATCGCATACCGTCATCATATCCTAATTTACTTTTAATATAAAATTAGAGGGAACAACTACATCCATTTCATTGAAAGAACTACGATGACATATTTTTTCTTGAAATAAGTTACCCTTTCGGAGCCAAACGTACATAATGACCATATAAAGAAAAGTTTTAAATGGGTCAGGTTTTTTGGGAACGAGAAGAAGAGAATTTATAGTCGCGGTTTAGAAGGCATCAGCTAGTATAAAGCGAACAGTGCTAAACTGACCGACGTTTGCATGTGGCAGATTTATAACATGCGTTCAGCCACTGGAAAGTGGTCAGTCCTCTATGATTTACAAACTGATGTAGTTAGGAATAGTCTTTGACATCCCTCATGAGAAATATTTATAAATAAAACTTCTCAATGGTTTCCCAGTTTGTAGTATAATATCCTACTGTCTTTGATGACGAAAATGTTTTGGGAAACGAAAAGGGTATTTCCACTTCGGCATTTCCAAAAGGAGATGGAAATCCAAATTACGAACTGATTTTGGAATAAAGACATAATTTAGGGTGTTTGCATTTTCCGGTAAAATAAGAAAATGTAATTTTTGAAACTAGTTTTGTTAGCAGCGCAATCTATCAAAAACTTACAGAACATGGTGATCACCCCTAACACGCTACGTCTGCGCCTGCGCCCGCCACTGCACTCTTTCTCTTTGAAACTGTTCGTGGCACATGGTGATCCCGTGTAATAAGTTGTGAAGATTGCGAGAAAGGGTATGTTGGACAAACTTAAAGATAAATTGAAACCAGCTTGAAAGAATATGAACCTCATGTAAAGTACGGATGTATAGGAAATTGTAACGTTGCCAACATGCTTTTGATGAGGACCGTAGAATAGATTTTGGGAATGTAAAATTAATATGAAATTTTTAGAACGCTAATACACTGAACGCTTTTGAAAGTTTCCATATAATGAAATGCAAACAACCACTATACAAGGACAAAGGTTTGATCTCGTTCGGTTTACTCTTCAGTTTGTTAAATTAGGAATACAAGTAAACAATTATTTCCACTTAAATATATTAATAAATGCTCGACGCGTTTCTATACACAGAATCTTGTTCGAGAGCGAAAGAATACTACAATAATATCTTACAAATATATTTTTATATAGACTTAAGAGGCAATCCACTCAGAGTTATCTGTATTTGAACTATTGTTTAGGGAACAAGTTCAATAAGGATGAGTTATTTATGTCTAACTGATCATTAAGAATTTCTTGTGAATACTTAAATCTATTAATCTCAAGTACTTCCAGAAGGCTCAGTTTGATACTTCTATTCTCAGAATGTAGGATTTTAAATTCTGAATTGGAAGAATGACTATTTTCCTAAGATGATTTAAATAATTTGAATCGGTTTTTCTATTGATGAAACTGCATTCTTGTTCTGAGATTCTAACATTGAAGTTTCTTCCTGTTCTACCTATATAAAAACAATTGCAATCTGCACATTCCAATCTATAAACACCTGATTTATTTTCTTTATTAATTGTACCTAAATCTGCTGATGTTTTGAACGCTATATTCAAATTTGAATTTTAAGAAGGTATTTCACATTATTGCTAATATTGCCGATATATGTTGAGCTATTGAATTTCTTGTCTTGATGTTCACCGATTGGATATATATGTTGTAAAGCTAATTTTAGGTTTTTGTTATTTTTGCATTATAACCATTATTTATTGCGATCTGTTTCATCAAATTCAGTTCTTTGAGATAATTTTCACTAGACATCGTTGTGCTTAAGAGTATATATATATATAGCTAATGAATGCTGCAACTTTTTCTTGGTAAGGATGTGCCGATGTAAAATGAATTGTATGAGAAAGTTTATGATAAATTGACAACTGGTGTTTATTATTTGATCTTGTTATTATTAAGTCTAGGAAATTGATCGAATTGTTCTGTTCTATTTCAGAAGTGAATTTTATATTAGGGTGCAGGTTATTGATGAAATTTTCGAATACAGTGAACTGTCTGTTTGTTCCTGTGAAACACAATAATGTCATCGACATATCGATACTAATATAGGAAATGTTTACTAAATGGGTGTTTATGAATAGTTTTTTCTATATTATCCATGAAAATTTCTGCTAAACGAGAGCTTAAGGGGTTGGCCATTATAAGTCCCTCATCATTTTTATAAAAAGAGTCGTTAAATAAAAAATAATTTTGAGATATGCAAACATCTAATTAAGCCATAATGTCGTATTTAATTCGTGGATTCGTCATATTTTGTGTTAACAAATTATTGATTATATTATACGGATCTTTTGGTAGACTACTTGGAAACAAATTCTTGACATCGAAAGACACTAACTTAGCATTTCTTGGAATGACAATGTTTTCTATTTTTCTTATCAAATCATTTGAATTGCGAATTGAAAAAGACGCTTTAAAATTACAACATTTTTCAAGAATATATATTAAACGATATATTAACGATACCCCAGGTCTTATTGGATAACCATTTTTGTACAATCTAACTGAAGAATAGAGTTGAGGTGGTAAAGGATTCGGTAAGACGAGTTTGATTTTTTTTGCGATCAGTAACGATGGATTTTGAATTCTCAATGACTGTCTTCACTTCCTTATTGAATTTGTTAGTTGGATCTCGGGCTATAACTGAATAATTAGAATCATTATTGAAATTTTATGTTTCGGAAATGTAATCTTGTTTATTTATCACTACAACTGTATTGTTTTTATTTGCTTTTGTGAAAATGATGTCATTCGATGTAGATTTTGATTTTATATTTTGATGAATATGTGATCTCTAATTCGTCTATTAAGAATTTTGAGGTATTCTTTTTCAATCGCGGACAGAGTTTGGTGTTTCACGGATGTATTTCTGAGGCAAACTCGATTAATTTCCCAGACTTAACAATAACAAAATCAAATAATAAACACCAGTTTTCAATTTATCATAAACTTTCTCATACAGATATTACAATTCAGTGTACATCGGCACATCCTAACTATCATAAAGTTGCAGCATTTAATAACTATATACGTAGACTCTTAAGCAAACCGATGTCTAGTGAAAATTATCTCAAAGAATTGAATTTGATAAAACAGATCGCAATAAGAAACGGTTATGATGCAAATTTAGTTAGCAGCATATTATATAAGAAGAAACAAAAACTAGTTTTACAACATAATATATCGAAGCTGTGGACATCAAGACAAGAAATTCAATAGTTTAACATATATCGGCAATATTAGCAATAATGTGAAATACCTTCTTAAAAATTCAAATATGAATATAGCGTTCAAAACACCAACAAATTTAAGTTCATTTATCAGAAATTATAAGTCTCCAATTAATATAGAAAATAAATCAGGTGTTTATAGATTGGAATGTGCAGATTGCAATAGTTCTTATATAGGTAGAACAGAAAGAAATTTCAGTGTTAGAATCTCAGAACATAAACGCAGTTTCATCAATGGAAAAACCTATTTGAATTTTTCAAATCATCTTAGGTAAAATAGTCATTCTTTCAATTCAGAATTTAAGATCCTACATCCTGAAAATAGAGGTATAAAACTCAACCTTCTTTAACAACTTGAGATTAATAGATTTAGGTATTCACCAGAAATTCTTAATAATCAGTTAGACATAGATAACTTACCCTTATTGAACTTGTTTCCTAAACATTAATTGAATTAGAGATAACTCTGAGTGGATTAATATATAATAATAATAATAATAAAGTTTATTACAATTGATTTCATACATACAGAGTAATAAACAAAGAAAAAGCAGAGGCTTAATCATTTCGAAAATGTCTCACCTGTTCGCCTTTTAGATAGGTTTGCTTCTTTAGTCTATAGTATATATTAGTAAGATATTTTTGAAGTATTCATTCGCTCGTGACAAAGATATTGTGTATCGAAATGCGTCGAGCATTTATTAATATATTTCAGTAGAAATCATCGTTTACTTGTATTTGAAAATGCATTTCTATCATGTAAAAGCCTCGTCAATTGAATTATTAAATTCGGCATGGTCATTTATAGCGCGCTCGAACAAGCAGGAGGATGGTTTGTCGAAAGCATCGAGTAGAAAGGACATATTGAATAAAACTAATAGAGTCATGTAGAATTAGATTCAGTGTACTATGATTTCCTGGTGATGCCAACTTAGTTATCGAAATGGGTGTCGAATTTTGAAAAAATAATTGGTGAAGTTGTGTACAGTGTTTTTGGTGTCATACAACGAAAAGAGTTTCAGTCCCCAAGTTAGGATATACTCTACCCAAATCGTGATCTCGATACTTAGAATGGCCTAGACGCTCCCCAGATTTCCTCATCTGATTGATTTTCTTATAGCGAAACTTAAGAAGTGAGCATTATGAGTAGAAAATTTATGATCTCGACGATTTGTGGGTAAGAATGAGTTACGAAGTTATTTGATTCCTTGAAAAACTATCCGTATAGTTATAAATGAGCAGTCAGGTATTCATCAAGCTATAAAAGTCGCACATTTATAACATTTGAAGTGAAGAATTATTGAACATTTAACAGCATACGCATCAATTCAACATGGTTTCAGCTTCATTTTTTTGATTCCCACTAAAGATCCTTGAAACTGGATGCTGAACAATTAACTAGATATAAATAGTTTTTCTGATGGCTGATTCGCATAATTCCACCCTGGACCTGGACGAACCAAAAATTCGCAATTTTACGTGAAAAATGAAGAAGACCTGAAAAATCCGAGCTTCGAGATATTGATATTACAGAAATCGCCTTTATGGATTTATTGCTGTACTACTCCATTTTCAAATCAAACCATGAGGAGTGTAGAAGTCGTTTCGCCACAGATGGAACCGATAAAGATAATCTGTTCATGCTGGTACAGTAACCTTTCAATTCTATGATTTATTCATCAGGAACGCACAAAATTCATAATTAATTGGACAAGCAGTTTGTATGTTAGTAGGATTTCGTGTGCTTTCATAATGCACATACCTAGTTAACCATGTAATTATGGCCTGAAAATAATGTGTGTAACTGATGCTCGAACGAGCTATTTTTATAATTTATGTGGAAAAGATTCTGATGGTTATGGTCTTTCGCCAGAAGAGAGAAAGATGAGTACACCATCTCAAGTCATTATTCTGCTTGTGAGACCTGTTCATGGATCAAATAGAAATATTACTGCCGAGAACTGGCTCAGATCAATGGAAATTGTGAAATATTTGAAAAAGAAAAAATTAAGTTACCTACGGAGCAACTCTGAACAATAATACAACGAAAGTGCCTTAAAATTTCTTTCAAACAAAAATAAGCCTTTTCGACTTTACTGAATAGTTGGCTTTATGTGCCCAAGAAAAGTAAATCCGTTCTGTCAGTTTCCTCCATACACTACAGTAAAAGATTCGACTATGAGAAACAATAACCGGACGTCATTACCTGGAATAACTTGACGAAGAAAGGCGTTGATTCAATGACCAAGAAATGCGCCAAGTACTGTTGCATTCGTAGTTACACGACGGCCAATAGCCTCTTTCTATAAGATTGTCGGCATTTGTAGCTCGACTTCCATTATTCTCTCTTCAAGACATTCCAAAGGAGAGCGAGAACAAGTTGGAAACTAGAAAATACTACTTGATTAGTCCAAACCGAATACGCCCACAAACTGCATATTCTTGTTTCAAATGCAATAGACCTATTTATTTGCAATGCTCCAGGAAATTTTGCATATAATGCAGCAAACTGATGAAACTTACTCTTTTGGTAATCCAAATTGAAGCCACTACAGAATTTTCAATTTTGCGTGAAACCGCGAGATAATTTATTTTTGTTTTTCATGAAATCTTCGAATATTAGGTTTATGTTGAAAATTATGAATTTGGAATACTATTTTTAAATATCGTCATATTTTTTCTGCTGTGTGAGTTTTGCCGAGGTTTTTTTATTCGAATTCAACATTCTTTTATTTCTTTATTGTTTTGTTTTTCGAATAAATAATCGAAAAATGAATCAATTCATTATTTCGCATCATTGAAACTGAAAAAATGATGCGACAAAATTTCTCTTATATAATATAGAAGTCTCAGAGACTCAATGTAACCATAAATGTTCGAAGATAAGAAAAGTAAGTTAAATACTATCTACAGGTTCTTACATAGTAGTCCTAATATACAGGGTTGCGCGAAAATCCTCAATAAAATACAAAATTTGGTGATTATCGGTTTCTAGCGAAAGCGCTCGCACAGATCGATTTCTGATTTTCAATACCTAACTTTTTATGATAAACTCAGTGGTCATCTTGTGATTGCTCTTTTGGAAGCTCTATGAAGCTTCTAAATAACTGTGTAAAAATTCCAGGAAAAAGATTGCTCTCTTAAATACAGGGTGTTAAAATATCAAAATTCATGCCTAATATTGATGAGTTTATTATTGCGAAAAAGCTCTTGAGTACATGTTTGACCATCCGCAATTTCGTTTCAAATAAATAACGAACTGAGTTTCCAACCTCCCAACTGAAACCAATGTTGTGAGGAAATGATGAGGCGGATTGACGAGAATAATGGGTATTTTAACACCCTGTATCTAAGAAAGCAATCGTTTTCTTCTAGAATTTTCACACAGTTATTTAGATCAATTACAAGATGGGGGTTGCCGTTTGAAAATAAAGAGTGAGGGTAGTGGTGGTGGTTGGGGATAAACTCCCCAATTTATCATAAACAATTAGGTATTAAAAATCAAAAATCAACATGCGCGAGCGTTTGTGCTAAAAACCGACAGTCAATGAACTTAGAATTTTATGAAGGACTTTTGCGCAACCCGGTATTTCTCACTTTATAATCAAAATCTTTTCAGGCCTACATATCAAACGCAAAATATTCGCACCCATAGGGGCCCAATTTAGAAAAAACATTTTCAAAATTAGTACCGATTATATGTCAATAACTCGAAGAACGCTAATGCCATATTGTTTCTTTGCTTCGTATATCAGGCTTTGATAAATCGTTAAGCTTTTATGAACATTTTCTCAAACGTAGCTACGTGGTTAAAGTGAAAACAACCTGCTCATAATTTGTATCTCAGATATCTTGGTCTCACACTGGACTCCTTATTAACCTTCAAATCACACCATCCCTACTGCTGCTCTTGCTGGTCTCACAGCATAGTACTGTTTTTCTGTCTATCTAAATAGTATTTATGTGCATAGAATTACTTTCCAATTGAATTATGCTATGAGAATTGTAAGTGATACCATAAGCTCAACCACTAATCTCCTGGCTCCATGGCCTTCCATATATACACATGGTTTTCAATAAAGTTTCTCATATATATGTAAACTTGCGGCAAGAGGAATTGTTCAAGAATATTCAGATCAATAAATAATACTTCCTGACAAGAGCTAGTTTCCGAATCTGCCTTCCATGCACGAAGCTATCAAGAGCCACAATAGTGCAATTAAACAGGATGCCGAAATACGAAGCGGCAGACTGAAGTTTCGTTTTATTAGGAACTCATCAGTGTCGCATATAGCTTTTCACAATCCTAACCAACCACATTGGAACACCTAACGATTCCAGAAGAAACGCATCCCGTACGAGAGTCACCCTCCATACCAGAGTCGCCCTCTATAGACCGAGACAGTGAAACCACTACCGAACTTCGAGAAAAGCAACGAATAATAACGAACAAGTGTGAGAATATGAAAATTTCAACACTTGTAGACCATCTTTTGCCAGTCCGCGAATTGCATCACTGTTCAAACATATATAATCATATACACACACCACAAAAATTGTCGCATCACCTGGTATTCTGAATTCCACAACTGATTAAGCAGCTCGATCGCAGTTTCTTTGTCAACATATGTTTTTGGTTATATGATGAGAAAAAAATCTCTTCTATGTAGTAACATTTGTTTCCATATGATCTCAAACACGTCTGAAACAAGAATGAGTTTATTTGACTATCAGTTTTCTCTCAATTTCTCTTCAGTTTTCGCGCTAAATTAATGCAAGTTTTCTGTGTTTCTGGTTGATTTTCGAATCTTTGAATTTATTGTAATGACTGCTGAACGTCCTGGACGCTATTTGAGTGATCATGAAGTGGTAAGAATTGTAACACTTCTAGTGGAGGGGCGAAGCCAACATTACGTGGCTATTTAGTTGAATGTTAAACCAAAGCGCTATTTGAAGAGCAATTAATCGGTACCACAAAACAGGGGAATACTGAAGAAGAAGAAATCGGATAACAACACCAGTTGATGATCGTTGGCTTCGTTTAACTGCACTAAGAGTTCGGCACTGTACGGCTAGAATGCTACAAAATGAACTTAAACTTTCCAGAAATGAGCATATTTCATTTCAAACTGTTAGGGACAGGCTCGGAGAAGACGATATCAGACCAAGGGTGGCTTCTACCGGCCCGCGTCTTACCAGAGAGCATCGAGTTGCAAGACTTCAGTTTGCGAGGGAACATGCAAATTGGGGTATTCCAGAATGGTCGAATGTTCTCATTTCCGACGAGTCCAGGTTCTTTCTAGTATCAAATGATAGACGCATGCCTTTATATAGACGACCTGGGGAACGGTATCAGCAATGCAATATTCGGCAAACCGAAAACTTCGGAAGGGGCTCAGTAATGTTGTGGGGAGGCATTTCTCTCCATGGTAGAACTGAGTTAGTCCTAGTAAATAATGGAAGAATGGCAGCGGCCAGATACACCGCAGATATCCTCGAACCCCATGTTATACCTTTTGGCCCATTGATTGGCGAAAACTTCATTTATATGCATGACAATGCTCGGCCTCACGCAGCTAGAGTAGTTAAAGCATTTCTGCAAAATGCCGAAATTGATATTTCAAGATGGCCAGCTAGAAGTCCCGACTTGAATCTCATAGAACATGTTTGGGACAACATGAGGTGGCAAATTCAGCAACGTAGGATGCCTTGTAGAACACTCCAAAAACTAGAAAATCTGCATCCTGAAATTTGGAACTCAGTGACTCAAGAGTACATTCAAAGTTTGTTTTAGGGGCTTCCGAGACGTATACTGGCAGCAATTAGGGCCCGGGGTGGAAACACTCGATTTTGTGTATGATTAGTAACCATTCGATGCTAGTTGATTGGTCTCTTCGCGAATATTTGAAGATGGTAGAATTTTTCAATTTTTCATTAACTCGAAAATTGTTGATATTCTCCATCATGAACTCATCTCTTTTAAATGATGTCTTTTTATTTCACGCTTCTGAAAGTTACCAAGCGACTGTTGAATGACCAACCTAAAAGTTTATATAGTATTGTCGTAAAGATATGGTGATGCGACAATTTTTGTGGGGAGTGTATAATCCATTCAGCATATTTCTGGTTTTGGTCTCAAAAGGAATATTTGGTGTAACTGAACGGTTTGAAGAAATGTCATGGGCGTTGTTATAGTATTCTTTTCAAGTAAAATTCTGCAAATGGTCCAAATTGTGAGTGTGATGAGGGTGAGGAAATGATAAGTCATTTTGTCTCGGACTGTCTTATATCTCGATTTCCTGGTGGTTTTTAACACAAGATCACTAATCGAAGTTCTGGTTGAAATGAGTGTTCACAACACACTCACAGACTAGCTGTTACTGATGTATCAGCGACGAGTGATACAAGATTTTGACCTATTCTCTTGAATCATATAGAATATTTCTCCTCATTTTCCTGAGCTAACACTTTAGGAGCAATCGTGGATGGCTCAACATGTTTTGGATGATTATGCATACTTTACCATACACATCAAAATTTGACAAACAATATAGTTTTTATGAAGAAATTCTCTCTTCAACAACGTTAATAACAAAGTATTGGTACGTTACCAGTAGATGCTACAATAAATGGAAAACCATTCACGACCATTCATACAGGTCGTGGACAATTGTTCTTTGATAATGAATTTACCTTCTAGAGAAGCTGTTTTTTCGATTAGCTATCAAGATTTTGTTTTACGATGACTATCTAAAAATTTTCGTGAAAAAATCAGAGGCAATTTCACAAGTAAAACACATTTTTTTATAGTTTAGCTCAGCTTGTCTTAACAGAACACCATTTCTCTATGGAATTGTGGCATATTCTTCAGTAGAAAACTTTTCAATAATACATCTCCATCGGTTACAACTTGATTGGATTCACTTACACGCTTGTTTATTGTTTCCAGAGCTCATTAAAGGTTATGTCGGACAGGACAGGCAATTAGCCAGCTATCGCAAGGCGATTTCGAACGGCCTAATCTGGACTACATATCCCTAGATCCTGAACATTGTGCAATTCAATACAGACTGTCGATATTCTTTCAAATTCTCGTTATTCAAACTGATATGTCTGATTGACTATCGCCTTCCCTACTTCTGACTTTTATGCAGGCATGTTCATGGGAGAAAGTCATCGTTCATTGAAATAATAAAGAGAGAAGTAAAGTGAAACTATATCAACTTTTGTTTCAGTTATTTATGTTCATAATAGTCCGATTCACTTTTTATCGAAAGAAAATTGAGAAAGCCAATATACAATGTAATATGAATTACCAACTAATGAAGCTAAAATTATATAAACGAATATATTAACTTGTTAATGTTGCAGACTGTTGCAGTCACTTTCTTACTCCTCTCGCAAGAGGAAACCAAATTTCAACGAGTGACGGTCCTAGTCACCATAACTTGGTCTTTTTGGGTAAGTGAAATGTAACAGGGATAGGTTTTATATAGGACAGCCTCAGCTAGCTGGAGCTTTATGTAATTAATTTCTTGCGTTTCGTTTTCAAACAATATGTGTGAAATATGTGAAAATAAAATCACCATCTTAGCTTTAAATTCTAACCTCACTGTTTTGCTGAGAAGAAAAAGAAAATTCATCATTTATAATTACCGGAGCCTTCACAAACTTGATGCCCTTTTCATTCGCGAATAATATTATATACTATTTATGAGTATAGATCAGAATTGCTGAGCCTGATGGGGAGCTTAGAAGACGACTGAAATATCGAGTTGGACTCTATTACTCAGAAAGCTGATGCTTACAAACATTGTAAAACATCAAATTCATCAATGAAACTTCGCTCAAATCTTTCAATCATGATGCTAGTTAATAGAGAGTACTCGATATTCAGGGCCCAAAAAAATTATAAACTCATTGACCGCCGAACTGAGCACAATCAAGTGATTCGGCAAAGTCAACGTTAAAGACGATTCAGAAGCATTGTAGCGAAAATTCTATCATGTCAATGATTTATGATACAAAAGAACCTGAAACAGCCAAGACCTTCTACTTACATCGATCGTACTCTAGAAATCTAGAAAGTACACGATCACGAACTCACGCGACAACGATATTTCTATAGCCCAATGTAAAAGTTCCTGGAAGTTGTTTAAATTGATGACATTGAACCTCAGAGTCAAAGTCAAAATGAAGACCTATATATGTGGCCCAACTAGCTTATTACATCATTCCGAAATTGAGGAGATGAAAAGCTGAAATATAGAGACGTACCACCTACGAAGCCATTAAGGAATTACCCAGAACCAACAATCTAGACATAATACAAGGCATAATGTATACTACTGCACATATTATTGTTATGAAGAACCTTCTAAATAGGAACGGTGTATATCTAGTGTTTCCACATGCTACCATACAATAATTTACCATAGTAAAATAATAAGTGACTAGTGAACCCATTAAGATCGGCTTTTATATCTAAATAGCCAATATACTAAACGCCTAATGTACTGAACGCCTTATATACTAAACGCCTAATAAACTTAACCCCAAATATACTGAACTCCTTTTCAAATCGAACTCTATCTATACTGAACGCCTTATTATATTCACTTCATTATTCATATTTATACTTAATAGTTCTTTATGTTACATGGAACTCTCTCATATATTGCCTCAGTCATCCTTAGGGTAACGCTGCTTCCAGTATTGTTTTATGGATACTGACTCATCAACCACGCAAATTTCAACACTATTCACTACTATCCCAATTCAAAGAGATACAATCAATTTGAAAAATCTCAACTTTCTCCAATTGAGCTAGTATAAGATGAAATTGAAAACATTCCAACATTGATTCAAAAAAACAAATTGTTCAATCCTCAATGCCCTTTAGGCATAGAAATTCAATCATCAACAACTTTAATATATTAATTCACAATATTCCAAATTTTTAGTTCCAAAAGTATTAAATATATACTTCAGAAAGATCGATATATGCAGATCTATAGTTTTAAATTTTTAATTTTCACTCAACAATTCTGATTCGTATTAGATCAGATAGGAATCGAATAAGTTTCATGAATTATAATAAACAACAAATATGAGCTTAAAACAGCAAGATGGAAGAATTACTTCTCAAGCATATTAATGAAATAGAAAATAGAAGTTCGTCTCGAATTGAAATTTCTTGGGAGTATCTAAAAGACAAAAGCGAGAAATTAGTAATCAAATAAAGGAACACTACTGAAAACATAGAAATTTGACCTTATGCGATTGCCCCATACTTAACTATTTTGTATAAAGTCAAATTGACCTAAATTCACACAATTTGATTACAAGAAAGAACAAACATCTTCTGAATTGAAGTGTTCTTGTGGAAAGCAGTAATGAAATCCACAAATTTGTAAATTACATTAAGGACCCTCATATACAATACAATGATGTTATCCAGTTTCAGTGAAACTGTTTCTTGTAACTGTTAAATTCCTAGATCCTTAACTGTCAAGTTGGCAGTTGGTTTCGAGCAGTCAGCTTCTCATTAACTTGCTCTCTAATAATTGAAATTTCTATTCTTCAATTTTACTTCTCTTCAATTCATTTTCTTGTGAAGCTTTATAATATACTATGAAATAAAATGAAAGGAAAAAATTGCATTAAAACAACTTCATATTTCCATATTACATGATGAACGTACGCATTTTACACAATTATATGAATTACCTATAGTATAACTACCTACAAAAAAAATGGTCAAATTGCATAGCATTTTCCAAGTAGTAGTTGAATTCTTTCCAAAATATGATTCACATAAACAGAAGCATGTTTCCTGTGACTTTCATGAATCTTGATTGAAAGTTGTGGTTGTACAAAATGAAACTTCGTATGCAACTTCTACATATTTTAACATCATGTTCCCCACTATCAGACACCTATAACAGAGAAACTTTCAACTTCAAATCAATGAGGAATTCCTGTCATTCATTCATTCAACAACCTTGATAAAATTTCCTGAGAAACAGTAACTAGGAGTTATGAATAGAAGGAACTCACAATAATTACCTTTTGTGCAAATTTGAGATTTTATTTTCTTTGGTTCAAACTTGAACATTGTCAAACACATTGAATCTTATTAATTTTACATTTGGATAATCGTAGATTAGAAACGTACTTCCTCTTGAATAAACTGAAACGAAAATTCAATTTGAAATAGCACGTTCTTATTGACATCCAGTTTGGAATATTTCAATACCGATATAGCCTTTAGTGGATAGCTTTCAATATTCATATGATACATACTCTAAATGACCTAACGCACACTATCGACTTTCTTCCAGAAAAAATATTATTATACAAAATAACAACTCAAAGGATATCCCATCATTTTGTAAGATCGCCCAATTGATTCGTCAAAAATCCTAGTAATTCCAGAAAATTATTCGACGCATAGAGGTTAAAATAACCATGAAAGAAAAATGAAATATGTTAATTCTGAGTACATTTCTTGAGCATGCTGAAAAAAAATATATATTAAAATACATAAATAAACTTCAAATACATTCACTTACCTTCCAAACATTATTGTAAGTTTCCTTAACTCCTTTTTATTATAACATTCCGTTTGAATCACATTGTTTAGGTTATAATAACCACAAAATGTTCGTTTTCGTTTTTTCTATGGACCTACAGTTTATAGTGGAGTCCGAACCACTCACCTAGACCGTGCAATGATAACTGCCACCTCTCAGAATTACAAGTTATCTGGCCTTCAGAGGTTATGGACTCAACAACTATGGTTATGTGTCCAATCTCTATGTAAGTCTTTGTCAAATTCACTTTTTTTGTTCAAGGACAACATCCATGACTTGAACCCGGACACAAAATGTTAAATTTATGAATTTTGAAAGTTTGTCGTTTCTTTCCTTAAACAAAATATACATAAAAATGGATAAAATAAACATCAAACTACGTTCACTTACCTCTAAAAGTTTATTTCAAGTTTCGTCAAACTTCTCATTCAAATAAAATTCGGAATTACTTATTTCGACAGATCGAATATAAGACTAATTGAAATAAGGTTAGATTCGATTGTCACTCAGAAGAGAGAGCACTATATTCTAGATGTTGGTGGTACTGCAATAATGTTGGTGAAAATAAAAGTTACTAACTATTTCCATCTCACTATTTTCATTCAAAAGAGAGAGAGCATTAAATTTAACACGTTGGTAAAGCTCACTTCCGACATTGAATTGCGATCTGAGGGGCGGTAGGAGAATGATTGACTCCGCCCCCGAATTTCCATTCTTTTTCTCGAAATTCTAGGTCTCAAGAATTGTCCCAAATTCGGAAATTAAGTCGTAGAGTAACGATTTCTCTTCGCGGATCCGATCTCGAGATATGTAGGAATCGTTCGACACCTGAATCCATTCTCCCGATAACCCCGTATAAGTAGGATGGATGCGAGGAAACCACTTATTTTGACAGCTCGACGTTAGTTAATTTCTGGCCGTCAGAGATATTCAGAATGAGGAAAACGGAGCGAAATTTTGCTAAAGTCCGCCGATAGCCCTTGTTGAATCGCAAATTTTACAGTTTTCCCGTTGTTTAACAAGAATTAAACTATTGCGGCTACACATGCGAAACTCGAGGCTTGCTCTTTGATCAGATTTTGAAACGATCGAACGCGGACATGAAAGTCCGACGAAATTATCCCCTCCACTCGCGAAATATCGGAGACCTTTTTTTATTTTCCCTTTTTCGGGGCTTTCTTTGGGAATTTTCGCTCGATCGATCGTTCCGATCGCCTTCCGAAAGATCGAAGTTTCCGATTATAAAGTCATTTGAAAAACTGAAGAACGGGAAATATCCTTGCAATTTATTGAAATTTGAACTATCACGTCTAGTAATTTTCAATGAAGTCACACAATTTAATTACACTACAAGCTCAAGGACCAGCAGTGTAGATGAGAAAATTCTTTATGTAGTAAAATCAAAAACAAATGAACAATTTTTCTCAAATACATAAAGATATTATACGAGCAAATGGTAGAATTCCTTGGAATTGAAAATTAGTTGATTTCAAAACCTCATAAAAGTTCTTCACTTGTCTACCCATTTGCTAACCATCATTTACTTCACGGTTCGTATCTTAATACCAACTAATTATAACGAGGCGAGAAAACTAAGCTACATGGAAGCAGAGCAACTCTTGTTCGAACCCTTTGAAATACACAGAGGCTTCAATCGATTCCCTTCTAAAGAGAACGAATTCTATTCTGTTTTGTGTAATTAACTTCCAACTGAAACTATAATGTTGACCGGATTCATGATAAAATGTAATGCGTTTAAAGTTTTGAAGCAGTTTTTTTCGACCTATTCTATAACACGATCATCTTGACATGTAAAAATATTTCACTGTTACTAGCCTACATTTTTTGTCCTACAATTTCAAAATTTTTATTTCATTTCATAAATCGAAGTGCATTATTTTACATTAAGAAAAATCAAGAAATCATCAATAGTTGTGCATCACCAACACGAATTATCGAAATGGAAAAACCAACCGTTGAAATTTTTTTAAGAAAAATTGAAACCCTTCTTTATCTAAAACTGCTTCAAATATCCAACATAAATCAGAAAAGACTGCCAGTGAGTTCTCAAGTAACTTTTCGTGTTGCTAATGCAAGATAATGTCACACACCGAAATATTGGTTATAACAGAGCCTTTAGATATAGCAGAATGTTTGATAAACAGTCGTCGAAAATCTACAATAACATATATACATTTTCCAACACTATATTGCAAACGTTTCCGATCAATTCATAGAAAAATCAAGAAAACTTCTTTTATATTCTCGAAATTCAATACATGGTTATGAGCACTTATAGCTTTAATGTGTGTTCAAAATAATGAGATATACATGGAAAAAATTCTGTTCTGTAAATCTCTCTCGAAAAATATAGATCCCTGCTTAAGGTGATTCCGGGAGGAATGGACCCCTTTTGTTCATAAGAGCATAGTGCCTAAACAAAAGGAACTATTTAGTAGTTTTGAGTGAAAAAAATATATATAACCACCCTGTATATTCCTTCTCTTGTGGCGATTGGAAAATTTACCAAGATCCGTCGAATGATTTGTTTTTTGAGGACATTTTTTGCGTATATTTGAGGTTTCAACGTGCAACCACATAATAGGAAGCGCTTAATTCTCTCCAAATTTACTAGAGCAAAGAGGTTGGGCAATGGCTCATCTGGTCGAAGTAATTTTGACGAATGTCTTTTGCAAAAAAATTATTTTTTTACCTCGAACGTACTTTGAATATTTCTGATGTTGAAAAATGGGAAAACAAATGAATTTATGTTTTGAACGGAATCCTTTCGAGAGTACTTCGCGCCTGTGTGCATTAACCCGTACATTCACTTACCTTGAGGTTTTGAATAAGGTAAGTAAGTTTTGTCGCAATACCTTTTGAAAGCCCTTTTTACAATATATATAGGATTCTTTAAATCCGGAGCATAGAGCTTCAGTAAGTGCTAGCCAGCGGACGCATTTCTCGCCGTAACTTTGGCCTCTTTCCATGTCTTTCCCACCTTCTTCAATTAATCCATAATTGACCTTCTCCATGTGTGCGCTGGCCTTCCTACTTTTCTTCTACCCTGTGGGTTCCAGTCCAGCAATACAATTGTCATCCTTGCGGAGGGTATGTCCGATCCAGCCCCACTCGTCTGAGTATGCTGAAGGCGTGTTGGGCTTTACGTAGTCGGTGTCTTATATTGACTTCGGCTCCCCCACTCCGGGTGATAGTGCTGCCAAGATAGGTGAATTCCTTGACGTCCTCTATGTTCTCATCTCCTACACGTAAGGCACTGCTGTACTTGATGTTCAGCCCCATGGATTTGGTCTTTTGTATATTAATTTGCAGTCCAATCTTCTTGGCTTCGTCGGCTAGCGCTTGAAGTTGTCGCACGGTATCTCGAAATGCTTGACCAACAATATACACATCGTCAGCATACTCTAGGTCGTTCAGGTGGTCAGTTAGTGTCCATCTAACTCCACGCATGCCAACGTTAGCTTTTTCGAGGACATAATCGAGCATGATTACGGAGAGCACACAGCTCTGTCTCACTCCTGACAAGAGGTCGAACTTGTCAGTACTTGTGCAGTTGTGAGCGATGCAGCATTTTGCGTCATTATAGAGATATTTGATCAGGTTTATTATTTTCTCCGGTACTCCTCTCACCTTAAGTACTCTCCAAATTGCTTTTTGTGACAGTCCATCAAAGGCTCGCTTGAAATCTATAAAAATGAGGTATAACGTCACTTGCCATTCCACTGTTTGTTCGATGAGGATTCGGACTGTGTTAATATAGTGAGTGCAGGAAAGACCCGATTTGAAACCAGCTTGGTTCGGTCGTAAGATCGTTTCGATCTCTTCTGTTAGTCGCTTTTTTATTAGTGAAGCCAGTACCTTGTTGACAGTAGTGAGCAGGGTAATGCCCCTCCAATTTTTGCACAAGGTGAGGTCACCTTTTTTGGGCACTTTTATGATGATACCGTCATTCCAGCCCGCTGGAATGTTTTCTGTTTCCCATATCTGAGTAATTATGGGAGGTAGTAACTTGGCACTCATCTATGGATCAGCTTTCAATAGGTCAGCTGGCACATTGTCAACTCCTGGGGCCTTGTTATTCTTCAAACTTGTTACGGCGCTGATTATTTCGAGTATTGTGGGCTTGTCGCAGGAGATTGTCAATTTCACGATCTTTTCAGAAACATCCTCGTTTGCATTATCCCATTCATCTTGCGGGGTACCTAACATATTCTGGAAATGTTCTTTCCATCTCCTCAGTTGTTGGCTTTCCGTAGTTAGCAAGATGCCTGTTTCCGATCTTGAATTTTTTGATTGATTTTAACAAACTACAACAATACTAAATAGATTTTATTATTTTATCGTGTTCACAATGGAAAAATAATAAATTAAAAGTACGAATTGTCCTTCATTTACTTCAACATAATGCTGTAATCTTAAGTGAAAACCGTTTCTAGCATGGATCAACATTGTCTGAGTTATCTGACTACACACATGTTCAATTCACAAGCGTAGATTGTCCAAATTCTCAGGCAGAATCGCTAAAATTATGAAATTAAAAAGTTTCCACAACAACAACGCTAGAGCAGGGGTCGGCAACCTGCGGCTCGCAAGCCACATGCGGTTAAGCTGCGGCTCTTTAGTTCCGTACGCAAATTTATTTAATGAGAAAAATAATATTGTTCTGAATCAAAAGTCGTGGATTAGGTACCATTTCCATCTTTCATTTATTTTAAGGTACTTTCTTTCCATCGCACGCCGCCCCACCCCCCGTTTATAGCTACTACGGATGGTACCTACATTTGCGAAGCTGAAACGAAATTGTAAACTCTATTGCCTGATTCCCCATCTACATCCACATCTGGCATAGGATTACTGAAAAAGTATAGAGGTTGAAACATTTTCTTTCAATTTCGAGGAAAAGAGGGTCTATTTATACAATTTCATTTGAATCAGATCATTAAAATAAATTTTAAAATATTACATATTTAATAGATTCAAATTACACAAGCTTATATCTAGCACGAAAGCATGCTATTATTGAGCACTTGCTCATTAGTAGCTGTGTGTCGAAACGTGCTACTAATAAGCATGCTTATTTCGAACAAATATATCAAATTAAAAAACCTGCAATTTATTAGCATGCTAATAAGCATGCTTTTTATGAACATGTGTAACTGTACCTTGATTCTAACAACACAACTCGAAACTCCAATTTTAATCAACTCTAAAACTTTTGAGTTTGATTTTCTAAAAATAAAACAATGTTATGGAGACATCAATTTTACTTTTGCTTATTATAAAGTATATCAATTTTATTTGTGCTGGAAAAAATTATTAAAAGTATTATTGTTGTTATTAGGTATATTTTTACACATATTCATAATATCGAATAAAATCTACTTTCAAGAAATTTACTAAGGTATTATAAGAAGCTTTAAGCTTGTATCAGTACGTTTTCCTTTCACCTTCCAAATTTAATGAAAACAATTTCAGTAAATTTATAATTAATAATAATAATTATAATTTATAATTTATAATTATTACAATAATAATATTATTTTCATGAAAATTTCAAAAATTTAAACAATTTCAATTATATGGTGTTATTTACAATTCAACACATTTTATTTGAATTTAAAAGTCTACCGAGTTCCCGATCTTCCATTGGCCCACCCAGCAGAGTAGCAGCACTCATAGAATTTGAATTATTATCAATCCTCAGTTATTTAACTGTAGCGCTCGGCACTCGTACTGGCTGATAATCATAGTCATAATATCAGTAAGAAAGTTTGTGAGAAAGTGTTCTTTGACAAAATTATTTATTTTACCTGTTATATAAATTAGTGGAAAATTAATTATTTTATTCGGGTAAGTAGCTCTAATTTTGGAAAATATCGTTGTAAATTGTTTTTTAAGAAATTATATTCAATCATGCCGAACGATATAATTAATAGTTTCAATTTTTTTATGACAGCTTTACCGGAATCATAGCATCTACAAAAGAAAGAAGAAGAACTGAAGAAGAGCATCGGGACTTCAGTCGGGATTGGACAGAGTCGTTCATATCCAACTCAAATGGCCTTCCAACTTGTCTTATTTGCCACGAAAAACTTGCGCACAATAAAATATCAAATTTAGAGAGACATTTCTCTACAAAGCATTTTAAGTTTGCAAGTAAATATCCAGCCGGCGAAGAACGAAAAAAAGCTGTTGACAAACTCCAAAAACAGCAACAACAATCAAGCTCCATGTAAAGTAACTGGAAGCAATCTACAAATAATGGTCATTTAGCAAGCTTCGTGGTATCATTAGAATATGCAAAAAAAGGCAAACCATTCACAGATGGCGAATATGTCAAGGCTTGCTTCTTACGAGCATCTGAGGAACTGTATCGCGATTTCAAAAATAAACCAGAGATCCTGAAAAAATCAAATATTTGCCATTATCTGCTAAAACAGTACAAGATAGAATAGCTGAAATGTCTTCAAATGTAACAAATTTACAGGTGAAGGACATTCAACTGACTTTTGCCTTATCAGTTGCTATAGATGAGTCTTGTGACATAAAAGACACGGCACAAGTTGCCTTTTTTTGTCAGGTATGTGTCTTTCCAAGGTCCAAAAGAAGAACTTCTATGATTGCTTCCACTCGCGGGGCAAACAAGAGAGGAAGATGTAGCCAATGTCGTGCAAAAATGTCTGGAAGATAATGAGATCGATTTAATTAAAACCGTTTCTATTTAACTTAATGGAGCCAGAAATATGACGGGAAAAAAATTAAGGAACAACAACAAAGCAAAATAAATCACCATAATACACCAGGGAGCGCTTTGTGCACAATTATTCCAGGCGGAAATAGTTGAGGTCATGAATTCAGTAATCAAGATTGTTAACAGCATCTTGTGAAAAGCACTCTACCACCGTCAGTTCAAAAAATTCCGAAACGAAATGGACACCCAGTATTCTGATCTACTGCTCCACAATAAAGTGCGATGGCTTTCCAAAGCTAAGGTGTTAAAACGGTTTGCTTTGTGCCTGAATGAAATCAATGCGTTCCTTAAAAAATGGGCATTAATCATCAAGAATTAGAGAACTACAAATTGTTGCAAAAACTTTTCTTTATGGTAGATATTATGACAAAATTAAATGAGCTCAATTTGAAACTGCAAAGGAAAGGAAACCCTGCCTCTGTTTTAGTTGAAGAATTGATTTGTTTCGAAGAAAAATTAATTATTTTTGCGGAAGATATTCAGAGTGGTAAGTTATTTCATTTTGAATTTCTAAAGCAATATCGGGATAAAAGTGGTGCAAATATCGACGTCAATTACTTCAACTAAGTAATAAAAGATATTAAACATGAATTTGCTGATAGATTTCAGCAATTCAAAACCAAGAAAATAAATTTATTATCCATAGTATATCCTCTCCACACATATTTTAAGGACATCCATGTTGAGCCATTTGGAGTTGAGACAGGATCTCTGGAAATGGAACTCGTCGATTTAAAAAGAAAAGCTCTGTGGAGTGAAAAATTTACAGATCTAAGAAACAAATTAGGAGAGTTGAAGGTCCAGAAAAACTTGTACACACAAAAAAAAAGGACAGCTTTAACACAACTGCCACTAGTTGAGGAACTTATATTCAGTGCGTGGAATAGTTTTCCAGATTGCTACAGCGAGTTGAAGAAGGTGGCATTTGAAGTACTGACTATTTTTGGTTCAACATATTCGTGCGGACAAGCTTTCTCTTGTATGAATATAATTAAAAGCAAAACAAGAAGTCAACTTACAAGTGAAACAATGCAATACCAACGCTCCCATTGACTTAATATATTCTAACATATTTTATATTGTTTTTTTAGTGTTCATTACAAATAAGGTTGTTTAATGAAGAATTTTTCATTTAGAAAAACTGAATTTTTTTTTTTTTACTTTTTAACTATTGGCAATTTTTTTCTGGATCTTTTAAAACATCGAAATTTCGTAAATTGTGATTTTCTGCTCTTCCTACTCAAAAGGTTGCCAACCCCTGGTCTAGAGGATCATAGAGATAGGGTAGACCACTCCACAGGGTCTTTCTTCCAAGGGCCTGGATATTGCAAATTATATATATAATATATTGAGGTATAGGTGAACTAGTGCGGCGTAGTGAGCAAAACTTCTGTCTTGTTGGAAATGCAATTGTTGTTCAAGTTGAGATGTAGAGTAGTTTTTCTGTTACCAGTGGATCAATCGCCGTTTTCAGCATATTAAGATAAATTTAGTAGCTTCTCCGGATATTGTATATCCCGAAATACATGAGGATTTGTACCGCTTCAAAATCTACAGTTTTTTGTGAAGTGAAATTATGCATTCGTCGGAAAAGCAATCGTTGTACAAGAAATTCTGGTTATTGTTGATATGCTTCGCTATAATTTCGAAAAATTCTAGCCTTTGATCCAATCTATGATCATTGAATTCATGAATTAATTAAATTGTTACGGATAGAGCTTGTATATATGTTAAATTCTAAAAACGTTAGGTTGGCTAACATCGGAAGCTGCACAAATTTGTCGTACTGATTGTGTACTGTACTTGGCATAGGTTGGACATGTCTCAATGTCGCCACACCACAGCTATTTCATCATTCGCATTCCGATTTGAGCTCTTTTTCATCCATTACTGAACCCAATTCAATAAATTGTAATGTCAATTCAATTTGGAACTTATGGCGAATGTTACGTTCAAGATTGCTTTGGTTGAAAATCTTTGCAGCCACTAGGGCAGATTTTCGATTTTGGTAATGAAGGCTTACAAGCTCTAGGTTATTGCAATATATACACCACAATTATTTTTAAAATTTCAACCAAATCAGCTGAGCATTAACTCAATGATCGATTTACAATACATCGAATGATCGTCGAGCAAACGCCTTGTTTTTAAGAACAAAACAGCAAGTCGAAGCAAATGTTTTCATTTATTTTCCTTCATTTATTCATTGTTTAAGAAAATTTTTCATAATGAATGAAAAGGAATTGGAACTCGAATAAAATAATGAAATCTTTTGATTGTTGTTGCTCGTAAAAAGGACAGAAAACAAAACCTACAATTCTAAAACCTGAACGTACACAACTCCTACTCTTCCTAATATATTAAACCTCAAGGTAAGTGAATATACTGGTTAGCAAACGCTAACTACTATCGAGAGATTTCCTTCAAAAACAATATTGATTTGTTTTCCCCCTTGTCAATAATCTTGAAAATTGCCTAAATATTCAAGGTTGCTAGTTTGAGATGCACATGGATTTTCTGCAAAAAAGCTTCGTGAAAGATTAGTTTCTCATACACTCAAGCATGAATAAGCTTAGAAGAGCCTCCGATGATGTATCATTTGACCCTTTTGCTTTTTCCAATTTTGAGGGAATGAAGCTCCCTACTTAAGGGTTACTCGTTACAGCCTCAAAAATACGTCAAAATATCACCGCAAAACAAAACCATTCGATGTGTTTCGGCAAATTTTTCTAATTGCTACGGGATAAAAATTACGAAGGGTGGCTCGTTTGAGATGGAATACCATGTAGATGGATTTGTTCATTTTCAGCTAATTCATAAAGTTGTCAAAAGAAAATTCATCAAAGAAAAAATAAAGCCATAATAAATTAGGTGATTTCCCAAGGAAACACTTTTTGCAATGAATAATGAATCTAATCCAATCATAATTTCAAGGTCTCGCAATATGTTTCTCCACAACTAAATAAAATCCACGTCGTTTTCTGCCGTTTTTTATGTTTCTAAATTACTAATTTATTGTGGAAGACTCATCGACTAGCTTCTCTTTAGTAGCATTATTTTTCTTTGCTTTTTGGTTCTCCTTGATTTGCGCTTCCTGTTTTTGTTTTTTGTTGTCTTTGCGTTTTGCAACATATTCGTGTACTCTGAATATGTTAAAACAATCGCCATTTATTTACCCAAATTGTAGTTCTTTCGGTATTAGTTGAAGAAGTCTTGGGCACAGGATTCATTTCATTTTCCATTGTGTATATTACTGTTTCATCAAATAATGAACATAAAGAGATGTGCTGATCAATATCAATCGATTCAGTGGAATCGACTTCATTTACTTTTTCATTGTTGTCATAGGGGATAATCTGAAATCGCATCTAGATCTAATAGGCAATAAAGTGGCCCTATATGCTGAAACGGCATTGTTTAAAAATATTGATCTAATCCAGGCATCATCTAACACTTGCGATGAATTGCATGCCTGTCCAGTACAAAATAACTTTTACTTTGTATTTCCTTAACATAATGCGTACTTTTAACAAAACAAACATCGAATCATTTCGAAAGTAGGCTGATTTTTCATTCCGGTAAACACCTGAACCTGGTGTTGTTTTCCCTTTTTTCTGATATCACGACAGCAATATGTTCAACCTTGTTTTTCGAATACAACTCCAACTTAGTTAGTTAGCTGGGGGCCATTTTCATCCATATTGAAAATGTGATTTTATACATTTAAGAGTCATTTTAGGTTGGCGATCACTCCCAAAATTAAGTGCAACATGAAGCTACACAAGGTTTCAATTTCGATCTTGCGAAGAAATGTCATTTGTAGTGACGCAACGCAGCAAACGCCATGACTGGTTTGAGATCATGATATATTACCAGAGGTAATGCCAACGCTCGATCGATACATTGCTTTCTTCATTTCTGAGCTGACAATAATACAATGAAGTGCTCAATATAATTATATGTAGTGAGTTCTATTAAAATAAAAACGGTAACAACAAAAATATGCCGAACCATTTGTGACATTACCTTCAAAATTCAACTGGTGACACAGAAGTTACATAATTCTGGAAAGGCAGCGCACAAGGCAGCGCACACATATATATATATATATATATATATATATATATATATATATATATATATATATATATATTATAATAATTATTTATATATATATATATATTTGGTTTTCCTAAATTATCTGAATTATTATTATTAATATTACCAAGTTAGATCGCATACGGTACAGAGTTCGTACCCATATAGAAGTAGGTTCTTTTCCATTCAAGCAGAGCCTCGCTGAATATTTACTCAGGGAACAAATTGCAAATGAGTGGGGATAATTTGCATCCTTACCGAACACCTCACTTTATTCTAATATTTTCTTTGTAGTCACCTTCTATTGTCAAGTTTGAGGACCGATTCCTATACAGGTTTCCATTAATTTTCTGGTCTATGTCATTCATTCCTAGGTCTTCAAGATAAGCCGATGGCACAAGCACTGAGGTACAAAACCACACATTATAGCCAACAATACGCCCTGAATATAAACGTCCGGCTAACCAATGTTATGATAATATCATTACACATCATCAAAAATAAAATAATAGGAAGCTGACTCTAGATCAACCAACCCCAATAGACGGAGTTAAGCATTATACTTTCCTTGGCAACATCATAAATAAATTTGAAGAGATAAGATCCGGCATTAGAAAAATTATATTATTCATGGTGTTGAATCATGAACATTGAATGTAAATTATGTGTAAGACACTAGAAGCTTTTGAAATGTAGCTGTATAGAAGAATACTCAGAAGAATGAAAAAAGGCGGGAAGTCACGCTCAACTCAAAGCTCGCAACCAACATTACTTTGGCCATATCATAAAAAAAAATTTCGATATACTTCAATCCATCTTGCAGGGAGAATAATTTGAAAAGTGGTCCAGGAGGAAAAAGAACATCCTGGTGAAAAAAACTATACCTAGTACACTAAAAAACCTCCACAACCGTTCGATATTGATGCTGACACGATGAAGATTGACAGTTTGATTGCCAACATCAGTCGCAGATAGGCACACTGAGAAAAAGAACAGCACAAACAAAACAGTACACATTATTTAGAGTGAATTGAATAAAAAAAAAGTTTTGTGAAAGTTACTCAGCACATAAAAATAAATTCAGAAATTTAACAAAAATAATGGTTATCGGAAATTTTCTACAAAATGAAGTTTAGTCTTTAGAATATGGTCATCTAGATTGAGAAAGTATTATAGAAATTGGAAACGCTTTGCAATCAACAGAATGAAGAGTTCTGTTCTATGTTGATTCAATGAAAATCATTTGCAAATGAATTTATACTTCTTGCGTTCTACCTTAGTTTTCAAAGGTTAATTTTAATTAACAGATGATGTGAGTCCACATGATCTCGTAAAACATACGAAGATCAATATAATTTAATTAATTTTGGACTTTTTATTTTATACTCGAGTTGTATATTAGAGCAATCGTAATTTAGTTATTACCGTGCCGATCTAAAATTCGAGATATTTCAAGCAGTTGCGGGATTTTTGAGGGTCAAGATGCCACGGCCCAACGAAACAAATACAAGTTCATCGATTTTCGCAGAAATTACCAATTATGAAAGTAAAATAAACTAAATATACTCACTTGTTGATATTATGAACCTATGACGTTTGCTTCAGGGAACAGTTTTTTTAACTGTCTCTTACAAGACCAGATTAAGTGTTGCCTGCAAGTAACACTATTTATACGAGCGACGGGTGTGGCCTCTAGAACTTGGGCTTTCTGGATGGGTAAACTTCCAGAAAGGTTTGTATAGAATAGGGCTACGTGCTTCAAAAGCCGAGATTAGGGCCAGATATCTTGAGGCTTCATTCAATTCAATTCATTTCCTCTCGTTCTTACCGCAATACGTGTGAGTAAAAACATACAATTTCGCAAAGTAAAACATAGTTTCTCATTAGCAATCAACCATATATAGAGATTGACAAAAATTGGTTGTTGGACTCTTCAAATCATTAAGCTGGTGCATACAATTTTATATTGCAAGGTAAAAGTCTCATATTTGGTTGAACCTTTTAATTTTATACTGCCACACGTTCATATAATTCTTAACCATTTACAAACGAGAACTGCTGATCCAGTAAAAGAGAAACACGATTCACAAAATTTTTAGTGTAGAATAGAAAAAGTGGATAATATCATTGCCGAGGCAGAAAAACGATATTCATGAGTGGACGATAGAGGTTTCATAAAGAAAATTTCACCTGATATTGTAAAATATGTCTTAACAATATCCTCAACGATTCAATTTATGACTTTCCATATTTGGGATAAATAGGTTTCACTCGCTTCTGGGACCATTTTCCTTTTAACACTTCTTACTCAAGAACAGATGCGTGATTCATTTAAAAAAAATAGTGCCTATACCTTTATCGACTTCAAAAAGTTGAACCAGGTTTTCAAACTGAAGAGGGTGAAAACCTTTCTGAGTATCACAATGAAAGAAGTCTTTTGTGTCGAGAATGCTCTCAACAGAAAAACCTTTTTAAATAAATTAAGAGTTTCAATGGAAGGGTGATAGACCTACTGAGAAATACAAAAAAATACTTAATAATTGAGTTAAGGTACTGATCACTTTGGGAAGTGTGAGTATTTTTTCATATTTTTCACCTATCCTTACTCTTTAACTATACAATTTCTGAGTTACCCCTGGAAAAATCGGTTGCGACCCACATGCCAACTCTGTTTTGGAAGCGTTTACAGTGGAATTTTATTATTTGGATTCCGAATAACTGAGGTGAAGAAGACTTTGGTATGAACAAAAAGTTCAATATGAAAAATTAAGGAACTGTGATTTTAGAAAACATTGTCCGAAACCTGCAATCTTATTTATTTGGCTTATTATGTTCACTTAGCTATGTTACAACGAGAATATGACCCGGCTTCTCTAACACTTGAAAAAGTAGGTCAATTTTTGCTTCGGTGGTTACTGTTTTTGAGGTTGATCTGGGCCCCTACACTTAGCATCCCCAACCGAAAAATCATTATAGGTAATAGTCCTTCAATTCTCTACTCGGATATCCCATTTTTGAGTTGTTAAATTGATATACAAGTCTCGCTAAACATTCAGAGAAATAATTGAACAATTAAGAAAGACACTAAGCTTAAATTTCTCAAAATATAATGCATGAATATATGTTTCCTCGGGTCTTATCCCATTTTCAAAAACCAAAAGGAAATTGAAGTATTACAATGTCATTTATAGATTACAATTTAATATATATACACCGCTTTCTTTACAAGTTTATTTATGTTACTGACCAAACGTGAACATATATTTATCTAATTCGTACATAATGTGTTGATTTTATTCTGTTTTATTATATGGCGTAATTTAGTACCTATTTGTAGTATATAATTAATGCTGTGATATTCTGTTGTTTCGTGAACATGAAGTGAAGGGTAAATCGAGGATAATAGTAATTCGTATTGTTTTTTCAGTTATGAATTTATCCATAATGTTATTGTGGTATGAATTATTTGACACTAATGTTTTCAAAATTTTAATTTATTTTCCAAAGTTTCGTACAAGAGAAACCGCCAGTAATCTTTATCCCAAAAAATGTAAAATGTATGAAACGCGGTCATAATTTGAATATTCATATTATGAGATTACGTATGATAATTTTCAGTTAAATTATTAAATAATATCATTCTCTACAACATTCAATAATGAATTCAAATAGAATAGGCTGCAGAGAAAACGAGATATTGGGAAAAAACTGATTTTAGCGTTCTCTGAACTAGAATTTCTAAGGACGCTTACATGTTGACATACGTGACTTCAGATACAACATTTGTTATACTCGACTTGGGGCCTGCCTAGCCTTTGTTGTTGGCCCGCCTTGAGTAACATCTATACTGTTAACCATTTTAAATTTCTCGCCCATCATAGAAACTAAGCCTGTGTCGAGTAAAATAATCCATTAAGAGTATTATATTATCTATGGTTTCATTGAGCGCCGCCAGAGCGCGACCACGGCGCTAGGGGAATCCCCGTCTACTCAAATGCGTGTCGGTTTGTTTGCCGGTCGTAACTTGTTTTGAATATGACATAGCACAAATGATATCTAAGGTACTTTCACTTTATATTAATAGATGAGTGGGAAACTGAATATTTTGTTGTGCTTAAAAAATAGTGTGCAGATATGTTGTGAAAGAATTACATTGAAGAAATACAATATTTATCATCATTTTACCACAAAACATAAATCTTTCGACGAAATGTTTTTTCGTAGATCATTGTTGGGAAATGAGAAGTTGCGTCTTTTAAGAGGTCATTGCACCAACAATAATATGTAATGTTCGTGGTATTATCACAAGATTCCGCGGTAACTAAGGCGTCATTCGAAATTTGTTATATTCTTGGTAAAAGAATGCTTAGTTAGTGCTGCCAATGTACTCTTTGACAAATTCAGTCAAGAGAAACAAATACTGGCTGATGAAAAAAACAGCTCTCCGATTGATCCTGTATGAGGCGTATTGAAGACATCTTTAAATGTATTTATGATGATGTATTGGATAGCCTAGATAGTACAAGTTTTTTAGCTTGGCTTTCGATTCCTACACCGACATTTCAGCTACATTGCAATGCTCAGTGTTTGTTAGATATTATACCGAAAATAGTTTAATTATTGAACAATTTTTGAAATTTCTAACAATGAAAGGTCAAATCCTAGGCACAGATTACCTTAACACTATTTGCAATTTTCTAGAGACGAAGTTTCGAAAAACCGTTCACACTATCAAAAATCTCATTGAAGCATTTGAGGATTAACATCTTTGTTGAAACTTAAATCAAAATGAATATATTATAATATAAATACTTATAATATAATATAAATTATGGTGGGAAAATTACCTCTATATCAGATTCACTTGTGATCACTATGTCTTTTTCATTATTGAAGTATATACAAGGCAAATTTGGATTTTTGTTTTTTGGTTACCTTGCCTACCCCTAAATTATGTTTACTTGTGGCACATAACACTATGACTGAAAGGTGTTTGTGGCCCATATAAAAAAGTTTGAATACCGCTGTTCTAAAATAAAGGTTTGTACATTCCATTAGATTCAAAGTTGTAATGCCAGATGACTGGACAACTAAAGCGATAATGTACTCGAAATTTCTCACACCCTTAAGTTATTGTGTACAGTGTATCAATAATTCCTCAAAGGTGAATGTTAACCGTGATTTTTCTTCATTTCTCCTTTTTGAATATTTACGCAGTACTTTCCAAACTATTCTCAAATATTATGTAGGTATCTGAAAAACCTGTTTTAAAACGAAACTTTATACAGAAATACGTTTAATTCTACCGGCAAGTTAAATATTGAAATATGTCCACGATTATGAAACTACCCATTTGGGAAAGGGAAACGAAAGAGAAAAGAATGCCCTCCTGGCTTACTGAACATTGCAACAACTGTTCGATCTGTGCGTGCAAGCTTTGAACAATTCACCTCTGAACCTGCAGTCCATCAGAGCTATTGCCCACAAGGGAAATTCGGCATTCATGATGTGATTCGCGCTATAGTAGTTGCAGGCATCAATAACTGCTAGAACAGATAAGTTTGAGCGCCGATGTAATCACTTGCTGCCAGCAATATGTATAGATCTCGCTTTTAACGTGGCGAAATCCTGGTCAGGTTTTTCGGTGTTATTGGGGTTTGATGAAAACACATACAAGTATACCACAATCCGAATTCGATGTTGGAGTGAAGGCCGTTAATCTAATATTTTTCGATTTGAAAACATTCATTTTATTCATCTGAAACTGTCATAAATTAATTATCATTGCCTCACATGAATAATACAGAAATTATAACATTCCTCTAAAGTGCATATATGCAATGATTCTTTAATTGTACTCAGTAATTACAAAATGAGACCATAAAAGTCAGAATACATTTTCCTTCAAACTGATTAACGAAGACTGGTAGTAGACTGTTGAACATTCTGATGACTGCATGCGAAGCACACTTGATGATAATAATAATATTTATTCCGAAATCAACGAACATCTATATATATTTCTATCAGTATGAATGTGGTAGATGATTTTTATTTCCGAACAGCACGTGAACAACTCACTGAAACTAAAAGCAAATACATGAACATAATATTTGGAAATAGTAACAAAATAATTTTGTTACACATAGAATTGCGATACAGTCACGTTCATTACCCATTGCAACATGGGTTAATTTTTCTAAATATTTTTTTCTATATGAAATAAACAAAATAAAATTATACATAAAATCTCCATCAGCAAATCTGAGTATCCAACAATGAAATAACAAAATAAAACAATACAATAAAAAAATATGTCAAAATCTAAAATCTGTACAGAAAAATACCACAGATTGAGTCATATTTACATTGAGAGGATAATCAACACTAGTCTTTCAGATCAATGAGTTCAGCTATTGTCGATCTAGATTCAAGAATGTAGATTTTTTTAAATATGCCTTGCGTTTATGTGACGCAAGTCTGTTTAAAGAGAATTAAATAGTACAAAAATGAAAGAATCTGTGGATCACGGACTTTTGGCACAAGGAAACTTATTTCATTGATCAAAACATTTGATGTTGTACTCTTTAAAAACCATCAGATTCCTTATTTTCATGATATTAAACATTTTGAGAAAGTAATTGCTTCAGATCAAGAAATTCGCTCGCTGCGAATAGCTCATTAGATGGTAAATATTCGCCTCATTGAAGATAATTTTGGAAAATCTCTTTTGATTCATTTCAAGTTTTTTCAAGTGTGCTTTTTCGTCTCCTCCGAGACTAAGATTCCGTAGGACAAAACAGATTGGTTCATAAATCCTTTGAAAAGATTCAAACTATATTGTATCACAGAAACATTCATATTTTGTAAAGTGAAAGCGGGCATCTTAATTTATAAGTCTGAGTCAGTGTGAACCAACGTTCGTGTGAATCTAATATAATCCCAAAATATTGGTTTGGTTGAGGTTTTTGGATATTAAGGATGGTACCGTCCTATGAAAATTTGAGATCGTGACAACCTGGTAAGTTTAGTTCGTCACTACACAATGGCATAAAAAACAGTTTTTTCTGGGTAAAAATTAAACAATTTAGGGCTGAAGTAATTCAATATGGCACAGAATTCCATTTAAATTTCCGCTTACAGAAACTGCCACCAGAAGTCTGTATAGAAAAAATGTATAGTCATTCGCAAAGGTAGTCATCTTGCCAGACACAGGTAAGAACGACATCTCGTTAATGTATATACAAAACAATTTCGAAACTGATAGAGTGCCCTGATGGACAATAAAAACAATTTCCCAACTAGACCTCCCACAGCCAATAAACTCAACGATCTAGTTTCGTTGGACTAAATAATGCTTCATCAATTCATACGCTACACCCCTGTAGCCAACTCCATCCAGCACAGCAGATACTTCAGCGTGAGGAACAGCATCAAAGGCTTTAGACAAATCGAGGGGGATACAATATATTTCTATGAATATTTGGTTCTTATTTATTTGCGAGTGTCAACATAATCCACAAATGGAACATAAACGTCCGTAACTTCTGATAGTATTCACACAGAGGTTTGATCTTGCACCAGATCCTAGAAAATTCGGACATGAGTAGGCTGTGTGAATTTCAACTCTATATCTAAACGTGTTTCGGACAAGAAAGCATCACCTCCATATTCCCTACGCGTACCCTAACGATACCTGCATCGCTCGCTACGTCGTGGGAGTCGTGGCCCCTGAGAGCCACAATCGACACGTCCAAGCACAGTTCCAAGATAGCTTTCATGCCATTTGCTCTGTTGGGTTCAGAGATCAACATAAAGTCGACTCCCTCGGTAGGCTTTAGAGCCTGGTCACTACCTCCCTTCACACCAACGATGAAGGCCCCATTCCTGGTTTCTCTTATCGTTTGTATTGGCTTCAAGATTACCAGGTTCTTAAGCTGCTTCTTAAAATTTTTTAGTGTCGCAGCATAGCCTTCCTCTACCTTGGGGATAATTAAAGCGCTCTTCCTTAATCGTGTTGTCTCAGCAGCAGGTAATGACTTCACCTGCGACGCCATAAGCTTCGGCCTATTTATGGTGCCCGCCACGACATCGCTCCACGATCTCGCTGTTTCCTGCCCCAGCAGCCACACTGGACCTTCAAAGTCCTTCCAGACTTTTCGTACCTCCTCCTCTAAGACATTTGGGTATCCAAACGGCGGAAGCGAGATTCATTCCACTTCAGTTTTCTGGCCAGTTCTACCAGGCACTTCCGCCAAAACTCCCCAGTAGGGGGCCCCTATTGATACTGGTAAACTCGATACCACGTGGTATTCGTGACCACATTCCTGTGGATTCTGTTCACCCTCGATATGGGGTGGTGCTCAACGGGAACAGCCAGTCCAGCCTATGGTTCTGACCCTCCGGCAGAGGGCGTTCCGAAGCTTACGGTCATTATCCACTGGGTCCCTACCACTCCCTCCGGTAACTTGTGGGAGACCAGGACCATGGTTTGGTCACCTTTTTTCGGCATTGGCACTGGTCCCACTGCGATCGCCTTCTTGAGCTCGCTGATCTCCTTGTCACGAGCTTCGATGATTTTCCTCAGAGCCTTAATGAGGTCGGTCTCCTTCAGATCGTCTCTATAAGGCCACGTTTGAGTATCTACCTCGTAAGTTGGCGTTACCGGAATGTCATATATATGACTCTACAGCCACTCCACAATTATGGGCATTTTCAACTGCTCAGCCTGTACGGCCAGCCTTCCCACCGCTTTCCTAATACCCCGTTGGGTATTGGGGTTCTCCTTGACCCTGTCGCGGAGTCCCTTTATGTTATGATGCAGGGACTCCAAGGTATCTGCCAAAACAGCCTGCGCTGCATTTACTGCCGGCTTGATCACCTCCGGCTCCTGGCTCACCTGGAAAGAAGTATCAGCCACTTGTGAACTTGAGCCTACTGTTCAGCCCTGGGGTCGCTGATTCGTCGTCCTCCACCCTGACCAAGTCGTACTTCATATTAATACCAGTAGTAAATACCTCACGCTCGGGCTGGTTTGCCTAACCTAACCTACAGTAGTGAGTTAATAATCGGGTGGCGCCTGCACCTCCATATCCGAGCGGTACTGGGATATACCTCCCCTGCACCATAAACAGTTTATTTACGAGACTCCATTCTTGGTTTTTGAAATGGTGCCTTCCATTGCATTTTATGCCTACTGCCAGGCCGGTTTTTTGTCAAGGTTTTCCTTCCCTTAGCCTTTGGGATCCTGTCCCAGCGCACAAGGCAGTGCGGATTTGGTCCGCCCTAGGTATTTTATTTCCCTAGTGCCACCCAATTAATTGCATTATCAACTGTATTTGTTGAGCGACCTGACTCATATACAAGGATGTGTTGTTTTATTGTGATTCAACATGTTTCTTGTAGAAAATGAGATCATATTCGAAAATTCATACACATAATGTACAGGATAATCCATCTCATATGCCTCACCCTTTATATTTATTATCCGGTGGTGATTGAAAAAGTTTTTCAAAATATGTCGACTGATTTTGTTTGGAGGACATCATTTTACGTCCATTTAAGGCTTTAACGAGTAAAAGCGGGCGCTTCAACCCCTCAAAATTGAATACTTCATTTGAAAGCACTTCGAACCCATTTTTACAAAGGTGTATGAGAAAAGTAATTTTGACTAATCTTTTCTGCAAAACAAATCACCTTTTTCTCTCAATCGAGTTTCCCCAAATATTGTAGCTGATGTCAAGATTATTGAAAAAAGGAAATTTTTTGATTTGAATGGGAACCCTTCGATGGTTGTTAGTGCCTACGTATATAAACCACTGAATTCTCCTAACTTCATGTTTTGGATTAGTAGATTCTGTTGTAATATCTTTTAAAAGCCCTTTGACCAAACTACAGCAATCTTGAAGAAATTTTATTGTTTTCTCATGTTCACAATAAAAAATCCAATGATATCAAACCAACTGTTCAAAGTGTCCTCCATTTACTTCCATATAATGATACAAGGATTACAAGGAATAATGAAAGGTCCAATTAGGCGGTCTCATAAAATTCCTACCCAGCTATTTCGCTTTACCGAATATTGATAGTGGCTTTCTCAAAATACATGTAAACTTGTATCGCTCCGGTTTATCTGTCGATGAAGTGAAAAAGTGCATTTGTCGGTAAAGCAAATAATAATGGTAATTGTTTATGCTCTCGGTTATAATTTCGCAAAACTCTTACCCTCGATCCAAGTCATCATCATTCAATTCATAAACTAATTCAATTTCAAACAGATGGAACTCGTATGTATGTAATGTTCTAAGAACGTAAAATTGGCTAACACCGGAAGCTGTCAAAATTTTTCGTATAAATTGCACGTTTGTCATAAGTTGAACATGTCTTGAACACAGTTTCTGCTGTATTATTCACACAGATTGTTGTTGTTCATAAAAAAAGCTTTCAAGAGACATTACAACAAAACATACTTTGGTTATCGTTTAAAACCACAAGGTAACTAAATTGACTGGTTGCTGCACCCAGGCGCTTACTATTTTCTTAAGGTGCTCCTACAATACGGAAAGTGGTTTGTTGTCCTTTTTTTCATGAAAATAGTCGAAATATTCAAGGTAGCTCGTTCGAGATAAGGAATTATCGTTTTTGTAGAGAGACTTCGAAGATCTTCCAAATGAGGTATCGCTAGACATCTGTACAATTTTGAGAGGTGTAAGCTCCCCACATATAGGGTTGCTCATCAAAGCCAGAAATATACGTCAAAAGATGTCCCCCAAATAAAATCATTCGACGTTGTTTTGTTTTCTAATTACTACGGCATAATAAATATACAGGGTAGCTCGTTTTAGATGGAAAAAACCAAGAAATCGGCAAAACCGATTCCAGTCCTATCCTTAATATTTAATTGATCTACTTTGAAGTCTAAAAATCATGGCAAGTCTAAATGAGTTACGTCGATCTCCCGCCTTCATCAATATCAAAATATAAAAATGCAATATAGCGCCTTCATTTTCCACATCATTTTATCTGAAACTTCACTCACTTCACGGTTTATTCGCTGAATAGAAAGTGCAAATGTGAACGCGACCTGAACGAGACGGCCCTGCGAAATTTTTTAAACTAAATTTGTACCGAGGCGATAACGTCCGATTTCCACATTTCAGAGGACTAGTGGCTTCAGTTCGACCAAACTGAACTGTTGAACTGTGCTGGAGTTATTATGTGACTCCTGAAATGTGAAAATTTATCGTTGCAGTTTCGGTGCGAGTTCAGCTAATTTGGCTCGGTGAATTATCGTAAACACCAATAATACATTAAGTAATTACTTCGATGGAGTCTAAAATCAAGGAAATTTTATTTTAACCTGTCAAAAACTTGATCTGTAACTCGTTGATTGGCACGTTATTCGTAGAAATTATGAAATTGTACGGTTATATGACGCTTTCTCGTCTACGGTTTGCTTTTAGAAAATTACAGTACATTTGGTACAACACGACGTAAATACTTGAGGCTTGATGAAATTTCGTGTTAAGGATAGATTCAACGATATGCACATCTATAATGATAGCATCAGTGAAGGTCTGCAACAATTCTCAAACAAACTGTGTAGCTAGAACATTTCGTGAGCCTTGTCGAATGAATTAGAAGTCTGTAGATATCAAATATTGAATAAAAAGGAACTGAAAATTACATAAATAGAAATGTATTAATGTGCGTTGATAGGAGTTTCACTCAAGACGAACTTTATCGATTAGGATAAATTTTTGTATCTTCGTAACTTGGGATTCTAAACAAGAAATTTTGATTAAGAAGAAACTGAAAATGCTTTTGTATTTGAAAAATATGCATTCGATTGGAGATAAAAACGTGAAAGTTTTGTTTTCGAGTTATTCCGGATTTCTCGATTTTGCAGGATTTCGGCATATGCCAAAGTCTCAGTAGCTCTCAAAGTTGAGTGAAAACTATTTCGAATTTTGGAAACACTTTCTTTTATTTAATTCAGGAACGTCTTCGTTTTTTTTATTGGATTGGTTTCGAATTATAATATAGACTTTTGTTTTTTTTTTCTGAAACAGGGATTTTTGATAAAATAGGAAAAGTATTTTTCGCTTTCGAAATGAATATAACCTACCATTTTTCGGGAATCGAAAATTCTTTGAACATTCTGTGGTTTCATCTAGCATGCTGGTGTGAATTCACACAACATGTCTCAAATATTTCCAAAGAATTTTTTTCATTAACAAGAAATAGATAATTTTCTATTTTCGATAACTTAAAAAATTATTATAAATAAAGTTTGAATATTTTTAATATTTTTTTGGAGTGTTTTCATCAACTTCATATTCAAGAAGTCTTCTCGAAGCGAAGAATGTTTACGCCATTTATCCAACCATATTTTTCGGTTCACCATGAAGACGAAAGTTCGTGAAAAGTGTGCTCATTAACAATGGTCCAACTTGTTGAAAAATCACCTTCAGATAAATTTTCAATGAGAATGCATTCCTTCAAGTGTTCAACCTACTTCATAATTTTTTTCAAATTTTAAAATTGATATTGATTTCCTTAAAAAACTATTCAATGTCACGGATTCGCTTTTGCCGATGTACGCTCAATGTAAAACTGACTGACTGAAATTTAAAATAATGGAAATTTTCATTGCAAATTTCTTTCTCTTGAAAAATCTTCCATTTTCAATTTCTTGAAAGTTAAAAGTTTCTGAAATATTTACAGAAAACCGAGTACCTTTTTCTTCTTCTTCAATTTTTTATAACAACTGCAATTTTTGTTGTAACTGGACTGAATTGATTACTTCCTATCAGTTCCGTTTTGTAGTAAGTTGGTAGAGAGAAGTAGATTCGAGGCAAAATGATCCAAATAATTATAAGAAAAGCTGGAACTATACAAATTGCAGAAATTATCAATTTTGGTTTATTTTCTATCATGTCCACATTTTTGTTGTTCCTAGTAGTGTTGCTATTATTCAGGTTCTGAAGAAATTAACAGGAGAGAAAATTGAAGACAACTACAAAGGTTCGGAGTTCATAAATTTCACGAAATTGATAATTTTCATATGAAATCAGGATCACAACAGATAAGACACGAAAAAGATTCATAGAAATTTGGGCAGGACATCTGTCTGATATAAAATAAAATATACATACAGTTTTTCTTGTGAAGGCCAGATATTTACCATACAATTTTGGTACATCAGTATGTACTCAGTTGTGGTGTCAAAGAATTTTTTGCTGTGAGCAATGTGGGGAGTCCTCATAATTGGGATTTCTTGTTAGCAAATTTATTCACTAAATAAATGAAATACATTATTTTAGCACAGGAAATTGGGGTGGATTAAAAATTAAAGCAGGGCCTTCATTTCTTATTAATAGGGATTTATGTCAACGCATCAACAGGTGAATATATTAAAGAAGAAATTATTTCCCTCTTTATGAGTCACGGCTGAGAGGTGAATATGTCAGTTCTCCAACGCAATTTATACTTGAAACTATAACTTAGGGTAAAAAGATATGCTCATAAAGTGGAGAACTGGCATACAACGCCAAGCCATAAAGCGCTAGGGACGTAGATGTCAGAATCGATATGATAAAAGGAGTGGTAAACCTTTTCACATAGTAAAAAATTTAAACACCGCTCTTATTTTACGAGAGTTGAGTCCTTTGAGTAGCATATCTTGGGAATTATTGACATCGGCCCTAAAAGCAGCTTCGAGCTGCGACTAAATCATGTTTTATTGCATTCTTAAAAGAACGACTTATGTGATTTCATATTTCATCGTAAACATTGATGCAGGTGAGTGAGTTTCAGTAAACTTAGCTTTGCACGTGCGACTTGTGCTGTGGTCGAAAAGTCAGTAATATGGCGCGCATTTGAAACTATTGATAGTACGTGCCTTCCATCAAACTTCTTTATACTGAATATCACACATCTTTTTGTATCACACTTCCCAATGACAACTCCATCATTGAAAATTATGTTAACCGTATTTCCAAGGGTTAGATATTATTACTTATAACAAGAGTGAGGAAATATGCATATAATGCATATTTGATGCAAAATGAACGTTTTTGCATTTTTTTCGAAAAATTATTACTGGATCGCACCAGCCATTTTCAAGTCGGAGATTCTTCAACTGTCTCGTATCATTTTATATATATATATATATATATATATATATATATATATATATATATATATATATATATATATACACCTCAAAAAGTCTAGGAACACTTACCAATATCTTCAAAATATGAATTTGATGATTCCAATTTATAGAAATCTTTCGGTTTTTGTTAGGATGTATTGTATATAATGTATTCTCAAGAAAACAAAATGATATTTGATTTCTCCAAAGCACCTATTATAAAAAAATTGAAATTTGAAAATGACGAAATTTGGCAAAACACAAAAAAATATATTTTCGAAACGACATGGAAGCACTTATATTTTTCAGTACCCAGAAGGTCCACCTCTGTTATTAATGACACTTTGGCATCGTCGCGGCATGCTCAATATTAAATTGTCTATTACATTTTGGCCTAAGTCATTCCAAGCCCCCTGAACTGCTAATCGAAGCCCCTGTTCATGATGGAAGACGTTTTGACGCAGGAGATTTCTTTTTAGGGTGTCCCACACATGCTCGATGGGATTCAGATCTGGGGAGCAGGATGGCCACGGTAGAAGATCGATATCATTCTCTTCAAGAACGTTCAAGACAACTCTTGCACGATGAGGAGGGACATTATCTTGTTGGAAGAGTAGATTTTGACCCATTGTTTGGAGATACGGTACCACTACAGGTAAAACTATCTCATTTGCGTAAGAATTTCCCGTGAGGTTGTTCTGTATGAAAATGAGGTCAGTTCTTCCACCAAGGCGTATACCTCTCCAAAACATCACTGATCCGCCTCCCTGTCTAACAATTTTTCGAGCATGCTGGAGACGGTTTTGCTTTCCAGGTTCCCTCCATATTCGAATTCTTCCCGAATCGGGATAATAACTAAATCTAGATTCATCACTGAAGAGAACTGTGGCCCACCTCTCTTGATCCCAGTTTACGTGTTCTTGGCACCAAGATAAACGAGCAGCGCGATATCCATGGGTCAGTTCTGGAACTCTTAGTGGACGTCTGGAGTGGAGTTGACCTTCGTGCAGTCGATTTTCACAGTTTGGTCGGAAATTTGTACATTATGAACTCGTGATAGCTCTTGAGCTAATTGAGATGCTGTAGTAGTACGATCTCTTCTGGCTTGTAAAACCAAAAATCGCTCTTGAGCGCCTGTAGTAATCCTGAAACGACCTGTATGGAGTTTTCTACGCTACCTGTTTCATCGAAACGCGACCATAAACGGTTAATGACACTTCGGCTACTTCCCAGAACCCTGGATACTTCCCGTTGTGAGCTCCCAGCTTGGAGCATGCCAACGGCTCGTAACATCTCTTCTCTAGTCAAATGTCGTTTTCCCATGGTCGAATCACAAAACCTGAATCTTTTATTTGTGCTTACAACAGAAACAAAGGGCCAACTAACTGATTTCAAACACTGAATACATTAAATGATTATAAAGCAGCGTCGTATCTGCTGCATTTTTAGTCTTTATAAAAAAACTGAAATCTGTTGCGGCACTCTACATAATTTGGTGAGAAATTGATGCAGGTGTTCATATCTTAAAAAAATTCATATCTAAAAAAAATCATCCATATATATATATATATATATATATATATATATATATATATATATATATATATATATATATATATATATATATATATATATATGGCATTTAGCCATACAACTCAATATCGAGATATATATATATATATATATATATATATATATATATATATATATATATGCATAAAAAGTCCTCATCCTGCTTGTTTCAATGTCTAGTCTATTTTTATAAAAAAACTGAAATCTGTTGCGGCACTCTGCATAATTTGGTGAGAAATTGATGCAGGTATTGATACCTAAAAAATCATCCATATATATATATATATATATATATATATATATATATATATATATATATATATATATATATATATATATATATAGCATTTTAGCCATACAACTCAATATCGAAATATATATATATATATATATATATATATATATATATATATATATATATATATATGCGTAAAAGTCCTCATCCTGCTTGTTTCAATGTCTAGTCTATTTGCTCAGCTCAGAAACGGTTTCCTTCATACTGGTTGGTAACGGTGGCAGTAATTTCTCTCTTCTAATGTAGCTTACATTAGATGTAGTAATCGAAAAATGCATATCGTCTTGGAAAATTGATTCTACTTCGACCATCTTACAATATTCATTGCATATTATTGGCTTCAGGAGAAAATTCACAGGAGTTATTCAATTCAAAATAATCCTATTCTCAAAATCTCAATAACTACATTTGTACCACATAGCACATCATCTCATTGAAGTTTTTTCGGCCTGTATTATTTTCTCTTCAAAAAGATAAGTAGGTAGGTTCAGGTACCTGGTAATCTTGGAAGGGAATTTACAAGTCGATAGCTGAAAGTTAGACACAATAATTTTTGTTTAATAGTTACTCTTAGGAGGAGGCAATTTCTGTAATACCACGAATGTGGCCACCTAAGATGACTTAATGTACGTATTCACCCGATTTTGAAGAGGGCCAGATTGTAAGTTATCGGAAAGATGTTCGATGGAAACGAGTTTCACAGCACACTAGCCCTGTAAACTAAAAAATTTTTATAGAGAGGGGTACGTGGCGTAGCTAGTTTTTCGCGAGTCTGATTTTTCTTTGGAACTGGATTCTTTCTGGAACCAAGTATTTCAGTTCTTCAGAGCATTTACCTTGAAAGCGCCTGTGGAAAAGAGAAAGATCAGCAACCTGCCTTTGATCGAAATGCTGGAGATCACGCGTGTTCTCCGAGTGGTCGATGAGGCGCACTCCTTTAGACACTATCCTATAGATTTTGGGTATGTTTATGTGCGGAGCCTCACACATGAGAACAGTATTCCAGACCAGGTTGCACCTGTGCTTTGTATGAAATCATCAGCCGTGATAGCTTGAAGTTCTGCTTAGCCCTGAAAAGCAAAATGAGTTTAGTAGAAGCAGATTTTGCAATCGTTGACACGTGGTCATGCCAGCAAACTCTGATCTTGACTGTAATGCCGAGTGAACACATGTTCGTATCTGAGGAAACTCAACTTCGTTGCATAATGAGAGGCGGCTCCCAGCAATGACTTTTCTGAAGAACGTTGTTGATTGCGTCTTCTTCGTGTTGAAATTGACAAAGATCAACCGGCACGACTCTGACATCTTCTCCAAGTCTGAATTCAGTGACTCTGTTGCTATCTTTGTTGGTGTCTTCTTAGAAGTTATAGGACGATGACAAAAAATGAATACACCAGAGTACAGAGTACATCTGCAAACCCAAATATAACGTTTTCGATGGAGTGGAGCATATCATTATTCTGCAACACGAAAAAAGTTGGTGAGAGAATGGAGGCCTGGGGTACTCCTTTTAACCTAAAAGATTGACTCGTTACACCATCAACTACCACGCTAATCGATTTACTGAAGAAGAAGCTGATAATCCAACCACGCAATTTTTTGAGAAACTCCATATGCGATTAGTTTATTCATCAAAGCTGCGCGCCAAATCCTGTCAATGAGCCTTTGAGATATCAAGAGAAATGACCCTTGATTTGTCATGCTTTTCGGTTGTTGATGTCCACAAATGTGTAACGTATGCAAGGAGGTCATCAGTTATTCGTTGTCTATGAAAATCGTATTGTCATTCACTGAAACACGAGATCTTCGATGAGCACTGGGTTTTATGTATGTAAAACAGATTTTTGCGAAAACACTTTAGCAAAGAGATCTGCCTTTACTTTAGGTGATGATGCGATAGAACCGTTATCTCTAATCAAAGGTGGGAAGGATAACTTGCCAAAGTTGTTGCTGACTGCCTTCACCATGTACCAAAACTAACAAGTTCCACTGGTCAGCACCAAGAGTCTATTCCTTATTCTTTCATTGAAGTAGGATTTTACTTCTTCATTTCGTAAGTTGCTTATGTTTCTTAAACGCACATATTCAGCATAAGTTTCATCTGTTGGGTTTTTCTTCCAGTTCTTATGAGCTCTGGTTTTACCTGTGACAGGTTTTCGACAGTTTTCAGTGAACCATGGCTTATGTTCAGATGTTTTTATGTGGAGTATGAAATGTAGAGATCGATGCCTGCCTCCACTGGTCAGCACCAAGAGTCTATTCCTTATTCTTTCATTGAAGTAGGATTTTACTTCTTCATTTCTTAAGTTGCTTATGTTTCTTAAACGCACATATTCAGCAAAAGTTTCATCTGTTGGGTTTTTCTTCCAGTTCTTATGAGCTCTGGTTTTACCTGTGACAGGTTTTCGACAGTTTTCAGTGAACCATGGCTTATGTGCAGATGTTTTTATGTGGAGTTTGAAATGTAGAGATCGATGCCTGCAAGAATGACTTCAGTGCCGGACAGTGCAGACATTGACCTTAGAATCTGAAAGACAGACGTCATTTAAGGGAAAAGATGAAAGAACAAGCGCAGTTTCTACCAACTGGCTGGGTTCTAATGCCATATATTCCAAGAAGTCGTTAGATCTTTATTGCGTAGCTTTACGAAGTTATCAGTAGCAGAAACGAGATTCTGGTCGGAGTTGCCTAAGGGTGCTAAGATCTATAAACGGAAATAATGTGGATCTGAAACAAGAAAGAGATCGAGAGTATTGGGAAAATCGGTTATATTTTCGGGAATTCTTGTCGGCTTATCGACAAGTTGAGTCAATTTGTGGCTGATCGCAATGGCCTATTTGAGTGTTGTGGTCAGTTAATGTTGTGGACGGTGAAGACTCCCATTATGATCACCTAAGCTGACGAATGCTGTGTTTGAATCGTGTTTACCTTGTCGCCTAGGTACTGAATGAATCCAGGGTAATTGTAGACCAATACAGACAACAGAGAAACATGGTTTCATTATATGAAAAGATTTGAATCATGCCACGTCATGGTGTCGTCCACCAATGTATCCTCTCTTTGGAATGCGTAATTCGATCTGGGAAAAGCACAAAGCCCTCTCTTGAAGCGACGCCTTGAGTACAACTCATAATCATTGAAACAGAGATAGGTGGTGTCTGTTCTTGGCATTATTCGAGTTTCCATTGGAGCGAGGACATGAGTTTGCGTGACTTGTAATTCCTGGTGTACCGCACTCACATTCATGTTGGTGTGTCCTTGTCATCTAACGTTGCTAAATTCAATAACGAAATGGCTTCTTTTATCAGATTCTGGGGAACTTCTTGTGTCTGCCAGAGGACTGCTGTTCGTCGTATTAGCATAACGATCCCCTCGAGCCAGTTCCACCCGGAGATCCAACTGGTGAACCAGTCTACCTCCAGCTCATGATGATTTATCTGAAAAATCCTTCCCACTCTAGTGATCGGACTATCTGCCAAGCATCCGCAACACAATGGCCAATTCACTTTAAAAGACGGGTATCTCCGAGAACGTTACGGGATAAAGCTTCCGTAATCAGGTCTCTCTAGAAGTAAGAAATACTATGATTCGGGTCTCTACAAAAGTTGAATTTTCTTCTTTTAAGATCTGCCCAAAAGTTGAAATTATTATATTTCAGTTTCCTTCATAAAATAGATTTACTATATACCAGAACCTAGGACTTCTCCAATTTAGATGAATTACATTTCTACTTTCTCCAAAAGCCTGTAGATATAGTTTCAGAAGGAATATAGCTCATTTCAACAGATAACCCAACCTCTTAAACAATATTCTAAGCTCAAAAATGTTGACTCGACGAAAAATAATCCAAAAAATGTCAATGGAAGAAGGTCTACAGAGCATATTTGAAACGCTACACATTGTCATGAAGAGAACCATATGCAATTAATCGAGGCTATCACACATTCTCTCAGAATTTTTGTGTCGTAACGTTTCACCGTAACGAATAGAGCTCGGTCTGGTCTTATAAGTCTAACAACACTTTTGGTTATTTCTGATTAGTTTTCCAATTATCAGGCTGGATCCGGATACTTACACGAAGTAAAAGAAGGGATATTATCTGATGCCTACCTATTATTATGCATTTATCATTCCTTTAGTATTGAAAAATAATAGGTACCAGCACATGACAATATTTTCTAATCAATCACGAACGGGATATAGGATTATATATGTCAAATTATACACTAGCTGATGACGGCTGATATAAGTTACAATTGCTCATTATTGTGAAAGATATTTAAAGGATGTCCACGTGAGATTGGGACAGTAAAAGTCTAAGGAGAAAGGAATGACCGATTGGAATAATTTTTTTCTGTTTTCTTGAATATTATCCGAACTAAGTTCCAAGAATATTTTCAATCCCGTGCCATTTCCGGTTATGCCGTAAGTTGAAACCATCTTTGTTATTTCAAATGGCAAAATGTATGTTTCAATTTTTTTTATCGTAGAAAATTAAATTCTGAATAATTTTTTCTCATATCATTGCCACCTGAAATCAACCGAAAGGAAGATATGAATTTTTCAATCGGAATTTTGCAATTTTTGGTTGTCTCTTAGAAGGCCTCTTGAAAATTTTAAAGATCACTCAATATCGATTATTTCTAGCTCGTTGTAAGTGAAAAGGTTCATTCAGAAGAATTCAATGCATTTAGAGGCTTCACGGCATACATGGTGTTTCCAAAGCTCTGACAAATCGTAGTACATTCAAAGGTACCAAACAGTTCGTTTTTTCAAATTAGACTACCTAATCTTGCACACACCAATTGTGATATTCAAATTACAAGAAATACCTCGCTGAATGAAGCATGTCCATTTTTTTAATGGTAAGATGTAGGTACTTTGAAAAATATGCGAACCGAACCATGGACGTGTTCCTTCAATTATGCTGAAAAAGTTTTAACTCATGCAATGATATTTGGAGTATTTTTTTCAGAGCAATTTGTGATTGTGGTCTAGATCTTAAATTAATAACAATCAAGTCCAATCATTTTGGAATAAGAGAAAATCATTTCAAGCGAAACTGAAATGCGACAATTTTGAAGCTGCATATTGCTGCATTTGGTTCTCACATTTTCGTGGAACCATTTTTTCCCCCAGATATCTATTTATCATTCATATAATTTCGAAATATGCCGATCGAAGAAGATGATATTCCAGCTAGCTTAGATGTACTATCATTGTTTTCGAATATTCCAAGAGAAGAAGCAGATACGAGATAGAATACGATAAACAGACCGACGGAGTACCGATGGGATCCCCGATTTCACCTGCTGCAGCAAATTTCATAATGACAAGATTCGGAACAACAGCGCTGGAACAAGCACAACATAAACCGAAGATCTGGCGGAGATATGTGGACGACATTTTTATAGTCTGGCAACACGGAGAAGAAAAACAAGAGAACTTCGTACAACAAATGAACAAACAACACGAGAAAATCAAGTTCACTCTCGAACTGGAGTACAACGGCCAAATACCCCTCCTAGACATCCTAGTGCGAAAAACAGATAACGACAATGTGAATGATGTATACAGAAAACCAACACACACCAACCTGAATGGAAACTCACATCAGCATCCAGCTCGACTTAATTCAGTTATAAAGACACTCGTTCACCGATCAAAAAGCATTTGCACACCTAACAACATAATCAAAGAACTGACAAAGCTCAAGGATATCCTTCAACAAAATGGACATAACAGAAGAGCAATACACAAAGCCATCGGGTACAAGAAACCTTTCGACAAAGAAACAGAAGAGAATACGAAACCGAGAGGTTTAGCCTTCCTGCCATTCATAAGAGGTGGAACTGACAAGATTGGTAGGATCTTGCAGAAACCTAACGTTAAATCGATTTACAAACCTCACAACACGGAACGTGAAAATCTGAGAACACCACATAACCGAATATGACTTGAAAACCAAAGAGTCTAAAAAATTTCATGAACAGACTATGAGTTCGTCTGCATTGGGGGAACAAACGAAAGAATGGAGGTTCGGATTCACGAACACGAAAACTCTGAAAAACAACAAGCCACAACATCTGCTATTCTCTAAAACTCGCACAAAACAGACCACAAACTCGACTACGACAACACGACACAAGTAGCCAACATAGAACAACTCGGGAAAACAAAAATCAGAGAAGCCATCGAGATAGAGAAGAACACGACAATGAACAAGAGAGATGATGCGCTAAACATAACTACCACCTGAAAAACTGTGTAGAAACCTACATATAACAGCACACAGAAGACAATTAAGCGCCAACAGAGAAACACTCAGGACAGAATCAAACACGCAACACCCACGGGTCAGGCACCGACCAATAGTAACGCGGCGCTGCCCCTACGCTACTACCTGAGATCGCACAAGAATATAAATGCAGCAAGCAGCGGCGACAAGAGCCCTCGACCTTCGAAAGAAGCAGATGTGCCTGAATACTGAGCTACATATTGCACTTCGAGATGAACTCAGTCGAGATGAATCCCGTAGATGTCGCGTTTTTCAACGCGCCCACCGAGAGGCTTGAGGGAGTGTTACGTAATGTAATCGCTAAGTTGACCGCTAGGGGGAATAACATCTTCAATATTTTACGTACGACAAATAATGCCTCTAATTCTTCAAATTTCAGGAAAGAGGGCGACGACGAGAGCAGCGAAGAGGAGGACTTCAAATCACTGAAGAACACCGTCAAGAGGATGAGGAAATCTATCGATCTCGATCTCCGACTATAACGTCGGAAATCGAGACCACAAGTCAGTTCGAGAGTCTAATGAAAGAAGACATTGACGAGCACCTATACGAAGACAACCACCCAAAGGAAAAAAGATGACAAAGACGTTGACGGAAACAGAAAAACGGAAAAGACGATAAAGAGCCCCGCTAAAAGACGACCCTAGATGCACTGGAGAAACGAGAGAAAATATCGCCCCTCATAATCAGGAAAAAAACGAAGAGGACAACCATAAGCAACCGGATGAAGCAGGTGAGTATTAAATTTAATCGTGCAAAATTGATTTAACAGGGAATACAGGTGGAACCGACTACAAAGAACGATAACAGGAAACAATTCCACCTACTAAAGAAGGACAACGTCGAGTTCTACACATACAAGCTGAGATCGGAGAAGTTGAAGGTGGTGCATCGAGGAGTCATGACGGAGCATACAGAAAAGGAGATCGCTGAGGACCTGGAACAACAAAGATACCCTACTACAAAAGTGACGAGGATGAAAGGAAGGAACGGCCACACAGCCCCACTGGTTCTGATCGAGATAGAGAAGAGCTACAAGAGTATCTACAATAACCCCAAGTTCTGCTGCGGAATGTCAATCCAAGTAGAGAGCCTGAAAATAAAATCCGAGGTCATACAATGCCACCAATGCCAGCTGTATGGACACGCCCAGAGGAACTGCCATGCTACATTCAGATGCCACAAATGCGGAAAAGACCACATGACAGCGGAATGCAATAAGCCGAGAACATCAACACCGAAAAGCGCCAACTGCGGAGGAGAGTACCTATCGAGCAACGTCAACTGCCCAAAGAACCCGAACAATCCCAGAAATCGACCGACAGAAAAACTCGCATCAGCGCCAGCACCACCTACAAACTTCTGGACAAAAAGGGCGGAGAATAAGAAGGCTGCCGACCAAGCGAAGAGGACCGAACACAAAGATGACCAGAAACTAAAGGAGGAGAAGAAGACGACTGAAACAAGAGGACCACAGATGTCTACCAAACCCGAACTAGCAATGATCCTAGGACGAATGGCCATCCAATTCAACGCGACAAATGCAACCACGGAACAAAAGATGCAATTTTTAGAAGAACAAAGCAGGCTCATTCAGCTATTCAACAGGAAATAGATTTATGGAGAGACACCTTACAGTAGCATTCTGGAACGCAAACTCAATCGCCAACAAACGACTTGAACTGACGACCTACCTAGAGGAGGAGAAGATCGACGTGATGCTCGTCAGCGAAACTCATCTCAAACCAACGAAGGACTTCAACATCAGGAATTACACGATATACAGGACTGACCGACTAGAGGGAAGACAAGGAGGAACAGCGATCTTAGTGAAGACAGGGACAAGGCACGGTGACCTACCACGCACCAATTCAAAGAACATCGAAGAGACAGGAATAAAACTTCAGACAACGAGAGGAGAACTGAACATCTACGCAGTCTACAAACCACCAAACAACGCAATGAAGGAGGAAGACATTAGAGCCATATTTGTCAGCAACGCGCCAACCATCGCAGCTGGGGACTTGAATGCCAAGAATTCATACTGGAACTGCATAAAAACCAAAAGAAGCAGAAGGATACTGAAGACAATCACAGAGAGGAACAACATCATCGCAATAGAACCGAGGGAACCAACACACCTGCACGCAGCCACAGGAACCATGGACGTATTGGACATTGCGCTCATGAAGAACGTAACATGGAACTACGAGAAAGAAACGTCAATGGATCTCATTTCGGACCACTGCCCTGTTATCCTGACATTGGAAACCCGGAGCACCAATTTGGATTTAGAGGACGATATTCGACAATACACCAACTAGCTAGAATCACGGAGGACATCAAGGATAAACAGAACATATCAACACCGACAGGAGCAGCATTTTTGGACATTGAGAAAGCATTCGACAAAGTTTGGCACGAAGCACTAATCTACAAGATGAAGACCACAGGATACCTAGCGAAGCTTACCAACATCACGATGTCGTATCTACAAAACAGAAGATTCATAACCAGGATACAGGACCAGAAGTCAACAGCAGAGAGGATAGGAGCCGGCGTACCCCAAGGATCAGTACTAGGACCACTACTATTCAACATACACAAGGCAGACATACCGAACATGAAGTACTCGAAGATGGCGCAGTTCGCAGACGATACAGCAATATACGCATCCCACAGGAACAAAGCAGCAGTGAGGAAATGACTACAATAAGATATCGACCAACTTACCAATTATTTTAGAAGATGGAGGATCAAGGTCAACCCGAAGAAGACAGTAGCAATGTACATCGACTACAAGAAGTGGAGACACCCGGAAACACCGAAAGAAATCACCATAGAAGGACAACAAATCGAATGGAAGAAGCAAACAAAATATCTCGGCGTAATTCTGGACGACCAACTGAACTACAAGAGGCACATCGATGATAATACAATGAAAACTGAAGCAATACACGGAAAACTATACCCCCTACTCAACGGAAGAAGCAAACTCACATTGGAGAACAAAATCAAGATAATCAAGTCAATAATCATCCCATGAATAACATACGCAGGACAAATTTGGCATCTAGATGACAGATTCCGGAAGAGGAAACTACAAGCAGCACTCAACAAGATCATCAGGAGAGCAACAAACGCCCCAAGGTACATAAGCAACGACCAACTCAGGAAGGAAATGGAAATCGACACACTAGAAGAAATCATCACACGACTAACAACGAACACAACCGGCCAGATGGAAGGCCACGAAAATAAGGAGATCAACCAAATAATGGAACTTCAACTGAGGATAACAGGAAAGAGGACATCCCTAGTACAATATAAAAGGAAACAACAGGCCAGCATAAATGCACCACAACATAAAAGAAGGAGGATAACCAACCAGTAGGACCCCAAGACAAACCAAGGAGATGTAATATAAGCGAGATGAAGAGGAAAATGGATAATCATTCGGCCCTCACCAAAATTCTAGGATCACTGAGATATATATATATATATATATATATATATATATATATATATATATATATATATATATATATATATATATATATATATATATATATATATATATATATATATATATATATATATATATATATATATATATATATATATATATATATATATATATACAGTTTACTGTATTGTCGATATTATAGAATTAATCAAACCGAGTTATCTGCAAATTATTTCTCACATATTTGGAAAATGAAACATGAAACATCCGTATGCACACGGATCTTCTAGAAAGGATTCGATCAGTGGGACCAGAATTTCTAACTGATTCAGTTTAGTCACTCCCTTCGTAATCTAATGGAACACCAGCTTCGCATACGATGCAACTGGTTGCAGATTTGTTTGCGATTCACGGAAACCTGTTCGTAACATATCCTTGGTAACTCGCAAATCGAGTCCGTAGGTAATTTAAGTTTCCAGTTGTCAAGATTAACAAACCAAACTGTTGGTTGAAAAGTCCAATTTTTTTATGAGTGTCACCTTTTTGGCTATTCCAAAAAGTCTGAAACGGAAAATTTGAAAACATTGTCAAATTACATAATATGTTCGAATTCATATCATTTATAGAATATTTGATAGTGTTCATTTGCCAAATCTCAAAATGGAAATGTGCAAAATGTTCTTTGTTGTCATAACTTTAGATCTAAAAGAAATTTTGTTTGATTCTCACTTTTCATTAGTGCTATTGAGCTACTAGGACCTGAAGAAATTTATCCGCCCATCAGTTGATTTGAAGGCTATACCTCGCAAGAGGCTACTAATCTTTTCTTCTTACTACCAGTGGCTTATTATTCAACAGATTTAGACAGAAAAATTATTTTACAAATTTTCATATATTTCATGTAGATATATTGTACGATGTTAGAAAGTTCGAGCTCTTATGTAACAGCAAATAAATGACGGTGAATATAGCACGAGATGAGTGTCACTAAAGTGTTCTGGTTATTCTTATAATTCATGTATTAACAATACATGAGGGTTTTATCATTGCTAGAACTGCCTTTTAAGCACAAAAAATTATTAAAAGTTGATATTCATGACGACATTGAACAAATAAGGGATTTTGAAAAGCTTCACGTATAGAACGAAATCACCAATGAGTCAAGTTAGTGATCCAAGGTACCAACCAAGTTGTTTACATTGAAATAATTCTGTGTGTATACGACTTTATTTTTAACTAATAATAGGCACGTCGTTGTGATAAAACTTATTAATAAATGATATCGCTCCAAATGATAGGTCGCTCAAATCTGTTGTACTCATTATTAAGTTAAATAGGATCCTAGAGCTGATGCTCTGCACCTGACATACCGTCCGTACTGGGAGCGCCTTCTTGCTCCTAAAAATCAGCATGAGTCGTCATTGGTCAGTACTATTTTCATTAGTTTATTCAATCGCCCAGACGAAAGGCCAACGCCTCTGATTTATCTTTCCATAGAATGGGCTCTGAGTAGTCAGCGATAGGATAGAATCCGATCATTTTCCCTCTTCAAAGCTTATGTGGTTAATTCAAGGTGTTCTGATTTTATTTAGTTATCCAAGATTGGCTGAATAACAATCAATCAGTGGAGACGAGTTTTATTTAGTGATGAGAGCCGATATTGTGTGAATTTCGTGGATGGTAGAGATAGAATATGGAGGCATCGAGGGAACGGTGCGATCTTCGCAGGAACTGAGCAATACGGTGGAGGGTCAGTTATGTTATGGGGTGGCATATGAGTACGAACAGAACTGGAGATTATTGGCAATGGATCACTTAATGCCCATCGGTATAAAACAGAAATCTTGGAGCCCCATGATGTGCCTTTTGCTCCTTACATAGGACAAAATTTCCTTTTTAAGCACGATAAGGCGCGCCCTAATACTGCGCGCATAATGATAGAATATCTCAATGAAGTTGGGATCACACGAATGGACTGGCCGTCGCGGTCACCGGATTTGAACCCGATCGAACACGTTTGGGACATTCTTGGAAGAAGGGTTCGACAACGGAATCCAGGCAACGTTGAAGAGCTGACATTGGCTTTGGTGGAAGAGTGGGACAACATACCTCAACAGATGATAGACAATATCATTGGGAGTAATAGACAATATCATTGGGAGTATGCGAAATCGTAGGCGCGCTGTAATAAGAGCTCGGGGGGCCATACTCGCTACTAAAATCAGATGTTTTTTTTGTGGGTCATCATGAACATTTTTCTCAACATGTTCATTTCACTTCATTTTGCTTCAGGTTAGTTCCCAGACTTGCTCAGTCCTTGCTTCAACAGATTATTTAGAAAGACTTAATGCCGTCGCTAATATTATTCATTTTAATCTAGGAATTAAATATGACCTAATTCCCAAAAGAAAAAAATTTTACAAATATGAATCTGAGATTATTTGTGAAAATGACAAATATAATCTTTATTTTGATAAAACAATCCTTTGCAACAGAGCTGTAAAACACTACAGACCAGATATCATTCTTACTGAAAAACAGAATCAAATAACATATATAATTGATATTGCTATACCCGACACACATAATATACAAAATAAATACAATGAAAAAATTCTAAATATATGGCGACGAGATTAAAAAATGTGGAAAATGAAAAAAATTTTTATTCTACCGATTATTATTTCCACACCAGGTGTTATTCCTAGAAATCTTCACAAAAGTATTGAGATTTTGGGTCTGAAGAAAAATTTGTTTGAACAGTTACAAAAGATAACAGTCATCAAATCTTGTAATATTCTTCGTAGGTTTCTTTCCGAAAAAAATAATGAGGTAGAGTCATAGGTTTTCTCTTCAGTTTATACTGCTCAGAGTCTCATTTCATATTTTATTTATCTGTTTATATAAATGTAATATAATTAACTGACAATTTTGTCATATTTATATTCAGAGCAGTATTCTATTCGATCGTTCACCACACAAAGGAAACTATTAATGAGTAACATTCAGTGTTACTTGACTAAGGTCCGTACACTGGATTTTTCCGGGGAGAAAGCCTCTGACACTACTCGTTGGTACATTGATATCATTGTCTGATGATGCTATAGTATGTATATATATATATATTGTATGAATGATTATAATCAAAACATATCCTGGAATAATTATATATTAGGATAACGTCAAATATTATGAGAATATATCAATTTACCAGAATATATACATACTATAGCATCATCATATATATATATATATATATATATATATATATATATATATATATATATATATATATATATATATATATATATATATATATTGTTGTATCCTCGGCATATTATAGAATGGAATGTAAATGGTAATGTCAAACTCTTCAAGATTTTTGTAATACATATCAGCACAATAGAAATTATGAAGGGTAGGAGAGAGAGGAGAACCCTTCGGCAGACGCTGTTCTGGAGTAAATAATGAAGACAGCTGGTTCGATATTTCAACTTGGAGCTTCCTATTTTCGAACATTCTGAGGATAACACCTGTGACCTGTGACAGCCAAAGCAAAATAATTTATAGATCAAACCACTAATCCAGGAACTGTCAAATGCCTCACCTATATCCTAGAGGGCTGCACTCCTTCTACCACTCAGTTTGCTTGCTTGGATGTTATTTGCTAAACTAATTAACGGATGTAGAGTAGAAGATTTTTCTGAACCCGAACTGATGATGTGGTACCATATGTCGAATTGTTTCGATTAATGTTTCCAAAATTTTTCCATAGATTAGACAGTAGGGTAATTGGTCTGTAGTTATTCAGTTTTGAGTGATCAAGGCCTTTGTTGGGTATAAAGATTAGTTCCCAGTTTCCACAGTGCCAGAAATTAGCGATTGGCCAAAAGTTGTACATACATTTTTATTTTATAGGAGTATAAATCGTCGTCTAGGTTTTTGAGAATGTTCTTTGTTATTGAGTCGTGACCAGGTGTCGTATTTTTACCTTTGCCTAGAATATCGTAGAACTCTTTCTGTTCGATTAATTTTTTATTTTATTTATTTACAAATTTAGAGCTACATCAATCTCTAATTGGATTAATAGTAGCTATTTGTTGGTTAGTATGGTATGTATGTTTCATATTTTTTGGTAAAGTTTCGTCATTTTGAGAAAGTCTAGAGTGCGTTGTATGGAGGTTGTCAGAGCTTCTTGTAGGTTTCGTGATATTCTGGTTTTTCTTCGTTCATCTTCGTAGGTTGTGCAGTTGATCAGAATGTGTTCTATGTCGAGTTTGGTATTGCAGGTGTTGCAATTGGGGGTTGCATGATATGACTGTGAGTTAGATTGGTATGTCCTATACGTATTCTGTTTGTGACGACTTGGTCTCTTCTTGCTGTCGGTGTTGTTAGTGAGTTTGTTGTAGTTACGTGGGGAATTATTTTCTTTAGGTGTGTGTTCGTATCGTTCCATTGTCTTTGCCATTCGTCCATGATGATTTTTTGATACTTAGTTTAATGTCTGTTGTTGGTAGTAATGTGATGTCTAGAGCTGTGTTATTTTTTGCTGCGGCGACTGCTGCTGTGTCTGCTCTCTCATTCCCATCGATGCCTATATGTGATGGGACCCAAAGTATTGCGATATTTATGTTGTGTTTGTTGATTTTGTATAATACTTCTTTCATCATAATTTGAATAACATTCGATGGGTACATTTCTTCGATTCATTGTAAAGCGCTTAACGAGTCTGATATCACCAAAGTGTTTCTCTTGAGAGTTAGTGCAATTTTGAAGGCTTCGTATATGGCTATAGTCTCCCCTGTATATATACTGCAATAAGGTGGCATTTTGAGGGTTTTGGTCTCGTTTTCAGAAAAGAGCGCACTGGCAACTGATGAGTCATTTTTCGAAGCGTCTGTGAATATGTGTGCTGAGTGTCTGTATTTTTCTAGGATCTCATGGTATTTATTTTTTATGATTTGATGGTTTATTGCGTCTTTTTTGAATTCGGTAAGTGATTTTTCTGTTTTTGGTATTTTTACTAACCAGGGAGGAGTATTCAGTTCGATCGGGATGGATGACTTCAAAGTATCTAGGTTGAATTTTGTTTCAGATAGTTGATCAAAAAATGCCCGATGTCTTTTTTGTGGTGTACTAATCTGTCTATCAATTAGAAGATTTTTATTTGGATTTTGCTCGTCTGATCCGATTCTCGCTGCATAACAAAGCGTGATATATTTTCTTCGTAAGAAAGGAGGGGGTTCGTTTGCCAGAGTGTATAAGCTTTGTACTGGGCTTGTTCTGTACGCCCCTAGTGAGAGTCGAACAGCTTGGTTTTGGATGGAGTCTACTTTTCTTATTTGGTTTTTTGATGTATTGCTGTAGCAAGTTATTCCGTAGTCAACTTTGCTTCTTATGAGGGATCTATAAATGTTGAGTAAGTTTTTAGTGTTTGCACCCCATAGGTGATTCGAAATTGTTTTGACGAGATTGATCCTTTTTCCGCATGATAATTGGAGCTCTTTTATGTGGTTGTTCCAGGATAATTTTGTGTCTAGTATCATTCCTAAGAATTTTATTTCTTTTGTTTGTTCGATGTTTTTCCGTATAAGTTTAGATTGAGATGGATATTTGGATCTCTTTTGGCAAATATAATGTACTTGCTTTTTCTGTAGAAAAGCTGAAACCTGTTCTGCTTGCCCATAGTTGTATTCTGTCCAGTTGTTGTTGTAGGAGATTTTCAGCGGAGTCAAGGTTTTTGCTAGCTGTGTATATAATTATATCATCTGCAAAATGCCGATTTGGATAGGTAGTCTCAGTTCTTCTGTGATACTGTTTATGGCGATCAAAAGAGAGTTGGACTGATAACTGATCCTTGTGGTGTGCCGTTTTGAATTTTGTGCTCTTTAGATAAAATACCATTTGCTCTCACTTGTATAGTTCGATTATCGAGAAAGTTTTTAATAAGTGCGAGCATATTTCCTTGTATGTTCCAGTCCGACACCTGTTTGAGGATCAAGTAACGCCACTCTCTATCAAAGGCTTGCTTTAAGTCTAGGATTATTGCTATGAGTTTCTGATCGTTTTGGAAGGCTACTCTTATATTGTTCTCTAGTCGTACAAGTATGTCTAATGTTGAGCGGTTATTTCTGAAAGCGTATTGGTGTTGGCTGAGTAATTTTTCTTTCTCAAGGTACCAAAGCAGTCTTTTATTCAATATTTTTCCAAAATTTTGCAGGTTGAGCAGGTCAGTGAAATTGGCCGGTATGAGGAGGGTTCATCCTTTGGTTTGTTAGGTTTTACGATCGGAATAACTTTTGCATTTGACCATTTCTTTGGGAATGTTTGCGATCTTAAAATGAAGTTGAAAATGTCGATGAGTATGAGTTTTCCTTTTATGCTGAGGTTTTGTATGAAAATATGAGGAATGTCATCTGGCCCTGCAGCGTGACTCTTCGAGGGTTTAAGTGCGTTGTTTAGTTCTTGTAGTGATATGTCGCTGTTTAAAGGTTCGTCATTGTTTATTATGTGAATAGTATTTTCTTCTGCGTGATTTTTGAATTGTATGAAGTTTGCGTCATAGTGATCATTTTTTGAATTATTTTCATAATGTTGTGCTAATATTTCTGCGATTTCATCCGGGGAAGAATCTCTATTTTGGTTGTACTTCAGTGTATTAATCTCATAGAACGTGTTTGATCCTTTCAATTTTCTTATTTTGTTCCATATTGTACTGGGTGGGGTTTGGGAGTTAATTGAAGAAATATAGTTGGACCATGATTCCTTTTTACTTTTCTTTATGTGATATCTGGCTATGGCTCTCAATTTCTTGAAATTTTCTAAATTTTCAGGTATTCCGTGTTTTTTCAATCTGTTGAATGCTGTCTTAGATTTGCGTATTGCGTTCTTGACTGTTTCGTTCCACCATGGAACAGGCGCTCTTTTCAGTTGGCCGGTTTTCCCTATGGAGTTGTAAGCTGCAGTAAGAATAATGTCGTTGAAGTCCGATAGTGATTTGTTCACGTCATCTGAGATTGTATATTGGTTAAGTGCTTCGTCTGTTGTATCTTGATATTTTTTCCAGTTTGCGTGTTTGATTTTCCATGATGCTATTGGCTCGCTTTTGCTTTTGAAGTCATTCGTGTGATGAATTGTGATCGGAAAATGATCGCTTGAATAGAGGGTTTCTAAAGTGTTCCATTTTAGTAGTGGTGTCGTATTTGGATCACATAGCGATAGGTCGATGGATGAGAAGGTCCCTTGGTAGGCATTGAAGTGTGTTTGTGATCCATCATTTAGAACTATGAGGTAACTGTTATCGAATATAGTTTCAAACTCTTTTCCTTCTCTACTCAGATTATTTGAACCCCAAGATGGGTTATGTGAATTGAAGTCTCCTATTATTATTCTTGGGATCGGTATTTGTTTTATCAGGATGTCAAGTTCATTTATATCAATTTGCTGAGGATGTGGAATGTAGATGTTGCAAATATTTATTTTTGTTTGATCTGAAACTGTGATTGCGATGGCCTTAAGTTGGGTTGTCAGCGGTATTTCTTTAACTTCAATGTTGTTTTTACGAGAAGAGCCAGTCCACCACTTGCACGCTGTTGGCCGTGTCTATCCTTCTGAAATGATTGATAGTTCTTCATTGTGATACTTTGGTTTTTGGTGTGTTTCTTGAATGGCAATAATTTTGGGCGAGTATTCGTTTATGAGTAAATCTAACATATTTTTGTTATGAAAGAACCCATTAAGGTTCCATTGTAAAATGAATGTACTTAACATTATTATTTATTTATGAAACAAATTTGAATCTACGGGTTCTTTGTCTGTTTCGTCCTCTGAAGTTATAGGAATTTCCTCATCTTTTGAGCTTGTTAGAGTGTTAATTATCCTGGTGATCTTATTCTTCACGGTTCTTTCTGCAAGTGGTCGTAGGTCTTTCAACATTTTTGTCAGGCTGGGTAGGTCCTGGGTATAGTTTTTGGCTATATTAATTACATTTTTCAGAGGGGTTGAGTTTTCTAGGAAGTCTCGTAGTTCGTTTGCATTGAGTGTATATGGGGGTGTTTTGTTGGCTATTATGTCTTCGAATTTTTCCTATGTTTTCTTGTCATTTTTCGGTTTTTTTAGGGGTTTTCTGGTTGGTACGGTGAAAAGGTTGGAATCCTCTGTGTTTTCGCGTATTTCAGGTGATTGTGAAATTTGTCTTTTTGGTGCTTTTGACTGTTTATGTTGGTCTGGTCTGTCGTTATTTGTGAAGAGTTCGGTGTTAGTAATATTCGGTTGATTCTGGTTGGTTTCTGGTTGTATCTGGATATCCATTCATTGTTGTTCCGCATATCTTCCGATGTTGGTGGTAGGGGTGTCATTTGATTTCATTGAAGATCCTTCTTGTTCCTTGCAATTCGAGTCGTAATGTCCAATAGATCTGCATTCTGAGCAATTCAGACCTTCAACTGACAGGAATAATCTCTAAGATGTGTCGTCGTGTGAAATGACTAGTGAATCGGGTATTGAGAATCTATTATTTGGATTCAAATAAATCTGCCTTCGGAAACTGAGAACATGAGAAAATTCATTTTCAGTTGATCCAATCTTGAGGAAGGTCAGTTTGGATACAGCAATCAGTCCCAGGACTGCAAGTTCGTGTTCTATAATATGATGGGAGATTGAGGGACTGACATTTGATATGACGAGTCTGTGTGCAGGTGTGATAAGCCTCCTTATTTCCGTTTCAGTTCCATTAACAGTTATTGATTTGTATTTTTTCATTATTCCTTCAACGATCTGGGTGTTCGTGAAATAAACACAGATCCTATTATTTGAAATCTTAGATGCGAAAATCACGTTTTTGGGTGGAGTGATAGTTCCAATAGCTTTTAGGTAATCGTTTATTTTGGTATCATCTATGCCGTTTATAATGATTGCTTGTTCTTTGGTAGGAAACTTGAATGAGTCAGTGGCAGCGGCATTTGAGTATGATTGTGATGAGGTGAGGTTTGGTGATTGTGAGTTGTGAGCAGTAGATGAAGACATCGTTGATTCTGATTCAAATATGGTTCTGTGTTGGTCCACGCAGAAAACGCGTTAACGGTGTATGTACCGGTCTTATCTGATGAATTTTTCACCAGCTGGTATTGGTGATACTGTACGGTTATGTTTCAGAATTATGAAAACTGTTTGAGAAATTGTAAGTACTTGCTGTTTTAGCGATGAAAATATCCACACTATCCAGACTGAGAATAGCACTTTGTAGGAAAACTATTTCAGAACACTTTTTCGGCGATTTGAAACTCTTAGGCGAGATTTTCCGGGAGCTTCGCAGAATCGATGTTGATTCGATATTGGTCAGGACCGGACGGGTGTTGGATTAATTGTTGCTGGGAAACTATCACTTGGTTTTTGAAATCACTTACCTATTTTTCCACTCGTACAAAGTGTTCCTCATCGAAGCCTGTGTGTTTTTCGGTTTTGTAGCAGTTTTTGAAATAGTCTGGGGAAACTGCCAGTCTCCTATGTGGACTTGTAATTGATATAATTTTACACAATAGGTGTATTCTTTGTATTTGAAAAATTTTTTTATCGGCTCAGTTTCGAGATTTCACTCCAATAGGTTCTCTTCCTTTTTGTTGCATTGGTCCTTTCGCACCCTGTGTGATCTAAACTCTCCCACCATTTTTTGGACATTTTTGTTAATTTCATTGATATTGCTCTTCAGATTCGGATCTCCACATTTTGTGTAATGTCTATACATTTTTCCCTTTTATAATATGGAATTGAATGAAGTCTGGAAGTTGTTGAGCTCAGTAGGATGTGTGGATTGTAGTTGTGTTTGTTAATATGGTCTTTGCAAATAAGGCATTGAACCTACATATAGAATCTCTGTTTATATCTGTGTTGTTCCTTACTAATTCCAATAGAGTTTCATTGCCATTTTCCATTTTACAATTTGTTGTACTTATACTTGATAGTATATTGAATTTCCAAAGGTGAAGAATTCAAATCCAATTTTAATTTGATGGCTAGATGGTCTGAGTCAAGATCAGCTTTTAGATCGTAAGAAAAATTGTTGGTGATGTTCTGAGAACTGTGTTAGTAAGAGAGTGTAAGCTTTAGCAGCGGCGACGTGTGTTAAGATTCTATCCCCAACTTAGTGACTTTAACAGTGAATTTTAATACTTTAAATTGTGAAAACTAGGCTGAGTAATAGTTCAATAATATAAAACTCCAAACTGTCGAAGTGATTCAGTTCAAAGTGGTCGTCAAAAGTACAAATAAATCAATTAAATTGGGTTAATTATCTCAGTGTGAAGGATCTGCATATTTGAATTTTCGAATACCGCATAAGAACCAATAATATTGCACAGTTTTGTCACCTGGTCAATTCCTTCTAAGGGGTACCATACACATAAATACTTAGTTGTATATCAGCAATATCTCATTTCAAATGGAATTCTCGGAAGCACAAAAAACCTACCTAGAGAGACTCATTACTGGCATCAGCCAAACCATCAATGACAAAATTGATGGGCTAGAGACGGGATTAAAAGAACAACTCGTCAAAGTAAAGACGGATACGGAGGAGAAATTCAAAGAATATGAGGAGAGAATAGAGAAGTTAGATGATGAATATCGAAAACTTCGTAACCAGTTGAATGGAAAATAAAGAAAATAACTTGATCATTCACGGTGCCTCCTTGGAGAACGAAAACCCTGGAGAAACAGCAGTGAATGTCTTTCGAATGATGCTATGTATACATAAGGAAAGAATGATAAAAGTAGAATTCTTTTAATTTAATTTTATTCAAGAAAATAGAGGAAATATTGAAGAACGCGTATGCATTGAAAGGCTCTGGAATCACCAAGGATCTCTTACCTGAACAAAGAAGTAAGCAACAGCTACTCATTAAATATATAAGAGACATTAGAAATAAAGGACAGGTGGCACGGATCAGAGGTGAAAAATTGATAGCAGATGGAAAAACATTTACTATAGGTCAATTGCAAATACAGAACCCTTCGGAGCCATCAACTATATTGCCCAAGGAGACAGGAAGCAAACTTACTGTTTCTCAGGGATCTCAACGACCAAAGACTCGATCTGTTTCAAGAAAATAACTTCGCATCACCACAATAGCTATGTATTATATAAATGCACTCGATAGAGTGGACTGTGACCTAGCCTGGAAAATCCATGAAATGTTCTCCATATTCCACAACAACATCCGAAGTCTGGCGAAAAATCTGGAAGAATTCAAGGTAACTTTCAACATTCTTGCAACAAAATTTGATCTGATTATATTGACTAAAACTTTCAAACTGGAAAAACCTAATTTATTTAAGATAGAAGGCTACAATATGATTTTTAATGAAGGAGAAATAAATAAAAATGAAGGAACGGTTGTATTCTTGAAAAACACATTGAAATTTAAGCAAACAATTATAAAAATTGATAGAATAAAAGTAGTACATTTTATAATTCACATCACTCATAGCATTTCTTATCAAATAAATTCGTTATATAGATCACCTTCCTTAGAAATCCCAACTTTTGTTGCATATTTAAAACAATTTTTACTCAATTGTAGAGGTAATTATGATGTTTCGGCAATTGTTGGTGACATAAATACCGATATCCTGGATAACCAGAATGACTTTGTGCAAGAGTATCTGAATATAATATATGAAGAGGGTTTCTCCCCTGCTATTAATGTCTATACTAGAGCTCAGGGTTCCTCAAAGACGTGTTTGGATCATATTTTTGTCAAAAGTAAGCTTCCTTCGAATTATTTCGTGCCTATTGCGTGGCGTATTGGCATAATGGATCATAGTCCTGTACATCTCGGAATCATGTACTCTGGGAAAAATAAGAAAACGGATAAAAGATTGAATGAAACTAAATATAAAGATGTTATCAATTATGATTTGCTGAAGAATAGACACAGAACAGTGGCAACATATATATAAAATTGTTGATTTGAAACATTCTTCTAATAATTTCGTGAATAAACTCAAAATGCACATAGCCTCCTGCACTAGACGCATTAAACTCAAAATAGCGGAGATAAAAAGAAAATCGTGGATTACGAACGGAATATTGAAGTCTATAGTGTTAAGCCGTTAGATTCGAATTTTAAGGCTGAATATAGTAAATATCGGAATTATCCCCATGAGTTGATTAAGTCTACAAAAACTTCTTATATGGCATCGATGATTGCCGAAAACCGCAACAATTCTAGAGGTCTATGGAAATGCGTCAAGGACCTGCGCGAGGAAACATGAAACACGGGTATTGAAGAACTGAAGTTGGAGAACGCCACGCTTACTTCTAAGCGACAGGAAATTGTGAAGCAGTTCGTCACATATTTCACGAATATTGGAAAAAACTTGGCTGCCAATATCAGAAAACCTAATTTGCCGGTTTCAGTGCCAAGAAGAACTGTGAACTCTATTGGGTTAATTGAAACTACTACAAAGGAAGTGAAATCCGTGATACGAAATTTAAAAAGTGGTGAATCGGCTGGTGTAGATGGTTTAAGAACAGAGACTGTAAAGATAGTTGTGGACTACATATTGAAGCCGCTAGTTTATGTTATTAACCGGTCTATGATTGAGGGCAGATTCCCTTCTATTTTCAAAACTGCCATAATCAAACCTATTTATAAATCAGGGAATCGGAATTTGGCTTCAAGTTATAGACCCATATCAATTATTTCGGTATTAGGAAAGATATTCGAAAAAATCCTACAAAATCGTATAGAAACATTTCTTGATAAGTATAAGCTTCTATCCAAGAGACAATTTGGGTTCCAAAAGGGGAAATCTACGAATGATGAGATGAGGGCCTACCGGCGAGACTGTAAAGATAGTTGTGGACTTCATATTGAAGCCGCTAGTTTATGTTATTAACCGGTCTATGATTGAGGGCAGATTCCCTTCTATTTTCAAAACTGCCATAATCAAACCTATTTATAAATCAGGGAATCGGAGTTTGGCTTCAAGTTATAGACCCATATCAATTATTTCGGTATTAGGAAAGATATTCGAAAAAATCCTACAAAATCGTATAGAAACATTTCTTGATAAGTATAAGCTTCTATCCAAGAGACAATTTGGGTTCCAAAAGGGGAAATCTACGAATGATGAGATGAGGGCCTACCGGCGAGATACATTTTTGTTGATTTATCTAAAGCCTTTGACACTGTCCCCCACGATGTTTTATTGTTGTCACTGGCTGATATCGCTTTCAGGGGCGTTGCATGACTTAATGTCTGATTATTCAACTAATCGGGAACAATTTGTGGAAATATCGGGTTGTCGAAGTTCGGGAAAGAAAGTTGTTTTTGGAGTACGTCAGGGCACAGTGCTGGGACCGATGCTCTTTTGCATAATTGTTGACGAAATGTTCTACTTACCCATGACGGGTGATGTTACTTCTTAAGCAGATGATATTTAATTCGGCATTCTCGTGGTTGTCACTGAAAAATAAAATCGAAACAGACTTTTGTACCTTATGAAACTTTTATAGATCAAGATTATTAATTTTTAAGGCTGATAAAACATGTTATATGCCTTTTTGTACTGGACCTACGAGGATGCCCAACTATGAAACTTTGAGTTTCAACTTAAGTGATTCTAACATTGTTATTAAAAGTTCTATGAAAATCAAATACCTGGGTGTTATGTTGGATCCGTTTGTCCGTTGGGATCAACATGTATTAACTGTCACTAAAAAACTAAGGCGACTCTTACCCTTCTTAGAATATGTAAGGGCTTTTGCAATTTGGACCAACTCAGATCCTTGTATTGCTCACTGGTCCAATCCATCTTATCTTATGGGATTTTTGTATGGGAGGGTGTGGAAAAAAACCACCAAAAAAAGTTAGAAGTCATTTAAAAACGCTTCATTAAAATAATATACGATAAAAGTCTTACTTACCCATCTGATCAACTATATACCGAGTCTGAGTTATTGGATATGAGACAGCTTTACTGCTACTTTTGCTGTTCCATTTATTTAAATACAGACGTTCTTATAGCCTTGTGGTTCACAGCCATGACACGAGATGTTCAGGTCGCAGACACTGTGTACCGAGAGTCCTTAAATAGGTTAGTCAGAGGTTTTTCTATTTTTTGGCTCCACGAACTTTTAATTTACTGCCTGCAGAGTGACGACATGTTGAATTCATAAACTTATTCAAAAATAAACTGAAACTGTGGATGCTTTCGCAACAAAGAATCTTTTTCTCAGATGTAATCGAGTTGAACAACGTTCGCTAATGAAAGAATAACTACATTGTCGTTGTTTTGTTAATAGCTTAAGAAGAATTTCGTGTCATATCATCACATATACAAGGTTGAACCTTCAATGGGTTTCTAAGGGAAAGTTGAAATAAAGAAAAATATATTACTCTAATGTAGATATAATATATTACTTGAAGTCATTAGTTCCATTACTTTATTTTGTTTGAGATTAAGTTTTCTTTTTTTTACTGCTGGTTAACCACAGCATAGTGTGAAAATTTGTTATATTCATCTGAATGGAGTTATTATTCACCATGTTTACAAGGCGATAGATGATATCTCAATCTCTGTATTTTGTGTTGGAGCTTGGGGTAGTTTTAGTTTCTACTAGGAGAGTACAGTTTATTTCTTTTTCATTCCGAGCGTAATTAATGAGTAGTTTCTTTTTGACAAAACAATTCATGTTGGCGTACAATATTCTAAGAGATATTTTGAACAATTTAGATGTTTTTATTTTCCTGTATGAGTATGTTGGAAAATCTTATTCCGGATCATCCAAATCAAATATAAGTATATAAATTATGTTTCCAGTGAACAGAACTTGGGTATCAATATTGAAAGTGCTGATTAATCTTGTTCTAAGCATTTGAACAAGCTTCTCTCTATCCGTATTCGCATGTTTCTTTATGTTCAAAGTTGTTGGAGTGTGTATCTTAGATTTTTTCATTTTGGATGGTAGGTCATCTGATTTTTTGATCAGCGGTTTGATGGTAATACTTGGCACTCCTTCGGAGGGTTTGGTCGGTCGATTTGGAGTTTTAAACGACCATGCTTGGTGGCCCTCATAGAGGAGTGGACGTACACTTGCTGAGATGGTAACTCCCAAAGCATTTACTACTCTCAGGAGTTTTTGGCAGTTTTCAGTTATGAGGGTAAAGAGCAAGCATTTGCTGCATGCAATAGAAGCCGGATTAGGGGCGAGGCTGTTGAAGACAGGGTAGTGGCAATTTTTATAAAAGAAACCATTCTCCAGTAGTTGGTCCATGGTTTCTTCTTGATATGTGATAATTATTATCAAGGAAGTTAGTTTTTCAGCTGCTCGGGGTATTATTCACTTACAATACCTGTGATACAGGTTATTTGACTTGAGATATTCACTCATTTGGTCATCTTGAATTTCTTGCTCCACCTGTCCTATTACCACAGTAAATGTGGGTGAATGCTTGTTTCGTTTGTCACAGGTGGGTTGTGTTTTTGTTTTCTAATCTGATTGCTGTCGAACTATATTGTTTTTTTTTCAAACGCAGAAGTTATTTCAATGATTTCATCTATTTCCTTTCTAGAATGTCTTTTGTTGTCTTCTCCCTGTTACAGTTTCAAAGTCCATACTCGTTGCACTCCCATCACTAGTATCACCCATAATGCGTTTTTGGAAGATGAATTCTTCTCGGAATTCCGGAAACTACTTTCGAAACGCGAATAATAGCGATAAGTTCTTGATCAATTTCACAGGCGTATTCAGAAAATAACTGTTTTCTCTTCTATATTCGAAATTTTTATTTTTAAGGTTGTCATACCATCTGATTTATGCACACCATTAATTGTCGACAATTCATCTTTTTGCATTTAATATTTCTTTATGATTTTGAATGTTGTGAATTTATTAATGAGACATTTCAGCCTGTATCATAAATAGTAGATACTTCTATCATTTCGTTTAGTTTTATCTTGAGTCTAATCATTGGTGGAATTACTAGTTTTTTGGATTATTATTGCTCAATACTTCTGCTGATATTGAATTGTTCATTTTCTTTCTTTTGAACCAGAATTCGGTTTAAGGGGAGAATCTAGTACCTTTGATTTTACTCTTACAAATTTCACAAGGTGATTTTTCAGTTTGGTTTTTTTATAGGGCGTACACTTTTTCGTATCAAAATTTGGCTTACGAGCTAAATGTTCTGATTTCATTGTACAAATCTTCAGTTTTTTAAGCTTTTCAGCTCTATCAATACTATCTGCTACAAAATTTGGCAAGCCAAAGGCTACCAAATCTATGTGTTCCAATATCAATGGATCTCTCTACTTCTGTACAACTATTATGATAATAATTGTTGTTCTTAGAACATATGACACAATTTGTCAATATATGTTACACAGTGTGTTCGGAAACAATATTTGAAGTTGGAACTCATTCAAATCTCATTTAACTGTATTTTTTAAGTGGCATAAACTATATGTAAAGGGTCCAGTACATTTTTTACCTTTCGAAAGATACCTAGTTTCCCTATACCTTTTTCCAACGGTTTCGAAGATATTCAAAAGTTTAGACATTTTTTAACAAATTTCAAGAAATATTCCAATTTTTCACACCAATTTCTATCTGAACCGATTCTTGCCTCAGAAGAAAGAACCGAATTAGATGCAATCATGCCTGCGTTCGATTGTCATGAATCGTTAGCGGAGTTCGAAATACAATTTTTTTACATACCTCGATAGGAAAAAGTCAAGGAAAGTTAGATCAGACGATCATGCAGGCCAATTTCGGAATCTACCCCTGCCGATCTATTTATTAGGAAAGTGTATATCTAGAAACTCCGCTCATTTGCAGTAAAATGTGCAGGAGCTCTGTCCAATAGGAACCACATTGGTTGCCTTACGTCGATCGTCACATCTTCTAACAATTCTTGTAGATGATCACGAAGAAACCTAAAAAATATATTTCCGTTTAATGCTCATCGAAAAAACATGCGCCCAAAGCATTAACCGCCCATCGATGCTGCTTGCATGGCTGCCGAATATGTGGATTCTAATCATCGTAATAATGAAAATTGTGCCGGTTCACAAGAGAGTTGTTGTGAGTGCATTCATCCGAGAACATGATATTTCCTACAAATTAACATTTCTTTCGATCATTTCCGGCATCCAAAAACCGAACTCAAGCCGACGTTCAAAATCCCCTGCCGATAGCTCATGTTGGACTAGAACATGGTAAGGATGGAATTCCTGTTTTTTCAATATTCTAGATCACTTGCCTTACTCATTCTCATTCCATCGGCAATCTTCTGCTGGCTAGTAGTTGAATTTTCAACGACAGTCGCTACAATTTTCATTTCGTTTCCTTCATCTTCTGTCACCTGCTTTTGTCTGTTCGTTTGTGGATAAGGTACGTTACCAATTTGCCGAAATGTTTGTAGCAGTTTTTGCAGGAAATTTCCATCTGAATGTCTCCGATTCGAGTATCTTTCAGAGTGAACTCGTAACACTAAAAACAGTTTTGTTGGAATTCGCTCATGACAAAAATCACATCAATTCGTTCTTGTATTGGAAAATGATATGTATATCAAATGGCAAAGTTGCTTTGAATTGGAATTTTCCAACCGATAGTAAAACATAAATGAAGTTGTGAGGACTGCACTGATACGTACTTAAAACTCTTTCTATGCAAGACTGACAATATTTTTTCCTTATAGCAATGATAGGTGTCAACAAAGGTATTTTCCAGGAATTTGTAGATATCAACTATATTAAGCCCCTAATATTGAACACCAACATTATAATGATAAGGATTAGGTAGGCCAACTGAATACAAGGAATACGATGAATAGATTTCGGTCGATAATGGAATTTTATTCGCTGAATGTGATGAAATGAATAAATATTATTCCTTTCTTGTATGATCAAACTAGTGTAATTGTAAACCTATATATTCTTCCACAGCAGGTTAATAAAGTAGTAAATATATATTCACTTCATCAGATCATATACTGTGCAGCTATTACAGTAGTGAAATATTCAAGGTATAGATTACTGAATTTTGCATATAATTATAAAAACAAACATAAAGAATTATTCAACAAGAATTCCCAAATCCACAGATATCGTAATAAAACGAAATTGGGTTACCTTATCAAATCTAACAATGAGAAAGATAAATTAATGAAAGTGTTGGAAGAAATGAAAAACGATAAAATAATTTCAAAATACAAAGAAACTAAACCTTACATTCAAGGAAAACTAAGAGCGGAACCACAACAAACTTTCTCAGTGATAATATCAGGAGTTGAAAAATACATAAAGGATGAAGAAATCAGTCAACACCTCAATGAACTGAACTTGAAGCACAGATTTTGCAGAAGAATCACTTCTAGAGCATTTAGTACACCCACAACTTACATTAGAATAATCACAGGCGAAGCTACAACATCTGAAAAACTTCTCAACGATGGAATGTCTTCAAAAATAGGCACTACTTGGTATACACAAGTCATCCACCCGAACCCACACCTATTCCATGCAATAAATGCTGCCAATTTGATCATATTACAGAAAAATGCAACCAACAAATAAAATGTAACAAATGTCATGGCGCCCACAAAACAACACAATGTAAAACAAATCTACCACCAAAATGCAAAACCTTGGGACGTCATACATCGAGTGGGGCACACAGTTAATAATACACGTAGAGGTAGTATAGTACAGTGTCATCCAAGTTTAAGAATGGGTAAGAACAATTCTCTTATGGCAAAAAAACTCTCCAAGTACAAAAAATTTCACAAGATACCCACTATTCTAGCCAATAATAGAGAATACAAATCTGATGAAGAAAAGGCGAACATATTTGCAGAACACTTCAAACAGATTGAAATGTACAATTTCCTCTATTGGTTGGGATTGAGGAAGATTGATACAATATTCCAAAGGTAATCCTTCAAACTATGACATACATTGAAAAATTGACAGCAAAGCCAGCCTATTCCTCAGACCTACATCCCATAAACAAAATGAGATAAATAATGGTCAATGAATAGAATATATTGACATATTGAAACAGAAACTTTCAGCATACTCCTAAAAGTTACCAAAATCAAACTACGTGAATATAAAATCCATATAAAATCGAATAGAGAACTCTCAAACAATCAATTCATTCATGAATCACGAAATTTTGAATATATTGACATATTGAAACAGAAACTTTCAGCATACTCCTCAAACTACGTGAAATTTATAAAATTCATAAGACATTTTGTCTTTTTCTTGAATTTGCCATGAAACATTGAAGGACCAATCTTCATTTAAATTTTCTTAATCAAACGTTAACATCCGAAGTCATTTCAATCAGAATTTTTCAAGGACATTCTTTGATTTGATCTTTACTTGATTCCATTATCTCATGAATTGAATGCTCAAAATTTTGGGTTTGAATTGAAGAATCCATCAGCTGAATATAAGTTAACTCATTTAATTCATTCAGAGGAAATTTAATTATTGCTTAAACAAGATCTCATTTAAAAAGATAACTTTGAACTTTTCCAAAAGTATTCATATGGGCTTTGGGCTTCCTAAATGTAAAAATCTTTCTATTGAAAAAGGAAGATCACCTCTAGATCTACCTAGATATCTTGAAGGTCATGACCTAACTGATCTGAATGATATTCAAACAGATTTTTCTTTTACGTTCTCATTTTCCTAGTTAACAGAGAACATCTGAATTGCATGATGTTACGTCAAATTATAATATACACCTCTGAATTTGGCAATTAAACATGTTGATTTTGATATATAAGATAATATATGTCAAAAAGAAAGTGGGATGCAGAAGGTATTACACGTAAAGCATCCTAAAGAATCAAGAAATTATTATATTGATGAAATCGCTTCCAACTGATAGTTAGTATCTGGAGAATTATTTGTGAAACAGATGGTTTGGCAATTGCGATCCACAATCAAATTGTTTCCACAGGAAATTATAGAAAACATATCATCAAACAAAATACAGATGATTCTTGCAGTAGATATTTTTCCGCTTCAGAAACAGTTTTTCATATATAATCGTCTTCCTCAATAGTTGCCTCAACATATTATTTGGAAATGCATAATGCCGTCGCTTGTGTTATGCCTTTTCATTTAGCAATGAATTACGACCCCATTCCTAAAGGAAAGAAATATTACAAATATGAACCTGACATTATTTGTGAAAACGGCAAATATAACCTTCATTTCGATAAAACATTTCTTTGCAACAGAGCTGTCAATCACAATAGATCCGATGACATTCTTACGGATAAATGAAATAAAATAATATATATAATTGATATTGACATACCCGATACGCACAATATATGAAATAAATAAAATAAAAATATGATGCTAGTTGACGAGATTAAAAAACGGGAAACGAGAAGAAAATGTTTATTGTACTGATTTTTATTTATACAACTGGCTTTATTCCTAGGAATCTTCACATAAATTTTGAGATTTTAGGTCTGAAAAAATTATTTGAACAGTTGCAGAAAATATTTTTGTAGGTTTCTTTCCGAGAGAAATAATAAGGTAGAGTCATAGGTTTTCTTTCAGTTAATACTCCGAATCATATCTCATGTTTTATTTATTTGTATACATGAGGTCACATAATTAGGTGAAACTTTAATCATTTATATTCTGAGCAGTATGTGATTCGATAATTTATCACTTCACACACAAAAAACAATGTAATATCATGCAGTGTTACTTGACTTAGGTCCGTACACTGTTTTTTTTCCGAAGGAAAAACACTACTCGTAGGAACATTGATGTAATTAGCTGATAATATTATATTTTGTTTATTTTCTGAAAGATTGATATATTTTCATAACTGTTATCATTACGTCATCATTCATGGATATGTTTTGATTATAATCTTTGCCTGGGGCAATGGTATTAATTTACCGGGGGGTGGATTTATATTTGTGCATGAAATTGCTCCGATTGCATTAACAAATATATTGGCAACTCGTCGGGCTTAAATCCTCTGTATAAACGCATCCCACTGTATATCTTTGGTGGAAAAAATTGCCGATCTACCATGGTATATGAATGTTCTACTCGATACAAAACAACAAAACAACCTAGAAAAGAGCAGATCGAAAAGAATGTAGTCATGAGAAAGTTGTAGTTGGAAATTGGCATATCACTAGTCGAGAGCTAATGTGAGAGTCCAGTAAGGCCTAGCTACCGGCACAATAAGAAACCTTGCGGGTAACGAAAGGAACCGAATCGCGGACGACTCAGAGATTTACGAGTATGGCTTTTCTGTAATGGAGTTTCCATGCTTTGACGTAGTTTTATGTGGCTGGCCGCTAAATAATGTGCTGAGATTGCCTCACTAGGCACCTACGGTGTTGCCCCAAGCTGTTGCGTCAGATGAAGCTTGTTTGTAGAAGTTCGATTGTTCGCGATTTAATATTGGCAGATCAACGAATCTGAGCCACAGCTGAATGGCCAACTATTCACATCATTGTAACGTCTGAATATTATTACAGCAAAAATGGCACGTTCGTTATTGGCTTTTAAAACAATTTCGTGGAAAGTTTCCTAAAAAGTCCCACGTTTTTCATTCAGTCCGCAACCTCTATACGAGCATCGGCCAGAGATTATCAATTCTGCAAATATTGGGGACATTCAGTGGCGGTTCACCGCACAATGAAACACAGAGAAAAGGGGGCTTAGAAGACATGAAAACGCTGATTTGTTAGACTGCACATTCGTTGCAATACATCCAAATAAGTAACTATCCATTCAGTATTTGAATTCCTAGATCTCTGGATAAGCAAGTTAACTTTTGGAATTGGTATTTATTATCACAAAATATATTGAAAAGTTTCAGAAATTCAATCATAAAATTAAAAATATCCACAATTAAGCTCTTCAGCCAGTACTTGATTTCATTTAGTTCATCAGAACTGTCTTCGGTGTTCCTAATATCCCCGCTTCCTCTGCTTTCGGAATGCGCTTCTCAGAAAGGTTTATTGAATCAGTCAAAGAAAAAAGCGATATGGAATCAAATCAAAGTAAATCGATAGCTGTAGAAAAGTTTTTATGTAGAATACAATACAATATTGCTGTATTGAATAGATTGAAGCTGTAATTTTTCCTTTTGAATGGCGTAGTTTTTTCATTACCCGCCTTTTTTTGTAGTGCATTTTGAGCTCATAGTCACTCGACCTTTCTCCAGTGATTATGCGTTTCATAAATGTTGGTTAACAAACCAACCTTGAAATCATGTCTTCTGTGGTATTGATATAATCTTTTTTTCAGCATGAAAATCGAGTCTTTTGGCAAGAGCTTTACAACAACGCACTTCTCTCCTCTCTTAAACTGATGTGAATGAGATGTTGCCAACTATAGTTGGGTAAAATATATATTCCCATCCATATTTTTCGCATTTCATTAATACTTGATATCGACAACCGACCACTGTTCGTGATTCTCGGCGGACTCACGACCAGATCTGCAGCGTTGAAATTTGTAAAATTGACAATAATATTTCTAATATATTTGTACTTCTTTGAGGCTCTCATAGAATATTTGGACTGAAGAATTCATCCGTCAAATGTGAGGGTATATTTCCAAGAAAGACAGATTGAGTATGTTCCTTGAAAGTATTCTCCAGATCTTGAGGAAATGGATGATCGAAAATGATGATAGTTCAAGAGAAGGAATCTAGAAGTTATTTATGACATACTATCAACCAGGTATTTGCGCTCACCATTCTCAAGCCCAAAAACGGATTTTTAGGAATACTACACAGATCTACTAATATACCTACACCTACAACTGCAGAATTTGGGAGCTATACCACACATCAAACATAATATCACTGTTCCGCTCGTCATCCTCGACTAGCTCACGATCACTTTCAAAGCATTATTCACTATTCACAACTTTTTTGAATAGAATAACACTTCGACTATTTTCGAACATTTTAGAACAGAATTAATTCAAACTCGTTTCTATCTTCTATTTGATCATTCCTTTCTTAGTGGCAGGATGATTTAAGAACGTGTAAATAAGAACTTCAGAAACATATGCTAAATTCTATCAATGAAAGGCTTTGGACTTACGCCCACGTAATCAGGTCTGATCACGCTTCTGCCTTGTTCCAGATATCTATCTCAGTTATTAGATTCTTGGAATATCAGTCACATAACTGACTCTACAATTCAGGGCTTAACTATTCGGTGATATTTCTTAGCTCTAAATATAGTATATCAGGTGGCACGGCAGTCCTCCGCCAAATCGAACGACTGCCTAGTAACCTTCTAACCTTACCCTCCTCGAAACATTTGACGGCATCTTAGACCCCCCATAACGTCTTTGTTGATGAAGCTAGAAGTCAGTAACCAAAAGAACTTATTAGAATCTAGTATATTTCTTGATTACATACCTTATAGTTTACGAACGCAAATTGAAGTTCATTGATTTTGTCATTGACATACTTACCGATCATCAAAATTCTGAGTTACTTCTAGCGAACACACAAACGTTGAATTTTTAATTAACTTATAATTTAACATAAAACCGAAGAAAAATATAGTACCATCCCAAAACTTCAGTTTCGTTTCCAAAAGTTTAGGTTTTTTTCTGGTCAATTCAAGTCTCTCTACAGTATATTTATGCACTATCTCAGCTGTTAGCTGGATATAATTTACCTTTCCCAGATTTAGCAATCAAAAGGAATAGGCTCGATTACAATATACTTGACATAAATTTCCTAACTATCCTACATGTATTAAGAATTACAACCTTTTGCATTTCTATATAGGTATTCTTATGCAATTCTAATTTCTTAAGGCTATCATGCAAAGTTTTGGGTATTAAACCAGTCGAGGATACGATGACAGGAACACTATCTATTTTATCGAGGTGCCACTTCTGCTTGATCTCAATAGCAAGGTCTGTGTATTTAGACTTTTTCTCCTGGAACTTGTTCAGCACGTTGTTATTATTAGGTATGGCGACATCCACCAGCATTGCTGTTCTGACTCTCTTATCATACACCACTATGTCCGGCCTATTATTCGTCACCATTCTGTCAGTGATAACAGGCCTAACGTAGTATAATCTGATAGTCATTTTTCAATACGGGCGCCAGTTGGTATTTGTAATATGGCTGGAAAGCATTCAGGAGTCCATACTTGTGTGCAAGCTTCTGATGGATAATGTTGCACACTTGATTATGCCTGTGAAGATAGTCCGTATTGGCCATTTATTCGCAGCCGGACGAAATATGCTGTATAGTCTCCGATTATTATCAAAATCAGTATTATTATTATTAAATACTACGTAATCATAAGAATACACTGTTTTCTTTGCGTGAAAGCAAATATTTCAATGATATATTATTCATTGAATAAATAATAATGATTAATGTTAACTTATTTATGCTCCATTCCAGATCAACTCAGTATCATGACTAATTGTTTTCTTTTGAAATCGTTATCTTCCAATGAAGGGCTTACGACGAGATTGTGATGCGTCCGCATCATTACCGAACAGATTTTCTGATGTATCTCGAACGGATGTTTGCGATTTCCCTTTTATAAACTCAAGGGCAACTATTATTTATTGGCATTATTTGGTGAAATTTCGATATTGTTTGGATAATTTTCGGACATAGAAAGCTATTCGTACTTACTTTTCTAATTGAAATACAAAAACTCATTTTAGACACTTTGTCCTATCTTGCCTATCTTGTTTAGACAGAATTACTATACAAACAATATGACCAATTACTGTAGAAATGGAACCTACGAAAAGAAACTGTCACAAGGAACGACTGTCAAAATTTTTTCTTTGAATTAAACAAGTTCCACGAAGAAATAATATATGGGCGATGTCAACCCAAATTATTGGGTCCATAATGATTCTAAAACATTCTATATATATATATATATATATATATATATATATATATATATATATATATATATATATATATATATATATATATATATATATATAGGGGTTTTACTCCGACGAGTTGCCCATATATCTGTTCATGCAATCAAACTGATTTCATGAAAAATATAAATCCACCACCCGGTAATTAATACCATTGCCAGGCAATGATTATAATCAAAACATATCCTGGAATATTTATATATTAGGATAACGTTAAATGTTATGAGAATATATCAATCTACCAGAATATATACATACTATAGCATCATCAGACAATGATATCAATGTACCAACGAGTAGTGTCAGAGGCTTTCTCCCCGGAAAAATCCAGTGTACGGACCTTAGTCAAGTAACACTGAATGTTACTCATTAATAGTATATATATATATATATATATATATATATATATATATATATATATATATATATATATATATATATATATATATATATATATATATATATATATATATATATATATATATATATATATATATATATATATTCACAAAAATTTGAAAACAAAACACAAGTGTGAGCTCAGGAAATGTAACAGGAAACATACTATCTTGTATGAGGAGTGAAAAAACCTGAGGAAAAAACTCGTTTCTCTGTCGCTATTGCACCAGCAATATCTTGAAATATCCGAGCACAAACGTAGCTTTAATTATCATAATTCAGATTCCCATTATACTAATCACTTACACGAAGAAAACCATAACTTTAATGATAATTTCAAAATTTTACACAATGAAAATAATAGACAAAAACTCAATCTATGGGAAATTTTAGAGATTAACAAAAAAAAGAACCAGGTAGGTTACTTAATAGTCAATTAGATCTGAATCCTTCTCCTTTACTCAAACTTTTCAATTCATAAAGTAAGCAACTCCGATGGGTTTTCCAACATACCCCTTGTACATGTACCTAATGTTGTACTGAAATAGTATTTCAGTATTGAAATTTATTATTCTTTATTATTCAGTAAATTCAATAGATTCCTATAAATTACAAAATCATTTTATTCAACCAATGTTATACAGATGACACTACCGGTATCATATCAGAATTTAAAACTATTACTGCTTAATATGTTTTTCTGTTCAACACTTGTGAGACTCTTTCACACGACATCGCTTGAGGAAGCTACATCGTAGTAAATTACAATTGTTTACGATATCTATAGTGTTTAATTGAAATTCGTAGCCCTTAGACGATTCAGTAAATTCTATCTTATAGAATCAACCCTGATTAGCTTGGTACATGTAAGAATGGTATAACACTTTGTAACAGAATAGTTTTATATAGAATATTTTTGCCCTTTACAGATTTTATATTATTCTACTATAAATCATTAAACACGTCTACTTCCCCGAAAGCTTGCTGTGGTATTTTTCTCAACCTCCTAAACCCACTCAGTACAACTTGACGCCCAACGTGGGGCCAGCAGCTATCAAGGGTAGTAGTGAAAAAAAAAATGTCATTCCAAGGAACACCAAATAATCACGATGAAGAAAACAAAACGACGGGATATAATCTAAGAAGAAGAACAGTGACTACAGGGACAGGTGCTGTGCCAAAAACAACTATGACGAATGGACACCAAAACACACCCGTGAGTTCCAGAAACAATCATAGAGGTACAAACGACAATCCTGTCAAACCGAACAATGAAGGTAGGATGAATTTGGGTCATTCCTTCAATAATCCACCACCGAATTTTTGTCAAAGACTAATTCATCTAATATGCCGTTAAATGTAGGATTGAATAATCAAAATAAAGATGAGAGGGTGAATTCACATTCGGTGTTGAATCCACATTTTCCTGTTTACAATATAAGAAGGCCACCACAACAACATCGCAACGAGAACATCAGAGCTACACATCCTTTGTCTCCGTCAAGAGATATCCGATAAATAATTTTAATTTTAAATAATAACATACCATTCAGATATAATAATGTAAATGCAGGTTCCTCAAACGATTCGGACTTAGAAAATCTGATTAGACATCTGGTCCACAGTATCCAAATAAATAACGAAAATAATGTTTTAAATTCTAATCGGTTGAATGAAATCAGCTGAGTATGGTTATAATTTAGAAAGATGTTCATTTCAACAATTCAAATTTAAACTTTCAAATCTTTTCAAATGTTCGGCGGCCTTGTGGAGTAGAGCATATCTAGATTTTTTTATGGATTTCCCATCTTTTAAAAATTCCTTTATTAGTCAATTTTGGGATGAAACGAAGCAACTTGAAACTAAATTAGCTCTACAATCAGCACGCTATAAAGAATCGGAAGGGTCATTTGTGGAACATTTTATGAAATTTGTAGCCATGTCTAAGCACTTAGAACCTAATTATTCTGAACAACTTTTGATAAAAACAATCGCCAGGCATTACCCTCCAAATATTTCGTCAGTTTTAGTCGGAACACATAGTTTGGCAGATGCCATGGATAAGTTACGACAAGCCGATTATTATTTTCGTATCGAAATGAAAATCAACACTGATTTGGGATCTCAGGTGAGATCATCAGATCCTATTGAACGTAATAAAAATAGCCATAATTTCAATTTTAGAAATAGCACTAGGAGGGAATTTCAAAAAACACCTACTAAAACAGTAGCTCAAATTGGACTTGATACTCCTGAAAATTTTAAATTATCTCAGGATTCGGAAAACGATGGCACTCCTCACAATGTTTGGGTCCCATTGTGGGCCTCCACTGTAAATAATCCTAGAGAAGATCTCCTAGAAGAATGTAATTTTGATCACGCACAGCTCGACAGTCGCTCACCTACTATATTAGTGAAAATTTTTAGTTTTGAGTACTTAGCACTTCTCGATACAGGTAGTGAAATATGCTCACTTAGTGAACAAATTTGGGGTGAACTGAGTCAGTTTCACTCGGAAATACCGACCTTTCCATGTACAGGTGTAAAAGTCAGTGGCGCATTTAAAAATAAACAAAGAAGGATTAAACAACAGTCAATGCTTCCTTGTTTAGTTCAAAATATTAACTTTTGTCATGAATTTCTCATGATACCAGATTTAGTTTATCCAATAATAATTGGTAACGATTTTCTTCGCAAATATAAAGCAATAATTAATCTTGAGGAACGTTTCATTACATTCAAGATAGAAAATAAAACTGTAACAGTCACAGAACAGAATTTTGGTCACGAATATGAGTTTCCAGATTCTGCGGGATTAAAACATATACAAACAATTAAAATGAAAATTTCATGAGAATACGAAAAGTACGTGGGAGATCAAAATAAAGAATTAATTTCAAAATTTGTAGACGAGGCAAATCTATCTCCTCGAAACAAAATCCTTTTTCTTAAATTACTTGAGGAAAACGAATCGATTTTTTCAGATAGGCCTGGGTGCACGGCTGAGTATTTTCATGAAATAAAATTGAAAGATGATTCGGAGTTCTGTTTGAAACAATATCCTGTTCCAATTCATCAACGAGACGTAGTTCAAAAAGAACTTGATAAAATGGAAGAGTGGGGTGTTATTAAACGTATGGCCATTCCATATATTTCTCCCATTATGCCGGTCATTAAAAAAGACAATTCTGTCAGAATCGTACTCGATGCTAGACATCTTAATCAAGTTATGGAAAAGGAACATGAAGTTCCTAGTTCAGTAGAGGAAATTTTTCGATCATTTTCCAATATAGGGTTTATGAGTTCCATTGATCTTACACACGGATATTGGCAAGTGCCTTTATCACCAAATTGCCAAAAATACACAGGATTCAGATTCAATGGGAAAACATATTGCTTTTTAGTTTTGCCTTTCGGTTTGTCAACAAGCATTAGTACTTTCTCACGTTGTTTGTCCAAAATTTTTGACTCAAAATTTGATACTTTTTTGAAGAGATATGTGGACGATTTATTGGTGGTTTCCGTGACTTTCGAACAGCATTTGCATCATTTACAATTGGTATTTTCTCGCTTGGCTCGAGCTGGTTTTACCTTACGTCTAAAAAAATGCAATTTCTTTCGAAAACAAATTTCGTTTTTGGGTTATATTCTCGATTCAACAGGATATTTTCCGGACGAAAATCGCATTCAGGCTATTGCTGACTATCGAGCACCTAGGAATCCTAAAGAATTGCAAAAATTTCTTGGCTTAGCAAATTTTGATAGGTCATTTTGTCCAAACTTTTCTACATCTGCGGCACCACTTACACTTCTTCTGAAAAAAAAGTCTAAGTGGAGATGGACCGATATTGAGCAAGCAGCATTCGATGAAATAAAAGGTAAATTGAAAAAAGCCACGCTCCTATATCACCCTGAACCACGATTACCTTTCTGCTTACAAACAGACGCAAGTGACGTCGGTTTAGGAGCACAACTCTTTCAAATGATTAACGGTGAACGAAAAGTAATCGCATGGGCCAGTCGTCTTTTATTGGCGAGGGAAAGAAATTACACTATTTATGAGCGAGAAGCTTTGGCTGTTGTTTTTGCACTGGAAAAGTTTCGCATGTATCTTTTGGGGAAAAAATTTACAATATACACCGATAATAGCTCTATAACATATCTCCAAACTTGTAGATTGCTTTCGTCACGGATCGCTAGATACGCTCTAGTAATACAAGAGTATGATTTCGAACTGAAACATATTCCAGGCTCAAAAATCTAGTAGCCGATGCTCTCTCAAGATATGCTGCTATAAGACCGCCCACACCTCTAGCTAAAACATTTAGCTTACTTTCTTTATTCACATTACCAAAAGATCTACACACAGATTTCAAAAATATTCGGAAATTACAGCGAGAAGATCCGAAATTAGGAGATATTATTAAAAAACTTCCAGAGAGTCAAAATTTACTAACAAAATTTGTCATATTGAATGATCTCCTTTACATGCGTGGTTCAGATGATAAAAGTTTTATTTATGTATTCCAAAAGTATTGATTATTAAAGTAACAAAAACCTATCATGAAATTTTCGGACATTTCGGATGTTATAAGACCTGGGTGATGCTGAAAGATGAAGTTTGGTGGTCAAATATGTATAAAGACGTAAAGTATGTCATAAAAAGGTGTGAAAAATGTCAGAAAACAAAACAATCATCTATGTTTAATCCGCCTTTGCATGCTATTATTCCTTCAAAAAAGAACGAACTGTTGGCTTTAGATTTGTTCGGTCCACTACCTCGTAGCCGTGGCGGTGTCACATTTATATGCGTTATAATAGATTGTTTCACTAAATGGGTGTCATTTTATCCACTAAAACGAGCGACTACTCGATCTATTCTACATCGATTAACAAATGATTTGTTTCCGAGAATGGGGATTCCGGAGAGTATACTGAATGATCATGGAACGCAGTTTACGGCCAAACGTTGGAAAGAAACTTTAAATAGCATGGGCGTGAAAGTTATTTTTTCGTCGATTCGGAGACCGCAGTCGAACCCATCAGAACGCGTGATGAAAGAAATTGGTCGCCTCTGTAGAACATATTGTAATGAACAGCATACGAGGTGGGCTTATGAATTAAATAATTTTTCTAAGTTTTTCAATTCTTTAGTCCATGAATCTACGGGCTTTAGTCCTTGAGAACTTCAAATCGATGCGAGTAGGGTGTCTCTTTTACCTACAGCGTTACAGGTACCACACATAACTGAAGACTTAGAAAAAAAATTGATATTGGCTAAAGAAACTTTGCATAGTAGAGCAGCTTGTCGAACTTTGCGCAAATCTGCAAGGCCGTATCCTAAATTGGAACCTGGAGACTTGGTTTTACTGAGGTGTAACCCTATATCCTCTGTCTTGAAACAGGAAACGAAGAAATTTTTATTGTTATTTGAAGGTCCTTACCGTATAAAAAGGCTATTTCTTTCGATACTTATATTCTAGTAGATGTAAAATCCAATAAGGAGAGAGGCTCATTTCATGTGTGTCATTTAAAAAATATTTCAATCCATTATGAGCTTATTTCCTCATTATTGTTGTTTTCAATAAGCTAGAGGGGGTAGATGTACTGAAATAGTATTTCAGTATTGAAATTTATTATTCTTTATTATTCAGTAAATTCAATAGATTCCTATAAATTACAAAATCATTTTATTCAACCAATGTTATACAGATGACACTACCGGTATCATATCAGGAATTTAAAACTATTACTGCTTAATATGTTTTTCTGTTCAACACTTGTGAGACTCTTTCACACGACATCGCTTGAGGAAGCTACATCGTAGTAAATTACAATTGTTTACGATATCTATAGTGTTTAATTGAAATTCGTAGCCCTTAGGCGATTCAGTAAATTCTATCTTATAGAATCAACCCTGATTAGCTTGGTACATGTAAGAATGGTATAACACTTTGTAACAGAATAGTTTTATATAGAATATTTTTGTCCTTTACAGATTTTATATTATTCTACTATAAATCATTAAACACGTCTACTTCCCCGAAAGCTTGCTGTGGTATTTTTCTCAACCTCCTAAACCCACTCAGTACAATGTAATATTAAGTTGGAAATAAGAATAATATATGAGGAATAACTCTGATCATTAGTTAATATATAATGTATCTATCTGAAGAAGCCACAGTGTGGTGAAACCGGTCATAGTTTTGTTAATACAGTGAAAATCGAAATACCATAGTTTTATTTCAATGAAAGTTCAAGTGAGAATTGCACACGAATTCAAGAGGTTTTTCATTCATGAAATCTTGAAAACTTCGCCTCATTAAAAAAATATGTTTCATATCATATTTTAAGATATTCTTCTTATATTCGATATATATATATATATATATATATATATATATATATATATATATATATATATATATATATATATATATATATATATATATATATATATATATATATATATATATATATATATATATATATATATATATATATATATATATATATATATATATATATATATATATATATATATATATATATATATATATATATATATATATATATATATATATATATATATATAAATTTTCACAAAATTATCTATGATTTGATGTGTTACGGGTTTTATTCCGTGGTCTTTTTTGATTTTAGCGACTATTCGACAAGCAAGTTGTCCCTTGTCATCCTCAGGCGTTCGGTAGAGGATGTCTCGAGCGTAACTGATAGCGGTTTGCTGTTGGTTTTCTTTTAGTGTCCTTGTTGTGGGCGTCGGTAGACCTGGTGGTGGGGATGCTTTCATTATTATCTGTTGATAATGCCGTTTTCCTAGGTGGTAAAATAACTTTCCAAGCATTTGATAGTTTGAGGGTTTCGTCTCTTTGGTCATTGTACATCCTTTTTCAATTTCCACTGCTTCTCTGATAAGACGTTTCTTAAGTTATTGTGTGGTGCTGATTTGTTTTGAGTTATCGAAATCTATTGTATGACCTGTATGTAGTTTATTCAGATAAATTGCGGATGAGTGGACTTATTTCTTAGTGCTCTTTTATGTTCGTCTATTCTTTCTTTTATTCTTCGATTAGTTTGGCCGATGTATATCTCGTAACGTATAAAGTAAACTCCCTGATTTTCTGAAAGAACCATGTCTTTCGGGTTTCTGAGAATTTTTCCGATTGTTAAGTATGGTTTGTATACTGTTCTAATTTCGTATTCCCTTAACGTTCCTCCTATTTCATCTGTTACTCCTTTGATATATGGTAAAACAGTTGTGTGCTTTTGTTCTGTGCATATAGTGTTTCGTCCAGTGAGAGTATCTAACTGCTTTTATTGTGTTTTTGGTATATCCATTATTTTCAAGAGCGTTGGTTATTGTAGATAACTCTTCTTCTCTGTGGCTGTCATCTGTGAATGCTACCGATCTGCTAATGAGCGTTTTGACCACTGATTGTAATTGAGCTGAATGATGATGTGAACAGGCATGTAAGTATTTATTTGTGTGGGTTGATTTTCTGTATACTGACCGCTTTGTGACTTTGTTAAGAGGAGATCCAAATATGGCACCTGTCTGTTTGATTCTTTTTCAATTGTGAATGTTATGTTCGCATGGATTGAATCCAGATGAGCTGTGAACGCGCTCAGGAATTCTTCCTCATGAGGCCATTTGATAAAGATGTCGTCGACGTATCTCAGTATTCAGATGGAATTTTTGTTGTGCTTGTTTCTCAAAATTTGCCATAAATAACTTAGCAATAGCTGGGGACGAAGGAGATCGCATGGGTGCTCCCGATGTTTGCTTGTAACGTTTGTTTCTGTAAGAAAAATATGTCGAATTCAGGCAGTATTCGGAAAAGAGAACAATGTCTTTATGGGAATTTTCTCTGAGTCCCACTATCGCCTCTTCCTGGGAACGTTTGAAAATAAAGATACTATGGCCCGTAACACTAATATCTATATATATATATATATATATATATATATATATATATATATATATATATATATATATATATATATATATATATAGTGATATAACTTATCCGCCGAACTGTCCGAATCACCGACTGTCGTTGACATATCACAAGTAAGAATTACAAGTAATCCAGTGATTCCCAACTTATCCGCCGAACTGTCCGAATAGTCCGAAATAGTCCGAATAGTCCGAATACTTTGGTAAATACACAAATATGTATTACAACTTTAAATAATCAAAAACAAACTGAAAAGCTATGGCAGTTCGAGAATAATTTACCCGAAATACTTTAGTAGAAGAGAATTAAGATAACTACTTAATCAAATTTATTTACGTCAAGTACATTGATTGCAAAATATACAATGTAAACAAAGAATAGGTGACATAATAGAACTGCCTTGATAGGTTTAGATGTTTCTACTCAAGACTACGTTAGCTTTCCCGGCAAAATTGCTCTGATGGAGAAGAAAATATGACTTCATACAAAAGCGACCTTCTGAGATGGGTAAGAAAAAGCTGGGAATGATTTCGAGTTAATGTGTTAACATAATTTACAGGCAAATGGTAGCGAGAAAAATCTTTCATTGATTTGAAAGGAATCATCTTTATTAAAAAGTGGTATTTATAAAAAACATAGTTATTTGCTTTGCTGTGGAAGTATGTAGAATCGATCAACAATAAAGAAAAAAATTGGGAAATGAAGATGAAGAAGCGAAATGACAGGTTTCCGGTCCTCTTGAAAATTCAATGGTTATTGAAAGGTCGCGTCTTAGTCTTTTCTGGGTTCCTGGAACTGAGAAAGGAGTTTTATCTAATGAGTTACATTTTAGCAACGGGTGGCATGGCTAACTTCTTTTGGTTGGCATTTGAAGATAATCGATTCATTCAATAAACAATGTCATTAGAGGAAAAGGATCACTCAAATTGTTCACTTTACTTTCATAATTCATATCCGATACACGCTTGTTGTCGGTGCAAGAATATTTAAATTCAGTGAGGACTTAAAATATGTGAGGTGCCGATCCTCTTTTACCAGATGCCTATTTTTCAATTCAAGAACAAGTGATTGATATTTCAAGTGATACATACCTATAACTGAAAAAAAATAGAGCCAAAATATTTCAGAATTTTGGATTTAATTTCTAAATGAGTTCCCACGGCTAAATGAAATAGTAATGGAAATGATCCCGCCTAACAAGCTTGGATGCTTTCAAACCAAAGTTGTGGGCTGATGCAGGTTCAATATAGCCCTCAAAGTATATACGTGGCAACTTAACTTATTTATTTTTGGTATCTCCCTGATACTTTTTGTGCTCTCCGTGTACGAAATGGTTGCAAAACACTGGATTATGCTAATAAAAATCCTTAACCCATATTGGCTTTAAAGAATTACAAGGTTATAAGCATTGTCGTCCCCTTAGTCAGAAATTTGGTTTAGATAACTGAACGAATGTGAATTGAAGGAAAAAGAGTGTTCGTGTTTTTGAGGCGCCCAACACTTCAGTGAGCCGGTATTCGGTATATACTGTTCGAGGTAAACGAAAAATTCTTTCAAATACTCCTCCATGATATAAAAAATCTTCGAAAACACATAATTTGGAAGCAGATTCAATTTTCATTAGTCTGGTATAATATCTTACCAATGGCAAGTCGGAGTATAAGTAGATGGGAGAAAATACGACTTTAGGGCCTTGCAAATTCAACTCCAAACTGGTATCGAAATGCCATAGCTTCTTAAATATCATAAGGATCGACGACTCTATGGCGCTGCTTGCTAGTTTGTAAGGTTAATTGGGTAAATGGAAACGATGTAGGTGGAACAGTTAACGGTGGCATTAAGCGTACCAAAATCCTTTCAATCTCGGTCTCTTTCTAAGAAATCCAATGAGAACGGATAGTGGAGGCGTGCTGACTACAGGCAGTGTGACCAACTGTAACGGAATTCCGCTACACGTTTCGGTATTTCAGCAATAAAGTGGCGTAGCGATGATCAGAGCAAAATGGGGTTTTTCTAGCGGATTTTTATGCATTTTTCAACGAAACGAGATTATTCAAAGTCGCGTTATACTTCCAACACCCAGTGTAATTACATTTAAAGAAATATAAAGACCTCCAGAGTTGCAATTTTATTTGGCATATTATTCTAAATGAATTACCCAAGGAATACTGCACGCGTGAAATCATAAAGCTATACAATTATTCGTTTAAAAATATCCCAAATATAATTATAATTTATTTTGTCGCGTTTTCAACTAAATTTACTGATAAATGGCGGCTACGGCCACCTCCAATATTGTGGAAAATACTCTGAGTACCAAAGTTTTAGAACTATCGAACTACACCGAATTGCATTTCGGATTCGTAACGTAAAGAAATTTGTAGATTGGGTTAATTTTTAATGATTTTTCATTCAGTTTTGAAATAATCAACGAATCCAAATCGAAGTTCCCCGTTTGTTTTGCTACTAAATTCCATAACAGTGATCTGTCGAAGTCAAATTCTAAATTCTGTTATAGAACTCTTTACAGGTATATATATATATATATATATATATATATATATATATATATATATATATATATATATATATATATATATATATATATATATATATATATATATATATATATATATATATATATATATATATATATATATATATATATATATATATATACGGCGGAATTCGTTATTACCGAGTTGGCCACTCTGACCACAGGTCTCACGCAGCTTTATTTATGATTCAAAATGGAACTAAGCAGGTGGTTACAAATAGTGTGGTCTCAAGGAAAATGATTTGATAAATATATGCCAGGGTCGTCCTGTTCTGAAGAACTGCCTGTAAAAACAGGACTAAAGAAAAGAGCGTCCAATCGGAAATTGTTGTTAGTTTCAAAGTGGACTGAAAAATCAAAAACTGGGTGAACTATTTATCACGAGAAATAAAAAGCAAAGAGGCGCTGTTAAGTAGAATATAGAAAGCGATGATGTTTGCAAGTGTTTGCACCGGTATGTTGATACATAAAATCCAATAATGTTTGAAATATTTTATTGGCATATAGAATATAGAATATAGAAAAATATTCGTACAATTCATTCTACGCCTAGCAATTTTTAAATTCAATACTTTTCATATCAAACTACTCAACGACACCAAATATTTCTCATTGACTGGAACGATCACCTAGAGAGAAAAATTTCCCAAGCCAAATAGGTACTGATTGTGTGCTTGCGAAAGGAAAGAAGAGACATTATAGGGACAAACACAAGAGAAATCCAGCTAGTTTAGAACTCCTCTTAGACCTTCAATATCATATGCTGTTGTGGAAAGTAGAGTGCAGAAGCTCCTGTGCATTTGTATCACGGAAGCCATGTATATCACGCCTTCTTTAACACACTCGTACTCAACTTGCCAGCTTTGAATGTACTTACAAGGTTATCTAGAATATGAGCGTATAGATTGAAGAAGTCAAGAATCTGAAAACAAACTCACCGACAGTCAAACGCAGTTAAATCTTTCAAATCACACCGTATATTTCCTCAGCTAGTACAGGATTATGGGCACAGCCTGCAGTGTTCAGCTTGAAATAACATTACTTGAAGAAGCTGATAAAATTGGTCTGATCTAGTAAAAATAGATATCTCTGCAATATTTTCTATGAAAACATAGGTTCAAATGATTTACCTGAATTAACCTCAAGTTTGGTAATCAATCAATTTCAGAAAACAAAATCTCGAAAAAAACTAGGAATGAGTGTTTTAAAAAATTAAAAGTTGAGTAGTAAGCTGGGAACATTCATTTCTAAGCACCTCTGAATCAACATCTTCTTATTGAAGCTCTAGAAATGTTCATAAATGTTTGATTTATACTCTCTCATTAGTCTTACATATGATCAAACAGTCAGTGCCTTTCCTAAAAGAATGAAGCTCTACTAAAACTACTTTTTCAGCTCATTCCAGCTCTAACAAAAAAGGTCTTCCTCAGATACACAGAAGACAATATCCCATTATCTGCAAAAACGAAATTATAGTACACATCTACAACCCCAAGAAGAACTAATCAGAATAAACCTTATAATTGAACTATTCTATCCCACTGGTGCTTTCAAATCGATATACTTTCCATCTAAGGCGGTTTTGGAACCTCCATATATCATTGAACACCTTACAATAGTTTTTTACTCAGCTTCATTTGGAGTATCTGAACAAAATAATGACAGTTTTGCAGTTTTCCCGAATTTATTTGAACAGATAACTTTCTTGTTTTTTCAAGGATTAGAAGAAGTCCGAAAACATGGAAGTCAGTCAAGAATACACTAATGATGTCAGACTTCTCGACAACACAGACATAACTTCCGAAATCGGTCAAAGAGGACGTCAAAAAATTTAGGTCACAGCTTAAACGATCAGGCGAAACAAAAAACCAATTATCTCTCAAAGACGAAGCCCTTCTCATTATGGAAGGTATTTAAATATGCATTGAGTATACGGCTTTTGGATACGAGTGAGAGACTCCATCATTAAATGCCAAAAAATAGTGAAACCTGTCATCGGCACTATTCTATTTGTTGCCGAAATGAGAATATATGGCAGCCCCGACAAATTAACACTACTTATTCCGCAGGATTCTCACAGCAACCTATTTCTTCGCTATATTCTGATATGTTCCTAGTTTTCCCCCACACCATCAATAGTCTTCTTATACCTGTCGAATACCGACAACCATTAAATACCAATAACAGTCAGAGACAAACCCCACAAGGTCTACCCAAATATATATTGAGAGTGATTCTATTGGCATTATTTTGATGAAATACTGAGGATCATGAAGATAGCTAGATATTCTTCGGCTGACATAGCACTTTTGAATTCCTCATGTTCCTTTTTTCGACATCTAATAGCAGTACCTTATTTCGCAGAGGGGCTTAAAAAAATCGAAAATCTTATCAGATTTGGAAAAATTCTAGCAATTTCGGAATCAGGGACTGATAAACCTTAAGAGTAGTTCTCCACCCCTCACTCATTCTAAATGGAACTGAAAAACAAAAGATAGAGTTTCATTAGTCATTTCAAGTATGTCATCAAAATCAGTTGAACCGAACAGATTTCATCGAAAAAAAAATTTTTCATCAACTTTGACGGTGAATATGTCAGCAGGGGTAAATCCTACGAAAGAATTGTATATGTATATGCATTGTTACCTTGTTCTGGAATAGCCTTTATTCTGATTTATGCCCCTACAACAAAATTCCGAAGCAAACATAATAAAGTTTTTCGAGTGCTATCGCAACATGTAACATCATATCAACATGGATATTTTACTATTTTTGCACCTTTAATACGTACGAGGTCTACTCTGTATATTTCGAGATACAATAAATAGACGAGAAGTATGATGGTAATTGATTTATTTATGTTCAAACTAATCCCCACCGATATCAAAGGACTTTTGTAACCGAATCTTCCACAACTAAAAGATTTGAAGCTAGTAATCTTTGGAAATGCTCTTGAAAAGTGATGACGTCAAGGTTTTTTAGACTGAAGAACAACTGAAAATCTTACCAGGACAATCAGGGCTGATGTGGATCGACTTTCATCCAATGTTCACCTGAAAAGTCAACAGTTTGCTGTGCCGTGTGTGACTATGCATTGTCTTGATTCTGCATTAGTCCAAGAATCGTGACTGATTCAAGCACTAAAGATAAATATTTTGTGGTGAACTAGTGGACTATTAGAGTAAATTGATTTTTGAACTTAATTACCTTCACTAATGCTTCACTCTCAGAGAAAACTGCGTGCATAGCTTCTTTGACAGATCTTTGCTTTTTCCCAACCGTTGGGGTTGGATCGTCTTCTAGAATCCACACACGTCTTTCTCGGCGGTAGGAACATCTAAAACTAAAATCTTTCATCAACTGTTATGATTGTGGACAGAATATAATGTTCTAATCACCCTTATTCGACATTTCAATCGTTCGGCCTATGGCGTACCTACCGACTAACAACTGATTTCATATGAAGATGCTCATGTAAAATTGAAATGATGTAGCGGACGCAACAACGGTCGCCTCAATCACTCAATTCACTATACCACCGACATGCAAATGCCTGTAATGGACTTCATCACCAAATACGCGCTGCACCCGTTCAAGACCTCATTCTTCAGTTGAACCAACTCTCTAATCTTAGTCGATCATGGCGCACACATCGCACCCTCATATAAAGGCATATTTAAAAATGATAGTTTTTGAAAATGGCATTTACAAATTCTGAATTCTAACATTTCAGATTAGTTTGTGAATAATTTACTCAGTATTTGTTTGATTATTATAAAATTTGGCACATTTTTAATGGGATAAATGCACTATAATATTCGTTGATATAAATGAGGAATGCAATAAACTAATCAAATTATTAGTATTTAAAATAATGTCTTCGAGTTAAGCTCTTATAGTTAAAAAAATACAAAAAAAATGTGGACCGTTGTGATCCGGTTGATAATATGACTGACTCTCTCTGGCTCTTGATCAATATTGGTACCCTATACTACAAAACAAAATCTTAGGTCAGAATTCATTGTTTCCATTCTATAAATGGAAAATCAGATAAAATTAAATCAAACCTCTATATATATTATGAAAGATAACATACAACCTCTATGAAATCAGTCAACCATTTGTAACAGAGTTGTTTTTTAAATATTACATCAACGTTCTAATCCTAGTTTCACCATATTTCTGGGCTGCATCTACAGGCCTTGTCCCTGCGCAGCGGATACACTTTTGATCCAGTACCTGACAGATATATCACTCGTTCATAACAATATCATTGTTAGCGGTGATTTCAATTGCCCTGACCTTGCCTAACCTTTGAACGTCCTTCCTTCCCCTAATTACCCATCATACGATAAGCCAATTTTTCTTGAATAGTGGTTTATACCAAGCCGTCGAACAACCAACCAGATACAGGGATGGACAAAACCCATCACCACTGGACCTCATTCTTGTTTCAGACTCCAACTGGCTCTCTGAAATCGGTAAATCCGATCATTTGGTGCTGCATTTTCAATTGCAGTTTTCTCAAAACGATCCATCCAACAAAACACCAAAAATAATCAAGAGAGTAAATTATGACACAATTTGTCAGTCTCTCCTTGAATACGACTGGAGCTATCCTTAGTGCTGAAGATATCGAAGAAGATTGGGATAACTTTCTATCAATAGTCGACAACTTGATGTAATCGAATACCCAGGAGAGGTTATTTTACGAGATTACTACTCAACCCTGGATCAATCATCATATCATCGAGATGTCTCATGAAAAAGGATCCTTGTGGCAAAGATATTTGCGTAGCAAATCTAAATCTGAATTCGACAATCATCGAAACTTCTCCAACTCTCTCTCAGCAAGAATCCAGCAGACCAGGATTGACTTTGAGTACGACTTGTTGAAGAACAATAAAAAGTTTTTCAAATACTTACCATCAAGCATGAACGGCAAAGTCACTATTCCTCTAGTCAAGGAGATATATGTCAGGACAGTACATTTCGTACAGAATCTCTCAATCAAGTCAAAATTACCGAAGAACTAGTAAAAAGAACTTGCAAAAAATCAAATCCGACTCCGCTCTAGGTCCCGATGATCTGTCCCCTTATTTCCTTCATAGATGTGCTGCAGAACTCGCCAGGCCTATTTCCATACAGTTCTCAAAATCACTCTCTTCTGCATCCCGCTTTCGCCATTGGCGTAGGGCTACAATCACACCAATTTTCAAAAAAGGGGATAAACTATTGCCCCACAACTACCGCCCAATGCATAACATCTGCTTTAGTGAAAGTTCTTGAGAGGATAATATGCGAAAAAATCATTACTTCTGCTCTAACCAATGACATAATTCCAAAAGAGCAACACGGTTTTCTTCCTAGCCGTTCAACGCTCACTAACCTGGTTGTATGCATCAACGACTGGACGTTGGCTTGGGATGCTGGTATTACAATTCGTGTGGTTTATTTAGATATTTCGAAAGCATTCGATCGTGTCCCACATAAACGCCTTCTCGCCAAGCTGAAACATCTAGGTATTAGAGGCCACTTACTGGGCTGGTTGAGAGCATTACTCAGCGACAGAACTTCTCGTGATAGAGCAGGAGAAGCATCTGATGACCTATCATGTCTAAGCACACCTCGGCCGTCACTTCAAAGGCTCGGAGAATTATTTATAGCCTTCTCCGTAGTTTCAAGGGCTGCAACATACAGACTGCAAACCTTTTTATCAAACCTATGTCCGACCAATTATGGAGTATGTTGGTCCGGCTTGTTGGCCCACCTTCAGAAGCGATGAGTTTGCCCTCGAGGCGGTGCAACAAGACTTCCTCGTGGTAGCACTCGCCCAGGATATGATGATCGACTCACCTCTTTCCAAGACTGCCGAACGCGAGGCTACCTCATCTTCACCTACTTATCTGTGCGGGAAGCCCTCGGGCCGGATATAAGAGACTTCTTTCCGTTGAACGACAATCATCTTCGTGGGCATCGCTTCAAACTTGTCAAGGAAAACTTCAAAACGAATCAGCGCCAGGGATTTTTTTCTAACCGCGTTTTCGCTTTATGGAATCACCTGCCTGATTCAAAAGTGAGCTCCAAAAACCTCAACCTATTCAAAAACCATTTAGATGCATGGACATCATCGAACAATTAAAACGAGGCCTGATTTCGCCACTTTACTCTTTCTGCACAGAACACTTCGTCGTCGATTTTTATTTTCTTTTTATATTTAAATTTATATTTTTTTGAGTTTATTGGCTAAAGCCTCAACTCTTGTATTTTCTAATAATAATAATAAAACATGTTATAATAATAAAAAGCATAGTATGGATCTTTTAATTGCTCATCAGTAAGATCCTTGAGATCACTCTCTTTATTAACACTAAGTTGAAGCGGTTTAGGTACGCCTTTTGCAAGGTTATTTCCTCAATTTTCGGAAAACTCCTCATTTTGTTCGCACATTAACGTTTTCAAAGTCATCCTTATATGAACACTTGTGATAAATAGAAATGGGACCATCTTTGGTAAATTTAAATACTTTGATACTGTTCACACAACATTACTCTTTTGCTCGTCGGTATAAAATTAGGGCCCCAATTTTCTTGCAATTTCCAGAGAACTATGGATCAAACTGTGAATTATAAATGGAGTACCACTTTTCTTTGCTCTTCTGATTGCAGGTATATACTGAAGTGGTATTAAAATTGGGGCCGCAATTTTCTTGCAATTTCTAGAGAACTATGGATCAAACTGTGAACTATAAGTGGAGTTCCTTGTTTTCTTTGATCTTTTGATTGCTGGTACGTACTGAAGTGGAGAGTATATTGGTACAGTTTTAAGGTCTAGCTAATTGTTTTTGTATCAAACTGTGTACATTCTCAGCTTCCTTCTGCGTGTGGCATTTGGTTAGACATTTATGAGTTATTGATAATAAGTTTTTATTTTGGTAAAAGCTCATAGGTATAAACATGTTAGATATTTATTTTTGTTTTGACCACAACAGTTGTCAGAAAAAAATTAATATTTATTTCTTGGTGACCACTTTCTTACATACCTTCTGTAAATAACACAGAACACAGCTCCCTATCTCCGTAGTGTCACTTTTGGCTTGAGTCTCATCCGAAAGACAATGATGGGCATTTTCATAGCTTTTGGAGATATGCGTTGCTGACACGTTTTCCTCGTGATTTTTTCTCACTCAGTTATTTATTTATTTATTTATTAGGAAAACAAGAACCCCAACAGGATATCCCAACAATAGAGGTTCTCTATACATTAAAAAAATTTACAATTCAGGTAGTTTCCACTGAATAAGTAGAAAAAATTATAAATGAACAGAAAAGAAGAAAAACAACCAATGATAGTTCCTCAACAAATACAAAAATTATAGTAGAATTAAAGCTGTTTAGTTCAGTCATAATAAAATGCTGAAGTCTGCATGCTTTTACATCATAACATACGAAAATATGGATAGGTATTTTACATATCCCTCAGTTCTGGCTTTTGTTCTTCAGGAGAATTATAAAACTACAGACAAAGATCGCATTGACCTTCTTTTGGCTGATAAAAACCAAGGTTAAATTTTTTGTTGAAAATCTTATAAAACGTGTGATAGTGCCTGGCTTCCCCACTCGTTTCCTTTTGTATAGCTTCGCAAACTCTTTAGAGTTCTGCAATTCTTTTACCACTGTCAATGTGCTCTCTACAGGTAGATGATCTTAGGAAATGTGAGTTAATGCAGGGTATGGAATTGATGAAGTCAATAATATCATTTACAATCTCATCACTTACTACTCTGAAATGATCGCGTAGGTCATTTTCCACGAAACAACTAGTTTCTGCTCTTCTGCTGAACGGGTCGAATCATCTTATGTGAAATATCTAAAGTATTGATGAAAAATGTTTTGCATACCCTTTCTCTCTCATCATCGTTCAAAAAATAGAACGTGAAATAGCGTGATTTGGATTACGTGGTTTCACAGCATTGGTATACTTGTACCTAAGTGTAATCTTTGTTCTATTTGATACAATATACATTCTTTGCAAATGTCTAACTTCCGAACCCAAAATAAAGTAAAGATTTGTTCTGCTTCCATTTACTGTGATCAGATTATTGGTTTCCTGGTTGTCATCAGGTGTCAAACTTGTATTGTTAGTATCAGTCGACGTTGAAGATACACTGCTCAATCACTGAGGTCTATATCACTTTTATCTGAATGTAGTAGAGAAAATCTGCAATTGCATACTGACATTAAAGATTTAAGTGATGGTGACTCCTTGATATTGGGTGTCAATATGAATGGCGAAGAAACATCAGCTCTAGAATTACCTGGCTGCGGCTGAGCAACTTCAACTAAATATTCTGCCGTATTATGATTTCCCGAAGAGCTTATGCTAGACGAAGTAGAGATTGAATTGTAGCTAGAGCTTGAACTACTGGAGCTGCTAGATTTAGGAGAGGAGCTTGAGCTAGTTGAGCGATGGCGCGGGCTGACTTTTTGAGGAGAGATTATAAAATTTCTCTCTTACATTGTCACTTACTGCAGATAAAATGATGCAACACTGTGATGATCTTTTCTCGTGACAATCATTAGGACTAGGACTAACTGCTTCTTGCTAGGTAACATCAGATGTACTAGTTGTTTTCAATAGTATATTCTCTATTTCTTCGATACAAATCTGAAAATGTAATAAAATGCAAGATATGTCATGATATTTCATTATACAATACCAAAACACTATAAATTATTTATTATACGTTAAAATAGGTATATTTTCATCTTCCAAAGGTTTATTCTTTTCAACGAGATTCCATATTTCTAAAAACACACAATATGATATTATATTAATATTTGGTGAGTAACAATTATCCCAGTTTTTCACACAGGCTTGATAGAACACTTGAAAAATTACTTTATTGTAATAATTACCCAATTTGGAATATCGCGGCCTCTTCGCATAAAATTTTTTGCCTGCTTATTCTTATTAAAATGAGTGCTATTCTCTCTGCACTCATCTAGCCTTTTTATACCTAATATTTAAGCATGCATTACCTATTTAAAAAAACACCAAGTAGTGTAATCGATTTGTAAAAATTTTTAACTTCATTCATTGGGCCCAATTCAAATATTCAAACAAACTATCTATTCATATAAGTGGGGCAAAAACAAAGTGTACCATCGCGAGTGAAATTATGTTTATGTTGTAATGAATCATTACGATATACTCAATCAGCAAATCTCATTATTTTCCAATATAGAAAACTTTTATGAATTAACATATAGAACCAACAAGTTCCTATATATTTTTAGATCAGTAACAAACTGTTCCATATAATACAAAATATTTAGTACAAACTCACCTGTATCTTTTTTTCATAGAAGGGCACGCAGACGATTTGCACTACGAATTAACGATCCATCTCGGACAAGTATCAACATGTTACTGATTCTGATCTTCTAACAGTAAGAGCGAGGAACGGGCAGCTCGGATGTGTTATTGTTACAGGGTTACTATTGTGTTTTTTCTCTTTCTGTCAATGCCAACCAGTAGACAATTTCATTCTATGCCTTTTCTATTAGAAAACTCATATGATCGAAATTGGAATGTGCTCTTATATTAGTAAGGATGCGACATGTTCTGTGGACAACTCAATGTTTCGTTAAAGAATAGATGTTAATACGTTCAGTCTGTGGGAACAACGACCCAACTGAAGTCACACCTTTACTAGTGAAGGACGAGGATTTTTAGTTTTATTATGTGACTTCTCAAAATATACAACATAACCGTCGTATCATCAATTCATTGTTTGAAGTTGTGAAAATCAATGTCAATTGAATAATAACGATTGATCACTATCATTGACGTAAGCTTTGTCATTATTTTGATTTGTCAGCTATTAGTACCTTATTCTGCGATAACTGTACAACACCTGATATTAATTAATTGCTTACTGCAAAAACTACAAGTGTAGCAGAATGTCGTAATAAAAATCTAAGGTTGAAGTGCTAGTGGTTCGAGGGAACCATATTGTATCGAATATAAATAATAAAGCATATCATTTCTACTTATATTCATAAACAACAATGAAACCAAATATTTTCATAATTCAAATAATACAATATTAATTTTCTACATTCCTGAAACGAAATTAAATTTATTCTTTAAAACACCATTCTATATACCCGTTCAGAAAACGAACAAAGTACTCTTAAAGTAGGGAGTGGCAACATAAAGGAATATACTGAAATTATTCGATGTAAAACGCTATGTGTTGATACAAAAACCCTAACTAATGAGAACTCTCAGTTCAATTTTTACGACTTCACCACTGTTGCATTCAAATGAGAGCAGTTTTGCAGTCACATCCAAACAAACAATTCATTCAAAGGAAGTAAGACAACATACTTAAGATATTCTTCTGAAAGGATCTTGATCTCCACATTGTGAAGCACGTTCTAGGAATTTATATTTACGCACACTTTAGAAGGTACATTTATATTCTGGAACATACAATCTTCCCCCTTTGTGCAGACATTTCGGCGTATTGGAGTCCTTTTCGGTTACAGACGAATTCATTAGAGTCTTTCTTTGTTAAAGAGGGCTGATTCAGTTAACTGGTAGCATGAGAGAGAACGGGCGTCTTGAATGAAAAATTAGAGCGATAACTTCCACGATGTCTCTGATAGTCTCAATAATTAGTTCAAAAATCAAGATTAATGCTGAGAAATTAAATTTTTAAAATTCCTCACGTATACCTATTCAAGCAAAGATAACGTGAATAATATTATAGTGGGAGAAGATATTATAGCCTTCATAAGAATATTTTCGACATTGTCCAGTTCTGTTCAACCTATATTATCAATAAATAATGTGTATTAGCATCGGAGTATGATTGAATGAATATCATCGTATATATTATTAGTTGAATTTTACTGGTCGAAATAGGTTTTCTTGCAAAAATCATAGCACTTTCCGTTTTTCTGTATTCTTTTTTGAGTGAAACTAAGCAAGTTTCTTGAAATTTTAGTCTCTCCTTCTTGTTTTGAAAATGCTGGCAAATCAAGTACTGGTGCACCTAGAACTCATCCAAAATAGCTTTCCATTTTTACAAGCTTTTATTCAACTTGCAAGGTATGTATTCTTGTATGTTTGGGTGGAATTTTACAACTCAATTTTGAGGCACTTGCCCTCAACAGGTTGAGCTGAAATTTTGTATACACGTTCAGTTTGGATGACAATGTATGATTAACTGTGTGACGTCATTCTAAATCCAACATGGCAGCGTACCCAAGATTGCGGACTAATTATCTTTAATGCACTCCTACAATATGGGTATCAAATAAAAGGGTTTGCCAAGAACAACTAGGAAAATGATTTGACGTCACTCTTAATCCAATATGGCGGAACACCCTAAGATGTGGGTATCAAATGAAAGAGCTTGCCAAGAATAACTAGAAAAAAATTAAGGTAAAAAAAATTCTTTGAAGGATTATTCTGTTCTAGAAAATTGAAAAATCGATTTTTTTGCATATTTTCAAAGCTTAGACTTTGATAAATATAATTTTTCAGAATTTGAATTATTTTGGGAGATACAGCGGATTTTGTGACGCGGCATCTAAGCCGGCCGAGGATCAATCGCTCTGAAATACGAGCTTCTGCTACTTCAAAAGCAGGCCGAACAGCTTGTTTCGAAGAAAGAACTTCGAGAAATCTCGATTTTGAGAAAGAAGAAGATCCAATTTATGGATATGGGATCGCCGATTCATGCAAAGTGAGTATTAAATATTATTATCTGAGTTATTCTACTGGAAATCTTTCTCAAGCTTCAAACGCGTTTTTTTCAAAACTCCTTTTGTTGAGGTAGTTGACACGATATCTCAAGTTCTATCTGTCCGATTCCTTAGAAATTTTGTGAGAATCTTCTGTATACATCTCTTTATCACTTGGACCTTTGATTTTGAAAAATTTCAGTTTAAAGTATTCTTAAAAAAATCGTAAAGTTCGAAAAACGGGGGTAAAAATTTTTTTTTTCAAGTGGACGCCATTCTGTGTTTTTTTTTCGGCCAAGGTCCGAGAGACATTTTTACCAATTAAGAATCTTTTCAATTTGTTCGATTTCTCTACAAGGGTTGGAATCATGTCAACCAGAGAGCACAGTTTGACTGGCAACAGAATTTTTGACTTTTTTTTTATTTTTTTATATCCTTATAAAATCAATAAATATTGTATGAAAAATTGATATTAAAAATATTTTTGATTTTTTTTATACTGGTTTGAAAAATACCCAAAAAGTAGGGCTCTAGGCCAGAATACCCCCTCAAAAACATGCTTTAATTTAAATGCGCTAAAAAGAAAATAATAAACTTTTTCACTAAAAGTTTTACTGTCAACTTATAATGTCATTTCGAATTCAACACATTTGACACAATTTATGATTAATTTTAATTTATTTACTTGCTGCCTATTAAAATTTCAAAACTAAGAAAGTAAATACGAGTACTTAGATCTCGCGACAAGCTTTTATATTTTAACATATGAATTGTGTCAAATGTGTTAATTTTGAAATGACGTTATAAGTTAACAGTAAAAGTTTTAGTGTGCAAGTTTATTCTTTTCTTTTTAGCGCATTTAACTAAAAGCTTGTTTCTAAAGAATTTTTCACCTTAATTTTTCTTTGTGTTAAATCTAATAGTTTTGTGGCGTTTCTCCTTATTACTTATATTTGTATTAAAAAACGATAGAAGTTAAAGCACGAACGATCTTCTAAAACAATGATATCTCAACGCCTTTAATACTGTTGTAGTATTCAATGATATCAGGCTTATACTTATCCTCTGATATTGCGTTATCTTGATGCATAGTGGATAATGAAATAACAGTTTTTGGGAACGTAAGAAATAATAGTATTATTTTTCTGAAACCAAAATAGAAGTGACTCCACAGATCGTGTCTTACATTTTAGCATTTTCTTAGGCATGCAAACTTCATTAGCATGATAAGTACTAACCAACGTAATATTTTCGCTTAGAAGATAATTGGCAAGTTCCATTGAAATGAAAAATTGTCCAAACTGATATTCCACTCAGATTGTTCATAGCTACGAATTCAGTTGCTCTGAGTTCGAACTGTTGGGTCTGGTGAAGCCACATGCCAAATCTATCTATCTTCAGTTTTTTTCTGTCCCAAATAATCTACCTGCTGACACATTGGCATTAACTACGATCGAAGCTATTTGAGATTGCGCATCGTTTTATTTTTCTAAATATTCTTCATCTGAATCATTTATCTCATCTTGCCCAGTCTAAAGAAAAAACCAGCCCATTTACTTCATTATCTTCCATATCTGAATATTCATTTTCTGCTACGTTATGTCATCATCGTCAGAATCATTATTTTCCTCTTCAGTATCACTTTCGTCTATCAAAGATTACAAATATATCTGCTCTTCCTCTTACTACAATAAAGAATTGAAAATATTGCATTATGAATACATACAGTATATGTACCAAATAAAACCTAGTAATGTTGAAAAAGTTGATTTATATAGCAAATTCTCATTACTTACGAGCTGCTGGACTTCTACTTGCAGAAACGCTTCAGTGGCTTCAGCAAAATACACAAGTTTCGAGGTATCTCTCTTACCTTTCTTTCTTATCTTTCACATATATAGGCACCAAAAATAATTCTTAGAAAATCAACCAATTTTCTTTTTTCATTGAACTAATACAATTTATGTGTTATTAATTTTTCATCAAGATGAAATGACAGATTTTCTTCAGTAATAGGAACATTTTCTTTATAGACTTGAACATGTACCATTTTATAAAATTAATTTTTTGTTTGGCATTCGAAATAAAGAATGAAACATTTATTTGTATCGTAAGATATGAATTATTCTGTATTATTTTAATAACCATCACTTGGAAAACCGGACCTGGTCTTCAAGGCCCTGCCGGTTGCATAGAAAGAAATTTGTATTGTTGACTTTGAAGATTGAAGTTATTTGAATGGACAAAAGTGATTATGTTTCAACATCTGCAAGATTTCATGGGGCAAACGTAAGTTTTAAAAAAAATACATACTGCCATTGAAGATCAGCTCCGTGAGAGTGGAAATATCGCAAGTAACGTAGTATTTAAATGAGATAAAAAACACAAGGTTTAACTTTAATCTACACTTTATTTGAAAAAATTCGACGACGTTTCGCTGACACAGCAGCTTAATCAAGAATGAAAAACAGAAAAACATTCTGTTTTTCATTCGTCGTCGAATTTTTTCAAATAAAGTGTAGATTAAAGTTAAACCTTGTGTTTTTTATCTCATTTATATCATGGATCTACATCAAGTAACGGCCTCCACAATTCAAACGTAGTATTTGATTATCGTCTCAGTCCTGTCTATGGTCTTCAATGTTAATAATTCTTCTTTCAGTCATATTCTGTAGGCACGAAAGGTTTTTTACATATCTTTTCAAATATTTGATATCTCGATCGTCATTTTCCTCTTCTAACTCTTCGATATGGCGATTTCAATTGTCATCACCATTTTAAGGATATACTGAAAACGACAGAAGAAGTATTTCTCGTTTAAAGAGGTACTTTTCATTCTGGCAGATGGAATCAAGATTATAATCCTGATCTCTGTTTACATTCAACTGATATACAATCTGTTACATTACTTGTTGAGCGAAAAATTCTCTCAGATTTTATTCTATGCTGATTGTAGACTATTTCTATAGTTTTGTGAAGGTAGATAGGGTCTTGAAATAGATTCTTCCCTTATACGGAAATTTTTAATTTGTTGGTGTTATCTATAATTGCAGATATATATTTATATATATATATATATATATATATATATATATATATATATATATATATATATATATATATATATATATATATATATATATATATATATATAATATACCCATTTGTGCTATTTGTGTGATAATTGCCAATGGGATATGTATTTCTTTTGGATTCTAAGGGTTGTGTGGCAAGGAAGGGCCTATGAAATAATGCTACGTTTTATCTTTTATAGCAAGTCCAATATTTCGACACAATTTGCATCATCTTCAGGGAAAGCTATCAGATACTGGTTTTAGACAAACCACCATATGAAGAAGCAATCTGACATTCACTAAATACATTGATCATATAAATTAAGTTAAAATTAATGAAAAGTTGAAATGTAAGAAACGTAGCATTATTTCATAGGACCTTCCTTGCCACACAACCCCTAGAATCTTAAAGAAATATATACATATATATTTTCTGTTTCTTTCCAAATATTAGAGTCTTGTGTATCAAAAAGTAGAACCGATTATTTACGAAGCTTTGCCCCATTCGCAAGGTGGTTTCAGAACAGGCAATTGTTCAAATTAAGTCTTGAGTCCATCAAGCTTCATTGGTTTAAATTTAAAAGAGATCTTTCTGCAACATATAATATAGTGTGGTTAGATCAACAATGAACAGTTGACTTTTTACGTGAACATATGGTGAAAGCCATTCCACATACTCCTACCCGCCTGATTTGTCCATGTGTGACTTGTGCTTCTTCTTTAACCTAAAAAATTATTACGTGGCTGACGTTACATAAAGGAGAAAGAGATCGATTAGGTAATTCTCCACTTTTTCCCTTGTATTTCCGCGGATGATTGCCTTCAACTATTTCAGTTATGGAAGCTTCGGTTAAAAAAGTGTATTGATATAGGTGGGGATTACTTTGAACATGAATAAACCAATTTGCATCATACGCCTCGTTTAATTCGTATATTTCAAAACACATTGCGTAGCCCTCGTAGTGCTCATGTGCATAGAATTGATTACCAATAAAATTATGAGAATTATAAGTGGTACCATTAGCTAACCCCTATTCCCTGGCTACATGTCCTCTGCAATATAGCACATACACAGACAATCAGCAATCAAAAAAAAGTTGTTTTTCCAATTTTCCAGATTTTTGGAGTCCATCTGTTTTGTGACCACGTAAAGCGATTTGGTCGCTGATTTTCTACGCACTCGTTTCGATGCATAAGGACTTTGGAACTTGAATGGATTAAAGTTGTCGTTTTTAATAAGCTCCTCATACAAGATCATACTCAGCAAGCTCCTGGTTTTGGTCTCAGAAGAAAGATTTGGTGTACCTTAGATCAATTAAGAACAGGTCATGGGTATTAATATGTTTTCAAGTGGAATTCCGTAGATACTCCGAATTGTGAGTGAGGTCAGGCTGAGGAAACTATAAGTTATTTAGTCTTGGAATGTTCTATATCTCGATTTCCTGATGGTTTTCAACATATATATCTATCGGGTATTGGAACGTTATTCTGTGGCCTGGTAGTCTTCTGTTTCGTTTCCTTGGAGGGCGCAAATTGTATATGGAAACATATAACTGTACTTCCAACGAATTGATACGAGAAGGTGGCAGTCTGGCTTGATGTGGTGAACGGGTATGCAACAATGACGAAGTCTAATGAGACCGAAATGTTCGTCTGTTGCTCCTATTCATGTCATCCGACTAGATTGTACTACTAATATGTAACCCTGGTGGACAATGATTATGAAGAGTGGATTGAAAAAGCTGCTCCTTCAGGGTGAGATATTTAACATTCTACGGAAGGTTGAATATTGTTTCCCGAATGAAAGTATATTTACCATCTAGTATTACTAACATTATTTCATTTTTGCTGCTTTTTTTTTATTTTTTCAGACTTCTGCTACTTCGTCATCCCACATCTACTAATCGAAGTACTGGTAAAATGAAGAATGAAACGTTAATACAATTATTCTGTTTCCACTTTTTGTTCTCGGCACACTTAAAGACTGTTATTGGCGTAACTGCGACAGGCAAGACAGGATTTTTCCCATATTTTTTTCTCTTTGTTCCTTTGATACTATATAAAATTACGTATGGTTCACCTGCTACTGCTCGCTACCTGCGAGTTACAGCTTGGACGCGATTGTGGGAGACTTAGCGTGCTTTCAATGATTGTCTATCCTGTATACTGTATTTTTTCCCATCGTTTTTTCAACTCAGATCAGAATTCAGTAAACAAATTGATTATTTCTTGGAAATGCAATTCTCTTTTCTTTCGTTCGAGATTAACTAAATTCACTATTATGAGGGAGATTCCTCATGTAACGCAAGTGTATTTTGTTTACGGATACTGTATAGACTGAAGAGGATAGAGAAGAGTATTTATGTGTAGTTAGTCGCTTATGTAACATTTATTTCTTTGTCCATCACTTCTAGCTTTTGCTTTTCTTTTGTCATGCCGCATGATTTTTCTGACAAAAACTGAAAAAAAACATGAAAAATAACAGGACTTTTCCGTAATTTTTGAAAATGACCATCTCAAAAAAATTGAGGTAACATTTCGAAGCTTCGATACATCAGTTTTTGAATCCTCTGATCAAAAATGTGAAGGAACTTTGGTTATCAAGCAATGGTGAGAAAAAGCAACCAAAGAAATTTCAAAAATTTTCTCATTTTGTTTTGAGAAATAATCAGAAAAAAATGGAAACATTAATCTTTTATTGTTATCGAATGCTCCATCTGTATATTTGTCCATTTAAAAATTTTGTAGAATTATGTTTTTATACATTGACTATTGATATTCAAATAAATACTTTCAATATCTGGAAACAAAATATAGAAATTGTATTGACTTCCAGATTTACGTACATTGAATACTCAGTTCAGACTATCAAATCATAAAGTGTGCTAAATAAATCAATTATACTATAAGAACAATTTGAGTTGTATTTTTCACAATTTCCATTTTTCAGTCCATATATTTCAGCGTTTTCATATTCTGGTGGTGAATCGTCATCAACAGAACTGGAAGGCCTGTAAAGATAAAACATGTTAACTGAAGGCAAAGATTTTGGTTTGTGATTATAAAAAAGCAGTGCCAATTAGATGGCTGAAAGGGGTAAGAAAACCAATTGGTGAATATCTTGTCATCTATTCGATCCCGGCAGAGGCATGGGTGTTTAAAGAGTATAACTGGGACACATCTGGTTGCCAGTTCGCGTCTGGCAGAAACAATGGAGTTACCATAGTTTGCAAATTACGTAATGAGAGAGCCCACCCACCGCAAACAAGAATAAGATTATAATTTCAAAATTGTTCTATTTTTACTAGTTGAATAAGGAGAATTAGAACTACAGATGTGAATGTCAAAAATTATCAAGGCACTTTCACTCTGATTACACTGAGATAGCATTTTCTAAATAGCGCATAATCATATCTATTCAGATAAAAACATTGCCGCAGTGCAAGTGCGTTAACATCTTTTGAGTTTGAACGCTGCAGAAACGAGCTGTGTCAAAAAACGCTCTCACCGGCTTCTTCTACTAGGGTTTTATCATGCTAAACATCTTGAAAATGTTTCAGAAAGATTTAGCTTCATTTTGCTACCCAAAAACTTGACTTAACAGCAAGCTTTTTTGAGCTGCTTGGATGCTTGATACTTGTGAGAGCATAAAGTTAAGTTCACTTGCTTGTTTGTTGCCGCACCCGTACATGTGCCATAGAAATCATAAAGTATTATTTGATTTGATACGACACACTGGGATTTCAAGTTTAAAAGGACATTAAATATACTCAATATAAGAATAATTTCATATTACTCAAATTGACAGACACTGATTGGCCATTGATAGAGAAAGTATATAGACGCCTCAAAATATTAGAAGGCGAAACCTACCGTGCACTTCCTCTTGTAGCTATTGCTCCTAGATAAATTAGAAAACTGGGCTTTCGAACTTGACAATCGACCAGAAAGACATAAGGAATAAAATCGTTGAACATTATAAAAAAGCAACTGGATTTATTGTGTAGTTTTTATCGTGGACCCTTGCTGTAAGGTGTGGAAACATTCTAAATTCATCCTGGTGAAAGGAATTGCAGGATGAAGTGATTTCTAACTTCGAGAAAATTTATAAACAAAATATTTTAGGCGCAACTCAAGCCCACATCTTTCAAAAAGAACGTCTGCATCGAAGCAGGGTGAATGCACTCACTTGGAGTCGAATCAGTTCGAAATCTAACCTAACCTAACCTGAGTGACTCTTATGCAGAAAGCTCGGAAGACATTTTATAGTTGTGCAAAAGGCACGACAATATATTTCCAAACTTGGCGAATATAGCAACAGATGTTTTGGTCATTCCTGCAAGTTCGACTCCTATAGAGATGTAGTTCTGAAGAGCTGCGTTAACTATTACCAAGACTCGAAAGAGTCACAAATCAATTAGGACGTTGAGGTGTCTCAACTCTTCGTTCAAAAACAGCGAACTATGAACTATCTGATGAAGAAGTTTCGCCTATTCTTATTATTTTAGACTTGAGTTTGAATATTGGTATTTCTTTCATTTTCATAGAGCTTTAATTCAGTTTTTTATTTTCACAGAAGTTTATTTCAGTTGTTTTCTAGAACATTTATTTATATTGTTTTCGTGATGGTCTTGTTTTATTTGAAAATATACATTTTACTTTCACTCTTGTCCTTGTTCTGTATTTGTTTTCTTCAACAACTTTATAAATTCTTTTCAAGTTTTTACGTTGAATTTCATTTGAATATTTTCCTTAAATATTCAGTATTATTAAAACCTTTATTCTCGCTATTATTGAATATAAGAGGAAGTTCAATCTTTTATTGCAATTTTGTTATTCGCTGTCTCGAGTTTTGCGATTCAAGAAACTTGAATTTTGAAAACAAAAGCTTGACTTGATTTCAAGTCAAGTCAAATCAAGTCAAGCAGCTTGAACCTCAAGTCGAGCCGTGAATCCCTAGTTTCTACCACAGACGCCTTCGGTCCTATTCACATATTCTACTCACACTGAGCAGTAGATATCTACCGACATGTAGAGTCTCGCCCAGACAAAATATTCTTTTAAATAAATAATGGCCGGTCACGCTCCATGTCTATCAGTGTCTACTAATAATAAGTTAACACAAACCGTAGATGAGAATCTCATTCTCTCTGGTAGAGCAAGTTTTAGCACAGTCAGAGTCATAAGATATGAACTCAGATTATTCTTCTTCAACCATTGATAATTTACACATTGAACCTAATTTTGATGAAGAAATTTTCTCTCAGAAATTGAGCTTGTTGAACATTTAAGGCGCCGAATTTTCGCTAATTGGATTCAAGGGCAAAAGAATGTTGTTTATTTTTTAATGTCCATTTCTGAGTGAATAGTTACATTCATATGTCAAATTATCGTATTTAGCCTAATAAAAATGGAAAATCGCTACATAGGAAACTCATGCAATTCCAAACTGCACCAGATAGTGTGCATTTTCCAATATTAACCATATTTGAGCGACTTATTCAATATATATTTGCGACATTCCCAAACTATTGAGTTGAACTTTCATACAATAATAATCTTAAGATATTTTAAATATTGAATTTCTCCAGGGTATATGCTTCAGTCACGGAGTAGAAGGATGGTCTGAAGAATATCTGACGATAACGTGAAGATGGCAGCAGTCATCAATAAAACTAGAGAATATGCCTATGCATCTAGAACATCTTAATACTTATCAAATATTTGGCTATTCTGACAACGATTTTGTTGTTAAACGATTGTTCAAGCGAGTCGATGCGTGTGTTTCGTGAAAATGGGTGTCGAGTATCGAGTTGACATCAAATATTTAATTTTGAAAGACAATACGCCTACGAAAATTAAAGAACAGTTAGACAGTGTGTAAGGAGACTCAGCACCGTCGTCAACTACCGTGAAATTTTGGGTTGCTCAATTTCAAAGTGGGCATTGAGTTCGGCCGCACAGTCAAAATTTTCTTTTTTCATTTATCACTGAAGCATGAAGATTCACTGCGAAATAACAATCTTCATAATTGCGAACAAAAAAAATCGTCTACAAACACTCCTCGAAAAGAGTGAACGAGGGTTTGAAAGAAGATAAATTTTGATCTTGTTCATCTTGGTTCTATGGTTATCGGCAACCTGTATGAGATACCGGCACTGAATGATGATCATGAAACAATGTTCAATAGGCTATCAAGTTTTTGATTCGTGTCCTATAGTCCTTTTAATAACAATCCTACGAATTAGAACTGTTCCAGCAGAAATCGAGCATGTTAGGAATTTTATAGTTTCTCCAATATATCTGAAGGTTGCTCATTTACTTCGAAATCGAATTTGAAGTAAAAGGTATTATAATAATTGCTGGCGTATTTCTAAGCTTCATTCTTATTACTTTCCATAGAAATAACAGATTCCTGTTGTCTTGCCACTAACACGATGGTATATACGAACTGTTTTACATATTCCTGTCATATTACAGAAGACCTTGCCAAATTGTTTTAAGCGACATTCAAACAAAGTTAACCGAACGCATTGAAACGAGCATCAACAGACCTGAAAATAATCTTCTAGTGTTTACACTATCTATACCTTGTCGTAGGAATCACTATAAATTGTGAAATTACAGATTTAAGATGGAATTACCTTAGTACCTCTTATGTAGGGGCTGTGCACAAGAAGACAAAATTGAAGATGTTTGATAGGTGCGTTCAGAGTTGTCATATCCTAGAGAATATGCTAGTTGGAAAGCTCAGAGAACTTTTTCTAGTCTCTTTGATGACAGTCTTACTAAATAAAACTATTCCGGCAAGAATCGATCGTGTTAAAAACTAGATTTTCTATTCTATCGAAAGGTTGATGACCAGCTTCCATATCATAGCTGAAGCAGAAGGCATATAACAATAGCATTTCGCATATCTCTGCTCTCCATTCTTATACTTTTCTTAGAAAGAACAGACACCAGACAGTCCGATTTCTTGTTAGCTTGCCACTTATAATACCCATAACATACCAACAGTTCTGCATATTATTATCATATACCAGATGGTTTTGCTGAATAGTTTTGACCCACATGGTCAGGATAAGCATCAAGAAAAACATTTACACAATAATGACGGACTGCAATGATATGAGCACTCGTAGGCTTGCAATGAAACTTCCATGCTTCACACAATCTGTAGTTTGTCACTGTAAAGTTAGAAACAACGTATTTAAAATATAAATACCGGAATATATCTCACGTAGGAGCTATGGACAAGAAAATTCTGGTTGGCAAGGTAAGAGAACTTTCGCTAGTAGTTCTAATGAGACATCCGCTCACCTTTTCATAAATACAGGACGTCCAAAACTAAAATTCTAGCAATCGATCATACCATCGCTGAAGTTCACCAAATGACACTCAAATTGAAGTGGAAACAATAACAGTGGCTAAGAATGTATCTATAATAAGTGTCTATCAATATTAAGATAAGATAAAGGTGTCCGTGTGTTGGTTCCGGCGTTTGCTCATGTAACATTAAGTTTGAATGAATACTTCAAACGATTTAGTGGTGTAGTTTGAGTGAAAACAAAAATATATTAAAAACAGTGGACTGCAAAAGAGATTCAGCTTCAAGAAACTAAAAACAATCTTTCCAACTGAGAAAGTAGTGAAGATTGTCTCTCAGATATTCATCAAGTTATTTGATTATTGTGAAACCTAAGAAGATGAAGGCAGGAAGAGCGGAAAAACGATATTTGCAAAATGAGATAATCTATTTCACAAATACCACCCTCTTTACTCGCCGAATGGAGCCCAAGCGACTTCTTTTTGTACCTAAACCTAGAAGTTGTGCAAATAAATCTTTTGCAGGGGAATTGGCTGCGTATTAGTCGAACAAATTCAAAGCAATAGGGTTATCCCTGGGTGAAGCATGTTGATTTATAAGATAAACTTATTTTAAAGAAAAAATGTTTCAAAAACTTTTTACGCCCTCTACGAATTTTCTACTTCTAAAATTGCAACAGGTGCTGAAAATATTTGATAATGGTGATTAAATATAAAATAACAATTTCTTTCTTATGATTTAAATTTAAGATTCTACATATATTTACGTTAATAATATGTGCAGAAGATCCCCTACTACTCCATTGAGGAATTTCACTGGATGAACAGAGTTATCGCAAATCAGTCTCACCATACATGGGTAACCTGGATATCCCAAACTGCAAAAGAAATAAATTATAATATGAGGTTATTGATTAATTTAAATTCAGTATTAAAGATATTTCAATATACAAGAAGACATCAACTCAGCATACCTTTGACGAAACCGTGGGTGTACTTTCAAGAAAACATACCGCTATAAATATGATTAGTAAATAAGACCGCTAATGAAAGTGGAAATTTTGAATATAACTCCGTAAATAATCCGTAACCGAGATATTAAATACCTGTTTGTGTGACTTTGATGTTTGAATTGTGCAATCCAAAGAGAATTTATATTCATTAATTCTCGATACTTCTTCGAATAGAATTTCGCAATCAATTGTAATTATCCAAATAATTGTCTTAGTATCTTCTATCACCACTATCCTTCCTCATTTTTTTCGAGATATTGAATGATAGATACGATCCTGTATTATAGTTACATAAACGATTTTCGATTAATGGCCGCAGGTATTAACCTTAGAACTGTACAGGCGTTTTTTCACGTTGAATTTATAACTGAAATCTCTCCATCAATAAGGGCAACATAACAATAGTTGTTTCTGGGCACACTATGCATGGTCTTTCGTCCCGGGGGTGTTCAAGATGACTTCTTAAAAACAAAAACCCGTCCATTTTCAAGCGGTATTGAGTAGCTACACATGCTAAGAATACATGCGTGGAAGAATTCATGATCTTCATTACAAATGAATGGAAATTCTTTACTCACTCGTTTCGAAGCAGTCGATCGTAATCCAACAAATTTATTGATTGAAAACAAATCAATTTCTATTTTGAAAGGAATCCTCTCGAGGGTAGTTAAAGCTTGCGTGCATTAACCAGTAAATTTACTTCCCATGAGGTTTTAGATGATAAGGAAAGTAGGTTTTGTTGTAATGTCCTTTGAAAGCCATTTTCAGAGACTACTACAATTTCAAAAAGATTTTATTGTTTTATTCGAATTGCACTTTTTTCTCATTAAATGAGGAAAATTCTCCAAAATTTTGTATAAATGAAAAAATGAATTGAAACATATGAATTCATTTTTTGTTTTAAAAGCACGTTGATAATACGTTTATTCAATCATTTGATGCATTTCAAAAGGATAATTGAGTATCATTTTTGCTGATGTGGTTACAATTTTACGAATAATTATGGTGTACACATTACGAGAACGTGTTCAGCTGGTAAGCTTTCATTACCAAAATTGAAATGGTAAGTACTGAAGCAACAGCTGTGGTGGTATTGGGACATATTTAACTTATGCCAAACACGCAATCTGTACGACAAATTTCTTCTGCTTCCGATGTTAGTGAATCTAACTTTTTCGGGATCCTACGTAAATTCAAGTTCCATCCGTACAAACTCGAATTAATTCATGAATTAAATGATGATGATTTGGATCAAAGGCAAGAGTTTTGCGAAATTATACAACAATATGACGTATGAGCATTAACCTGATTTTTTTTGCTTTTCTGACGAATGCACTTTTTCACTTCATGGAGAGGTTAACCGACATAACTCAAAATTTTGGAGCGAAACAGATCCTCATGTATTTCGAGAAACCCCTTCTCAATATCCAGTCGAGCTGAGTATCTGGGTAGGAAGTTCGGGAGATCACCTAATTGGACCACTATTTATTCCTGGTAAATAGAAATGCTGGAAAATGCGATTGATCCATAGATAGAAGAAAAACTAGAAAACGATCCTCTTATGCTTGCAAAAGACTTGGATTTCCAACAAGACGGAGCTCTTCCTCATTACACAGCATCAATTTGACTATACCTCTATCTGCAATATCCTGACCGTTGGATTGAAAAAAGAGGTCATATGGAGTTGCGTACCCGATCTCCTGGCCAGATTTCTACAGAATTTCTCTTGTAGGAACATCTAAAGTCCAAAATTTTTTGTCAACCTGAAAATTTGGATGATCTAAGCCAGCGAATTCTAAATGAGTGTCATCAAGTAACTCCAAATACGCTAAACCAGGTTATTCGCGGTTTACAGTCAGGATTGTATGAAAGACTCTTATTGTAAGTGGTATATCGGAAAACCAGCAGGATATTTGGCATTCTACGGAAGGTAGAATGTTATTCCCTCAACAAAAGTCTTCAATATGTTTACACATATAGCGATAAATTTCGCTTGTTATCATTGTTGAGAATTCAAGGTTGTATTATTGTATAGTACTAAATGAAGGGAAATGTGCACAATTGATTTGAAATCATTGAATTTCATTTATCGATTGTGAAGATGATAAGATACTGAAATCTTTTGAGATTGTTGTAGTTTGTAAAAACGGCTTTCAAAAGACATTACAACAAAACCAACTTTCCTTATATAAAACCTCAAGGTAAGAGAATTCATGGGTTAATGCATGCAAGCATAACCCACTATCGAAAGAGGCTTCCAAGAGCTTTCAAACTAGGTATCACTCGACCTATTCACCCTATGCAGTTTGAAGTGGTTGAAAAACCACTCCTTAGAGGGATGCTCGTTAAAGCCTCAAATACACGTAAAAATATGTCCCTCAAACAAAATCATTCGACATATTACAGCAAATTTTTTTAGTCACTACTATATAAGAAATATACAGGGTGGTTCGTTTTAAATGGATCATCATGTATCAGACGTTTTCCGAAGAAATTATTGTAACAAATCTATATATTTAAAAGACTGGAGGAGAATTTGAGAGTATATAAAGCCTATGAGACCCAAAGTTATGGAACTTAAACTGAGTGAAAATAAAGAATCGGACGTTCTAAATCTACGAAAAAATCCAAAACTGTCAGATGGAGAAATAACACTTAAGACGATATTATCTCAACGCTCTGTGAAAACAGTGTTACATATTTATGTACTTGAATTTTCAAGTCAAAAATAGACACATAGAACAACTAATGACTATTTAAATAATCGCTTATATATATATATATATATATATATATATATATATATATATATATATATATATATATATATATATATATATATATATATATATATATATATATATATATATATATATATATTCAAAATGACCTCCCTTTTATTGACCGCTTACACTTCCTTTCTACTACATCTATCGCATTAAAAATAAAATTTGCAGGTTCTTCGATACAGGTATTAACAATCCTACAGCTTAAATATTTTTCAATAATTGTTGATTTAATGTAAACTTATTCTCGAAGATATCCTCAGAACCGGAAATCAAGGGGCGTCAGATCTGTCGAAGGAGCAGTGAATAATGAGGAAGTATCCTACCATCAATATGAGCCTAAAATTTTATTACCGTGAATAGCACAACAATCATTCATCTAAAATTTTCTTTGAAAATCTTTTCTACTCCAGCAACGATCGTTGTTTCTGTGGAAACGCCATTATTGATAAATGAACATACATCGGTCTCTCTAATTTTTGTTCCATATTAAGATTCTGTTGTAGTAGGTTTAAATAAAAATTACAAAATGGAAGTTTGGGATTTGAATCAATCTTTTCCAATCCACGAACGTTCTGTGCAATATAAGATTTGAATTTGTTTATTCAGAATTCCGTGCACGGTCCATCTTAATAATTCCGTATTTAGTGCTATCTCTCTAACAGACGTTTTTGGATTTTCTCGTACATGTAAAAGCTCATCCAGTTCTATATCTTCATTGAAGTTACGTTCCGTAACATTGGGTTTTTACAAGGATTCATATCTGAAATTCCTCTCCAGCCTTTCGAACTTCCTGACTTTCTGTCAGGTAAACGCATAGCATGATTCGAGTTTTTATTACAGTCAAAGTAATATTGTATCATGCTCTCATGAAAATATTGGTTTTTCACAGCACCTTTTGAAATATTTGAATTTCATACAAAAATTATATTGCTAAAATAATAGTTCGGCCGAAAAAACCAAAAGAAAACAGAAAACTTTATACATAGTAATCTAGAAAAAAAATATCTACGAAAAACAAATGTATGTATGTTCTAATTTGAAATTTTTTTTATGGTGTTCTTCCTCTACTTAGTAGAAAAAATGTGGTGCATCCATTCTATAGTCCATTAAAATCCTTTTAACCATTTGATTTAATTTTTCCAATCAAATGAAAAACAAAAAAACAATGTTGTTGCAATCGGCATCTTTTAGGAAACACCCTGCATAAATGCAACCAGAGAACTGGCGGGATTAAGTCATGTCAAGGTAAAGAAATCATAAATGATACGAAAAATTTTGCAGCGAAAATAAATACAGTAACTGCAAAACAATTCATTTCTGGAAAAAATGCAAGAAGAGGTCGATTTTTGTATGTAAAGGGCCTTCAACAGTATATAATTTTCATCCAAAATAACATTCTTCAATAGGGGGTGCTCAACCCTTAAAATGAAGGAAACAAACTTCGAAACATCATCTTCGTTACTATATGATTTCTTAATCCATTCAGATCGAGTATCTATATCTGCCGAAAATATACACGGTGCTCAACCTCATACGCCGCGGAATTCGGAAAAGAAAAGGACAAATTTTGAAATTCTGTACTTTGGTATTACAAATTAAGATATTTTGGACCATCCAAGGTGTTTGGTGAAGAAGCTACAGATCAGAGTTATGTTTTTTAACTTCACTTTATAAATTTTGTAATTCTCAAGAGAAATGAAACATTCCCTATCCGTATAAATAACTTCAATGATCTTCGAAACATTAGACATATTCTTTTTTATTTTCAACAGTGAAATAAGTTTGAACAGCAACAATAAACGGGCCCTTGAAGTGCAGAAATGTGTTATGACGGAGACTTATGCGAGAAGAGTGCTTACGAAAATGACGTATCTGACAGAACGCAATAATCTATCGCATATCAATCTACTGCCTACGTTGCGAAAAAACCAAAGTGCCTTTATCGCACTAGAAGAAAGTGTAGCTACAACTCATTCAAAATACAGAAAAATTAAAGTAAACACTCACTTCGATAATTTTTTTTCTATGAGATTGAAAATGGATTTTCTCGTAATAGATCTTCCTACAAGTAATGGTGGGTACGAAAATGACGTCTGATTCTCCGGCAGAACGTAGTTTGCTTCCATATTATAGGCAAAGAATATATCCTCTTCTTTGAGTCCTAGAGGAAGGGATAATGTCACAAAAATCTGCAAAAGAAAAATTATTATAATCAATTAATTGAAATTTTGAACAACATACTATAACTGTCACACAAAACATAATATTGAATATGAGTTTTCACGTTAGTTAGGTCAACTTCGGGCAAGAAGTTGGACTACTAAGTACTGAGCAATGAGTTATAGCACTCTTAATCTAAACAGATTGAGCGAGAATCAAGTTGATCGAAAGTGAATGATCAAGTTGCTCGAGGCTCCACATTTGATATCAACATATTGACGCCTCGATCATTACGCTATGATAGTATGAGGGCCGAAATCCTCAATTTTTAGCATCATATGGTAAACGAACTCAACATCCTATGTCACTAGAAGTGACATAGTTTAATTATTGGATGCCGTGGCAAAATCAAGGCATTCTTCGTGTAGAAGACTCTTATCAACATTCCTGACCCAACAGTAATATACATTTATATATAATAATAATAATAATATAATATATTTATATGGAATCACCCGATATTTTGAATATTACCTCAGGGATTTTGGAAATTTCGAATCATTGTTAGAATTGATCCTTTTTGAGATATTTAATTGAAAAAAGAAATAAATTGAGGTTTATCTTAAGAAAGAAACAAATAAAAGAAAACAAGAGACTCTTTCCCATATGGTAAAAAAATTTAAAATTGTTTTCTCACGAAGAAGGTGTTTTTTTCTCGACCTCAATAGATTGTATTACCTCCTGTTGCCCTGATACAAGCCTGAATCCGTCTAGGCATGCTTTGGATTAGGTTTTCGACCTGCACTGGGGTGATATTCTGCCACTCTTCTGTGGCGGCTTGTGTGAGCTATTGTGGGGTTCTTGGATTATACTGGCGCTATCTAATTTTTCTTTTGTGATTATCCCATGAATGTTCATCAGGATTTAGGCCTGGAGAGCTAATTGACCAGCCAAAAATAGCGATTCCCTCTGATAATGTCGAGCAAGGTTGCTGGTATGTGAAGAAGCATTATCTTGCATGAAAGTGCAATTCTCACCGTGGGCACCTCGCCAGAGTCTAACTCGTGGCTCCAGCACTAGGTCCACGTAACTTCTAGCCGCTACACTCGAAGGAAACAAAATCAAATCGGTTTTGCCTCCCAGCATAATGCCACCCCAAAACATCACACTGCTCCCCCTTAGCATTTCGGAATTTGTCTTGCTGCTCGGAGTCTAGCTTGTCTTCCACGATCCCTTAAAACCCGAATCTGACGATCATCTAATCGAACACCAATTCTGATCTCATCCGAGAAAAGAACATTTCGCCAATTCTCAATATTCCAATTTTGGTGCTCGATACACCAATTAAGTCTGTTAATTTTTTGTTATCTGGTTAGCTCTGCAGTTCGTAAGGGCCTTCTGCTGTATAAACCCCTTGAACGAAGTCTTTGACGATTCGTTTCGACTGATACACTGATGCCTGGTGCAGAAATTGCCTTGTACGACGCACTAAGGTCCCTTTTTGCAATTTGGCACAAAAAGCGGTCTTGTCCTTCAGAAGCGATCTTCCTACGTCTTCTTCTAGACCTATTTTGCAGAGATTGTAGCTCCACCTATCGGGCGTAAGTTTTTGAAATCACCCCTGTGATACCCCCATTGTGGCCGCTATATCCCTCTGTCACCCCTTCTTCAACGAGAGCAATTATTCGACCCCTCTGCACATCGGACAATGCAACGTCATTTTCATTTATGATTATAGGCTTTTTTAAATTTGAAAATTCACCGTTTCAAATTTCAGTGACGACTGAGTACAATATCCCGAATATGTGGTGATAACTCTACATTTCTTATCATACTATCCAGTTTTTTTACATTAAAAAACTTCATTCTTCGCAAGTAGTCAAAGATCCATTGTTGAAAACGATCAATAATGTGAAATACCGATTGATTCCATATAAATTTGGTTGTGTGTACATACGTCAAGGATGAACAGGTTAATCAGTCAGTCAGTATACGAACTCTGGATACTGATGGTGATCGTCTATTCTCGTGCTACTTATGAAAGCTAAATTGCAGATTACAATTTCTGGGGAAAAGCGAGGTGCGGCTCCACTCTGCTGCAGGCTTCTCGGGTCCACTCTATTGATGAGTAAAGCAAAGACGATGAATTAACCATAAGAAAATCGAACTGACTGATCACGGCACATAAGATTTTTGCAATGAGGAGATCGTACCAACATGTCCTGCGACAGCTCAAGAATCTTATCTAATAGGTACGAAGGAACATCGGTGAAGTGTATCAACCGCTTTATTAAGAACTACCATAAACCCGCGCTGAGCTTGAATGATAGTAGAATATGTAAACTAACCATATTCCGTTAGTCATATTTATTAGGATGCATGAGCACACATAATCGGAAAACGATTACAGATCAACCATAAAATAAGGTTGCGACGTTTTATATATCACCAAGAGCGCACGTATGTAAGTAATATAATGTATAACAATACAGGCAAACGCAAACAAAAGATGGCAGAGAGCGTCAAGGAAACATCACTCGGTACATTATTGTTCAAAATTAATCAAATATTATTGCAATATAGACGATAAGTTCGCAAATGAAAACATGCTCAAAATCTTCAGGACTAAATTATTAGCTTGAGATATTCTCACGTCTTTCCGTCTAATGGTCCAGATATAATTCTTAAAAGTATGCTCATAATATCGTAATATTATCGATAATTTCGCGATTTATTTGAACAATGAAGCCTAACATCCTTATGAGAAATAAACGTAAAATGCAAGGTTTTATGAACAAAATAAATTATTCTTCATTTGCTTCACTTTATTGAAGTCCTAATCTAGTGGAGCCCCACGAGATCGTACATGACTCATAACTCTTTCTTGCCTTCCACCAATTGAATTTTCTAAAAAATTTAGGAAATGTTCACCCATACCTACTAATTCAAGCTGTTGGCTGATTTCAAGAGGGTTTTCAAGGATGATAAATTTCCTCGATATCTCGACAAGCATGTTCAATGCAGTTTATATTCAAAGGACGTACTGGTCATTGCATTCTTGGATTTCCGTAGATCTAACCTGGATGCATTTCTCGAAATAACCGAGCAACCGCACATGAGTTCTGGTTCTGTCACCATAACCAGTCATCATCAAAATTTCGATTTATGCGACTCGGTTAGATTATACAGAAAATAGATTTAACGCTTTCATTGCACAATAGATACAGTTATTTGAAAATTAACTGAGAAACACGATATAAATAAACGATACTATGCTATTAAATTATAATCTATTACGAAAAAAGGTTCCACATATCGACTAAAGTGAATAAAAACAGTTCTTTCAAATTCATAGGATAAGATGTTTGAATTCACCTAGTACACTGCCAAAAAGTATTCTCAAGTCGAGTAACGCTTTACTTTTTATTTATCATTAAAATATAACATTTTTGGAATTATAAGATGAAGTTATAGGATTGGTTAAAATAAATAGTTCATCACATTTGTCGTGAAGAAACGTTTCGATGAAATCTAATACTAAAAATCATGCAATTTAAAATAAAAAGGTGTTGTTCACTCTGTTATTACAAAAAAAACAAAATGCATGCAAAACATAACTGACTGAAAATGAAAATCTTTCATGGAAAATACTTATTATACTTACTTATTACTGAATACATTCAGTTCTTTCATAATTGAATCACATGAGAACGACTGGACTGATCTGTCCATTGTTTTTATTTAAAATGTTTATATGTCTTAATCTGTGTTTGAGGAAAGAGAAATAGAGAAAGTGATTACGAAAATTTTCTAATTCAGGAAAAATTTAACGTCCTTAATTCAATGAAACTTTTGTGTGAAGTCAAAGTCATTCTTTTGATTTTGTTCCTTTTGGGGTTGAGAAGTATTTGAGATGCAAATTAGAGACAATGACAACAAAATCGGAAATTTGAAACAAACAGCAAACATCATAGTTTTTGTATGCAGTCTCCATCAGCTAACAATAGGAACGATATATTTGACTAGTTTTTCTTCATAATCCTATAAATTTTCAGAAAAAAAAGTTTTAATCACGAAAGAAAATAAATAGGAAAATATGCCAGAACTATTCTTATATGAAAAATCTGAAAACTCTGTAGAAAGTATATTTTCAGTATATCATTTCAATCATTATTGACATTGAAAATGATGAATTTGTTTTATTCTATCTTCGTTTCATTGGAGCATTTTCGAAAAATAAAAGATTGGGGACTGTTACGAGGAAAAGTAAGAAAATTAATACAAACTACAAAAATCATAATTTTGTATTCTCTCTCATCCATAACTGACAAGAGGCACGACATATATTTTTTTTGTTTAGTTCGTTGAATTTCCTAATAATACAATTAGAAAGAAATGGGCAGAACAACGTCTAGATCATCTATTTGATATTAAGAATTCTTCGAGAAGATTTAGTATTGGACTCCTCCCTGAATACAAAAAACTAGAATTTCCTCTAATATTTAATATCTTAATTTTAACCCATTTTTTTATAGAAACTACGATTTATGTTCGGAAACACGTTAATGTTCTACCCTGGTACGTTAAAATATCATGTCTGACGGCGCCGCTTTGCTTATTTTGAAGTTGACTGCATGCAATCGAGGTACATTGGGGAAATTTAGATTTTCCTATCCTTGTCAGAAACCATTCATGAAAATGGATTAATGTATGACATTGACAACACTTGAGGGGACAAAAGTCTTGCAGAAATTTTTGGTGTCGATACAATGCCGAACATAGATTTAAATAACTACATAAAAACTATGGGAAACATTACGAAAGAAAGCCAAGCTATGAACTAATTTATTGGATATAAAATGGAGGATGGTGACAAATTAGATCTCAAAATATCTACGCTATGCTGACTTTCAGACATTACAACAAAAATTATTTTCCGTATCATCTAAAACCTCAAGGTAAGTAAAATTTAATGGTTAATGCACGCAGGCGCTAACTACCCTCAAAAAGTTTCCTTTCAAAAGAAAATATTTCTTATCCCATAGTGATTGCAAAATTTGCTGAAACACATCGACTGATATCATCATATATATCAAAATTGAATCGGGCAAGGGGATCGAGCAATACCTCCTTTGAAGTCTCTCTGAAACCTCTTTCAACCATTGTATGAAAAAAGTTATTTCGTCGAACTTTTTTTGCAAATAATCATTCTTCATCTCAAACGAAGCACCTCAAATATTTTGGCAATTCTCCAAATTATTGAAAAAAGGCGAAATCAAATCAATTTTTATTTTGAAAGGAAACCTTTGGACGGTATTTAGCGCCTGCGTGCATTAACCCGTAAATTTTACTTCCATTGAGGTTTAAGAAGATACGGAGAATAATTTTTGTTGTAATATCTTTTGAAAGCCCTTTTACAAACCATAAGAGTCTTAAAAATATTTTAATACTATACTAATTTTTGTTCTTAGAAGCAAGGTACTTGTTCGTTCATTTGACTTTTCTTGCTGATGTGGTTATTATTCAAAAAATTATTGTTCCACACCTCGCAAAAACGTGATGTGCTGGTATGCCTTTATTACCATAGTCCAAATTTTGCCCGAGTGATACATAATGAAATTAATATCAACATTTATGGAGATGCATTCAGCCACGGATAAAAAAAGAAAAAAACTTCCTTTGGAATTGTGAATGATAAAATTGCTGTGACGCTATTGGGACATGTCCAACTTATGCCAAATATGCAATCTGTGCGACGAATTTCTACAGCTTCCGGTATCAGCCAATTTAACATATTTAGAATTCTACATAAAAACAAGTTCCATCCATACAAAATTCAATTATTTCATGAATTAAACGATGATTTGTAAATTATGGCCGAGCGTATCAACTATAATCCGCATTCCTTGTACAACGTTTGCTTCTCTGACATCATAGTCTAATTAACCGGCATTACTTTAGAATTTAGAGCGATACAAAGCCTGCTGTATTTCGAGAAACCCACACTCAATGTTCGTAAAAGGTAAATATTTGGATGATAATTTTTAGAGACCACCTAAGTGGACCCCTGTTTATTCCTAGTAAATTGAACGGCGAAGTTTATCTCGATACTGCATGAATAACAACTGCATTTCCAACAAGACGGAGTTCCTTCTCACTACGCCGCCAATTCCTCAATTTCTCATTTCCTGTCGTTGAATTGAAAGAGGAGGTCCAATGGACTGGCCTGTCCCATCTCCTTATCTGAACCCTCTAGACTTTTTCTTGTGGAGACATCTTACGTTCCAAAAATCTGTGACTCAGTCTGAGAATTTGGACAAGCTTCGCCAGCGAATTGAAAATGCTGAATCATTTTAGATTTTCAATCAAAACTGTCTCATTGCATGAAATTATATGGAGGCCAATTTGAACATTTGATCAGAAATCATTGGATTTCGTTTCGTTACTGTAAACATGGTAAAACAATTGAATCTGTCAGAGATTATTGTAGTTATAAAAAGGAAAAAAACGACATTACAACACAGTCTACTTTGATGATAATAAGAAATCAAACTATGTATTATACTATCACACGATTTTATTGAAATTCAGGATTGCAATTTCGGTCTCTAGGCCATCTTCAGCTGACAAGAAGTACTGAATTAAAGTTGAAATACATACATACATCATAAACAGGTAGATACAAAGTATTAAACGAATTATGATAAAAGCAGGTATTATTCAAAGATATCAAATACGGACGAATAAGCTGGGCCATACTCGCTCAGAAGATTATCTCTATGGGGGGCATGTTGGAGTTCTGTTTGAAATTTCGAAGGATCTAAAAAATCTAACTTCTTTAAACAGAAGTAGATTCGTCGGTTCACTGGTTATTGTAATTTGATTGGATGATCTTTGCATCTAGTTTTGAATGAACGACCAGTCTGGCCTATATAAACGCCTTCACAATCCATTGAGGACCACTCCGGTATTGTCAAATATATCAGTTTTATCTTTACTGTCGAAATGATTCTTAGGAGAGTTTCTTGTGGGGTTTGAGAGCTAAATTTCATGCTGCTTTGAAATGACATTCGCAATCTCTTCGCTGATGGGGCCAAATTTTGTTAATGAAATGTATTTATCTGTATTAGTTGATTCTATACGTGGATAGATATTATTATATTTCTGATCATTCCGTTCATTATATTTAATACAAAGAGCATCAATCAGATTACAATAACCAGAGAACCGACGAATCTAATTTCGCATCAAATTGTATCGAAGATGGCCATCATTTTTCCAAATTATTCACAGAATACCTAAAGAACGAGAGTTAGTTTTCTTAGAATCCATCGAAATTTTCAAACTCCAACTAACTCCCAATAGAGAAAATCTTCTGAAGAACCAGTATGGCCCCGCTTATTCGTCCATATTTGATATCTTTAAATAATACCTGTTTTCATCATAATTCGTTCATTACTTCTTGTTTGAACTCTTATTAATTTTGCATGTACCTGTTTATATATGTATGTATTTCAACTTTAGTTCAGTGCTTGTTGTCAGCTCAAGATGGTAGCGAGACCAAAATTGCAATCCTGAATTTCAGTAAGCTCTTGTGATAATAACTACTTTAATTTCTCATTATCATCATGATTAACTATAGGGTGAAAACATTTGTTGATTGTGTTATTTTTGGGGAGCTTTCGGTTCATATACGCCTGACATACAAAATTTATGTAGCAGCCAGATCCCGATTCTTCTACTAGTGCTACATTGTATGTTTTCAGATGCCACGAAACAACGGGAGTCAAGACTAGGAACATTGTATTATCAAAAACCCTCATACTTCATTAATAAATATATGACTTCAGTGAGTCGCTGCTTCCGCAGACTGAACATAATATCAGCTATCTCTCTGCGAAACATGGAGTTGTCCAGAGAACATGTGCAGCAAAGAACTACTGCGATTACAAAGTTGGTTTGACTGAAAACAACGTCTTGAACGATTGCTGCGCTCATTTGTTGATGAAAATCCATCACGGGCAATTGTGATTCGGTGGTATGTCAAAAAAGTTATGTACGTAATTTTTTTTTCAGAGTACACTATTAGTGAAAGCAATTAAGCTTGAAAATGAGCCTACAGTGGCAGTTACACCACAGGATGTACCATATACCTGCACAACTTGAATCAGTTAGGATTCACGGGATGATATTACATTACGACGATGCATCGTCACATACGCCACAGCAAACACTTTTACGTAAACATAAAGTGGAAGTCATTCCACATCCGCCCTACTCGCCTGATTTACCAATATGAAATTTTTGGTTATTTTTATCCTGAGAAACCATTCACTAGATCTAAGTTCCACTACGGAGAAGGAGATCGATGACGCAATTCATCACTTTTATGAGAGGATTCCCAAAGATGACGGGCTTCAAGTCTTTCAGTTTTGAAAGCTTCAGTTACAAAAGTGCATTGATGTAGATGGGGATTATTTCGAACATAAATAAACCAATTTGCACTATACGCCTCGTGTATTTCTTGAATCTCAAAAAATACCGAATTGCCCTAGGGTTCAATGAATAAATCGCCATATCGCCATATTCGGTAAATATTTAGGCTTGGATTTACAGAGTGATCCAACGAAAGTTTGTGCAGTGTCAGTGACAAAGGCTGAAACAGGTCAATTTTTGTTTCAAGAGGGACTATTGTTTATGCCAATCCCCTACCCCCACTATCACCTACCTACAGAATATTCAGTGAGGATTCTGGTTGACCCAGTACCGGCAATTCTGTCGGTCCATCTCTCCATTGAGCATAAAGATACTCTCGTCAGAGAAACAGATATTTCGAAGAAAGTTGGGGTTATTATTCATATGTTCACTCAAATTTTTGCAGGCGATGATCAGAATCATTAATTAATCATTGATTAATTTGATTGAATATAATTTTTCGTTGGAACAGCCTGACTGTGAAAAAAAGGTGCGCAGGAATTGCTTTGTCAGAAATGTCTGTGAATTACGAACTGATTAAAAATTCTACGACTACATAAGCAATCAAACTTTTTCTTACCCCCATAAAAGGACCCCCATATGGAAATCTAATTGGGTTGGGGATATCTTCATTTTCGTCCTGCATAACGATTTTTGAAATGAGAATTGAAGAAACCAAAATGAATGATATCAACCTGAAAAATATCACAAATAATGTTAGTGTAAGAAGTTCACTTTATTTACTGGTTAATGAACTGAACATGTGGCTATTTTCATATTATCCCTACCAGAACTCAAAAAAGACGAAATCTGTGCCTAACATATTTCAATTCAAGAAATAGTCATAAGAGAATCATTATTTTCAAAAAATTACTCTCATTTAACTTACCTTGGTTCCAACATTTCATATCTATCTATGCTCTCCGTTCGAAAACATCCTCTGACACGCATCACTAAGACAATACTATACTGTGGCGTTCAAGATTACCTGACCACTAAATACTGTGTAAACACCAGTACTCCAACAAATGTCTCATGAATGTTGTTATTAGTGAATTCAGTCTAATTTCTTGTGCACACTCGTATTCTAACGAATGTCAGGCAGCTTTCAGACTATTTGATTTGATTAGTAGAAGATATCGGTTGGATGAATACGTTTTCACATTCTATCGAGGCCAATTTCAATCTAGTAGTAGGAGAGTCTCTCGATAAACAAATTATAGTATTGATGGGGTATTCAGAGAGAAAAATGAAATAACGTTTTTGGGTTCATTCTTGATATATAGAAAATTTGGACAAGAGAATGTTCGTAGTTGCAACTGATCTCTTTAATTCCGTCGCATTTAAACCTATGTACAGGAGTTTCCAGCAACATCCTCAAAGCTGTGGTTAAGTAAATATTTCTTCGAAATCCTATGAATGAATTTAACAAAATTAATAGCTAAAGTTGATCGGTTTAATTGCGTTACACTAGTCTGAAAGCTGCCTCAGAATATCATCATTCGAGAATAACAACATGTTTACGTTATTCGTATTTTGCTACACTTCGAACTGAATTTTTCTCTGATTCCCAGATCATTTTGAATATCGGATGTTCCATGAAAACCGCTCCAAGCTATAGCTCCTACTATTGGTGATCGATTTCAATGACACAAGAAGCGAATTGTATTTTGAATGATATTCCAAAAGTCTGAAACAGTTCTGTTGGTATCTAACTTCCGGAAATACCTGAAAGTTGACCTTCACTTAGAGCTTTAGATGGTAACCCCATATTTTGATTTTTATTTCGATTAATCATCCAATTTTGAGTTTCTTCTGCTGAAAAAGAACGACATGAAACGCTGTCTTCTTCGAGAAAAAGAATTTATCGAAAAATTTCGGAAAAAACCCACATTTCTAATACATCAATGTTATTCGAAAAATAGGCGACTGTTTGTGATAACATTTTTCTGTCCTAGAAACTGTTTTGGCCATTATATCAGTATAGATAACTCATACTATTTCGTATTTTTACTCAAACCATAGCAGAAGATTCTAATTAATCATGGGGCTATCTTCATGGAATTGTAATGGTTGTCAATCGCAATTATTAACGAGAAATTATGACAGATTAGGTACCTACCCGGTAATTGTTGTTGTTTGGTTTCGAAAAACTCAACTAATATCAAAAACATTTTCATGAAGATTGTTGGAAATGACCTCCATGCTGTTGAATACACAATTTCATCTCATGAATATGCAAAGTGTGACATTCAGAATGGCATCTACAGGAATTTTTAGACAGGTGGCTCTAATTCCTTCTCTCAACACGACCGAATTTTCTTTTCACCTAACATTGATCATCAAAATTATTGTTCAGTCAGTTCAGATTTAAAACTGCGTTGTGAGGAGCAGCACCATCTTGTTGGAAGTAGATTATTCTTCGTTCTTCTGGAGGAACATCGTCGAGGAAGTATTGTAATATTTCGTTCAATGGAAACTGGTCCTATCAAGCAATTCGAATAAATGGCGCACCTGACCAAATATGCTCAAACATATCTCTCTCCTAGTTAGCAAAAACTGACCTTTAAAAAATATTATTTTTCGTTATGGGAGGTTTTAAATCAAAACTTTTTGGTGGTCAGTCATGGTCAAACGGTGGTCAAACTAGTTAAACTTCATCAGTTTCCTTAAATATTGGGGTGCCAAGTTCACGGTGCACTTTCGTTCACATTTGCAACTCTTCATTAATCGAAACTAGCGTCATTTGTAGCACTAGTTTTTTCATCCATGCTTTAATCTACCAAATGAAATGTTTTTTGTTTTGAAGTCAGACTGCAATTCAAATTATTCTATATTGAAATTATTGTTTTCACGGTACCACCCTGTATTCCACAATATTTTTGTGTTACAGTTAATATTGATTATTTTCAAGAAGATCTTGATTTCAAAACATTTAGAACAAAATCGTCTCTAAACAATTAACCATTCAAACAATTTTTCAATATTCAAATAAAAAAATTGATTTTCCTCATAAGCTTTGGAACAATAAGTCCCCGCAGAGTCATCTGTCCCGTGTGCTAACAAATCAGGTTGGTAAAACTCAGATTCCTATAAAAGACTAATCGATAATCCAACAGTTAGGTCTCTGTAGAATAAAGTAGATTCCGTGAGTTTAGTTCAAACTCATGTACTAGAGGGCAGTGAGATACCGGTTCGATGGAGCCATAATGCATGATCCATGAATAATATAAAAGAGTTGCTGGTGAGTTGATTCCGCCTTTACTGCGTGATACTTAATCATAATGATAATAAGTATCTAAACTATGTATTATACTATTACAAGAAATTCAACTCAAAAGTCAAATAAGGATTGAAATTTCGATCATCTCGCCCATCTTCCGCTAACTACAAGTACTGAAATAAAGTTGGAAATACATACTTATATACACAGGTAGATACAAAATTAATAAGGGTGCAAACAAGAGGTTATAAATGAATCATTATAAAATTGAATCACGTCTTGTTTGGTGAATGGAAATTTGTTAATTCATTCCGAACTTCATCCTATAGGATTCGATTTGTACTACGACAAAATGTGGAATGACATAAGCAAACTTATTCAGAAAAAATTTAAGAATCGATACAAGAAATTGAAAACCCTATAAGCACAAATTTGAAAAATTTATATTACATCCAAAAAACATTAAGAACAGCTCTGAAAGAAATTGCACCGATAATACTAACAAAGCAAATCAATTCTTGCATAAATATGAATCAAAAGAACAGAAAGACAATGCTCCAATACGTCTAGTTGTGTCATTCATGAACAGCCAAATATATAAATTGGCAGAAGAATTAAATCGTGTATTCGAAAATTCAACAAATTTCACAACCAACTATTCAATAAAAAACTCAATTGAATTAACACAAAAATTGAGACAGGTTCAAACCCCAATCAAATCATTGTGCCTACAACAGAATTATTTCAAATTCAAGAACAAATTTTATAAACAACCTCAACCTAAACTCAAAATAGAGAGAGACCTAACAATCACTCATAAAATATATATATATATATATATATATATATATATATATATATATATATATATATATATATATATATATATATATATATATATATATATATATATATATATATATATATATATAGCAATTTTGTCCAGAGCACCTTTACTGATATTAGCATCCACTTATGACTCAACACACCCAAAATCTTATAAATACGCTGCGTTCAATTCAATGATTCAAAGGGCCTCCTCTCTGCCGTTATCCGAAAAGAATATATCCAGGAAAGTGTTAACTATTGGAGAGATAGCTAAAACCGATGGTTATCCTCAAATATAATATACAGAATGATCAGAAAAAACAAACATAAATAGCATATTTTAATATTTACCCACGTATAGAATCAACTAATACAGATAAATATATTTCATTAACACATTTTTGCCTTATCAGCGAAAACATTGCAAATGTCATTTCAAATCAGTTTGAAAAAGGAGCTTTCAAAACACACATAAAACTTTCTCAAGAATTTTTCAATAGCAAAGATGAAAGATAGATTTGACAATACTGGAGTTTACAAGTTTACCTGAATCAACTAGATACAAAAAGCATCAATCAAATTACTATAACCAGAGAACCGGCGAAGCTACTTTCGCTTCACATTATATCGAAAATGACCATCATATTCCATATTTGTCATATTTTTAAAACGACTGTCAGATTTTTTTCGCAAATTTTTCTTTAAATTAAAAAAGATCCGCGAAGACTTAATAGTTGGGAGATGTCAACCCAAATTATTGGGTCCATAATGATTCTAGAACATCTGTAGATCATAACCGGCATCACTTAGAAGACCGAACCTGGCCATCGGGTCTCTCTCGGTCAAACAGAGAGGGAATTGTTTTGTTGAGTTTGAATATTGAAGAGATTTTGCGATTATACTTCAAAATTGTCAAGCAAGAACAAGGAAGTGATTATGTTTCAGGAGACTCAGACTGCGACGGAAGAACATCTCCGCGAAAGAGGAAATATCGCAGGTTAAGTACTTTTCGATTATCTCCTTAGTCCTTTTTATCGCCTTGCTTGCTATGTAAAGTCTCTTCTTAGATTCAAGTGAGTTTAGACATATAAGAATCAGGATATCATGGAGTGCAAGATGAGAATAATAGAATGAAGCTGCTAAGCAGAAAAATCTTTGGTACACTTTATGTACACATGACACTAACATTAGTATGGTTTCCTGTTACATTTCTGACACACACCAAAATTATAGATATAAGCATTTATTGTAAATACAATTATTCGAATTTCTGTAAATCCTCTATTTTCAAAAGAATATATGATATATATATATATATATATATATATATATATATATATATATATATATATATATATATATATATATATATATATATATATACTCCAACAAACTCCCCATAGAGATAATCTTCTTAACGACCAATATGGCTCGTCTTATTCGTCCATATTTAAATAATACCTGCTTTCATCATAATTCATTTTTTCCTCTCGTTTACACCCTCATTAATGTTGTATCTATCTGTTTCAACTTGAGTTTAGTACTTGTTGTCAGCTGAACATGGTCGACAGACCGAAATTGCAATCTTGATTTCCAAAAAATCTCTTGTGATAGTATAAGTATAATTTCTTATTATCATCATCGTAACTTCTGCGTTTGGACAGATTGCTATTCCGAATAGTGTTCGTTGGCACAAGAATCATACCCAACTATTTATAGATATTCAAACTTCATCCAGTGTCATAAGTATCTTCTGTCAGAAGATCTAGCTACCGTAGAAGAGACTCAGAAGTAGTTGCAACTGTGTGAAACATTATTATATACACTCACTCACAACTTTTAGATAATTTATTGTAGAATTCTAGGTTAATAGAATTTCAGTATGAATTTCGAAGCAACCTCAATGCAAAATCTTTTTCGTAATAACCGATCAAAATCTCTCAGCACAGTGTTTTTCAACTATGGGTTGTGGACTGCTAAGTGGTAGCAAAACTTCTATGAGGGGATTTAAAATAAATCAACAAAAAATACACATTCTCATCATTATGAAGGTTGCTGTTTCTCTATAGCGGATCTGTTTTTTTTAGAATTAAATATTTTTCTAAATGCAGGAGATTTCTCCGTTTGCTTTTTGTTCAGTTCATTAACGAAACCACCAATCCATAAGTGGAATGAAACACTTTAAGCTACTGTGGAGAGTACTGGGTATTCGAATTTCAAGAAGGCAATCTATTTGACAGACTTCAATTCCAACTACAACATTAAATCTAGACATAATTCCAGCAGATTTTCTTTTCAAACTGTTTCCCAAACTTGAATTGTTTATGGCTACCTTTGAAAACGGGCAGGTAAACCATATTTGCTCAGTGCTCCCATTAGTTTTGCAACAAAGAATAGTGACATAATTCTTCTTTCCAATTCTACAAAACTCCATACCAGCTTTGGTACCTATCTCAGATACTATGTCTCCAATTAACGACAGCGTCAAAGAATATAAATCGAAGTTTTTATTAAAACTTATTATTATTACATATTTAGATAATGACCATTAATTTTTGTTGGGAGAATATGGATTTCGTTTTCATCCAGTAATGAGATTTCTATTCGCGGTATGGAATGCAAAAATAAAACAGAAATAAAAGTCGAATATTAATTCGAAAAAATCTTGTCTGTAACGCTTTTCCTCTAATTGAGCTACCAATTTTTATGATTGTATTTAGAACTTTATTGTTTCAGTTTTGGCCGCGAGAGTTTGGGAGGAAGAAAGGAATGCATCAGTTACTTCAGTATGGAAATAAATCCCCTGCAGGGCTTCTTTACCAAATATAATCTATGCTGTTTGAATTTCTGGGAATAGAATGAGGTTTTCTTGCTTCAACTGGACGAAAATCCACTTAACGTTCATATTTTTCTCAATGTTCAAGGGCCTTAAATTTTCCCTCTAAAAATTCAACGGATTGTTATTTTTGCAGCATGAAGTTTATTCCTAGGGGATTTTACAGAAACAATATACCCGTTTGGTCAAAGGAATTCAATATCTAATACGGGGTTCATCGATTAAATCAATCAAATGAAAAGATTGATGCTCTTCTCAGTTCGTTAGTTAGTTCTACATACTGTGCTTTTTCCGATTGTTATTGTGACTCACATTAAAATAAGAGATTAAGCAATGCAGTTTTTTTATATGTAATTCTATCTTGTTCAATTCGAATGAATATATAATTTAGATGTTTTCTGTTCTGTTGAGAAGGTGCACTAGTAATGTTGACTTCATGCTCTTGATGAAATTTAGAAACAAATAACTCACAGCGGACTATGGAATAAAAAAAATATTATTAACCTAATGAAACAAATTGATAGAAATAGCGGTGGGTAGAGAGTCGTTAAATATCTACTCGGTTTTTGAAGATTCTTACTTGCAATATTTAAAATTCGAACTAGTCTTCAACAAATGACTTGGGACATATATTTGAGTTGTATAAAATATAACAATGAAAGCACAATGAAAGAAATAAGATAAAATTAGATGTATGATAATTTGCCTATAAAGCCAATCAAGGTAATAAGATTTCGATATTCTACTACGCCAACCAAAAATTCAAATTCCCCAAACTATTGTTATCTAGTTCCAGAACGACAAGATCGTCCAGGGTCACCCTGCAAAATGTCAGAATGCAAACCAAAAAAAATAATATCCTGAATAACGAAGAGTAAAAGGGTAATTTTGTCCTTATATCAAAAGTTATAAACCTCGGAATCATTCAAAATTCAAAAACGCTGAAACAGGTCAATTTTTTGTTCTGAGCTGGACGATTATTTATGCCAACTTTGAGCATTTCACGTCAACCCCCTACCCCCACCATACCTCACCTACAAAATCAGTATATGGAATATGGGCCGAAGGGTACATCGTTAGGAAGGTATTTCGATAACCTCTATGAATCGATAACTTTTTCGAGTCAAATTTTCGGTTAGGGTGTTCCAACAGATATTATGATATAATAATTGAATAACCCTCTAAGCCCGATGTATTTTGAATTAATGGTAGTACCGAATAATATCAGTATTGAAAAAGGTATTCCAGCATGTTAATTTGAAAGTCCAATTATCAACCACTTACCCCAAGCATCTCCAAACTTGAGAATTTCAATCGCGAAGAGTATCATGTGACTCCTAATACCTTGTTATAGAGGTGTATGAAGGGTGTTCAAACGGTGGAATTCACTCCGTTAGCCAGCTGAGTACATCGGCTCGATTAATTAAAATTTAAATCTTGTATTAGATACAGAAAGTACTCGAAAAAGGTGTAATCAACAGAAGTAGACATTGTTTCTATTCATTTTCAAAATAACAGTTGTGGTAGCAGGACGGCAAGATTTTTAACACAAGTCATCCAGGAAAACAAATAAGTCTGTTGACAATATGTTGAACTTCTGCATGTAGTGGGAGTGAAGCAATTGGGATAAAATTTTCTAATAAACTGTTCAAAATGACGTCCTTCCACCTCCATACAATGATATAAACGATTTTTGGCATTCCGTTTAACGTTCTCAGCGACATCAGGTGTTAATACTCGACATTCTTATACAATTCTCCTCCGCCACTCATCCAAAGTCTCTGGCTGCGTAATGTAAACTTTTGAATTTAAATGATACCATAAAAATAGAACGGGAGGATTTAAATCCAGTGACCGTGCTGACCGAATCGGTCACCCTCCTTCCAATCCAATTTTCCTGCAAATTTATTACTCAAACATTTTTGCATTCGAATATCAAATTGGAAAGAAACAACTTGGAAATTCAATTAATCTTCGTATAGAGTGGAATCGTTTCCCGAACTCTCAATAATTTCGGGATAAAGCAATTCTTGTAGGAGTTGTAGATATCTATCTTCATTGAGAATACTAGAATAATGAACGATTCAACAATATGGTTCCCGTAAAATCCTACCCATTCAATTTTTGTTGGATTTGTGTTGTATTTTCCTGTACGAGTGAGGATTCTGGGCGTCCCAGTATCGGCAATTGTGTACGATCTTATGATCAGGATGAAATTTGTGATACTTCACTATTCTCTAGACCAGTGGTCTACAAATTACGGCCCTCGGGCCAAATCCGGCCCACCAGTGCCATCAATCCGGCCCGCGACAGCTTAAGACTAGTATCATCAATCTGGCCCACGACAGCCAGTGTTTTACTGTTGTGACTATTGCTGTGATAAATTGAATGACAGAAAATGAAAACACAGAATGATAATTACTAGGTTTTATCTACTTACAAGATAAAACTTTACGACAGAAATTATCACGCAGAAACCTAAGCTTAAGTATCTCAGCTTAGGCATATTCTAACAAATAATTAATATGAAATCAATCACACTAATAAAAAAAACACTAATGAGATTTATGTAATTTTGAATTTCCAGCGACAATTGTTTGTAGTAGTGGATTAATTTTACTTGTACCAATTATTAGAAGAGATTTAAGGTGCTCATCAGTTAATTTAGATCTGTAAACGTTCTTTGTGTACTTCATGCTGGAAAACGTTTTCTCACACAAGTACGTAGTACGAAATATAGAGAACAACCCACGAGCAAAATTATACAAATAATCAAATTGTACCATTTTAAGACTCTTGTAAAATCCCAATAAAGATGAATTTTGATATTGTTCTTAAACATGTCATTGCACTGTAAATCAATAATTTCCATTTGGACTTCCGGAGCCAGAGTTTCAACGTCAGAATCAAAAGGATTTTGAAAAAGCCTAATTTCATTCGCAATCACATCAAAGTCTGAGAAACGAGAATCAAAATTTATCTCTAAAGCGTAAGGACTTTTACGCAACTAAGCCAGCGTACGGCAGTATGATACAGCAAGTAATTTTCTCCAATCTCTTCGATAAACTCGCAGAATTTTCGGAGATTCAGTCCTGTGGATCTGGTGAAGTTAACAACTGATATGACAGGTTTTAGAACTTTAGACAAATCCAAACATTTTCCGCACAAAGACTGTTGATGAATGATACAATGTAAGACTAATGGTTTTGAACCATCATCATTTTCTACAGCCTTTGACACAAGTGCGACCACTCCTTTATTTTTTTCACACATATTTTTGCCTCCATCGTTGGTGATACATTTTAAGTTTTTCCATCAAAATTTCTTTTTATTGATAGCATTTTCAACTCCCTTAAAAATACCTGCCCCAGTTGTCGTGCCGTGAATACTATCAATATAAAGCAGTTCTTCATACACGTCATAGCTTTTATCTACTCCACGAATAAGAATCAACACCTGAGCATTCAAGGCTAGAGAAAACCACTCAAGATGCCCATTTTTGTCAGACAGTTGAGATGATATATTTTCTGCGATGTCTTGCACCCTCCGAGTCACGGTGTTTGCTGACAAACTGTCACCTTTCAATAATTTTTATTTCGGGGCATATTTCTTCCGCTAGTGCAATCAAGCAGTCTTTTATCGTTTCTCCATCGGTGAATGTTTTTCCACGTTTTTCTATTTCAAGCACCACACGAAAGCTGGCGCCAGTTGCAGACTCTTGCTCAGCATTTGCTTTGGTAATCAAAGATCGTTGCGATTTCAGTCCGCGCTTCAAAGTTTCAAATTGTTCCGTCCGCAAACTTCTAACTATGGTTTCATTACAAATTAGACAAAGCGCCTTATCATTGCACTTAATCACAAAATACTGAAAGTTCCATTTATCTCGGAACATTCTGCATTCACTGTCTATTTCCGCTTCTTTTCCATCCTAATAAATCAAACATAACACAAGTCTAATCAAAATACTCTTACTCATGGACGGGTGTTACTTTATTTCACAGTAGGCCTTTTTATACCTATGCAATTACTACCATCTAGAAGCGATCGAAAAAACTAGTCAGAACCAGAACTTTCTCGAACCAATGTGAAAATTCTCAAACATGCCACTTGCTAGTAGTTAGTGGGTAGTCGAAATAGATAGTACCTGCATCACAAAACTGCAAAGTATTACTACTCGCCACTAGATGTCCCTACTTGTTGCAATATACTGACTACAGAATCAGTAGTAATTAAAATGCAAAACGCCTATGTTTGCTCAGGTGGGCAGAAAAATTAAAATTGTTTTGGCCCTTGGACGTACCGAAAAAAATATTATGGCCCTAAGGCTTCAAAGTTTGGAGACCCCTGCTCTTGACAGTTGTACTTGATACGCCAATTCGATAGGATAAATTCCTAATAGACTGAGTGTTGTCTATTTGTTGATGACCTAATAGCGCATCTTCATTTTTCACAGACCGTGCTACTTTATGCTTTCGGTTCGTCATTTAACCAGTTGGCTGAAATTCTTGTATCAGAAATTTAACATATTGATGAATCTCTTCTCACTCTGGATAATTTGTTTTTGATAATCTTGCTTCCTTTTTTCTGGTTTCCGTAACAAAGCAACTTGGAGAATGTCGTCTAATGAATATAAATCAATCGTCTCGACTTGCCCAGCTACCTAACGAAATGACTACCTCGATTAGAGCACCTTGTATAGACCCGTAACACGAAATGTTGACGAAATTCGTTCAGAGCATCAAGAGATCTTTCGATTGAAGTGTTATATGATACTCTTTGCGATTGAAATACACAAGTATGCTGAGGGTAGTAATCTCAACACTTTCATATCCACGTGCTAAAACACCTTCTTCAATACTGATATCAATAAGTACTAGCATTTATTCAAAATACATCGGATTCAAAGGATTGTTCGAATACCATATGACAATAACTTTTTGTAGCTGGAACACCCTGTATCGAAAATTCAACTCGTAGGTAGGGGAAGATTGATGTAAGGTGTTGATCTGACATGCTAAAGGACGGGTTGAACAATGGTCGTTCTTGAAACAAAAATCGGCCTGTTTCAGCGTTTTTCGCTAACAATACCTTCTACTGAGTTATAAGGGGGTTAAATTTTCGTTGCAAGATCCCTTGCCCGAACGTGCAAAGTAAACGGAATATTGCGAAATGTTTCTCAATATAATTATTTTCTGTTGTTTATCTTTAATTTTTACATTATGTTCGGTTATATTTTCACAATCTGTCCTCAAGTTTATGATATGTTGTTTCATTTTGGTTTCCTTAGGCTATTGGCAATTAGTTTAAAATACCAATGCGTTAGCAAATAGTACCTACGGCATAGTGTGGAAAACTATTTGAAATTATTCTTAAAACTGACATATGATGTCTCTCGTCAAAACCCATTTTAAAAAATATTTTGTAATGAATACGCAAGTGCAAAATTTCCAACAATTTTGACTATTACATGAATTTAAAGTCTGGGCGACCCACTTTCATGAGTCACGAGCCGTCAACGGCCAGTTCCTTTACTCTTGAGAATTCTGAAATTTTGTGCAATATCTTGATTGTTACCAAAGTTTCCAATTTTTTTTCATTCTATGGATGCAAAGAATGATCCTACCAATAGTTAGCTGTTTTCCTCTAACAAATTATTGACATAATTTGTTTTTCATTCAAGTACAATTATGTTCGGGAATGCGTATTTGGAAATTGATTGCAACAATTAAACTTATTACCACTTGATTTACACAATTTACTGCTTTTGGTTCATTATTTTTAACGAGTGTACTTGAAGTGTTCTTTGTTCGGAAAGCAATATTAATCATATTAATATTTGAACGGCTTCATTAGATTTTCGAACATAAAATTTTGAAAGTTGTTCATTAACTGAATGAATATCATTTAAGAATTTTCAGAAGAAACATTTCATCTAGCAAATTAAAATTGTTACTTGGTTTATCACTTTTGTGAAATATACCATTGTATGTGGGAATATTATGGTTGATATCTATACGTAATACTTCATAAAACAATGAAAATTTTAAATACTCTAATTTTTCCTGATGCAAAATTTATTTTCGTTTCGTTTTTCATCATTTTCGAAAAATCAACCCACAAGGATGAAATGGTTCGTATGGGATATTCTCAGTTTAGAAATTTTTCGAGAATTTGACTACGAAGTGGAAAACTTAATACTGCAGCATTATTTTTTCAATCTTAATAGTGCAGTTACAGGAAACATATTAAACTACAACTTAGATTATGCTCAAGCCTAATATTATAGACACTAAAGATGTGTTTCAGAAGTTAAGAAGAATAGAATATTATATCAATATTTTCACAGGTGAATGTACATTTACTACTGCATTGCAGACACACTAATATAATAAAAAACAAGTAACTGTTTTATATTTCACAGTTGTCATTTTACAATCCACATATTTCAGCCTTTCGTCTTCTAGTGGTAGATCATATGGAATTCAACCAGTACAGGATGTCCCATTTTCGATGTCTTAGTACGACAGCAATGTGAAATACTGCAAAGAGAGAAAAATGACATCATTTTCGTCCTCGATTTTCGACGAAAATTTTCGAGTTATTCCGGAATTCTCGATTTTCCAGGATTTCGGCATATACCAATATCCCGGTTGCTATTAAAGTTAGGTGAAAACTATTTTGAAGTTCTATTCGCACTAGAGAAAAATGCATTGACGTATCCAACATAACGGAATGACTACCTCGATTAGAACATGATGTATAAAACCGTAACACGAAGTGTTGACGAAATGCGTTCAGAGCATCAATAGACCCTTCAATAAGGTTCATTTTTTTTGCCATTGAAATTGTCAAGTTTGCGGATACTGATAACAGCTTCTTCAATACTTATATCAAACAGTACTACCATTCATTCAAAATATTAGGTCCGCAACAAAGTTCTCGCTGATTTTTGGTGAAAATACAACTTTATTTTGAAAAATGATTACAAATGAATCATTCAATGTATTGCCCATCGCTAGCTACAACTTTTTCCCATCTTTCTGGCAGAGCTCGAATACCGTGACGGTAGACATGTTCGTCTTTTGAGGCTATTCACGAATCAAGCCATTTTTCGAGCTCTTCATATGAGGGGAACTGCTGATCAACCAGATCATGTGCCATCGAACGGATCAAGTAATAATCGGATGATGCAATATCTGGAGAATATGACGGGTGGGGTAGGAGTTTTTTTTGAGCGTCTCCAAGTAGGTTTTAAAGGGTTTGCAACGTGAGGCCGAGCGTTATCATGCTGTATAATTACTTTTTCGTGTCTCTGCTCGTATTATGGCCGTTTTTCGCGAAGTGCTTTACTCAATCGCATCAATTGAGTTCAGTACCGTTCCCCAGTGATGGTTTCGTATATTTCGTATATTTGGCCAAGGCGATGACGTAGAAGCCTAACCGGGTAGTCCCCAAGATTTTTTTCCTTTGCATTGCTGTAATGAATCCATTTTTCATCACCCGTTACGATGCGATGAAGAAAACCTTTTCTTTTTTACCGCTGGAGCAGTTTTTCACGGGCGAAAAACGACGCTCAACGTCTCTTGGCTTCAAATCATAAGGAACTCAAGTTCCTTGCTTTTGAATCATTCCCTTCGCATGCAATAACATCTAAGGCTGAAGCAAACTCTTCTTGCGTTTGGCACGGATCCTCATCGAGCAATAACACCAATTCAACGTCTTCGAAGATTTTTGGCCTTCCTTCACGGGGACGGTCGTTCACATCGAAATCACCGTTTTTAAAGCGAAGAAACCAATCCTGGCACGTTGTTTCACTTAGAGCAGCATCTCCGTAAAATTTTTTGGAGCGCTTTATGAGCTTCAGCCGCTGTTTTCTTCGAATGAAAGAAGAAAATCAACACTTACCGCAAATAACAATTATTTGGCACAAAATCCGACATTTTCTCACAACTAAAAGTATATGACTCAAAAACTAAATCACTAATGTGTCACAGTGGTTTGTTTACCATATGTCTAAGCTTTGTTCGAGACGTTCTTGATATGTAAAAATCGAACAGTACTTACTGCTGGAGCCATCTATCGACAAACAGCGAGAACTCAGTTGCGCACCTAATACGTCAGATTCAAAGCATTGTTCAAATATATGATAATAACTTTATGTAGCTGGAACAAAATTCAACTCAAAAAATTTATCAATTCATATAGATAATCAAAATATATTTTTAGCGATGTGCCACTTGACCCATAATGTTTATGATGATTTTGTAGGTAGGAAAGTCGAATTGAACGATGGTCCTTCTCGAAACAAAAATTGGCCTGTTTTAGCGTTTTTCGCTGACCCTTCTACTAAGTTAGAGGAGGCTCGAATTTTCGTTAGAACACCTTTATAGATCGCCGAAACGCACAACGTAAACAGAATATTCCGGAAATTTTCATTTGCTCAATATAATTATTTCCTGTTGTCTATCTTTCTTCTTTACATTATATTTGGTTATATTTTCACAATCTCTTTTCAGGTTGATGATATATTTTTTTAATTTTGAAGGCTGTTTTCAGTTTTACTTTTGGTTCCTAAGGCTACAGGCAATTAATTGGAAATGCCAACGCGTTAGCTAATAGTACCTACTTTACAGAATGGAAAACTTTGAAATTATTCTTAAGACTGACATATGATGTCAGATTTTGACTATTACATGAGAGTGGCCGACCCACTTTCATGACTTACAACGCGTCACCGGCCAGATCCTTTACTTTTTGGGAATTCTGAATTTTCTGGAATTTTGTTCAATATCTATTGTTACCATTTTTTTCCATTCTAAGTTTGCAAAGAATCAGAACATCCTACGAATAGTAAGCTGTTCTCTTTTAACGAATTATTGACATAATTTAAATAACTTATTTTTTATTCAAGGTACAATTATGTTCTGGAATGCGCCTTTGGAAATTTATTGCAACTTCTGCAATTAAACTTATTTCCACTTATATACAAAATTTATAGCTTTTGGGTTCATTATTTTTAACTAGTGTACTAGCAGTATTCTTTCTACGGAAAGCAATATTAATCAAATTGATATCATAACGAGTTCATTACATTCTTAAACATTGAATTTTGAAAATTGTTCATTAATATCATTTTGAGAATTTTTACGAGAAACATTTCATCTAGCAAATCAAAATTGTTATTTGGATTATTAGTTCTGTGAAGTATACATATTGTTTGTGGGAATGTTATTGTTGATATCTATACGGAGTAGTTCATAAAACACTGAAACATTCAGATACAATAAACTTTCCTAATGCAAAATAGTAGTTCATAAGACACAGAAAATTTAGATACAAGTTTATTTTCGTTTCGTTTATTCATTATATTTGAAAAAACAACCCTCAAGGATGAATTGATTTGTATGTGATTTTCTCAGTTTATAAATTTTCAAGTTTTTGATTACAAAATAAAAAAATTCATATTGAATATATTGATTTTTTCAATCATTCTTATTAATGCAGTAAGGAAAACGAGTTCATATTAATATATAATATAATGAATATTCAAACCTAATATTATAGACACAAAAGATGCGTTTCAGAAGTTAAGAAAAACAGAAAATTTCATTAATATTTTCCACGGTGAACCTACATTTGCTACTGCAGTGCAGACTCACTAGTATCCTAAAAGAACAATGACTGTTTTATATTTTACAGTTGCCATTCTAGAATCCATATATTTCAGCGTTTTCATATTCTGTTGGTGAATCATGAGAAATAATACTGGACTACCTGTACAGGATGTCGCATTTTCAATGTCTCTGTACGGCAGCAATGTGAAATACTGCAAAGGGGAAAATGCTCCCCAATTTCATCCTCGATTTTTGACGAAAATTCATGGTGGAAAACTGATCGACACTGTCTTCTTTTGCTTTAAAGTTATTCCGGGATTCAGCATATGCCAATATCTCGAGGGCTATCGAAAGGTAAGTGAAAACTATTTTAAAATTCTATGGGCACTTTTTAGAATAAGATTTTTTTGCTAAAAGGTTCTCGAATTATGATATAAACTGTGTTATTCGAAATATAAACCGAAAGTGAATTTGGATAGAATAGGATGAGTATTTTTATTCTCTATTTTCTTTCGAAATATATAAACATGCCTGATGAATTGCCTCAAAAAAAAATTAGTAGCAAAAAAACAAATATTAATTTTTTAAAATACTCAAAAGCATTTCCATTATTCAAAATTCTTCTTGCATTGCAACGTCCAGAAACACTTCTGCATGCATTTTGAATTTGAATATTAGTCACTGAAGCTAAACAATTTCTAAAGTAGTTCTGTTTCAACTCTGCTACGTTATAATGGGGTTTTCCATAACATAAATCCATTACAAAGCACCCGAGAAAAAATCTAAACAGGCTGAATCTGGTGAACAAATTGGCCGTCTTACTGATCCTCCCGTCCAGCTATCACTGAGTGTCTGGTGTGGGGCGCGCCGTCATACTGGAATTATAATAACCTTCTTTGAACCAAGGGAACTTTATCCGAGAAACTCTTGATTGTGTTCTCAATTATTAAATCACAATAAAGTTCTCCACGAAGATTTTCGTCAAATACGACATATGCCCCAAACACAGTGGTTCATTAAACTCCCATCAAACATTAAAACCAAATCGCCCTTGTTTTTGAAGTTTCACAGGCTAATGGGGATTGACATCGAAACAGTAATTTTCATTATTGGGATTGCAAAATTCGTCCAACCCCCCCTCATTTCAGCAGTCCAGATAGTATACTGGTAGCATTCGGATATTTCTCTTAACTTCTTCGATACCTTCGAAAGATTCTAGCCGTCGCTCATAATTTCCTGGCTGTAGAAACTGAAATTTCCCCATCTTTTAAGGTTGGAAACTTATTTTTTTCTGAGGATTCGCAAAACCTTAGACTTTGATATCGCACTCTCTACCAACAACAAATTGAGAGAATCGCAGTAACTTCCATTGTAACTTCTTGTTACAATGTTGTTTATATGACCTTTTTTCCTGAGTGCTTTGAAACCAGTGTTTATGATATTCTGTTTCAATCTTTGAAATATAAACTTGTAAAGGTAGCCTCCTATCAGGAAAACGGAGAGAATTAGCATTCTAACATAGCATAGCATGGCATAGAAGTGAAAACATTGGGGATGTTTTCTGTAAATTGGCACCAGCATACTACATGAAATCACAGAATCTTCAAAATATTTTCATTCCCGGAAAAATGCACATTTTTTTGATGGAATTTGTTATGTTATATATTATTGATAAATGGAAAAATACTCTTCCTATTTTATCGACATTCATTTGTTTTACATTGATTGAAACACTAGTTTATATTATAATCAGAATACCATCTAACAAAAACAATTTCAAATACGTTCCCGCTTCTACCATAAAAGTGTCGCTAGAATGTCAAAATAGTTTTAAATCAAGTTTGACAGCAACCGGGATATGGGCACATTCCGAAATCCCATGAAATCGGGATCTCGTTTCGTCAATGAATTTTCTTCTAAAATCGCAGTATTTCACATAGCTGCCGTACTAAAACATCGAAAATGGGACACTCTGTACAGATAAGGCCTTATGGGACACTAATCTCCAACCCGTCGATCGCGATATACTGGTAACTCGCGATAACAATTCTGATAGCTCACAATATATATATATATATATATATATATATATATATATATATATATATATATATATATATATATATATATATATATATATATATATATATATATATAATTTTCTATAAATTTCGGAATTTTTATAAATTTCGGAAAAATCTCAAAAACATCACTGCTGTGAGCGACCGGTTGCCGACGTCATCATGCTGAATCTGTTAGAATTTATATAAGCGTCAGTGTTCGAGAACGATGCTGTGAAAGGGATAAACGCGCATGACTCGATGACATGACGCCTAGTTTAAAACGGCATAATCAATGTCCAGACGTTGGGCTACTACAGAATAGAGAGCAGTAAAAAATACGGCAAGCAGTAGCAAGATCATGAAGACTTTCAATTTCCATTCGGAGTGAGAAGAACAGTATTTTTACAGAAGTTAAAGGAAAAAATGTTTGTTTGTTATTCATACTTCTGTTTCGGTCGATAAATTCAGTTATAACATCTATGCGACTTTTTGCAAATACAGTGATGAAACGTGTAGAAGAAATGAGTAATATTTTTTTACATTCAAATACTGACTTTGATAATTGTGCTCATTTTTCACTCCAATTGAATGAATGGATGATGTGGTTAGCACCTCCCAGATGGCCATGTAGTTCAGGATGCCTTTCAGTGATTTTACAATAAAAGAAGAAATTTTAAATTTTAGCCCACTGAAAGGACAGGAATAGTTTCCTCATTCCAAAAATTTCATTAATTCTGAGAAAATTCCAATATCAAAAATGGCAGGCTTGACAACTGATGGCGCCCCAGCTATGATGGGCTATGATAAGAGTCTGGGGGCATTATGTTCTAAAGATTAAGGTTTCTGTAACTCCTCTGTTATCTAACCTAACCTAACCTCAGGATGCCTTTTAGTGATTTTGCTGTAAAAAAAGAAATTTTGAATTTCAGTTCACTGATAGGAAAGAAATAGTTTCCTCATTCCAAAAATTTTATAAATTCTGAGAAAATTCCAATATCAAAAATGGCAGGCTTGACAACCGATGGCGCCCCAGCTATGATGGGGTATGATAAGGGTCTGGGGGCATTATGTTTTAAAGACTAAGGTTTTCTGTCATTCCTCTGTTACCATTCCATTATCCATTCACAAGCAATTTGTAGAAAAATTCTCAAACTAAACAACGTTATGAAATTTGTTGCAAAAACCGTGAATAATATTGGAGCTCACACATTGCAAAGAAGTTTATTCAAAATCTGGGTCGATGAAATTGATTGTCAGTACGGAGCTACTTCTTGACTCAGGAGTCTGTGTTCAAGTAGAGGATGAGTGCTGAAACGTTTTCATGAGGTCCAGTGTCATAGTTCACCTTTTCCTACGAAGCAACGAACAAATACCAAAACTGGAAATTTCAATCTGGCTTAGAAATTTTGGTTTTCTTGTGGACATTACAGAAAAACTGGAAGCATTTAATTTGCAGCTTCAGGGGAGATATAAAGAAGAGCTGAACTGATTTTCGATTGAAATATATTCGTCAAAAATCTTGAGTTTTGGAAATAAAACCTAATCGACCGTAATGCCCAGTATTTTCCTACTCTTTCTGAAGAGATATCACAAAATTCATTGGAAGCCTATGAAAGTAAAGCTCAGGTAGAAATTAGTGTCCAAACTCCGAAAACCGTTTTAAGGGTTTCAACCAAATGGCTTCATTGTTGCAATTTGTAGTTTCACCTTTCATAGAAATTGATGTACAGTTTGTAGCTTGTGTTATGCCAAACTTGGACGAAGACATCGCTGCACCAGAAACAAAAGAGCGTTTCAAAGTGATCGAACCTTGAAATCGTTAGTCCCAAGTACCAAAAGTTCTGTCCTATGTCGTGTCGCCTTTTAAATTAATGAATCAGGAAACGGGCGCGACTCACAGAAATCCGTTGAAGAATATCTCAACTCGAATGGCATTGGGCTGCATATGTAGCATGTCAACATCCAGAAGGATGATCTTGCAAGATGATGACCAGGCGTTCAAGGCTAACATACATACAAAGCATCGCAGGTGCGAATTGGATGCAAGCCGCCTTGAACAGAAAGACATGAAAAGAAATGGAAGAGACCTTTTTTTAGGAGTGGATGACTACGGGCCGAAAGAGGGGTAGAGAAAGAGAGACATCCGCAGACAATCAGCATTGAAATTAAATTGGGACAAATATCACTTTCTTCCGGAACTTGTTACAATTTTCTAAGAACTCTGGAGTCCACCTGTTTTGAGTTTTGGTTTTGTTGAATAAGACCTTTGGAAAAGAGAATGAAATGGAGTTGCTGTTTTTAATTTGTCCTTCGTATAATATTCTACTCAGGAAGTTTCTGGTTTCGGTCTCAGAAGAAGTAAATTATTATTGGTTATATTGGAATTGTTTTTATTGAGGAAAGTTTTTACTGTCACTGCTTATGTAGATTGACATATTTCATTGTCAACAATATAACATGACTAGTTAAGATTTCCTAGTTCACAGATAAAGTGGATATTAGTTCTCACAAGGAATGTAGCTACTTTGAATGGTAATAAACATAGTTAAGTTCCTCATACTCGATCCTACTGAAAATGTCCCTTGTTTTGGTCCCAAAACAAATATTTACTGTAGCTCAAATCGTTTAGAAACAGGTGATGAGCATTATAGTAGTATGTTATTCAATTGGAATTCTTTAGATATCACAAAAAAGCTAGTAATTTGAGGCTGATGAAACTATAACTCTATATGGTATCAGATTCTTTTCCTTGGCTGAATCTTTGAAACCCATTTGGTATTACTGACACGAAGACTTTCTGCTGCTTTCCTCTTCACTCTTCAGATTCTTTTCTTGTTTGAGTTGAAACATTAAAATGCATTTAATACTGTTGACGCGATATTTTTCTGCTGCTCTTCCTTTTATAATTAGGATTTTTACCATGCAATCGAGGTTTTGGTTGCAATGAAGGATGAGATAAAAAACACAAGGTTTAACTTTAATCTACACTTTATTTGAAAAAATTCGACGACGTTTCGCTGACACAGCAGCTTTATCAAGAAAGACAAACAGAATGAAGAGTATGGTATTATAAACTAATCGTAGAACAAGTTGGATGATTAACAGGAAAAACCCACACCGAGCCATTGTACAGTTAGTATGAAAGGTAATTAAAAACTAATTAAACAAGTTAAGTAGGGGTGAATAATTCGCATCTACCTGCTCATTCAAAAGCTTGTCCGAATGTTTGTATCTATTTATTTCTAATGCTTCTAGGAGATCTAATTTTAAACTTTTGATTTTATATGTAATATGTCAAAGTTTTTATTGAATGAATGGTTTTCTTTTATTAAGTGGTTTGAATAATTTGAATCAGATTTATTTTTATCGAGGCTACGTTTATGTTCAGATGTTCTTATGCCAAAACTCCTATAGGTCCTACCGATATAGATTTTATCACAAGAACCGCAATTGAGTTTATAGATTCTGATTTACTTGATTTTCCAACAGGAGATTAATTATTTTTAATATGTTTACCTCAGTTATTAGAAGTTTTGAAAGTTATATTAAGATTTTGTTTGACGAGAAAGGATTTAATATTTGTACTTGCAGAACCGCAGAATGTTAAACTGTTGAATATTTTATAGTCCTTATGAATAGCATATACTTCATTTATGGCTTTCTGATACAGTTTTTACGAATGATTAGATCTATCATATCCGGATTATATGAATTATTAATGGCTATCTGTTTGATGATGTTTAACTTTTTATTATAATCTTCTACTGATAAAGGTAAATTGAGTAACCGATGCACCATGCTGTTTAAAGCTGCAACTTTGTGTTGAATTGGATGTAATGTGTAGTTATGTATAATTGTATCAGTATGTGTTGGTTTACGAAAGACCGAAAAAACATGATTATTATTTCGTTTAGTGATTTTCAAGCCCAAAAAATTAATGGAAACGTTCTGTTCAATTTCTATCGTGAATTTAATGTTCTAATGGATGGAATTAATGAAATTAAGAAATAAGTTTAATTGACGAGTAGTTCCAATGAAACATACTAAGATGTCGTCAACATATCTATACCAATAAAGAAATTTGGAAATGAGTGGATGTGTATGAATTTTCTGTTCATCTTGCACCTTTGAGTCCACTTTTAGCAGAGATTTTTATGCATAATATTGAACAGTACAAATATTAAATCCTTTCTCGTCAAACAAAATCTTAATATAACTTTCAAAACTTCTAATAACTTAGGTAAACATATTAAAAAAATAAATCTCGTGCTGAAAAATTAATTAAATCGGAAATCTATAAACTCAATTGCGGTTCTTGTGATAAAATTTATATCGGTAGGACCTATAGGAGTTTTGGCATAAGAACATCTGAACATAAACGTAGCTTCGATAAAAATAAATCTGATTCAAATTATTCAAATCACTTAATAAAAGAAAACCATTCATTCAATAAAAACTTTGACATATTACATATAAAATCAAAAGTTTAAAATTAGATCTCCTAGAAGCATTAGAAATAAATAGATACAAACATTCGGACAAGCTTTTGAATGAGCAGGTAGATGTGAATTATTCACCCCTACTTAACTTGTTTAATTAGTTTTTAATTACCTTTCATACTAACTGTACAATGGCTCTGTGTGGGTTTTTCCTGTTATTCATCCAACTTGTTCTACGATTTGTTTATAATATAATACTCTTCATTCTGTTTGTCATTCTTGATAAAGCTGCTGTGTCAGCGAAACGTCCTCGAATTTTTTCAAATAAAGTGTAGATTAAAGTTAAACCTTGTGTTTTTTATCTCATTTATATCATGGATCTACATCAAGTAACGGCCTCCACAATTCAAAAATAAAATGAAGGATGAAACGTTCACACAATTTCCACTTTTGTTCACAAGATACTTACGGTCTAACTATATCAGAGACCGGCGAGATAGGATTTTTGCTCAGGTTTTTTCTGGTCTCTCAAATCATATAAAAATTGCGTATGGTTCACCCATTTTTCCACACTTTCAATTTTTTTTAAATGTAATTTTCACTTCTTTCGAGTGAGTAAATAAATAAATAAATTGAAATTCTGGGAGTATTGCTCAGCTTCATGCAATTTTCGTTATCTAAGAGAAATCTAGAAGCGTTATAAATCCAAAGATTGTTCGTTTCAATCGATGCTCAATGTGAATGTAATCCACATTTTCAATTAGGAATGGCAGGTTACGAAAGCTGGATGAAAATCCGAAATATGGAGCTTTCAAGGTTCAAGTCCAAGTAATTGCTCAATAATACCTCGACAGTGATATAGAACATGAAATCAGAACAAAGACAAACAGGACCGGAAGCGAGGATATCGTCCGTTTTCTCCCTTAGATTGCGGTTGCCGAGTGCGATTCAGCCCTTTGCTGATACCTAAATCCGCTTACTCTGCAAATTAATCATTGGAAATTCATTATGTTGCTTACCCCGACTTATAATGTTCCACATTTCGTTCTTTCCCTTGTGAATTCTAGCCGCTTCAAAGAAATCTCTGAAAGAGAAAAATATAGGATAAGCAGAAAATACTTTTCGTCTATCTTCTCAAACAAGATTCCGCTATATATTCGAATTGGTCGGTGGAACAGATCAATCAAAAATGTCATTAATCCTCTAGAGATTTTTGAAATACTTGTTGAATTTTAATATGTTTGGTACATATTAAAATTCAACAAATCAAAATCTCTCATTCTAATAGCCTAAAAATATAAAATAGTTTGTTTTCTAGAGTTTTTTATGTCCTTTTTATTAACTTACTCTTAGTGAAACTGTGTCACAGTGTTTTTCAGTTGTCAGTCTACTTAGATTCGAATTTGAAATCACCTTCGTATGTAAAAATGTTTTCCATAGATGAAAGCTGATCCAAAAGCAAATACTACTTTCTTAAGACTAATGAACTCTAGTAAGCTGATCAAAAAACAGAGTATATTTGGCAGCCGCCTCATACCACCATACACCTCTTAATTACTCGAATTTCCTGTCTAATAACTAGAAGCTTCCAAATTCAGTGTAATGAATTTCAAACTCATCCAAGAGAGAGAAGATATCTTAAGGCAACTGCTGAAAATTCAAAATTAATTCCTTTGTTAAATTCGTCATGTACGACTTTTTAAGAATTTCCTCTTTTAGTGCACGATCTTCGACACATGATATATAAGTTTTTATTGAACTCCACACGAGTAGAAAAGAAAATTGCTCTCAGTCCAATTTTCTGAAATTTTGATAGGTTGTATTTTCTGTTTCTTCATTCGGACCATACATTTTCTAACATAATCGTACAACTACTTTTTGAGATACTAAGTACCAAAGTTGGACATTAACCGTCTCTATGTATCAGCAAAATGTTTGGATTTCATACCTTTTCAGCCCTATGTATATGTTTTATGGACCAATCGGCTGGTTTTTGCAGGTCCAGACTTTGCTCAATTTATTCTAAAGAAATGTTCACATACAAAGTATAATAAAAAATTCCAGAACACTAAGTTAATTTTCATCTCGGGTTCTTCATGAAACTTTAAAATTCCTATTCCTGAAAGAAGTATAGAATCAAAATATTGAAGGATCCGACTTTACCCTAATTTTTGAAATAGTGTTAGAAACAGATAGGAATACACCAGAGGTGAGATTCATTCATAAACCCTCAAGAGTTTCGAAAAAAGACTCAAAACATTCTTTGTATAATTTCCAGGTATTTCCTGTGAATTATAATTATACGAGAGCTACGCTGTAAGTTTTGCCACGAAACTATAGGAGTGAATGCTAATATCATCGCATTATTAAAAACCCTCCTCCTTCATTGTGAAGTCTGACTTCAGTTGAGTCGCTGTTCCCACCTGTTGAACGTGCTAACGACTATTTCTTAGCGAAACATGTAGTTGTCCGATCTACTACGATTGCAAAATTAGTTTAACTGAAGAACAAAGTCTTGAACGGATGCAGGGTGCATTTGGTTATGAAAGTCTATAATAGCAACTGTTTCGATGGTTTAGTGAATTTAAAAGAGGAGCGTGGTGAGGAGCCACGTTCTGGTAGACTCTGTTCATCAGTGATTAACAGCAACATTCAGCGAGTGCAACGTGCTCCAAGCATCTATTGAGCGGTTGGGACAACCCCTGGTGTTGGATCTGCAAAAGTCAATTCCATTTTACTTGAGCATCACCATATGAAAAAAAAAATGATATCTCGCTAGAAACGTTAGAAATATTAAGTAATGGTGGATGAAATATATTCCTTTTTGATGTTTCTACCCACAAAGAAAGTCGTGTGCAGATTCATGAAGACAACCCAACCCTAACCATTGCGATAGAACAAAAATCTTTCAAAATAGTTATTGACACAATTTCCTCTCGGGATTAGTGAAAGCAAATAAACTCAAAAATCAGTGTATAGTGACAGACAACTGCTAGAGGACAATTGAAAAATACCGAGCCCATAAGGACTTGGACCTATAATTAGGGAACTGTTTGATATTAAAAGAAACATAATTTAGTAATTCGTAGAACATTTATTCAAGTACACATACCGTATAACAAAAACTTCCATAATTTAAACGATAAACAATTATTGCAAATTTACAAAAGATTAAAGACGTGGTACTGTCAATCTGGTTCGATAATATCTTGCCTAGGTTTGATAAAGCCCACATTAATAACACACAAATTGATAAGTGGCAAAAGTAATAATAAAAAATAATACAATTGAAAGTAATTTTTTTGCATGAAGATAGACAGACTCAAATCCTTTACCGGAAATTAAATTACTATGTAAAGTATCACGTAAAATGTATCAACAAAAACTCAGATACGATAACAAAACGTAAATATTTTTTCATAACTAGAAGTCTTAGTATGTGTTTGGATTATATATGGAAGAGTTAGTCTCAAAATTACCTAAGATTAAGTAAATAACAAACAGTTTCAAGATGTATCTATTAATAGCAACAAAAATCATAAGAGCAATTTGTGGCAGAATCTTTTCCGCTACATTCGAGCATCTACAATAACGAAACCAGATCTTACCATCACGACCATACGGCGCAAATACCACGATTCTCTATATCGTCATCGTCATCATCATTGCACAGTTGAGTTAGGGGCACATCATCCATACTGTCTTCACTGCTGCTATCCCCACATTTCTTTGACGTTAATTTTGCTTTCTTTTCTCCTTGCCTGACTTTTTTCTCCTTGTTTTCCATGTTATCTTCATCCTCGTTACTGAACATTTCTTTTGGCAGATTTTCCTTTAGCTTGTTTCTTTTCGTTAACATTATTTTCTGCAATATTCTTTCCTTTTGCTATCTTCACTTGTCGCTTTCGTTATTCTTCTTCTTACTGCTCCTTTAATAGAGTTGATGTGAGAATAATAGAGTGCTGTTTTTCTCCACGTCTTTGTATTTTCATTTTCTTCTGTGGTAAAGGGCTCAAATCTTCTAGAATACGTCGCGAAGTGCTCGGTTCTGAAATATATTTTTCGATACTTTCATTTGAAGGAGCGGAAGGCGTGTTATATTTTGAGGCAAATGGCATGCTAGATGCTCCTCCTTCAGCAAACATGTCAAGAGGATTCCTATCTCCGGGGAGTATGAGACGTCATTTCGTTGGGCCGGTCTGAAAATGATGAATGGTTTCATCATGAGCAATTACTGGTTCTATAAACTCATTTTCGACACCTGATTGACTAACTTGCCTGGATGCTTCTTCAATGATTGGATCAGCAATTGATATATCTTCCTCGTCGAAAATATGAGGATTCAACGGGCATATCCCAGTCTCTTCAAATCCCTTGACGGCCTTTTCCATCGTAGCCACTCCAGAATAAGCTTTTCGAATGAATGCATTTTCAAGAATAAATTACACTCACGATAATATGCTGATTTTAAAGGGCCATAAAATGTTACATCGAGTGGTTGCATTTTATATGAAGTATGAGGAGGCAGAAACAAGAGATGAATTCCATTTTCGTGACAAAGTTTATATGCATCGACCGATTGATGGCTGCAATGATTGTCTAGAACAAGGAGTGCTGGATGTTGCTTATGAGCAGCAATATTTGTAACAAAATGATGCAACCATTTCGTGAAAGGCTCTTCATTTATCCACCCAGATTAGGAGCATTCATAGAGTGCTCCTAGTGGGCCACCAATCCTTACGGAAGATTCAATTCTCTGGCGTGAAATGAACATTGGAGGAACATATACTGGGTGATTCACCAGTGCTCTGTAGCTCGTACACTCTCGAAGATTTCATTTTTGTTCGAACGGTATTATATTTGGAAAGTAAATATCTACTTCAGCAATTCATTTTGAAGTAAACAGGGTGTCCCAATTTTCTATGAAAAAATCTTGGGAGGTTTTTTCAGATTGGAAAACCACTATTTTGTTGAGGATTCAAGAGCGTCCTAAACTCTGCTATAATGTCTTTAAGTAAGTTTTTTTGGTGAGTAGTTTCGTCACAATATTTTCTTCCGTAAAAATTCATGAAAATAGGCTCTCACATCATCGCATGCTCCTTCGGCCAGAGAGGAGACTTTTTTCCTTTCGTTTTCTTATGACCCAAGAATAGCTTTATTGATGAATTGAAATAGATTATCCTCATTTTATACAGGAGTGACTCAAAGAAATTATTGAATATTGTATTTTAAAAATGTCAACGCATAAAATATTGTGCTACATTTTTGCAGAAAAAACCTTATCTTTATCTTCGCTCATTTTCGAAATATTCGATTATTTGTGAAAATTTTTTATGAAAATTCTACAAACCGTATCAAACTCATCAACATGCATCAATATTGGCTTTTATATGGGTCCTCTGTCACTATCAACTAAACTGATAACTGTTTGTCTTCAGCTGTAGCAGATTTTGGTTTTTCATGTTTTTCGTAAACTATATTACCCGTTTCGATAAATCTAATTAGAAGTTTTTCAAAGCATCTTGCATCAGGATGCCTCTTATCAGGAAACCTTTGTGCATAAACTCTACCTGTCAACGAAAAATTTCTACCACACTCACCCAGAATAAAAATCATATCAACCATTTCTACTTGAACTTCATGGCAGTCAATTGAGAAAATTGGGTACAAACCTCACTTTAACAATGTTTAATAACGAAACACTGATAAGTTCACTATGTAAAATGCAGAATATGATATGTCCGGACACCTGACAGAAGGCACAAATGAAAAAAAATGTCAACACATACCTCGATTTACGTTTTAATCATCTTGATTTTATCATTCGGTAAAAGAATTATCTTGTTTAGGTTTCATTTTTTACTACTCGAATCATTACCGAAGAAAAAACTTCTGTGCACATATTGTTGCATGTTGATGAGTTTGATACGGTTTGTAGAATTTTCATAAGAAATTTTCACAAATAATCGAATATTTCGAAAATGAGCGAAGATAAAGATAAGGTTACTTCTGCAAAAATATAGCACACAATTTTATGCATTGACATTTTTAAATTACAATATTCAATAATTTCTTTGAGTCACACTTGTGCTTTTTCTGACACACAAATTATAGATATAAGCATTTATTGTAAATACAATTATTTAAATTTTGTAAATCCTCTCTTTTATATATATATATATATATATATATATATATATATATATATATATATATATATATATATATATATATATATATATATATATATATATATATATATATATATATATATATATATATATATATATATATATATATATATATATATATATATATATATATATATATATATATATAAAGGTATATATATGGGTGATTCACTCTGAAGATTTCATTTTTGTTCGAACGGTATTGTATTTAGAAAGTTAGAATTTACTTCAGCAATTTATTTACATTTTTCTCGTAAGGTTTTCACGGACGTATTTCAATTTCAACAATACAACCAAAGATATTCTTCAACAAAATGGACATAGCAGAAGAACAATACACAAAGCTATGGAGTACAAGAAACCTCTCAGAAAAGATTCAGAAGAGGATACAATGTAGTTGGGTTAGGTTAGATTTAGATGAAGAAAAGGTCCTATGGAATGGCCTACCCGACCGCCTGATCTAAATCCTCTATACTTTCTCCTGAGGAGGCATCTTAAGTCCAAAATTTTTGTGACTCATCCTAAGAATTTGGATGAACTGAGCCCGAGAATTATAGATGACTGTTGTCAAACAACCCCAAGTATGCTGAACCATGTTAGAGACGGATTTCAGTCAAGATTGTATTACTATGTGAAAATAAATAGAGGGCAATTTGATCATTCGATTTGAAATGATTGCATTTAATTTTTTTCCCATTGTTACAATGATTCAACAAAAAAATCTGTTGTTTGTAAATTGGGCTTCCAAAAGACATTGAAACAAAACTGACTTTCCTTATCTAAAACCTCAAGGTAAGTGAATTCACTGTCCAATCCATGCAGGCTCTAACTACCCTCGGACGGTTCCCCTTCAAATCAAATATTGATTTGTTTTGCCTTTTTTCTATAATCTTGAGAATAGCCAAAATCTTCGAGGTGGCTCGTTGGAGATAAAAATTCGTCAGAATCATACACCGTTGTAAAGAGGCTTCGAAGAGCCTAAAATGAAATATTGCTCAACCTCTTTGCTCTATTCAATTTTGAGGGGTAAGTCTTAAGGGGTTGCTTGTTGAAGCATCAAATTTACTTTAACAATTGTTGTTCAAGTTGTACGGGATAGTTTTTTAGTTTTTCTGCTATCAATGGATGGAAGTCCCTGGAATTTCCCGACTCTCGGTTCTCGGAAATATAAATACACCACACAGTAATTATTATTAATACCATGGCTAGGCATTATTATAATCAAAACATATCCTGGAATGATTATATATTAGTTTCGATAATTAACTAGGATAACTTTGAATGTTATCGAAATATATAAATTTACCAGAGTATACACAAACTATAGCATTATCAGCTAATTACATCAATGTAACAACGAGTAGTGCCAGAGGCTTTCTCCCCGGAAAAATCCAGTGTACGGACGTTAGTCAGGTAACACTGAATGCAATTACATTATTATTCTGGTGTAAAGTAATAAATGATCGAATCAAATACTGCTCAGAATATAAATGAAGTAGCTCCACTTGTAGAACTAATATTATAATAATATTTTTCATTTTCCACATTTTTATGTAATGTTATTTGATTTTGTTCATCCGAAAAAATGATATTTGGTCTATTGTGATTTTTCACATGTCAGGTTCATATTCATATTCAATCTATTGAGGAGCAAGTTGATAATATATGAAAAACTGTTTCTGAAGAAGAAAAACAAGAATCATCTATATTTTGCTTAATATATATATCGTGGATCGCAATTGCTAAGCCTTCTGTTTCGAGTGGGGGGACCCTTTGGAGCAAAGTTTATGTTATTCGCGGTTGACTAGTCTATCCTTTTGCTTTGCAGCTATATCTCGCCAAAAAATATTATTTATTTAATAAAGCACAACAGACCTTGAAGGTCTAGGGCTTAAAAAAATATTACGTCATTCAAGTTATTTTCCAAATGCTTTTGACATTTGTATTATCTTCTTGTCTGTTTACATGCCCTGTGCATCTCAACTTTGACCAATGTCTGGTTCTGTATATAACCCTGTGGTTCTGTATGTAACTTCTGGTTCTATATATAATTTACTTAGCTCTCTATATTGTTTTATTATCCACGTTCCGATTTCATATGATGCTACATAAGTTTCTCCCAAAATCTTATTTTCGAAAGTTTCTAGTCCTCTTTGTTATAATCCAGGGCTCTGATCGATAACTCAGTACTGGTCTAATATTCATTTTGTAGATTCTTATCTTGAAAACTCTAGATAGCCATTTAGATTATAGTAATCTGCTGCATTCAAACATATTGCTTTGAGCAGAATTCAATCGTAGTTGCATTGGAACGTCTTTCTTTTGTCTCTTTCAACTTGAATGAATTTAGTTTTAGCGTCATTTATTTTTAGTACGACATCATGTTTCTTCAATCAATATCAAAGCCCTTGTTTCCTCTACTGTTCCTGCTATAATGATGACATCATTTGTGAATGCTAGAATGTTAACTTTTTTCCCGTTACGACTCCACCTCTCGCTTTATGACCTAATGTAGGGGATATCCCGTCCCCTTCTCTGAGACTAGTGCTCGCATTAAAGGAGCACGATACTTTACCATCTACGTTCTCTTTATCTTAAATCTTCAACACTTATTCCGGCTAAATATATCAATTTATCCGGTACTCCAATAACTTCCTATTCCTACCTAAGTTATCATATGCTTTACTGCTCATCTTAACCAAATTCAACCATTCGTTCCTTAACAATAGTCAAAATAGGTTTTCCACTTTATGACAGTTTTGGCTTGATGTAGATCATTTTTCATATATAAAAATCCAGAATTTTTCTCTAAATTTATAGGCCATATTTTACCATAAATTTAGAAAGTAGGTTGAATTTTTCCTTCTGAAACATAAATTGTGGGAGTATTTTTCTTATTAATTCAGTTATTAGCCGTTTCCCGTCCCGATAAATATCTACTGTCAAATTATATCCACAAAATATTATCAGATTCCATCTAAGTTTTCACATTGTTTGATTCTATGCTTCTGTAAATATTCTATTCATTTACAAAAGGTAGCGTATTTTATTGTTATTCAATATCCAAGCGAATTCATAAATAAGCAAAGGAATCAATCATACCCTGAGTTATACTTATCTTACTTTTGTCATATTTGAGTTCCGTAAAATAATATTTTCAATATTGAACAGCCCCTCCAGCAATATAAATATATTTAAAAAGGGATATTTAGTGGATGAAAGAAACTGTCAAATTAGGTAAATACATGTGCCAATTTGGAACTGAAATCAGCAAGATTTCTGTTTTGACAAGGTGTGAACAAATTAACACTTGAAAGCTTCGTAAGCCGATAACTACATTCTTAGCAGACGGCATGTGGTTTATTTGTTACCATTCAAGTGGTTTAATACTTCAAGGGTCCCTCTATATCTTTTCTGCCAATTTCACGGTACGTTTAAGTATTTAGTGTACCTACCTGCAAGCCTATTGTATTCTCTAAGACCTAAACTGCCACTTATAAAGGTACCAAAGATTTTTAATCGAATTTCAACAGTCAAAAGATAAAAAGTTTCAAAATATTAGAAAGATATTCAAACCTATAAGGTTCTCCGTAATTGAAAATTAAAGCTTCTTGAAGTCACATTAATTATTTAATAGATCTTTTTCATAAATGATTGTGTAAAAGCAATTTCAATTTTTCTTCGACATTATACACCAAGTAAAGTTGATGGCACCTTTCCTATCCTATTGAAATTCAATTTTCGAATAATACCAATTTTAATTATTTCAGTTTTTACAGGTTTTGATCTGGATAGCCATGACATAATTCAAAAGCTTAAGAAATTACACCCTTTTATATCAGATCCAACTCAAGAAGTTAATTTTAATTGATAAGATTTCTCAAACAATAATAGAAAATCAACTTAATGATTCATATATAGTGTGGAAAGAATATAGACAAGTCGATCTGTTTTTATTTTTCAGTCTCTGATAATATTTATTTGCTCTTCAATAACACTTGTCAACAACTGTTATTGGCAATATTTTTAAAGGCAAAATATGGCGTGTAATAAATTATTCGAAAGGTCTTGTTTTACTTTATACGGTCCAAATTTTTTGTTTGACTCAGTCTTGCCGTTTCAGAATGATAACTGTTCAATTGTAAAACTAAAATTTTCTTTAAATGTCTTCCCAATAAGGAAACTACTCATTCTTGTCCTGTCGAAAAGAAAACAAAACAAAAATCAATACTTACACAAAGGTGAAAAACATCATCTACACAAAAGATGATTCTTTCATTTCGAGATTCATTTCAAGAAGCGTTTCTGGAGGTGAATATATGCCAATTCAAATAGACCAATAACGACTCAGAGAAAAACAGCATCTTTCATGGACGTCGCAGATCTACAATATTTTTAACACACTTTGAGTTTAGCATAGAGTGACAAAAAACAGAATAAAGAGTCGCCAAAACCACATATCCTAGACGTATGTTCTCCAGTACCATCTACGTCAGCATTATCTCATCTAACTCAATCGATTTTAACAACATCGGTTCCAGCCACTGCTTCATTATCCCCAGCACAATCGACCTCAGCGCTAGCGAACTATTCACGATCTACCTCAACAACGGCACAACGATTGTTCACCTAACCACAGCCAAAGTTATATGGAATCACCCAATTTTTAAATATTACCTCAGGGATTTTGGAAATTTGGAAGGATTGTTAGAACTGATCCCTTTTGAGATATTACAATTGAAAAAAGAAATAAATTAAGATTTATTTCAAGAAAGAAACAAATAAAAGAAAATAAGAAACTCTTTCCGCATGTAGTAAAAAAATTGAAAACTGTTTCCTCACGGAGTAGGTGTTTTTTTCTCGACCTCAGTAGCTTGTATTACCTCATCTTGCCCTGATACAAGCCTGAATCCGTCTAGGCATGCTTTGGATTAGGTTTTCGACCTCCTCTGGGGTGATATTCAGCCACTCTTTTGTTACGGCTTGGATGAGCTGTTGTGGGGTTCTTGGATTATCCTGGCGCGATCTAATTTTCTTTCTGAGATCATCCCATAAATGTTCAATATAATTTAAGTATGGAGAGCAAGCTGGCCAGTCCAAAATAGCAATTCCCTCTGTTTCAAGATAATGTCGCACGAGGTTGCTGGTATGCGGAGTAGCATTATCTTGCATAAAAGTGGGCACCTCGCCAGAGTCTCCCTGTGGGCTTCAGCACTAGGTCCACGTAATTTTCAGCCGCTATACTACCAGGAGAGGAAATCAAATCTTTTTTCCTCTCAGCATAATGCCACCCCAAAACATCACACTTCCCCCTTGGTAATGCGGAATTTGTCTTTCTGCTCGGAGTCTAGCTTGTCTCTCATGGCCCCTTAAAACCCGAATCCGGCGGTCATCTGATAGAACACCAATTCTGGTCTCATCCGAAAAAGAACATTTCGCCAATTCCCAATATTCCAATTTTGGTGCTCGATACACCAATTAAGTCTGTTAATTTTTTGTTGTCTAGTTTGTCTAGTCTGGAACTCTTAAGGGCCCTTGAACGAAGTCTTTAACGTATCGTTTCGACTGATAGACTGATGCCTGTTGCTTCCAGAAATTGCCTCTGGAATATGGGGTGCGACGCACTTGGGCCTCTTCTTGCAATTTGACACAACAAGCGGTCTTGTACTTCAGAAGTGATCTTCGTACGACTTCTTCTAGGCAGAGATTGTAGCTCCACGTATCGGGCGTAAGATTTTGAAATCACCCCTGTGATACCCCCATTGTGGCCGCTATATCCCTCTGTGTGATCCCTTCTTCAACGAGAGCAATTATTCGACCCCTCTGCACATGGGACAATCCAACGTTAGACATTTTCAATTATGATTATAGGCTTTTTTAAGTTTTGAAATTCACAGTTTCGAATCTTAGTGACGACTGAGTACAATATCCCGAACAGGTGGTGATAATTCAACATTTCTTACCATAGTATGCAGTTTTTTTTACAACAAAAAACTTCATTCTTCACAAATAGTCAAAGATCCATGGTTAAAAACAATCAATAATGTAAAATACCATATAAATGATTCCATATAAATTAGGTTGTGTGTGTATCACCCTTTTGGCCGTTGGGGAAAAACGTCCTCCTAGTAAAATTAGATAGCAAATTGGGTGCTTGATCTTAACATTGTTACAAAATCAAATCAACTCAGAGGAAAATAAATTCCAAGTGTGTACAGATTCGTGAAGAGGTTAAGTCTCTCATCGTCAATAGTGGGCACTGCCAAATTACGCCTTCTAAGTCTTGGTTATCATCACAGGCAAGGTTATTAACAATTTCAGTTCTTGAGAGAGATACTGCTAGGTAATAATGATTTGCTCTGGATCTATTGATAGCGACAATGGGCTTTTGTGGTAGGTTTTTTTCGTTTAAGGTTTAGATCTACGTAAATAGAATTTTTCCAAATAGAAGCAGCCTTTCGTTCCTCCTAATGTTTGGTTTAGTTGCAGAGCCACGTTCCAAAGAAAGTTTCACGAAAATCTGAGAATGAAATTGGTATGGGGATCATTTTGGACCATTTCGAGAGCATCGCCTATGGCAATTGCTTCAGTTGTGTAGATCGACGCGTACTTTTTCAGAGTCATGGTGGTTTTGGTTTTTAAGAAGGGACATATAAATGTTGACCCTGTATGAAGAGATGTGGTACTCTCACTTCCATCTGTGAATATAAGTAATGAGCTATTGAAGTTTTCTAATTTTTCGAGTTCAGCTTGAGGGTTATTCGTGCCCGTTAGTGATTTTCCGAGAGATGTATGTATTCAAATGGAAAATGAGATGATGGTGTAGTCGTGGAGAAAATATTTGTATTTGTCTACGTTATCTATATGTGGTAGAATGGTGTCAAGTTCGAGGCTGCTGGATATCAATGGTCGTTTTCATTTCTTCCTTTTAATTTCTGAGTCTTTCGGATGAGAGATTATAGTTTTGTGTGTCGGTAAGTTACTATTAGATGACTTTCTGGTTGAGTAAGTAGAACATAAAAAATTTAATTTCTGATAGATAGAGGTCGGTTTTGACGCAGCTAAGAGTATATTACTCGACGTGGTTATGCGGTAGCCTAGGGCTAATCATATTGCGTATTGAACTTGTTCTATTCTATTCCAGGAGCTTTTACGGGTCGGAGCATAAATAAAGCAGCCATAGTAAATGATAGGACGGGTAGATAGTTAACACTGCATTGGTATCAGCACCCGACCACATGTTACGTATGGATTTCAAGAAATTGAGAGCTTCGAAACAACTATTCTGAATAGTGTGGATTTTTGATTGAAATAACAATTTGTAGTCAAAGATGATGTCTAAAAATCTGGTAGACTCCTGAGATGCGATATTATGATTGCTGATTTTATTATTTGATTGACCGGTAGTGATACTATTGTTGTTCGAGTGAATCCGAATGGTCCTCTGATGTGCTATTTCGAGTCAAATTATGGATTGGTTTTTCCGATCGCTTCAGCCGCCTTTTAAAGAGATACTCTGACGAGTATAGATCGATATCGTCTGCGTATTGAGAGACAGTTACGTTTGAAGGAATATAGTTGATAATATTTGAAACGTAAATAGTATCGAGAATGGGAGTGAGTACACCTCTATTGGGGACTCTTTCATAAATTTCCCTATATGAATTATCAAAAAATGTGGAAACTATAATTTGATAGATTAGAAATTTAATAAACTCTCGGCTATTTCAAAGCTTGTGTGATGTTGATTGTTAGAAGGCTAGATCATCTATGCAGGGTTGACACTTTCAAAATCCGCTATGACTGAGTGGTAGTACCTATGTTTCTGTATTCTGACCACCACTCCTCCTACCATAGTTTTAAATATTTTGCGGAATTATGGCATTGAAGCAATAGGTATAAAGATTTTACCGTCAGCTTTGGAAATAAAATGTACGAAAGTACGAGTCAATTCAGAAAGAAAGTCCCTCGTCTCATACATTTCATTATATAAGTGTGTGAATATCAGTTTGTATTTTAATGAAAGATTTTCAATTATTTCATAGTCGATTCCATCGATACTAGAGCCGGATTTTGTGTTACGTGTCTCTACTACAATTTTAAAGTTTGGAAGTGAATTCGATCTGTAGAAAGTGCAATGAGGTAACCAGTCTGGGTTAGTAGGAAGGTACCCATGAAGGAAAGGTTTTTTCTAGCGTTGCAATCTAATTTTCCATTTCAGATTGGAATGGTTCAAACTTTACCCATTTGTTCTTCAAGACCTTGAAAGTGTTGAAAACGTAGTGGAAATCTATTTTGAAAATGATTGTTCTCACCTATTCCTTGTATTTTTTCTTCTTTTTGAATTGGCTGTTCTTTTGCATAAGGCTACCAGTCTGTTGTATCAAATAAGTTTCCGAATAGCCATGGTTTCCTTCCATTTTTTACAGGCAAATTTTCTTTCTAGTTTTGTATGATTTAATTCTTCATCTCACTAGAAAACTGGATTTCTGCGGGAATAAATATTAGAGACTTTCTCTGTCGGCGTGTGCAACGTTATCATCTCGATTATGATACGAAGTATGAAATGGAACTTTTGCTCGCTGTTGAAGAGAGATCATTTACCGAGAACATCTGTGAGTAAGTAACGCCAAGGTATTTTCTAACATTTGACTAGTTCGTTTTTTTTTTTGAGAAGATATGAAAGGATTTCTTATGATATGTCTATTTTTTTTTAATTTATTGGAACATCGTTCAGACATTGGCGGCAGGTTAAATTTCATATATCGTTAAACATATCTAGAGGCAAACACAACATCCAGACCTCTGGCGTAATCGAACCGGCAACCACCGTATCAGAGCGGCGAACCCCCACCGTGTTAGTGAACATATATCGAGTTTTTCAGCGCTGAGGTTTACATAAATCATAAGATGAAGATATCCCAAGGTGTTTTCACTCATTTTTATATTGATTTTGTCCGAGATATTGTTGCTGGAAAGAACTTGGTCAATGTTAGATTACTGTTTTTCTCAATATACGTAATTGTATCTGAATTGTGAAAAAAAAGATTATGTTTATGTAAAGCCCAAAAGGTGTTTGCCGTTAGTGTCTGTTCTTGAGCAATTCCAAACAGGATTGTGTGCGTTGAAGTTACCCAGGAAAATATTATTTTGAAGCCGATTAATATGGTTTGAAATTGTTTCCATTGACACGAGTTTCTGGGGACAATGAGATTGACCTGAGGATTTTTCTAAGTGATCGTTTCGACATTTCGACGGATTGATGAATTGTGGAAATCAATTCGTGGTAGGCTATTTTGCAACGGATACATAACAAAATTTCGCCTCCAACTGAATGTAATCTACCTTTTCAATAACATACGAATACTATATCGGCTTCTCGAAGGATTACTTGAACTTCATCTTTTATGTTGATTATATTTCGTTCCAAAATATGGTTCCTAATTCAAGAAAGTCATTGTGTATGAAATGTAAACAATATTCTTCTTCAGATTCCGATGGCCTTATTGGGCTATTAATTGGAAGTTCATGTTTCTGGGGGAAAACAACTTTTCATAAATTTGTCTGTCAGGTGGCTAGTGTATTGGTATCTCGAACGTATTAGAAAGCTATTTCCTTTGGGTACCGGTTCACCAACAAGCTTTGAATTCAAGGTGTTATAATCCTTAATTTCAACTTGAATTATGGAACATTTCTTTCTCTAAGCAAGAAATGCCAAATACGGTGCTTTCTTCCTCTTAAAAAAATATTTCAATATCGCAAACGTTTCGTGCACAATGAAGTTACTATGGAAAATTATATTCGTTAACAGAATCTTGCAATTTCTCTTTCAAAAATGATTTTCCTAACTGATTTTTCACTATATATATGAATATCGCCAGTCGTTTTACTTAAAGTGCTTAATTCTTACCGACTCCGCCACTTAAGTTCCACAGCAGATTCTTAACCTTTGAAAAACTTAATGAATTATTGAGGGAATAATAATAAGGAATTTTCATCTACAAAATGTGTAAGTTGTGAGTTTTTTCTAGTGAGTTTTTATGAACTTTTCGATTTTTTCAAGAATTATAGAAAATATACGGAATTTTAATAAAGACTGCTCGAGAAAATGTTTTTTTTTCTCAGTTTATGGCGCAAGTTGAATGGAGGGTGAACGCTGTAATATGCAAGGTCTAGCCTCTCTAGAAAATCAATAGATGGTTGTGTTTCAACAACAGCATTGTCGAGAGTAATGTATGTTGATTATTTTATCAGGAATTGGGGGAGTCCAAATTAGCTTATGATTACATTGATCACACGGTATTTACCGCTATTAGTTGATAAAAGGGTTCAAAAGATCCTGGGGGAGTTTGAAAGTTCCCAGGGGATGCCTGCACACCCTGGCACACATATTTACATACATCATTCGAGTAATTCGATCTGTCCAACGTTTTTAGATAGATGTCATCGCAAATGCAAATCATGATAGACGAAAACTATAATCCGATATACCTATCTACACATTTATAAAGATATAAAATTACAAATTTCACTATCTACTGTCGATATGATTGTTGGATCTTCAATAATGAAACTGGGAGTGTCTCTGCAAATAAGAAATATATAAACTGATTAAAAATCTAATTCTAATAATGAGTCTTTCGTATTTTTTCTAGTCCGAAAATGAAAAAAAAGATTCTGTCATGAAATTGTGAGGGGAATGTCAGTTTACAACTTGCAAGTTCATATACAATCCACAAAAGAAAAAACTGATCAAAAACATGAAATGCAAACAAATGCTAAGTCACTCACTGCAGTCCTTTACCGCAAAAGGTTGATCTTGAACAGAACCAAGTCAGTAATTTTGGTTAGTATCTATGGAAACACCTATTCAACTTAATCATACTGTGCGAAATATCAAGGAATACTTATTTTGAAATTTCACAAAACGCAAATTTTTATCTTCAGTCACTCATGTTTTGCAAAGAATTTTGATTTTGTTGAGTAATGCAGTGTGTGGGAACAACCCCATAATGATTCTAAAACATCATAATCGGCATCACTTGGAAGACTGAACCTGGCCATCGGGGCCCTCTCGGTCAAACAGAGATGGAATTTGAGGAAATGTCGCAGGTTATGTATTTTTTTTATTATCTCCTTAGTCCTTTTCATGATCTTGATTGCTATGTATAATCTTTTCTCAGATTTGTTTAGACATATAAGAAGTATGATTGTTGAAATATTTTTCTGCTGGTTTTCTTTTTCCATTGTTACAGATTCCTGTCCCAAACCTTTCACCCTAGTTTTCGTTTGGAAATCATGGAATGCAAGAGAGAATGAAGCGGCTAAGCAGAAAAATCTTTGGTACTCTTTATGTACACACGACACTAACACAACATAAACAGAAGAGCTATTGCTAATGCAATAGCGACAGAGGCGAGTTTTTTCCTCAGGTTTTTTCACTCGTTTATTGAATCATATACAAGATAGTATGGTTCCCGTGTTACATTTCCTGAGCTCACACTTATGCTTTTTCTGACACACACCAAAATTATAGATATAAGCATTTATTGTAAATACAATTTATTCAAATTTTGTAAACTCTCTCTTTTCAAAAGAATATATATATATATATATATATATATATATATATATATATATATATATATATATATATATATATATATATATATATATATATATATATATATATATATATATATATATATACCCCAAAGTTTTCAAATGACAAGTTATATAATGTGACACCTCGTTGAAAAAATCTCTTCTGGACGAATATATTGAATTATCCATTTTCAACATTACGAGCGAAGCATGGAGTTGTACAGATAACATGTGTACGATGATCTACTATACGATTACAAAGTTGGTTCAACTGAAGAACGAAGTCTAGAACGGCTGCAGCGTACTCTTGGTTATGAAATTACACCACGTGCAACTGTGTTTCGGTGCTACTGTGTTCCACTTGCTGATAGGCCCTATTCGTCACTGTTAATTACATTGAGCGAGTGCCACGTATGATCTACAAAGATCCCCGATGCAGCTATCAAGTGACTGGGGAAGCCCTTAGTTATGGATCAGCAATAGCCAATTTAATTTTACACGAGCATCTCCATATGAAAAAGTAGTTAGTTGTTGGATGCTTCATACGATGAATGATTTGCAAAGATTAGAATAGTTGATGAAACATACATTCCATTTTTCGATGTTCCTCCCACCAGGAGAGCTTGAAACGTGACTACCGCACTGGGTAAGCACAGAGAAATTTTGAGCAATGAGACTCTAGTTCAATATTTGTCAGTGAGGTCTTGGAAGAAAAAGTCAAGGTAATTCTACTCAGATATTTAATTACATATTATAATTATCATTAAAAGTTATCGCAAACAATACCAACAAATGCTTCTTTCTATATATACAATTAATAAGACTTATCTTGGAGATAGTCAAAAATTATTGATCCTGTAGAGACAGATGAGGCAGAAGTCGTCTATGTGAGTTCAAGTTCGAAAAGTCTCTTATATTCTTTGTGCTGCGTATGGAGTGAAAACCTCTATTTCAACTTCGGATTCATCTAGAATTCAGGGCTCCAGATAGGAATTATATTTCGATCTCTGGGCTCCACCTACGACTCTCCACCTACGATCTATATTTTTGATATAGGTCACTACACAATATTCAAGATATAGATATATCTTCAATTTTCACTAGCGATTTTTTATATAATTTAATTATTTCAAATACAATCAAAGATGACTTTCAAGTTGAACTCATTAGTTTGAAGGTTGGCAGAAGGAAGAAAGTGAAGATTCTTAAGCCGATGGAATATAACATCTGATAGTAAAATATGCGCAGGGGCGTAGCGTTTGGGCAGAGATGGAGGGTTGATTGGAATTAGGTGTTTTGAATTCAAATAGCTGTGACGTCATTTTAGCACGTTACAAGCCGTGTGTGGATTCACGAAGATCACCCATTCCCAGCCATTGCAAAAATGCAAAGACCTGTTGAAAATGTTATGTACGCCGTTTTCACTCAAAGTAAGGATAAGTGAAATCATATAAGATTAAAAGTCAACGTACAGTGATAGCTAACTGGTACACCACAAAGTGTTTACCTGAATGCTGCAATCAGTTACGGTTGGCGGAGATAATTTTGCATCACAATTCATCGTCACACACAGCACAGCCAACAGATTACTCTTTATGTGAACATAAGGTGAACGTAATCAGGCAAATAGGGAGGATGTGGCATTCCCCATCTAATTGCCTGATTTGGCCATGTGCGATTTCTGTTTTTTTTTAACATAAAAAGAGAGATCGATGAGGCAATTCATCGTGGTTTTGAGAGCATTTCCGAAAATTACTAGCTTCAAGTATTTCAACTGCGGAAGCGTCGATTACAAAATTGCATTGATCTAGGTTTGGATTATTTTGAACATAAATAAACCAATTTGCTGCATACGCCTCGTGTATTTCTTGTATCTCAATATATACAGTATAACCCTCTTATAACTTTATCTTATGAATTCCAAAGAAAGTAAATTTTACAAATAAATAGAATTTGACCCATTAATCGACACATGTTGCTTTCGAAATAGGTAGACGTCTGTATATGTAAACAAACCGCTATAAGCAATCCGATCCGCGAGTGATGAAATTATTTTTTTGTGTGAAACAACACGTAATTCGCCATTCGACGGCCTTAAGGTCTTCGAATTAAAAATTTTATAAAGGCATATAAGCTTCTGACTTCAGAAGCTATGTCTATCCCCTCTTCAAGTCATGTTAACTCGACAGTGAATGCACAAAATAAAGTGAATAAGATTTCGTATGCTGCTATGGCCCAAGAGTGTTCCTCAAGGAACAAAGCCTATTTGTTGGACGTTTTCGTTGGTCTCTTCAATTAGGATTATGCTGAAGGTATTGCTATTTTAATTGATCCATTATTATCACACATATCTCGCGAATATCAAAAAATCGCATATGCTTTTTATGCGTAAAAGGGAGCTTGCAGAGGAATCAGTAGAGATTCACCTTCAACTCAAAATCAAAGAATACAAATACGGCCCTTAATCACTAAAGCAGTGCAAGTTATAATATCAAATGGGAGTGCTCATGCTTTCTTTATCATACTGACGTTCATCTGGCCTGTCATGGTGAAATGAGCTATAGGAAAACGAATCCAACTACCCAAATTCAACTACCGTTAGAGAAAAGCTATCAATATCGAAGAAACATGGGACAGAGAAATACAATCATCTTCAGTCACCACCTAAGCAACCTGTTACAAAACGTGGTCATTCAACTTCAAGCACATCGTCCGCAGAAAATAAACTCCAAGACACCAAACAAATATCTAAAAAACCTAAGAAAAAAGTTCGGTGCCTGCTATTACGACCTTTCAAGAAAAGTTGGAACGAGCAAGAAAGTACGTCAAGAATCTAGAACCGAGTGCAGAACTAGACAACTTCGAGAATCTTGGACTTTTAGGGAAACTACTTCTTCAATAAATATTCAGAAATCGACAGAAATATGTAGTTTTGTTATTACAAACGGTCATGAATTTTCTCACATGTTACCGTACTCTGTTACTCGATTTCAATATTAGTTGGAACTGTAAGATGACTGATGTGAATGGAAAGGGACTAAAAAATGCATTGAAGATGAAAATCTTCTCTTGCATAAGCCTGATACAATTTACTCGATTGAACATTTAAAACAATGAGAAATCAAATATACATAATTCTTAAAACATGAAATATTTCACATCTGGTTGATGAACAGATAAAGATGAAACATTCGGCTCAGACCATTATCCGGTGAACGTCACAGTTAATATTGAAATGTATTCAAATTTGCATCACTGAAGACTGATTGGACAAATTATATCCACTATCTTAAAGACACATGTACCAATTTTGTACCGCAGACTTTATCTCCTTCAGTGTCTGAAAAATACACGTTCGTTGAAAATCACAGGGAGGAAGCCATTTGGCTCTCTTCACCTGCTAAAAAAAGATCACTAAAAATGAAAAAAAGGAAATCCTCCCCTGGTGGGAGGATGAGTGCAATAAACATAAGCGTCTAAGGCCGCGTTTAAAAATGGCAGCTCTGTGAAACGGTAGAAAATCTTATAAAATACAAGGCGTATGTTCTAGCTACTAAGACTTTGAAAAAAAGAAAATCAATAATCTCAGAAGTTTCGCAGGCATTCTTGATCATAGACCAAGTATGCCATACATTTGGGATAAATGTAGAGTTTTCAAAAATAAATGAGTCAAACCCAACGCATTTTACTGTTCAGGAAAACTCCAGCAGACAGAAAAAATATGCAATGAGACAGAAAAAATCGCTCCAGCTTGGGTTCCGTGAGATCTTAATTCAATACCGAATTGTCAACCTAATAAATTTTTCGACGACCCATTCGCTTTTATGGTGTTGAACATGTCACTTGGTTCGGTCAATACTAACTCGTCTCCCGGCATGGATGCTATTGATTATAAAACGGTACAAATGCTGCCAACTGAATACAAGACAGTACTCTAAGATATCTTCAATGAAATATACGATATGATGGAATTTCACGACAGTTGGAGAAGGTCGTTTACACTTTTCATAATAATAATGACGTAAGACCATTCAGTCTAACTACATGTAGGTAAACTTTTCGAAAAAATGCTGAAATTCAGGATTAACTGGTGGTTGGAATATCACAATCTACTTCCAAAAGATCTTGCCATGATAACTAAACAAACTTGACCCTTTTTGTCGAAAACTCGTTCTTTCAAAAAAAAAGGATGTTTACGCTGCATTTTGTGAGATTGAATCAGTTTTCAACCACGTTGTCAGTGAAATACTTTTAATACGCTTGGCTTATGCAGTCATCTCTCGAAAGCTTATTAGTTTCGCTAAGTTTCTCACCCATTCAAGTGAAATATATACTGACCCTCTTGAAAAAACTAGACTAGTAGGCAAAGGCGTTCCTCAATGAGGTGTACTTAGTCCGATATTTTTCAAAGTATACGTCAAGGAAGTGCTAAAAGCCTCAAATCATTCAATATAGTTCAATTTTTATGTAGCACTTGGTTGGGAGCTCACCACAAAACACCCTTGATTATGTACAAAAGCTTCATGCGTTCAATAACTAACTATGGTATTTTTTGCTATTCCCTCAAAATAAATTGAGTGCTGAAAAAATTGAAATATTGCAATTTGGGGAAATCAAAAAAGCTCTTCTTTATAGGAACTCTACTCCAACAAATATATTACTGGCAAAAACAAGACTCACGACTCTAAAAGAACGTGCTAAACTACTTTGCAATGGATTCTGACTGAAACTCTCTCGAACACTGGCTCTTAAACCTGCCAAGCTGTTCACTGTTTCTACGAACTCACTTGTTCATGTCGTATCAAACGCATAAGTGTATTAGATCTCTGCATTTATCAGCTGGTACGATCAGTCCATGAAATTGATGGAAACGATAAATCCTTACTGTACACTATCAGATATAATCTTTTAGGTCAAGCTATTTCAATCAACTTTGACATAGGCAAAAATATTCTCAAATCGGAATTGCCAGTATCTATAATTGATGAAATTCTCACTAAAATCAATGCAATTGGTTGATCAACAAGGCGGTTGGTTTTGCTTGTTTCTTTGGAGAGTGTAGAAGTGTACCTAAAATGGCGAGTATTTTTATTGCGGAATGTGCTGATATTAATGAATCCGTAAAACTCGCTCTGATTAATAAACCAAGGAATTTGGTCATATTTTCTGATTCATAAAGTACATACTTTACTCTCCTCAAGTCGGTCAAAAATTGATAACAAATGTAACAAGTATATCCTAGACACAAAGAAAATTTTTTTCGACATCCAGCGAATACAACACAAAAATACAACTATATTGGATACCTGCTCATTTGGGTATAAACGGAAACAACAAGGCTAAGCTAAGCACTCTAACTGAACCGCATATAGACACAATCCCTTTCACAGATCTCTACCAAAATTTAAGTCCAACTCTTTCGAACAAACAAAATTTAGCTTCCTTCAAGATAACAGTGATAAGTGCAGAACTTACTTCAAGTCGTTATAATAATTGACCGTGGTTTATTAGACGTAGGCTGAAAAGAAATTTTATTCTGACAATAAATCGGTTGCGATCTAATCATTACAACTTCAGTGTGTCGTAGCAGAATCTGCTTGCGATTATCAGGAAAGTGAAGAGACAATATTGATCTCATTTTGTGGCAATGTAAACTGTATGATCAACACAGATATGAATTTTTAAAGAAACTTCGGGAAGCCAGGCTTCAGCTATCTATGGAGGTAGATGTACTCATCAGAAAACCAAACATTCAAGCATGTAATGCTTTAATGCAGTTTCTTTGTAAATGTGATAAAAAGATATAAGAGGAACAAAATTTCAACATAAGATAGTCTTGAGAAAGGATTCAAGTAACTGAATTGTATTCACCGATAGCCGAATAAATCAAAGTTGGTTTCAGGCCAGTAAAAAAACCATTAATCGCCTCGAGATTAATCTTTGACAGTGTACCAATCGAATATAAACATCTTATCATCGACGGTGATAATTTTTTTTTCATTATTTCATATATTAATTTTCTTTTCTAAATGATGCTTTAACCAAATCGCAGAAAATTGAAATATTGATGATGATCGTGACAGAATAAACTTTATGATGCAGCTATCCAAATTCAGCTGCAGTTAGCTTATTAGCAATATTTCAGCACAATACCGGTAATTTGGGCATTAGACACATGTTCTCAGAAAAATTTCTTCACCACACAATGTAAACGATCATGAAAAATGGATTTAATTTATATAGCTCCGGGTTGTTTGAACGACTGCAGCGATCACGGCCATGGTGTCACGGTTCATCTCATCGCTTGCAACTTCGTTTGGGTTTCTGGACTTGTAAGTCACTATTTCAACGCTCCATACATCTGGACTGTGGGGAGACCTAAATTCCTTCTACCAAAACATGTTTCCATTGTCCGGCAACCAGTTTTGCACCGAATGACTCGTGTGGACAGGTCAGATACATACTATCTTTCAAATGCAATGTTATCTATCCACGGGTATCCAAAGATACATGATAATCGCCTGTCGCTGAGCGTCCAGCGCATACACTTTCAGTGATCGCTACTCTTCGGTTGCATTCTTCGCTTTGCCTCTACACATTACGAATGTTCTGGCATTATGTCTGCTCAGTAGATGCTAACACAATATTCAGGAGACAACCACGACATCTTAAAGAGGTATAGAACAGCGGGAAATTCAAGTCTAATCATATCCAAATTTCGAACGCGCACTCTGTACATTATGAATTCCATCAATCGAAACAACTTGATATTGGGTCGAATACCTTTCCTGGATTAATTTACCAGTAAACAGTCAATCGTCGAAACTGTCGGTATTGGTCTGAAGAAAACCCTCACTGCATTATAGAAACTCATTCGCAGTATCCAGAGAAACTTAAAGCGTGGCAAGACATTGGAGACCGTGTTATAGGTCTACAATCCTTCGATGACAGTCTCACAGGTCTTTCCGAAGTAGATAGACCGAGACATTCACGACGAAATAATTTGGTTTCAACAATAATGGGTGTCCTCATACTCGGCCTTGAATTTGCGCGGATGCCTGGATAACAATTTTCCTAATAAGTAGTATCTTACGCCTTTATTATTATATGAAATCAAGGTTTTTTTTTCAAAATGAATCTGATTCTATTGAGGTTCTGAAGGATCGTATCACATAAAATTAGGCAGATCTCATCAGAAATATTACGACATGTGGTAAATGGTTTTTATAATCAATAAGGGTACAGCTGAGAAGTGAATTAATTTTAAACTTTCCATACGTAAGATTTTATTCAATATAAATATCTGTTCATTGATGATAGTGTAGAAAGTAAATAGTCTATTTCATTCGTCCAAAACAGAATGTCTCCAATTTCAAAACTGAGCAACTTCTATTCTTCTATTATTCTATTCTATCAGAACTACTCTCTGGCATCTTTAGTGTTCGTTTCTGAAAATTCTAAAGCAGTATTCTTCTGCTGTAATTATAATCTTCAACATAATTTCACATATCTCGAACTTTGAGATTGAGAAAAATCTCATACTAACCAATCAACCCTTATTCCGCACTACTAGAATGCTTTTACTTCGTAATAAATAGCTTGAAATCAAATTTCTTATGTCTCCAACTTTGAAATCCCAAAAGTTTCAGAACAAACTATTAATGTCTATTTCGGAACTTCAAGAATATTTGGCCTATGTCTATCCCTGGAGTTCAAGCTATCTCCATATCAAGTTTTATCAAAATCTGTTCAAAGCTTCAGCCATGAAAGGCTTATAGATACGCATTCATAATACGAGAGCAACGCTGGTTATTTGTGATACAAGAGATGCACGAGGCGTATGATGCAAATTGGTTTATTTATGCTCAAAATAATCCCCATATACATCAATGCGTTTCTCCAACCCAAGCTTCCATAATTGAAAGACTCGAAGTAGTCATATTTGAGAATGCTCTCAAAAAGTGATAGATTGCCTTCGATCTCCCCCTCCGTCATGACCTTTCATGATGGACTTTCATCACCAAATGCATGCTGCAACCTTTCAATACTTTGCTCTTCACTTATTCGTAGTAGATCATCGCGCGCACATGTTATCTGAACAACTCCAACAAATCCATGTTTCGCTTAGAAATAGTCGTTTTCACGTTCAGTCTGTAGGAACAGCTGCTCAACTTTACCAATGAAGGATGAAGCTTATTACTAATGCAATGTTGCCAGCTCTCACCTGTAGTTTCGTGGTATTTTAAAATATACAGTTTAGCACTCGTATGTCACTGTTATCACGGTTTTTAACTTTCGTTCATCACAGTATATAACCCGCCAATATGTAGCATTGCAAACTACGTTCGCTTGTTGACGCCAATCATATTTATCTTCTAATGGACTGTTCAATATCAACGCAACGGAAGGTATGAAGTATCTTCCATAAATTTACCTACATTTGTTTTGGTTCGTCTACCTTACTTCTCTGGTTGGCGTCACCGGACGAACGTCTGATGGTAATGCTAAGTATAGTCGGAGCCAAGAAGCAGATTGTAGATTTATATCAATCAATCTGATCTTTCATTATTATCTTTATTTATTATTCTCAAAATATTCAACTGATTCTAGGTAATTGAGTTGTCTACTTTTTTGCGCAATATGCGGGATTTTCGAATTACCAGTCCAAGGAAATGCATGACCATTTTGGAAGCAATGGCAAAGCTCTTCAGAGCCTCACTACAGTGGTGTATGAGAAAAGAAATTTTGACGAATCTTTTTCGCAAAAAATCATGTTTATCTCGCCTTGAATATTCTGTCTATTTTCAAGATTATTGAAAATAAATCAGCCATTTGTTTTGAAATGAAACCTTGCGAGGTAGTTAGCGCCTACTTGCATTAACCAGTGAATTTACGTCTGTAAACTTTTAGACGAAAAGGAATGTAGGCCTCGTTGTAATATCTTTTTGCAAACTACAACAACCTTAAAAAGATATTTTTCCTTTGAATTCAAATGTTTTCCCATATAATATACGATATTAAATTCTCTTTAACTATGTTTAAATGAAAAACAACTAAATGAAAACATTTGTTTTGACTTAATTTTTTTATTTTTAGGAGCAAGGTGTATCTCTGGTAATCCATTTATTCAATCATTTCTTGCAATGTAAATCAATCATATTGAGTTACTGATGTGGTTAAAATTCCATAAATAATGATGGTGTACACATTTCAAGAAGGCGTTGAGCTCGTAGGCTTTTCTTACTCAAAAGAAATAGTGCCCGAGTGACTGCAAAGATTTTTAATGAAAACCATCTTGAACGTAACGATCGATATAAGTACATAATGGAATTGATATCGAAATTTTTGAGATTGGATTAAAAATGAATGTCCTCCTAATGCCAAACACGTTATCTTAACCACCAATTAGGCTTATCTAACGTTTTTAGAATTTTACATAAATACAAGCCCCATCGGTATAAAATTGAATTAACAATAACCTGCATTTCTTGTACACGTTTGCTTTTCTGAGAAATGCTCTCCTTCACTTCCTAGAGAAATTAACTGTTTATTTTGGAACGAAAAAATTCCTCCCGTATTTCGAGAAACCCATACTCAATATCAAGAAAAGCTAAATGTTTGGGTAGAAATTTTGGGAGACCACCTAATTGGACCTGTGTTTATTACTTAAACGGTGAAATTCATCTCGATATTGTGGAAAAAGCAATCGATCCATTGTTAACAGAAACGCTAGAAAACGATGCCCTACTACTTGAACAAGAATTGGATTTCAAACAAGATGGAGCTTCTCCTTACTACGCCGCACCAGTTTACAATATCATGGATTGGAATAAGACGTCCAATGTAGTGGTGTACCTGATCACCTGCTCCGAATCCTCTAGACTTTTTCTTGTGGTGACATATTAAGTCCAAAATTCTTGTGACTCACTCTGAGAATTTGGGCGACCTACACCAGCGAATTTTAGATGGGTGTCTTCAAATACCTTCAGATATTCTGAATCATGTGGATCGTCTTAGAGACGATTATGTGTTATCGACATGTCTGTACAAAAATGAACTTTAACTGATAAGTAGGTATTAACAGAGTATTTTCTTTTTTATGCTAGGCATAAATATATCCTCTAAAAGTGGACTTAGTAGTGATCCCATTTTTTCATTTTGCTTTTGTGTTCTTGATAATAGAAACTGAATTGAATCCAATAAAGAGAATAACTTTTTCTCTTTCGTTAAGAAAAACATCAAGAAGAAAACCAAAAATATAACAAAGTTTAACTAATGATAATAACAATGTGTTGACGACAAAGCAGATAAATAAGGAAATCTTATCTCAATTAATGTCCGAAGTGGCATTTATGGTTTTTTTCATTTCATTTTATGTGCTCTTAATAAAACGACCTTGTTTTATTTTTTTCATGATCTCAAGTTAAACAACAATGATGTACCATATACCTCATATTTTTTGGAAAAAATATCGTCATATTTCAATGAGATTTGAATAAAAACATAGTTGCTATCATCGAAAGAAAAACAAAACAAATGACATGTTATACTATAAAAACCTGGAGACTACTTTATTATTATTAGCAGTCCATTTTTCCTCAGTGTAAATTTAAAATACACAATTTACTCAAATAGTTCAGTTTGTACAATATTTCTAGATAGATTTTTAATATGATTTTAATCTTGCAGCCAAACATATATTAAGGACTCTTTGTTGTGATTTTAATCATTTAATTGCATTTGAAAAAGTCACAGTAAGGTTGTACGTTTGTTAAAAGTGCATTTAAACAATTGTTATTAGATCCAATCGAGAAATAAACTATGATAGACAATGTAGGAAAGGTACTGCAACGAGTCTTATCCGAAAATTTCAAAACCGTGGATCAAGGTGATTTTAAATAAAGGTTTGTTAGCTCACTTAACAATTCCATCATCTAGTTAGGACATAATTCTCATCCCTTTCTGTTCTAGCTCGTATTCAATTTTTCGATGCTATCTTTTTGTCAGCAGAGTAAAAACGTGACAAAGCATATGTCCTATTAAATATGAAATGATTTCAATGCGAAATAACGCCAACAAAAACGTATTTTCTGCAAGATTTCTCCTGAATAGAGTGCGTGCGCGAATCGCGACCAAACCAACCATTGTTGATTTAATTGTTTCCGTTGCGCAACGCTTACGCGCCCGAGTCAGAGGGTGAAAAGAGGAACCGTCCCCAACAGTGGCTGAATACGAATTAATGATCTCATCTGCATTATTTCAGTACAAGAAACGATTGTTTCCCTCGTTTTATGAATGCCTGTAACCAAGAATTGTTTCTGTCATCTGGAAAAATCAGAATTTCCTGTAAAATCTCATTATTTCTTGTCTCTAAAGTTTACACCACATCAAACATACATCGTTCCTTTACCGTAACCATAATTAGATCGTAATTCATATTCATTCATATACATCCAGTGTTCCAGAATAAACAGCACTTGATTTGAGTGGGTAATATTATGACACTTTGCAGAGTTACACCTAGATCATAGTTCCTCAGTTCGTTGTGTTCTAGGATAATTTTACCGAAAACTTCGAATCTGATTCTGCTCTCTGTGGGTATTGTGAAATCATGATGCTTGTTGTTATAAGCATCTATAAGCCTTCAACCCTCAGCGGTCCGTAAGGATACTGTCAAGAGGATTCAACTTTGCCTTTCCTAGTCCTAGTAATGGTGGTTCACCACCTGCGTAGCACACTGGAAAGAGGTATCCGCTCTGACACGGCGGTTCTGGTTTGCTTCTGGCAGAGATCTGGGTGTTTGTTCTCAGATTTCATTAAATATGAACTATAACCTGCTGTTAAATGTCTACACAACGTTCCAATAATACTAAAAAGTGATTAATCAGCATAAGTTAAATTCAACCTTCATAATCTGTTATTGCGTGCTTAGTAAATTAAAACGAGACACATAAATATGATTATCGCCCCACCATCGAGTTGGGCCAAATGGGTTCCTCCTTCGTTACCTGGGTAGCATGCATGACGGTATCCAAACGAGGATTAGTGTTAACTCCCAGTCGGCAGTTCAATGCACTTTTTGAAATGAACCAACCGAAATCAGGAGCTCTTATTGCCGCTTGACTTCTACGCAATATTTTAAGGGTACTATGACGGAACACCAAACGTGGTGTTGAAGGCGTAGGCTTTGGCTCAGTGAATTTCTACCACTTGCACAGATTCATTTCGTTTCTTCAGGAGAAACAATCTATGAACAGGATTAGATCGACTGCCAACAAAACAGCTGTTTGCTAGGTCCATTTCTTCGTTTTGGGAATGATTACTCAGAAGTGCCAATTTGGGATTTTATTCCAGGAATTATTTCTGAAGGCGTAGATTCTGTGTAAGGTTATATTGTTCAACAGTTCTCAACCTCTCATCAGTATAGCATTCGGTAGAATGGTTGCCGTTTTATATAATCTGTAGTTCACGTCACCTCTCTCTAAGAAATGAATGAAGATAAGCAAAAACTAAAAGGACCACCACTCCTGTGGTTATCGTCGTATGGACTAAAGAAATAACAATCTTGAATAACTCTTTCTTTCAGAATCATCATTTAAAGGGTTTATAGTCATTTCACACAAATTCTTTAAATTGTCCTTCAAACTGACGATATCTTTCTAACGATTTTCACATCTTCGTTTCTTTTTTCATCGAAAATGTATTTTTGGCTCAAAGAAGCAGGTGCATGTTGCTAAATCAAGCAAGTTATTTGGATGATGAGCAAATAAAATACCGTTCTGCGCCAAAAAACTCAACTACAAGTGTGTGTCGAACACCTTTCGAAAATTAGAAATGATTCTCGTTTTCACTTTTCGTTTGTCAAGACCGATTTTCTCCAAAGGCACGTATATGGCATTTTGGCATTTGGATTCAGAATCGTATTGAAGAGACATCTTTCGTCACCAGTAGGAGCAGATATTCATCTGCTACACACATCAGTGTGATAAATTTCCTGATGGTGCATATGGGATCTTCTCTCAAGGGCGTGAATAAGCAAATGTGTAGCAAAAGTTGCATTTAGCAGTTCGCCAGTGTGATAAATCTTTGGATGGTACCTATGGAATCTTCTCGAGCCCAGAGCATGAAATATTTGGCATGCCAGGATTTGACACACAAGTAGGACTAGGCGAAAGAAACACCATTTTCCAGCCAGCATCTTGTTTATAACCCCAGAATATTTTAGAGATTATCCGGGATGATTGGAGTACATTAGCTGCAGCTTGACTATCAAAGCATACTATGGCATCCAAGACTTATATTTTCCTAACCACATCCATGCTACAGCACATTCTTAGTACAAGGTGCAGTGTCTGCCTTGATTAATGCTCATTAGCTTTTCACGAGTTTCCCTGTAGATCCCAGGAACTGTAACTAGATTAATTTAACAACCAATTATGTACTACGCGATGTATCCAGGTTGACTTTGCTAAACTTCCGGAATATGTCTTTTTCAGGAACGTATGACTGTCTAGAAAGGAACCTTGAAGCTGAAGTCTGATATCATATAGTCAAACATATACAGATCTGATGCTGGAATGATTTCTCTGGAGATGTTCTCAATACCCTACTCGCTCCAATATACACGCACATTTTATGTATGCTCTGCAATAAATGTATTCAAAACTAGCAAATCGAGTAGTGAGTAGTAGGGTACTGAACGCAACCCTTGAAATACACAGGCACGCTTTTGTCTACCATATTCCCAACCGACTTTGTGTAGTAGTCTTGGTCCACCAAACCACTACAGCGTATGATAAAATAGGCCTTACAACAGTTGCAAAAATCCAGGTGGTCACACTTTTTTGCGGTAATTTTCATGCATTGAAACAAGCATCTTAGCCTGGAGATTTTCCTCTCAAACTTCCTCTTTATAATGATTACTCTGCTCACAGAGCTAGTTTTCTGTATAACTAAACTATAATTTCTATATATAATAAATAACAAATAACAATTTTTTGTACTGGTAACTAATTCTCAAATCCTGAAACTAAAATGTTGATTGAACGAAACAAATATCGTTCTCTGGTGAATTCAGATTTTATAATAATACAACAGGAAACATTTATATATTATAATGAATTTATATTAAGTAAGAACATTAAATATGGAATATATAGGTAGCATATATCATGAGGGAAATTTAAATGTGCTTCCAACACTAGGCACTGGGTCCAGGTACTTTTTTTGCGACAAGTGTGCAAATTTTTCGACGGATACAATAGAGATAGGCGCATAGCAGGTCAATCTGTTCATGATTGGTCACCGAGGTCGCCAGGCATCCCACATGCCTGGAGTTCATTTTGTTTATGTGAAGTATGAGGATACATCACTGCTTCAACATCTGAGGACATGAAAAATACAATTAAGGTCTCATTTTGGAGCATACTAACATAGAAGTGAAAATAATAAAGAATCATTCAGAAAAGAACCAAGTTATGTGTGGAGGAACAAAAGTGTTGTCATACTGAACACCTCTTATAACTTTTTCATAAGTGTTTCATTTTAATGACAGAAATTTCCAATTTATCAGAATGAAGATAAGATTTCACATCATTCAGGTTCAATGATAAATCGGGTGTAACATTTGATCAAAGTCTGTTTTATCATGAAATTTTGAAAAGAATTGTGAATTAATTTTATTTCCAAACCATAAAAAGTTTTGTGACCATTATACCAATCGATAGGTTTAAAAATCGTCAAGATTTCTTCATGAAATACATATGGTACCGATTTGAAATATACACTCATCTGAGAATATTTTGATAACCATTGGACCTCTCATATGATCCCAATATAGAGTAAGAGGAATATGTCATAGTTTTAAAATGTCTAAAACTGTTCAATTTCAATTTAAGTAGTATTAATTTTCGTGAGAACTCATAAGGCAGCACTATTAAAAAGACATTAATTTGGTATATATCTCAGTAATGGAATACCTTATGTGGTCAATAACTTTTTAAGCTTGTAGGTTCCAATATTCCATATGGAAGCTGAAGAACTATACTAAAATTAATAGTTTCAAAAATATAGACCGAGGTCTCTAAAGTGAATCACCCTCTATGTATTCCGTTTAAGGATTGAAGTACACATTGGACTCCTTAAAAAATTTAGGAGTGTTCCTTTAATACTCCTATTGGTATGAGCTCACAGGTTGAAAAATTCAGGATTAAAGAAAATAAAGTGATGTTAACCGTGGCACAGTGGAGAAGGGTTTCAGCTTTGACAAGGCAAGTCGCTGGTTTAATTCCGGTAAAGGCCTGGGTGTTGTCTTTGCCAGGCAGGATAGAATGCCCTCGTCAGTCCTTCCTTAAAAAAAGAACCGTTGTTGTGATTACTATCCTCTGAAACTGCTAGCGTGGAAAAACGTAATACAGCTCGTTCCAGGATTACAACTCTCTCAAGCCTGATTTGATTTTACAATCCATAAGGAATCGTACTACCACAGCATCCCACAAAAATTGATTCAAGAGTCTTGCGTACCTATTGCACACAGGTCAATATGTTAGAAATCGGTCAACTCTACTCCAGACGTCCTTTCAGACTTCGTCGACTGGGACTCGGAAATTACGTTTAGCTTGAGACCAAGAACACGTAAATTTCAATCACTGGTAAGTAACGATTTCGTTTTCATGCCGATTCGAGACTGATTCGAATATGGAGAGAACCTGGAAACTTCCAGTTTTCTTGAGAAATTGTTAGACGAGGAATGAAGTCAATGATGTTTTGGGGAAGGGAACCTTATGGTGAAAGAACTAACCTGACGAAAAATTCTTATGAGAATGAAATAATTCCCCTAATGCCACCGTACCACCCAACATTGGGTCCGAATTCATTTTCCAACGAGATTATGCTACTTCACCGCTCGATATTTGTCCATAATGCACTGGAGGAGAATTAAATCAATGTTCTTCGTGAGCATAATGCTCTCCAAACTTGAATACCATGGAGCTCGATTAGGAGATCCTAAAAGAAATCTTCAGAGGCGACACTCTATCTTATATGAACAGAAGCTCCGCTTGGAAGACATAGGCAGATGATAATTTAATCTTTCATGAAGATAATAAGAAAATCAAACTAAGTATTATACTATCACAAGAGATTTATTAAAAATCAGGATTGCAATTTCGGTCTCTCGACCATCTTCAGCTGACAACAAGTATTGAACTAAAGTTGAAAATATATACATATATAAACAGGTAGATACAAAATTAATAAGGATGCAAACAAGAGGTAATGAACTAATTATGATAAAAACAGGTATCATTTAACGATTTCAAATAGGGAAATAAATCGGGCCATACTGGTCGTTCAGAAGATTTGTTTGTTGCAGTTCGAAAATTTCGATGGATTCCAAGAAATCTAACTTTCGTCATTTAGGTATTCTGTGAATAATTTGAGGTTGGTGGAAAATGATGGCCATTATCTATAAAATGTGAAACGAAAGTAAATTTGTCTGTCCTCTGGTTATTGTAATCTGATATTTATGTACATGATATTTACGCGGATAATAACTCACAGCCGTAGACTCCCCTTCTGTGATCTGATAATGCACACTTCGGTTTAACATGATGCCGGCGAGGTATTCAAGAGACAAACACAATGGAGTCTGTATTTTGTATAGAACTTTTTGAGCAATCAAGTCTTTTGCCTTTGGTATTACATGTGAGTTACATGACCTATATTCAAATCTCAAAAAAATTGAAGATCACTTTGGAAATTACAATAATCTAACACAAGGTATCAAAATTTTGTATATTAAAATCATCAAATGGCGGGAGGGTCAATCAATTTGACCAAAAAACGGTTTTGTAGCTCAACTATAATAGTTAAGACATATGACCTCTGGAATTTTGTGTATAATAAAAAGTGCGATAAACATGTAGTACATTATTATTTCAATTTAACATGTTAAATTTTGATACCTTGGGTTACATCATTGTAATTTTCGTAGGGAACCCCGATTTTTCGAGATTTAAGTGGAGCTTACTCACATATCATGTAGCTTTCCCTAGGTCAAAATATTATCAAAATCTGTTGGGTGATTTTTGGATTAAACTCTAGCAACTCTTTCCTCTTCAAATATTCATGTAGATTGATAGATAACAGAGGTGAATTAAGGATATTGAAAATATCCAGCTGTTCCTTTATCTTCCTGAAAATATTCTTCACGAATCTTCCCATTTGTATCAGATTTCACGATGCATGAATTCTCATTTTTATTCTTATAATTTGTCCTCTGAAGACATTGAATAGAATCTGTTATACTTCGAATACTTCTCAATGACAAGTAAATTATTTTCAGGAAACTAAAATGGATTTTGTGCATAAGTTCAATTGAGTTTTTCTTCTGCTTTTTTAATTGTAGTTTTAGATGAACTTTCGAGAAACTTCGGATAAATTGCAAAATGTATAATTTTTGTATACCCTTTCTGTCGTAACTGACAATAGCATGACATGATGGTGGAATCCTTTTTGTACTGTTCGTTATAGCTGAAAAAAATGTTTTATCTTTAACATGGCCCTTCTTCACTTTCTGTCCAGACATCATTACAGAATATTTAACTTGTGTTGCAATAATAGGTATATATCGATCATTGTTTGCGCCAATGAAAAAATTTGCTCGCTCATCTCTTTTGTGTGCTAAAGCGCTTCTGAATAAACGATGTGATACTATCCTTATGCTTTCCAATCTTCCATCATAGTTTCAGTCGAATTGCTTCCTGTACCATTTATAAGTTGCCAGTGATCGACCTGTACGTTACTGTAAGTTCTCTCGAAGAACGTATACGAATTTCAAGGTCTTCTACTGCAAAAATTACAAAACCAAGTGCATGAAATCAGAAACATTGCCCCAAAATGACACATTGTAGAACAGCTGCCACTTCAATTTGGTTGAATTCATCATGAATCAACCCAATAACCATTATTTTATTTGTCGCTTAATTTGACCTAAGGCACAGCAAAACAGGGGTTATAAATTGATTCTTTTGACATTCTTAATTCAAAATATTTATAATCGACGACAGGCCTAATGGAATAATCATGACGGTATTCGGATTTATCTGTTTCGATTCTGTTGAGCATGATTAAAGGGTTAATCATTTTTTCAAATTCATAAACAGTATCCATTCGATAATAAAACTTGAATTCGAAAAAGAGGAAAACCATTAAAAATCATTTTAAATCTATTGATTTTCCACTCCAATACCTAAGTTCACTCGAAAATTTCAGAAGATCTACCTAGCAAGTATAAAAATATTTCCGATTCACATAAAACTTCAGCATACAATTCATTGATCCAAAGAATATTTTCGTTAGTTTTATTAGTAGAAAATCTTCTGAAAACCTAGAATATTTCGGCTATTTTCAAGTTTAAAAAAAAAAGGAAAACATAGAACTGTTTGTTTAGAAGGAAAACCTTTCAAAGGTAGTTAGCGTCTGCGAACATTAACCAGTAAAATCAATTACACTGAGGTTGTAGACTATAAGGGGAGTAGGTTTTCTTGTAATATGTTTTGAAATCTCTTTTTACAAACTACATCAGTCTTGAAAAGATTTTATTGTAAGTAACTTCGTAGTTATGTAAAATTTTACAAACTTTAAAATGGCCAAAACCGAAAACTGCAGAAATTCATCGTACAGATTGCGTGTTTAGCACAAGTTGGACAAGTCCATATACTGCTTCATCATTCACTTTAACTTAATTTAGTAACGATAGAACTTGTATTTATGTAAAATTCTTAAATCCTTAGATAGGCTAATACCGGAAGCTGCAGAAATTTGCGTGTTTGGCAGAAGTTGGACTTGCCACAATACCGCCACAGCTGCTCCTTCAACATTCACAGTTCCAATGGGCCCCCATTATTTACAAATACCACGGCACTTGATACTTAGTTTTATACTGTCCAATGATGAACGAGAGTTTGAAACCACTGTAACAATGATTTCTTAATTTAATTCATTTGTTGGTAGTCAAAACATAGTAGAAATTCCATTCGTGTTTTAAAATAATTATTATGAAAAAATTACAAATCAACAACATGACAAAAATGGAATAAAAACATGCCTGACTTAAGCTACTTAAAAAAAATTTTTAACTGAGCGTGAATTCGAAGTTTATTTCTAACTTTCTTGGAGCAGATCATTTAATTGCGTGGTGCTAAAAGAAGACTACAATTACAAGAAGGGATACTGATTCCAACACATACATTTACTTCATTTTCACCCAATTTCTATTCACTAATATTGTTACGTTTAAGCGAGAATAGCTTAACAAAGGATCGTTCAGTCTACAGTGGCTTGAAAGTGGATGGGCTCAAGTTGCAGCGCGGCAATTGTATTTGCAATACAACACCCAGAAATATGAACCCCGCAAAATACAGCTACATCTGGTGTTGAAAGTTCTTTCATCGTATTAGCCTAAAGCGGCCATTCATTCCTGAATAAAATATGATTGTGGTTTGTATGACAAACAAGAATGAATGAAATATTCAGGTTCGGTAGGAAATGAGATTAATTCTGATAAATTGGAAAAGAAATCTGGCCCAACAATTCCTTATGGGTTTAAACCTTTGCAAATCATCCCAATCATAAATTTTAAGAACTTTCGTTGTTTAATAAGAATTTTCGAAGCTATTTGTCCTAATTTTCAATAATACACCGTCCATAGAATACAATGAATTACACAAATTATGAAATGTTATCGCAGTTGTGCATTTGAGTAGTTTAAATTACATTTTATGATCGTGTTAACGGAAAAGAATATACTCTTTCAGGTTATAAATACATAGTTTCTTTCGATATAAAATTTATATAAAGTAAAGTATTTACATTGACTTAACGATTTGTTCATCATAAGTTCTCCATATAAGTATATTGAGAGAGTTGACACCAGAATTCATTATTCTACCGAAAAAAACCTTATGCTAAACCAAGTGGCGATTTGGACACAGCCATGAATTGAAGCGGTTCCTTACAATACGTAAGTAAACGGATCTACAAACTCTGCGGAGAAGAGTTAGTATTAAACCAGTTTTGATTCTTAAATGCAATGGGCATTCGCGAAGCTCTCTTCAGTGAACAAGAAGTATTTCAAAAAATCAGATATGTAAATTTTGATATTTCAACATATCTAGTTGATAATAAGAGAACGTCTACGTCAAACTCGAGAAATGATTGAGATACTTAAAACATAGAAATTTGAAGCAAATACCTAAAGGTAATAATCAAAGGTGGCGGGCGGCCTCACCCCCGTCGCCCGGTGTGATACCACCACATCCAGCTATAGGTCCCGTAAATTGGTCACCTGTGTGACTAAGTTTCGAGATCTGGAGGATGGTCCGGTTTCCAGGGTGGGAAGGATTGGCAACGAAGTATGATGAGCTCGTCTGGGAAAAAATCATCCGGATCTGTTTGCAGGATAAAACACTGTTTCAGTATCTAGGTCATAAGATGGATTGGATCAGACACATCATTCGTCAGCTGAGATCATTGTACTTAACGTTCACAACACGTTCACAACGCTAAAACAAGAACCTATACCACCCAGATGCATTTGGCACTATAATCGTGCTAATTGGGATGAGCTGCGTGAATTATTTTCGTGCTTCCCATTCAGTGAAGTTTGCCTTTCAGATTCACACATCAATGTGTGTGTGCACTGAATCTGTTACAGAAATCATTCATGCAGGAATGGATCTCTACATCCCTCATTCCATGAAAAGAACAAGAGGACAAAAGCCATGCTTCAACAAAGACTGCGAAAGAGCCTCTGCAGCCTTGAGCAGAGCTTATAAGTCATGGAAGATGAATCCAACAGAGGCAACAAGAACAACCTTCATACGAATACGGAACGTATGCAACCTGATAACTGCAAGAACAATGGCCAATTTCAACGAAGGGGTAACTAATAAACTCCTTGAACAGGCAAGCGGGACTACACAATTCTGGTCTATGGCGAAGACTGTCAGTGCCAATTTCTGCAAATCTGCGTTTCCGCCTCTTGTTAGAGAAGACAGAAGTATAGCATCATCTCCGAGAGAGGAAGCCGATCTCTTTGCTCTTGTTCTCAAAGAATTCTGTGCTGGATTCATCTAACGCAATATCATCGAACATTCCACCTACAAATTAGAGTCCGCACTTGGGACGGGCTCTTGAGCAGCTGAACTGCAAGAAGGCAGTTGTTCTAGACGAAATACCGCCTATCGCCCTAAGAAAGTGTGCTTCCGAACTGGCACCCATTCTTAACCGTCTGTTTCAGATTTCTTATGAAAGCCAAATTTTTCCGAGCAGCTGGAAAATAGCGAGAATTCCCGATCCCAAATAAAGGAAACAAGTCCTTACCCCAAAACTACCGCCCTGTTGCACTTCTTCCCATTATGTCCAAAATGATGGAGAGAGTCATAAATGATGAACTTATCAAATATCTTGAGTTGCACGGAATTATTAACGACCGTCGGTATGGTTTTCGCAGGCAAAGATCGACAGAATCCGGTCGCCTACGTCACTCATGTTTGTACATCAATGATGGAAAATTTGTTTGTTTCCAGTTACAAGCAGGAATACCTCAGGGATCCATTCTTTCGCCAACCTTGTTTCTGTTGCAGATAAACGGTCTTCTGTCATCTACAGAGAACAAGATCTTCGGTTTTGCAGACGATTGTACCCTGGTTTCGTCTTTCAGTATTCTGCGGCCAATTAAAGCTGCGGAATCTCATCGTCAGAGATGTTAACAAATTAATAACTTAAACTCTGACTTACAGAGGATATCTGATTAGGGTCAGTTGAACCTGGTGAGCTTCAACGCGAGCAAGACGCAAGCAACTACGTTTTCTAGAAAGGTCCCCACTGGAGAATCTTCTCTAATAATGCAAGGCCTACAAATTGCATCCAAAGATTCGATGAACCTTCTCGGAATAACGGTCAACTCCAAATTTTGCTGGCATGAACATGTATCAGCAATAGCTAAGTAGGCATCAGCTAAACTTACTTTTCTCTTCAGAACTGAGCGATACTTCATGTCATCTCAGCTGTTGCCTATATTCGACCTGCTTTAGAAAATTGTTTCCATGTATGGGGATCTGCGCCCAAACATTCGTTGCGGATATTGAATAGTGTGCAAAAACGGGCTGTGCGCCTCATCGACCACCCGAAGATCACCCGCGATCTCCAACCGCTGACTCTCAGAAGACAGGTTGCTGACCTTTCTCTGTTTTACAGATATTTCCACGGAAAATGCTCCAAGGAGCTGAAAGACCTTGTTTTACCGCAACACTAAGCTCGCAAGGATTTCTCATCATATGGCGGTACATTTAACGACCCCTCGAACCTCTCTCTATAAGAATTCCTTCGTTTACAGGGGCGGTGAGCTGTGGAACTCGCTTCCGTCCAACATCTTTCCAGCATCCTACAATTTGGCCCTCATCAAGAAGCGAGTAAACAGACACCTCAATTATTCCTAGGCGCCTACAAATGTGGTGTAACAGGTTCGCCTATTCTTGGAATACTCAATACACTCCACGGAGAAATTTATTTGTCTTGTCTTGTCTTTCGGATCATCCTATATTTTTTTTCCGTTTGAGGAGATTTTCAACCAATACAGAAACAGGTTGACAAAAGACAAGTCGGATGCAAATATGACAATCAAAGTAATGAAACATGAGCAGCAAACTCATTGAGGAACTTGAAACTCATGAGTCATACTACAATAATAAAATTATTTGATGAATTTTGTTTTATTCAGGTGTTCGTGTTACGAAATATTTCTTGTTATTTCACCTTTCATTCTACGTCTTTTATTAATTCAGTTTTGGTGAAATTCGTATTCCCACGTAAAATGTTGTATAGATGAAAATAGTCATCACCCAGTTAGAAAACGGCCAACCCCTAATTTAGAATGGTTACATGATTAGATAGTACCCTTAATTTCAAGATCAGAGCTCATTTGAAATATTTTTTGTATATAGGAAAACTTACATGTGAATTTAAATTTCCATTACATGATTATATTCAAGGTGAACATCCTATATTTTCAGTACCAGCAAGAAATCAAAAACGAATGGAATTATTCTGTGAGAGATGCAAATCTTCTTAACAATGTTTAAAGCGTGATGAACAAGATAACACTTAAAATCCATCAAACACCAGAGCCTGCGAAGGCGCGGTATACAAAGACGAATAAAAAAGTGCCCGTCATTTGGATTACTTTATTGAGATACCCACAGAGATTCGAACTCCGCCTATATTTTCCTTCCATTGTTTTCTTATAAGTAAACATCGACAAATAAAAGCTTCGGAGTTGATGCAATAAAAGCAGCAGAACATGAAAGGAATAGCGCCATAGGGAAAAGTCCAAACTATCACTCATCGGTTATAATTGATACAGACCGACGTCAAAAAGCATTTAGGCACGCCTGCTGAATGTACGGACCGGACTAATAAAGAGATAGATTAACATCACAAATTTAGGGGTTGAAGCTGATCGTTCTTCTTTATCGGGAAGGCGGCCTCGCCACTGTGAGATGGACACCCTCCTTTCTTGATTCAATAATAGCAACTCATTCAATTCGCCTGTTTCCTACACAATTAGTCGTCGATAGAATTTTGATATATCCGATAACAGCTTTGCGGCCTAATGCTTCACATGGAAACAACACGTTTGTGTTAACACAAAGATGTAGGCTTTCATTATTCATTGCCGTTGCTATGTCACTCATCAAAACAATACATTCGTCAAAATTATGATTTATCTTCCAAATATTAAGGCCGGAACTGGAATGTGTACCTCTGTCAAATCTGAAAGGCAAATTCTCTTTGTTATTGAACAGGAAAACGATCGTAAGGAGTGAGACAAACGAAACATTATAAAATATAAAAAAAAAAATTATTTTGGCAATTTCATAGTAACTATGCTACATCTCCATCTCTTTATTGACTGGCTCTGCTGATTGAAGCGTCACTATTTCCTAATGTTGTTGTTGGATGGACCTCACAAAGGTTTTGTTCCTCCATTAAGGAAATCTGCAAATCAGATGACTAAAATAAAGCAATTGAAAGCGAATTTAAAGTCCAATGCATCCAGAAAAATGTTTCAGGTGACCCAAAATAATTTGGGTACATTTTTATCTTTTAATGCTTACTCGAAAAAAGTGGGAGATTCGAGACCTCAAACGCTGGATTTGTCATTTGAATCGCTGATATACGTATGAAGTTCAATCGTCTGATGTACTGAAAAAAGTTATCAAGGTTTGTCATTTTGAGAACTTTCTAATAAATGTCTTACCCATTTTTATTGCGCAGATCGTCTAAAACCTCTTGCCATGAAACGTAGACCCAATTTCGAGTGGGAAAAATCGACTCTGTAGATCAGGGGTGCTAAAACTTCAACTGCTGGCGATCTACCTTAATATTCTTAGACTACTTACGATCGATTCCTAGAGGCTGCAAGTATGCGTGATGGAGGGTTGTCGTACACACACGATACACCCTACCTACCAAGGTAGGGTGTACCGTAGCATATATAGATATTAGCTTTCCGCACAATATACATTATTTTAGTCAAGGTTTGGGTTAGGTTTAGTTAGATTCTTCTCTATAATATCAATGAAAAAACTCATATTTATTCAAAATTGCGAGTTTATTAGTTGTTACAAAACAAAAAAGTTACATATGGTGTTAAACTTAATTAAAGACTTTGGATGTTGAAGCGTGGCACTGCATGTCCTCAGCATACTTTTCATAAGATGGTACATAACCACTGAGTGCTAATCGCAAACATGATGATATATGATCGGCTGTTAGTCGATTGCGATATTCTGACTCAATTATCTTCATTTCAGAAAATGCAGACTCGCACAAGTAAGTTGACCCAAACATTGCCGTCAGTTGAAGGGCGATTTGCCTTAGATTCGGATATTTATCTTGAGACATATAACACCACAAATTTGTATCAGATGCTATCGCTTTGAGATGTATATCTGATATAATCTGTACCAACTCATTTTCAACAGAACATGAGTTCATGTTAAACTGGCTTGCTATTTCAGTAGCTAATTCCACAATGTTTTTACATGAAAAGGATAACTCATAATTGATGCTATATTTGCCAATTTACTGGAATTATAAAACCCATTACGAATTGTCCAAAATATTTGATATATATATATATATATATATATATATATATATATATATATATATATATATATATATATATATATATATATATATATATATATATATATATAAAATAGAGGATTTACAAAATTTGAATAATTGAATTTACAATAAATGCTTATATCTATAATTTTGATGTGTGTCAAAAAAAACACAAGTGTAAACTCAGGAAATGTAACAGGGGAACCATACTATCTTGTATATGATTCAATAAACGAGTGAAAAAACCTGAGGAAAAAACTCGCCTCTGTCGCTATTGCATTAGCAATAGCTTGTCTGTTTATGTTGTGTTAGTGTACATAAAGAGTAGCAAAGATTTTTCAGCTTAGCCGCTTCATTCTCTCTTGCATTCCATGATTTCCAAACGAAGACTAGGGTGAAAGGAAGGGGGTTTGGGACAGGAATCTGTAACAATGGAAAAAGAAAACCAGCAGAAAAATATTTCAACAATCATACTTCATATATGTCTAAACAAATCTAAGAAAAGATTTTACATAGGAAGCAAGGTCATGAAAAGGACTAAGGAGATAATAAAAAAATACATAACCTGCGATATTTCCTCAAATTCCATCTCTGTTTGACCGAGAGAGCCCCGATGGCCAGGTTCAGTCTTCCAATTGATGCCGATTATGATCTATAGATGTTTTAGAATTATTATGGACCCAATAATCTGGGTTGACATCACCCATATATTATTTCTTCGTGGAACTTGTTCAATTTAAAGAAAAATTTGCGAAAATATTTTGACAGTCGTTCGAAAAATATTACATTTGCCATTATGATATTTGATAATTCAGCCTCATACGTATCATAATGCAACTGAGGAATCCTTGCTTTCAGAGACGGAAAATGTTTCAGATCCTTTCTTTTCAGTTGATCTATTATAAATTGCAATTTACTTTTGAATGCGTTTACTGTGCTAATTATCTCAATAATAATTTTTTCTTCACCTTGAAACTCCAAGTTAATGGTTTTTAAGTGCATTGTGATGTCAATCAAAAATACCTAATCAGTCAGCCATTTTTTGTTTTTCAACATCTGAGTGTCATCACCTCTTTCGTCTAGAAAAGCTGTTATTTCAGGATAATTCTTGAAACCTTACCTCATTCGCCAATTCACTGCAATCATTAAAACGCATTTCGAATGGACTCAAAATATTTGATGAATCAGCCTCATACGTATCATAATTCAACTGAGGAATCCTCGCTTTCAATGACGGATAATGTTTCAGATCCTTTCTTTTCAGTTGATCTATCATAAGTTGTAATTTACTTTTGAAAGCGTGTACTGCGCTAATCAAAAATGCCAAATCAGTCAGCCACTTTTAGTTTTTCAACATCTGAGTGTCATCACCTCTTTCGTCTAGGAAAGCTGTTATTTCGAGCATAACCTTTCTAGGAATTTTCCGCGACTCACCCACCTTACGTCCGTGTGAAGAACTAAATCAGTTTGTTCAGCTGACTCCCTATCTTCCAACTGCAACTTAAAGAGCCGCCGTTGCAAGCTAAGTGCACGGATAGAATTCACAATTTTTGTTGCAATGCCCATAATTTCCCTCCGTGTTTAAAACTTCTGAACACAAAACTTGTTGGTGTATAATGCAATGAAATGAAGAAATGAAGGGAAATCTTCATTAGCTCGTCGCAATGCCACAAAACCGTTTTGTTTCCAGTCATTGCTGGTGGTCCATCGGTTTTAATGCACACTAATTTATATATTGGTAGCTTGTAGTTTTTTACAAAATTGAAGAAAACGTCATATATATCTTCGGCACGGGTCTTCCCCTTAAGAGGAATGATTGTCAAAAATTCTTCCTCAGTCAACATGTCATTGAATTACCAACCGAATAAAAATACACAGTGTCTGTCTTATCAGTGGATTCGTCGAACTGTAAAGAAAAGTATATACATTTCATGATATCATGTTTTAGTTTACCTGCCATGTCCTGACTCATGACTTCAATACGCCTTGTGACAGTCGGACGAGATAACTGAAGTTCTCTAATAGCAGGCATGATTTCTGTATCATTTTTAAACTCTCCAAATAAAGTCTCACCCGCTTCAATAAATGCATCCTTCACAACCGATCCATCTTCGAATGGTTTCTTGTGTTTCGCCAATATATGAGATATTTTAAATGACGCGATCGTAGCAGCATTTGATTGTTTGACTGGTCTTGTGAACATGGTTAGTTGTTTTTTCAAACAAGATATCAAATCACGTACTTTTCGTTTTCTCAATTCACTCTGTGGCGGAAAAACCTTTTCATAGTTTTCATGAACTGTTTTATTATGCATCTCGAAGTTACCACGCTTTGGTATTGCAACTGACGCAAGACAAATAAGATAAATGCACTTATCCTTCACCATACAAAGGAAAAAGTCTTCCTCCCAATCCTTATTAAAATGATACGTTTGAGATTTCTTCACTGCACTCATTTTGTACTATTTAATAATAAACTTTGTATCGACGTAGTATTGCCTTCAAGTTACAATTCAGAATGCCTCCAATTCCTGCAGGCGCAACATTTATATCGACGTAAACGAAAGTCTCGAATGTTCCCGTCAAACGCACCGCCCGAAATTTCTAGAAAAGCGACAAGAATAGATAACGCGGCTTTTCTTTGACAAGTACCGCGCGTTCCTTTGATAAAGCCGCCTTTTGCAGCTAGCAGAGTGTTATTTCATTACGTATTCAATTTTTGTAGTTTAGTTACCTACTTATTAAAAATTTGTTTCTTCTCGAGATCTACTCAAAAAGCACTCGCGATCGACCGTTTGAGCACCCCTGCTGTAGATGGATTCTTCGCTTGCCTATCCACGCACGAAGTTACCATGTTTTTTCCGTGCTATTTTTAAGTTTTATACGCGCACGCTCGTTTTATAACGATTGTCGAATCGGTTTCTCCCCGTGTAGCCTCTTTCTGTAATGCATTTGAGAGCTCTTGTTATGAAACGTTAATTCAAGTGTTTAGAAAAAACCAACTATCTAAGTTGATTTCTCACCCGGCAATCCATATTCGAAGTTGCCATGGTAGTCTAGTTGCAATACGTTTGATAATAAGGGGTCTTAGATGCTCCAAAAAATGGGGGTAAAAATTCCTGAAAAAAATTGAAATTTAATTATAACTATAATGAACGGTTAAACTTTATATGTGGTGAATTGAAGAATAAGTCAAGACCAGCCAACGACTCCCGGCCTATCACTGTAGGATGAATATGTTAGAACGTAATATACTAGCGATTCAAAAAAATGGCAGCGGAAGGGGAGGATTTGCGAATGTGCAAATCTAGAGTTACGTTGATAACCCGACATTTTTTCGGTTCATTAAGTGCACTGGACTACGACATATGCTAGATGAATGAGTATACAGCTAGACCGAAGAAAACGAAATTAATCGGCACCATGTGGTGCTCGGCGGAATTTGACAAAGTTCGAATAGTAAATCTAACCTAACCTAGCCTAATTTGGGCACTTCTTCAGAAATTAATTCAAGCTCTTTTGGGTTTTCAGCCCTCATGGGCCGTATTCTGCAGAGTGGAAAATCGGTCGGAATCCGCTCCAATATATTATATATATATATATATATATATATATATATATATATATATATATATATATATATATATATATATATATATATATATATAGTGCTTTCTACATGCTTATATTACTATTTTATCCCTTGTGTTAGTAAAATACGATAACAAGTCTTAGGTTTTACACGGTGATTTTCTCACCTGTCGAACATTTTTCTGAAAATGCAAGAACATTGTCAAGAAAATGTGAATTACGTACTACTTAAGGGAGAATAAGTATTCGGTCTGTTTAACGATTAATTCATTAATTGTAAATACAAATATTCAAATTTTGTAAATCCTCTCTATATATATATATATATATATATATATATATATATATATATATATATATATATATATATATATATATATATATATATATATATATATATATATATATATATATATATATATATATATATATATATATCAAATAACATATATAATTGATATTGCTATACCCGACACATAATATACAAAATAAATACAATGAAAAAATTTCTAAATATATGATGCTTGGCGACGAGATTAAAAAATATGGAAAATGAAAATATTTTTATTCTACCGATTATTATTTCCACAACAGGTGTTATTCCTAGGAATCTTCACAAAAGTATTGAGATTTTGGGTCTGAAGAAAATTTTGTTTGAACAGTTACAAAAGATAACAGTCATCAAATCTTGTAATATTCTTCGTAGGTTTCTTTCCGAAAAAATAATGAGGTAGAGTCATAGGTTTTCTCTTTAGTTTATACTGCTCAGAATCTCATTTCATATTTTATTTATTTGTTTATATAAATGTAATATAATTAAATGACAATTTTGTCATATTTATATTCAGAGCAGTATTCTATTTGATCGTTCACCACTTCACACAAAGGAAACTATTAATGAGTAACATTCAGTGTTACTTGACTAAGGTCCGTAAACTGGATTTTTCCGGAGAGAAAGCCTCTGACACTACTCGTTGGTACATTGATATCATTGTCTGATGATGCTATAGTATGTATATATTCTGGTAGATTGATATATTCTCATAACATTTAACGTTATCCTAATATATAATTATTCCAGGATATGTTTTGATTATAATCATTGACTGGCAATGGTATTAATTACCGGGTGGTGGATTTATATTTTTTCATGAAAACAATTTGATTGCATGAACAGATATATGGGCAACTCGTCGGGGTGAAACCCCCTATATATATAACGATAGTCCACGTATTCATATTTGGAGGGGAAGGAGGAAGAGGTATCAACAACTATTTATGCAAAGAACGGTTATATTTCAGGGAGGCTTACTAATGTACGCTTGTGTATGTTTAGGACGACGCACAGATTCAGTAAATTGTATAGGAACAAATACTGAGCAGATGTGCAGTCAAAATATTTTTCAGAGTATTTTACCACATTTTCGAAACTTCATTCATACAGATGACATTTTTCACCTCCATCGCATACCGATATTTGTGAACGCTCTCCAAGATCACAAAATTCATCATGATCCGCTTCCTCCCCATATCTAAATCCCATCGAACATGTCTGGAATATACTGGGACCAGCTCTTCGTAACTATCAACCACAGACAGAAACTTTGACTCATTTATAGAGGTACATTCATCATTATCGGCCAAGTTCTTCAAGAAAGCATATGTCTTTTTACGTAGTATGCCAGAAAAAAATTATGATGTTTTATAACTGAATGTAGAAATACCCGATATTGATCAATTTCTTCACATACAATTTCTTTTTTACATTATGTCACTCTTACTATTTTTTTGATACTTTATTTTTATTTTGTTTAGATAATGAGAATCTATTCAAATTGATATTATGTAATATTCTTATTTTTCTCCAGTTAATGTGAAATACGACAAATGAAGAGGTTCTCTCAATTTTCTAACAAATATCTTCAACTTTCTAAGTACAGTGTATTTTCTTTGTTAAGAGAATAATCCAGTACATAAGTAGACTCATGATGAATTCTTGTACAGTTTTACAGATATTTTATGGTTATAGAATGAATGATGATTCTTTAATTGGAATTCGACTTCAATGCAGGATTTACTTGCAAGAAATATTTCTTGTATGAAGTACCTTTGGTATAAAAATCAAGAAACCATCATACGAATCCAGTTCTATATGAATTCCAAAAAATTGTGGAGAATGTTTGAAGAAAACTGCACTGGTTTCTTCTAGTCTCCGATGATGACAAAAAGATGTGTGGAAAACAAAGATGACATCCAAGCGTGTTCAACCTGTATCCAACCATGTTTTAAATAAGGACCAAAGTAAATATTCGAGGACGAAAATGAAGTGGTTACTACGAGGATCTAGAAACTGAGATATCATTCCGTCGGTCTCCACATCCTCTCTTAGACAACAACTGTGAAGCGGCGAAGTATAGATCCTGTCATGTTGTGATATAGGTGTTCTGAAACTTTATTCTGGAATATTTGGCCGCTTATTGTATAGCATGTTTATGAATCAACTCTGAATATGAATAGTCATGATACGTGAATCTTTGATTGATATCCATAATAGAGGGATATCATCTCTAGAAAAAGGTTCCTACAATTCATCCACTTAATCAACGATAATTTAGGCACTTTAAAATCTCAATGATGTATTGTACAATCTATTACGACATAAACATCTTACACACACAAACTAAAATCATCCAATTTTGTAAAATATATCCATACTTTCTCTACATTTTGACTAACTTAGTCCTGCCCTGTTCAATTTATTTTTCGTATGTCGATGATTTGAATGTTTTAATTTTAATTTATTTTATCTATAAATGACATCGAACCTGGGACATTGTGTGTATTTTCAGATGTTTTATCTAGCTGCCACCTGTGTACACCTTTATAGAAAATGCCGTCGGCAGGTTGTAGTTCTGGGGATGCCACTGAATCAATTCTGGTCAGTTCATCCAAGTGCTCCAACAACAACTTGATTATCGATAACTACAAAAAAAGTCGATACATTCAAGATATATATTGTCCTGAGCGCACTGATCAATGTTACATAACTCAGCCTTATGGACTTTCAAGGGCGGTCGTGTAAATTCCAGCTCATGAACTTTGATATGGCGCTTTCTGTGTACCACATAATGCCCTCAAGTAGAATGAATAAAACTTTCCCAGTCCGTCCAGCCGTGAAAGGAATGATTGTCTGGAAAAGAAACTCAAAACTGGACTCTATTACCATATGGTCAAACGGATTAAGCCATGCGCTCTTCTACTATAAGAGAGATGGTATCAGTGCTTTGTCTGCTCCACCCTGTAAGCCCTTATTCGGCGTTGGCCTAGAATAAATAAAATTGAAGCTGGTAAGACGAGTAGTGAGTTCAGAGCACCGGCAGTAGTGCTAGACATGACCCGCGTAATAGAAGGTTATGCCAAACTCTACTCAATATCCAAATTTGTAAACGAGTGTCTTGGGAGAATCGAGCTATTGGATGTCAAGAATGACAGCCAATAACTCAGTCGGTCGAACTAGACCACGTGATGTTCATTCCAAAAAAACTCGTAGGTCGTTTCTGTAGCTAATAGTATAGTTCCCAGTCTGAAAACCGTCAATATTTCCGAAGAGAATTCAACACGTAGTTTCCAAAAAAATTCCTGAAATAGATGTGAACGAATTGAAAATAGTGCTCAACTAAATGAAGAATAACAAAAGTTCAGGAGAGGATCGATTCACGGCCGAAATGGTCAAAATACGAGGGGAAGATCTACTGGAAAGTATTTGAATCAAGTTGAATAAATGTATAAGTGTAGAAAAAATCCTAGACAAATGGAATCATCTTACCATATGAAAAAGAAGATAAAAAAACAGATAATTATCGTAAAATTAGCTTACTCTACTTACAGTGAGTATAAAGTACTCACCAGATTCATGACAAGCTGTAGAATATAACATAACATTAACTACGCATTTATAGATTTCAAATAAGCATTTGATACTATGGAGCCTTTGGCCACACTAAGGTCCCTAGACAATGCAAGAGTAGACACCAAATCTTGTCAAATATGTATATGAACACGGCTCCAGGCATAGATGAAATCGAAACTCTGAAATAGTAATGAGATTAGGACTTTACAGCGCTGCATTAGGTAGATTGGGATACATACTTGAAACAAAAAAAAATTCTGATTAACCTCAAACGAGATTTATTTGAGATATGTATTATGCCAGTTGTTACATATAATCCTGAGACAATCACATTCACCCACAAATCAATCACTATAGAGCGATTTATACTCGGAGTTACTCTGAGGGACAAAATAAGGACGAGAACATAAGAAGAAGAACGCGCGTCATAAAAATCATCACAAGTATAGCCCAACTCAAATGGCAATGGCTGGACATGTAGCACGTAAACATCCCGAACTATGGGTTCACAAAATAATGACCTGCCGTCCGAGACTAACTAAAAGAAGTGTTGGAAGACCCCGAAAACGTGGCGTGCGACATACAAAGCATCTAAGGCACGAATTGGATATACGCCACCTTGAACAGGAAGAGATGTAAAAGATTGGAAGATGCTTTTATCTTTTATCCAGGAGTGGATGAGAGAAGGGGAGAGGAATAAATTAAGTATATTCATCCAAAGAATATATGGTTTCAACAGAATGGCACACTTTATTGAGCTAATGAATCAATACCTTTTTCGTGACAACAATTTCCTGAAAGAATTATTGCAAAAAATGGTAAAGTAAAATGATCATCGAGGTCCTCAGGTCTAACACCAATTATCTATTCTTTCAAATTTTTTCAGTTTCAACAAAACATTCATTATATACGAATCGGAGAATTTGTTCTCAAAAGAATGGTGTCAGAAAATACTTATGTACTACGCCAAATTAATAAGTCATCGCTTTCTCATTCACCATATCCTCCAGATCTGGCTCCCAATTATTTTTATTTGTTATTTTATTAATTTTTTATTTCCATGCGAGAAGCTGAACGAAGAAAACACAAAAAGAATTACGAAATCATATCTTTTCTATCTTCAGTAATGATCGGAAATTATAATTTTTTCAGATTCTCCAAATTTTTCGACTTGTTTTGTAGAATTTCATGTCGATATTCATTTCAATGAAATTCTCCTCAAAACCTTCACGAGCACACCGAAAAAACAGAGAATCAATTATTCCATTCTTATCGTTGGCGATGATCGAAAATAATTAGTTTTGATGTTTGCTCGATTTGTGCAACTTCTCTTGTAATTATACCTGATTTCCCTCTGAGAGTTTTTCCAGTTTTATAACGAAACGAGAACAGAATCAGAGCAGTAATGAACAGAAGTGCATATACAGTGCATTCCAATGAAAATGAACCACAGCTGCCGATTTTTTATTGGAGGGGGAAATCATTGGTACATGTTTTGTTCTCCCCATATCAAACCCTTACCGTTGGTAGCTTCTACCCCCAATCTTTGAATGAGAAAATGGAGCGTGCGATACATATTTGAAAAAAAGATTCCATTCTTTATATGACCACGCAATTATTCACAAGTAAAATATCATGTGAATTGAAATCGATAATTTTTCACGAATCCGTTTGATCTCCATTTGTGAAAAACATTCGATCAAAATCGATTTAGTTGTTATTTATCTAAATGTTTCCATATCCACTACCTACCCTATTAAATACCACGAAAATTTTTGTAATGAGAATGAGAATGGGATTGCGTGATATCTCATTAGAAAAGTTATCTGAGCCTCAATATCAGTCTGGGATTCGAAGTTCCAAGTGCCCCTCATTTTCTCCATGCATTGGTACAATCGAAATTTGATTGATTGCCTAACATTTTTCAACATTTGTGATGTTATCTGCTGACATACCTGAACAATCCTTCTACAGATTCGAGTGGCGTAACATAGACTTCAGGTTTGAGTTAGCTCCGAGAGCCGGTAGATCGGGTGAACTAACCGGCCATTTTATAACACCTTTCCTGCCTATCCAACGATCCGCAAATCTATTGTCCAGATAGTCCCACACAACGACAGCATAATGGACTGGTGCTCCATCACGTTCTCTTCTATACGAACACTTTCTTAAATAACATAATAAAAGGTGTATCAATAAATGGAAACGATGTTTTTGACGGCATGTGTCGATTTGTTATCAATCTGCCCATATTTGAAAGTGTTTTTCAAATCTGCTAGATCCAGTTATTTTTGATTGTTCGTTAAAAGACTACTAGCATTTTCTATAGTTTTGATAACCTAAAATACCGATGATTCAGTTGAAGATGTACATTGTGTTCATCGAAAATAATAACTGTGCTAGAGCAACTGCGCCCATTTTCAAGAGAAGTAACCCTGAAAGAAACTTGTTCTCGAATTAACGAGCAAATTCATGGAAATTAGATACCTTATTGATAGAAAAATACAATTTGGGTGAAGTTGCCCTATAGTTGCAAATATCTGGAGCTGAATGAAATTGAAGTCGATCGACGTTTAGAGTTCTTCGATCATTTCAGTGAGCGGATCAAGAACGATCCGAAGTTGCTTCAAAATGTTTGTATTTTTAACGAATCGAGTTAATGGTGATGTGTTTCGCCTTTACTATAGAGTCTGGGGTGATACTTATCCCCATTTAAATAGGGAGAATCATATTCAAAGACCTCAAAAATTGTTTGGACCGCAATTTTGGGAGAGCATATTGTAGGACCCTTATTTATATAGCAAAACCTGGACTGCAAAACCTATTTGAACATGCTTAAGAGTTGGATTGATAACAGTAATGATCGAAGTCGATACAAATTTATCTGAACCTAATGTTATGTAACAACATGAGGGAGAACTGCCCCATTATGGTGCCGCTTTATGGGACTTTCTGGATAATAGATTTCCGGTAGGTCGGTAGGTAGGAAAGGCGCAGAATGACCGGAGGGATTGCCCGATCTAACGTCCCTCGATTTCTTTTTGTGAAGCTATCTCAAGTATGAAGTCTATATTATGCCACCCGATTCGTTGGGCGGATTGTTCAGGCATGTCAGCAGATAACACTAAAAATGTTGCAAAATTTTCTTCTTTTTTTTTCTTCGAAGATTGCGATAGGAATGTACGATTAAAAAACTTAGAACTCAATGATATGTTCCATCTCATAATAGAGTTTAATGAGAATCATAGAAGTCCAAGCAATGTTACTTTTTCATTAATGGTACTTCAAAACCCAGACTGATATTGAGGATCAGATAACCTTTCTAATGAGATATCACACAATCCCATTTTCATTACAAAAATTTTCGGGGTGGTATTTTATAGGGTAGGTAGCTGATATGCAAACGTTTAAATAAGTAACAACCAAATCGATTTTGAGCGAATGTTTCCCACAAACGGAAATCGAACGGATTCATGAAAACCTGAAATTCTTCCAAACAATTCTCGATTTCAATTCACATGTTATTTCACTAAGTGAATAATTACGTGGTCATATACAGAAAGGAGATCACCTTTTCAAAAAAGTATCACTCGACCTCTTTACCATAGTCAAAAATTTGGGGTAGAAGCTGCCAGGGATAGAAAGTTAATAGGAAGAGAGCGAAATATGTAACAAATAATGTTCCCTTCCAATCAAAAATCGATCTGTTTCAGGAAATGAAAACTAGCCGAGTTATTTAGGTTGGTTCGTTTTCATTGGAATGCATTTTCATTTATGACTGCTCTGTTTCTTTTCTCATTTCGTTATTATTGTGCGAAAACTCTCAAAGAAAACATACAGGAGAAGTTGCACGAATCGAGCAAACCGCAAAACTTTTTTTTGGATGGTCTTTCGCTCATCACCAAAGTTAGGAACGGAATATTTGATTCACTGTTGTTTCGCTGTGTTCGTAAAGATTTTGGAAAAAAATTTCAGTGAAGAGAATATTGACATTAAATTCTACAAAACAAGTAATTTTTGCAGTTTATTCAAATTTGTCGAGTTTGCTTCGTAACTGCCCGACACTTTTATAGCTAGTTTCAATCGACTAAATAAAAGAGGAATCAGCCAAATATATCGTTCCTAACATTAGTTATGATAGAATTATGTCTTTCTTCTGTAATTGAACCATTTTTTGTTTAAAGTTTTCCGTGGCCGCAACCAAAAAATTAAAAGAGAATTAATCTATATTTATGTTCTTATCGTCAACTACAATCGAGAATACATACAAGCAGTATGTTTTTGAAGTTTGTCTGAAGGTTCGATTTTTCATGTTATTATTCCGATTTTTTCTCTAAAATCCTGTACAGAAGAATGACGAACAATTCAAGAGAAGAATCGAGCTCCGTTCAAATCGAAAATTATGTCCTTGATTCATTCTTAGACCTCAACATCAGTTTTTCCTATTTCTGTTTGAAGAAAAAAATTGTTCTCACTATAAGGAATGCACATATTCTACGTTAGCAACGAAGATCAATTTTTGTTTTTTCTATGAATTGCATTGTGTCTTAACAGAAAAAGGGACGATAGATACTGAAAGACATTCTCAAACCTTGAAATAAAGGCAAATGCATGCTTGTCTATAGAACATGTATCAATAACAAATAAATCAAATATCATTTATTCAGTTAGTGTTATCGTCGCTTTTAAGGTTGACTCCACATACGTATCGTAGCGAGGCGAAGTTAAAGATACAACATCGAATTATATACAGTGCGTTTCGAAGGCGCAAATGAGCCGTAGTGTTGTTGGGGGAAATGCGCGAACGGAGGGTTGACAAAGAGTAGCAGGAAGCCCTACGTTCCCTGGGGATGCTAGCAGTCTGTAATTAAACTTCGGTTCGAGCTGGGAGTGCCAGCAGCGCTGTCTGCTTTTCCCCGCCATAACATCCAACCGAACAAAGATAATATTATAACCTGTAAAGAAGTAGATCACTGGATCCTGTGTTGCCTAGACTTTAAGCGGATTGAGTTATGGATTTGCGTGGATTTTCTCTTATTCATCTACTTGTATACCTACTTAATTAACTATTAGAAACCCTACAAAATAGCATCGTTCATTTCATGTTTGGAAAAATTTTCATACGGGGACAGATACAGTTTAGTCTTCTCTTTCTTTCTTTGTACATGCCAACCGGCCGGCAATGACATCATTGATATCGACTTTCATTTAACTTCATTTCTTCTCAAATGTGAAATTCTATTTGAGTATTCCTGGAAAACGGTTGGTTTTATCGACATGGAAAAAAAAACATGTTTCTTGAAGAGATCAAGAAGTTAAAAAATAATAATAAACATTTTTTGGTATGCTACAAGTAGTTACTTATAGCTGTCATTTACGAATTCGTTATCCTTGGACAGTCTTTTGGGAGAAGATTGAAAGCCCTGCAACATAGATAAATTGAAGTAATGCTGGTGACAGACTGAACGTAATTACGACTGTTTCTTATCGAAACTATCTATTACGATAACAGGTTTACCTAAGCAGCCAAGTATTGAATGGTAAGCATTTCGGATGAAAGTCCATAACAGAACACATTGTTTCGGTGGTATAGTGAATTTAAAAGAGGACCGATATTGCTTGGTGTGAGCCACGTGCTGGTAGGTTAGTTTAGGTTAGGTTAGATCAGGAATCAGGAATATGGTAACAACAAATTACTGAGCCTGGAAATATATGCGACCATATTCCAGCAAAAACTCATTGGAACCGCACCTACTGATAGAACGACGGGTCCGTCAGTTTTATATTAAAATAATAACTGACAGTCAAGCAGCAATAAAAGTTACCGATTCAAATTGCTCTAATTCAAAAATCCATTTGAACTGCCGCATTACACTAGATAACTTGAAGTGAATTGCAGATCATTCTTGTCAGAATACCCAGTCATTCGTTCTACTCAGTTAACAGTAGTAAAGTATTTGGACTGTCACAAATCGGTAGCTCATTTCCTCTAGTCGGACCAGAACCTTGTTTAGGTCAATTTCTTCAAACTGATAAGCAGCAATAATCAACAGAATTAACATTAAACTCATTCTGACTAGATCACCATGGCTTAAAACTTTCGAAACTTAAAAGGTGTATCGAAGGATAATACCATTATATTACTAGAATTGGAAAAAGCTAAACTGAAAACTCTTGTCGGCATCCTCACGGTTCACCGCTGGTTGGATGTACAGAATAGGCCTGATGAGGACAGGGTGACTTCAATTTTTTTTGGAAATGAGTGGGACAGAAAAGTACGTCGTCCCAGAATGTCCAGCAGTGAATAAAACTAGGTTCGAAATTTTCGGCTAGACTATCCTAGAATATAACGAACTGAACAATCTTTTTTTGAAATAAAATAATCGACTTCTTTCAAAAGTTGGATTTACTCAAGAAATTATGATTCGGATATTATGGTGAGCCACAATAGTCCGCAAAGACGACAACAGAAATCTAACCCTCTGTCGGGCGCAACCGATATCTTAGACACACCTTCTGCAGTTTAGTCCACTACGAAATATGTAGACGGTTGCGCTACTCATGCACTTTAATAGTCGCCTATTTTTTGCTGCTTTCCCCGATGAAAGTGTTCAGTTTGTGCTGCACGATACAGGAAGCAAGATATAACCAATTTGACTCTAAAAGCACATTCATTTCGTTCGTGTTAAATTAATTTTTTTCATTTCATTTTTTATATTTATTTCTGAAAAAAGTATAAAATAACTCAACTCAAATGGTTTAACGGCTAAAAACATCTTCAGATAGATCTTTTGCGTTGTAATTCAGTAAACACATACTTTATATATATATATATATATATATATATATATATATATATATATATATATATATATATATATATATATATATATATATATATATATATATATATTTGTCATCTAGAAGATCGGACCTGGTCATTTTAGCCCTTCTGATTGGACAGAAGGCATATTGTGTTGTTGAGCTTCATCATTGAAGATATTTCAAAGAAAGATCATGTACTTGAAATCAAAATGTGTGAGTGAAGACAAACGCAATAATTTTGATTACACATTTTGTTCACAATTTACTCACAGACTAGCTGTTACTGATGTACGGGGACGGGGGAGACAAGGTTTTTCATCAAGTTTTTCTCCCTGTTAAATGAATCATATAAAATATTACGTGGATTACGTTTTTCTTCTCATTTTCCTGAGATGATACTTTAGATGCAATCGTAGGAACTTGGTGTGTTCTGATTGTTTATCCATTCTCCAGTCTGTGCATTCCTCCCATCGTGTTCTGACGCACTTCATAATTTAACATTATGTCACAATCCATGTGATCTTCCAACTTGTGTTGTTCTTTTCTTCTTTCATATCTACAGTAGAATCATTTATCTTGATTTGGTAACATTTCGAATGCATATTACGAAAGAAATAGTGAGAAACAATGTAAAATTGACCCTCTAATGTACCTAACACTGAAAAAAATTTTCTTATATTAGGGAATCATTTATTTTGATTCGCGCCTATCAAGCATTTTCGCCTTAACTCGTAGCTTCCCATATTTCGCCCGAGAGAGGATTTGTTGAACACAATGTTTGAAACATTTTATGAGCAACATTTAAATCCTACTGTTTTCACATAAGTTGAAGTGAAGTCAAATTTCTTCAATCAACTTAATACATTTATGAAGATAATTGGTATCTAATTAATTATCAAGCTTTAAGAATTGGGAAAATTGACGATTTTTATTTTTGCCAACAACTGAATTGAGTAAATATATTGTTACAGGAGGTTTGAGGACACTGGCTTAAACAGAAATGCGGAAATTTTGAACGATCCCAGATAAAAATCATATTCAGATATCATTTTCATTGAACCAATGTTTTCAGAAAACTTCTCCAGGCGCACCTCGGAGGCTCTTCGAACTATTACAAATCAGGACAGATGGCAGGCCCTGATCTTCTCACTCGCATCTTCGAAATATCAATTATGGAACTAAACTTTCACAGAACCAACTTGAAAAGAAAAAGAGAAAGAAAGATAAATGTACGAAACTCTATGCCCTGAGGGAAAAACTGTCTACCTACAAGTTTGTACGGAACTCTTGAAGCGCTATTTGTATATCTTTTTACTACTAAAATCTGAATAATGGTTTCAATGAAAAGTAGTGATTAATATCAGCTATTTATTTTAACAAAACGCAGGCCCTATTGAAAGCAGAGTCAGTTATCGATTCTTGTGGCAATCTGTTTAGAGCAACATAATATAGGTGAAGCGACTAGAGCGGTTTCCGTTGAAATAGCAAATACCTATACAATAGATCAATCTAGTCAGTTGCTGGCTATCTATTCTGGTCACGCCGATGACCGTATCCTGTGTCACGCATTGTGTTTCTAAACATACTGTCGATTCGTGATATGGTTGTAGACTCCGTTTGTTTTTGGCACAGAATTGCCCTTCTTGATAAAAGTTTTACTGACCGTGCGTAAAAATGATACGTTATCTCTTCACGTCTGTGATATTCTGCTCGAGGAATTTCAAATCGTAATAAGTAGCTGAAACGGGCAAAGATGTAACCCCAGCATACAAATTTTCAATTCCCAGCGACGCCATTCGATTCCAAGCGGAGACCAATCTGTTCTATCTGCTGAATTCCACTTTCTGTATTTGAACAGCTCTAAGAATAATGAAACAATGAATGTTAGTTTCCTGCGACCATAATGTGTTTTCGGATGAGAGTCTGACTTGTCATATGCGGACAGGTGGCCCCAAACAAAATTTGACATCCATCACTAAACATTCTCTATAACTGTCTCAACAATTACTTATTGTTCATAGATCATCAATTTATTATAAAAATTATTGAGATCCTAAGACCATTTCAGTAGATACAAGAGATGTTCGAAAAAATCTTTCCCATAAAGTCGTTCAATAGGAAAACGGTTAAGTGAGGCACAAACTGATTAGAGGAAACTATTTTTTTTGGATTTACACGTTCAAAAAAGATAAGAAACATAGGGCGTCTCATTTAAAAAAATTTTGATATGAATGTTCGTAATGGAACACCTATATAATCTATATAAATGAACATAATTTCTGGATATGCAGCAGGTTAGCATCTAACTTTTTCTTTATATTTTTCTTCAATATATTCAACAGGAACAAAGTTACAGATTACAATCAATACACAATGTTATCAAGTTCATGCGTCAAGGAAGGACTCATTCAATGATACATTGATTCCAATGCTTCTCTTACATACATATGCAACTTTTATTTTTTGTTTATTGCGAATCTATTCTTTCAAGGAAGCCAATGGCGAGAACTCACTCTCTACTGGTTTCACATATACTTGCTAAGTGCATGACACCTACTTGATGCCGCATTTTTGAACAAATTATAAGTATACGGAGTAAGCAAAAGCGATCAACTTTCTTTCAATGTTTTTGAAGAGCACCTAAAATTGTATTATTATGACGAGTTTTTGCTTTTCTATCTTTCACATTTACATTCTGCCAAATGTCTACCCGGCATTTATCTTTGTCACTACGTTGTCTCCACTGTAAGGCATAATGAAGCCAAGTTTGATTCGATGTCTTTATTAAGTTTGCGTACATTTGCTGATTTTCTTGATTCACTTCAAACGCGGTTTTTCTATTTTTATAATAGATAATTTGGTTGAGCTAAGAATTTGCATGAAATTCCCGTTTTCAGCAAAATTTCTTGTGCGCAACTGAAAATCGTCGTTAAAACCGACAGCGACTGATTTTAATCGCCAACACAAGTGTATGAATTCTACAATGTATTCAAAAGTGGTCATCAAGACGTTAATGATTTTCCTAATATGAGCGCTCCAAGAATGGATGCGTCAGAGAGCAAGCACAATAACTGAATATTTCACACAATTCAGTTCGTACGATTTTGGTCGATATTTTAGAGATGAAACCTGTTTCAACAGAGAATGTTTCAAAAGAGCTGAATTGATTTTGCATCACTACACCATTCTGAGCGAATTTTTGACCAAAACATGAGTGATTTGATCGAACATGCACCGTATTTACCAAATGAACTCCCCGAAAGTTTTTCCTGTTTCCTTAAACCAAACTGCCAGTTCGAGGAAGATATTTAGAGTCAATCCAGCCTATTAAAAAAAATTATAAAAGCGACCTTAATTCGATCGTAGCCGCACCCTATAAAAATATATAGAAGATTGGATTAATCGTTACCATGTATATTGTCTCGAAGGGGGACTACTTTGAAGGCGATAACATTTTGATGATTATTTTGAATTTGTTGTTTTACTGAGATTTGCCAGTTAAACATTTGCAGAATATACTTTGGTAAATCAGTATATATTGTATTTTTTGATGTGACACTGCATTATTCGTAATGTAATCATGCTGGTTTCGATATCTTCTAAAACTTTAAGAATTGTATCAGAAAAACAAAGGGTGAAGTCAAATTAATATGATTCACATTTCACATACAAGGCTGAAAATTGAGGAAAACGTCTGGAATAAACTTCATCTGTTTAGTTCTTGTAGTTCATTTTTTATCATCAGAAAGTTATTTCAATTTTTGCGTCCACTATTAGTGAAAACCGTCGGAACGTTTCATAGAAAAATAATGCAGAAATACGAATTTCCCTTCCACATTCCGAATTCGATAAATGAAAACTTCACAGGAAAATTGTGTAGCACTTGTTTCTCGAAGACGGAACTTTCCACATCTCCCTTCTGTTAGCAAAAAAGGCGAAGTGGCAAGGAAGCCGCCCAAACAAAACTAAACACATCTATTCTCCGCTTTTTCTCATGCCGAATGTTCAGCTTTATCCTCTAGAGTTGCTAAGAGAAACGTTTGGATAGGCATTTTATGTCACTTTTCATGAAATGATAGTTAATCGCACTTTAGAAAAGAAATGTCAACTTCTTAAAATTGAACAAGATTTGAAAATACTTTTCTATGAAGAAGTTAAGAATAATTAAGATATTATATATATTTAGCCGTTACCATTTGTTAAAGCATCATCGCACAGTATGAAACAAAGTAAAGAGTGCCGGGGTATTTAAGAAAAGGTCCTTATTGGATTTGTAAAAATAAGGTAGTACGTATACAGTGCACGAGCTATTGAAGGGGAGTCATCATTTGAATATATCAAAAATTTGGGATTTACTCGAATCAGTCTGGTCCTTCATTATCTGTAAGTTGTCATAAAAAAATGATCTGAGGATTTCAACTGATACTAGGTAATTCAGTAATCTACTTTTTGGGGCAATGTGTAGAATTTTCAAATTATCAATACAGGAAAACAGTGACCATTTTGGCTGCCGTGTTTAAAGGCCGATGTATCCACAAGGTATTTATAGAACAAACCCTACTGATCCAACGTAATTTGAAGTGAAAATCTTAAGGTGCGAACACAAACCGTATCTTTGATCAAATTGAAAAAAATTAGAAAAAAAAATTCAACAGTTCATCTGGATGATTTCATCAATATGATCAGAAAGTTTTTCACAGTTGTCAGAAAGTAATGTATTGATATGACTGCAAAAGTGGAGCTCCGAAATTTCTCAACCAGATTATTGGCACTTGAATCTGCAATTGTCGAAGAGAATAGTTGTAGCTAGGGAAGTGAAACATTTTACAGAAACGATTTGTGTACACCAAACAGTTTATGCTAAAGGAAAGAAAATATTTCTTAAAAGGCTCCAAAAGTTTCAGACATAGGTACACACATTAATGATGATGGAAGTAGTATGCGAAGTATTGTGAAGCTACTAGAGGAACATTATAGGAAGGATTGGGAAACCGAAGAAGGCTTTATATTTTTTGTAGGAACGTCCTGGGGACTGTTGGGGTGGGAACCGGAGTAGCCAAAGAAAAAGGAAACTGTGAAGATAAAACAGCACATTTTGGTATCTGAAAAGACCTTGTTTTCACGTTTAAGTTCAATGAAAATAAAACTCATTTTCGGCAAATATTCGCGTAATTGCTTATCATATAGTTGAGTTTTAGGAGCAAAACCCGACATGTTCTACCTTTTCCTTGATTTCATTATCCTCCAATCAAGTCCTGATTTTTCTAATTGACCTTGTTATGTGTCTATCATTCATTGAAATATTTGTTTAAAAAATATGACTTTATTTCAACATATAAAAATGCTGTGAGCATTTCATTAACTTCTCAAAATCCATGTACGAGGACTTGACGGGTTTTGAATCTAAGCGTCTAATTTTTAACCCTAAATTTCAGTATTTTAGATTTTTCTGCTTTGTTTACATTTGTTTTCTAATGCTAGTGACGAGACTGCGCGAATATTGTAAGTAATTTTATTGGTTAAGAGCAACCACTAAACATGCTGTTGTCGCGCATTCGCGTTTGCGAAGTCATTATTTCGTTTCATATTGCAAGATTAGATTTCATCTGCTGGCGATAATACCTCATATAGAGTTATAATATATCTGGGACAAGATAACTTATAGACTCTGATTTATTTAAATTCTCTTCTAGGATTTTTAGCGATAAAATTATCATTACAATTATTTTGAGCTCTAAATGCAATTTCAGATTTCAATTCGGAAAGGTTGATTGCTATATTGTCACTTGTTCTTCCGAAATATGTCAAAGGGATTAATTTTTCGAATTTGTTGTTATTTTTAATCGTATATACTTGGCTAATTGCTATATATTAATGTTTTCGTTTCTCTATTTCGGTAATTATGTCACTACTTTCAGTATTTGCCATGTCTTTTTCAGGATGTTTTGATAACAAAGGTAACGAAAATTCTCTATGAATGACTAAATTATGGGCTGAAATTTTATGTTAATGTGGCACGTTGGAATTCTTGGCAATACAAATACATCTGTTAGTAGGTTTTCTAATTTTGCTATTTGAGTGTGAAATTAATGGATATATATATATATATATATATATATATATATATATATATATATATATATATATATATATATATATATATATTTGTTTTTCTCTTTTCCGAATTCAAATTTTGTTTTCCGAAGGACACTGTTTATGAATTTGAGAGAATAATCAAATTGTCTGGGTGTACCAATTATACAAGTGAATTGGTCATCGACGTATCTTAACAAAACTATACCATTTTTGGTACAGATACCTCGATGACATACAATTATCCGAAAATGAAATTCAAATTCGAAAAAGAGGAAAACCATCAAATATCTTTTTCAGACCTCTTAATTTCCCACTCCAATAGCAAAGTTAACCTCAACATCTCAAGAAAACCTACTAACAAGGATATATGTATTCCCAAGGATTCCAAACACCCACATTCACATAAATTTTTGGCATTCAGTTCAATAATCCACAGAGCTTTTTCTTTCCCTTCATCATCAGAAAGTTTTGAAAGATAAATCGAAAACATCACAAGTTTACCTCACAACAAGGGCTTTGACAATGAGTTAATTGACTAAATAGTGAAACAAATACATATAGCAATTAGGCAAATATATCCTGTTATAAAGACTAACAGATCCTAAAATTTAATCCTTTTAACATATTTTGGAGAGATAAGTGAAAATGTGGCACATAACTTCTCCGAATTGACATTGCATTCATACCTCGAAATTAATTGTCATACCTCTTATTCCACGCTAAAAATTCAATAGAATTTGAATAGATCAGAAGTTTATAAGTTGCAATGGGTACAGTTTGACCCAAAATTCCTTCAAAATTAGATATGAGCAGCATCGAACTTCAATCTTCGAAAATAAACTAGCTTCAACATTGTCTAGCACTACATCAAAAATAGTCACTCTTTTCCTTGTATTGATCCTTTGAAAAACCCATACATTGCCCCAAAAAAGTTGAAATCTTCTCATTACTGTTGAAATTGATCCTAGCAAGTAACAGATGGTACCTCTTTCGGGACATAATTTAATGCGGAACATCCTGTTCCTAAATTTTTCGAGTTGACCAATAATGTTTCAACGAACTAAATTTTACTTAATTCATCCAGAGTGTTAAGCTCGAAAAACTTTTTATTTAAATATTATCAGTAAGATATCACTGATTTTGCTGAGAGGCAATATATTTGTCTCTGTGAAGATATAGCTAATGACCTCTTCGTTAACAATTAGACTAAAAACCTCCAATTGTGTGAGAATATGAAGAATTCTATTTACAACCCTTCTGGTACTATATATTAGACCTGTTTGTAGCTCACTACATAGTTGATCCAAACACCAGGTTCATCATTGTACTCTACGTCATATGCTTGACATGTCTTACAATGTCCTCCTCGAATTCTATTATTTCTAGGTTTTGTATTTTGATTATATCATTGATAGTACGACTAACTTCCTCACTAGAACTTGACAGCAGCCCACCTAGGGTCTTTGAACTAGCCATACGAATTATCGTCCTTCTCACTATCGTTGCTTTCAAAATTTATGTCTTCCACAATTTTCTCAACTACTGCTTGAATCAACACTCTCTTTCTTTTGCTCATATTTATACATTTTTCAAATGTCTTTTTATCATTCACTTATCACTTTGCAACTTTGCAACTTTTACTAATCACCTGCAAATAAATCATGATTTGGGTTTCTTCGGTAATAAATGCAGATTTAGATAAATGCAAATTGCATTCAGCTTAATTTGATGAAACATAGGTCAGAGGAGTTTATGGAAAGGGGTCAAATGTCGATAAACATGGTCCTATGTTGGGTTTTTTATCAAATCTGATTCAATGGATTTCTTCAGTATTTTCCTGAACTTATATCGGTTTTCAAGGATGATGGATATTATTGATTTTGACAAACTACAATGAGTTTGAATGCTGCGAGTTATGGAAGTAAAATTATCTAACTTAAAGGGTATTAGTAAATTTGAACGTTGTTGGATCAGTATACTGAAGAATTTCATTTCGTCTCGCGAAAGGCGCGTTTTGATACGCTCATAACTTTCAGATAACTTTTTTCCTATATGAAAGTGAATTTGAAGAACTGAAGCAGGCGGTTAACAGAAAAGTCGGAAACATTTGTAACACTGAACGTAACTAAACACTTAACGTGGCTAACTAAAAATTCATATAAGCCTGCGACCACACAGTCGTTGCAGTAACAACAGATGATTTTGTGGTGGCACTATCAGAAAATTGGTTGAGACGAACGACAGCCCAACTTATGGGCGCAGCCATACATCATCCGTTGCGTTGAAATCGAAAGTCTATTAGAAAAAAATTAATGGCTTCGACGTCACCGTAAAAGCATCCGTTTATAAAACTAAGCCTGCGAACACATATATCAATAGCAACTGTTGATTTTGTGGTCGCACCACCGGATAAGTGGTCCACATGAACAGCAACCAATGTCATCTTATGAAAGCGACCACACATCATCCGTTGCGAAGAAATCAAAAGTCTCCTGGAAAAAAATAATGGCTTTGATACCGGAATGCATGGTCGAAGGCTCAGAACTAAACTTGACGTGTCCTATGTTATTTTCATTTATTCATTTACAGAATCATTTACCTAGGTGGATATCCAGATTATTCTATTCTATTAGAAATTAATGGCTCTGGCGTCACCGCAAAATCATCCGTTGCCACCGCTATCTGCGGTCACAGGTAAGCAAAACTCTCTAAAACTCTTCACACGCAGAGTTCACATTAAAAGAATGAAATTATCTGTAAGAAAAGGGTGTTCTCTGATTTCCTCCATAACGGAATATTTTTTGTGATTAAACAATTTAGAAGTAATTTTTACGAGTTTTAATTGTCGTACCTATACAGGCACGTAAAATGTTGTATGAGTGAAAACAGGCACCCCTCGGTCCAAAGGTTGCCGAATCCTGTTCTAGTCACTTGGTGCTTCAATGAATCGACAAAAAACTTTCAAAGTTATATGTTAATAGAATACATAAACCATATTTTATTTGGAACTCAATCTGAATGAATGAATGAATAGAAAGAAGAGAGAAGCAAAATATTTGTTTACAAAGAAAATCCTCTTTTCATTGAAACCTAATGCTTCTTAATCCTTCATTGACGTGCTCCACTTGAACCAAACTTTAGGTCTTCATCAATCACGTTGGGAGTAGAAAATTAAAGTCTCTTTATATTTCATAAAGCTGTTTTCGAATTTCCGCTCAGGCTTTTCAATTACTCAGACCACCAAATTGATTGTGTTCATAAATTTTGTGTCAGCCAAATTTATTTTCAACTTGAATAAGCGTTCTTTATGGCAATTTCGGGAAAACTAAAAATACTGATTATTAATTTATGGAGATTTTCATTGATGGGAAAATGTAAAACTTGTATGTAGATAGTTCTCTTTTATCGCGACTTGAAAAAGACCATAGACTTAAATATTTGACATTATAGCGGATTAGAAAATGTATCTCAACAGATAGATGGATGATGCAGAGATTTCATAAGAGTTCGTGCTCTACTATTCAGGAACAGAACCCTGAATACTCGAAAAACATTGGGACGAAACAATTACAAGATTTAAGTTAGGTTTGTACCTAACCTTTCATAATTTCTGGTTCATAATTACGAATCAATTATAATTCTATGAAGATTATTCTGTGATTTTCAATGGTAACCAATCAAAACGATTTAAAGTTTATCAGTGGAATTAAAAGATAATGTTTTGGTGTGAGTTATAGCCGATGATATTGATCGTTTTTCGATATATAAAAATTGGCAAACCAGTTGAACAATTTAGGAATAGCTAGTTTTAGCATGGTGTTTCGAAAGAAGGATTTTACGGCCGTGACTTCTGCTCGACCTGACGGGGCACCACCCACAATTCTTATTCTTAACAGAAAGAAAGAAATGATATGAAGAATAGGCAGACACAGATAAGCAATTAACAAAATATAGAAGAAGTGCTCAGAATGCCTCTGCTATCCATCAATGGAGATACTGTAGAATTTAAAAGTTTATTATTCGAATTGGAGTGAAAAATCAACACAAATGAAAGCATAGTCCGAGTACCACGTCATAAGGGTAAGACCTGCAATTAAAGCTAGAAGCTGCGGTAGTTTCTTGAGCTAAAGAAGGTTGAAAATTGGTTTAGTTTCTTTATATCTATTTTAGCCCAATACATTTTTCTCTATTAGTAGGTAATATCATCCCTCAAGAGACTTGATGTAAGGCTAGTAAACTATTTCATATCTATCTACTGACTCCTTATTGACCTGATGTGTAAAAATGTGAGAAAATTCCTATGGCAACAATTTTCTTCTTCCAATTAACTCAGGACTTATGCAATTATCCTTCAGCTTCTCGAAGGAATAAGCTCCATCAATTTTCAATTAGTATAGGACATAATTAATTATATAAGATATATAAATCGATTTGGTCTATTGTTTCATGAAAGTATATAAAAAATATATGGAATATGTCCTAATTCAAACTTCTGAGTCCATATCTAGAAAGTCCATATCAGCGTGATACAGGAGACAAATTCACATGCATATAGTGTAGAAATTTCTTCAGAAAAAATCAGAAATCAAAAACACCACCTATTTGGATATGCGTCAGGCATTCCATATATAAATATATCGGAAGCCATACTTATTTTCATGCAGAAGAAAGAAACCATTAGAAAAAGGCAGGCCTCAGTATTTTTATTTCCAACTGAATAAAGGGACGTCGGGTATGGGAATAAATACATTTGAATATTTCAATAAATTCCCGAACCATAAAAGACAGAAGAGAACAAATGTTTTCGAAATGGGTATTTATATTTCAAATATGTAGAGAGGGTGAAATGCAAATGTTAGTGATTTGTAAATAGATTCACAATTCGCAGACAGTTTTCGTAGTCAGTAATTCCCCTAATTTCGTAATTAGCGGGAAAGAACTAAGGCCCCAATTTAACAGTGAGCTCTGGAGTTGAACAACATGGCGAGGCGTGGTTTCCGCTCCTCCCGGAAGGGCGCGAAACTCTGGGATTGGTGCGGATAGAACCGCCCTCGAACTGTTGTCAAATATTGGTCGACAAATAGTGTATGTTTGTTACATGTTTGGATGCCCAGATGGATCTTTTAGTCAACGTAGTTACCTCATTCTACCGTATACACAATGATAGACGATGATTAATTTGAGTTCGTATGCCGTTGGCGTAACATTTAGACAGTCAAAAACAATCAGTTCGTGTGATTAAGTGTTTTAGTGTTTGCGATAAACTTTACGTCCAGTGTTTATTTACATAATATGTGCAGCAACGAATCTCCATCAAACCCGCCGCCTAGATTACCAATTCCCGGATTCAACGTCATGAATCCAAATTCAACACCCCGGGCGCTGTTGCCAATAGATCAATACCGTTTACAACTGTACCAGTATGCTTTCGCTGAAAGATTGAGGTATCCTCTACTGAACCCATTTCCGACACCTTTAACTTGTTACCCATTATTCCCGAGAGCTCTCCAGCCAGAAGAACCTAAACCACAACACAGTTATATCGGGCTCATAGCCATGGCAATACTCAGTTCACCAGAAGCGAAACTAGTCCTGTCTGATATATACCAGCATATTCTCGATCACTATCCATACTTCAGAACTAGAGGTCCAGGCTGGAGGAATTCTATAAGACACAATTTATCCCTGAACGACTGCTTCATCAAGGCTGGTAGAAGTGCCAATGGAAAAGGACATTATTGGGCTGTGCATCCTGCGAACATTGAAGATTTCAGAAAAGGAGATTTTCGAAGACGTAAAGCACAAAGAAAAGTACGTAAACATATGGGATTAGCTGTTGATGAAGATGGTGCTGATTCTCCGAGTCCACCACCACTTTCTGTAAGTCCACAAATGTTACCAGGTCCTTCGACTGCAGTATATCCCATAACATCATCAAGTAAAACTCGACCAAATCGAAAAAGGCAGTTTGATGTAGAATCATTACTTGCACCAGATTCTGGAGAAGAAACAACTGAAGAAGATATTGATGTTGTTTCTAGTTGCCAACAAGAGAATCAACAGTCTCCTAAGCAATGGCCAATGTTTCCTATCGTTAATTACTATCAGGCACTTCTTCAAGCACGGCCCTCGATGAACAACCAACCAGAAATAACAGAAGTTCCTGAAATAAAGGTCGAAAATTCTGATACAAATATGTACTTGGACTAAGCTGCCACGTATAAAAACTCTCTCTATATCGTAGAACTTGCTAACTGCAGCAGTTGAACATTAGCTACTTGTTTCTGTATCAAAACGATGCTGGTTTGGCGATCATCACCACATATCGTTGCAATACTATTTGGAACATGACCATCGGATTACACCAGTGGGATTTAGAAGTGATATTAATTTACAAGAGCGTTTTCTACCAAACAATAATTCTTATCGTTATGATGTGCAAAACCGTTGGTGTTGATGGTGTGATGAGAACTGTAATTATATCGCCAATATCACCAGCCTTCTGTAAGTACTCAAAACATTCGGATGCCCTCCTCCAGCTTCAAGTACGACATATTTTGTGTTTTTCGAAATCAATTGAACGAAAATCAAACTCCAAAATTTTTCTGAAGCTAAAGGCAGATGTACTTTCATAATCTGTAATACATTTCCTACGAAGGAATTTTTTCAGTTAATTGTGATTTTCTGACGTATTCCAGACCAATTCCTAAGTATTTATACATATTTACACTTGTGTAAATTTGATTATGCAATACCTTCTCGGCGTTTTCGTTTGTTGTGATAATATAGTTCTTGTGAAATTGTGTATAACAATTGAAAAATACAGGCTTATTAAAGATACTGATATGTATAAAATGTATATAATTTTTGGTTATACAATATCAAATGTTGAATAATATGCAGAATAGGCCTCTAATTTTCAAGAAAGAATTTATTTATTATTTCCGACTTGTATATAGAACTGATCGATGACTGTGGGGACAAGTTGTACATTAAATCTCTACTTAAATATAACACTACAATTGTAAAGAGTTATTTTTCTTCCCAGTCCCAAAATTCAAGAAACTGCAAAAGAGGAATACAAGAATTCTTCAAAGCTTCTAGTAATGTTAGATCTTCTCAATGGATAAGTAAAACCTTTGGCCCATTGAGGATTTTTGAAGAAATAAGAATTTGAATACAACTATTCTCGAAAAAACGCTTTGCTCGATAACATAGCAACCCAAAAATTATATATCGATCAAAAAATCAAAATCTTGTATCCCCAAAACATAAAATTTGAAATTTCAATGATGCATTCGTTTTTACGATTCAAACTAATTTTCAAGGAAAAACCTTCAAACAATTTTCAAATTGAACATTAAAAGAAAACATGTGAATTATATAGCTAAATGAAAATAATGATGTTGTCCACTTTGTGAAACTTCTTCAAGAAATGCTTTGCTTGGTAAAATGCAAAACAGATAATGAAATTTTGCACCAAAATATGTCTCAACTTTCTTGAAACATTGTGAAGAAATTATCGATTAAGTATATATTTAACATATTGCCCTGCTACCTATACGAACGCATAATATAATTAATTACATTAAGAATAGAACACAAATGGATGTCCAATCGCAAAATAATTCCAAGATTTTTTTATTTTTAAATGTATTGCACGTTGAAAAATTGACAATTGTTGTACATATAAATGAAAGTAAGAATGTTTTTACTACAGTAACCGAAAAATTGGCGAGACGTCATAATTTATATATAACTGCGCTTTTTAAAAATGGCATGATTTGAACATTTTCGTACAATCATAGGATTCAAAAATGTTTTCATCCACAATAATGTTTCAAAACATTTTCTTTTTAAATTTATTATTACACAGAAGAAAAGAGAGAATAGTTACCTAAATGAAAATAAGAATGTGTTTAATATGTATATTGCACATCTCCAACGAACTCTTTTTTTTGATAACATACTTAATAACCAAAACAATTGTATTTCGCACAAAGATAGATCTAAATGTTCTTGAACCATCAAGATAGGGGTATTAGTCTAAGACTGCCTCAGAAGAAACGCATTTATTGAAATTATACTTTTGCACCTTTCTTTAAGATCAAAAATCATTTATAACCCGAAAAACATTTCAATTTTAAAATTTAATAAAACCCTAAAGAAGAATAGAAATTATTATACGGATCAAAATAAAAATGTATTTACTCGATGGAATTCTCCTATAAAAATCACTTTGCTTGGTAACATAGTAACTAAAAATATAAATTTTGCCTAAAAATAGATCTAAATTTTTTGAAATATCATTGAGCAATTTTTCAAAAAGAATAGAAATTATTATAGGGATTAAAATAAAAATGTATTTACTCGGTGGAATTCTCCTGTGAAAATCACAAAAAAAATCACAAAAAAGAGAATTTTATGAAAATGAAAATAAGTATTTATTTAGGTGGTTTGTGGAACTATTCCTCATAAAAGCGCTTGCTCCATTACATAATAATTTGAGAAATTATTTTTTTTCATAAGACAATGTAAATTATACTGAGATATCATAAAGCACTTTTTAATTTTATGTGTAGTACATTTCCTCTCAGAATGCTAATTTCTCGGCCATATATTTTCAATAAAAATACTAAATGAAGAAACTCATTCACAGTGTCTCGTAAAATGAGACATTTCTTTGAAATGATAGACAATTTCCCTTTTTTTCAAGCAACTACTTATATTTATATCACCATCCAAAGATGTTCTTGGGTGGCGCGACGGCTTAATGGTTGAAAATGCATACGAACGTTCGAAAACGTTGTTCCAATTTCGATAGTACCTAAAATGTTTTATTGTTGAGTAGAAAAGGTAAAAATGAATTTCAAATATTTAGTACAATTCCATGCACTTACAGTTCGACTTATTAATTATCGTTTTATTCAAAAGTCAGAAATAGGATTCTCGATTCTTCGCCATAGCATTCAACTAACTTGTTTTGATATTGATCAATTCTCTGTTGGATATCAACTATTTGCCCGTAATCCTAGTCATCTTTTGATAGTAGTAGTTGTTGTTCCAATTACCCGATTACAGTGTGGAGAACTAAATAAGGCAAAAAACTTGAAAATATGACGGTTTCGTTTACACTTTTATCAATGAATGGAAAAATTTTAACTCCAGAATACTTGGCTCAAAATATTAAGAAATAACGTAAATCACTTGGATAAAATGTAGTTTTTATTGATTTACAGGATGTGTCATAAATATTTGAAAGTCCATCCAATAGTTTATTTTTGATGTCTCTGAGTCATGGGATTAAAGCAATCAACCTTTAATCGGTATCAACAACAAAGAATAAATTTATTTATCCAGATGCATAATCTAAATAAAAAACACGAAGAAATTGCATTTTATCTATATTCATCATACTTGTTAATTCTTCAGCTAAAAGATCTGCTAACTACACAGTTATATTGAAATACATTTAGAGAGCACTTTATAATATTTGTTTTCGAAATCATACGCCATATAAATTAATAGTTAAATGATTACGATTAATATTATGAAAATCTTATGAAAAGAGTTATCTTTTGTGGTTGATGTATATTGCATAATACTTAAATGAAATTGTATGACCCAAAAATAACGACAAATAATTCTAGAACGATGCGTAAATCTAGTAACAGTATCGTCAATTTCCATGAAAATGTATCTTTTCGATCCGCATTGTCTTTCCTCCAAGAATCTTACAGAGTTGTATAATTCGTTGATGTATTTCCAATGAAGGGCCCGTGGCACATGTAAAAACATTTTTCTGTGCTCGTATACAAGAGAAATATAGGTCTAGAGCCCAAGAATCTTCATTAGTTTGTGATCTGTTGCCCGTAGATTACTGCCTGTGCGATCATCCCAACCTAACAACCCAATATTTTACAACTAAATGCAGAGAAGATAACTAGACATGAATGACATTGGGACCATTTAATTTCGAGGCATCATAAGAAATTTCGAAAAGAATATATAGGTGTGATTATAGAACCTCAATGAACGTTCCAGATATAACTATTGTTTGAGAGAATGAGAATGAAATAATTTATTCTGACGAAACGAAACGATTACATTTTCTAATCCTTAAATTTTCGATTTTGGAACATTGAATATCTTGCATTAGAAATTACAAAGAACATCAGTTTTTTAATTTATGTGTGAATTTTAAATACAGTTCCCAACAACGAATAAGATCCATACTACAATTGTGTGGTAAACGTGAAAAAAAGAATATTCTTATCATTCAACATATGATGATGTCCACGGCATTTTAGCATATCGAAATAATGAAGGCAAACTCGGCTTCGAACTGTTCCTAATTATCGGTTTCGAGTTTTTTTGCTTTCAAGTTCTGTTAATTTGAAAGCAGAATTCCTCATTTTGCCTTGAAGACGTTCCAAACCCTCACTGCCTAATCAATTGGACCATTATTCACCGAAAAGTTGACAGAACGTGAAGTGTCTGCGCGGTTGAGTTGCCCCCAGAGTGTATTGAGCAGATCCTGTAATCTTTATCTGAAAAAGGCAGCACCTACATACATACACTGCAGAGGACATCAATTTTTGAACGATTCTCCACTGAATCTTTATTTCTATCCCAATCATCTTGATGTCCTACTGGACTCCTCATTAGACTTCAAATCACATACAACTGAGTCGAAAGCTGAAAACAAGCATCAATATTGTAGAAGAACTTGGTGGGTCCCCTTTGGGTGCCCATGTTCACACTTCTTCGAACTGCTGCTCTTGCTCTGGTTTTTTCTACAGCTGCGTGTAGTTGTTCTATCTGGCTATAGTACTCATGTGCATAGAATTGAGTCCCAATTGAATGATGCTCTGAGAATTATGAGTAGTACCATTTTCTCAACCCCAATTTCCTGGCTACATGTTCTCTGCAGTTGATTCCTCCTAACATCTGCAAACAATCAGGATTGAAAAAAGTATCACTCTCTTTCGGATATTTGTCCAATTATCTACGCACTTCGGAATCCACCTGCTTTGAGACTGAAGTCTCAGGAACGGATTTGGTCGCTTGGTTAGATTTTAATAATTTTCTCAATAAGTTTTTCATACAAGATCATACTCAGAAGATTCCTGTTTTCGAATCAGAAAAAATATTCGGTGTATCCTAAATCGTTAAGACAGGTCATGACATGTAATAATACATTTTTGAAGACGAATTCTGTAGATCGTGCAAATCATATTCTTTATTAGCGGTTGAAATATTGAAATCCATGTAGTATTACTGACAAGATATTTTTTTTGCTGCCTCTCTTTCTTTTTGCGATCCCATCATCCCACATCTAGCAATCGAAATTCTGGTTAAAATAATGATTGAAACGTTAACACAATCATTCTTTTTGTAATTTTTGATCACAACTTACAGACTAGCTATTGCTGATTTATCATCGTCGGGCGAGAAGAGTAGCTCCTCAAGTTTTTTATCCCTGTTCCTTTGCATCAAATAAAAAATTACGTATGGTTCTCCCATTTCACCTCATTTTCCTGAGCTTACACTGCAGGGACGATCGTGAAATGATTGTCCATTCTACATAATGTGGTTTCTCCCAATCGTGTTTTCGATATCAAAATTTGGCACTAATCAATATATTTGATATGTAATTATCTCATGTTTCATTCGAATACATAAATAAAATTTAAAAAATGTCACGCGTATTCTGTTCATCAAATATATTCAATTTGAAGGCAACAAAATATTGTGTTACAGATGTTTTTTCGAGACAATTGAACGTTCAATATTAATTATATTTGATTATATTTACCATAAGTTAATGAATCAGGATAAGACTATGAATTTTGATTTATTTAGTAATTTTTTATATAGTCAATAATTATGCATGTTTTAATTTTATACCTGTTTTTCGATGGATGAAATCTCTTCCTAAAATATTAAATCAAATATTTTTTCCCATTGTCCGCCATATGGAAGAAATAGAATAAATTTCACAGATGGAGACTTCCGAGGAACACACGCTTTCTGTCATAACATAGTTGTTTCAAGAACATTATTCATTGAAACTGCACTTCTTCAGGGCATTATTGTGTTGAAAACAATGTTGTCAAATAGAGAGAGTTTTCAAACATCAATATAAAAATAATAATTTTAACTATTTCGGTGAAGTTTGGCGAAATTCTGCAATACTTATCATATTTGATTATACCACCTAAAGGTGCACGAAAATTTTCCCTTCGAATATCCCATAGGACGTTGTCCCTAACAGTATATGAATGATGAATAAAACGAGGGGTGTCCTTTAGCTTGAAGCTTATTGGAAACTATTTTAAAAACCATTTATATGTTCAATAAATCGTTTTTTCCATGACTTTCAGTAATGGTTCTGTAAATCTAGTAAAATCTGAACGAATTGAGAGACTTTTGATTTTTGTTGAAAAAATTAAATGAGCTTGAACGAAAAGAAGATTTATGTATCTTTTATTTTTCAAATAGTTTCTATCCTCATACATTGCCTGTACTATGTTAGTTATAACTGACATTTATTCCCAGTACTTGAAAAGCTTGTGCACTCTGTGTTTCTTTCATCTTGAAACTGTGTGTACTACCTTTGTCGTCTTAAGTATTGTGGCACGATTTTGATTGGTATTAGTAAAGGCACAATAGGATTTCCTCTCCTACCTCCCGCGTTGTTCCTAAACGACTAAGGCTTAACTTTTAAAAGGATATCTGTAGAGCGCCACATGACAGAAATGTTTTGTGTTTTTTCAATAGTAAATAGTTCTCTACAGACTAATTGTTTGGATTGTCTTCAATAGACATTCTTCGATGACAGATAAAATGAAAGGGAAGCAGGAAACGATGTGTTAGGATTTACATTGTACACAGTAGATAACAGATAGAACAATTAAAATCTGCCAGAAATGTATTTGGACGTTAATCACATGTTGAAAGATCGTATTGTATATTTCTTGAATTTTCTTCTCTAAAATATTTTAGTAAGACCTAAATTTAGTACCGATTTTCGAGTTTATTGTAGTATTTGTTGACAGTGGAAAATTTCTTCTTAGATATTATCACCCTTATAGATTAAGCCTTTCTTCCGGTTTTCACATTTCAATTTGGTCAACTATGTATATATGGTGCAACTATGGCAATATATTCACCCAGGTTAAGCATTCTGTAAATGAATAAATCGAAATGGCATCGGACACGTCAAATTTAGTTCTGAGCCTGCGACCATACATTCCGGTATCAAAGCCATCAAGTTTTTCTAATAGACTTTTGATTCCACCGCAAGGGATTATGTGTGGTTGCTCCCGTAAGTCAACATTGGTTGCTGTTCGTCTAGACCACATATCTGGTGGTAGATACAGTTGCGACCACTCAGCGGTGGCAGCATATGATTTTGTGGTGACGCCTAAGCCATTCAATACTTTTCTAATGGACTTTTGATTTCAACGGAACGGATGATGTGTGCTTCAGTCTAGACCAGTTAACCGGCGGTACCAGCGCAAAATCATCCGTTGCTACCAGTATGTGTGGTCCATATTTTCTCAGTTTTTTCACTTCTCTAGCTCAAACTTATTTGATTGAGCGGCTTTCGCCTTCATGATCTTAACAGGCAAAGGAGTCGAGTGACAATTTTTTTAAGGAGAAAACTCCTATTTCAATGGTATTTTAGTCGTTGAGATTGAGTGAGAATACTCTTGAAATTAGGAAAAAATAAAATGTAGGAAGAATTTTTATAACCTTTCATGTACTATCCGTTGTCGCAAGTCGTTCAAAGAGTTAAGTTTTGTTGCATACATTTTGGATTGAAAATCAAACGTCAGCTCAGAACAAATTATGAGAACTTGCGAACCATTCATTTTGATCGCTTCATCCAATCGTGCTTGAAAAACGTTCATCCAGAAACTGCCTTATAGAAAAGCATAGTGTCAGTAATACATGGATTTTAATGTTCCAACCCTAACAGGAAAAGAATCTAATACCATACGTATATGATGGGAACCATCTGCATATCGAGATATAAGACAGTCCGAGACTAAATGAGATTTTCAGCCACATCACACTCGCGATTTCATCTACAGAATTCCATTTGAATTAAATAAATATTATTACAATGCCCATGACCGGTTCTCAAACGATTTACGGTACACCAAACCTTTCTTCAAAGACCAAAACCTCGTGAAAATTTTTGTTTTTTTGAACTTGTATACGAAAATAATAATTAAATAAAAACTATTAAAATCTAACCAAGAGCCCAAATCGGTTTCCCAGAGTTCAATCTCAAATCAGTTCGTAAATAATTGGAAAAATTTCCGAAAGACAGTATTACTGGTCCCATTTTTTTTAATGCTTATGGTCTGAGTATATGTAGGGGAATGAATTGCAGAAGGCATCTAACCAGGGAATTGGGTATGAGCAAATGGTACCCATATTCTCATAATATAATAATAATTCAATTAGGAATCAATTCTATGCACGAGTACTATTTAGCCAGACAGAACAACAGTACTCAGCTGTAGAAAAGAGCAGAGCAAAAGCAGCAGTTCGAAGAGTGTGAACATTGGCACCCACCTGGCTTTTCTTGTTTTCAACTTCTGATTCAGTTTCTTGTTATGTTGCTAGAATTTTTATGTGGAGTCCAAAGCGACACTAAGACATTTGGCATAGAAATTATGATTCAGTGGGAAATCATTAAAACATTGATACCCTCGTGTATGTATACTCGTGCTTCATTTGGCAGATAACGATTCCAGGATTTACTCAACACACTCTGAGGGCAACTCAAACGCAATTCAGTTGATAATTTCAAACAGCTCTAATCCGAATTAGCTTTCATCATTTCGCTATGGCCGTGGACATATGTAGAACTTCATATGTTAAACGATGAAGAACATTCATTTTATTTTACCTATTTAAAATTTACCCTATATTCAAAAATAGATTTTGTTTGTAATTTTAATGCAAGATTTTATTTCTCTGGCTGTTCGAACATTTGAGGATTCGGATTATAATAATTTCATTTCTGAGGGGTTCCTCATTGCGCCATACAATTGTTAACAGAAAAAGGAAGAGATATCTGGAATGTTCGTCGTTTTTCTGGATCTGAATTTTTGAGTAGATCTCGAGTAGAAAAAAATGTTCAATAAGTAGTTAACTAAACTACAAAAATGCATTACTTAATAAAATAACACTCTGCTAGCGGCAAAAAGCGGCTTTATCAAAAAAACGCGTGGTGCTTGTCAATGAAATGCCTCGTTTTTTGTTCTTGCCGCTTTTCTAGAAATTTTGATCGGCGCGTTTGACGGGAACATTCGAGACTTTCGTTCACGCCTATATAAATGTTGCGCCTGCAGGAATTGGAGTCATTCTGAATTGTAACTTGAAGGCAATACAACGTCGATAAAAAGTTCATTATTAAATAGTACAAAATGAGTGCAGCGAAAAAACGTATCATTTCAATAACGATTGGGAGGAAGAATTTTTCTTTTGTATGATGAAGGATAAGTGCATTTGTCTTATTTGTCGTGCGTCAGTTGCAATACCTAAGCGTGGTAACTTGGAGAGGCATCATAAAACGCTTCATAAAAACTATGAAAAGGATTTTCCGCCACAGAGTGAATAAAGAAAACGTACGTGATTTGATATCTTGTTTGAAAAAAGAACCAACCATGTTCACAAGACCAGCCAAACAATCAAAAGCTGTTACGATCGCGTCATTTAAAATATCTCATATACTGTCGAAACTCAAGGAACCATTCGAAGATGGATCAGTTGTGAAGGAAGCATTTATTTGAGCAGGTGAGACTTTATTTGGAGATTTTAAAAATGAAACAGAAATCATGTCTGCTATTAGAGAACTTCAGTTCTCATCCGACTGCCACAAGGCGTATTGAAGTCATGAGTCAGGACATGGCAGATAAACTAAAACATGATATCATGAAATGTACATACTTTACAGTTCGACGAATCACATGATATGAAATGTACATACTTATCTTTACAAGTCTACGAATCCACCGATATGACAGACACTGCCCAGCTGTGCTTTTTTTATTCGGATGGTATTCAATGACATGTTGGCTAAGGAAGAATTTTTGACAATCATTCATCTGAAGGGGAAGACCCGTAGCGAAGATATATATGACGTTTTCTTTCTTTTTTTTCTTCTTTTGTAAAAAACTACAAACTACCAATATATAAATTCGTGTGCATTACAACCGATGGAGCACCAGCAATGACTGGAAACAAAAACGGCCTTGTGGCATTGTATCGAGCTAATGAAGATTTCCCTTCATTTCTTCATTTCATTGCATTATACACCAACAAGTTTTGTGTTCAGAAGTTTTAAACACGGAGGGAAATTATGGGCATTGCAACAAAAATTGTGAATTCTATCCGTGCACTTAGCTTGCAACGGCGGCTCTTTAAGTTGCAGTTGGAAGATAGGGAGTCAGCTGAACAAACTGATTTAGTTCTTCACACGGACGTCAGGTGGGTGAGTCGCGGAAAATTCCTAGAAAGGTTATGCTCGAAATAACAGCTTTCCTAGACGAAAGAGGTGATGACACTCAGATGTTGAAAAACTAAAAGTGGCTGACTGATTTGGAATTTTTGATTAGCGCAGTACACGCTATCAAAAGTAAATTACAACTTATGATAGATCAACTGAAAAGAAAGGATCTGAAACATTTTCCGTCATTGAAAGCAAGGATTCCTCAGTTGAATTACGATACGTATGAGGCTGATTCATCAAATATTTTGAGACAATTTGAAATGCGTTTTAATGATTGCAGTAAATTGGCGAATATAGCATCCTATTTTTCATGTAAAAACATTGATAAATTAGCTAGTGAAATAAGAAGTCAGTTTAATATGAACTCATGTTCTGTTGAAAATGAGTTGGTGCAGATTATATCAGATATACATCCCAAAACTACAGCATCTGATACAAATTTCTGGTGTTTCATATCTGAAGATTAATATCCGAATTTAAGGAAAATCGCAACTGACGGGAATATTTGGGTCAACTTACTTGTGCGAGTCTGCATTTTCTGAAATGAAGATAATTAAGTCAAAATATCGCAATCGACTAACTGACGATCGTATGTCATCATGCTTGCGATTAGCACTCAGTGGTTACGTACCATCTTATGAAAAGTATGCTGAAGACATCTAGTGCCACGCTTCAACATCCAAAGTCACTCCTCAGTTGAGTTTAACACCATATGTAACTCTTTTGTTTTGTAACAACCAACAAACTTGCAATTTTGAATAATTATGAGTTTTTTCATTGCTATTATAGATATTATAGAGAAGAACCTAAATAAACCTAACCCAAACCTTAACTAAAATAGTGTATATTGGGCGGAAAGCTAATATCTATATATTCTACGGTACACCCGACCTAGTTAGGTAGGTAGGGTGTATTGTGTATGTACGACAACCCTGCATCAAACATACTTGCAACCTCTCAGAGTCTAAAAATATTGAGGTAGATCGCCAGCAGATTGAGCACCCCTGTTCTAAACGAACACCTTTATATTCTTATCGAAATTTTATATGACGCCTCGAAATTAAATGGTCTGTAATCTCTTTCATGTCTAGTTATCTTCTCTGCCTTCAATTGTGAACTATTCTGGCTTGGATTGAGATAACCTCACAGACAGAAACCTACGGGAAATAGATCACAAAATCAAGCATATAGAAGTCGGTTGTTAGAATTGTATCCAATATGGCCGAAACTAATAAAGAAGTTCTAGAATAATCTTTCTCATTCTAAAGATTGTTTTACTCCGAGAGTTGTTAACGAGCACGTAACACGGTTGTTACATCTACCACAGGTTCTTTTATTTGAAATTTATCAAGGATTTATTCCGATCTGTAAGACTCTCGGAGGACGACAATGCGAATCGAAAAAATACATTTTCATTGAATTTGATGAGACCGTTACTTGATTAAAACTCATTATTAAATGGAATGTGACGCTGAAGTTTTCATAATACATATACTTTAATTAGCATGACGCATTTCACCATTTCAGTAGTAGATAATGACATTATCATTTTGTAATAGATTTCGATAATTTCTAGTTATCAACTTTGACAAATGTGAAATTTGAAGCAAGCAAAAACATCCAAAATTCGGAAAAAATCTTTCTATGAAAATCGAAAACTTTATATTCACCACATTCTGACAAATGAATAGATATCAAATTGATATCTCCATTTTGAAAATCGATAAAATTCTCAGAAAATCTTGGTTCTACTGGAAAAAATTCTTCTAGTTTTATCATATTTGATTTCTAGGCCCATTTATATCATTGACTGTGCAGTAGATTATAATTCAAATTTCATAAACCTAATTCCTGGATTTTGCTGGAACCATTTGTTTTCTCTTATTGACGGTGTCGCAAACAGATTTAGCCAAGCTATAGTTCATTAACATCTTTAGATTTTAAGTTGAACCAAAAATAGATTGTTCATCTATGGGAATATATTCTTTCATTATTTTATTTTACACAAAAAAGTATCTGCCGGGAGCATCTCCAACACGTGTTACGTCGCTCCTCTCTTAAGATATTTCTCAGGAAGCTTTTGAGTATTGAAAAACAACATTCAGGTTCCCATGTCGACATGGATATAGTCGCTAAGCCTGCGACCACACATAGAAATACCAACGGATGATTTTGCGGTGGCACCACCGGAGAAGTAATCTAGACGAACCGTAACGAATATTTACTTCGGAGGCGACCACACATCACCCGTTGCATTGAAATCAAAAGTCCATCACAGAAAATTAATTTCCTTGCTGGCATCGCAAAATCATCTATTGCTATAGCTATGTGTGGTCGCAGGCAAACATGGGCTTGAGTCAACCACTCATTTCATCAAAGAAATGTTATAAGATAAGAAAAATAAATGAGTTTTGATTTATTCTGTTCCTAAACATTTTGCAATTCAGTTTCAGGTTTATATATCCCCAAAAATTGATAATAATTATAATAATAATCTTTCTTAATACTTTCTGACAGCTCAGATGTATAGGACAGGTCTGTAGATTACAGTTATCGTTCGGGTACCCATTCTGAATATAGCAATTTGGTACCGACTTTATTGTTTTCCCAAGCAGGAAACGACCAAGCTGTTTAAAATGGGTCTACAGGTGACGCAAGGTGCCAACTAAAATATCTTTTAATACTTGTCTCTAATTAGATGATTTACCTCATAAAATGACATGATAGTTCAGATGGTTAGAGATTTCATAGACAGGGTGTACTTAATTTTATTGTTGGCCTAAGAAGCTGAATTGAATTTCTTCGTCCACATGAAATGTTCACGAGAATAATTGGAGTACCAAGATAATTAATAACATCTGGTTCAAAAAACATACAATCAGTTTTCCCCACTTCCTATTTCAAGGCATTTGCTTTGCCTCTTCTTAAAATAATTCATCAATAGTATGCACCTTGCCGAGCGGTTCCCAAGGCTTTTAATCGTAACCAAAAAAGATGTTATCATCAGCAAATATCACTGTTACATCGGCACCGATATATTCAGGGAAATCTTTAATAAACAATTTGAACGAGAGTTGGCCAAGAGCTCAGCTTATGGAACTTCAAAATCAGTGCACAATTTCTAAGACAGGGTATTTTATACTTTCATTTTCATGCGTCAGTCGGATAGGAAACTCCCAAACCAATCAAGAAAAGTACGCCTAGATTCGTTGTAATACAATTTTTATAAGACATTTTATGTATCAGACATCAAAACTTTAACAATCTGGCAGATATGAAGTCAGGGCCAGAGTTTTTTTTGAAGATCAAAAGTTTGATCGCACTTCTTTCTGTACTTTCTGTACTATGAGAAATGGAAAAAATATATTCTACACCTCATAGGAAGAAGTTCAGATTCTCGGTTGGGAGGTTGCAAAATGGTTGTATAGCCATTCTCTATTTATAGCTGAGAAGTAATTGGCGAATGATGTGACAATTTCTTTTGGATAATTGGATATAGAATTTTAAGTTGAATTATTCTATCTTACTATCTAACCTTTCAGCTTATCGATTAACAATAGTCCAAGCTGTTTTGCTTTTGTTGCTTGCAAAATCAATAATATTGTCTGCATCGCCACCCACAGTAGGAATTATTCTCACAGAGTTGAACGTTCTAGTGATGTTTTGAAATTGAACAACACTGTTCACGACGCCATCCAGAATTCCTAATAAACACTGAAAGGTATCATCGATGCCAGTGTGGTGGAAGTTGAATGTCCTTTTCTGAATATTGTTTTTCAGCCTACAAAACATTTATTTTTCATCCAAATTTATTTTATCACTCTCAAAGTAGGCCCCGTAGAAATAATACATTCACGCCAACGAATAATCCAATCACCCTAACATTTTTCGAACGCTTTTTCCGGAATCGACTTCAGTTCAAGCCGCGGATTGTCTTTTATATCTTCTATCCAATCAAAACGGGTACCTCGAAGTAGTAATTTGAGTTTTGGAAGAAGAAAAAAGTCGGCCAGAACCATATCGGGTGAATACGGTGTTTGGTCGATGGTATTTGTTGAGATTTTGGTCAGAAATTCATTCACAATATTAGTTATAAGTTATACCTAACGTTTAAGAGATCACTTTTTTATCGAGTGTTATGTGCATGATCTCTTTCATGCAGGGCCAAAAGATCAAGATTTTGTTTCACAAACATAACTGCTTCTAGGATGTAAGTGGAAGTCAAAGTCAGAATGCCGGTTTCTCTGAACAGTGGTTTGCAGCTACTTGTTTGCTTTAGGCCGAAAATCGTCTTCAAGCACCTCTTCTGTATTAAAAAAATTCTCTCCGCCTCCGCGCTGTTTCCCCAAAATATTACTCCATACTTCAGTCGAGAGTGGACATCTGATGTCCAATTCTGTTCAATCACGTCGAGTGCAAAACAGCTTTTAGAGATGGAGTTACAGACTGTATTTATATGGTCTTTCCAGTCTAGTCTTGAGTCGATAGTAAGGCCTAGAAAATTGGTTTTTTGTACAGTTGATATTCTAGTGTCTTTTAGGATCCAGGCTCCCCGACAGGAAAAGCTTATACATTTGGTTTTATCTATATTGAGCATCAAGTTATTCGAAGTGAACCAGCGATCTCAAGGCTTGATGAACCTCAGCACACACCTTTTCTTCATTCTGTTCTAAAATAACGACAGAGTTGTCATCAGCAAACTAAACCATGCGCTGTTCCAATATCGTGGGTAGCTCCTTGGTATAAATTATGTAGAGGGGCGGTCCTAAGATTGACCCCTGAGGTACACCTTTTTTCACTGCCGTCAGTTTCGATTTTTTATTGTCAACCACGATCTCCTGTGTCCTGTTTTCTAGATATGAAGTGATCAAATTCAATGGTATGCTTCTTATTCCAATTCTTTCCAATTTAGCCAGCAGTATCTTGTGGTCCACGCTATCGAAGGCCTTTGATAGATCAAGGTACAAAGCTAGTGTTCTTCTTCTTAGATTTATAGATTTCATTGTGTAATCAAGTGCTTGGTACACCGCACGAGTTGTAGACTTTTTTCTTCTAAAACCATTTTGATAAGTAGAAAGTATTTGTGCCCCTTCAATAAAGGAAATGAGACGTTCAAATATAATCATTTCAGAAATCTTGCTTACATTGCTCAAGAGTGATATTAGGCTATAATTCTCAATTTTAGTTTTGTCTCCCTTCTTATATATAGGGATTATTTTGGCTACTTTCAACCTGTCTGGAAAGACTCCTGTATTGAGGCTGAGATTTATAATATGGGCTAATGGTTTCGCAATAAACTCTGTGTCACTTTTTGAAAGCCTTATCGGAATTCCATCGTTACTAGCTGACTTTTTATTTTTCAGTTTCAGAATAACACGCTTGACTTCTTCTGAATTAGTTGGAGAGAGGAAGAGGCTCTCTTCATTTTTTGATATATTCTCAGAGATCTGGCGTATGTCTGTAGCAAGATCTGAACATAAATTTATGTAAATTTATTTATCTCATCTAGAGCCTTTAGCCGTTCTACAGTTATAGCCCTGCATCCCATATTTTGGAGAATTGATTCTTTCTGTTTCGTCTTAGCACCCCTTAACCAATTTATTAAAGTCCACGTGGCTTCTCCTGGATTTGTTGGATTACCAATAAAGCGAAGGTGTTCCATTTTATTTGATACTGCTATAACTCTCTTCAACATAAAAGAATAGCTTCTGAATTCCTCCCTTGACACTATCCCTTTCTTCATGTTTCTGTAAATTTTCTTCTTATTTTTGAGTGACTTCATAATACCCGGAGTCATCCAGTTCTGCTTGTTCTTTTTCTGTGATTTAATGAGTTTTTCTGGAAATATAACCCTCAAGAGGAAGATGAAAGTTTCATAAAGATTTTGTACGCATGTTCAGCATTTTTACAGAAAAATATTTCGTGCCAATCTGTTGATTGCAATTCTTGTTTAAGTTGGATTATTTCATTTTCAGAAAATATTCGTACTTTTTGAGGAACAAACTCCATCTTTGCATCTGGGACATCTACGATCTTCAACAATTGTCCCTCATGGTCACTCAGAGCTGTCTCCATTACCACCTCTTGTGATGAGTTAATGAAATTTATGAAAATATTATCTAGCAACGAGGCACTCGATCGGGTTATTCTTGTTGGCTCTGTAATAGTAGTAGAGTAAAATCATATCCTATCAGCAAATCTCTAAACTTTTTTGTTTGAATCGACACAGATCTAGTACTTCAGCCAAAATATCGTACAAGACATCCTTGTTGCCCTGAGGGGATCTATGTACAGCAATTATGATAAGTTTACGTATTCTATTCACTACCGATGAAAACTCGATAATACCCTCGACACTCTTCTGTACAACATCTTTCACTTCTTCAACGTCAACAATTCCTTCTTCTATAAAAATACTCGAACCACCATGAATTAGAGCATCTCCAGCAAACGCAGACAATCGTCTGTATCCTTTAAGATTCATGCATTGTACTTCAGTGTTTGAGCTTCATGTTCACCCACCTTGTTTTTTAAGCACTGAATGTTTTGGTGAAAATAGATGTTGAGTTAATCTAGTTGGACGTCACCTTATCTTCTAGTTTATATTACAAGTCTTATTATTCTTCATATAGGTCACGAAAAAATGTTTTTTGTTCAGTAACAATTGTTTTTAAAACTAAGGTTTTAGACAGTATGGGCTGGTGAAGAAATTTTGTTTTCAATGAGTTCACAATACACATTGAGTCTTTTTCTACGAATCTGGCCTTTTTCGACGAATTAGCTCTCTCAAACGCCGCATAAGGCTCAGTTAATATTCTTTATTTACCGGCTGACCTTCTGGCAAGAATTCCAAGTGCACAACAACGCGATCATCAAAGAAAACAGTCAACATTACCTTGACTTTTGATCGACTTTGGAGTGATTTTTTCGGTTCCGGTTCACCATTATGAAGCTTGTTAACTGGTTTGCATATCAAGCTCATAATCAGTTACAATGCGTCCTATGAATTTGGGGTCAGAATTGAGTCGTTCTAGCATGTCTTCAGCGACTATTAGGCGATTCAATTTTCGAAGAAAATTCAGGTCTTTTGGAAGTAGTCGAGTAGCAACGAGTTTCATGCCGAAACAATCGTTTAAAATGGTGTGAATTGATTCGTGAGACACAGAACGTTCAGTGCCTTTCTCACACAAACTTAAATGGCGATTTTCAATTACAATTTCCCTCACGTTATCAATGTTGAACTTCAGTTGAAGATGTTGATGGACGACCAGAGCAAGGTAAATCTTCCACGACATCTCGGCCGCTGTAGAATGCACTCTACCACTCATATACACGTGTTTTCGATGAAGTCTATTCATCGTAAGCCTTCTGTAATATTTTCAGAGATTCGGCACACGAAATTCCATGTATAATACGAAATTTCGGACAAATTGCGAGAACTGACAAAAATCGAGCATTGTAACCAAATTAAATGACAGATCGCGTTCGAACACCGCGTCAGTATGGAAAACAGTTCTACTGCACTTGATCCAGTACAAATTCTCAAAATATAAAACCATCAACAAAATCGAAGTACCTTCGTAAAATCCTTATTGGCTACTTCATAAATCCAAAAAAAATCCTGTTCACAATACCTACTCAGAGAGTGATTTATATAGAAATAGATTAAAACCTCACAATAGAGATCCTAATCCCGATTCCCAACAATATTTACACATAAATCTACCCCCCTACGAGTTGAGCACCCAGTCTTCTCGTGAACGCAAAAACCTATTCATCCTTTATTAAACTTGACTAATCTTTGAGAGTTTTTGTTCATTCAACACGGACACGTTCGTTGAAGTGTGATGAGGCGTAGCAGGAGTAAATAAACCAGAAAGTAGATCGTTTTATCTTCACCATTTAGTCTAAACGAATCTACAGGAAGCAATACAAACTTGGAAAATATTCAATGCCTCTTTTATTTTATAACTTTAGATTATTGTTATCGCAAGTATAAACTTCGAATTTAACTGAAAACAAAAAGAGAACATTTTTCTGACCCATCACAGTGGTTAGGTTAGATTTCGGCCTTCTGAACAGAATTCATGAGCACACATTTGCACAATTATAAATTTCATCAACTACGATCGAAATACGATCGCAGATTAACAATGATATGAAACATCATACGAATACACTCGATGTTCACGATCTCACCCATCTTAGGCTGTGGTTTCCTAGGAAGCTATGGCGCAACACGTCTACCGACATTTAGCGGCGCTCAACGTTGTTTGTCTAAACCAATAAAAGTGTTAATTTCCAGACAGAGTTAAGAGTGAGCCGATCATTAAAAAGTGGCTTTGTTATTTACATGACAACCACATGACACATGAGCTCAATGATTTTTTTGTTGATGAATGGTGAATATGATTACCCTTATATCCGGCTTTGCAAAACTATATTTGTCGTAGTTCTGTTCAAGTTATCATAATTTTAATAGTGTAGACTGGGAAACAGAATGAAATATTGATAGATGTCTTCAGAAATAATGACGTTGCACAGTACAAAAAGTATAGTATGAGAGAGCTCAATTAAAGCAAAGTTGGTAGACTGATATTGAGATATATTGGCTGATTTTTTTCATGAATGCATGATGCGCATAGTTTTTCACGATCAGAAGCGCTCAGTTTCTCGAAGCTATTTGAACTTGAACTAATTCCGACCACAACCTTGCTTCTGCCATTGGCAACTTCGTACAGCCAAGCAATGGGTTACACCGGAACTGGAGACTGCAAGAATGGAAAATAACCGGTGTTTGGACCTGAAAGTACGGGAGCACTGGCTGAAGGCTCCATTGTTCATCTGCTCCCGACTTGAACCAGAGTAAGGCAAATCCTACATTCGCTATGCTACTGCTCCAGCACGTGTTCTTTTGTTTGTTGTTTTCACTTTACATACTTCACTTCGTCATAGTTGATTTTACTTGACTTCTTCATGTTCCCTTATGTTTTGATCATAATTATAGGTTGAGTACCACATGAGATAAACGAAAATTCATAATCGGTACTCCTTTTCTACGTCGCATTAAAACTTCTGCTGCCAGTATTCGTAGCTGAGATATTCTACTGACCGAACGATACGAAACGCTTGTGCAGTGAGAAAGTGAAATGTAGAGAGACATGGCTGGCTCAGGCTCAGACTGCACCGCGCTCTCGCTCTCACAAGTCGATGTTATCGAATGAACTTAAGGAGCCAGGAATCTGGAATCTAGTACGCGTAGTTCGTCTATAGAAGTGCCTTTACAACCTAGGTCATTCGCGAACTAAATTGGCCTAGTCGGTAACTCGGTTTGTAAATGTATAACTCGTATTCGAACAATATCCGTTACATACCGTAGCTCTAAATACTCCTTGTTTTAATTAATCGCCGTCGTTAACATCTCTCTGCATAGCTAAAAGAGGACCGTGTTATATGCCACCAGATGAGCTAGGAGAGTTCGAGCAAATTTGTTTGCATTAAATTTTTATATCTAAATTCCTATAAGGAAACCTAAGGTTTGTTTCATAAATTTTCATTCCTTAGGTAACGTATTCAAGAAAATAATAAGATGGTGATACGACCTTGAATCTCATGCGGCGATACATCCAAGTACGTAGCATTTCAGTAATTGTCAACGGGATATATTCGCTACCGATATCGTTCAACACTCTTCTTTTTCGCACTTCCGATTCACCTACTTGAGGTCATACAATTTGACGAGCAATTTTATTACCTGTATTAAGTAATGTGATCTTGCATAAATGCCTCAAATCATTATTAGTATCTAGTTGTTTTCTTTCGTATAACCCTTGTGCGAAGAAGCTAATTTGCATATATACTTCAAATTAAGATGGTGTGGATTTCCATAATTTCCCTGAAAAGTAATTAAATGTTAGAGATAAGTAGTGCTTCAACCTGACTTAAGCCATACACAGAACTTTATATGGATATCGACAAAGTCTGTTGCTCTATTTCAAGTAACTACACTCGGAGGCAAAATTAGCGGAACACTCGAAAATTTAACCAAATTCGAAGTTCGATATTTTTCCTAATTCTCAACCGATTTAGATGATTTGTTCGACAAGTTATAGATCAACTCTTCTGCTTTGTAGAAATTATAAGAGAAAACAAAAAAAAATTGAAAAAATTTTATACAGGGTCAAAACTAAGTCTTTTTTTTTGTCAAAAATTCGTAACACCCTGTGGAATTTCGTGGTCCGAGTTGAAACGTACTATATCATGGTCTGTCAAGACACATCTTCCTACAGTAACGCCCTTCTTGTTTCATGCGTTAATCTCTATTTTTGCAAAATATATTTAATTTCAAGTGGAAAATCACCATTTTGGAGAAATTCCATTGAATCAAGAAATTGTCTTTAAAATTCGTCTATCAATTTGGAATTTTCTTATTATCACTCAGGCGTGTCGAAATTGTCGTTTGCGATTTTTATGTTCGAATTGCATTAGTTATTGATGACAATTTGGTTAATTTGGTGAAAATTAGGAATTCATAGGAGATAACAGTCGGTAGGTATTAAAATACACAACCGAATTCTGGGACCATTGATAAAACTTTTCATTTACACATGTGCACACCTTTTTTTATCGAATATGAAATACAACACACGTTTTTTGTATATGACCACATTTGCACTTGTTTAAAGAATGAGAGTTTTCCATTCTTTGATTTGATACAAATTCGATCGGTTGCGGTATTTTGTGATTCTTTTACTGTTTACGATTCGAAACGGTATTTTTCATTCAGAATGAGAGATTTACCACCAACCTCAGTAGCAAGGGCAGTTACATTGATCGAGGAAGGGCGCACCTACCGCTCAGTCGGTACCATGTTGGGTGTCTCGACGTCGGTTATCCAACGAATCTACCGACGTTACAGGGAAACTGGATTGTACGTGAGGAGGCGAGGACAAGGAAGAAATCGGGCAACCAGCGCTATACATGACCGTTTCATCGTCAATCAAACCATAAGAAATCCTCGTCTTACTGCTGTTCAGGCACGTAACCTTTTACAAGCAGTGGATAACATTAACGTCAGTGTGAGGACAGTCAGAAGACGATTAAATGAAGTTGGTCTGAGATCATACGCGCAAGCAAGAGCACCAAGACTCGATAGAGCCCATCGGGTAGCAAGATTGGCGTTTGCTAGGGAGCATGTAGCATGGACAATCAATCAGTGGAGACGAGTTTTATTTAGTGATGAGAGCCGATATTGTGTGAATTATGTGGATGGTAGAGATAGAATATGGAGGCATCGAGGGGAACGGTACAATCAAGCGAACTTCGCAGGAACTGAGCAATACGGTGGAGGGTCAGTTATGATATGGGGTGGCATATGCTTGGGAGTACGAACAGAACTGGAGATTATTGGCAATGGATCACTTAATGCCCATCGGTATATAACAGAAATCTTGGAGCCCCATGTTGTGCCTTTTGCTCCTTACATAGGGGAAAATTTCCTTTTTATGCACGATAACGCGCGCCCTCATACTGCGCGCATAGTGATAGAATATCTCAATGAAGTTGGGATCACACGAATGGACTGGCCGTCGCGGTCACCGGATTTAAACCCGATCGAACACGTTTGGGACATTCTTGGAAGAAGGGTTCGACAACGGAATCCAGGCAACGTTGAAGAGCTGACATTGGCTTTGGTGGAATAGTGGGACAACATACCTCAACAGATGATAGACAACATCATTGGGAGTATGCGAAATCGTATGCGCGCTGTAATAAGAGCTCGGGGGGTCATACTCGCTACTAAAATTAAATGTTTTTTTTGTGGGTCATCATGAACATTTTTCTCAACATGTTCATTTCATTTCACGAGTGTATCGCCAGGATACACACCTGCTCTCAATTTTGGACAGGAATGATAATTATTATAGAGTGTCACACAAAAAATTCAAAAATAAATGTGCAAAATCAACGATTTTTCCAGTGTACTTCGAGTTCTCCCGGAGCGTGAAATTGGCCAGTGAATTTCAAAAATTTTCATTTCGCTAGATTTCCGCTTCTCTAATTTTGATTTTATTTTTTGGCTAACCTCCGATGTTATGCACCTACGCAAGATTAAAAATAAATTCTTGAAATTTGTGACTTTTCGCTTCAAATTGGATATCTCTTGTAAAAATAGAGATAAATGCATAAAACAAGAAGGGCGTTACTGTAGGAAAATGTGTCTTGACAGACCATGATATTGTACGTTTTAATCTCGGACCACGAAATTCCACAGGGTGTTACGAATTTTTGATAAAAAAAACACTTTTAGTTTTGCCCCCGTATAAAATATTTTTCAATCTTTTTTTGTTTTCTCTTATAATTTCTACAAAGCAGAAGAGTTGATCTATAACTTGCCGAAAAAATCATCTAAATCGGTTGAGAATTAGGAAAAATATCGGACTTCGTATTTGGTTAAATTTTCGAGTTGTCCGCTAATTTTGCCTCCGAGTGTAGTTCGGAAATTCCTATATCTTCAAAAGCCCCCCATTCACGGGTGTGGAGACCCATCCACCGAAATTATTTCAGCATCATTTAGGTTACTTATGAAAAAAGCCGTTGATAGTAGATTTCAAGATTTCCTAGAAGCTAGAGAGAAGATTCGGTGAATTCAATCCATGATGGCACTTCTATGTGTACTCAATCTGAAAATTTACAAAATGGTTCCATATTAATCCGTTCTCGATTTCTCTCTCTTTCTCTCCACGAATCAACTTTCCACAAAATTTCAGATTCAAATTCAGAACTTTGTTTTATCTTATAAGACATTGGCAAAATTTTTGGGGATAATTTTAGAGTCAATATTTTCATGGAAACAGCAAATTAACAACACAAGGGAAATATCTGAAGGAAGATTACAGATTCTGTGATATATTGGCCATTATATTTGGGGCACTTTTTAAAATATTTCTTCAATTTTCTATCCAAGTAACGTAAGATCAATATAGGATTAGGGTAGCTTCTTTTTCGGTAAATCCTTTAACAGTGCTAAAAGTGTCTTAACGTTCTGCAAAGGAAAGCCATAAGAACATCCATTGGTTATCTTAGGAGCACTTCTAATGGTGTTATATTATCAGAATCTGGAGAAATTCAATTACAACTTCGACGAGAGCTCTTGATCGGAAAGTTTCTTCTGAAGCAAATGTCAGTATCTAGTCATATAATGGCTGATATTCCTAGATTATATTTAGCAGCATTAACTCACAGATTTTTGATTATAGGCCCTCTCATGTCCCATTTACTCCCATAAACAAAATCACTAAATTTTTTTCGGAAATTGCCGATTACATCAAAAAAAAACCATCTCAATATAAAAAAATCTCATTTTGTTAGATAGTCAGTACTTGAAGAAATTGAATTTAGATTCGCCTTTTTCGACAATACACAAAAAAATAATATCATTTCTTCACGATTTGGAAGAATTGAATATATCTGTTTGTTTCAGGTAGGTGAAGGTTCATTTTTTATTCAATGAAAGAGTTGAGAGAGTTGCGAAAATGGTATCTTTTTATGGAGTAGAGACCAAAAAATGTGATCCCTCCGATATATATTTGGTTCTCAAACAGAAAATTCATGACTACTGAAGTAGTCTATATAAATCAAACAATAATGGTTTGATTTAGTCTAGAAGTTATGAACCATTGAAAATTCAGTAGGTTTTTTTTTGGAGGAAGGATCAAAGAAAGAACAGAACTTATTGTTGTAAATCATCCGACGTCTCGACACCTTTATTGAGTCTTCTTCAGGGCAACTATAATGAAAAAACAACATGGTTCAAATATAAACCCTTTCAGTGGTATTCTCAACAGCAACAACAGAAAATGTATATGTATATATAAAATAAATTACATGGGTACGAAAAACATGAGATCTAAAAACAGATAAAATAAATATTGATAAAAATACTTACTTTTGATACAAGTTCCCAGCCTGAAAACTAATGAACAACGACCAAACATTACGTAAATGGAAAATTCATAATTTAAAATCGAAACAACACACACAGTCTGAAATTCGCAACGATACTGAAAAGAATTGAATGAACTCGAAAATCATGAATGCATAAAAGCAATATGGTAAATTACATTGGTACGAAAAACATGAGTTCTAAAACCAGTTAAAATGAATATTGATTAAAATTACTTACATTTACTACAAGTTTCTAGTCTGAAAACTAATAAACACCGACAAAACATTACGTAAATGGAAAATTAATAATTTGAAATCGAAACAACAACACAAAGCCTGAAATTCACAACGATACAAATATTCTTGTACAATTAGTTAAAGTTATAATTGAAAATTGGACCATACTTACAGAAGATACAACGATGTTAATGGAAAATTTTCTGCTACTTTTTGATTTTTGTACTTATAATAACTATTTTCAGTTTGAGGACTGTTTCTACCAACAAACTTTTGGCTTGGGGATGGGCAACTGTCTGTCACCCATTTGTGCGGACGTTGTTATGCCCAGACTACAGGAACATTGTTTAAAACTTTTGTCTTTTTCACCACCATCCATTTTTTGTAGGTATGTGGATAACATTTTAACTGCAATTCCACAAAATACCAAAGATAGAGTTCTTCAAATTTTTAATTCTTTTAATGAAAGACTTCAGTTTACAATTGAATCTGAAAGTGAGATGCAGATACCATTCCTCGATGTCCTCGTCATTAGGAAAGAAAACGGTAATATACAGACTAACTGGTATCATAAACCTACATGTTCAGAGAGATTCCTCAGTTTTCGATCCGAGCATCCACTCAAACAGAAACTCAATGTTCTTTTAATAGTAACAATCAAACTAAGTTTTACAAAATTCCATATGTGAGAGGTCTATCTGAGAGAATACATAAAATCTTTGCCAGAAGCACGGGCAACATAAAAATTTGCCTGAAAAGTGAGAATACGGTCAATGTAATATATGAAATTCCCTGTTTGTCCTGTGAGGCTTGCTACATAGGTCAAACTGGTAGATATTTACAAAAAAGATTGAAAGAACACATAGCAGACTGCACAAATTTTCGGAATAGACCACACTCCACCGCTAAACATAAAATAAATCAAGGACAGAATTTCAACTTTGAAAATGCTCGAGATAAAAAAAATGAGGATAGGGCCGTAAACAGACGATCTGACATCGATCTTCTCAGCCGTCCTTATTTTAGCATTATGGAAAAATTAATCTAAAACTAATCCTTTTTGGTATCTACTTGACGTGTTCTACCATATGGCTTTCATGTATACGGCTGACATAATTTTCGAGTTCATTCAATTCTTTTCAGTATCGTTGCGGATTTCAGACTGTGTGTGTAGTTTCGATTTCAAATTATGAATTTTCCATTAACGTAATGTTTTGTCGTTGTTCATTAGTTTTCAGGCTGGGAACTTGTATTTAATGTAAGTAATTGTAATCAATATTCATTTTAACTGTTTTTAGATCTCATGTTTTTCGTACACATGTAATTTATTTTAATAATACATATACATTTTTTGTTGTTGCTGTTGAGAATACCACTGAGAGGGTTTATATTTGTATCTTGTTTTTTCATTATAGTTGCCCTGAAGAAGACCCAATAAAGGTATCGAAACGTCGGCTGATTTACAACAATAAGTTCTGTTCTTCTTTTGATCCTTCTCCGATAATGGTTTGTTTTATACGAGTTCTCCGTTTTCTCCACCAACAGTAGTTTGGTGGGTTGTAGTAATTTTCGTCATCAATGTGATGAACTGAATAAAAAGCTCAATCGAATCTTGAAATTCCGTGGACCATATAATCTAATTTATCTTGTATCCCTAAATAACATGAACGTGTACGAAGCTATTTGGAATCATGTTAAACATCTAGCTCTAAAAAATTTGGGTTCTGATAGATAGATAATCCCTGTGTAAAATCATTCTGCGGCTTCTAATATGGTCGTGTGGGAATAATAAATCCCCTTGACGAGCCCCTAAGCGCTATGTATCTCTGTCTATGATCGTTGTAGGTTTAGAATATCTGTTTCATCGTTTTAAAATTAGAGGGGAATATTAATCCTTGTGTTGTTTTAGTCAAAAACTTCTATTCTTCAAGGTCTTAAACAATTGAAATTAGCAGGCAATGACTTAAGTCAAAACCATTCATCCTGGTGTATTATCAAGAACTGAATTGAAAAACAAAATGTTATCAACCATAATAGATAGAATACAATACAAATAAATAGTTATACGAAAATACAAGGTGGCTCATTTGAGATGGAATACCTGGTAAAGGATACAAAGCTCCGTTGAAAGTTATCAAAAGCAACCCGGTATATAGAAAATTTGCAATGTCCAATTCATAGGCAGTCCCATTCAAGGCTACACTCTCCTAGAAGTATTTTTTGCTCATCATTTCAAGAATTGTTGAGTAGCAGAAATCTAAAAATTCTCTGATCTGTCGAAACTAAGACGAAATAATATGGCAACGAACTGGATTAAATATACGTTCATAAAAAACAATTATAGAAACGTAAAACCGTCACAAGTTTTCAAACAATAGATATTTGTATCGAAAATCATGTATATGAAAAGAGAGAACACAGGGGAGGTGCTTCTCGGGTGTAAATAAGTCACTGCAGGACATCTTAACAATGCGATCAAATTGCCACCCTATTCTATGCACCAATTATTCTCTAATTTAAACACACTTCAATAAATACTATAACAAATTGTGGGCATTTAAAATCGTTGGTGCGTGTTAGTGATTATGTTATTGCCCACAAAGGATCGGTGTTGCTACATGTAGATTTTAAGATTTCCGTATGGGTCCGTTGTTAGAAACTCGCACCTTCTTGGTGTGTTTACAGAGCCACTCGTTATTAAGAAATAACAACTTGCTTTGCAATTATTTCCTTTCTAATCGGTAGAAGAATAGAAACATCTTGAACTAACCATTCTGACATCTGGAGTTTGCCTGAAAAAAGAACAAAAATCGACTAGCCAGAAGTGGATTATATAAAGTAGGAAGGGCTCTGAAGGTAATCCAATGACTGGAGATTGATTCTCCTGATTTTTTCAGAAAATCTTTAAGTTATTCAGTGAATTAAACACATGCTCAGAGTCTGGGCATTAAGGGAATTTTACTATTAAATTATATTTTTCTTAATTTTCCACATTTGATAAATGATTCATTGAAAAGTGTCGAGGTCAATACGTGTAGGAGAAATCATTATCCAACAGTTACATTTGCGCTGTTTCCCAAACTTGCTATAATTTCCATTCGCTGAGAGTAAATACTGTTTATGAATATAGATCAGCATTAGGGAGAGTATGGAGGACGGCAAGAATTCAATTCAACAAGCTGGTGTTTACAACGTTAGGTTGTTAGACGAGGATTTCATATTTAGATTGATATTTCAGATGTCATAATATCTGATGTTGACATAATTTATAAACAACTACAAACGGGATATACGGACCCACTAATATAACAAATCCAGGATCAAATAAATAATAACCTTATTATGAATAATAACTTTATCGAGGCAGAAAATCAATGATCCGGAAGAGAACATATATTTCTGGATCGAAGAACATATCCTTCATCCCAGAAGATTTGGCACATGCCTTGAGGCCTCTGTAAAGCACTGTGCAGCTCGTTTTATATTTGCTCTAGAACACGTTCATTGAATTGAACACGATTGGCAACACCTTCTAAGGAGTGAACATTCCACATTCGTTTCACGCTCGACGATTTTCTCATTACAACATTGCAGAAACTGTTCTTTTTGGCTGTGAATCTGTAATGATTTAAGGAGGCATATCATTTTATGCACGTACTGAACTTCATGGCTTCACTCACGGCTCTCTCATAACTCTCCAGTATGTGAACAAGATTTCGGTCGATTATGTAGTTCTTTTGTTCCTCTAATCGATCTGTACGATAAAACGAGACCGCATAGTACCGTAGTAGTGAGAAATTACCTTGATGAATCCGAAATCGATGTTATAAGGTTGTCCTTGCGGAATTCTTATCTGAACCCCACCGAGCACATATGGGATTCCATGAAAAGGAGATAACGACTACACCTTCAGATCTTGCAACTCTTCGAGATCATCTGTTTAAACGTTGGACTTCCACAAACTAGGCCTTAATGAAATCGATTGTAATGAGTATATTTCGAACAAGTGAAGTGGTTATGAGGCCCGAGGCAGGAATACGAAGTTCTCTAGTTTTTCTTGTCCGTGTTGCCAGACTATAAAAATGTCGTCCACATATCTCAGCCAGATCAGGTGAAATCACCTGCAGTAGCAAACATGTTTATGACAAGATTCGAACCAAAAGCATTGGAACAAGCAGAACAAAAACCGAAGATCTGGCTGAGATATGTGGATGACATTTTTATAGTCTGGCAAAACGACAAGAAAAACTATAGAACTTCGTACAACAAATGAACAAACGACACGACAAAATCAAGCTCACCCTTGAAATGGAGTCCAACGGCCAGATATAATTTCTAGAAGTCCTAGTACAAAAAAAAGACAACCGCAATGTGAACTTTGATGTATATAGAAAACCAACACACACCAACCGATACCTGAATGAAAACTCACATCACCATCCAGCTCAACATGATTCAGTTATAAAGACACTCGTTCACCGATCAAAACGTATTTGCTCACCAAACAACATTATCAAAGAACTGACGAAGCTCAAGTACATCCTACTACAAAATGGACAAATGGAAGAGGATACAAAACCGAGAGGATTAGCCTTCCTGCCATTCATAAGAGGGGGAACTGACAAGATTGGTAGGATCCTGCAGAAACACAACATAAAATCGATTTACAAACCTCACAACACGGTACGTAAAAATCTTAGAACACCAAAGGACCGGATACCACTTGAAAACCAAGGAGTCTACAAAATTGCATGTAAAGACTGTGGGCTCATCTATATTGGGGAAAGAAACAGAAGAATGGAGGTTCAGATTCAAGAACACAAAAACTCTGGAAAACAACAAGCCACAATATCTGCTATTTTCCAACACTCTCACAGAACAGGCCATAAACTTGACTACGATAACACGACACAAATAGCCAACATAGAACAACTCCGGAAAAGAAAAATCAGAGAAGCCATCGAGATAGAGAAAAAACACGACAATGAACAAAAGAGATGAGGCACTAAACATACCTACCATCTGGAAAACTATGTTGGAACCTATAACAGCACACACAAGACAGCTAAGCGCAAACAGAGAAACACCTAGGATAGAGTCAAACACGCAACGCCCACTGGTCAGACCAATAGTAACGCGGCACGGCCACTACGCTACGACCTGAGATCGCGCAAGAATATAAATTCAGCAAGCAGCGGCAAATAGGACAGTAAAATTATATTCCGACATGAGAATGGCTCTACGCGAAGTTTATCGCGGAAGATATTTGATATATATATATATATATATATATATATATATATATATATATATATATATATATATATATATATATATATATATATATATATATATATATATATATATATATATATATATATATATATATATATATATGAAGCATATGGGTTCAAATCAATATGCAACATCTTCTATCACTTCCAGAAACTAATCGAAGACAGCATGTTACCAATAAGTCGTACACACTCGTGTTACCAACCATCTGTCAAACCTAGCAATCGTAGTGATCACACTATTGGAAAATACTTGGTACATGCGATTTCGAGGCGTTTTCTTCTTCTGACCATGCACTTTCTGTGATGTATTCTCTAGTATATCATCAGAGAACAACTATCTTTCTCCACTTCAGGAACGAATTTAATACTTACTAATTGGTAATACACAACCTTGTATTAGTGGTCGCGCTGATATGTCAACGAAATGCCCTGTCTCATTTCGACACTTCTCCGAATTCTTCTGGAGACATATATTTAAAAACTGTAAAGCAGGCTTTATACAAACGCTGAATGGAAACTCATATCTGTGCTTATTTCCCTTTTAATACACATTTTACTAGAAGAAATGCCTGTTACGTTTCGTGAAATACTTAAATTTCTGAAGGTCTTAACATCCAAAGCAAAGGTCTGGTTTTTATTGCTAAAGAGAATAAGAAGCATCCTGAGAAACAAAATGGTGTGCGTTTGTTTTTCGATGAAGACTATATTCTTATTCCTGCAATAACACCAAAAAACTTAAATCGTAATATTGAAGCCCGGTTAGTACAAATACAACTTCATTTTATCACTAGGATATCTGTATATTCTATTCAACAATACAATTTCTGATCCTCCTCGAAAATTGTGGTTACGCATCCGCCATTATAGTGGCGATACTTCTCTTATTCACATTTGTACGAGACTATACCGACTGGATCTATGGATCTACATTCAACTGTTTCGTCCAACTATCCTTCATGAAGCCAGTGTAAAGTGAAAGCAGCTCCTGCAAAAAGCAACTTTTCAAGGTCCAAAGGTTTGAATCTACCAGAATCTATGAAACTTATTCCTATAAGCAAGCATGAAGCTGATAAATTGACTACCTTTGCTCCATCGTCGTATAAACGAACAAGGAAGAAAACCATTCTTAGAGCTTCACAGGGTCTAGAATACCCAGACCTCTGATAGAATCCGGAAAACATCTATTTTCGACCGTCTATATAGTGATGAAAAGTTCAGTTCAAGACACGTGAAGAAGAATAGGATTTCAGCGACTCCAGGATGCGGAGATCAATACTTGTCATACACTCTTCAGGATTTTCAAGGTAAAACCCTTGACAATACAGAGACTGTGAGCATTATAAAACATAATCCTCAGTCATTTGGGTAGCCAAAGGACTGATGAGATAAGTACAGACTGCAATGAATGCATGGAATAAGTGTCAGTTCCTATCGAAAGCAATATTCGATTCTGAAGCATGGTTCAACGAGTTGAACTGTTTAGGATTCCGAGTGCTCGAAATAAGCGTAAATACCCTCTGTAGGTGCGGATCCACATATGGTGTTCAATAAACCCATTCAGATAACTGAAATACGAAGCATAATCATAGACTTGCATCAGAGGGCCACTCGCAGCCATCATATGCTATTGCTCAAAAATTGTCGACTCAAGTCATCGTAAATACATAATTGGGTATTCTCAAGCTCAGTAATACTGCTAAGGTGCCGTAGGTACTGTAGTATATTACGAGGATGACTGTATGAATTAAACTATTGCTATAACCATTCAGACGAATGAACTAATAACAGTGCATATTTTCAAGTCTCTCCGTCTTGTGGTTCAGATGAGATGCTTCAATACAGTACGGACATTCACGTTCATATAAAGATCTATTTCTTTTCTTCACAATCAAAATAGTAAACGGAATTTTTCATGTCTCAAAGTTCAAAACTGATGGAGCTTCAATACACATTTCTTTTTTGTACTGTTGAGAATGGTTTTTTTCAAAAATGCTGATTTTAATATCTTTCACTGCCTTATTAAAATCCCCAATACTAATTTTCATGTCCTCACATCAAGAATTCCCATACTAAATTTCAACCTATTTTGACCCGTAAGATAGAATTTAGTCTAGCGAAGGTTCGAACATTGTAGGCTTTCATTCGATGAAAATCCGTAATCAACCGAAACAATCAGTTGAAGGATTTTCACTAAAAATTATTTAAATTGTGACGTCTTTCACTGCATCATAGCTTCTTCAGGCGTGTACAGAAACGCGTCTTGATTCAATTGTTTTTTAGTACAAATCCGTAAACATTTCAATAGTTTCACCCTGTAGGTCCGTTCAGCTGTTCAGCCATGAAAGCGTAATACACTGATGATAGTTACTCTTACATTTGTTATATTCGTATCGATAAAATTTTCATAGTAATATGGAAGATTATATGAACTAGGTGGTCCATACTCGAATTCATTTGCCAGTGGTTTAAAATGGGTTCGGGAAGTTTAACATATATAGTTTATCTAGGACAAACATTTTTTTTTCGGAGAAGTGAACGTTTTATTTGCCACCCGTTATTAAGAAACGCGATACAGAAAGGTGATGCCTTGATGGATCTCATAGCCACTTCAGGTGTTTGCTGTAAGCGACTCTGTCCCCAGGAAGCTGTCAAGAGCACTACATCGTTTCTCACTCGAGCCAATATTGACTTACGTCGATACCGCCACCCAGAGTTCCTTCTTCCACTGAATTGAAATAACATTACCTTGTATTCAAATATACTACTACTGCATTCTTACATTGTTTCAATAAATAACTTGATACCTAAGAACGTGATCGTGCACAATTTGTTTTAGATGTTTTGTTTTTCTATGATGCTACGCTTAAACTGCCAAATGAAATGGTCACATTTCTGGTAACCGGTTTCACAAGAACTAATATTTTGAGTTTATTTCGATTATACATCTCATGAATAAATGGTGGAAGTGGACAAAAAAACGAATGGTTTTTGTAAGTTTTCTGATTTCTTCGATCAATTATTCACTGAATATATAATAATATTGTAATGGTTTTGTTTCAAGAATATCTAAAATTGGAGAAGTATTTCAATTCTACTTGAAAAAGAATTTTAAATAATGAAGTTGAATGACATTAAATTATAGCAAGGCTAGTCGAAATTAAATTACAATTGAAACTACCTATAAATTACCTATGCCTACCTAGATAAGAGTCCCTTTATCTCAGTGTAAGAGATCTTCGTCTAGAACCTACATCCTAGATATAGCCTTGGGAATAATACTCATCACTTCATTCAACTAGCTTTATTACAGAATAATTATCGAAATCACAGTAACTGACTAATAAATTACTAACTATAATTAAGGTAACTAATGCAAAAACCTAACAACAAAGTTTAACCAATTACAATAAAGAAGTCTCAGATGAGATGAATTCAAACTACATAAGTACTAATTTAAAACAATCTGAGATTTTCAACAAAATGAAACTCAATGATAGAGCTCCGTCAACGATTAATGAAGATAGAAGAGAAGAAATGGATCATAAAGAAGAACACTAAGCTTTTAGCACTGGGGTTAATTCACACGATGGTTGAATAGTGTTTTATATCGGTGTTCTGGGATTCCTGTATCTTACAGCTTACAGGTTACTTGATTGGCTGAATATGGTTCACAAGTTGACTGCTCTAAGGTGCAAGACTAGTTCTCTAAAGACGTGGTTACCCCAGTCGTGAAATATCAAGGTTTGGCGTAAAGATGAAAACTCGTGACGGTAAAATATCTTGATGGTGAAGAAAATTTTTGGAATAGCAGATATCGATCTAGGTTAATATAACGAAAGGAAATTCGAAATCTCTCCACTCTCTAATTGAATTCGTTGTCGAGGAAATCCGGCAGAATTACCAACTACTTATAACACCTCAGAAGATTGGAATTTATCCAGAAAATCAAAAGAATACTTAATTACTTTCCTAAATGGAAAGATAGCGAATCTAATGAATTTCGAACTTATATAGACTCGGTTCTATGAAAAACTATTGATTTTCAAAAAAAACTAATGAAAAAGCGAAATTATTCTCTTCACAACAATAAAGTGGAAAATGAAACATAGAATGAGTACTGCTTTCCGTTCTCCTACAGAAACGAGAGAACGATCTCCTTTCAAGTACTGATTTACAATCAACCGGTGAACAATCCAGATCAATACCAGCGACACCTTACGGATATAACTATAATTTTCATTGGGTATCATTACCTGTAGATTCTTCATTCGAATTTCGAACTGTTTGAATATTTAACTTAATGAAATGAGATTGAATTATTAATAAAACTATGAAAACTGAGTTCAAAATATATAAATGATTAATTCGAGAAATCGGACTGTTACATTATGTCATCGAACACAAAATGAAAGGAAAATGCCATGTTTCGCAAACCAGTCCTTCCACAGTAAAAAGTTGGAAATTGTATTAACCAACCAGTTATTTCACTAAATATCTATGAAAACACATATTCAACATATTTTTCATAAGTTGTTATCTGATAGTACATGCCAACATTTATAGTGACTTTATCAGTATTAGATCTGGCAGACTTTATCTTACCCTAGAAACTTTTCGCATCCCCCCTTACTCCCTATTGAGCACGAACCATCATAGGACTTTCAAATATACATTAGAGTCTTTTCAAATTGAAATTTAATAATTAATAAAGAAGTCACAAAAATTAATTTACTCCGCCATCAATCAAAAACTTATGCTTAAAGACTGTTTAAGTGTAGTGCTGGGGACTTCTATAGTATATATGGTGAACAGCGGCTTCCGCGCTCGCAACGACACCGAACAGCCAACGGCGACTTCATGCAATCCTAACCAACCTGATATTTACGTAAGAAAAACTCAATGATATTCTTTTTTGTACTTACATCTCACGTTCATAATATGAGTTTGGATTATCACATTAGTTGTTACCCAATACAAACTGGCAACCCTACTTCACACTTCTCTGAAACTTCAAAACTGATCGAATTGTGTAGAATATTTCAACACCTACGTTCTGTCGAAAAAAATCGGAAATCGGACAATAAAACACAAAATATTTATTTTTCATCCAAATTTATTGTATCGCCTTCAAAGTAGGCTCCTTCCGAAGTAATACATTTACGCCAACGAACAATCGAATAATTAAAACGAATTCTCGTTTATGTCTTCCATCGATTCAAAACGGGTACCTCGAAGTGGTAATTTCAGGTTTAAAAAAAAAAGTCGGCCAGAGCCATATCGGGTGAATAAGATGGTTGTTTGATGGTATTCGTTGAGTTTTTGGTCAGAAATTCATTCACAATGATAGCCTTGTAAATCTGGACTTTTTCGACGAATTTGCTCTCTCAAACGCCGCATAACACTCAGGTAATATTCTTTATTCATCGTCTGACCTTCTGGCAAGAATTCCGAGTGCACAACACCGCGATATTCAAAGAAAACAATCAATATTATCTTGACTTTTGATCGACTTTGATGTGGTTTTTTAGGTATCAGTTCACTTGGGAGACGCCATTCTGAAGCTTGTTAACTGGTTTGCATGTCAAACTCATGAACCCATGTCTCATTACCAGTTACAATGTGTTTTATGAATGTGGGGTCGGAATTGACTCGATCTAGCATGTCTTCAGCGACCTTTACGCGATTCCATTTTGAAGAAAATTCAGGTCTTCTGGAACTAGTCGAGTGGCAACGCGTTTCATGCCCAAACAATCGTTTAAAATGGTACGAATTGATTCGTGAGACACAGAACGTTCATTGCTTTTCTCTCTCAATTATCATTTCGTTCACTTTATCTTCAGTTGAAGATGTTGATGGACGACCAGAGTGAAGCAAATCTTCTATCACATCTCGGCCGCTGTTGAATGCACTGTATCCCTCATATGTAGGTGTTTGTGTCGATTCACCGTGAGCCTTCTGTAACATTTTCAGCGAAACACGAAATTCCATTTGCAAAACAAAATTTTAGACAAATTCTTTGTTCGATATTTTTATCCATTCTGCCAACTTGGCAACAGCAAAAATGTTGACAATCATTTTGAGCAGATTTTTTAAATAATCAATTCCCACTACATTTTTAACAAGAGTTATTTCGCATTATTGGTGGTTTTTCCCAAAGTTCAGAAACACTATGTATCTAATCAAAAGCTTGAACATATGCTCTTATGTCCAGACTTCATAACACGATATGCAGTATGGTTATCAAAATTATTCACTAATAATTGAAATAATACGGTTATGTGAACATAAATCAATAATATGTGAAGAGAATGTAGAACCTACGAATCGAAACACAAGGCTATCAACCGGATGTCTATGCATGCTAGAAGTTAAACGATGTACGAGAGTGTGTATGGATGAATTAATTTACAGTACCATCTATTAGGCATTCATAGAACTAACCAATTAATACACACTATTGTCGTATAATCAAGATTTAATTCGCAATCACAAATATTCAGGTCAATCATTGAGATAAAAACATTGCTGTCTATTGAGTTGACTAAATTACAGATAGTTACGGTATTTGATCAAAATCGGTTCAGCAGTTTCGGAGTTGCTCCCGAACAAACATCGTGGCATAAGATTTTTTATCTATATTAGGTGCGCAACTAAGTTCTCGTTATTTGTCACTAGATGGCTCCAGCAGTAAGTGATGGTCGATTTTTACATATCAAGAACGTCTTGAACAAAGCTTAGACATATGGTAAACAAACCACTGTGACACATTAGTGATTTTATTTTTGCGTCATATACTTTTAGTTGTGAGAAAATATCTTTTCACTTTGCGGAAAGTGTTGATTTTATTCTTTCACTCGAAGAAAACGGCGGCTGAAGCTCATAGAGAGCTCCAAAAAGTTTACGAAGATGCCGCTCTAAATGAAATAACGTGCCGGGATTGGTTCCGTCGCTTCAAAAACGGTGATTTTGATGTGGACGACCGTCCCCGTGAAGGAAGGCTAAAAGTCTTCGAATTCTGCCTCATGAGTTACCCGCCAGGCCATTTCCAAGCGATCGCATGCGTTGGGAATGATTCAAAATCAAGGAACTCGGGTTCCTTATGATTTGAAGCCAAGAGACGTTGAGCGTCGTTCTTTCGCCTGTGAGCAACTGCTCCAGCGGCAAAAAAGAAAGGGTTTTCTTCATCGGATCGTAAAGGGTGATGAAAAATGGATTCATTACAGCAATCCAAAGAAAAAACTCTTGGGGACTGCCCGATCATTCTTATAGATCATCGCCTCGGCCGAATATTCACGCTGCGAAAGTTATGCTGTGTATTTGGTGGGACCAAGTCGGTGTTATTTATTATGAGCTGTTGAAACCGAACGAAACCATCACTGGGGAACGGTATTGAACTCAATTGATGCGATTGAGTAAAGCACTTCGCGAAAAAACGGCCATAATACGAGCAGAGACACGAAAAAGGAATTCTACAGCATGACAACGCTCGGCTTCACGTTGCAAACCCGTTAAAACCTACTTGGAGACGCTCAAATGGGAAGTCCTACCCCACCCGTCATGTTCTCCAGATATTTCTTGATCCATTCGATGGTACATGATCTGGTTGATCAGCAGTTCCGCTCATATGAAGAGCTCGAAAAATGGCTTGATTCGTGAATAGCCTCAAAAGACGAACACGTCTATCGTCACGGTATTCGAGCTCTGCCAGAAAGATGGGAAAAAGTTGTAGTTAACGTTGGGCAATATTTTGAATGATTCATTTGTAATCATTTTTCACAATAGAGTTGTATTTTCATCAAGAAAAACAGCGAGAACTTTGTTGCGGACCTAATATAAAATTTCATTATTAAGTGAACTGTTTCGACTGACTAAACTGTAAAAAGGCGAGCCACCGAAATAATCGACTTGTTTTTCCTATTCAAAGATTCAAAGGCTAAGCATTCCCTCATAGAAAGATAATATTTCAGATGATCATGATTTGTGGAATGATACTCATTTCCATATGAAAATTAATTGGTATTTTTAATATCCGTCTAACCTTTGATGAAGGTTTCAAGTTGGTTTACCTTGTTCCTTAAGTAAGTATGATCAAATTCAAAAATTCATACACGGTTGAAAAGTTGAAAATTTTCCAAAAAGATTTCACTAAAGCTGTCTTCTCTATTCAGAAACTTTTCAGAATTGCATTCCCGATTTAGGAGATATGTTCTAGATACCATCAGTCGAAGATTAAAGCTGCCTTCAAAAAGTTCTTACCTGTTTGTGATTTTCATAATTAACTGAAAAACGTGATTTCTTAAGTTTCTAGCTTGTCACCTTTAATCTTCGCAGATTGTGTCTTGTAGCAATTGGAAGAAGTCTTCGAATAAGGTATCACTAGACCCATTTTCTCTATATAAAGGTTGGTTAAACATCTTTACTGTATATATAATTGATTCTATAGATCAAACTGGAAGATGTTCCCTTCCAAATGAAAATCGACCTGTTTTTGCGTTTAGTCCAGAAATAAACAGTTTTGTAGTTATTGATTATGTTTCGTTTTCGTTGTCTCGAAAGAATGCGATAGAGAAACTCTGGAAGTAATGGAAATGTAGAAATGACGAGGAGTGACCAAACTGTATAGAAAAAAAATCGAGTGACAATGTTTTGGAAGAAATAGGAGTACCGCATTTTAAACAGAAAACCCAAATTCATCAGCACATTCGACTCCTCAGAAACAGGTAGATAGTCTCCTGAGATGGATTCCTCCATTATGTGGGAATTCTTCAAGATTTGTTGGTGTTCAATAATGCAGATGAAGGGTTTATTCCTAGATGATTCCCCAGGAGCTATATACGTCGTGGTTCAGAGGAATCGAAGATTCTACATGAAAATTATCCACCAAATAAATCCAAAGAAAAACAGACTAATGATACTCTCTTCAGTTCGTTAAATTTTGGAAGGAAGCATAAATTGAATGAGTTAATGAATAATATGATGTCTGTACTGTTGTTCTGAATAATGATCATGTGCATAGAAGATTCCCAATCAGCATTGAGAAGTTGGGGTAAATATCAGTCCGATTTGTTCGCTTGGTTTTCTGTGCACTCCTTTTGATGCATTACCGCTTTTGGAAAAGTGAGTGGTATGAAGTTTTAGTTTAATAAGAAAGGAGGCTGAGAAAATAAGTTTTAAATGTACATCCATTCTACATGCTGTACCTTCTCCCGATAGTCTTCTGACTCGTATCCAAATTTGACCATGAGCGATATAGTTTGTTTTATGTAATTCTCTTTTCTATTCGAATAAAAAAAATCAGAAATGAATTTGAAGGAAGAATCAACGGCAAACTATCCAGAGAATGACCGAGAACTTGATATCTTCAGGATGTCAAGATCCTCAAGGAATACAGCAGCTACTCACATATGTAATCGCAAGCTACAAAGATATGACGGCTACAACAAGACGGCCCGTGAGACATGATAATGATCATCATTGACATCATGATGATGTCAATATGTAACATGGAATAACATGTCTTTTTCATCTTTTTAGACAAGTGAATTATATTTTTGTCGTGCATTTTCTGTATACATGTATTTTATACACTTATACAGGATAAGCGAGAAGAGTTATCACAGCCAAAAACTGTTTTATTTAGAAACCCTGTGCTTTTCGTCATATTTTCGAACGCGTTTCGTCGTTGTGAGCGAGCGGAGTCGTGGGTTCGAGCTAATATCATAAACGCCGCAAAAAAGTCTGAGCACCTATAAATATCGATATATCAAGTTATAGACAATCAATATGCATATAATAGTTTATGAAACAAAATTGCATTAGTTCGCTATCAATTAATGTAAATATAGCATGGCTTACCGGAGATTCTTTATGGGAAACAATGAAAGACAAGGTTTATGCTGAGCCCGTTAATGATGAAGCTACACTTCGGAAATGATTTTTTATGCAGCCAACGAAATCACAACAGCAGACTGCCGAGCAGCTGTATAATATATCGTCCGTATATGTAAAGTTTGCATTGAAGACTGGGCTGAACATTCTGAAAATAAGCATCTTTAAAAGTTTTTCTCTTTCATCTTTCAACAAATTTGTCCAAGATAAGTTAGAACCTGCCATGATTGTTCTCAGTGCCTACTATTTTTATTCAAGTAAATGTTGGAATTAAAATATGACACGGACCTACTGTCCGACGGCCACTCTTCCACTGTATTTCACCTATGACATTATCAATGAAATTGATTTCAATGATCTGTTGTAAACAACAATTTTGAAGTACGTTGACTCCACTTCTATCTTATAGAGGTGTTATTCAATATTGAACTGAGTGGGGAAAAGCCATACAGAGAGGTAGAAGGATATTGAGTCTCCCCTACAGTATTAGTGCGATAGGTCTATAGTTATTCACTAGATCAGGGGGTTTATTTTGATTATGGAACAGAAGGATAGCGCTTTTCTTCGTTTCTACAGGGAGTAGTGGATTGGCAAGGAGGTTATTGTACAATTCACATAGGGTGAGTTTAGCTGAAAGATCATTTTCGATGATATTGGGCGTCATTGGATCTGGTTTCATCCAGATCCATGAGCATGTCTTTCACCACTTGACTTGATGGGGTCACTCCGTTAGCCATGTGACCTCTGTTGAACTTCTTAACCGCTCGCCACTCCCACTTAGAGTTGATGAAATTAAGGTTTTCGCAAAATTCATTGAAAGACTTATTTTTTTGTTTTTGATCAGTCTTACCACACTGGCTCTCATATTGACCGCTTTTATGAAGTTAGGGAAGTTAGGTTATCTCCCATATTCCTTGAAACACTTCTTTCGTTTTTTAATAGCGTCCCGGATTTCATCATCCCACCAGTGAACCCTATATTTAGGTAAATTATTGGTATTCACTGTTGGTAAGGTGGCATCAGCAGCATACTGGAGAAGACTGACAAAATCATTCACATCAACAATATTTCTATGAGCTGTAAGATTAGAACCTGGCCAGTGAAGTAATTCCAATCAGCTTGATTCAGGTTATAACATCTCGTCGAAAAATATGTGAGTGATTGGGTAAATGTGCGTCTATGGTGACCAGGATTGGAAGCTGATTATTGGTCCCATAGGCATCCTTAACTTGCCAATTGGTCCTCAGAGCGATGTTATTAGAGGCTATCGTCAAATCAGGTACGCTTTTGTTGATATATGGTGGTATGATTCTAGTTGCAGATCCGTCATTCAAAATGACCATTGCCTCCGCAAGCACAAATTCCTCAATCAAATTCACTCTACCATTTATGTTAATTTTACTGGATCCCCATATGGGGTTCTGTGCGTTTTAATCACCTAGCCAGATATATGGGGGTATTAGGACGGGAATTAAATTTTCTATAAGGTTTTCATGTAAGTTAAGATCAGGTGGAATAGTCGAAATTATACGGATGTTTTCTATTATTAAAGCTAGGCATTGAATCCTTCCCGCGCCATCCAGAGGACGTATATTCATCTGAACGGCCCGGAGAGGGCTCCTTGCAGCTACGGCTACGCCACCGTACCCATCTAACCGATCATCCCTGAAAACGGTATAACCTTGAATAGTAGCATTTTAGTATGGTTTGAAGAAGGTTTCATTCAGCGATATCACATCTGGCATAACATCTCTAATAAGGAGCTTTAATTCTTCGAAGTTAGCCTTAAATGATCTAATGTTCCATAGTAATAACCTCATTTTGTAAGCGAATTTGAGAGAAAAAGAAGAGAGATATCACATCTGGCATAACATCTCTAATAAAGAGCTTTAATTCTTCGAAGTTAGCCTTAAATGATCTAATGTTCCATAGTAATAACCTCATTTTGTAAGCGAATTTGAGAGAAGAGAGAAATAAAATATAAAAAGAGAACAATGGTTAGGTAAGGAAGAAAATATATATTTAATATGTAATATTAATTAATCAGTGAAATTGTGTGATGAGTAAAAAATTAGAAAAAAAAAGAAGAGAAAAAAAAGGAAACCAGGGGATGGCGTCAAGAAATCTAGAAGGTTTCCGGATCGTCATCCATGTGACTCCAAACATCGATATCTGATACTACTGTGTGATGTGATGGGCTATTTTGTGGTGATGTACTATTTTGTGATGAGGTATTTGTGTTGTATTTTGCGTTTTATATGTTTTCAAGTGTTTTGTTTTCTTCAATATCTTCTTTATTACCTTTTATGTATTGTTGTGCAGCCTTATTTTCTACTGTTGTTTGGGACTGGGTGTTAAGTTTGATCAGGATGCTGGATGAGGGGCCAGCTTTATATTTAATTAGGCAATCATCATGTTCTTTTCTGTTATATCCATCAATATTCATAAGTCTTATTTTATGTGGGGTCATTACCGTTATTTTTTTACCTAAACTCGAGGCGTTAGCGGGGTTTTCTTGAGTCACTGATGCATACGTTCTTTTTTGGGTATTTAGATTCATGGACCTAGATTGAGTTTTCTGAGGTGTATTTTGCAGAGGAAAATCAGCCAAGAAGGGGGTAGTTGCACTTTTATGGGCTTTTATCGCCTCATGAAATGAAAGGTTGAAATAAGCCATAGATTCTCTAATTCTGATTTGTTTTTTAATATTCAGTGCAATCCCTGCTTGTTGGGGGATGATTTCCTTTACAATATATCCAACATGTTTCCGCATTACATGTTTCCTCATTAGGGTGTGAGTCTCCACAATGTTTACATCTAAATTTAGGACGGCAAATATTCTTCGTATGTCCAAATCTAAAGCAATTATAACATTGGATAACTAGAGGGATATAAATGGTAACTTCCATACGAGATTTAAATAAAGAGAAATGCTCAGGTAAAGTATTGCCTTCGAAGTTGATAAGATAGGTGTTAGTTTTTACGTATTCAAAATTTGACCCTGATTGTACCCTACGAGAGAATCTACGAACTCTTAATATTTTGCACTCTGGATCAATAACTGTACCAAAGTTAATGATGTCCTCCTCGGTGATATCCTCACATATATTCCTAACGACACCCATAACAGAAATTAGCCTTGCTGGTATATATATGTTATAATTTATTTCATCCAAATCATTATCCCTAATCACTATAAACGGTCCCTTAGGTGAATTGTTGTATCGATACGAATTTTCTTGTTTACTATCAGATTTTTTTCTATTTTTATCATTGTCTACATATTGCAATAAGTTTTCGATTTCACTGACTAATTCGTTATTATCACCAGCCGCAGCTTCACGACCTATAATTACCAGTTCTTTGTTAAGGAGAAGGCTATCCTTCGTTAGTAACACTCTCTCCCCTTTTAATATTTTATCTAAACTTGCTAGACTTTTTGTACTTAGATTTTTCCTAAGACCGGGGACACGGCCCCGGATTTAGATCGCTCATACTCTAGTATACATATATATATATATATATATATATATATATATATATATATATATATATATATATATATATATATATATATATATATATATATATATATATATATATATATATATATATATATATATATTCTTTTGAAAAGAGAGGATTTACAAATATTCGAATAATTGTATTTACAATAAATGCTATGCTTATATCTTTAATTTTGGTATGTGTCAGAAAAACACAATCGTAAAAAACAAACGAATAAATCGAATACCAGCAGAAAAAACATGCCTGTTCCTTAATCTGGCATCTAAACTCGCATCATGCCTCCTACGATTGGCCGTAAAGTGTCAGCACAGGAAATGTAACAGGGGAACCATACTATCTTGCGTATGATTCAGTAAACGGGTGAAAAAACTTGTGGAAAAAAACTAGTTTCCCTGTCACTATTGCACTAGCAATAGCTTGTCTGTTTATGTTGTGTTAGTGTCGTGTGTACAAAAAGAGTACCAAAAATTTTTCTGCTTAGCAGCTTCATTCTCTCAATGTCATCTTGCACTCCATGATTTCCAGGACTTCTTCACAAAGACAAGGGTGAAAAGGAAGGGGGATTGGGACTGGAAAAATCTATAACAATGGAAAAAAGAAAACCAGCAGAAAAATATTTCATTAAAACATACCTAACTCTTCTATGTCTAAACTCACTTGAATCTAAGAACTTAACTAATGCTCCTCTGTTTTTCAACAGGGAACTTCTCATACACCATTTAGGAATGATGCCCTACATGGGTGTAGCTCTTGCCTTATAAACATGGTGTTTTTCTATGGTGTACCATAGGAAAAAAACACTAAGGGGGAGCAAAAACTAATCTCCTAAATAGACTTGAAGTTCTCTACCCAGTTGATAAAATTAACTGAAACGGAATGAATTTCTTGAAAACCACCCGTAAAATGGTAAATAGGACAATCGAGGACTAAATGCCTTATTGTTTCTTCAGCTGCGCCACATTCACATGCCGGACTTTCTACAGTATTCCATTTGAACAACATACTAATATTACGACCATGTCCTGTCCTGTACGATTTAATGTACACCAATATTTCCTACTTATTCCGAAACCTGCAACCCTTTTGGAAGGATCCTCTATGAGAACTTTATTGAAAACATCAACTTCTTGCCATTCAGTTTTCCAAAGATTAACAGCCTTCACCCGTGTACGCAAAAAGTCAATCGACCAAATTGGTTTCCTAGATTTCAATCTCAGGTTAGGTGGATTTTGAAGATCGTGCATTATTTATTTATTTTTTATATATATTTTTTCGTTATTATTCTATTTTTTAAGGAAAAAAGAAAATCAAACCAATAAAGAAAGTGCAAAAGTAATAATTAAGAAGGAAGAATAAACCAGTAAATGTAATATATATATATATATATATATATATATATATATATATATATATATATATATATATATATATATATATATATATATATATATATATATATATATATATATATATATATATATATATATATATATATATATATATATATATATATATATATATATATATATATATATATATATATATATATATATATATATATATATATATATATATATATATATATATATATATATATATTCTAGAAATGTTTCATATATACAAAGAAAAACCTGATCAACAAAGAAACACCAGAAATCTTAGAAGAAAAAGATGGAAACTACCTAGGACCAGTGGATGGGTGAATGACAGGAAAAATAAAGAGAAGAAGAAGAACGAGCAGAGGGAAACACTGTGATTGTAAATGTAATATATGACCAAATACCTAACCTAAATTCACTAATGAAAATTTTAAGACTGACCCAAATCAAATAATGAAGGTTTTAATTTTAATGATAAGTTGATTGCGACTCCAATTAAAGTAATCTCAGATTTAGTAAGTTCTGCTGTGGTGAAAATATAGACTCAGTTGATACTTATGATTGTTTTGTATTCTAGACTACCCTGAAGAAGAACACAAATAAAAAATCGAAAGCTTGGTTTAATTGAAAAGGAGTACTTTCATTGTGCACCCTAATCCCAGCCTATATATATATATATATATATATATATATATATATATATATATATATATATATATATATATATATATATATATATATATATATATATATATATATATATATATATATATATATATATATATATATATATATATATATATATATATATATATATATATATATATATATATATATATATATATATATATATATATATATATATATTTGTTCAAATATATATATATATATATTTTTTTATATCTGTATATATATATATATATATATATATATATATATATATATATATATATCGAAAATCACAGACTTTGTTCAAAAAGAAATACCCAAGGATAGAACATTAAGAACATCTCTAAAAGAAATTTCACCGATAATACTAGCAAAACGAGTCAATTTTTTCATAAACATGCATCCTGGACCTCCAAAACTTTATATATATATATATATATATATATATATATATATATATATATATATATATATATATATATATATATATATATATATATATATATATATATATATATATATATATATAAAATATAGACTCAGTTGATACTTATGATTGTTTTGTATTCTAGACTACCCTGAAGAAGAACACAAATAAAAATCGAAAGCTTGGTTTAATTGAAAAAGGAGTACTTTCAATGTACTATAATCCCAGCCTAATATATATATATATATATATATCGAAAATCACAGACTTTGTTCAAAATATATATATATATATATATATATATATATATATATATATATATATATATATATATATATATATATATATATATATATATATATATATATATATATATATATATCGAAAATCACAGACTTTGTTCAAAAGAAATACCCAAGGATAGAACATTAAGAACATCTCTAAAAGAAATTTCACCGATAATACTAGCAAAACGAGTCAATTTTTTCATAAATATGCATCCCGGACCTCCAAAACTTTACGGCCTTACAAAAAACCACAAAGACAATGCCCCAATAGTATCATTCATGAACAACCCAGTATATAAACTAGCAAAAGAATTATCTCTTGTATTCAAAAATTCAACAAATTTCAAACCTAAATATTCTATAAAAAACTCAATTCAATTAACACAAAAATTGAAACATGTTCAAACCCCAATCAAATCATATTTAATCAGTTTGGATATAGATAATATGTTTTCCAACACCCCAGGAGACAAATGCCTTCCATTGGTCTCAGACATCTCAAAGAAATCACACGTTAACCCGGTTTTACAAAATGATTTCATGTTTTTTCTCAAGTTGTGCCTACAACAGAATTATTTCAAATTCAATAACAAATTCTATGAACAACCTCACGGTTACCGATGGGAACGCCATTGTCCCTTTACTAGCTGACATTCTCATGGCGTATACTGAAGAAATCATATTCATAATTCCTCTAAATCAAAATTAGTACATTTTTGGTATAGATATGTAGACGATATACTAGCATGTTCCAGAAAACTAGATCAACTTTTAACTCAAATCAATAGCATTCATCCCAAAATTCAATTCAAATAGAGAAAGAAGTCGATAATCAGATTATCTTTTTAGACCTAACAATCACTCATATAAATAACACACTAAGTTTTGATATATATCGAAAACCCACCTTTACTGATATTTGCATCCCCTATGACTCAACACATAAAAATTCTCATAAATACACTGCATTTAATTCAATGATTCATAGGGCTTTCTCTCTGCCATTATCCGAAGAAAATATGTCCAGGACAGTGTCAACTATTGAAGAAATGGCTAAGAACAATGGTTATCCCTCAAATATAATGAACGAAATGATCCGAAAAAAACAAACACACATAGCATATCATAATAATCACACGTATACAATCAACTCATACAGATAAATATATTTCATTAACATATTTTGGCCCTTTCAGCGAAAATGCAAATGTCATTTCAAAACAGAACAAAAAAGTAGCTTTCGAGAACGACATAAAACTCTCCCAGTAATTTTTCAATAGTAAAGATAAAACTGATAAACTTGACAATACTAGTGTTTACAAGTTGTCCGGTATGGATTGTGAAGACGTTTAAATAGGTCACACTGGTGGTTCATTCAAAATGAGATATGAATCGCATCATTCAGATTACAATAACCAGAGAACAGACGAATCTACTTTTGCTTCACGTAGTTTCGAAAATGGCCATCATTTTTCACCCATAAATCAACTTCAAATTATTCCCAGAAGTCTAACCTAAGGGACGGAAAATAGATTTCTTGGAATCCATCGAAATTTTCAAATTGCAACAAACCCCCCATACAGATAATCTTCTGAACGACCAGTATGGACCGGCTTAGTCCCCCCTTTTTGAAATCTTTAAATAACACCTCTTTTATCATAATTGGTTTATTACCTCTTGTTTGCACCCTTATTAATTTTATACTTACCAGTTTAGGTTAGATTAGGTTAGTTGTTTTTAGCTGAAGAAGGTCGAGAGACCGAAATTGCAATCCTGATTTTCGATAAAGGTCTTATTTGACAGTAACTAGTGCTTAAAAAGAGCTGTTGGAATGTCCGATCAAATAATAGCCTTTAGTTGCGAATATTTCGCTGGCATACTCATGAATTCCTCAGAATAGACCATTTAAAGATTTTCGATTTCTTAAATAACATTTCCCATAATGAAATTACGAACAACCGTTTTCTTCAGAACAAGTAGATTCATTAAGATAATTTTGATGAGTTATTTTAGAACCAGGGAAGTCAGAAATCCGAGAGAATTACACGAAGTACTCTCCCCCGAAAAGTGCATTTCTCTTTGCTTTGTGAGGAATTTTCATCAGCAAAAATTATCCACACTCTGCGAGTAAAGGTTCATCGTAAAAATCATTTTAACGTTCTGGCACACGCCGAATCTAATTATGTTTGTGAGCTTTTTGGTGGGGGTTCATTGAATTACACAGGCCTTTTATGTTGAAATATTTCCAATCTACATGTATAACTGTATTATGCAATTATATTTCGCTTCAACAGGGTGACACTTTTGATACTTTGAGTGTTTCATCCGCTCTCAGCGTGCCGGCATGCCTTTTTTATATTTTCACATGATACCCACTTAAAGCGCCTTGTGGAAGCGCTCTTCCATCCCGAAGTAATTAGTTTATTATCGGAGCTTTTAGAGCACCATCATAAAGTTTCTACTCAAAAATCAGAGCTGTAGCAAGTTTTCCATTCGTTGAGGATTAAATTGCATTGAGACGAAACCTGACTTGTCAAATTAATCTTATCACGTGAACAAAATGATGACGGTGCTCTAAATTAATTATCAGAACCCTATCATTCGGCATACAGAAATCAAAGGAATCTGAAGGTACAATATAAAAAAGGAACAAGATAAATCATTCAAGATATTATTTTCTTGGCTTTTTATCGGCAAAGTCTTCAGTTGAGTTTTCGAAAGGAAAGGAATCCATAAATTCACTTTCTTTGGGTATACCTAACTGCTAAATTTCTGAATCTTTTTGTGCCGCACTTGACTTGAAATGTTTTTATCATTTTCAATTTTGAGAAAGACCTTTTGTCCGATAGTAATGATACTGGTAGCGTTCAAAAAATTGATATTTCTACTGCAGTATTCAGAAACGTTGTAATTATTCGATTTTCGCAAATGTATTTACGAACTGACTGACTGAGGAACTGAATCACTTTGAACATTTAATTTCTTCAAATTTCAAATTAGGGTCAATTTCAATTTTTTCTAGTTCTCTGTCGCGTCGTCAAGAATTCCACCAAACTCCTTATCATTTCTTAAGTCTGTAAAAAAGTTTTTATTTAGTTAATGTAGTCTAAATGAGCATTTGGATTCATACCTTATTTCTGCATTAATTTACCAAGAAAAACCAAAAAGTGTAAGGATATATGGTAATAAGGTCTTTATAGTTATGTGTTTAACCAGAATTCGCTTTTACTGTTTGTTTACCGTTTCTTCCATATGTTTCATCGCCCTCTCTTAACAAGGACCGAAACTAAGGCGTTTCCTCCTGAATATCATTTAGTTTGACGACAACACTAAACGGGATAGTCCGCAATAAAGTTGAAGACTATTTTGATCAAAACGCGAAAAATATTTACAATACAAACCAGTAACTTTGTGGCAATGAAAACAAAGATATGTTTTACTTGTTTCAATACAATAATTTTATTTGAAAATAATTTATTAACACTCAAGTAATTATTTATATAACTATGTTAATGATGTTATAAACCACTTTGGTGAAGTGGCCCATTTACCTGGGCGATATCACTTAACTCTTCCATAGCATCACCAGTCACCTAATTCAATTCGGAAGTAAGAGGTTCCTGTGTATGGAGCTTGCAAAATCGGGAAAATTAGAAAAAATGTTCGCAAACAATGGTCTCAACATAATTTGGAAGATGCTATAGCTGCTGTGCGGGCTGGGGAAAGTTAAAGAAACGCGCTGTACTTTAAGATGATACATTCAGAATAAAATATCTGTAAATCGACTGGGTGGTCCAACCATTCATAGTTTGAATGAAGAAGATGATTCTGTAAACCAAATTAGTCACTCCTGCGAAATTGGACTACTTTTAACGCCAATTTTGGTACGACATGAGGTGATTAGGTACTAATCACTAACTAACTAAGCACCAATTCCACAGAACAACAATGTGCAGGTAAAGCTTGGTTAGCCCAATTTCTTCGTCGACATCCAAACCGTTCAAAAAGAGAAACCAAAATGATGAACTCGGCTAGGGCAAAAAACTGAATCCAGCTATTGTTAATTATTACTATTATTATTATTATGTCAATTTACCATCTACCATCAGCAAAGTGTATTCGCCTTAGAAGAATCCAAAACGTATGTTTATGGTAGCTCCAGGACATGCGAAAAATGTGACTGTTGTTGGTTGCGTTAAAGCATTCGGAAATTATATTTCACCAATGATATTATTTGAAGATATATGACTAAGATCAGATTATGCCAACATCACCAGCACCAGCGGGTGCAACATCTATAGTGGCACAAAAAAGATCGATGACAACAGATAATTTCATTGTTATTTTACGGAGCCTGTGGTCATTTGGACTGTACTATTGTTGAAGCTGCTTATCAGCGCAACATCACTCTTCTGTTTACAGTCCAACGCCACCCCCGAGTTTCGTCCCTTGGATGAATAAGTTTATCGTTCGTTTGAATCCAACCGGTATCAACAAATACTGGAGTCAGCATCCTAAGCGAAACATTAATATGTCATGTTTCAATATTATTTTGTCAGAGATTTAGCCTTTGTATGACTCCGTGAAATATAATTAATGAATTCCAAGCAATCGCAATTCATTCATTTAATCCGAATGTAATTAGCGTTTTTACTGTTCCATCAATTTTAAAAAACAAAATATTGGAACTTTAGACGCAGATGTAGACGATGAGCTTGAGATGCCTTTGTCCATTTTAAAAGAGAACATAGTCTCCAAAAGCAAAGAGACGTTAGATACCGTTGCCAAAAAGAGTTTTTGAGAATTACTACCAACATCTGCCAGTAGCAGAAAAAATTCGATGAAAAGCAATTAACCATGAAGTTCAAAAGGCCACAAGACATTTATTCAATAAAGAGTTTTACCAATGCCCCAATGTACATGCGTCTTTATGTAAGATGTAAAAAATACTATCACGTGGAATGGTTGGACTATCAGCTAATGATTTCGTAGATTTTAAGTACTTTGAATTAACATATTAAATGATATTTAAGAAGCATAAACAATCAAAAGTAGGGCCATATTACAAACCGAGGTTTGTAATATGGCTCAATAACACCTTTTTAGAAAAGGGACGATTTATACTTATCTTGTTAGAATTTTATTTATTTTCTTATGTCAATGATTTATAACTGAAATCTTAAGTTTTTTGAAGAATTGTTATTATTTTTCTACAAAAAGTTTTTGAGAAATAAATTTTTACTTTTCGGTGGGCGATATACCTTTTTAAGATATAAAAATTTGTAGTTCTGAATTGTTGTTGCTAGCGATTGAGCTTAGTGTGAGGTCCTTAAATCTTTTGAAGATTCGGATGCTTTCATTACTCGAGATAGCATGATAAACTTGACTCTGATATAAAAGATTCTGTAACGTTATTATATTGGATCAGCCTGTACCAAGAAATGCACAAATCTGAAATGTACATATTTAATACTGATAATCTTTTTGTTGACACGGAAAAAATCGTGCACAATACCAAAGAATCCGTCACCTAGAAATAAATATTAGCAGCATCATTAACAGCTAAACTTATTAAGTACACTGAACAAGGAATAAAAATCCGCACGGATTTCACAGTTTGTCTATATTCTTGACCGCGAAAATAATTGACACTTAAAAAAATGAAAACTTTAATTTACTAACAAATCTGTCGCATAGTTGCAAAAGCCAGCACCAAAACCATTTATAGGACAAAATTAAATGAAATGTTAAGGTAATTATTCAATTTGTTTGTAGTTTTTGATTTTTAAGTTGATGAAATTTATCAATTCAATTTGAATTCTATCGACTCAGGAGTTTCTGGTAACAATATCAGTGCTCTGATTTTGTGCGTCCATTAGAGAATTGAATTTTGAGAACGTTTCTATTTATTTTAAGAAACTTTCATCATTAGTTTTATACAGTTTACTAGATGTACCACGTAAAGTTAGATATTGGCGACATAAAAACTGTATTGCTGAAATTATTCATTAATTTACTTTGATTCATACCAACTTCTATTTTTCATGCGCGATTCCCAGGAATAGGCGAACCTGTTACACCACATGAATGAGCGCCTGGAAAGAATTGAGGTGTCTGTTTACTCGTTTCTTGCAGAGAACCAAATTGTAGGATGTTGGGGAGATGTTGGACGGAAGTGAGTTCCACAACTCACCGGCCCTATAAACGAAGGAATTCTAATAGAGAGAGGTTCGAGGGGTCGTTAAATGTACCGCCGTATGATGAAAATTCCTTGCCAGCCTAGTGTTGCGGCAAAACATGAGTTTTCCCGGAACAAGATCTTTCAGCCCTTTGGAGCATCTTCCGTGAAAATATCTGTAAAATAGAGAAAGGTCAGCATCTTGTCTTCTGAGAGCCAGCGGTTGGAGATCGCGGATAATCTCCAAGTGGTCGATGTCCGTTTTTGCACACTATCCAACATCCGCAACGAATGTTTGGGCGCAGATCCCTATACATGGGGACAATATTCCAAAGCAGGTCGAATCTGCGCCGTATATAGAAGCAACAGCTGAGATGACGTGAATTATCGCTTGGCTCTGAAAAGAAAACCAAGTTTAGCTGATGCCGACTTAGCTATTGCTGATACATGTTCATGCCAGCAAAACTTGGAGTTGACTGTTATTCCGAGGAGGTGCATCGAATTTTTAGATTCAATTTGTTGACCTTGCATTATTAGAGGAGGTTCTCCAGCGGGGACCTTTCTAGAAAACGTAGTTGCTTGCGTCTTGCTCGCGTTGAAGCTCACCAGGTTTAACTGACTCCACTCAGATATCCTCTGTAAGTCAGAGTTTAAGTTATTAATTTGTTGACATCTATGACAAAGAGATTCCGCTGCTGTAATTGGCCGCAAGCTACTGAAAGAGGAAACCAGGGTACAATCGTCTGCAAAACCGAAGATCTTGTTCTCTGTAGATGACAGAAGATCGTTTATCTGCAACAGAAACAAGGTTGGCAAAAGAATGGATCCCTGAGGTATTCCTGCTTGCAATTAAAAACAATCAGAAGTTATACTGTCAATCACAACTCGTATTGATCTTTTTGAAAGAAAGCTACTCATCTAACCCCGCAATTTTTTGGAAACCCATATGCAGCAAGTTTATTCAACAAGGCTACATGCCAAATCCTATCGAAGACTTTAGAGATGTCGAGGGCTATTGCTCTAGATTCCCCATACTCTTCCATCGTTGATGGAAAAACATGAGTGACGTAAGCGAACAGATATCCTGTCAATCTCTGCCTGCGAAAACCATACTGACATAATAATTCCCTGCAACACAAGATATTTGATGAGTTCATCGTTTATGACTCTCTCCATCATTTTGGACATAATGGTAAATAGTGCAACAGAGCGTTACTTTTGGGACTTCTTTCCTTTCTTTGGGATCGGTTGAATTCTCGCTATTTTCCAGCTGCTCGGAAAAGTCTGGCTTTCATAAGAAATCTGAAACAGACGGTTAAGAATGGGTCCCAGTTCGGAAGCACACTTTCTCAGGAGGATTGGCGGTATTTCATCTAGACTAACTGCCTTCTTGCAGTTCAGCTGCTCAAGAGCCCGTCTCACAGTGCGGACTCTGAACTTGATTTCTGCCATGGGAGAATTTGTAGGTGGAATGTTCGATGATATTGCGTTAGATGAATCCAGCACAAAATTCTTTGAGAACAAGGGAGCAAAGAGATCGGCTTTTTCTTTCGGAGATGAGGCTATACTTCGGTCTTACCTAACAAGAGGCGGAAACGCAGATTTGCAGAAATTGGCACTGACAGTCATCGCCATAGACCAGAATTGTCTAGTCCCGCTTGCCTGTTCAAGGAGTTTATTAGTTACCCCTTCGTTGAAATTGGCCTTTGCTCTTGCATTTGTCAGGTTGCATACGTTCCGTATTCGTACGAAAGTTGTTCTTGTTTCCTCTGTTAGATTCATCTTCTATGACTTGTAAGCTCTGCTCTTGGCTGCAGAGGCTCTTTCTCTGTCTTTGTTGAACCATGGCTTTTGTGCTGTTGTTCTTTTCATGGAATGAGGGATGTAGAGATCCATTCCTGCATGAATGATTTCTGTAACAGATTCAGTGCACACACACATTGATTTCAGAATCTGAAAGGCAAACATCACTGAATGGGAAGCACGAAAAGAATTCACGCAGTTCATTACAATTAGTACGGTTATAGTGCAAAATGCATCTGGGTGGTTTAGGTTCTTGTCTTAGCGGCAGGACAATAGTTCCAGTAGCAGATATAAGGTTGTGGTCTGAGTTGCCTAGTGGTGCTGAGACCTCCACTCCAAAATCATCTGGATTTGAAATCAAAAAGAGATCCAAGGTGCTCGGGAATTCATTTGAGTGATCAGGTATTCTTGTCGGTTCGTCGACTAGCTGCGTTAGATTATGGCTGATTGTGAAAGTTTCAGCCTGTCTTCCCGCTTCATCTGTTCTATTGGAGTGGCGGAGCCAGTTGCTGTTGTGAACGTTGAAGTCACCCAGTACAATGAACTCAGCTGCCGGATGATGTGTCTGAATCCAATCCACCTTATCACCTAGATACTGAAACAGTCTAGGGAAGTGAATATCGTTTGGCTAACGATATGGATAGCATAAGAACAGTGTTTTATCCTGCAAACAGATTTTTAAGTGTCGTCCTCCATCGTGTCCTCTCTCTTGCATGCAACATCCGATCTGGCGAAAACATAGAGGCCCCCCTTAAACCCAAATCTCGTATGTAACTCATACCCATTAAAACTTAAAAACGTTGTGTCGGTTGTTTGACTTATTTGGGTTTCGGTTAGGGCCAGCACATGGGGTTGTGCGTTTTGCAGATGCTGGTGGACTGCATCGACATTCACGTTGTTGCGCCCCAGTCCTTTGATATTGCAAACTCTATCAAGAGTTTGCTTTTTTTATAGAATGTGAATGAATTAGTGAATTCACTGGAGGATTGCTCGACTTACCCGCATCATGAACCCCTCGAGGCAGTCCCCCCAGATATCCGGATGGAGGACTATTTTAACTCCGAATGATTTTGTCCCAGAAGAGCTCATCATGTTTCGTTGCCAATCCTTCCACCCTGGAAACCACCCCCGAAACTTAGTCACACAGGTGACCAATTTACGAGACCTATAGCTGGATGTGGCGGTATCTCCCGGGCGACGGGAGTGAGGCCGCCTGCCAGTCTGATATTAATTAATATCTTAGTTGACAAATGCCACCAAGATCCAATATTGTTCCTATAAAAGCTACACTCTTCTTGTATATTTAGCACTAGCGACAAATGTCTCCTATCAGAACACCCTTCCTTATTAAATAAGTCAATTGAAGATTCATCAAAAAATTTACAACATAAACAATAATCTGCATCTCTTAATGTACATACAACAAATCAGCCACTCTCATTCAACTTTTTCTATATTGGCAAGGTTTCGGTAAGAATAACTAGCTGAAAACTTTCTGCCATATGAGTAGACACTTTTATTGAGGTTATGTAAATGAAAAAATTGAGTAATTTTTTCTGTATTTATGTATGCTATCAATTTTGTACTGTGGTATAAATACTTATCATTTTCTATAATGAATTCACTTTCAAATTACTGTATCTTTTACACTACTAAACTCCTAAACTGAAAATGATGACTAATAATCTGAGCGATTGGCTTATCTTGTTTGAAGAACAAAAGGAAATATATCTTTCCAAAACAAGACGAAATTCAAATATCAGTTTTCATTCTTGTGGGGTTTCCAATAAGAATCTCTCTATAACAATAAAATAAAGCAAGTTGTTATTTACTTTTTTTTTGATTTTTACCGCTACTCCGCTTTTTACTATGAGCATGAGCTTATGTACACTATTGTACACAAACCTCGTGCCGCTAGATGTGTCATAAAAGTTGTTAGTTTTCGCCTATGTTTCGCAGCCCTTTAATTTGGCAGCCCGTGTTTTTTGCACACATTCACCACATAGTCAGCACGAGCCTGCAAAAGAGATATTAGGAAAGACATTATTCAGAAAATCAACCTGCATATTGTGATTAATAAATTTATAGCAAACTAAACATTCTATGTTATTTCTGACCACTACCAGTCTAACCATGAGTGAAATATCCTTTTGCTTTGCAAAGTCAGTTTTCATCGAAAAAAGGAAGGAGATGCCATCTTTCACTTTCAATTTTGTTTATTACGGAACAGATAACATGAGTTATAAAAGAAACTAAAAATGAACTATAATAGTAAAGCAACCTTTTTTTTCATCTTAATTAGCTATTACATATATGAAAAATATCCATCTCAGACATGATAAAACATGTTCTAGCTTGCTCGGCTCTATTCTTAGATTAGACTCATTATATTCCGGCTCCTGAGTTCCTTGAGAAATCTGATCTTCAAGTGCAATTGGTATATCTCTATTTCTGATAGACACACACAATTTGAGTGTGAGAAAAAAGTATTTTTCTGAAAGTTGTATTTCCTCAAAATATAAGCTGTGAATTTCATTCTTACAGCATTTCTAATGGCACAATTATTATTGAATTCTCTGGGTGTTATGAAATTATTTCTTATTTCAGCTATCGAAAATATTGCTCTGGTGAGTAAATGAATTGGCAATGGTGTCTTAGAAGGAAGTGACGGTCGGTCACAACAATTTCTTAGAAAAACCCTTTCGCTAGAAGGTGAAACCAAACATCAACTTTTGGCCTTTAATCTGGTGAATTTGAAAATGATTAAAACAACTTTCCATTTCGTCGGCACCTCTGGAAGCGGTGAATTCATCCAAAGAAAAACCTTGTTCGTGTTTTAAGGACTGTATTCCTGAGTTTTAGCAAAACAACTTTCTTTTTTATAGTAGGTGGGTGCAATAGAAGGTTAAGGAGTTAGGAGAGCATACTGTAAATCAAAGACGATCCCATAAGAATTATTATCACGCTAAGCTTCAGCTTTTGCTTATTTAACAGGTTGCTGTCCAGCCTCAGCTTTTCAGTGATGTAGTTCGAACTGTTATTTTTGTTTCCTATTTCCTCCTTGTTCTTTCGTTCAGTAGATTCATCTATATAGAGTTTCAGCTGATCATGCACACTACAAGTCTTTGTTTTAAGTGTTTTGAATCTTCTTATACTCGCTGCTAAATATTCTATTGAATTTGTCAAAAAAACTGACTTCCCAATTTTCCTTTCTTGATATTCTTCAAAACATCTTTTAGTTGTATATTCCACTGTCATGTAGAGTGTATTAGGACTATTATTTACGGACTAATTACTCTCATATATTGGCAATTTCTCTATTAATGATCGTACAAAGGTAACTTGAGTCCTCACATATTTTGTTATTTTCCAATCTGCTTTTGTTATTTTGCTGAACCTGAATGTTTAACAATGCATTTATGAATATATTTTGTTTTACAGTTTTTTCTTGTTCGACGGTTATAGTATATAAGTATGACTGGAACATTAATTTCCCTTCATTGATCTTTTCCTACAATTTTCATACATCCAAATATGTATGCATTTTACACATTAAAATCTTTCATTTTGCAAGACTCATCAAACAATGTGGTTTTTTCCGATTCATCAGCAGTACCTGTAACACTTTAAGATCTTGAACTACCTTTACCTGCAATTACAATTCTGATCTTACATATTTTACCTCTATAATTAATATATACCCATTTCCAATTTTTTTTTCATTTGTTGTTATATCTGTTAATTCATAGCCGTATTTCTCTTCCTTCCCCGTTTCATTTCTTTATCAACATTTTCAGAATCAGGCTGTTCTTCGCTTTCCAAACTATTTTGAACATTATTGGTCTGAAAAAATATAGAAATTATGCCTTTTAAACCTTATTGTCAGGTTCTTGACAAGCTATCATTTTAGCAGTTAAATTTCCAGTAGGTAAAATAATAGTATTTATCACACATAACATATTTATTTTGGAAAATATAAATAATGAAAACTGCTTGCTACCATTATTTACCTACAAATTTAAAATTTTCTTGAATTAGATATTTTTACCTTTTATTCTTGTTTTTCTTCATTGGGATTATAGTCTGGATCTTTATCACTTGTAAAGCATTCGGAATCATCATTTCCGTGAATAATTTTACAAAGACTATTCGAATTTTTCACGATCGAATGACCACGTCCTTTCTCATTAGCAGCCATTTTCATAACAACCCATTATCTTCTTGGATCAATATGAAACTGAGCAGAAATGCAATGTTCGATTGAGGCGCCATTTTTGAAGATATGGCTGAAATTCATAGACCTGTTCCGCTGGTTCTCACTTATTAATTCAGAATAGTGAGAATTGGCACCATTATTTACGCCGAACCTTTCATCTGATGAAATTCCTAACATGTCCCGCGAGTGTTCGATAGGATTTATTTCAGGTAATTTAGTAAGTCAATCCAAAACATTTTTAGAATACTCTTCTCGGTACTCCCTGATTATCGCGATATAAATGCGAATATTATTATGCATTAAGATGAAATTTTGTCATTCTGTAGCAGCATTCGGAAGATCAAACGGTTCAAGAATTAGTTCACTATAGCTCACAGCGTTTACAAATCAATTTAGTGAAACGAGATCGTCTCTTCCGCCAGATCATCATATGCCTCCTTGGTTGTGGACTTCCAGAGCATTTTTCAGTCTCGAAACTTGTTCAAGCTGTCTCCATAGGAGCGTATGTCTTATGTCTGCATGTATAGCTGAATAACACAGGATTCCAGTATCCAACCATTCAATGTGATCTCTAACCTAAACTTCTTTCGACTCGCAATTACTTCTTGACAATGTGGGTACCCTCAATGGACATTGGCTTGTAGATTAGATTTATGCAGTCTTTACTTATTTTTAAGTGGTGTTATTGAACTGTACATTCAGCTGATCCGCCATTTTGGTAGGATATCCCAAAGCATTGAGTCTCAGGAATCTGTTTTGTGCTTGTGCTGCTGTACTTGCTCTGATACGATCAGTATGCTATTCTCTGACATCGCCAGTTGGCCTGTTGCGAATCGATAAACGACTTAAAATGGATCGGTAAGTCACTAAAGTATTCTCAACAACTATTTATAAAAATTCTCATAACGTATCTGCTCACATTTAAGGCATATTGTGTAGGCACTCGCTCCATCTTGTTGAAACCAATTCATCTCATCGGGTGAGTCTGGGTCTATCTTATTCAGAAACAAAATGACTAAAGGTGAAATTAATTCTTCTTGTAGAAAAATTAGGTACCTTCCTGCAGTGGAATTTTCATCAAAGAATTTTGGACCTATAACATCGTCTGTTACTCTTGCTCGCACGTTAACTTTCTCTGAATATTAGGTATGCGTTTCCATGAACCACTAAGGGTTTTCTTTCTACCAATACCGATGGCTTTCACGATTGACCTCAGCGTTTAATGTAATAAAGCGAGATTCATCCGAGAAAAGCATCCATTCCAAGCGTATGCATAAATTGCATTTTGTAATCGTGTATAATTTTCAATACCGTTTTATCGCAAACATTATGGTCATGAGCAATATGCCGGGCAGAAGTTCTTGTATTTTCCTGAATAGTCAGCATCTATCCATTTTAGTGTCGTGGTCCATAATGGATTGTCCTCTCCTAGGTACATGCTTCATTTTCACTTGGAGAAAGTATCTTGCCTAATTGAAAGTGAACCTCTACCGCAGGTAGAGCTCCACTTCTCCCACCATTACCAATCCTGAACAAAATTTCAATTTCTTGCATTTCGCTTAGATTCATTATATAGAAAACGAATATATCAAACACTTTAACTACCACATAGTGAAGTAGCAGAAAACGCCTTAGTTCATTATTTTCTTCCCTAATCAACCGTTGGCAGCAATGAACTTTTTCAACATGTTAGTGTAAACCGAAACAACCTGTGACTAAGTTGAAACGCAAACGAATTAGTTTTTATTGAGTTACTTCATTGCAAAGATAAATAACTTTTAAAATTGATTCTTATGTTGAGTTTTAGAACCCTTTGTAGAAAATTTTAACTTATTTTGAGAATTTTTAATAGAAGTAAGCGAAAGTAAGTATAATATATAACCTCACTTTTTTGGCGGAACACTTCATCAATACCTATTTTAAGAGTTGTCTTTATCTGTTGTTGCGTTTAGGCCAATGTGGGGTAAGATGCCTCACATTATTTTACTGCGGCATAATACCCCAATCTATGGCGCATTAGATACCAAGCTTTGATTTAATTTCAGATGCCTCGGAATTATGCAAGAAAAAACTTAAGGGCGCAATGGACAGAAGAAAATCTGCGTAATGCGATTGAAGATCTCACCTAACGTGGTCGAGACCTACAATGTTCCGGTTCGCACTTTAATGAGACGAATGCGATCTTGAAAAATGTCTGAGTGGAGACCACGAGGCAAGATGAGATACATTTGAAGTATGGCAAAGCATGCATTTGCTCTTGCAGCAGTTGATGTGAAGAAGCTTGCTTCATCTTTCGCTGTTCAAAATAATATTTGACATACTTTCAATGTTGATAGAAAACAAGCGGTCACGATTAGTTTGTCTCGTTTATTCACCCTGAATTAGCAAAACTGAAGGCGTATATATAGCTCGAGCGCAAGATATGTCTAGAGTGAATTGCGGACGATACTTTGATGCTTTGCATACGATATTGATAAATAATAATTTGATTAACGCCCCGAAAAAAATACTTAATATTGATGAATCCGGACTACAATTAAATAATATCCCTGGAAAGGTTATTGTAACTGAAGGAGACGGAAGCAAGAATTTGAAGATGGTCTGCCTCCCGGTGGTAAACTTATCATGAATGAGAAGCTGACCTATGTTACCACAGACATTTTTAAAATGTGGCATCAAGATGTCTTTAATCCTCGACACGAGCCAGGTAAAGAACTACACATTTAAATAGCTATTCATCCCATTGTTCAGATGTAGAAGTATTATATTGAGTCGCAATCAATGATATCATCATGTTGTATCTGCCAAGCCACACAACTCGCTGGTTGCAGCCACTCGATAAGTATTTTACTTTACGAAAACAACGAAACAAAACAGATTCGAAAGATATAAAAGAATCTTCTAAGCTAAAACGCAAATGGTGTATTATCCCGAAAGTATTTTAGTATATTAATATTATATTATAACATAAATATTTATTCAAAATATGTATTATGTTTAAACAATAAATTTTCTCATTTGAAAAGTTATTAATTTTTATAAAAAAAGCACGTTGCGATATTCCCCAAAGTGTGATGCTATATAACCCTTGATAGCGAGAATATGTCAATAATGTTTTAGGTGCATTTTTAAATGTAGTCTTTTTATCAATGGGAATATGGCAACGAGAGATCCACAACAGCTAGCTATATCTGTAAGCTCTAAGGTGTTGTATTCATATTTGAGCTAGGCGCGTCGTTTGTTAGACTGTGACTCTTTAAATTTTATGTTGCTCTATGCCCGCCGTCTTACTCTCAAAATTTTGATGATCACATCGATGTGTCAGGGACAAAATCATAAATATTCACCAGCGATATTTCGTTAACTATAAGGTTCAATACTAAAAATAATAATGATAACTTACATTTTCATTTTGTTTATTACCAAACACACAAAGTAGTATGTTCGAATTATTCACTGGTTCTGAATTATAAACACTACAATTTAGGTACACAGAACACTATGCGACAGCTTGTAGAACATTTATTAACTACAACAAATCGGGTAGTACAAACGAGATCAGACATTACTTGGTTCTACGACGTAGGAAAGCTCTCAGTCTTTATAAACTAAGTATATGCAATATCACTTACAATGTTATTTGAATGTTTACAAGAAAACTCATGAATTGGCGTTAATGTATTGTAGAGCAATTTTTCTATTAAGAAATTGAGTGAAGTAGTTTCGAATGACAATTTTGACGCATATAAAAAGGATGCAGTAGGTATGATAATTTTTGTGGCAAGTGTTATGGCTTCAAATTCAATAACAAAGGATTTTTTCAATAGATCTTATTTGGTACTAGAACTTCATAATTTAAATTTCGCCTATTCTCTGCTGAAATCTAAAAGATCAGATGATATGAAAAAAACAGCAACTTTGAAGCAATGATTTATTTGACTCTGCAAAACTGAACAGATTAAATTCGAAAAATATTTCAATTGAATTTTTGCTCCTCCACCATTAAGCAGTAGCCGTAATCCTTTCGACGTAGCTTCAATTCTTTGTACCAAACATTTTTGGCACACCGAAACAAGCATTCGTTTGCAAATGCTTTTCCTAAAGATGAACATACTGCTTCCCCGTCTGATTTTTTGGAACATTTGCATTCATTTTGACATTTTCCATTCTTGTAAGTAAGATTCAGTTCTGGATATAAAATTATGTCACATTTGGCCGAATATTCATTTGGATATGTTTTTCCGTTAGATCCACAAACTGGCTTAACCGATAAGGGTGCTGAACATGATTCGCAAAAAAAACGTGGTTTTTCCCTAATAGTTGTGTTCCAAACTTTATCGCAATTGAACTCACATCTGTTTCGATACATTTTGAAGTTGGATGCACAAAGCGGATCACTAACGTTGTTGGGACAGTCACATTCTCCAAAAACCTCTACTGAACACAAAACTACCAAAAGAACTATGAAAGATATCATGCTAAACGCAAATCTGAACTAGTAATGAACTAGAATTACGAGATTAGATCAACACTATTCGCCCATATTTAACAATAGATCATTTCAAAAGTTTTTAGTAATTTCCTTGTTAATAAACATTTTAATGTTACCCTAATTAGAAAATTCAGCACGAACCAGAACGAATGTTGTTTCGTACAATTTAATTCGACATAAATTTATCCTCATTCTTTTAAGGTTGATTAGATCAAATATCGATACTAATAGGGAAACATATTATATTTAATTGAAAAAATTGTCTGAAGAATATGTTTTGACTCATCCCAATCCTTCCAAATGTGATATTAAGCCTCATAATTCTATTATCATCAGGGTTGTCGACAATAATATGCTAAAATCCCCAAACGCATTGTGAAAATTCCCCACGTTTGCGGAAAGAAAAATGATAACTCCCCACAGAAATAAAACAACTGAAAATGCATTTCTGACATATGTCAGATATCACTCATTAGTGTCACTTTCACTGTAAAGTTAGATTATTCGTCAAAGTAGCCTTTTCATTGAAGCGTTTTGGCGCTAGTTTGACGCTCACACGAAAAGGTATTTTCAGCAGCAAAATATGTCATTTGTCACTTATTTCAGGTTAAAACAGTCAATTAATGAATATGAAATCTATTTTGTATTGATTTGGTTTCATTTCTGCAATCTTCAATCTTTTATATAGCAAAATCTTCTTTTCAAAACCTGGACGAAGAAAAATGGACATCTAGCATTTCGTATCGAAGAAAACTGATTACCTTGGGTTTTTTATTAACAACCCTTGAAAACCGAAAATATAAACCTCTTACTTGTCTCTTGCAGCGTCTGCCTTTAAATTCGGAAATTCCCAACCCTCTAGCGTCAACGCTAAATATCACGTGACCTTTCGAATCAGCGTCAAAACGCTCCAATGACGAGAAACTTTCACGTTTGAAAACAAATACAAATACATACACTCCCATTATTTATTAAATCAGGACCTATCAAGAACGTATTCTCTCTGCGGCCAGTCCTTAAGTTCATTTATTATTTAGTAAAACAAAAGAAAGTTTCAAGACCTATACACTTTCTCGCGCCAAACTTTTTGTGCAACATTTTAGAACTCGGATTAAAATCTAATTGGTCATTACATTTAGAAAATGTATTTTGTTGTTTGTTTTTTAATCAAAACATCAATTTCGTTAAAAAAAATGTGTCTTTGATTATCACAGATAACTTGAGATCATAGATGGATGATAATTAATATAAAGTAGAAACCACGTAAAATACGACCTTCTCTCTTTTATGTCGAGCTCAACCCTGAGTCGATAAATTATTTCAAATAAAGTTTTTGCATAGTTAAAATAATTTATTCGGGAATACACCGACCTGACAGCCCCGACCAACCATAGAGACTAACAAAATCTGACGACAGGTGTCATGTAACAAACTACTACTACCACATTTAAGTGAAACAACGGCTATAAATATAAATTCCTGTTTCGAATAATGATTTGTGAGAAACCAACCAAGATTATCAGAAATTCGGTATTAATCATTTATGTATAGTATGAAGTATTTGTGTTCATACTTGAAATCCCCGCATTTTCCCGAATTTCAGCTCTTCCCACACATTCACCAATCCGCTAGCTACGCTTTCTTCGCAGTTTGGGGAATTCTCTACAGATTGGCAACCCTGATTATCATAGCCAGCTGTGAAATCAGTATGAGTATAGGCAACTAACTTTACATCATTCTGAACTGCTCGCTGCAGCTCGTATTCAACAGACGGTTCGAAAAAGGGCATTGATTCTTGGATACAATTTCCATACTCCAATTTATCAAGAATAGGCTAAAAGGAATTAGAAATCTAACCAAACTTATGTCCATTGGATAATGAAATCACTTTTATAACATTCTCCTCAAATACCCTGGTGGGCAAACTCGAAACTATTTTATATAATATAAACTAATCGATTGTTAACATTTTTGAAGAGGAATTTCATAAACAACATTTCGTTCAAATGGATTGTTTTTTCTATATATTTTGTGTTTTTAGTATAGTATAAAATGAGCAGACATAAGTTCTGTTAGTAACTTAATGTTATAATTATTGGCTTGAAATAATGTGTAATAAAGTCCTCAGATTTGATACAATCCCAAAAGAATACGTATACAACAGAGAAACTTGCGTATGGGAAACCAGTTTATTTGTTTAACCGTATCACTCAATTCAGAATATTTCCTCGACCCGTCTAGTGCTTTGATAATAGATTTCTCACGAAGCTTATGAATTTTCCAGTATAGCTTCAATATGAAAGGTCTGGTAGAGATAATATTCTGAAAAGAATTGCTCATCAATGAAAAAGCTTGAATTATATCTGGTTCGAAAATATTCAACTATAGACGACCAGGTAGATCTTGAATTAACACTCTCAAGTGAGTTATTAAACTTACATTTGAATTTAGTTTTTCTCAAGAATAAATGAAAAATATTGATATACTTCAAAGAAAAGATTTATGTTACAGAAAACAGTTTTATTTTTCACCTTTTAGCACTGTAATTTTATACTCAAACGTCAATACAGTTTCTGGCTAATACCGAAATTATACAACCACAGAAAACGAAGAAAAGGAAATGTGGAAAAGAAAAGATGTAGGGAAAATGCACGGAGCTACGGACTGGAACATGTCAAAATTCTGGATCACAAGAAATCAAGATGATCAAAATAAAACTAAAACGTCATAGTTATAAGCACTTTTGACAATTATTTTCAGATAATAATGATAGAATTATACAAGCTTATTTTGATAATCAATTACGGCAAATGATGTGATATAAAAAGAAATTAGAGGAAACAAAACATGGATTGGCTTCGAAACCGACCTTTTTTAAACAAACAACCTCGAGCTTTACTTTGTACAGAAGAAGACTGTGATCCTCAAGCTTGCTATGATAGTTTTAAGGAACACTGGCAACAGGCTTTAAAGATAATTTTACGGGTACAAGTAGGTGTTCAATAATGATAACACTTCTATTCCTATAGACACACATCTATGTTGAAACATAAGGAGATGAATTCATGTTTCATCATTCAGTAATCTATGTGTCATTTGCATCAAACTTCTACTGTATACTAGGACTATCCTATGAACATTTCATTCTCTTTCTTGTCTTCATACTGTATCGTTTTATATTAAATGAAACAAAACCTGAAAGATTCATAATGCTTTTGATGAAACACAGTATCATCCAACATCTATATTTTTTAGCAATTACCTCGCATGATGACGTATTAGGTGTGATGAATCATTTAGAACAAATGATAACTTTATTACTATATGATATAAAGAAAATGAACAAACTACAAGTTCCCATATCTAACAGTTCAAAATGTCTAGATTATATGCTTGTGGAGAATATTCTAGATAAACTGAATAAATGGGGAGTAAAAGCGGAAAGTGAGTATATATAATGAAACTGTTAATTATTATAAGACCAAGAATGTTTGTCATAAGATTGAGTATGAAATCTTGCAGGTATACTAATGCTGTTCGCTGTGAACAACTCAAAATCTATGAAATGTTAGTGAGTCAATCAAGACATGTACTTTTAGTACATGAACCATTTTTGAAACCATTATTGAGCCTATTGAAATCCTGCCAAGGTGAACTTTTTTCTAAGGAAATGGAGAAGTTTTTAGTGGATTTATTATACCAATTGTGTGCTCTTCTAATTCAGAATATTGAACTTATTGATCTGTTTTTTCATCAGGATGAAAAGAGTTATAAGTGAGTGAAGTTGAAATTTTATTTAATTACTAATTAAGCATCATACATGCTTGCTTTGAAATATAATATGTAGACTTAGATGTTGATAAGTGCTGCATCAAAAATTTTTTTAAGCTTGCTCACTATTTTCAAGAAAATAGTATTCTTTATGTATTACCTTGTTCACATTCAGCCTACTTCTGTGAACATGCGATGCTTATCAACATTTACTGCAGTATAAGAGTTGAAGCAGAAGCAGCACTGGTAGAGGCTCCATGTAAATGAGGCATATAATATAAAACTATGATACCACAAGAAGCAGTCCCAAATAAGAATAGTTTTGAAAGTCTTTTTTTCAATTGAAAAATATGAGTTCATTCGAAACTCTTGTAGTCAGTTAAAATTAAAGATGGTTTAGTTAGTAAAAATCTAAAAATTTGGCTATTAGTCCATTGATTCGAAATTAGATGTAGAAGTCTCGGTAGTTATATGATGAAACATTTTCACTGAATAATTGATCAATTGAACAAGACACTTAGCTTGAGTTTCACAAAATACAATGAATAAAAATATGTTTGACATGTTGCGATATTCATTACATTTTCAAAAACTGAGAGGAAATAAAAATATTACGATGTCATTCGAACCTAAAGAAAATATTAGAGAAGTGGGGACAAATGGAAATCATGAATTCTAATAAATCTCATATCTTGCTTCTGTTGCCTGAATGAAATGTTTGGGTGTTTGTGAAATCTAAGAAATGATTTTTGTTTGCCGATTTTCTAGAATACCAGTTGTTTCTTTTTATGTTCGGTCAATTTGACACATATTAAAGGCAAGACAATCATCACAATATAATTCATATATATCGCTTTATTCACCTGTATAAAGTCGATCTTTGTTATTGTCCAACATGGCATAATTTAGTACTTATTTGTGGGACAATTAATGCTGTGATATTTTATTATTTTGTGAACAACGTCAAATGAAACTAATTTAGCATTAGTTTTATTTGACGTCATAAATTTGTTCCCTTAACTGCGAATAAAGTATACAAAATTATTATTAACAACCAATTATTTTTCAGAACATTGTGAAATCATTTCTTAGATTTCACAAAACCAAGATTTTACTTCCTCTTTGGAAATCAGAAATAATCTGATACATATGTCAAACATATTTTTATTCATTATATTTTATGAAACTCAAGGCTAGTGTTTTTTCTTCAATTGTTTTTTTATTTATATTTGACATTAGTTTAAAAAAATATTGTAAATTTGCAGATTCTTTACATCATTTATATGTATTCAAAATTCTTTCAGGTTCCTCATTTTTATCCTGCTGATAACTTTCGTGCATAGAGATGACTCCATAGGCATGAGAGCCAGAGAAGCCCTTCTACTTTGTATGTCAATGTCAAAAAGGAACACTAAAGTTGCGACATACATTACAGAAAATTCCAATTTCTCTATCCTTGTAGCATCTGGATTGAGTGGATTATATTCAGTTCTGCCCAATTATCTGAATGACATAATGATACCTGACTGGCATAGATTCACTCCTGATGATGTCAATGATATCAAAGGATTATCTACATTCGTAACATCTCTTGAATTCAGTAATGCTGTAGCCCAAGTAGCACATCCCTCCATCCGCAAACAACTTCAAGAATTTATGTATAGAGGTTTTTTAATTCCTGTATTGGGGCCAGCATTATTGCAGAATAATATTGAAGAACAAGTAGCTTCAATTGCATATACAGAATTGGTACTGAGAACAGTTACACAGCCTGGCCTTCTTTATTCATTACTTCAGTTTCTTTTGAAAATGGAATATGATGGTCAAAGATTATTAGACAGATTAATACTCAGAATAAACTCTGAAAACAATCAACTGTCTTTAGTTACTTTATCATTATTTGATACAATGATTGATTTGAATTGTGAAGATTTGATGCTTGAATTAGTATTCCAATATCTTCAACCCTGTCTACATCTAATGCTGTCTCAGAGGAAGAATTTGCTACTTTTAGATCCATACTGTAACAGTTTTGAAAAACTGTTGATATTATCCCCAAACTGTTGTGATATTGATACAAGCTCTCCAAAGTTTGATGAAGTTGGTACACAATGGAGTCAGCATGTTTCCCAGCAAAGTCTTTGTGGGAGATATGACAGTTATTTATATGATGCTAGAAATAGAATTGGAAGCTGTCAAGTAGCATGTGCTAGTTGGAGTAACAGTTACAACGGCGGGGAGGCTTTGCATGAAGATGTTAAATGTACTGGTATGAAGTTGGTTTTATTTAATACTTTTAGTACAAGTCCTCAAGAAGTAACGCCACTCTAGCGGCATAAAAAATCCCCTTTTTTTGACAATTTATTGTAGGGGTATGATAAAAGGAATGGAATTTCTTTTTAACCAGTTTATTAAACATGTATGGGAGTATGAATAATTTTTTTATTAGAAGTTTGTTACAAAATTAAACTATGAGAATTGGAACAAAAATCGAAAAAATTTCATGTCTAAATACAATTGTGTAAAGAGGTACGTAAGAATTTTTTATAGTCGATTTGTAAAAATTACGCCTTCGTGATAAAAAAAGAGCGCCTTGAATTGTTCATATGAAAAAACTTTGCATACAATTGGAAAATGGCTTCGTACTTATTTAGAGAAAGTAATTTTAAAGCTTAAGTTGAAATCACTACTAAATATATGCAATAGCGCTCGAGTTCTTTTCTCCCAGGTCCAAAAAAGTAATTTTGAGAAATTCGCATTTGAAGTTTTATCGCACTGAAATTTTCAAAAAATTATTTACTTTGAAAAATATATGAAGCCTGCTTCATGTATTTGGCTTTCTACATTAATGTTCACCTGCTCTTTTTTTTTGCAATTGAAAGCCTGACTCTTAACAAAACTTGTCAGCGATCTCCCTAAATTCTATGGGACTCTCGTCCCCTTCCAAGCAGAGATTGTAACAATTCAGTCCAATTTTCATGCCCAATCTATGCATAAGCTTTATGAGACTTGATAGACCGTCGTTGTATATTGCTATAGCTATATATGCAGCAATATCTAACATATGTTTCCCACTAGACACCTATTTTGGAGCCACAGACCATACGGTCGCTTTGAAGCCATCGTCGATATTTTGAGTGAAGCTGCCTGAGCCACAAATAAGTTGGTTTATGGTTGTAGTTTCTATCTCCAGTAATCTTTGCCCTTTGTCTTATTGCAGTGCTCTATGAATACTTCGAAACGTAGTGCGCAATGCACCCACCGAGACGTTGCGGAAAAATCAAGAACTAACCCATTTTTTTTTACTAATGGACCAACTGGATTCGATTTTTTGGGCTCCATAGCGTCGTTCAAGCTCAAAATAACGATTTTTCGAAATTCCTAGAGTGGCGTTACCCCTTAAGTGACCCATAGATGGTCAATAATATTGCTCAATATTTGAATGTGTGCAATACACTTGTTGATATGTACACCATATTGAAAGGTTGTGCAATATATTGTGTGAAATCCAAACTTTTGAAAATATATTGTCCAGATGACAAAATATGGTGTCCTCTGTAACCAACATCCGTTCAGTGGCATAAGCAAGTTGTCACGAGTGATAAAAAAGTGAAACAATCATCACATATTTTTTATCCAACCCCAAAAAACCTGAAAAAATTATTCAGTTCAATCATTCTCAGTTCATTGAGTAATATTACATTTGTGTACTTCTATCAGTATACCATTGTTTGGTCCATTTCCTGTCTTTTCGGGTCTTGGTTTTCCATTTTCACACGTACACCTTATAGCTATTAACACACAACAAAGCTCAGTATCAATATGAGTTTGTGAGATTCTGATGGAAACCGATTTTTATCATAGTTTGCGCAATATATTGCCAATCTGGTTGTACGTTTGAGCTGGCGATTGCATAACCATCATGCATATGATTCCTTTTTGGTAGTATTTCAAATATTGTACAATGATGTTGACCGTGTATGGGTCGAAATCGAAATATAACCGACATTCAATAATATTTTTGTCTGTCCATGGGCTGCTTTATAATCAAGTAGATAATCACCTCCATATTGTGAAACTTTTTAATTCGATTGATATTTTTAAGGACAATGAAAATTAATGGAACTTTTGTGTTATACAAACAAAACATTATTTCAACAATTTTCATGAAAATTTGTAAGCTTCATATTCCTAATATTGACTTGAAAAACATCTTTTAATTGATTAATTCTCAAATTAAATCGATGATTCTGGTAATATTTTTCTTTGGTACACTTGATTTAATGCGGTTATATCACAACTGAAATTTCAGTTCTGTCTAATGCTTTTTATTTTAATCATATAAAAAGTTTTGAAATCAATGTTGATTTTTTCAGATAGTTCAATGAATAGCTTCCCTTCGTCCTCGGAGAGTATAGGATTTGAAAGCTTAGGTGTTAAAGTGGAAGATTCTTTTCAACAATCATCTCAGCCAGTTTGGAAAATTTCTTCTATTAAAACGGATAATTTTAATAGAACAGTTGCTATCACTCCTATTGAAAGTGGAAGAGAACTGAACAGTTCAGGAAATGCAGGCCCATTTCTTACAATTTTGCTACAAAAGTTGGATAATTATCTTTCTAATTCTTTTTATATAAATCTTCATTTAACTGGGCTAATCTCTCGATTAGCTGTTTTTCCTCAAGCATTGCTGAGGACTTATTTGATAGACCACAGTTTGGTCCTTCAACCTGATGTGCCATCACTCATTCAGGTAAATAGTTCATCTCTTTATAATATATAATATATAAAAATCAATGTTGTTTGCTCGTTTGTATTTTCTGCGCTGTAATAACGTTCATCCGATTGCGATAAAACTTTGTCAACTTGCTTGCACTTGCGCGAATGTTGTAGGCATAATATAATTAACTCAGAATGCACGTCGTACAGGCAATTTATATTTGAAATACAACTGAAGTATTGTTTTTTCGACTCTCTTTTTTCGATGAATAGGCATTGCACATGATATGTCATTCAATATGCATCATATTTTTGTTACGGTAAGTGGCATATGGTAGTCAGATTTGATCTCAAACAAAAACTTGAAAACGACAAGGTAATAAATATTATTCTTTGCATCTTTTATAATTGAACAAGATAAAGCAGGAAATAAACTTGAGTTTGTTCTTCACAAAATGTTCCAGTAAAATGCATACAGTTTGAAATTTGATAGTTCTGATATTGATAAAATTAAAGGGATTCAAGTTTACAAAACCACATTTTTATATATATACAGCTTAGTTATATTTCTTTTCAGATAATGGGATCTCTTAAACAAAAAATCGATGGATATATGAACAAAAGATCAGATAGAGTGAGTTTGATTAAATCTGCCAGACAGTTCCTAATCGAACGAGAAACACGACTGCTGAATGCTCGAAGACATGTAATTGAACAGTGTAATCCAGAAATAAATGAGTTTTTTCAAAGAAATGGTCCAAAGAGAAGAAGTTTAAATTTGCCCTCCATAAGTGGAATGTTTGGAAGAAGATCCAGTAATCATATAGACCCTGGACTTCCTTTGGTGACTACAGGAGAAAATTCTTTAGAGAAAGCATATCCAAAATTCAATGAAAGCCAACATGTGGCGCTCTGTGCTGTTCTTTTGGATGAATGGATCAAGGAATTAGCAGCCATAGCTCAAGAACACACAATTGCACAACTTGCCAATCTTTTGAAGTGAACAGATCAAGAGATCTCATGAAAAAATTGAGATAGAATAATCAAGCCTTGTTAATAATAATGTTTTTATATTTATCATTGCAACAATGATAACTAAACGAGAAAACTTCGAATTTTTATATTTATGTTATCAAATGGTCAGTTATGAAATGATAAGAATTGCCGAATATACATAAAACACCATAACAAATATACTAACTTAACTTTTATTATTCAAAGCGAAAATACATACAAGCATCCTCATTTTAAGCAATACTGACTGAATGATCATTTTAAAATTAGTTAATGAAAATATCAAAATTACGTCCAGTTAGTAGTTTAATAACAGGTAGTTGAAAACAAATAAAATAATGTAGTTTCAATGTATCTCATGGTGCTTTGTTATTAAAAATTGAAGTAATTTGGAATGATCAGAATATCAAACATTATGACTCGTACATATATTTTGCCATAGCTTAGTTATTCCTGTTCATCATTGTGCTGGACACAATCATCATTGTGATGGAAAATCATCATTGTGCTGGACACAATCATCATTGTGATGGAAAATCATCATTGTGCTGGACACAATGTTGCCAGAATCTTAATGAACCAGACATCATTAACATAAAGTTTTGAGAAAAGATGATTTGTTGCAAAATAAGTTCTCATCAAAAAGTATCATGAATTCATTTCAGTATTACCACATATAAAGAATGCTATTCTCAAGATCGAATACAATGGCGTACATGAATTGAAGGGGAAAAAAGGTTTTAGAAAAAATGCAGTGGGGCCTTATGTAAACATTATTAATTGATTGAAACAAGAATATTTTTAGTATTCTCCATTATATAGTAGGTTAACATGAAACTATGTAAGATTGAAAAATGTTTCAACTAAATCTTTTCACTACATTTCCATTCACCTGATTACATAAAATGATATGCTGTGAGATCAAATTTGTTAATAATATAACATAACAGAACGAGTTTCGTTGCAACTTTTATACAGTATAGCATTTCATTATTATATTTTGGAATGTTATATCAGAACAAATTGTGCAGAATAGTGAATATTAAATTTTGCCCTTGTTACCATCATGGTTCAGCACTTCTTTTAAATACAATTTCCGCGCTATTTTTTTTTGTTCCCCTCCATAACATATAGAAATGTTTATACGGAAACGAGAAGCTAGTACTACTTTTTCATGAAGTTTTGGTTAGGTTAGATTTGACTGGAATCGATTTGAAATCAGATTTTCGTAAAACATAAAAATATGAAGCTAGAGAGCAACCAGTTGACAGGTCTATGTAGTTCTGCATTTTCATGCACAAATTACAAATTATATCTGAAACTGGTACTCCTGGAGCAACCTTCAATAGATGTGTGTAAGAAGCGCGCCGTGATGAAAGATATGCTTTCTTTTGTGTAATTAGTATAAAGTGTTTGGGAAGTAAGAAAATTAAAATAAATTACTGTGGAGAAATCAATTGGGTATTGAATAATCCAAGATTCATCGAGAGATGGGCACAATTAGAACAGATTGAAGCTTGTGTAGATGAAGATCATTTCATTGCACATTGTTAACAGCGGAGGAGGTTTTTATAAGGTGGATCCAACTGAATCCGTATTTAAAACGAGTTCAATTTCTTATGAAATAGTAGTGAATAGTCAGTGTCATTAGTATCCATAATGTAACAGGGTACATTCTGTTCAGATACTGCCGCATACCATTAGATGTCGCCTAAATGTGCATTGGAGAAGTTTGGTTAGATTAGTTTTATAACCCTTGAAGGGTTCTATAGCTCTATTAAAAAAAATATTCCAAAAGCTCGAAGATGAATTTGAAGTCAGTAAATGTTCGGCTCATTGAAAATAACTATTATGAGCCATACATACAATTTCTAGGAATTTGTAGTATGAGTTTTTTAATTTCAATATCCAAAATAACTTTGCGATAATCCCCAGCAGGCTGTAAACAGTTCATATATTTATATTTCGAAAAATATCTCGAAAATAAATTTGCTATAGTTTACCTGTGCAAGCGATATTTAAGGAAACTATAATTTCATCAATTAATTGATAGTGAATTTCTTGTTGAACCATATTCACGGAATATGAGTACTGATTATTGATAAGTATTCGAGTTTTTATGCTTTTGACAGAAAATGTGCATACACATTTGTGATCTCCATATGAAAAAAATCTCATTTCTATAATGCTCTGTCAGTAATAAGCTACTAGTTGATATCAATATCGTAAAATTAAAAACTACGTAAACCTTTCCGAAAACGCTGTTACCAAAATTAATGTTATCCCAGATGTTCCATAATCTGAATATCGATCAAATACCTAAAAACAAGGAAAGAAAACCTGTTATGTATATGCTATCGAGATTCTCTTTATTTGGAATCAATCGAATCTACTGCCAAAGTGCTAAAATTTTAATTTTCAACTAGAAGAGATCAATACATATAATTTCACTACATGTAGAGTTTTCAGATTAGAGACTTCGATTCAAGTGACATCTGAAGAGGATAATGGTAAGTATAAATGGGGTAAACCAAGAATACTTGAGAATAAGAAATCTCTTTCGTTACGTATAGAAAATGTTTATGATTTCTTTTGAAATATTCGAACAGATTCTTCTTCAAAACAGTTCAGACAAATAAAGCTATTCGAATTATTCAAACTGTTTTATATAGTACATAGAAATTCGTAATATAATAAATGGGAGGTTTCGTTAAGGCGGATAGATGTTAACAGTGAAAAAAGGTTTTTTTTTCAGAAAATTTCAGATGCATATTTTATTTGGCGAATAATATCTGTCGAATGTCCACAGCTCCTCTGTAACATATTTCCACCCTTCTGATAAAATTTCTGACCAGGTCTTGCCATAACTTCTCTTCAACCTAACCGACATGCTCAACTACCTTTTTCTGCAGTTGTGGAATTAAAATCTATCTTACTTCGCGAAGACTTTACTTTTGAAATAACCACACAGAAAGAAATCTGAATGCGCCATAGCATTCGATACAGGCTATGGAAACGGATTGTTAGTATTACTCAATTCGGTGTAATGTTGTCTGGATGGATTTAGTTTTGCCAGTGATGACGAAAGTACTGCTTATGCTGTCGGCTATATTTTCAAACACTGTAGTAATGTTTTTTTCCGATTGTTGACCGATGAGAAGTAATGTTTTTTTTTCACCATTTATGATACCTTTCATCTTATTTAAAGCTTCTTCAAAATTTTTGCGAAAGCAGAATGTAAATGAAGAAATCACGCATTACATGAAATGCATTTATATTTGTGCATCCGTTTTCGCAATAGCATAATTGCATATGCATCCAATTGTCACTGAATTTTTCAAATTATTAGATTATGAAATGAATGAGACATTTGGCGTTATTTTTATATTCAATTTCGGTCATTTAGAAAATATTTTGATGTTGCTGATAAATGTTCTGTGAAAGTACTATAGCGGATTGAGCTCCATGTACCCTAGTTGTGTTACGCCAATGTATAACGCACACACACACCTATCGTTTAGTATTTCTGCGCATGTCGAAATTGGTACCTGTCAGGTAATTCTCGTTCCGCCACAGGTTCACCTGTTGATTAGTGTCTTCTCTAGTGAATCACATATTTATTTTGAAAATCGATAATTTTGTGAGATAAGCTGATAAATAGTGTTTTGTGTCAATACCAAACAAAAGGTACGTTGATATCCAAGCTTTCCAAAATAATATGTGTAGTACAATAATTGGTAAAAATGGTAGTATGTCAATATTTAGTTGTAAATGTAGATACCATGTTATAATGGCCACGGTGGCTATCCTTATCCAGTACCTATCTAGTTCCGCGGTAGTTACGGCGCTGAGTACTTTCTTATATAATTTTTTTGATAAAGTGTTGTTTTTATAAGATGAAGCAATTTGCTCAATTATTTTTCAGTTTTATCTTATTTGTATCATTATCAAAAGTGCCGAGTTTGTCATCAGAAACAAAAGTTCCCACCGTATGTATTCCGAACTGCCAGAAATATTCATTACATATCTTGTATTATTTAGCATTAATTTTATTCTGGAAGTATTTTCTTTTTTTCAAATAAGTACTGCCATAACTTAAGAATGAATACATTGTCACATTCCTTAAAAATAGGCAGGTATACGTAAGGAGGGAAACTCGCAATTGTTGGCATTCTCTGCATTCCATCATATAGCGGAAGGTGTGGCCAGGTGTTATTAGCAATCGTATTTATGATTATGAATTGCAATCAATTATGTTAATCAATTCAAAAATGAAATTGTCTCATAGTACTTACAATTCAAAATGTACTATCTTATCATGGTTTTACTGAAATGTTAAGTCAAAAGAAACAATAAACAAATTAATTTTCATATATCAAATTATAGCCAATACTCAGTTCATCCAACATTCGTACCTACATGTGCAGAATAAATTACAGATATATTCTGTCGAAATTGAAAAAAAACCATTCCAAGAAAGTTAGGGATATAGCTACCAGCTGAGCTCATACAATAATAATTGATATTATTGAAAAATAAAAAATTGAGGATACCAAAATGATATTTTCATAAACTAATTTTCACCCAGAAGTTATTAAAGGAAATAAAAGTTGAAAAAAATCAAAAAACACATATTAACTTCACTATTAGAAAAATGTACCTTTTTTCTAACCACAATGAGTGGTATGTCCAGCCTTAGCTACAATAGCAGCTCTGTTTTGTCTCCGAATGCTGCTAGTTAGGTTGTTCTGGATCTCCTGAGGAATCTAGACACGAATGCGACGAACATTAGAAAATTTGCTGATTCTGCTTTCATCGGTAAAAAGTAAAGACTGTCATTCTTTGCACCATATATTCGCACGCCCATACCAATATGCGACTCTGGTGTGCTTTGCTTTGAGGAACCTCACTTAACAAACAGCATGATACTATTCCCACACGTTTCAATATTTTTCTTATGGTTTCAATCGAAACACGACTTTCTGTAGCATTTTGACTTTCGAAGCTATTACACTACAATGTATATTCTCTTGAAGAGCACTTTCGAATGTAATGATCTTCTGTTGCCAATGTATATGAGCCTTGAGGTTTATATACATTTAAGACCGATGTTCTGTGTACTCTGAGCACGTGAACCTTGTTTCAAGGGTGCTGTCGCAAGAAAGTTCAAAGAGACTCTCTTTCTGTGAAATGAATTCAGATGGATCTTATGCCATGCATAAGCATTCTTGGATCCACACAAATTTTTCGAATTATCTTCAGCAAAGTAAGACAACAAGGTCATTAAATGCTGCATATTTATGTAATGACCGGAAGCAATCTTGACCATGATCAACATAAATTTTCTTATCCACAACTGCAGTTTTTCAAAGACGATGGAATCTTCTTCATGAGTTTCAAAATATGCATGTTATGGCCATGCGGGGAGAGTTTCGAATCTTTTTAGCAAATATATCCCACAAATTTCTTAGTTTTATCATAAAGTCTCTTTCAGCAAAGTGTCTGAAGTCTGCATGGCGCGAATTTCTTCATGTATTTCGAATACACGAAATAAAACATTTCCACGAAGAAGTCATCGTGAACGACAGTAATATAGCAAGCCGGTGTGTTCAGCTTTCATATCTATGTATCGTTTTTTAATAAGTTTGGCTTTTAGCGGCTAAACTTTCATGCAATTTACTATTTCGATGATACTTTCTAATACCTGGTTCAATTCACAAAAGGTTTATCCGTTTTTCCCCATTCTCCTTTCCTGAGCTGAAATTTTAGAGCTTGGTGTAAAAGGCTTAGTGTGTTCAAAATGTTTATTTACTCTACGCATTGTGCTTCTCTACGATCATTGTGAGCGCGCCCCTATGCATCATGCAATGAGTCATCAACAAGCTCTCGTATACCACAATACCTGACAAACACTTGTCAAGAATTTCAACCTAGTCTTGAGCCTTTGCACTTTCGCACTTTCGGTAATGCATACATTCAGACGACAGAAAATTTCAAACAGAGCACACAATGCGGTGTTTCTTCATTATAAACTGAAGCAGAGAGACCCAAAGTCCAAATAGCTAAAATCGATTTTGTGACATTTCCACTTTTTTGGTTACCTGCTATCGATACTTGATCATTTAAATTAGTGACTTACTTATTTATTCAACTATTCATTTTGCTTCCAACTTCTGACATCTCAGGGTGTTACATTTCACTGTTTATGAAACGTTAAGGCGCCTCTGTGCAAAGTGTGCAAATCTTATTGATCAATTTTCTGGTGGTGCCTACGGGATCATTAACCTTTTCCTTTCATTATAAATACCGAGCCTAGATCTTGTATTCTTTTGAAAGAGGTCTAACACTCAGATAGCATACTTTTTGCTCTATCACCTTTTATTTACCCACCTCTGTGCTTGCACCTCCATAGAAAACATCACAGGCAAGTTCCGGTTCAACTAGTAGTGGCTTCAAACGATTTTCGAACAGATCTTTTTTTTTCATCGGTAGGATGCTCGATATGACCTTCGAACGCAAGTCTGTATACTCTATTCAACCGACTTTTTTGGCAGTACTTTAATTCATCTAAGGCCACCAAACTACTACAGCATATGCTATCATTGGACGAACAGCTGTAAAATTCTGACTAGTTATCTTTGGTGTTAATCGTGAAGATTTCCCTTCAACCCTCTTGCATACCAACCAGCAGTTCGTGACTTGGGAAATATTCTTCCTACACTGTAGAAAAAAAACCGTGACGTCAAACCAAATCTGTTTGGCCCAAGTACTCCGTACGTTTCAATACGGCCAAATATGCAGCGTACTTGAGTTAACCCCCCTCTACGTTTGACGATTTTGTTTATTCCAGATGCAAGTTTCTTGAGTAGAGAGAATGAGTAGTTCAATCTAAGTCTATAGTTATCAACATAACTAAAAACATAATTTAATAATTTAACACAAAAATTTATTCAAAACCATTTATATTTTTCATAGAATAATAATTATTACTTTATATAAATTTATTAATCATTTTAGAAATAAATTATTATTCGATGAAAGTGTGAGGAATAGTAGGTTCAATTTATTTGTAGTTTAGTTGGAATATGAAGTTATACTAAATTGTAGATAATTAATTCGGTCGGAGAAAGATCATATTACCAGCTTGGTGGCGTAGAGGATATGATACTCGTCTCCTACGCAGAGTTACCTGGGTTCAATCACCACAAAGTCTATGCAATTTTTCGGATTCTGGGAATCGCTTGAGTATCCATCTTTTGGAGGAGATGTAAAGCCGTCGATCCTGTCTAACAAACCAACAATGTTGGACATTAAAGATCCCATCCCTCGACAAGAGAGGGTTTCGGCAAAATTCCCGGGTTAGTGAGGTAACAGAATTCCCTGGCGTGTCATGGGCCGAAAGGCGGAAATAGAGCACGTTAAAGGAATAACAAACAAAGATCATATTGTTATTTAAGGTTAATTATTTAAAATAGAAATAATACAAACGTATGTGAAACAGTTTATTTGTCTTTTCTTAGACACTTTTTTCTTTAAAAATACTTTAATTATAAATTAAAACTATTCATTGGAACACTTTTAAATATTTAAAAATGATTTCGTTCGTATATTTTTGAATTTAATAAAAATAGATATACCTTTTCTAGCATCACAGATCACTGAAAGTAAAATGAGCTGAACTATATCTCACGCATACTTAACTTAGCGTCCTATGAGTTTATCATACTGGTACTTAACCCAAACATAAACAAATCGCGGCAATAAAAATATTTCGTTCACTCACACAACCACTGGTTGACTATAAATTCATAACTTGTGTGTGTATTATAAATTGACAGCTATATACAATAAACTGCAATAAACAAAACTTTTCTTATAAACAACTTTTTTCGTTGAATCGATAATATAAAATACTACAACCTCACCAGATTCTTGTCGCAAAAAACTGAAGTCGGTTAATGTAACACGTTCAGGTTTATAACAATCTTCTTTCGTTCCATGTTCCATTTGAAATTTCTAAATCAAACGAACCAGAAGTTTCAATGGAACGTCTTTAAAATAAAGAGTTTGATTTGAATAATTTGTAATATTGAGTCATGTGCATACAGACTTCATTTCAAATATATTTCTAAATCCGATCAAACATTGTTTTAATTACGCCTAAATGTAAAAACTTTCAGATAAATGCTGAAGTAATTTTTCAACCGAATGGAAATTTCTAATCTAAATCCGATCAAACATTGTTTTAATTACGCCTAAATGTAAAACTTTCAGATAAATGCTGAAGTAATTTTTCACAACCGAATGGAAATTTTCATTCAAGAAGAATAGTTTTCTTGACAAAAACTGTTTTGCTTTGCTTCAAATGAAATTGATTTTACTCAAAAAACAAAATATTCAAACTCCAGAGGAAAATTTTATTTTTTACAGTGTAGGGTTCGGTAAAGAGTGGAACTCAAACACTTAGTCAGGCTGAAACGTGAAGTTTATTCCAAACTCGGCTGCAGATTCTGCATTGATCTTATCGTTAGCAGTGAACCGATAAATGAATTTTATTCAAAATATTTCGTAGCGCTTGTAATAATTCAGCGTAAATGTGCTATGAAGATGAACGATCTTGTCAAATGTTGAACTCATATACCGTTTTGCTTTGAGTTAATTGCATTATTTCGAAAGTTTCAGTGTGTTACTGAAGAAACTTGTTTTTTGGTTTCTTCGAGTTTATTAATTTCGAAACAAATCAAATTACTTTAAACTCGAAGAGTATTAATAGTCATTCAAGACATCCTTTATTCACCTTCCGGTTCCATCGTCACATCAGGTGAATGTTACCAGATAATTGTATTTATTTTATTTCCAAAGTTAGTTCCCTACATAAAAGTAAAACCTGCTGTTAAAGTATAAAGTTTCAGCGGTTCAAATAGATGGAGATGTAGATTGAAATTTTTTGAAACAGCTCCAGCAATCAGAAACAATCAGCTGAGATGTTTCAATAACTGAACCATCAAGAGAATCCATGACCCTTGGATGCTTAGTTGAGCTAAAATTTCGAGAGGGGATATAAAGATAATGTTTGGATATGAGGCAGCCAACGTAACCCCATGGCAACGGTATTAGCTCACATTGCACCCTTAGAGTCTATTATACATTCCTCTTGACGGGCTTACAGGATACCTTAAAAAAGCATGTACACTTCGCCGGGCTATGCTTATATTTCTTCCCCCAAGTAATCAGTAATTGAAGTGTATTATTTTTACTCCTTTCACTATTGAGATGTCCGTCATCCATCAGTCTGATCTTGTTTAGGTTATTCTGTCGCTGAATCAAACATTAAATAAATGTTTGGAACGCATAAGAAATTCATTTAGTATAAATTTCCACGTACATATTTTGATATATGCTATTCATCACAATGACAGACAAAAGAAGATGGAGGCTAAAGACTATGGTTTATCCGTTGACAGGGACGACAACACTGTGAGGCGTGCAACAAGTTGGGATCTATTCTCTCTTTCCCTAGAAAGTTGGCACTTACTTTTAATTTCTACGACTAGCGATTATGGCAGAGCTCCGTATTACCACAGGAAAGCAAAATAAAACAGGAAGTCTTCCTGTTGAGTCAACTAACACACCTCCTCTCGGTGTAAATCGTACAATACTCTGCCCCATACGAATCAACGTCAGAGCGTAGCTTTCCACTGTTGAGCTTTCGCTAACCGGTTCATCAATGCCATATCCCATACGCCATAAGTTGGAAGTACAGACAGATAGCAGGGAAGCAATCTACATCATGCAAGGAAGTAAAGGCACAACTCAACAACCATGCTCGGGATAGAGTAAATATGATACCCCAAATTCACTAATAAACACTAGTATCATCCGCCGATACGTGAACAGATATATAGTGTGAAAACACTAAAACAATATACTTCCCAGCGTTCTCATATATTTGACAGTGAAATGCTCACAAAGCAGGGCTCAAAAGAAGAATTCGAGATGTGATCAAAAAGTAGGGATGATTTTTTTTAGTAGCATCCAATCATTCCATATCTATTTCAAGTTGTACGTTTCATAGCTTCAAGCGTTGAGATAAGCTGTGACAAGTAGGAACACGTTATTGCTTATCACTCTACCCTCTGAGTAAAGTACAGTAAGACGTATCTGCCGTGTCTATTTTGAATTTAGAAAAGTAGCAAATAAGTTCATGAACTATTGAAATCTGAGTATGGTGATATTTTGTAAACTTTGATGAGTGCTAACAAGTACCTAGAGCGATGTTGAAAATAGAAATGAGAAGGAATAGCCGGGACGTCCTTCGACCTCAAAAACATATGAAAATGTGCAAAAATCGCCAAACATGTTCGATCAAATACGCGAATGACTTTTCGCCAGCTTTCTAAAGAAAATACTATCTCGTACGGGGTTTATATCGATGATTTGTAAATGAGACGAGCGAGCGCAAAATTCGTTTCCCAACTTTTGACTAATGGACAAAAGGAAAATCGTGTTTCAGCGTGCACGAAATAAAAGCTTAAAACTGCATAAAAGTCTTTATGCAGTTTCGAACATTGTTTCTGGAGAGAGAAACCTCGCCCTCAAAAGGCACGTTAGGCAAGTCGAACGTCAAAGTCATGTTGTTTTTATTTTCGATCATAAGGGCATAGCGCGATAATAGTTCATTCCAAGCGGAACAAATGTACACTCCGAATTTGAAAAGTGGTTCTGGGTTCTGCTGCGCGTCGTTCTTGATTTGCGATTTTTTGCTCGAAACATCTTCGTCTCTATCCACATCGCCCTTTTTGATCAGAATCTGCACCGTGCGGCTTCTGGCTTTCCAAAAGTCAGAAGGAAAACATTTTCACATTATTTGTGTCATTGAGATGGCAGCAACAGAGCAACTGAAAGCCTAAGTTGTCATCGAGCTAGGTGGAGAAAAAGAAATGTGAGCTTTTCGAATCTTACTTCTCTCGAAGTCTAGTGTTAAATCAGTATTGAATATCAAATTAAAGAAACAAGACCGCCATATCATTGACAAAATTACTAGTTATCTATCACTTCCTAAACATAACTTTTCTAATTTTGATTTGGAATTTCTTCAAATAAAAGCAATTCTTCCATATGCTCCGATGATGGGCGGCACTATGACAGATATCATTTTCATTAGATATTATCATAACGTTCCGTATCTCCCAAATCTATTTTTATCTCATCGCCTGGAAGCCACAGCAGGTGAATTCTTTTTGTAAATACCGTCATACCCACTCTAGATTAGTTTGTTTATCAGATTATACGAACCAGATGAATAATATATTTGATTGTTTCGCTTATCAATGATGATACAGATAATTGTTTCATAGGGATCATTCATGGTTCCCTGAAAAACTAACGAAGATGGCCTACCGCTCCAACGGGTTTTCCGAAGAGATGGACCGCGAAGAAAGAGCCGGCGAGGGGGGTGATAAGCCCACCCATGTCATGGAACATCTTGCAACGTTCACGGTTACTAAAGAAACTGGAATCATTTACCCTGCCGATGGAATGAGACGATTGCTACAACTGGAAAAAACCAATGGAATTTGGTCACAAAAAATGCAACTTTGCTTGGACCGCCCTTGGGTTTTGATAATGGATTATGAAACAGGGGTAAGTGTTGATTTTCATTTGTTCCATAGTTCGCCAAAACTTTTGTCAGATTGGTTTGTTTCATTTGGTTATAATTTAAATGTGAAGGCTTACTTAAAAATTTATTAGATTGACCTGTTCTAGCGTCTTCATCGTATTTGATAAAATTAATCGGATATATGATCGGAGAGTGCACTTACGGTTTTCAATTCTACATATCATTCTGAGCAATTATCATGAAATCAATAACTATCCAACCAATTATTTTGTATCGTTATATTTCTTACGATTTTTTTTCTAATATTAAACGGAAACGAATATTACCAAAGATACGATTAGGACGCCACGGACACAGACAGGAGCCGTAAAAAATGCCAAAACCGCGTTGTACTTCAGTTTTTTCCTTTAAGAACGACGCTTTTGCTCGAATGAAATATTTTGAGAAACGACCGATAGGAATTATAGAAAATTAAATTGACCATATCGAAACGAGCGTGTTACCGACTCCGAAAGTCCCATATGATCGTTAAATGAGTAGAATTGTATTTGACCTGGTATAAATTTTGTATAAAAAAATCATTGTGTAAACAAAAGATCCCGATACACATAGCGTTACTAACGGACAGTCATCCGGTGACGCCAAAGAAAATAATTTTTTCCTGATGGACTATTGATTACTTGTCCAGTAACGACTCCGCAAAATCATCCTTTGGTACATCTATGTGTGGTCGACGTCTTAGCCCTCGTTGCGTTGAAATCAAAAGTCCATTAGAAAAAAATTAATTGCATTGTCGTCATCGCGATATCATCCGTTGCTAACGCTGTGTGGTCGGGGTTTTAGAAGTACTAATACAAACATGAGAACCGCAATACTGCGATATCATACTCTTCAATTCCTAATGTAACTATATGCATAGTGTAGAAGTAAATCACCACATAAATAGCCTTATGAGGGAACCTCTACTAATTTTTCATAAAATCGTTAAATATAATCTAAAAAGTGCTTCAATTCAAAAAAATTCTGTCAATGTAAATTAGTTAGGAGTTATGTTGAGCAGAAAAAATTGAGATATTCTTCACGAAAAACGAAAAACGAAAATTTCCATTATTTCCTGATCAACCCTCGTACATAGTTTGGACGATAGGGCCAGATTTGAGGGAGAAAATAACTTCCATTTAGCAGCCGTTTCGACAAATAAAACGCCATCCCCAATTCATACAACAAAGAACGGTAGCTAGCTTTTATTCTGAGGATATATTTGTCGAAACGTTGTCCCAACTGAATTGCTTTTCGTCCCTGAACTTCCCATCCCTGAAACTTCTACAATCGTGAATACAATTTGGGTCATGAGGTTTTTCTGTTCATAAGTTGAATATATCGATATCATGAAGTACTGATGTAGTTCGAGAATTCGAAGTTTGTTTACTTAAGCCGAGTGATGGAGACGCTGCTAAATTTGTTGAAATGAATGCAACTCTACTCTGTACAGCTGTGTTTTTCAATACTCTTCATGGTATGATTCCCTGAGTTTGTGAAAATATTTCGCGTTCTCCTACCCCGTTTATAACTTACATTTAGTTCTTTCTAATATCAAATTTTTATTTATTTTCATGAACCGCAATGCGTTATTTGTTTTGAAACTTCAAGGAAAACATGAAGCCATCAATACAAGTGTGTCACCTCTACTGAAATCTTGCTGAGAGAAAATTTATAGCCTTTCTAAACCAAAAAACTGCGGTTGTCCAATATGAATGACAAAGCCGTGCTAGTTAGTCATCGAGCGTATGTTGTCTGATAGAAGGCTTCGTGTTTTTGTTGCGGAAAAAAATTATCATTTTCGCAGTCTTAATAATGGTCGTCCGCAGAAATCTGTTCTTGCGCCTTTAATTTCAATTTATATGAGTGATATTTCTGGAACTTCTTCTAATAAGTTTATTAATCTCGATGTTATTGTCCTATCTTTTCGCCACGATAACTTCGAAACGATTGAACAAGTTTTGACTGCTTATCTGGAAATTTGAACAAGTTCTTCAGAAAGAGTCGGTTATGCCCATATCCTTCGAAAACTGAAGTATCTTGCTCTCATCTGAATAATCATCAAAATCAATTCAACAAGCATTGGCAAAAGTTGGTACAATTATCACTCTCCGGAACTTTTTCGAATTATCTAAAATTATCCACCTGTTTTGAGATTGAAATCTCGGAAACCGATTTGGTTGCTTGATTTTCTGCATACTCCTTTCGATACGTTAGCCCTTGGGAAAAGTCATTGGAATGAAGTTTTGTTTCAATAAGTTTCTCATATAGGAACTTGCTCAAAAGGTTCCTGGTTTGAGTTGTGGAAGGCTTATCTTGTTTTTAATGATTCATTCTACATGATCTTGCTTTCTTCGGACATCAAAATTTGATAAAAAATAGTATATCTTTCTTCGATAATATCATTCAGAACATGATGAACAATAGGCGACTAAAATTCGTGATCTGTTCATAGGAAAAAATAAGACAAAATATTTTTGTATCCCTGCTGGATTAATATAAAATGGTTGTGAAAAATTTGTAACTTCCGTTTTAAATCTATCTCTTAATGAGAGATTGGACTCAGTCCGTGCCTATTAAAAATCTCAAAAAAGTCACCTATAAATACAGATATATCGTGTTATAAACAATGAATATGGATATTATTGTTTATAATCAAATCCTTTCACCAATTCGTTATTAAGCCATCTCAAATGCAGCATCTGTTCCGGGAGTTTAAAAAACGAACCAAGTGGTGCGATATTTCATAATAATCTCATTTTTAAATTCAGTTTATTGTGTTCTTTTTCGCTGTCAACACAAGAAAAAGGTTCTAAATTCTTAAAACGATTTTGAGTTACGACATTTGGGAATACAAGACGTGTTAAGTTTGGTATACCCCAAGCTGTGAGCTCTCTACAAGAGATATCCAGGGTTGTAGCAAGTAGCCCAAATGTTTTCAATCGGTTGTGGCCGTGTTTGAATGAAAATGGTCGTATGGAAGAACGCCATAGAGAGATCGTAACGATAGAAGATATCGTAGCAGCTCAGCATCCCAAGAGTTATCTCCAATACAGGACGTACAAATTTCTGAACAAACTGTCATAAATCGATTGCACGAAGGTCAACACCGCTTTTTGGGAGTATCTCGACTGCCTCTCGGGAGATATACATCTTGGTGGAAAAACTGACCACATTTTCATAGAAAAACTGGAAATCTGAATGGGAACTCTTGCAGGATGATATAATTCTACCAATAGTACCTTACCGGCAAACAATGTGTCCGAATAGACTCTTCCAACAACACAATGCTACCCCTCAGAGTACAGGGAATATTTGTGCTTCTCATGGCCATCCATGTGGGACACTCCCACAGAGGTAAAATTCCAGTTGACACAAACAGGAAGTTTTTGATAGTCCAAGGTGCTTGAAATGAATAATGCAATAATGTCATCGATAATTTAATGCCAAGACGTTGCCGAAATGTCATCAAAAACAGAACTGGACTTCTGGATACTAAAAATATCTAACTGATTCGATATCTTTCTGAAAATATTTTTTCATGAATTTTGCTTTTTGCTATTTATGAAATTTTGTTTCCTTGTAAAAAAAGAAAAAGATTTTTCACATCAAACTGGCACATTTTACTTAGAATTTATGATATTTGTGGTTCTGCCTGAACTTTTTTGAGATGTTTATAATATGGAACTATTCAGCGTTGATAGTAGGTGTCGATAGTTGGATGTATTGCTTTATTCATCCTCCTTACAGAACTTTTCATGTATTCATAGCAGTTGAGGTCAGAATATAGTGAATTATTTTGTGACTGAATTATTTGCAGAACTGGGCATCTAAATTCCTTGATTGAAAACTTTCGAAGGCAAGTAGAAAATTTAATTACTGTTTAAGAGAAAATCTAATGCTTCCCGAAATAATTTAACGTCATTTTTGACACGAAACAATTTCCTCTCTTTTTCGTGTGTGTCTTATTTGAGAAATGGGGCATGGAATAACCATCAAAACTGGTATAGAAATTGTCTTGTAGAATTTAAGAGAACAATTATGTCGTTAGTTAAAGGAGGATCATAAATTTGTTTCTTCCATAAATGACACAAGTTAGGGAAGCAATCTTAGAGAAATTCTACTGGAATTATATGAATATGACGAATTTTGTACTTGTAGTTTAGTTTACAAGTTCAAATCGGTGTTATTGTTAATACGCAAAAAATTGTGAAACTTTACTCTATCTCTTACATCTATAATCTTAACGTTGAATATACACTGCGTGACCTTCACATCATAGTCGCATAGTCTCCATAGTGAGCACAGTACCTTGAACAATATTTTTAAAATATTTGATTTCAATTCAAAATTCTTGAAGAATTATTCGCTCATTTGGAAGAATGTAGTCGTACTGAAAAAAATTGATTGATCAGTTTTCAAAAATTAAGGCAATTGTTAACTGAAATGTTTTCGAACTGATTGGAGATCACAAAAAATATGTTTCGGTAATTTTAAACATTTATGATTATCAGGATAAAAAACATTTGAATTCTTTATATGAGAGAAAAGTAACAAATTTTCAGACCAATTACTTAACCTTTTTCTGTCGTGTTCAATGGGGACAATATTCCGAAAACATTTCGTTAGTTAACAATTGTCCAACTCTTTGAAAAAACAAAGAAGTACATATATGTATACGTATAAATATACGCGTGGCGCCCACCATTTCACTTCGTTTGATCTACTCTTTGCCTCCATCGTTTCCTGTAGGCCCTTGTAGTCTTCTGTGTCGGTTCGTGGGAGGATGCCATATACATATACTTGATGCCTTCCAACGAATTGATACGTGTAAGTTGCAGTCTCGCTTGATGTTTCGAGTGAATATGCAACACTGGCGAGTTCAATCGAGAACGAAACTGCAGTTTATAGGAATAGTTAACATTCTACGGAAGGTTTAAATATTTGCTCCCTGGATAAAACTATTAGTAGTAGTTAACTTCAAATAAGATTCTTCCTTCTTTTAATAGATCCACAGCAAACTGTGACCACCTGGTAATTAAGCAGTACTTTTCCCAGCATAGATTTTGATGTCAAAAGTGTATCCCCCTACAGTGCACAACTTGTATATTTTAGTCCCATACTTATGAATCTTTGCAGGGAACTAGTGTCGAAAAACTAGTCTTTCCCCCCATAGGATCATTGTTTCGTCACTAACTTTTTCTTTTTTTTGGGGACTAATGTAAGTGGAAATTGCTGGTAAAATCATTGAACGATCATATAGGGAATTCGGGTCTTCATTGAAAGAAGAATGTACGTATTTAAATAATAATTCAGATCATTCTAGTATCATAATCTTGCGAATAAATTCGTTTCCATATTCTTTCTTCCAACGCAAGGGCTGCGCGGTATATTTCGAAATACAACAAATACCCGAGGCGTATGATGCAGATTGGTTTATGTTCAAAGGAATCTCCACCTACATTAATGCAATTTTGTAACCGATGCTTCCACAACTGAAAGACTTGAAGGTAGACTTCTTTGGGAATTCTCTCAAAAAATGATGAAATGCTTCATCGATCTCCTTCTACTTCTTGAAACGTCGACCATGTAAATGCCTTTTTAGTTTAGATTTCCCCACCTACATCAATGCAATTTTGTACCCGAAGCTTCAACAACTGCAAGACTTCAAGGCAGTCGTCTTTGGGAATGATCTCAGAAAATGATGAGTTGCGGCATCGATCTCCATTTCTGTCATGAAACGTCGACCACGTTAATGTTTTTTGGAAATCATACCAAATCCAAATCAGGCGAGTAGGGCTAATGTGAAATAACATTATATTCACGTGAAAAGTCATCTGTTTGGTATGACGTGAGTAACGATGCATTGTAATGATGCAACATTATACCGCGAATCCTGACTGATTCAAGCAGGTAAACAATTTGGGGTCTACCAGTTGACTGTCACTGTACGTTCATTTTCAAGCTTAATTACTTTGACTATACCCTAAAAGAAAACTGCTTACACAACTTTTTTGACAGATCTTTGCTTTTTCGCAATGGCCACACCTGGCTGTCCTTGCGGGTAGGGATATCGAATAGAATGTATGTTTCATCACCTGTAACCATTTTAGAGGGAATACGATAACCAATATTATTCAACATTTCTAACGTTTCTCGCGAGATTCTTACTCACTCTACCTTTGGGAAATCGTTCAGCACTCAACGACTAACAATTTTTTTCATGTGGAGATGCTCATGTAAAACTGAATTGACTGTTGTGGATCCAACACCAAGAGTTGCCTCAATCTCTTGATAGGTGTATCTAGGATCTTCTCCGATCATACGTCGCACTCGCTTAATGTTGTTAACCGTCACTCACGAACAAGGCCTACCAATCGAGAAATTCACTATATTACCGAAACACAGTTGGTCCTGACGGAATTTCATCGCCAAATGCGTACTGCAACCGTTCAAGACATTGTTCTTCAGTTAAACCAACCTCGTAATATCGCGCGCTCATTTTCTCTGGATAGCTAAATGTTTCCCTAAAAAATATGTCCAGTTTATGGGAACTGCGACTCAGCTGAAGTGAGATAACTATTGAAGGATGAGGGTTTTTAATAATGTAACGTTACCAGGTCCCACTCCTGCAGTTTCATAGCAACTCAAAATTTACAGCGTAGCCTTCAAATAAGCTTAATTTACGTAGTTGTTTACGTTGTTTACAATCAAAATGGCACACAGTTGCAATATTTCTTTTCGGTTAATGTCTTCCCATTTTTTATCATTGGCCTAGTGGAGTGTTTTGAAGGGATTGATGGGCATAACAATTTGTTTTGTCCACAATTAAAACGAATATGTCATTCGAGGAAAATTGTCTATAAGTTTTATACGGAATAGATACATCGAATGTTTCAATCTGTAATCCACTACTTTTAGAAAATTGATAATTGTTCATTTTCTTGCCATACCTACTTTAAAAACCGTTATTGTCTTTTCATTTTCCGCTTTTTCATCTGCTGTTTCTTCGGTAAGGTTAGGTTAAGGTAGATTTCATGTTCGGATTTTCCAGAATCGCCTGAGTAATCATTGTAGTGGTAATCGAAATCTGATGGCAGGTATTAGTTTTCAGAGTCTCGGTAAGGTTCTGATTCTTAAGATGAATAATTATTTTTTTCAATGCCCTTTTGGGTATTTTTGTGTTCTTAAAATAATTCTATCCCTCTTTGCTACAAAAAATTAATCATTACTTCTGTTCGTATTCTATCCTGTAGAAGAAAAGGTTAAAACTTTATATTTTCATGACGGCCAGGTTGAAGATAAATTACTTGTAACCGAAATCTAACCTAACTAACGTGTCCCACTGATGAAAATACATGAAAAAAACGCTGAAAATTAGCGTTAAAATCATTGAATAACATTGTAGAAACATACGAGAAAATTTAACATCATGATTCATGGCATAAACACAAGAATAAGTAAAATTACCCTCAACAAGACAAATTTTCATGAAATTCCTATACTTTTATCATCACATAATAAGTAAAAAAATTCTTAATACAAACCATCATCACCTGGTTCAAATTAGTTTCTCACTGAACTTCGATAACTTCACAACTTCTTAATAGATTGTACATGGAAAAATAAACCTTTGTTATTCGACACGACTTGAAGTTTTCTAGAAGTTATGCCACTAATTACCAGGAATTTGAAGAACCTCAGATTATGACTGATTGAATTGTTCCTAAATGATAGCTTGGATCACTAAAGCAAAGTTATTCCTGAGGAATTCACAATCTGAATACCAGGAGTACAATGTGTTGATATGTTAGAAATGTGTTTTTATCCAACTCTACTTGGGGGTAAATTCTCGCTGCTTTTCCGCGTGTAATTAGAGTTATAGTTACTTACTAATCACTACTAGTGAGTTTTTGCTTGAATACGTGTTGTGTTGAACAATACCTAGTGTGTCATCATCACTTTCCATCGAAAAGTCTTCCGAATAAATTAATTCGAGATATTACTTTGTTCACCTAATAGATAACAAATTTTCAGGTGATATTTGGTTTTTAATTATATTACATTACTAGGCATCAACACCATATAATTTTCATGAAAAGTCGCTTAATATTCAACAATTATTTATATTACGATTTATATCACCGTAATAGGTAACAATGACACAATGGTTGACGGAAGAGTAAACAACCAAAATGGCAGTGTACAAACAGAGATGATGAAATTCAAGTGCATATTTTATCAATGTTTAATTAATGAATCATTTCTTTTCTTTTCCCAGACAATCATGGAACGCTTTCCCGTTAATTCTATACAGGAACCCACAGCATTCACTAGTCATGACCCCATGGAAATGTATAACAATATACTGGTTTTTATAGTAACCGATTCTAACCAGTCGCATCCACCAGAAATGCATATTTTTCAGGTAAGAATTCTTCCAGGACCAGCAAAAACACAAATTCGATTAGCTGACACCATCTTTTTTCAGTGTCAGAGTATCTCTGCTCAAGACTTGGTAGAAGATCTCAAGCAACTTCGCATGGGAAAAACGATTAATAGAAGTAGAAGATCCAATATTCCACCTCCCACACATAAACCACCACAGAATTTCATAAATCCTGCACGGGAACACAGGGAATATCTTGGGTCTGATTCAGAGCATATCAATGATGATGCCAGCTCAACAGCCAGTGAAAAATATGAACGAGATGTCACGATTTTGAATCATTGCTTTGATGATATAGAAAAATTCATAGCGAGGCTTCAGCATGCAGCTGCAGCCGCTAGAGAGCTAGAACGAAGGAGAAGAAATAGGAAAAGTAAAAAGAGAGATATGGGTGACGGTATGTTGACCATGAGAACCAAACCTCCTCCAGAAAAGGAATTCATCGATATTTTTCAGAAGTTTAAACTCTCATTCAATTTATTGGCTAAATTGAAAGCTCATATACATGACCCGAATGCCCCAGAATTGGTGCATTTTTTGTTTACACCACTGGCGCTGATTGTTGAGGCATCACATGATACATACTTCGATTCCCATCTTCCTCATAAGGTTATTTCACCGCTTCTAACCAGGGAAGCAATAAATCTCCTCATGAACTGTGTTACTAGTAAAGAAACTGAGCTTTGGCATTCATTAGGAAACGCTTGGTTGATTCCCAGGGACCAATGGAAAGGTCATGTGCCTTCCTATCACCCTGTATTCATGGATAAATGGTCTCCAGAATATCCTGTTGTGGATGAAATCGAAGATAAACATTACAGAGAGTCTCATAGTGAACCTCAGTACAGCACGGATTACAACGATTACGACCAAGATAACATCTTCGACAGAAACTATGAGCCTACTCATGAAAGAGAAGCTAAGATAGAACCAGAAAAGGATGTACCTACTATTAGAGACACCAGAAGTGAGATTTCTGTTGATTCCATTGAAAGAAACGGAGAGGAACGCAGTTTTACAAGAAGTCAAGAGTTGTTCTTAGACGAACTTCAAGCTAAGGGAGCTCATATTGTTCAGGTAACCTACCCAAGAACCGCCAATAATGATAAGGAAATGACAGTTGTGCGAGGAGAATTTTTGGAGGTAGGTTAGATTTCTTTTGAATTGTACCACATATAATTTACATGTAATCACTCCGTATTTCACATTATTGATTGTTTTTAACCATGTATCTTTGACTAATTGTGAAGAATGAAGTTTTGTTGTAAAAAAACTGGATAGTATGATAAGAAATGTTGAATAATCACCACATGTTCGGGATATTGTACTTAGTCGACACTGAGATTTGAAACTGTGAATTTCAAAATTTATAAAAGCCTATAATCATAATTGAAAATGCCTTACGGTGGATTGTCCGATGTGCAGTGGGATCGACTAATTGCTCTTGTTGAAGAAGTGGCGACACAGAGGGATATAGCGGCCACAATGGGGGTATCACAGGGGTGATTTCAAAAACCTAAGCCCGATACGTGGAGCTACAATCTCTGCCAAATAGACCTAGAAGACCGCTTTTTATGCCAACTTGTTAAATGAGACCCTAGTGCGTCGCACTTAATACTCCAAAGGCAATTTCTGGAAGCTTCAGTGTATCAGTCGAAACGATACGTCAAAGACTTCGTTCAAGGGGTTTATACAGCAGAAAGCCCTTAACAGTTCCAGATCTAACCAGACAACAAAAAATTAACAGACTTGTTTCATGCGTTTATCCCTTTTTTTGCAAAATATATTTAATTTCAAGTGGAAAATCACCATTTTGGAGATATTCCATTGAATCAAGAAATTGTCATTAAAATTCGTCTATAAATTTGGAATTTTCTTATTATCATTCAGGCGTGTCGAAATTGTCGTTTGCGATTTTTATGTTCGAATTGCATTAGTTATTGATGACAATTTGGTTAATTTGGTGAAAATTAGGAATTCATAGGAGATAACAGTCGGTAGGTATTAAAATACACAACCGAATTCTGGGACCATTGATAAAACTTTTCATTTACACATGTGCACACCTTTTTTATCAAATATGAAATACAACACACGTTTTTTTGTATATGACCACATTTGCACTTGTTTAAAGAATGAGAGTTTTCCATTCTTTGATTTGATACAAATTCGATCGGTTGCGGTGTTTTGTGATTCTTTTACTGTTTACGATTCGAAACGGTATTTTTCATTCAGAATGAGAGGTTTACCACCAACCTCAGTAGCAAGGGCAGTTACATTGATCGAGGAAGGGCGCACCTACCGCTCAGTCGGTACCATGTTGGGTATCTCGACGTCGGTTATCCATCGAATCTACCGACGTTACAGGGAAACTGGATTGTACGTGAGGAGGCGAGGATAAGGAAGAAATCGGGCAACCCGCGCTATACATGACCGTTTCATCGTCAATCAAACCATAAGAAATCCTCGTTTTACTGCTGTTCAGGCACGTAACCTTTTACAAGCAGTGGATAACATTAACGTCAGTGTGAGGACAGTCAGAAGACGATTAAATGAAGTTGGTCTGAGATCATACGATAGAGCCCATCGGGTAGCAAGATTGGCGTTTGCTAGGGAGCATGTAGCATCGACAATCAATCAGTGGAGACGAGTTTTATTTAGTGATGAGAGCCGATATTGTGTGAATTATGTGGATGGTAGAGATAGAATATGGAGGCATCGAGGGGAACGGTACAATCAAGCGAACTTCGCAGGAACTGAGCAATACGGTGGAGGGTCAGTTATGATATGGGGTGGCATATGCTTGGGAGTACGAACAGAACTGGAGATTATTGGCAATGGATCACTTTATGCCCATCGGTATATAACAGAAATCTTGGAGCCCCATGTTGTGCCTTTTGCTCCTTACATAGGGGAAAATTTCCTTTTTATGCACGATAACGCGCGTCCTCATACTGCGCGCATAGTGATAGAATATCTCAATGAAGTTGGGATCACACGAATGGACTGGCCGTCGCGGTCACCGGATTTAAACCCGATCGAACACGTTTGGGACATTCTTGGAAGAAGGATTCGACAACGGAATCCAGGCATCGTTGAAGAGCTGACATTGGCTTTGGTGGAAGAGTGGGACAACATACCTCAACAGATGATAGACAACATCATTGGGAGTATGCGAAATCGTATGCGCGCTGTAATAAGAGCTCGGGGGGGTCATACTCGCTACTAAAATCAAATGTTTTTTTTTGTGGGTCATCATGAACATTTTTCTCAACATGTTCATTTCATTTCACGTGTATATCTCCAGGATACACACCTGCTCTCAATTTTGGACAGGAATGATAATTATTATAGAGTGTCACACAAAAAATTCAAAATAAATGTGCAAAATCAACGATTTTCCAGTGTACTTCGAGTTCTCTCGGAGCGTGAAATTGGCCAGTGAATTTCAAAATTTTCATTTCGTTAGATTTCCGCTTCTCTAATTTTGATTTTATTTTTTGGCTAACCTCCGATCTTATGCACCTACGCAAGATTAAAAATAAATTCTTGAAATTTGTGACTTCTCGCTTCAAATTGGATATCTCTTGTAAAAATAGAGATAAATGCATAAAACAAGAAGAGCGTTACTGTAGGAAGATGTGTCCTGACAGACCATGATATTGTACGTTTCAACTCGGACCACGAAATTCCACAGGGTGTTACGAATTTTTGACAAAAAAAACACTTTTAGTTTTGCCCCCGTATAAAATTTTTTTCAAATTTTTTTCTGTTTTCTCTTATAATTTCTACAAAGCAGAAGAGTTGATCTATAACTTGCCGAAAAAATCATCGGTTGAGAATTAGGAAAAATATCGGACTTCAAATTTGGTTAAATTTTCGAGTGTTCCGCTAATTTTGCCTCCGAGTGTATGTATAGGAACAATGCTAGAAAATGCACTGTCTGACACGTCACCGATTCTTTTCAAAAAGATACGTAAAGTTTCTACTGCAACTTTTGGTTGCTTAGTAGTGAGATATGCTGGCTCATGCTTCCCTTCATCATCTTCTTCTTCTTCATCCAAACTTTTCACTTTTCGACTACTCATTCCTACGTAAACACTCACTCAATCGGAAGCACAAACAAAGAATGGCAGTCAAGCAGATGACTCACCGACGAGTCTCAACAAGATCCAGTACTATCCTACTGTACGATTTTTCGACGGCTTCGGCTTAAATATTGTTCTTCGAGCTATAGTGAGAAAAATCCTATGACCGAGTAATATAGGTAAATTTTTGGTGAAAATTCATGCGAGTTATGTATAGTTTTTTTTCGACTTAGACAGGTTTTTTCAATCAGAAAATTCGAGTTATCAAGGAATTCGAGTTATCGAGGATCGAGTTATCGAGAGTAGACTGTACAATATAATATACAAGGCAAATGTGCCTTGTATATTACATTGGTAGAAGCAGTTTCTTAGCCTCAATAGGAGGAGAATTCAAACAGGGTTGCATTAAGAAAAGAATTTAACAATTAAAAGAATTTTATTAATTGAAATAATTGAAAGATTTAATAATGTTGAGTTAAGATCTAATTGACTATTGAGTTTACGGAATTTTTCTGTTTATCAATTTCTAATACTTTCCTCCATACGTTCAATTTTGATCTATCGTTTTCATTATGTAATATATCAACATTATTATTAAAAATATAGTTTTCTTTCATCAAACGATTTGTATAGTGGGAATCTGATTTTTGTTTGTCAAAACTGAGTTTGTGAACTAATAAGCTAATATTGAAATTTCCAAAATAATCTACCGATATGAATTTTATCACAACTTCCACAAGAGAGCTTTTAAAAACCGGATTTGCGCCTTTTCTGAATTTTACATTCACAGTTCCTAATATACCTTGCTGGAGACTTATCCGTTCTGAAAGCCCTAATCAAATTATGAGATGAGAGGAGAGCCTTTTAATTTGGACCGGATTTACCAATATAGGTTATTATATTATATTTTTCATTGGTCCCTTTAATACTAGGAATAACATTGCATGTTGAAATTATTTAGCAGAGAGCATGCTTTCAATCATACTAGAATTATGACCAATATCGACCGCTATTTATTTTATTATATGATCTTTTTCAAGAAATTTTTTTCTGTCATTGGTATCGCGGTGAGTCTATGTATCATACTGTTGAAGCAGCTATGTCATGTTGATGTGGTTGTGCGGAATGGAAATATATGTATGGGATGGTTCATGGAAAATAGAATAATCATGTCTGTGACCAGTTATGGTTATGGTTAAATCGGAAAAGTTAATTTTCAGTTTTAATTTCTAGAGGAAACTTTATTTTAGGCTGAATTGAATTTATAAGGTATTGAAGGAATCTAATTGTCTATATGTACCTGTAAAACAACAAATTATGTAACCCACATATCAAACAGTGTTTCGATATTGAATGGTTATAAATTATGTTCTCGATATTATTCATGCAAATTTCTTCTAGTAAAGAATTGAGATGATTACCCATTATTAAACCGTTGTTGCTGATGTATATTTCATTATTGAAGTTGAAATTAATACTTTTGTTCTAATCATATTTCTAAAAGATTCATAAGTTCTCATCGTATAATGGGTTTGACAGCATTATTCTACAGAGCTTGGTAAATCAATTTTAATGGATCGTGAGGTGGAACACTTAGGTAGAGATTTACTACTAATTCATGATATAAGTTCAGCATTATATGGTACTACAGTCAGTTGAATTTTTCTTATTGGATATGAGATTTTAATTTTAATTGAAAGTTTTGGACAGAAAAGACATTAATGTTCACGAATATCTATAAGATTAGGTGAAAGACAACTGGTCTGATAGGATATCCTCTTTTATTGGGTTTGACGAAAGAAAAAACTTTTGGTGGCTGTGGATCATCAACTTAAAGTTTGTATTTTAGATTGTTCGGTATTAAAGATTTGGCATTCTCTTAGGCGAGTTTAATATTTAATTGATATTCATTGGTGGAATCTTTTTGGTTTTTGATAGTATCCAGATTCAATTGAATTTTCTGTTTTAAGTAAATAATGTGCCTTGTTCAAAGCTATAACAGTATGACATTTATCTGCCTTAGTGAATACGATATTGCTAGATATACACTTGATTAAAAATTTTTAAAGTTATATTATTATCAAATTTATTTGGTTTGAAGCGGATAAACTCTCGATTTTGTAATGATGGTGCTAAATGTTTCAAATAATTGAATTGCGATGAATAATTAGTTTATGATTATTTCAACTTCAATTCAATATTGGGAATAATTTGACCCCTTTGAAGAACTGCGGTTTGGTCCTAAAAAATTAATTCCTAAATGATTACTTAACTGAGAATTTGGGTATTATTTTTGTTTCTTGAAATTTTGGAACTAGTTTTATACATCTTATGGATTAATCAATCAACTAGATTAACGACTAATCTAGTTTTGAAATCTAAAATATCAAATTCGGTTAAATGTGACCTATAAAACAACTCTCAATTGATTACCTTTACAAGGATGTTGTCGTTATCTCGTTGGCTGTATTGTTCTTGGATTTGTTTTCAATCATTTCATCATTTCCTGTAGTATTTCATTCCTTGCTGTAGGCCTCCTGTTATGGGTCTTGAATTGAATATATTTAGCGAACACTTCATTCTTAACCCAAGTGGATAAAATATTCTGTGAATTTATGTCACATCGTAGAAGTAGTTTGAAGCACTAAATGACTAGAATTGAATAATCTGATCGAGGAGGTCGTTACTTGATGAAAATTGATATACTTTTCTTGAGAATTCCATCAACTTTTCAGATTTAACTGTGACCAACATTAACCAGAGACATGATTTCTCTATTTTCCATAAACCATTCCATACAGATATTACCGTCTATGATTCTTCCGCACATCCAAATCAAAATAAAATAGTTGCTTTTAACAGTATAACACAAAGACTCACCATAATACCAATATCAGAAAATAATTTTTTTTAAACAGCTCAATCTCAAAAACAAATGGCGGTTAAAAATGGTAATAATTTCAGTATGATTGCTTTCTCGAAAACAGTTGCAACATGTAATCCATGAGGGTTTTCCTAGTATTGAAGAGACCAATCAAAGATATAATAGAAAAAAAAATATATTGGTAAACCTAGCCTAAATTAACAGTCTTTCCTCTCATCTCGAAATTTTATTATGGCTTTCAGAACGGATAACTCTCTAGGAAGGTATATTAACAAAATTCATAAAAGGAACTTTTAGAAATTTCAATATTAGATTATCAGAACATCAACGCATTTTTGACCAATAAAAATCACAATCTCACCATGCAAATCATTTACTGAAAAAACCAATATTTCAAAAAAATTCTGATATTTTATCTAATGAAAATAATAGATTAAAAGTGGATCTATAGGAAGTATTGGAAATCAATAAATGGAAAAGGTCCGGAACCATACTTAATAATCAGTTAGACCTAAGTTCGTCACCATTAGTAAATATTCAGTCTTTGAAGCAACCCTGTTTGGATTATTTATTACTTATCTCACTGAAAACACTGTACATCACTTCAACGCCAACTAAGTTGGCATAATCTGGAGATGATAGTACTCTTAATCTGGCTCTATCATTTATACTTAATCTATCCCTGCTAGTAGACGCTCTCGACGAACAATTGTCCTAATTGGTATTACGCGCTATTGGTGGACGTATCTAATCTAACAAACTGTAGAGTACACAGAGCGAAATCGTACCTTTCTTTGTCCTTGTTGAGTGGATTTTATTATATGGCTACTTTTGAAAGCGTATTAGTGTTTTAAACATTTTTTATCAATTTTACAGTCTCAATCTTTATATTCTGAAGTGGTATACAGTGTGTGAGACAACACCAAAGGTTCCAGTCACTAACTTAGTTAATACTTCTTTTTTGATGAAGCCACAGAGTGTTAGAACGCGTCTTAAGTTTGTGAATATAGTGAAAATTTGGACAGCATATTTGAATAAAAGAAATGCTTAACCATTTATTTTCATTATATTTCAAGCACATGACATTGCAAATAGGAATATCTACACCATTAATTTCTCTTCTCTGAATATTCGTTAACATTTTATAAATCATAACTTATCTTATGTCTTATCTCCCTTCTGAAACGAAGTGTGTATTGCTTTATGCAATATAATACTATCTTGTATTGTAGATATTAGACGATAGCCGAAAATGGTGGCGTGCCAGGAACCGTAGAGGACAGGTGGCTTACGTGCCACATACTATTGTTACTCGCTATCAGGGTACGAACGATGTTTTCAGCAATCCTCTGTACACACACAACAGCAACTACAGTAAAAACCCTACTAGAGCAGTGAGTACATGCTAACTAATGTTTTTCTTCAATGACACTATTTCTCGTGTTACAGGATTCGCCGTCTGATCAGTTCAGCATAGGAAATGTTACCAATCACAATGCTCCTTCAATTTCTACGTCTGCTGATTGGGTTAGGAATGAACGAATTGGTAAGAAGGGGAATTTCGCTACTTTTGAGTGTTGTTAATATATATATATATATATATATATATATATATATATATATATATATATATATATATATATATATATATATATATATATATATAATTTTTCTATTTATTTGTCATCCGCTCTTTTTCCATTTTGTTGTGATTTATTCTAGCAGATTATTGATTGTTTGACACAATTCATTCCTTTCGAAAAATAGAGTATGAGAAATATTTGAACGAAATAGAAAGGGCTTCTCGTATTTTCGTATTTTCCGATGAACATTGAATGATCCAATTATAGATCAGAGAGAATATTGATTTTAAAAAGTATACACTAATGCATGCAGTTATAAAAAATGTCCTCTCTGAGAAAATTTGTACTTCGTTACTCGTTTTAACTTGTTTATTGTCTGCTTCGAAAAAAGTAAAAGATCATTCTCATTCTTGTGAATAAAATAGACTGACTTAAACATCTAATATAGAGTTTTTCGGAGTTAATTGATACCTACTACATTGCTCGAAATGTCAACTCTAATTTTCTTAAAAGTATTTTTTAATCATGGAATGTCATAAACAGCGAAAGGTATTATATTAACTTTGAGAAGCATAATTCACACTTTATTTTAAAGAATAGGTGCTAATTCGGAAATAGTTCATATATTGAGCTATATATTTATGTATGTTTTTTAATTTCATAGATATTCTATTTACTTCTATATCAACCCATATTTGTATCACATAAATAATCCTCTTTTAACTTGTTTAATATTTCAATATTAAATATATTTTTTTCCTGTGTTTGTGTTTCATTCATGTTGCATGCGCTTTTGTGTTGTGTAATATTTGTATCATAGTTTAGGAAAAATATAGCCAATTTTTCAATCCAACGCAGTCTTTTTAGAAATCGCAGTGAAGTGCCTAAATAATTTTTTATAGCTAACGAAATTTCGAATTTAATAGGAAAAACATGAAGACTAATTTACTATGTCTTGTATCAATGAATATACTTCATCAGTCATAATACATCTGCTCTAAATATGAACAAGGGAAGAAATTTTCGTTTACTAAGAAACATTTGAGTTGTTTGAATAAATGGTAATCTGTAGGAGGTAATTCTAGAAAATATTGCGTATACTAGATGATTTCATATTCACGATTTAATTTCATAAATGAAGTTCTTAAAGCGTATGGTCTCCCGTTTTCTTCAAATAATATAGGACCTTAGTTATTCTTTATTGCATAAATACCCAACAAGCTGAAAATTTGCATGGTCGTTAAGGACATTATTATAATGAAATTGTAAAAAGTTCTTATCGATTTCATGTCTGCAAAAAATGTTCTTCAAGGACAAAGTTCGCAAAAATTGACTTTTTGGAATTTTCAATGAAACTGTGAGTTTTATAATAAAAATATTTCGGACAACAATTAGAGATCGTGCAATTATCTTCATAACTTTAATCATTTCTGAGAAAAAAATTTGGTTTCCCCGGTGAGTTTCGTTGTTGATGTAAAGATCTTCTATTGGTGATTCAATATATCAACACGACAGGCCTTGACAAGTGGTGCGTGCTGGTGAACAATATAAGCTTACTTTTTGCAGGTGCATTTCCGATAACACCCATTTTTCAGTTGCAAAAAGTAGTATCAAGGAGATTTTCTAGTGTAGGGAGAAGTAGAGTGTCGATTGGTTCCAAGAAATTATGATTTGGCCTCCAGTTGATCAGTAGGCCATACCATTACTAACCTGGTAATATACACTATAAAATGTTGGTGGGCTGAAGCCGCGGTTAAAGGTAAACAAGCACCAAATACAGAAAGAATCAAGCAAATTCTATTATAGATCAGAGTTTCTGGAACAGAATTTATAGATTGTTCTCTGAAATGTAACAAAATTTTGTTTTTCAAACAATTTAAAAACTATTGTTTTATCCCTCCGACATAGCTGTTGTATCACAGCCAGTTATAGCATGTAAAGATAGTACATGATTTCAACATTTAGGGTATTCTAATAAACTCGTATTGAATAATATTTCCGATGATTGTTAAGCCTCTCCGGTTTTCAAGAAAGAAAATTTTTTCAATTGGAGTTCGAGCGGTGAGTAATACCAATAGGTCATCTTCACCACTAACATTATTTATATGAGTGGGATTGAATTAATTCATTGCAGCTTCTAGAATTAGCTTCTATATGGAATCACTCGGTATTTCACATTAATTAATATATATATATATATATATATATATATATATATATATATATATATATATATATATATATATATATATATATATATATATATAACGACAACGTAACACCTCAATTTTCCGGTTTTAAAATGAAAATGAGGGAATCGCTCGGACCCGTCGATTTCTGATTCGAGGGGAACAACTTTCCGATTTTTTCATCCCCGTAACTTCAATCACCTACCGGGGGTAAGCACAACCCCCTGATTTTGGATAGGGATAACGGGTGTTGCGATACCTCATTTTGAAGATCTTATCGAGTACTATCTAACCCTAAATTTTCGCCTCGAAATTTTCCTCGTTAACGAAATGGAAGCTAAAAAAGTGGAAGACTACTTACTTTTGTGATTAGTTTATTAAGTGCTGAAAATGGGCACCATTCACTTCCATGCAGTAAAGTACGCTGGTGTATGGCTAGCTTATGTTGAATTTACCTCGAGGTATGCAAGTTTTTTATTTATTTGTTCATTTTTTGTACGAAAAAGTAGACAGACCATGTGTTTGACTTACCTTAGCCTCTCGTTAGTCTATCGTGAATTTTCAGGAACGTTGAAACCAAAAGCGATTGTAAATTTGTAGTAGGATTGAAATGGTGTATTCCGTAGAAGACAGGGTGGAAATGATAAAATTATTGTTTAGAAATAACGACTGCGCGATTAACAGCGGCTTTATTTAACGAACGACACCCTGAAAAAAATGTATTCGCTGCTTACGTTGTGCTACTGGTTGCAAAATTTGACGCAACTGGTTCAGTCCGCAAAAAAAAGAGGGCGTATGAAGGAGGCGAAGCGAGGGACGTGGCTCTCTTAGGTCACGTAGCGATGGATCCAACCCTTAGTACTAGGAAATTTTCCAATGTTTCTGTTGTTTCACGCACAACAATCATGAGAATTTTACGAAAACAAAGTTTCATCCTTTTATGATACGATTGGTTCAGGAACTGAATGAAGATGATTGTCGTCGACTCAAGTTCTGTCAAGTGGTCAGTGAAATTATTAACAATAATCCAAACAACATGTTCAATATCTGTTTTTCGGATGAGTGTTCATTTTACTTTAACGGCATATTAAAGAGGCATAACTGTCAGTACTGGTCATATGAAAATCAAAGTTTATTTCGAAAAGAGCACACTCAGCATCCCCAAAAATTAAATGTTTTGGTGGGTATTTATGGAAATCACATCATAGGCCCTTTTTTTATACCCGGTAATATCACTGGCCAAATTTGTTTAGAACTATTAGAGAACTCTATTTATCAAGTCCTCATCCAAGTATTGGAGAATGAAGAAGACCATGAAACAATCATTTTTCTACAAGATGGCGCACCACCTCATTTCGTTCAACCTGTGCGTCAGTTCTTAGATGAAAATTTTTCTCAGGCCTGGATTGGAAGAAGGGTAAATATTGAGAGGCCATCCAGATCACCTTATCTGGCGCCACTAGCCTTTTTTCTATGAGGTCACCTGAAATCTAAGATTTACGCTACCCATCCTGAGTCACTGGATTATTTGCGAATTCGGAACATTAATGAATGCCGTCAAATTGAACCAGAAAAGTTGAACGTGAACGATTTGAGCAAAACTTATTTTACTGCATGGAAGTGAATTGTGCACATTTTCAGCACTTAATAAACAAATCACAAAAGTAATTAGTCTTTCACTTTTTCAGCTGCCATTTCATTAACGATGAAAATTGAGGTATCGCAACACTCGTCATCCCTATTCAAAAACAGGGGTTTTGCTCACTCCCGGTAGGGATTGAAGTTACGGGATGAAAAAATCGGAAAAGTTGTTCCCTTCGAATCAGAAATCGACGGGTCCGAGCGATTCTCGTTATTTCCATTTTAAAACCGGAAAATCGAGGTGTTATGTTTTCGTTGGAACACCTATATATATATATATATATATATATATATATATATATATATATATATATATAGATATATATATATATATATATATATATATATATATATATATATATATATATATATATATATATATATATATATATATATATATATATATATATATATATATATATATATATATATATATAGTACATATTATCTCTCAATGATATATGTATGTAACTGCGATCTTGATGGGTTTGAGGAGACTAAGCTTGAGACTCATTTCAGTGATCATAAAGCTATAATGTTAAAAATGTTCCATTCGTCGTTCGATTGAGCCATGGATACCTCACTACATTATATTATATTAAATTAATATTTCAAGAGATATCAGCATATGATTTTGCACAAGATGCACAATACATATCTAATGGGGTACAAATTTCGTGTACCCAATTGTAACACTTCACATTGCCACCAATCACATTTCGGTACTTTTTAATCCAAAAAAAAGCGAGCCACAACCTGAATAAAACTCTTATTTATCCCCTTGCAGGTTAGAATCACCTCTTTCCATTGTAAGTGATTCCACTTCACTTTCAGATGAACTGGAATCTGGTTTTTTGTTTTGAGGAATAAATGCCGCCTTTTTTCCTTTTTGTGTTTAATGGCCTCTTCACTTCCTATTTTATCTAGTTTGCGTTTTAGCTTAGAAGCTTCCTTTTTATCTTTTTTGTTTCGTTGTTCTGCAACCACTTGAGAGGATGAAGTTACTCAGCATGCAGCTTTCTCTTCTGGCACTCGCTCTGCCCAGGTATAACCGGAATAGGGGCAATAGTTCCAAATAATACATTGTTGTTCAGAATATTTTCAACCTCATAAGGATTATCGACCAGAACGTTAACATTTTGTCCTAAATTATCATTAATAGTAATTGCCTCGAGATTTTGTTGGATAAAAGTATGATCAGGAATTATGTTGGCATTACTGGTGTAGACACTACGGGTTCTAGAACCTTCAACCCCGTTTTGTACTGTAGCTGATTAGCACCACGCCCTGTTCAAGATTGCTGAAAATTTTTAATTTTCGACCAGGATGACTATGAATCCAGGTATTACTGGTTTGTGACCAGTAGGTCTTCAAAGGTTCAGAGAGAGACCTATCGAGTGGCTGCAATAAGTGAGTTGTGTGGCTTCGCCGACACAACATGATGACATCATTACTCCGCACATAAATGTAATGATTCTAGATCTGAGTAATGGGAGGACTGGTCTTCTAAAATGAGTAGAGCTTTACCGGACTCTTTAGGAGTTAAAAAGTGTTCTCGAAGCCACATTTTAGAAATGTCTGCAGTAACGTAGGCCGACTTCTCATTCATGATAACGTTACCGCCGGGAGGCAGACTATCTTCAAATTCTTGCTTCTTCTTTTTACCTCTAAAGTTGGTTCGGATTCAGCAATATTAAATATTATTCTCGGGGTCTTAATCAACTAAATTTCAATTAATATCGTATGCATAAGATCATGATATCGTCCGCATTCATCTCTGGACACACCTTGCGGTCGCGCTATAATTCAGGGTGCCTGTCCATAAATGAGACAAACCAGTCGTTACCAGCTTGCTTTCTATCAACATTGAAAATTTGTGAAATATTATCTTGAACCGCAAAAGGAAAAGCAAGCTTCTTCACATCAACTGCTGCAAGAGAAAATTCATACTTTGAATGTATCTTACTAAACTTGCCTTATGGTCTGAACTCAGACAACTTTTGCGGCCCAATCCTGATTGAGATTTCCAGATCGCATTCGTTGTTGCGGTTTACACAAACATGTTGGAAATGTTCATTGCTGCCAACAGTTGATTAGGGAAAAATAATCAACTGCGGCTTAACACTAAATTAGATTAGTAAGAAAAAACAATTCTACTCAAAACTAATAATTCTATCTGCATTAAGCCAAAAGAAACTGCCCGAGCATTTGTCAATTATTTTTCAGCTATGAATAAAGAGGTCTATATAATAATTCTGAAACCTCTCTAAAGAGAATTTGTACCTCATCCTATGTGGTGAAGAATACATTGTTTTTATTTCCCGTACATAGTACATAGTTTTAAGATCTATCAAACTTTTGAAGAATAGAACAAACTCTGGCAATCACATCCTCTGACAAATTGTTCAAATTTATGTCGGAAGATATCTCACAGCCCAATCGCATGTGATCAACCTGTCGATTAGTTCTGACAAATTTTCACTTATTCTAGAAAAGTCAATTGTGACACTCATATATACAAAGAATGATCCTATGGAATAGCAAATTACCGTTCCTTCAGAAATTTTTGAGGGAATTGTTTTCAATCGAATAATGAATTATTTGAGTAAATTCAATAAAAAAACGAATTGTCAGTATGAATTTTCGATCGGAAAGTCTACAGAATCCGCCGTTGTAACTTTTGTCGAATATTGAATAATAATAATAATGAATCATTAGATCGCGGTCTATTTGTGACAGGCCTCTTCTTTAACCGTGTATTTGATTGTCTGATGCCTAAATACACACACCACAAAAATTGTCGCTTCACCTGGTATTCTGAATTCCACAATCGATTAAGCAGCTCCATCGCAATTTCTTTGTCAACATATGTTTTTGGACAGATGAGGGGAAAAAATCTTATTTATGTAGTAAAATTTGTTTCCATATGATCTCAAACACGTCTGCAACAAGAATGAGTTTATTTGACTATCAGTATTCATTCAATTTCTCTTCAGTTTTCACGCTAAATTAATGCAAGTTTTCTGTGTTTTTTGTTGATTTTCGAATCTTTGAATTTATTGTAGTGGCTGCTGAACGTCTTGGACGCTTCTAGAGGAGGGGCGAAGCCAACGTTACGTGGCTAACTTGTTGAATGTTAACCAAACCACTATTTCAAAAGCAATTAATCGGTACCACGAAACAGGGGCATATGGAAGAAGGGCTGGCAGGGAAGAAATCGGATAACACCAGTTGATGATCGTTGGCTTAGTTAAACTGCACTAAGAGTTCGGCACTGTACGGCTAGAATGCTATAAAATGAACTTGCACTTTCCAGAAATGTGCATACTTCATTGCAAACTGTTAGGAACAGGCTCAGAGAAGACGATATCAGACCAAGGGTGGCTTCTACCGGCCCGCGTCTCACCAGAGAGCATCGAGTTGCAAGACAAGACAAGACAAATTGGGGTATTCCAGAATGGTCTAATGTTCTCTTTTCCGACGAGTCCAGGTTCTGTCTAGTATCAAATGATATACGCATGCCTGTATACAGACGACCTGGGAAACGGTATAAGTAATGCAATATCCGGCGCCACCGAAAACTGCGGAGGGGGCTCAGTAGTGGTGTGGAGAGGCATTTCTTTCCATGGTCGAACTGAGTTAGTCCTAGTGAATAATGGAAGGATAACAGCGGTCAGATACATCGCAGATATCCTTGAACCCCACGTTGTACCCTTTGGCCCATTGATTGGCGAAAACTTCATTTATATGCATGATAATGCAGCTAGAGTAGTTACAGAATTTCTGCAAAATGCCGAATTGATATTTTAAGATGGCCAGCCAGAAATCCCGACTTGAATCCAATAGAACATGTTTGGGACAACATGGGGTGTTAGATTCAGCAACGTAGGATGCCTTGTAGAATACTCCAACAACTAGAAAATCTGCTTCCTGATATTTGGAAGTCAGTGACCCAAGAGAACCTCCAAAATTTGTTTGAGGCGCTTCCGAGACGTATACTGGCAGTAATTAGGGCCCGGGAGGAATCACTCGATTTTGAAAATGATTAGTAACCATTCGATGCTAGTTGATTGGTCTCTTCGCGAATGTTTGAAGATGGTAGAATTTTTTAATTTTTCATCAACTCGAAAATTGTTGATATTTTCCATCATAAACTCATCTCTTTTGAATGATATCTTCGTATTTTACACTTCTGACAGTTACCAAGCGACTCTTGAATAACCACGTAAAAGTTTATATAGTATTGTCGTAAAAGTAGTGTGATGCGACAATTTTTGTGGAGAGTGTATATCTTATACAAATTATATAACTTCGGGTTTAGGGGCACTTTTTCTGACTAGCTCGAGAGTTTTCTATCCGACAGATGTATGAAAATTAAAGTATAAAATAGCTCTGAGGAGTTCAGAATGAATTTTGGAGTTCCACAGGCCTCAGTTTTCGGCCCACTCTTGTTTCCTATTGTTTATGATCGATCTTCCTAAAAACATCAATGCCAATGTGACTATGATATTTGCTGATGATACATCTTTGTTTGTTACGACTAAAAGTCGTGGGGGGCTCTCGGAATGCTGCACTCTCTTGTTGAGCGAATTGAACAAATGGTTCAAGGGAAATGCCTTGATATTAAATGTAGAAGAAACTGAATGCATGATTTTTAACTCGAATGTCACTAATGATCTTGGCCAAGTAGTTAGGTTAAGTTTCTAAATGTGTAAAATATAAAGTTACATTCGATTTTGTGAATATCAGATTGTTTGAATTTATCTGTTTTCTGTTGCATTAGAAAGTAATTTGCTATTTTAGGAGCGCTTGAGCACCGCATCCTCAAGAGTAGTATAATGTGGAAATTTCCTGAGTATTAATTTCTGAAGTTTCCAACAGATTCATTCTGCTTCTTTTATTGCATTGGACTTTGAGATTGTCTAAATGTATTGTGTGGTTTGTTGATTGAATTAGCTCAAATATCGGTGATTTCTTATTTGAAGATATATGTTCTTTGAACCTGCATTCAAAATTTCACATTCGTTTTTGTGAATACCAGATTGTTTGAGTTTACCTGTTTTCTGTTTTGCATTAAAATGTAATTTGCTAAGATTAGGACCGCTTGAGAATGAGGTGGTTATTTTGAATTTCGAAAATAAAATAATGTTTTATTTTATGAGGTAGGGAGCCGACATAATTACAACTAGCATATCTTTTTTCGGGTTTTTCTTGAATGCGATATAGTAATTGTGATGTTCGATTTTGTTCTTTGCGTCTAATGATTTAATTCATGAAAGAGGCTCGTATATTTTTGTTGGAGGCTATTCTTTTCATGGCATTTAATTCCGTTTTAAAATCTTGGGGATTGTTGCGTCTGTGAACGAGCCTTTTCTATAGATATTATAAGTTAGAATATTGTTTATGTTTGTTATAGTCAAGTCTAAAAAATTTATGGAGTTATTTGTTTCATCTTCAACAGTAAATTTTAAATGACCGGGAGTTTTATTGAGGAAGTTGAAAAATGTATCTTTTTGAGCCATGAAAACCAACCAAAATATCGTCAACCTACCGATACCGATGTTCGTTTGGCTAGGTCGCTGTTCAGTATTGATGTATTTTCTAAGTTGTCCATGAAAATAACTGACAATAGGAGACTAAGTGGCGATACCATAGGAAGTCCTGATTTTCGTTCGAATAAGTTATTTTGAAACTGGAAATAATTTTGGTTTGAACATGTTTTTGATAGGTTGCAAAATTCAAAGGAGATATGTGAAAATGTGTTGGTTTAAGTGAAAATATTGGAAACTAAAGGTAGACATTCATCTGTTGGAATGTTTGGGTACATTTTTTTTCATCAAAGAAAACATGTTTGAAGTTATGACTGCTCTTAAGTGAGGTTAGGTTAGATCAGTTTTGTATAAGGTCGTTGGAATTTAAAATGGTATAGTGTGAGCTAAAGTTCGTGAATTCTATAAACTTATTGATCAAAGATTTGGCTAAGTTACTCGAAGTGTAATGTAGGATACTAGAGGCCTAGCAGATTTTTCTTCTTTGTGTAGCTTGATCAGTCCATACATTTTGGGTGATTGATGGCTCATCGGTAAGAGTTTTCGTTTTTCGCATCTTGTATGCGCTGGATGGTCTGCATGTTCCAAAGCTTCTTTGACTTTTTTGATGGATGGTTTCGTTGAGTCAGTTGCTGATTCCCGGATCATTAATGTTTTCAATATATCTTTCATTTTGATATTGTATTCGTCTTCAGTTAGGACTACTGTGCTGTTGGCTTTGTCTGCTTTAGTCATTATAAGGTATATTATCATATATAAGGTGTTCTTTTTGCATCTTCCTGGCATGAAACGGACCGTTTGAAAATGCTCCTCTTCGTTGGGTTTTATATGAGTATTTTCAATTATTTCGCTGATTTTATGCTTATGAAGATTAGAATTTCCACTAACATTTTTGTGTATTTGGATATACAGTTCTGCCTGTACTTCATAAGTTCTTTGTTCTCTTGAATATTGTTATAATTTGGGGAATTGAGGACTTTTTTTCAAGAGATCGGTTTGTTTGCCATCGAATGGAACATTTGACATGTTATTTTTATCAAAACCAACACATCTCTCTCTCTCAATATACTTGACATAAATTCTCTAATTTCTTAAGGCTATCCAGCAAACTTTTGGGTATTAATGATATCTATTTTATCATCTGGTTTGTTGATATCCCAGATATTTGTACGTTTCGCCATCCCTCATACACTGTATAATATTATCATTTGGAAGTTGTGTTTCACCATCTTTGACTTTCGCTCTTTGAATGTTCCGGATCTTACATTTTTCAATCCCGAATTCCATATGAACATCTGCCGAGAACTTACTGACAGTTTTCAGTAGATCATCCAATTGCGTTTTGTTCGAAGCATATAATTTGATGTCATCCCTATACAGCAGGAGGGAGATTGTGTGATTGTGATTCATTTTTCGAATTCACCCTAAGGTGTTTCGCACTCCCTCTAAGGGAAACATTCACTGATCCCAGATATTTTCGATTTCAAACGGTTTCAGCTCTGATGTGACCCTTTCCAGGTTATCAGGTCATGGTGACGTAGTCCGGTGTTGACGCGTTTTTGTGTTTCCTATATACTTCCTGACGGTTATAGCTGTCGCCAACAGTACCGCTTTCTGCATGGGTTTGTACAGATGTTTGTTCAGTCCCAGTTTCTTGATGTTCGTTTGTAAGTTTTTCGGTATAATTCCAGTTGTGGACATTATCATTGGAAGTGTCTGAACGGATTCCATTCTCCATTGTTTTCTTATGCTTTCTTCCAGGTCTCGATACTTCGCAATTTTCTTGGCATGTTTCAGCTCCAAATTGTTGTTTTTGGGAATGTCTATCAAAATTACCACATTTATGAGTATGTCTATTCTGCGCGACTCGTTGATCAGTGAGAACTATACACGGTCCCAGTACAGGTTATAGTTTTCATTTTCAAGAATGGGATCTGGGATGTATTTGTATTAAGGAACCTTAGTTGCTTGCGTGAGCTTTTGCTTTTGTGCCAATTCTTGATGAACAATTAAGGCCATCGCGTCGTGTCTTTCCTTATATTCTGACGCCGCAAACATCTGACATCCTCTTGTTATGTCTTGTATCGTTTCCGATGAATTTTAGAAAGTTTCTGACTGGAATAACTTGGTCCAAAAGGAACCCTTCCGTCTCAGGATCCATCTGTCCGGAGGTCAGATGGATCCTGAGACCCAAATTTGGCGACATGTGCCCTGCCGGCCTCGTTGGGATGTCTTCCGTGTAGCAGTTTTTCCTTCCACATCTGTAGTTTTTCATCGTCCGTCTTGTGACGAGTCCTATGTTGTTTGTTTGTGTTCGTTTAGACGTAAAGGAGTTGAGTAGTCTACTTTGCAGGTAGTTCTATGGAGAATAGAAGTATTCGTTTTTTGTTGGAAATAATTTCGCTGATAGTTAGAAATATGCTGATCCAACTGCTTCGTGATATCGGCTAGTCCTCTGGCTCCTCGACGGTTCGGCAAAGTAGTTTTTTCATTTTTACTATTTATTATCGTGGACTTATGCACTATCTCAGCTGTTAGCTGGATATAATTTACCTTTCCCAGATTCAGCAATCAAAGGGAATATGCTCGATTACAATATACTTGACATAAATTTCCTAACTATCCTACATGTATTAAGAATTACAGCTTTTTGCATTTCTATATAGGTATTCTTATGCAATTCTAATTTCTTAAGGCTAACGTGCAAAATTTTGTTAGCATAGTTCTGGTCTGCCTTTGAATATTATCCAGTTCTGTCTTAGTCCATCTGATTATTCCAAATAAGTAAAACAACACTGGAATGGCGTAGGTGTTAATTGCCTTGAATAGATTCCCCGAGTTCAACATTGATTTCAGCACAGTCTTCAGACGCTGACTGTATTCTGAACGAATCTTCTCATTGATAAAGGATTATGAATTTTTTCTACTTGAATTCAATTTCTCTTCTCTTGTACATGCAGCTTGTTCGTCAACTCTAGCTATTCGTAGTTTGTCAGATGCAAGCGCCCATTGGTGAGCATTGGAACTGTAGAGATGCCCTTGTCCTCAAACAGAACAATACTGCAAACGATCCTCAATTGAAAGTGTATACAGCTACCTTTGCTGCAATATCAACAACGATTTTCGTTATGGTCACTGATTTTGAAGAGATCAAAATAAGTTGATTGATGTTCTCGTTATTCGGTGAGAAAGGTCCAAGATACCGCTGCAAAGGTGCATCCTTACTCAAATCTTTGGAATAGGCTTTATCCGTACATCTGTAACATCGGTAGGAAGGGCACTGTAGATGTGTTTGAATGAATTCAGAGTTTTTCCAGCTGTCGCTTTCTAACATTCATATCGGGAACTATTTCCGTTCAGCCATTTGAAACGGTATATTTTTGTTAGTTTTATCCCGATTTACTTGAAATTTTGACACAATACTTTCAATATGTTGTTAAATCAGAAAAAAATGCAATAAACTTAACTCCCCCTCTTAAATGTTCAATCGAAACCTACATATGTGGGTAAAAATAAGTTTTCAATTATTTTCGACGAGAAAAACCAAAGAGTTCAACCGACCCCAAAGAAAGGAAAGAAGTCCTTACCACAAAACTACCGCCATGTTGCACTTCTTCCCATTATGTCCAAAGTGATGGAGAGAGTCATAAATGATGAAATCATCAAATATCTTGAGTTGCAGGGAATTATTAACGACCGTCAGTATGATTTTCGCAGGCAAAGATCGACAGGAGATCTGCACGCCTACGTCACTCATGTTTCTACATCAACGATAGAAAAGCATGGGGAATCTAGAGCAATAGCCCTCGACATCTCTAAAGCCTTCTATAGGGTTTGGCATGCAGCCTTGCTGAATAAACTTGCTGCATATGAGCGACGGTATAACATCTGATAGTTTCCGGTTGCAAACAGGAGTACCTCAGGGATCCATTATTTCGCCAACCTTGTTTTTATTGCAGATAAACGATCTTCTGTCATCTGCAGAGAACAAGATCTTCGGTTTTGCAGACGATTGTACCCTGGTTTCGTCTTTCAGTAGTCTGCGGCCGATTACAGCGTCAGAGATGTCAACAAATTAACAACTTAAACTCTGACTTACAGAGGATACCTGAGTGGGGTCAATTGAACCTGGTGAGCTTCAACGCGAACAAGACGCAAGCAACTACGTTTTCTAGAAAGTTCCCCGCTGGAGAACCTCCTCTAATGATGCAAGGCCAACAAATTGCATCCAAAGATTCGATGCACCTTCTCGGAATAACGGTCAAGTCCGGGTTTTGCTGGCATGAACATGTTGATTGAATGAACATGTATCATCATATGGCGCTACATTTAACGACCCCTCGAACCTCTCTCTATAAGAATACCTTCGTTTACAGGGTAGGTGAGCTGTGGAACTCGCTTCCGTCCAACATATCTTCCTAAGATCCTACAATTTGGCCCTCTGCAAGAAGCGAGTAAACAGACACCTCAATTCTTTCCAGGCGCTCATTCATGTGGTGTAACAGGTTCGCCTATTCCAAGGAAGGGCGCATAAAAAAAAGAAGACAAGAGAGTTTCGAAAGGAATTTCTTCCAGTAATTATATCCCAGACTAACTAATTATTGTGTAAATATAAATCCGAGAATTCTAAAGGATTCTGAAAATAAATTACAATTCTGTTAACAAAATAATAATTGCATGAAATTCTTCCTATCATATTATTGATTGTTGAAATGTTAATACAGAAACATACATTCTTTTACTATTCCTTGAATTGATATGATATTTCTTGGATAAGTGATAAGAAATATCTGAAATCTAGGAACAGGTATAACGGAAAGATACAATTATGCAATATAAAACAGCGATCATGAAGAAAAAGTTTCAGTATATCACCAGTCTCAAGAAGAATAGTAAGAACGAGAATTTTATTTTAATAATTTGAGATAACTTAGTGGTTTGCCGAAATGCCAGAATTCAAAAACAGAAGATGTAACGGTAAAAGAATATTTAAAATAACTATAATTAAAAGGTCTGACCATTTGTGTTCTACTATAATACACTGAAATTATAAAATTCGATCTGTGTATTGCAATAGTTTTCCACGCTTAATCAGAATTTTAAAATTTGATTAGAAGCTTAATAATTTGAAGAGGTTAGGGTATAAATATTTCTATTTCTTAATGTAATTTTCTTTTTGACATTTTGATTGCAGAAGATCTAATGAAAATCATAATTAATCAATGTAGGGATCATTGCATCCATGTATCTGACCTGCTTCTCATGTAAAAGTGAGAATGTTCGTTTTAATACAATAGTATGTATGATTGTTGGAAAATAATGATAGATTTGGATTAAAATCCTTAACACTTTTGAAATGGTACGCTTTTTACTCAAAATTCTGACCTCGCACTTTGGTTAACGTCGCAGGGATGTCCTGTTTGAAGGGATGTATCTCCCTTAAGAACATTTTTGACAATTTCATATGAACTTTTCTTCATGAAAATACTTAAGGATTTTATTATTGAAATTTTCCAGTTATCAATGAAATACTCATATAGAAGCAATATACACGAAAAGTATATTTTGATATATTTAATGTTTATTTTAATCATTGTAGCTTTTCTGAAATGTTTCTTTTTCTTAACGTTCCACTTCTCATGAGTTTGTGGAATACATTGAATAGTTACTTCTTTAATTATTTCGCAATATAATTCTTGCACATTTTTCTTCTTGCTTATCATCATTCAATAATATACTATTTAAGGTACCAATCATGGAGTTCCTCCACCACCTCCACCACCGCCAACAACAAACGACGTACTACCAAGCACCCCAGAATGGAAAAAATCATTTCAAAGATTCAAAGAATCTTCCAAAACTGGAAGACAGAGTATACACGAAGAACTAACCAACGTTTTTAGTTTCCATGGTCCGAAGAAGATTTTACTGGATGTAAGAAAAACTCCCAATGCTTTTATAGATCAGAACAGCTCCCCCGCAGAGGTGCAGAAATGGTTAACAGCCAAAAGTTTCAGTTCTGATGTATGCAGAAGTTTCCAAGGTGTTAATGGTTGGTCTTTATTTGCTATTTCCAAAGTGGATTTGCAGAGGGTTTGTGGAGATGATGAAGGAAAACGTTTATTCTCCCAGCTGAATCTTCAAAAAAGCGTGAGTGGTGTAAGTAGAGAAGACATATATTCTGAATGTTCCAATTCACTTGCCACGAAATTTCATTCTGGAAGACTCTGGGTTCAGACACTTAACCTTTATCGCATGATTTCATTATCCTATTGAATAAGTTCAATGAGCAATACATCTCTTATCATTATCATGATTTATCATGTAACTATAGCAGACACAGACAATTGTTTGCTCAATATGGTAACGGCACTGCAAACTCAATGGCGATATTTCCGATTACCTATTCTTAACAATTTCTTGAAGATAAGATAGAGTCGAACTAGGACATATTGATTAGAAGATTCATGTCGTCTTCGAAATGATGAAAGATCTTCCATTCCAGTGGATGAATATTATCTGTAAAAGAATTGATATTTTTATAAAACTTCTGATTCCTTTATTGAATGATATTGTTTGGTTTACAACAACTATAGTACATAATTTCCGATAAATAATTGTAGAGACTGAATTTCCTTGTCAAAATGTTTGATGACGTCTTACTATTTTTCGTATTCAATTCCACATATCCTCTCGTCATTGTGGTATAGGAAGGAAGTCCAAACAGTTCAAATTGTAAAAACTCGGTGCCATTCCTTTGAAAATCCTTTTTCATAGCGGGTCATTAAAATTTTATTCTACCATTTAATGATGAGTGTTTGACGATTAAGCATTGTTTTTGTTATACACCTGCCTTTCCAACTGAAATATCGGAAATATTATACTCATAGAAACTCTTTTTTCAGTTCCAAACCATTCGAACCACGGAACTGCAAACACGATTGGCAAAAGTACGACAAAAAGTTGAGGTTGGACCAGCTCAAAGTGAATGAATAGTTCATGATAATATCTTAATGATAATCACAATGAGGATAAACTTATACATATGACTTATTTCAACTTTGCTATTATATTTCTAATGTAGTTGCCCATAGAAATATTGAAAATCTTATTAAAATATTGTTCCTTAACTAATTTACTTGCAGCAAATAAACATATTTATACACAACGAACAAACGAACTGATTTATTAGTAGTAGAACTGTGACCACCCTCCCTATGTGTGTAATCCGTTTTTCTAGAAGTTTCGAATTTTCTTTTGCAGTTTGCCCAACCGTAACAAACGAAACTTGCGCTCTAGACCCTTTTGTACGAATTAATTTTCTATTCTATTGTAAAAAATTTTCGTCTTTAAACTCACTTAATTGGAGGGTTTCTAATGCATTCGGAGATATTAAACGAACAATTTCAAGCTGTGTTTCTCTTATTTTATTGAAACGTCATTTATCAAAGAGATTAATGTTGATCAATTCGGTCAACTTAGGAAAACGACGTTTCCAATAGATAAATGTGACAAAACATGTAAAAAATGGGTTATTTCTATATTCGTGATAAATTTAGAATCTAGAACTAGAAACTATTTTTAGACTATAAACCTTTATTAGATTACTCCGTTGTTTTTCAAGGCCCTTTCTCTCAAGGACGCCTAAATTGATAATAACATCAAATCACCCGGCGTTCAGAGTAATCATAATAGTGACTGATTAACCTGTCATTTATTCTTGGCGTATGTTGTTTAACCGTGGATTAGTTTCTGTAAATAGGAAGATAACCACTACAAGAAGGCAGAGTAAATTTCAATGAATCAGGCTAGATCCTGGAAATTACGACGAAGTATCAATTAACTGCAAGCAATTGATGGTTCCCTACTAACATTGATTCGGCCACCTACTTTTTTCCCCGAAGGGGAAGGGGGAATCTCTCTTGACGGTATTGCTCAGTCTTTCATTCTCTCATTTCGTGCTGCACTCCACTGTATGCGCAGAATTGTCCGTGGTACCGCCGGTTCCACACGTCCTCCTGTGTCTTGCCAATTCGTTTCATGAAGAGATTAAAAAACTGCGTGAAATTATATTCTGTAACTACGGGGAATAACCTGCCCATACTCTCACAACAGGTACTTCGTCCAATCGGCCACTCCGGCTTGTGTCTGACATCTTTGCTGTCACTTATTCAAAGTCTCTGCCGTAGCAGCCTCCTGAAGCCCGGCTGGTGCCCCACTCGACTACATGCTACCTTTATTTCCCCTCCGCTAGAAGATGGATCGGTAATTTCGCGGATTACTATGCACTGTCTCAGTTGGAACCATTTTGAACGCTCAACAACTATCTGAGCCGCTTGTAGACTCTTTTTATGCATTTCGATCTTCATCGCTCCTGCAATGATTGGGGCTGCATAGAACCTTACGCTATGCGTCATCGCGCTTAGCAACTTTCTCGAGAAGGAGACGGCCAGCAACGTTTGGCATAATCCGATCCATAGCCGACGCTCAACTAGCCAGTTTATTGACGGCCTGATGGATATCTTTGCCCATAGACAGCCCCCTATCTACTTACTAGCTTACTTAACATGGTCATATAATTCTCTAAGGCCTCCTCAATACTTTCTCTTCATGCAGTTCTGCCGTCAACCATCTCCTCATATATATATATATATATATATATATATATATATATATATATATATATATATATATATATATATATATATATATATATATATATATATATATATATATATATATATATATATATATATATATATATATATATATATATATATATATATATATATATATATATATATATATATATATATATCAGGTTCAAATGAAAATATTTCTGGAAATGGAGCTCTTAAAATTGATATTCCAACTGATTATTGGTCTTCAATTTGGGAAGTTCCAACGCAACACAATTCTAGTGCAAGTTGGATTTCAAATGAAAGGTCTCCATTTTCTAAAATAGAATGCATGCGATATGAAAAATTTTCAAACGAGGATATAACATCAGTTATTAAACACACAAAAAATTGGAAATCTCCATAACTTTTGGTTCAAAAAATTCTCTTGCGTTCAAGAAAAATTGGCTGAATATTTTTCTTTTATAATCGAGAACCCGTCAGCTACTCCTTTATTTTTCACACAAGGAATTACTTATTTAAAACCGAGAGGATTAATACTATTGATCCATCTCAATATAGACCAATTACTTGCTTTCCAACAATATATAAAATTTTAACTGCATGTATCGCCCAAAAAATTTATGCACATTTAGAGAATTATTTTATTCTTTCCGAACATCAAAAAGGATATAGAAAAAAGCACCTTTGTACTAAAGAGTAACTTATAATTGATTTGGTTGCTTCGAATCAAGCTCAGACTAAGAAGTGAAATATTCATACAGCTTTTATTGATTACCAAAAGGCTTTCGATAGTTCTCCTCATTCATGGTTTCAAGAAATTTTGGAAATTGATAAGACTCTTCGTTTTTTTCTTGAATTTGTAATGAAAAATGGGAGAACCAATCTCCATTTGAATATTTCAAAACAATCATTAATATCCGAAGTCATTCCAATCAAAAGAGACATTTTTCAAGGAGATTCTTTAAATGCTCTTTGGTTTTGTCTTTGCCTTAATCCATTATCTTATAAATTAAATGCTACCAACTTCGGCTTTAAATTAAAAAGTCTATCAACTGAATTCAAATTAACTCACTTAATTCATTTAGATGATATCAAATTATATGCCGGATCTAGATATCATTTGAAAAGTCTACTTGAGATTTCTTTCAACTATTCCAATGATATTCATATGAAATTTGGGCTTCCTAAATGTAAAAATCTTTCTATTGAAAAGAGAAAGATCACCTCTGATTATATAAAGATTTCCAATGTCGAAATCGAGCCAATGCATCAAGGAGATACATTTAAATATCTAGGATTTGTTAAAGAGAAGACAATTAACCATAGCAACACTAAAGAAAATATTAGAAGTTTATATTATAACAGACAGAATTATTATCAAGAGTCATTTAACTAGTAAAAACCTTTTCAGAGCTTTCAACTCATATGCAGTTCCTATTCTTACATCTTTTGGAATTATTAAACGGTCTAAAGCTGATCTAATGCTTTGTAAATATCATAAGCACCACCCAAAGTCAGCAATTCAAAGAGTTACACTACCTACACATCTTCATAGTGAACAGATTTTTCTTCTACGTTCCCATTTTCATGATAAACAGAGAACATCTAAATTACATGATATTGTGGTTACTTATATTATTATTATAATATAATCTTATACATCTGAACTTGACAATGCAGAAGGTAGATTTTGATGTATTTGATAATAATTCTAAAAGAGAAAGTTGGATTCAGAAGGAATTACACGGAAAACATCCCAAAGGATTGAAAAATTATATTGATGTAATCGTATCAAATAGCTGGTTAGTATCTGGAGAACTGTTCGGTGAAACAGAAGGCTTGGCAATTACGATCCAAGATAACGTTGTTTTCACAAGAAATTATAGAAAACACATCATGAAGTAAAATATAGATGATTCTTGCCGAGATGTTTTTGTTCTTCAGAAACAGTTTTTCATATATTATCATCTTGCTCAGTACTTGCCTCAACAAATTATTAAGAAAGACATAATGCCGTCGCTAATATTCATTTTAATTTAGGAATAAAATATGACCTCATTCCCAAGGGAAAAAATGTTACAAATATGAACTTGAGATTATTTGTGAAAACGACAAATATAAACTTTATTTTGATAAAACAATTCTTTGCAACAGAGCTGTAAATCGCAATAGGCCAGATATCATTCTTACGGATAAACAAAATCGAATAACATATATAATTGATATTTCTATACCCGACACACATGACATACAGAATAAATACAATGAAAAAATTTCTAAATATATGTTGCTTGACGACGAGATAAAAAAATGTGGAAAATAAAAAATATTTATTCTACCGATTATTATTGCTACAATAGGTGTTATTCCTAGGAAGCTTCACAAATATATTGAGATTTTAGGTCTGAAGAAAAATTTATTTGAACAATTGCAAAAGATCAAATCATGTAATATTCTTCGTAGGTTTCTTTCCGAAAGAAATAATGAGGTAGAGCCATAGGTTGTCTCTTCATTTTATACTGCTCAGAATCTTATTTCATATTTTATTTATATAGTAGGTGTTTGTTTTCTTGACCTCAGTAGCTTGTATTACCGCCTCTTCCCCGATACAAGCATGAATCCGTCTAGGCATGCTTTTGATTAGGTTTACGACCTCCTCTGGGGTGATATTCTGCCACTCTTCTGTGGTGGCTTGGATGAGTTGTTGTGGGGTTCTTGGATTATCCTCGCGCGATCTAATTTTCTTTTTAAGATTATCCCATAAACGTTCAATAGGATTTAGGTCTGGAGAGCAAGCTGGCGAGTCCAAAATAGCGACCCCTCTGTTTCAAGATAATGACGCGCGAGGTTGCTGGTATGCGGAGGAGCATTATCTAGCATAAAAGTGAAATTTTCACGGTGGGCACCTCGCCAGAGTCTCACTATGGGCTCCACCACTAGGTCCACGTAATTTCTAGCCGTTACACTCGCAGGAAACGAACTACGAGTTGCCCATATCACATTTACCGTATAGACGATAGACATTAAGGATATTGTGCACAGTATATAAGTGTATAGATGATATATATAGGGGGTTTTACCCCGACGAGTTGCCCATATATCTGTTCATGTAATCAAACCAATTTCATGAATAACTATAAATACACCACCCGGTAATTAATACCACTGCCCGCAATGATTATAATCAAAACATATCCTGGAATTATTATATATTAGGATAACATTATATGTTATGAAAATGTATCAACCTACCACAATATATACAAACTATAGTAGTATCAGATGCTTTCTCCTCGGAAAAATCCAGTGTACGGACTTTAGTCAAGTAACACTGAATCTTCTTCATTTATAGTTTTCTTAGTGTGAAGTGATAAACGATCGAATAGAATACTGCTCAGAATATGAATGATAAAATTGTCAGCTATTTATATTACATTATATATATTATATATATATATATATATATATATATATATATATATCATATTTATCATATATATATATATATATATATATATATATATATATATATATATATATATATATATATATATATATATATATATATATATATATATATATATATATATATAAATATCTTCCGCGATAAACTATCGCGAGGGTCTACATATGTAAACTCGAGACAAGAAGAATTATTCGAAAATCCGTAGATCAATGAATAATCCTTCCTGACAAGAGACGAGACGGTGAACACGCTACCGGACTTCGAGAAAGATACGAACAATAACAAACAGATGTGAGAACGTTAAAAATTCCAACACTGTAGAAACATTTTTTCGCCAGTCCGTGAATAAATTCAGCGGTACAAAACGAGCGAAATAATCCCGCTGAAATGATGCTCTGGGCCTCTGTTTCCGGGATAAAACCTCCCGTCGGTAAATATTTGATGAGACAAATATCTTCCGCGATAAACTTCGCGAGGAGTTTACATATGTAAACTTCAGACAAGAAGAATTATTCAAAAATCCGTAGATCAATGAATAATCCTTCCTGACAAGAGCCTGAATAATTCTTCTTGTCTCAAGTTTATATATGTAGACTCCTCGCGAAGTTTATCGCGGAAGATATTCGTCTCATCAAATATTTACCGACAGAGGCCCAGAGCACCATTTCAGCGGGTTATTCCGCTCGTTTTGTACCGTTGATGTGATTCACGGACCAGCGACAGATGTTTCCCAAGTGTTGGAATTTTTAACGTACTCACATCTGTTTGTTATTGTTCGTATCTTTCTCGAAGTCCGGTAGCGGGTTCACCGTCTCTGTACGAGATGCGTCCTTTCTGGAATCGATAGGGTACCCCGTCCTAATAAGGACGAAACTGTAGTCTGCCGCTTCGTTTCTCGGCATCCTGCTTGGTTAATTGTTATTGGTTAATTAATTAATGGCTACAGCATTAAAACATTCTTCAATTGTCTTGTCTGCCTAACACAGAACTTTCAATGATCTTGATATAAATTCTGACCCATATTTGTACTCCGTGAAACGCACAGTGAAGTAAAGCTGTAGCCGTTCAATGTCAACCACTCCGATGTCAGTCCATCTCATTTCCTTCTCAGCATGGATTCTGTATGATTTCTATTCTTAAATTATGGTTTATACTAAAGTCATTAAGTTTGTAAAGAACTTATTTAGATATGCTTCAGTTGGTATCAAGCTCAGGTAAAAGGGAAGAGTTGGGCGTCAGGTTAAGAACCTAACCGTGAAAAGGGTTATTGCGAAGGATCCTCAAATGACGATGTAAACAAACGAAAATTGAAAGGATACTCGCTACATGGAATACAAGGACTTTATATAAATATTATTCTAAAAAAGATTCTCAATTCCGTCCTGAATCAAACACGTAATGAACATCCAGTGAATTAGGTTCCCCTCATGATTCACTTAGTAGCACACGTTTTTTCGTCGATTATTCCCTTTCGTCATTTATCATCCTCTCAGTCAATCATGGATGTTTTAGCTTCCTTAGAATTACGTATTTGCTTAGGAGATTAATTTGTTTGTACAATACAAGATAAAACGATTCGAAATGCGGAGATAAAGAAAATTCCTATAATTCGCAACGTCAGTATCCGGTAATCTGAAAACCTGGCAAGTTATATTGAAGTTTGCTGAAATAAAATTCCGTGATTCGTAAGTATCTTCATTCAATTTTGAACTTTCCATTCACGGTTGTTTGAATAATTATAGAGAAGCTATAATACGTACATGTTTAACCAAAGAAGCAGAATATAATCACAGAATAATACATTTTACTCGGGCCCCTGTTCTGGACTCTTCTATGCCATATATCAGTTAACAATAATTAAATAAAATCCATAATACTATATGCCAAATTCTGAAGGGTTTCTGTTGTTGTAAATATATACATCAAAAGCAACCCCACGCGTCAAGGTCAATATCGCAAAACTGATTAAACGTTGACAAATAGTTTTGATATTTTCGGTATCGCAGGATGGTGTACCTCGATGAATGCTCAATAACAACGAAACTGTAATCTCTCATGCCTTGCTGAAGTATTCAATTGAATCTTGCCACTGTTTTTGGCAAGGAGGTGTCCTGGTTGTCAGTATTGAGAGAAATTAATTGATTTTTTTATGGAATAATGAAATCTTCACAATCAGTCGAATAAACACAGGTCTAATATACCCAAGTATTCAATTCTTCCGAAGATTGGGTATGGGTTCCAATCTCGCCACAATTGCTGCTTCATCATTCACAATGCCAGTAGGCGAACTTTTTTCTTCTATTAATGAACCCGTCTCAATAAATTTTGATATTAATTTCATTAAGTACTTATGGCGAACATTACGTTCAAGATAATTTTGGTCAAATATCCACATTTTTAAATTTGGTTATAATGCCTTATCAGCTCAACGCGTTATTGCAATGTGTACACCATAATTATTCTAGAAATTTCAACCACACCAGCAAAATAATAACTCAATGATTAATCTACAATGCGTCTAATGATCTAACAAAATTATTATCAGATAGAAAATTCTAAGAACAAAAATTAAGTCAAAATTAATGTTTTCATTATTTTTTTTATTTATACGCTGTTATGAAATTTTTTTTTCATTAAATTGAAAAGATTGCAATTCAAATAAAACGATAAAATCTTTCTGAGATTGTTGTAGTTTGTGAAAAGAGCTTTTAAATGACGCACGACGCGTTAGGTTAGATTAAATTTTGAGGAGTTGGAGTGCCCACTTTGCGGAAGTTGCTCGTTAAAATCTCAAATATTCCTCAAAAGATGTGCACCTAACAAAATCGTTCGACATGATTTTTCACAATTTTTCCAAACAATACCAGACGAGAAATGGGTAGTTCGTTTGAGATGTTTGCTCGTTTGGAACCCTCTATATACAAATGTACAAAAACAAATTTATGGTTGAAAAGATAACTTCATTCTTCAATGTAATTTTCCTGAACCTCAACACACATTTCCAACGATTTTCCAATTCAAGTATTCAATACCTGAAGTTCGCTTCCGGAAGGCACTCAAAATATTCGTTAACGGCTGGAATAATTTCTTTATTTGATGAGAACGCTGTCCACGTTGAATTTTTTTTTTGAAATTTGTGAATAATTAAAGTCGGGGGAACCAGATCTCGTGCATAGGATGGATGTTCCAAATTTTTGTATTTTAGTTCAATCAATTTATCATAATAAACCAGATTTCAATGTAGTTCAGGGGCTGAAGCGGTCCTGTTTAGTTGCCTCCCGCTTCCCAGGTCTGACCTCTCTTGATTTTTGGCACTGGAGGATGGAGTTTATTGCTCTCCACCCAAAAATTTGGTAGTGTTGAAAGAAAAAATAAGAAACGCCTATCTAGAAATTCCCCCCGGTGCCGTTTCGAATATAACACATTCCAATTGTGTATTCAAAAATATAGGGGGCATTTTCATCGATTTCTATGAAACTTATTTTTATATAAGTTGAGTGTTTTTATTCCGATGTTTTCGGTTCATTGAAACTCCAGTTTTTTAATTTTTTTTCCAGCATGGTATACTTGCAGCGCTTCCGTTCATCAGGATCTGAAAATTGTTCCCGATAGAGACGAAATGCTCAAGCACTATTTCTGTTAAAATGAAATTAAACTTGCATCATGTATTCACTAGATTTCGTTTTCCGTACTTATTAATTCTCCATAGAAAAACTCGAAACGAAACAGTAACAAGAATTAACGTGTAGTCACCTAATCTGTCATCATTTCTCGTTAACAATAGCGAATGACCTCCATCATAATTATATATGTGTATGATATCCATTTTGGTATTCTGTCACAGAGGTTATTTCACGATTCATTAGAATCTTCTGTTACATTTTTACGTTTTGAGTCTTTTTTCTCTAAATACGCAATAATGTCAGTCATCCGAACTGAAATAATCATGCGTTTTCACGGAACACCTATATTATATATATATATATATATATATATATATATATATATATATATATATATATATATATATATATATATATATATATATATATATATCGAATTGACTTCAAAGCGAAAGATGCTCCAAAAATACATCGCATAAATCTGCGTGTGAGTGCGGAAGGTGTGTGGCAACCCGTAGAAAAAACTAGGGCAGCTTTTGGTACCTCCAGTGTTGCGCAGTCGCTGCTCCAGCGTCGCGGCGCAGGCGGCGTCGCAACCCCGTAAACGCACAACCTCTGGGCCTGAGCAGTCCAGGCTCCTTTTATATCCGACGGAGTCTCGCGTTCTGTATGGAGCAGGTGCAGGTGTAACAGCAGCGGCAGCGCCCCTGACGGCGTCGATTCACATTAAAATAAGTCACTAACAGTCACCATTTGTGAGTCGGAATCGGACTGTTCATGTCCACCGGCCAGAACGGCTCGGAGCGGTGCGAGATTGAGTGTGTGGAAGTGAATCAGCTTGGGTGCCCTGTTCAAACGGCGCCCGCTTCCCAGTAATAATAGTAATAGGTTGACCAATGTTAACCTGACCGACGCTTTCAACTAACACGGGCTGGATTGCGATAAGAGCTCGGGCGACCGGCATACCATTGCTGGAACATATTGGACCAAGGCATCAAGTGAGTACAAGTAACTCAACATTGCCTTACTTTAATATCATCGACTTGTCGCCAATCTAGGTCAATTGCAAACAGTGGGATGGGCTCCGCTTTCGATGCTCGAACACTTAGATAATAAGTTTCCCTATAAAATACGCTCTTGAATAGTTATTTAGTGTTCTCTGTTCTATTCCAGCTGCACAAATGTTCTTAATCTACTGCCGCCGCCAAATATCATCTTATATTCTATCGTCACCCTGAAACACACCGCGAAATATTTTATTTTTAACATTCTATTTTTTAACTTTATTCAGTGTATTTTCGTAGCACCCGATACCGAATGTTCGAAATTTTTTGTCACCTCTGCGCTGACGTCATATGTGAACATCCATATTCTTAACCAGTGAAATCCAGTATAAGCGTCCAAACTTAAATAGTTATCACGTTGTCGATATAGATCGTGAGCTCCTGGCAAAAATATCCCATGTCTGCGTTTTGCTGGCAACCGCTCATCTAATATTGTGAAAGGAACGATCGATCGCAACGTCGACTGTGCCGTAAAGCAGCCAAATGACGTCATTTTCCTATAAAATTTCACGGTGGATTTCTTTAAAAATAACTCATCAAAAGTTGAGCGTTATTTGTAGTACAAGCATTGGGTTTTGAGTACTACGTTGTAAGAATCACATTCAAATCTTTGTATCTGACCTATTTACTTGTGGGCCAGTCTATGTACAATAATAGAAAAGTGTAAAACTTTCGTCAGATACTCCAGGTCAAGGTTCAAAATACCAAAATCAATGAAACATCGACTAATCCATAGAGATTCATTGTAAATACATAACTCCATATGGAATTTTTATTAAACCTCAAGTAACTAATATATTTGGTAAAAGTATGAGATTAGGATGGTAGATTTTCATGTGCGCTTTAAATTGCGAATTAAGTTTGAAGATTTTCAAAATAGGAATGAATGATTTTCAACAAGAACTAATTGGATATTAATCCTTTCGACCTCAATGTAGTTACGCTTATGATTATTAATAACTTCAAATCAATATCAGAAAATGAATAAAAAATTCAGAGGTTTTGATCTTCGACCTTTACCTACATAAAAAATTCAATATGGGTTTCCTAAAGCAATCAATATTCATGTTCCTCTTCTTCTCCCTACGCGACACTTAAACTTAAAACCCAGATGGACAATTTGCTCTCTTGCTAAGAATGTTGAAGAATATAGCATTCTCTGCATTAGTCAGTTACTTAACACCTGTTAATGACTGGTAATGTAGTGGGTGCCAGAGTGACTTCATGAACATATGACGAAGTTCAGATAACAATCACGAACACTTCAATCTGCGCAACTGTTCAAGAACAATTTGAATTGGTTGAGTTCCAAGATTTGGAAACAATGAGTCTGCACAACATTTCAGCCTGAGCTAATGGAGCCTTATTTGCAAATTCAACCAAAGATATCTTTGTACAATAAAATACCATAGCATCTTATTCGTAATTGTTGCACTATTAAAACGTAATGTTTCTTGACACTGACCTACAAATTATTAGTTGATTATAAAAATTTTCAGTGACTTAAATATACTTTGGTTGTCGAAGCATAAGGAGTAGTTACCTACATATCTTATTTCTAATATATCTTCAGCGCATATAAGGAATATGTCTCAACTTAAGCAGTCGGGTATTCCGAGCCCGAAGAAATTGATTTTCTTCTACTTCAACTTCAAAAATCAACTTAGGAAATTGAAAGCTCTATATGAAAAGTTTATGAAATGTCAAGAATACCACAGTGACGAAATAAAATGATTAGCCCTTCTCCAGGATTGAAGAAGAACCCTTGGTGAAACCTCTGACTCTACTCCCAAAATCGACAAACGTTCTCAATGTCAGCACTATGATGTGGTAGGTTCTTAGGAACCTTGGGGGTGAAGCGAATAGCGCTTAAGATCAAGAGCTATACTCTTCTCTGCAATTTGCGTATGGCCGTGCTTTAGCTGACCTCGAGAAAAGTCAACCAAAACAAAAAAAACAGCGTATGTCATAATTATATTTCTTATAATAATACCCAATAATATATCAATATTACTATCAAAATAACCAATAATGGCATGATTTAAATGAAGTATTTCGGCTTCGACATGAAAACGTTATAACAAGTAGACTATGCTCAAAAATTAAAGGATATTAGTGAGGTCTACATGATTATATCCTTTTTATGCCTTTTGAAAATTTCATACAATGATATTTTTTATATAAAATTCATATCAAATGAAATATTCTTACTTTTTTATAGTAATGTATCTAAACAATACTATATTAAGATAAATTTGAAATTTAATCGAATGGGAAAAAGAGAACTGTATTTCTGCAAGGAAATGCAAGTCGGACAATTAAATGCTTCATATTTGAAAGCGACCGCTGGATGTAGTTGAAGAACTTAGTGAACTAGAAGTGGACTTTCACTTTGTATAACGGCTTAAAACGATCGTTTTATTGAACTGACAGCTAGGCGAGATCCATGTCCAGATGCTTTGTAGGTAAGGTATTTTTTACATGCAACCCAGGCCATCGATAACTGACCAATAGTTTTCGGGAATGACAAGATTGCCAAGAAGAATTGAGTTTGGTACTTCTTAAAGACGAATCAGTGTTTGATTTGTCTAGCGATAGTCGACGTGTCTGGAGGAGAAGAGGGAGAGATATCAGCCATGATTTATGCAAAGAACAGTTCTAGTTGAGGGTGGATGACTAATGATTTAGTTAGAAAGGGAATTGTTTTGTTGAGTTTGAATATTGAAGGGATTTTGCGATTATACTTCAAAATTGGCAAGCAAGAACAAGGAAGTGATTATGGAGACTTCACATTGTGACGGAAAAACACCTCCGCGAAAGAGGAAATATCGCAGGTTATGTACTTTTTGGTTATCTCCCCAGTCCTTTTTATGGCCTTGCTTGCTATGTTAAATCTTTTCTTAGATTCAAGTGAGTTTATACATATGAGTCAGGTATGATTGTTGAAATATTTTTCTGCTGGTTTTCTTTTTCCATTATTATAGATTCCTGTCCCAAACCCCCTTCCCTTCACCCTTGTCTTCGTCTGGAAATCATGGAGTGAGAGAATGAAGCTGCTAAGCAGAAAAATCTTTGGTACTCTTTATGTACACACGACACTAATACAACATAACAGAGAAGCTATTGCTAGTGCAATAGTGAAATGGAAACGAGTTTTTTCACTTGTTTATTGAATCATACGCAAGATAGTATGGTTGTGTTTATATATATATATATATATATATATATATATATATATATATATATATATATATATATATATATATATATATATATATATATAGTTGTGAATTCAAGACATTTTGAAAGATTACTTAACCAAACCAAATATATATTAACTTGGTCTGAATGACGTCGACTTCGAATTCGTCACCGTGTATGTAAACAGATATCTCCAACAGTCTGATTTATAAATATTCTGATGGAATCTTCTCTGATGTTTCTCGTTTTCTATACTTGGCGAGTATAGAATCTAGAATCTTAGAACACCCATCCATAACTTATTTGAGATTCGAACCCAGACCCTCTGTTCAGAAATTTCCAATTCCGATTATCCCACAAAAAGGAGTCAATAAAGTGTTCTTTCTTCAAATTTGAATATCGAAAAATTCAACGTTCAATACTATTATTCTTTTTTGGTAAGAAGTGTGATGTCCAGTAGAAAGACAATTTTTTTCAGACGTAATCAATGTTGATTTTAATATTTTCGCATCAATTGTGTATAATTATTTGTTTTTCAGTTTTTTAGTCTGTCGTCTTTGTCTTTGGTTCTTAGAAGAACTAGTTGCTTTATCGCAACGTTTCGGAAGTGTCCCTTCCTGTCATTATCAAGCGGTTTGAACTGACACACTACAAGCAAGCGAGTACCAGATACTTAGCACTACAAGCTTACCAATGCGTTAGAGATCTCAATTAGTTGTTTATGCGATGGCTTGTCTATTCATACGCGATCTCAGGTTGTATGACGTTCGAGTTGTGGCTCCGCTCATTTGTGGCTTGTCGCCTATGCTTCATTGGCGGAATAGTTTCGCAATTTTTGACTTCTCTTGCTCGAGAATCATTTTCCAGAAAACTGCTAAGTTGAGCCTGTCATTTCATCTGTTGAAATATTTGGTTTTCTGTATTTCGATTGTCTCTCTAATTAATCGTTGTTGTGAATTTTCCAAGTTTGTAACTGTTTTTGATAATGCAAGTCGATTTCGTGTTTACTTGACACAACATGTTAATAAATAACTGAGCTACTAGTTTTATTTCTGACGGCATTCATTTTGATCTTTATTCATTCTGACGGATGTGCGGCGATTTGTTGGTCCAATATAAATCTTGTCGCATCCTTTGCATGAAATTCTTTGAACAGCTTGTTGTTCTAGAGAAATGATATGCTTCGGATTAATCAGAATTCTTGATTATGTTTTGTATGGATGAAATATGGTTCTGATGTTGTTTCTTCCTAGTAGTTTACCGATTCGGTCTATTATATGGTTAACATATGGAGGGTAGGTTGTGCTCTTATATTCAATTTCTTCTCTGCCTATAGATTGCTTGGGAGTATTTGCCATCGATCTCATAATCGCGTGATGGCTGTAGCCGTTCACTATCGAATTTAAATGTGCAAGGCTCTAGTGTGGTTTCGCATTTGGTAGCTCTTTGTGTGTATTGGTTGGCGATACACTGTGTAGTTTAGAGTATTAATTTGTTTTTATCAGTAACACATCTGGAAAATGTTAGATAGAAAATTGTTCAGTTCTAATTCACTATGAGCCACATAATAAATATCAACGTATCGAAACCATACATTCGGTTTCTTGTTTGCTTTCTCTGAGGCTTTAGTTTCAAAGTTAGTCATGAAGAAGTTGGCAACAACGGATGATAGTGGAGATCCCATAGGTGCTTCTTTGATTCGTTTATAATCTTGTTATTGTATGTGAAATACCTGTTTTTCAGACAATGGTCTGCCAAGTCTATTATATCTGGACTGAACTTATTTTCCATGGATATTATGTCGAAGGCTTCATCTGTGGAAGTGTTTGAATATAAAGAAATAATATCCAAACGGGCTATAATATCTTCTTTATCCCTTTTCCAGAGTTATTAATATTTGATATGAAATTTCCTGAATTTTTCACGACCTAAGTAACTCACAATTGATCCCAACGGTACATTTTGTTTATGCATTTTGATAACGCATATAATTTCAGAATTTTTGATGATTTTCACTAGGTTTAATTGATTTTGTATAATCCAATCTATTTCAAAAACTTCCATTATTGTTCTGGTAGTTCCATCTAGATAAGTGGTAGTATCTGCGGTTATTTTGAGGTTAGACTAGGTTAAAATAAGGAAGAGTCTTCTACAATTAGTTTCATTTTGATGTCATGATCGATTTTGTTCATTATAGCTGTTACATTTCATTTAGCGAGAAGTATTGCTATGTCTTCATTAGGCTTGAGTTCTCTAATGGCTTTGATTTAATTCTTGGTCATATTCAACTGGGCTTTTATAACTTTTAGTTTGTTTATCAGTGTGATCACGAACGCATTCGTAAGTGGTTTTTCTAAGAATCAAACACAAAACGACAAAACAAATAAATTATGTATAGATATTCATTAAGTGATTTACTAAAATTAACATTCGCGAATGGATTGTAGGATTGTACAAGTCTTATGCATGTATGAGTTATATTTCTATGAAATGATCATTCATCCAACATTTCCATTACTATATCTAATCGAGAATTCAGGATCATGTCACTGAGCTTACGCCCACCGTCTGTTGGGATGGCGGTGTGACGCAAATAGTTGTCTCCAACAATACCTCACGGACGGAAAATGATTATGCGTATAGGAGTTTCAATAATGCAGACAGGAGAGGCTGTTTGAACTTGACACGGTAAAGAAATTAATACACTGTTCATTTTAAATCACTTGTACAGGTCCCGTTATTTTCAACATTTCCATACAGAAATAAAAATAGAAATAGTTTTTTAGCGACTATCTCGAACGAAAATTGAACAGTCTACAATGTCATCACGTAAAACTGGCGACCTAGGGATATTCAGTAAAAACATATCAAGCCCTCTTGAGATTTACTTTCATGAAGAAAAACTCGAATTCTATTATGTGAGAGCATATGAATTTTTTGATAACAAATTAACACAACATCGTGTTAATCAATTTTATACACGTTTCAAGCGCCAATTTTTTAAATTATTGTAAAGGGCTACCAATGTCTACATGGCGGTTATGGTCTGTTAACCTTAAATTTAGCGGTTCTTTAAATGGGGTAAGCCGGTACCCTTTTGAAAGCGCCGGCACTAACAGCCAAATGCTTCGATTCAAATAACCCGTTACTTTGGTATCCTAAATGTTTTCCCAAATTCAACGTCCTGATTTGGTGACCGACAAGATTTGAATCATTACTTCAATTTATATATATATATATATATATATATATATATATATATATATATATATATATATATATATATATATATATATATATATATAATCTATACACCTATATACTGTGCACAATATCCTTAATGTCTATCGTCTATACGGTAAATGTTGAATTATTCCATGGAAAAGAACCTGTGCTATTGGTTGACAGGACAAACTCAATTAAACTAAGTATACTGCAATACTGCAAATAGAAATTGAAGTCATTTTTGAGCTATAATTCTCTTATATGGAAAGCAGGCAATTTTGAACCAGGACTGTTATTGGATAATAAGGTATTCTCTTTAACGTTCAAACTTTGTAATGTTAGTAGTGCTGCACTAGCCATGCGCAGTTTCAATCATTAATCCATAAGTTAATTTTATTACTTCATTCATTCGACACTGTTGAAGTAGTTTGGATTAATAAACATTTAAGAATGAACAGTGGCATTACGAATATCTTGATCAATAGTAGTATCCCATTACGGTTCGAAATAATTTAACATGGACATCAAGAAACTTCTATAACGTGTTCAAACAAGTTTTCAACGGCACGATTTAGGTCCCAGACACTTTCAAACAAACTTCAATGCAACAAAAAACCTATTAGTAGGATTATTCTAATGCATGCTTGCATTTCAAATCTACAACTGAAATTCTCAGCTTTATATTTCGTGATGAAATGCGCCGTTCCCATCAGCGCTTATGCATTCTATTAAAATTCTTTCAAGCGAGCCTTTATAGTGTCAGATCATGCAAATTCAATAAAGACTACGTTCGTTTATTTCCCATACAAACTATTCAGAGAACGACCTATTCTGATGGAAGATTTTAATCACGATTTGAAAACTGACATTGATCAAGAATGTTGACATAAACGAAACGTGTGCATCACAATAGACGCGGTTTTGAAATTTATTCGACTGATGGCATTCGACGTTTCTGTGAAACCAAAAAACGTCTATCAGGTCAAAATCAGATTCATTAGTTCCTATCAATCTAAATAATGAAGTGGTTGATTTTAAGGGAGAATAATAAGGATAGGAAATACTTGAGAGTAGTATAATTTCCTGTATGAAGCATGGATCATAAAAAGCCGCTATTCACATCATTATACAATTTCTATCCACATATGTCGTCCTTCCTTTGAAATAAGCCATTTCGATCAAAATGTCTATTAAATTGAGTCACTTCTCCATAATTTAATACATCATTTTGTAAACATTTCCCATTATATATTCTCATGATACTCGATCATACAATCTTTCGAAATATCTAAGTCGATATTAAGTTGCAACGTACGAAGAATATTTAGGAATTAGAAACATAAACTTATGAAAAAGATGACTGACACGCGAAGCAAAAAGGAACAGATACTTGCTAACGAAAAAAACTTGCTAAGCTACCGACTGGCGGTAGCAACGGACGATTTTACGGTGCCGCCACCGGAGAAGTAGAACAGTTGTTGTTTTGAAATCAAAAGTACATTAAAAAAAATTAAATGTTTTGGAGTCACCGGACGAATATCCGTTAGTAACGCTATGCACTAACGAAGACACGGTTAACAAGGAAGAATGAAGTACGTATACATTTGTAGCGGGCTAATTGCGATACCAGCGCACGGTAGAGCTTTCGGTACATCCTGTCATTCAAGAACTTAAACTCTACCATCATAATTCATTGCACCGAGTTCTCAGGCGCAGAGTTTCGAACGGTTCTCTTTTTGATGGTTGCACGTCCTCCCTTACTCCTGTTCACCCACCTTCACAGAAGAAATTAGCAATTCTTTTTAATGCACAGAGCGAAGTTGTTTATATCGATCTCCGACCAGCGAAGATGGGTTTGGGGGTCCATGAGATGTATACTGAGATCCACGACAATTGATTATTTACTTCAATTTTGGTTTTCACAAATGAATATTTTATTTGCACAGTTAATTTGCTGCTTAGTTTTTATCTGAAAAACGTAACAGGCTTACAATGATAGTACTATTGTACTACCTAGATCGTGTAAACCAACCTATTTTCACAATTGTATGTGAGCATATCTCTTAAAATTATGTATCCAAGTTGAATATATTCGCTTTGAGATCGCAATACACTTTGAACTTGTAGAAACTTGCATATGTTATGATATCAGGTATTATCATGTTACCGAATGCGTTATGCTATTACCATAAGGAATAATAATTCCATATGTTATATTACAAAAGGAACGAAATAAGTACTGACGAACAAATTAATGATGAATTAGCAAAAGGAATGGAGGTTTATCCAAAACCGAAAAGAATGGCAAATACTCGAAGAGACGAAATAGTTTCAGGTTCTAGATGAAGGAATATATGGAGTACCTTAGCTTCTCAATCAGCTATAGAAAAGTTATAAAGTTTGAACAACTCATTAAATTATTCTCTGAGGACATTTCGCCTTTTTTTCTGTTTAACGACAGCTGGCAGCTGATTGGACATAACACTCCCTGGACCTTCATTCAACCTAATATTTTTACCAGAAATTGAATAAAGCCTGAAGTAGATAACATTCCACCTGGCATAGACTTAAGTTATTATATTCAGTGCCTTATAAGACTGATAATTCTTGAATTTTGGTAGCCAAATAAAAATGTTTTCAATTAAACAAAGTACAATGAACTATCTGAGCATGAAAGCCTGTCGAAATTCACAATAAAGATACATATGTCATCATTAAACAGTTATCTAATAATGGTCCTAGAATAACATGAGTCCAAAACAATCGAAGGCAAAGTCATGAACATTAACATTCAATTTCTAGGTGCTTCTGAAAGCAAGGCTACACCTTCTCATTTCTCATTGAAAGTAGATTGGTCGCTTATATTGTCCTATTATAACCCCATTTGGATGAGTCGATATTATGCAGCAAAAGAAACAATTAATCAAATTCCAACCTGTAGAACAAGAAAAATCAGCTTAACCATAATAATAAAAGAGTTTGAAAGATATCTTCTACTTTGAAGAAGCGAGTTGATTATTATCTACGCATATCTGATGAATTAACAGTTGGGAAAGATAAATAGACCCATGAGCCAATCACGCCAAGATCCTCCCTATTCGAGAAAATATGCCCAAAAGAAGAGGTGTTCCCAAATCGATCATGTAGGAACACTATGTAAGAATTATTTCTTCTTCTCAACCTGAATCCTTACAACAAATCATAACCAGGAATTTCTAGTGAAATATCTTGTAAAATATAAAAACATACAAGAAGGTCATGTGTCATTGTTGAAATTTCATCTCTCTTCAACAATTTTTTTCAAACCATGTAAATATCCTTCAGAGTTGGTTTCACTCCTCCCTTCATTTTCGTAATACAACAAGTCATCATTTCAATTGGGTGTATAAACGACGTCAGACACATCGACCTTCCTCACGACCTCTAGTCACTATGGTAATCTAATTTCAGCGTTATTAGTGGATAGATAGGTAAACGATATCGAGGTGACTTGAACTATGTAGTGATGCAGAATCATATATTGGTGAATGAAAGTGAAATTTTAATTGATGCATGATGTATCTACATAATTTAATCATTTGCACGATTTCAATAAATACTAGTGTTATTACAATTACTGATTCCTTGCCTTTATTACCGATGACTCGGTCTGTTCGACGTCATTGTTCACCTATCTTGACGGCAACATCACTCATTTGGAGATCAGTTAAACGAAGTTTTAATTGAATGTTGTCGTAGATTTTCGCTCAATTACTCTGAAATAAATTGCTTACTCGTTTCCACCAATTTGTTGGAGGTATTAGTTTATTGGAAAAGTGAACTAATTTGCAGCCACTGTGTCATCTACGTTCATAAAAGATCTTGAATATTCAACAGTAAATGGTTTTTCACAATATCCTTATAATAAATTTAGAAGAGGATATTGATTTTCCTGTATTTATATCTTCTTGCGAGATGCTTATGAACTGTTATTATGATTATTAGTTATATGCAATAATACCGAAGATACGTACTGTTCGTTCATTGTGGAAACTTTGAAAGCTTTTCAACATTTCACCCCTTATAGAAACTATGGAGGGTAAAGGTAAGGAGATATCTCTTGAATGGAGGATTTATTGAGAAAAGTGTCCAAATGAATTGGCCATAATGGCGCTAGCGCTGCAACCGAGTATAAAATGAATTTAGCTGTTGTAAACAGTCTGAAGTGCATTGGCTTAAAAAAAATAGTATTTTTGTTGACTAGGGTCGTTAAATAATACAGCAGCATTAAAATCTTAATTATTCAGTATTCCAAAATAATTTAAGAAATATAACTTAAAAACAAGTTTTTGGCGCTTGCTTTAAAATTAACTTTTTGCGACAGTAACGCCCTCTCGTTTAACGCTTTTTGACGGACAATTTTTCACACAGAGATGGTTCTCCTTACCTCTACCCTCCATAATAGAAACGTAAGCTATTCTTATGGGAGGGTCTCTTTGAACGTCATTCATTATGAAGTTCAATTGCATATTGTACATATTAATGCTATTAGACATCTTAATCTAGTACTAGCATTACAAAAATTACCGGAGCAAAACTGTAATTGGCTTTATGAAATTCGGAAAGATCTACTCTAGAGGATGTGGAAAATTCATTACCTGAGTCCAAAAAGCTCAAAAATGTGTGTCAAATTCAAAGTGACGATTTCTCGGATAATAGTTTTCCCCGTTGTTTCCGTGTTGAACTAAATTTGGATTATAGGCTAGCCTATTTACATATTACAAGTAACATTTACACGCCTCACGTCCCACGTATACATTTCATGCGTCCGATTGGTCAACCATAATAATTTCCTTTTTTTAGTTTCACTACATGATTTGGGAGTGAAATATGCAACTGATTAATATTTCTGCCGTGCACAAAATAATAAATAGCTTTTCTCCAGTGGTAATTCTTTAATACACTTTGCCTTCGAAGGGGGGGGGGAGTCATGACGTCATTTGTTACTTATAAACGGTAATCAATTACAGATTTACGAATGGCTTAATCATAGGGGATGACTCATCGGTGGTTATAACACCCATAGCCTCTCAGATATAAAGCCAATCACACGGTTATGGATGTGTTTATTCACAAATCTCATTACGTGCAGATTCATATCGAAATAAACACTTATTTCAATGGAATATAACCTTATACAGTCTCTGAAATTATAGGTAATTTTTGTCTGACTGTATAACACGACCTGATCACCCTCGAAATGTATGAGTTATGAATTATTCTGGCATTCTTTTCGGAAAAATAAACGTGATTAATATCTATTGAAAAATTGATTTGAAACAAAGTTGAGATCATGGGTAGTATCACATGGACATAAAAGAATACATATATTTGTTTTGTATATAAATATGTAGAAGAATGTTTCAAATTTGAAAGCTACTTATTTTTCACGAAAAATAACTAATATATCTAATGTATATCCATAATAATTGTCTGCCAAATACTTTTTATCTTAAAGCATTAAAGTTGGTTTTAAGGATTACCAACTAGTAATTCAATCTGTTCAAGGAATACAAACTGCAAATAAACTACATATCAATCGAGTAAGAAATACATACATATGTGAAAAATAAAATTTTCCAAAGCAGTGTCCTAATGTTAAAACTAAAAGTTTTCGTCATTTTATTTATAATTCAATCGTTATGTTGTTACTAGATTAGTATATGAAAGTACAAAATTAAATATTTTTTCATATAAAATCATTGTTATAGGATATCTTTAGCATATTTGTTTTGTAGTAGTATAATGGACCTTGTTTAGGGAGAAGAAGTTGTTAATCAGTTCAATATTTTAATCTATCCATGCTAGAAGGAAAAACCAAAATCTCATCAGGTATTGTAATATGACCCAATTCAGGATAAATTTTATGATAATTCATTTATGTACATTGGGTTGAATACTCACTCAAATATTTCATGTATTGTCATTTCTCTATTACAATCTTAAATCTGATATTGATAGTAGGAACGAATTACGATATTTCCAAAGAATACGTCAGAATGACGTCATTTTCCCTAGGGAATTGGTTCCACGAATTCAGGAACTCCTGCCATCGATTATTGTGAGTGAAACCTTGAGTGTGCGCAAAACAGACTAAGCCCAACATTTCTCGTGATTAATTATAACCACAAAATTTTCCTTATCAGCTTATCGAAATTATCATTGAACAGAGCTGACAGAAATAGATTCAGTGAAAAAATATGATCCCTGTTTCTGCTAAATTCCACAGAATTGGAATATATAAAGTATACGAATTTCAAGGTTCTTTAAAAATGAAGATGGTTCACTTGGAAGTTCTGAAGTCATTTATGTTCCGGATTAAATATACATAAATGTATCCACTAATTTTATACTATTCTGAATAGTGATATCATTTTGATAATTTATACATAAATTGGAATAGATCTATTCAAAAGTGCAGGGAAAGAGGAAACATTAGTTGCTTTTTCATTAATTATTGTGTATATAGACTAAACGAACTTAATTAGCTGAATGTAGATAATTGGAAATTTAAAATTAGAAAACTTATGTTCATATCGCAGAGTTCTCATTATATAAATAGTAGAATTATACAACATGAATCATCTTAATTGAGTAGAATGCGTCTCTCGATTTCAGTTACATATTTTCATTTCATTTTTCTCTAGGGACCTACAGTTTATAGTGGACTTCGAACCACTCACCTAGACCGTGCAATGATAACTGCCACCACTTTGGATTGCAAATTATCTGCCCTTCGATGGTTTTTATTGGTTTAGCCGTTAGACCATGTGCACTAACTCTATGTATGTTTTGGTCAAATTCACTTTTTTTTTGTTCAAGGACAACATCCATAACTTGAACCCTGATTCGAACTAGGCACCTCGGCTTTCAATTACAAATATTTCCTTTCATGTTTCTCAGTGAATTCTCACTCATAGAATATTCAGTTGACATATTTCGATTGATTCTAAGAATGATTTGACTACCAAAATCTTGAATATATATCTTATAAGGTGGAGATGAATATCAAGAAGCAATTCTTTTTGTGCTTGCTTCTCATTGTAATAACCCGAGCTTACCACATTACTGGGCATACTCTTTCGATTAATGGTTTTATGTATCAACTAAAGTTCGAGAACAAGTTTTAATATCTTCGCTCTCAAGAATAACCCATTCTTGGGGAAAGGCATTCATTCGAAGATGTGAGTATTCTTAATGGTAAAATAAAAACGTCAATTTGCATGGCTTCTTAAAACAGAAAACAAATTCTATTCAGAACAATTTTCATACTGAATGAGATATACGAGAAAATTTCAAATATCTAACCACTTTCATAGATTTTATTCATTTTCCATTTACATTCTACTGAATTCATTTATGTGAATAAATTCTCCTCTGAGGTTTGTAGTAACTATTTTGATTTTCCAAATAAAAATAGATTACACATATTCTATTGTCAGCTTCACATTTTCAAATTCAATCTTCAGATTCATTGAATAGTTTCTGGTCATGAATAGTTAAAAGTTTTCAAATTTTTTACTCGCAATGGTTCGAAGTAAATTAACATATTGAGGTGAAAAGAGCACCAAAACGTGCATTTTATTCATTTTAATATTTGCGCATGACATAACCATGACATATCTTTAATATCCCAGGAAACAGTCTAAGCGGCAACATTGAGAAAATTTTAACCGTACATTCCATTGTACGAACGTGAACTGAGTGGTGCTGCTAGAGGCTAGAGCGGACCAGGCGTTCCGGTTTCACATATTATTTTAGCCATCCTCATTCACAGAATAACCGTGTTGTTGGCGTGGTGTATTCTGTCCGAGTACTGAGTCAAGTGCGGAGTGCGAATATGTGGATGACCGTTTCGACAGTCAGAATAGTCTCGTGGTCTTGATTTTTATTCTTGAGGAATTTCGTGTTGTGAACTCAGAAATAGGTGTTAGTGGTTTTTTGGTGTTTTGCAGATTTTAAAAATTTGTAGATTAGGTATGTAATATTGTAATTAAATCGTCACACATGAAAATGCTCAAGGATCATAGAAGATGAACCATCGAAAAAAATGTTTTGTAAGGTTAGATCCTAGATATTTTCAGTGTGAATATCTAGAATTTTTATTCAGGTTGAGACGAAGAAGGACATTAAATCTATTAATTAACTACGGGTGAAACATCGATTGTTCTGTTGTGTATAAAATTGGATTACGTATTGCATGAAGCTAAGAGTGTAAAACTCATTGGGAGGCATAGTTACTCTCCGTTTTCTATATTTAAATAACAGGTTTGCTAACTTGATAACCTACACAGTCTTGGTGTATATTTTCTTCTTTGCACACCTGATCTGTAGATTTGTCTCTTCCTTCTCCCCAATCTTATCTGATATAATTACGTAGGATGAATATGATTGAGTACATCAATATTTATGTTGAAACATGTTTGACTACTACTATTCATCGGAAAATATTAAATTTATTTATAGAAACTTTGAACTGTATACCAATAAATCATTGAATAGTACTAAAATACAATTATAAAATGATGAAATGTCCAATTTTGCATTACCTCGGCTTTATTTTTCGTGTATATGGGAAGGAAGTTTTTTATTATATTGATAACAAAATCAAAAATTCAAACACAACCAATGCCCAGAACACGGAATCGATTATTTACATGTTCTCTGATTTTATAAATTTATTACCAATTTATTCTGATTAGTAGGATTCTGTATTTCTGTTGGTCAATTATTTGCTGCATACCATCTAAGTCCTCACTTAAAATACCTCATATTTTTGAACTAATTATGAAAGAAACATCATAATTTCAAATTATGTATTTGTTTTCAGTGCTGGTAGCATCGCTTCTTGTAAAAAACGCCATGGTAGCTACAACTTTATTCCTTTGACCACCAATTAAGATCCGAGTGAGATTGTTGGTATGCATATTTTCATTCTTTATGCTTATTTATGTAGTGATTTAAACTGCTTTTGTTCCACCCCACTTAAAGTCAAAAATAGTTTTCAGGGGTTATTAAAATTATGGTTTGTTGAAAATTATGCCTGGCATTAGCCCTTTAATGAATGATAAAACTATTTAATTGAGAATGTATTGAGAAAGTACTTGTTTGGATCAGAATTATATATTCATATCATGTCAATTATATTTTTGTTCTTTTCAATAATATTTTCATTTATATATTTCATTAGTATTAGAAGACTCAATTTTGCTTGTGCCAAAATTTTCCAGAGATTGAACTGTTACTTTGTCCTGCTGAATTAACTATTCAAGCTCATATTCTAATTTAATCTTCTGCTATCCCGCATTTTTAAACATGCACTAGGTCAACAACTGGAACTGATATTTTTACAGCTAATTATTTGATAAATGGAGAAAGTCTGAAGAAATTATTGACTTGATCAAAGTGGCCAATCTACACTTGATATTACTTAATATTCCTTGGCACATTATTGCTTTGAAACAATACAACATTTTTTCTCTATGGATCTAGCATGAAGTGCAGAAATATGCTGCGTTTTTATTATATTTTATTTTATTTTTTATTTATTGATAATATATCCAACAGATACATGTATCCAATTCATGGAGTATATAACAGTTATTGTAAAAACTATATTCTATATGAAAGAGAAAGGGCAATTCAGTTCAAAAGAAGAGATCAATCTGAAATATGCATGCATGAATAGTGCATTCCTAATTGAGTGTAGTATAAAAAAATATATCAACACTATCCAACATATTGAATTGTCTACACATATAATTCATAGGACTGTAGAAATGATGATGAGAGTGGGGCATATTAACAGGAAGGTAGGTTAGATTAGATCTAGAGGCGATTCGTGGTACATGAAAATTCAGTAAAGCTAACAGTTCAGGAGAATCGTAGTGGATGTAATTTGATCAGATTAAAATTTATTTGACATCAATTTCTAATCTCTTGTGAAATTTTATGTCAGGAAGATTAAAAAAACATTTGCTAGGAAGAATATTTCAACTGTCATTAACAGTTTCATAATTCTAGCGAAAAGATTAAATCTGCAGCTACAATAATCATACCTCCCTTCTTCTTTTCAATTTTCCAAGATATTGATTATGTAAAGTGGAACAGGATGAAAAAATTACTGAAAATTGATGCAAGTCACTCATAACAGTAACAACAGCCTCTATTTAATTGATGAATTATGAATTCTGAATGGAGAAAATATTGGGTATCAGGCATTCTGGGGAATTTAACGATTTTCCTGTGAAGTTATAAGTTCCAAACTGACGGTGAAATATATATGATTGATGGGTGCATACATTGAATTTGCTGTTGGGCGGGGTATCACAATAACTTCCAATGTAGGTTTGATGGAGCAGACATGTCTTTCCCATTGTGAATCAATATATTTTATATTAGAAAATTCACATTTTTTGATAGAGAGAAGTATATTCATTCACACTTTCCTTTTGTAACTCTGGTCTTTTCAATATGAGATCTGCAAAACTATGGAATTGTATTCAGTTTAAATGTCTTGGCGAATATTGACATAAAAATTCGATATTTTGTATTGATTATAAGTGCATTCTAGTCTAGGTACGAGCAAAATATCGGGATCTACAAAACTATGACTAAACATTGGTTCCTAAGAGTGGAGATTGACTTTTCTCATAATGATGACAAACAATAGCTATTTCCAATGAAAACATTAATGCCGTAACTCAAATTATAGAAACGTTATGTGATTTCTAAAACAGTCAAGCAGGTAGATATGTATAGAACACAAACCTTGTTTGGTTGGCTAAATAGAGATGTGTATTCACTTTGAATTTTATACAACAGTATGCATTATCTAAAATTCCGGGAAAATGAAACATTGTCCCATGAAGCGAAGAAGTTGAAAGTTTCAAAGAACTCGGCTTCTCAACTATTGGCCATTGTAGAATGCACACGCGTGAATTGTAGGTATCTTGTGGCATGCATAGTTTAGCTATGCATGACATGCATTGACATCTCTAGAAGTATTGGAAAAGAATATGCAATGTAAAATTATATCTATACTATCGAACTAGCGAGTTTTATAGCTAAATTAAGATTTTACGGTTGAAAAAATTACAGCAATGTATCAGTTTCACCTTGTGACAACATTTTTACGCCCTCCCGATTATTATTTTGTAGTTGTTCTTGAAGCTCATTTAGCACCTTATTAACACCTGAATGTTAGAATGCATAATTCGGAGAAACTATGATCAATATTAATTTGAAGTTATTTATGAAGAGCACTTTTTGAAAAAGCCTTTGCTCTTTTAGCTCTTCAAGAGACGTACGGAATGGATGAAATGATTATGGAATTCTGCAAAGAAAATTTATGAATGATTAATTATGAGGGTAATAATTATTTATGTAAATTTCAAGAAGCGCAAAATATAAAAGAAAAAAACTTATTCCTTACAAATTTCTATTCAATGTAACTTTATTTCTTACATTTCTTGTTTGAAAAGCATTCTTCAAAACCATTGTTGTTTGTTGCCGTTTTATGTAATCAAAGTTGAAATATTTCAAGTTCTAAATTGTTCATTCTCGTTATTGAAATGTAAAGGGTATTTTGGATTTCAATAGTCGACTCTGTGACCATAACCGATCTGATGAATTCTCCACATGTGTAGGATTCATATATAGACATTTCCTTTATGACAATGTTGAGAAAATGACTTCCGATTTTTTGTGTTTAATATTCACAAGTGAGCTTACATACTTCCATCGGTTGGACGGTATAATTTACGCTCAATTGAAACTTAGCGAATGAATTTTTTAATGCAAATTATCGCATGACTGTTTCATAAATAAAATCTGCTACACCTTGTTTTCAAAAGTATCTCATAAATATGTTCTTTGAAGACACTATTCATCAACGAAAAGTAAATAAATGACGCTAGTGACGCACTCTACTTCTAATTTTAGTGATTGCGTGGACAACTATAACCTCGTCTTTAGTGCGTGAAAATCGAACTATCTGTTCATCAGTTATTCATGAATTAGCATGTCTTAGCATTACTTAATAACAAAATGTTGCTGCTTATAATAATATTTGAAGTATTCCACCAGAGTTAATTCTTCTATTTGAGGATCGAAATTCAGACTTTCTATGTTGGAATCTTCAATGGACAGTTCAGTTTCACGACTCTATTTATGTTCATAATTTTCTTAGATTGTTCTTAAATATTTAACTAATTAATAATTCTTTAAATTTCCTTCTACATGGAAAAACCGCGAACTTCCAATGAAACAGGCAATTTTGAATTTGGTCATTCTTATCGCAGACATCACATTTTGTCTTGTATGCTGTGCATGATTGTATTTATGTCGAAAATTTCTCATTCCTTCTGAGTGAATAATTGATTTCGTTTCAGATATAGCCGCGAGCAATGGCTTCAATAGACGGCCGTCCCGCGCAGTATGGAATTACTCTGAAACAGATGCGCGACCTCATGGAACATCGAGGTCGGGAAGGAGTAAACAAAGTAAATGATTTAGGAGGAGTACAAGAAATTTGTAAAAAACTTTACACATCGCCTAGTGAAGGTAAGTGTCTAAATATTTCTTCTATTAAACACTAGCGTCAGTGACCAATATTGGGGAAATCAAAAATGTGATCATCAGATCATTAGGCGTAACAGAAATTTTCATCTCATGGAAAAAATGATTTCCTCTAGGAATATTCTACTTGATAGATTAATAAGATCAACTATTAGAAGTTGTTCAAGCGATTTGTATCTGCTCTGTTCAAACAAGAGGTAATGTTTTTATCTTCTGAAAACTTCATATAGAAAAACTTCTTATCAGACTGATAAAAAAATATTCTGGTCACTACTTGTATCACAGTTTTAAAGATGTTGGACTTACATAAAAAACTAAAGAACCTGTAGGCATCAGCCTTTAAATAGCTTTTTTTGATAGATGAACTTCAAAGGACATCTTGGAATCATGTTATTCCTACATTGACTTCTGAAGCATATGAGAATTTGAGTTCTTGGAGATCAGTATCCTGCTCATTAACCTTTTGGCATATGGTCCCAAGCATTCTTTGAGATCATCATTCTGCAGGCTGAGTGAACGGCACAATTCGCTTGGTTGGACAGCCAACAGAATATTTGCTGCAGACATAAACCAGCCTTGCCATAACTCCATTGAAAGTGGATAGATTGAGTTAATCTTAAATGAACTTGTGGACATCAATCTGAACTGTAGTTGTAATTGAGCTGGAGGAGATAGCTTCTACTTGTCTTGATGAACGCATATTTGTTATGACAACTACCCAGCAAGACTTCTTCGGATACACTTATCCTGTAATGTTACTCAAATGGTTATGGGTTTAAGTAGCACCTCAGGAATAGGGACAATAGATACCTGGGGTTCATCATAAGATGCGATAGATTACTTTGGGTTCAAATGGGTACGCCTGCGCGTTAATCTTGACAAGATTTTGATGTTGAGGCAACCTTTTGCTTTTTGCTGGGAGTTGATGGGAATCCATTGATTCTTCTCCAGTATAATCTTGGCTGAAAAAAATTTTGCTTTGAAACTGTGATTTTTGAGAGGTGTAAGATCATTTTGGTTATTTTCTACCGGGAATCAAAGTTTATATACAATTGGGGTGGGTTCGACTTCATGGTATATTTCGAAAAATATTTTCCTTTCTCGAAAAGTCCTTTGGTATGAAGATCCAATTTATCAGTTCAGTTACATTGTTATTCTTTGTGTTGTTTGTAACAACTAGAACTCCCTGTATTTTCAAAGGTTATATTCCATAATTATTCGAGGAGTGCAATTTAATGGGTGCAATGGAGAAACTAATTGTGATTTTCTAAGCGACTATGATTAATGATGAAGTTTTGAGCTTTATGTGATCATCTTAATTCTGAAATGAATTATCATTATCTCGGCGTAGTTTATATCAAATACTAAGAATTATGCTAAGATTTTCCGAGAAAACGAAAAATGTTGAATGTAATTATTTCTCTCCCATTCAATTTCCTTCATAAAAATGTTAATTGTCATTTCCGTTACGCTTTATATAGTCATTTTTGAACTTACACAAATCAACTTAGACACCGAGAGTATATAAGGTAAAACAAACAAAAATCTAAGAAATAATAACATTTTTCTCATGAATCAGGTTTTGAGGAAAATTCTATTATTTTTTTCTACACCTCCATTTGTCATTATAATAAAATGCGTAAATTGTGGTTCGTGACGTGAATAATATGAAATATAATAGCGCTGGATGTGTTCATGATGAAATAATGGAATTTTTGAGGTTTCGTTAATTTACATTTGAATTGAATAAATAGCTGAACATTGGATCGCGTTTATAGAAAGCAACATCAAGAATTACGTGGAACCGAATTACAATTAACCAAAAGAATTTCTCTTGAATGGTAGAGAACAACCTAGATATTAACTAAGGCCTAGCGATGTCTCACCATTAATTTTTTACATTCACCAACTGAAAATGCAATTTAAAACAAAATTGGATAAAAAAAGTGAGGCTTCAATTTGTATGTTTTTAAGTTCAGCTTTAGTGGGCTCTAACATCAAATTTCAATTGAAAGCAATCAATTTTTTTATATCAGATACATATTTTTCAACAATTGAACCACATTTCAATTGAAAATGTTGAAAATTCAAGGCTTGAAAAATATATCAAAACATTTCGTTGTTTTAGTTCTTCTTTTCGAAAAGAAACATTGTTTTCCCAAAATTAGCTTGAATTAATACACTGTGCACAAAAGGTTAGGGATATTGAAATATTTTCTTAAAGAATAAGCCGATTGGGGATTCTGTCTTCATCCTAATTGGCGTAATTAATTGTTTTATGAAAAACAATTCATTAAATTTGATCACATCTCGTAGTTTCCAATATCCAAAAGTTTTTGTGCATAATTGTAACTTAGTTTTTCAAAAATCAATGATTCTCCGGGTTATTGATGAAATGAGAAAAAAAGGTATTTGGATTAAAACTGATTGGAAATATGATTCTAACCAATCTGTGACCAAGCGAGACTAACCAACTGAAAAAGGACTTTACCTAATCTCTAACATTTACGCATATGCATGCAAAGCGTATTGTACTAGAAAAAAAATGATTAGGGGTTACTTTATTATGGTTTTGAAAAGCTATATATTTTATAAACTTTGAACGAGTTATTATCGAAAGCATGTTTTTGAAATCACAGTAGAACTCGATAGAAGAGTGTTCATGTTATCCACTTGAAGTTATAGCTTCTTCATTTGAATATTTTTCTAAGTACTCACGATTGATATATATATATATATATATATATATATATATATATATATATATATATATATATATATATATATATATATATATATATATATATATATATATATATATATATATATATATATATATATATATATATATATATATATATATATATATATATATATATATATATATATATATATATATATATATATATATATATATATATATATATATATATATATTTTATATATATATATATATATATATATATATATATATATATATATATATATATATATATATATATATATATATATATATATATATATATATATATATAAATCGATTTTTTTGTCCAAAACGATTTTTGATTTATACAATCGCTATTTTGCTAAATGGATTTTTATAACTCAGATCGTGTGTATTTGAAACAGTAGACTGATTATTAGTAGTTGAGAAAAAAGCTATGTTTTCATATCTAGGAAACTTTTGCGGATTGCAGAGAGGGTCAAAGTTTTGTTTTTTATTTGCTGGTCTTCATCCGCCACTTCAAAAATGGCACGCAAAAATACAATAAATCTAGAAAATTATAAGATATCTTCAAGTTAATGATTTCATCAAATTTTTCTAGGAATTGACCCAAACTTCACTCAATATTATGTGGTATTTAAATTCTTTAGGATTTACTCATGCGGGTGTACGAAAATTTGGAAAATTCAATATCATGATAATCTGACTTTCAATTCGTTTTTGGCCCAGAATTTTCAGTTTGAGCTAAAAATACGTGTCAGACCTAATTATGTAATGATCATGTCAAAAACGGAACATACCTATCTAAAAATATATCTGAATAACTTAACTTACTCACGCATGTGTGAAAAATTGGTGCTTGTAATTAGTTTTCAAATGGTGAATTCGAGGCTGTTGTTTTTAATGAGTTCCACATCTTTCGAATCATTCACCATTGGGAATAATTGGGGTTTAAAAAAAATGGAACTGTCTTGAAGAAATGAAAGTATTTTTCATAGTTAGAACAGCGTTTCATTTTTCTTGAACGTTAAAGAAGTATACGAATTGATGTTTAAAAATATTACTTTCTTTTTTGGTATTTCTGCCAAGTACATCAAATATTTTGTTCTTCAGCATTATCTAAGGAAATATTTCAGGCATAGTTAAAAAACTGTATTTCGACATTTTATTCAGTGGTCAAAAAGTTGTGAGAGACTTTTTGAAATTTATTCAAAGTTTGAGGACGTTGCTACTTGTTTGAAAATACATTTTTTAATTTAATATTTAGAATTTTCCTATGTACAAACTGTAGCTTCATCGGATATCTGATGAAGTCACGATGTGGGGAAAGCGCCATAGGTTTGTGAATATAGTAAACAGCAGTTTTATTCAAAGTACTCCAATTTGACATCAATGAACTAATACCAACGATTCTTTCAATGAATAGATTTAGCCGTTGTTATTTGGTAGTTAAGCATGATCAAAACACGAATGTAAGTTTTACTACCCACAAATGAATCAATACTGTTACCGCGGTTTCACTCTCGTTCATCATCGGACAGTATGATACTAAGTATACTGACGTGGTATTTATAAATAGGTCGCTTTGAATTTAGAGAAATCAGAAAGTAGGCATAGCAACAAATCTGGAAATTCATTCCCAATATTTTAGACAAATAACATAGAATGGAGGGAGTTGCATTCAGACCTCAAACTAACTTGCCATAATTCTTATTTAACCCTAAAAATCCTATCAAGAATTTAAAATGAATCGGGAGTTCGTAAGTTATCTTGTCCAGACTGTAATAATTTCTACATACGTCAAAATGGTGGTACCTTCAAATTTATATTCAAAGATCATCAAACTTCTTTCATTATAAATTAACAAGATTCAACATTGGCTAACCACTGTATCCAAAATGACACTTTTTTCCAAGTATTGATAATTTGAATATCCTTCACATTGCCCCAAAAATGAGAAAACTCAATTACCTACAATGTTTGTCACTCTTTAATGACAACTCACTGATAATGAACGACCAGACTGATTTATGTAAATCCCAAACTTTTTTAAAGTGTTCCAAATAATAACTTCTTTCAGTTTCTGAACTGTATAAATTCTATTTGGTGGTTCCAAATTCTATAAGGACCCATTTATAAATTCCACGGCACTTTATACTTACTTTTTTACTACCCGTTGATGATTGGGAGTTCAAAAACGCGGTAACAACGATCTATTAATTTGTTGGTAGTAAAAGCATAGTGAAAATTACATTCGTGTTTTCATGATTCTTCCAATCTTCGTTAAACTGGATTTTCAGGATGACTATGAACGATGTAGCTCGTATCCACAGAACATAATCTTAAAAAAAACGTCAACTCATTTATTTTGAGCTGTAAACATCATGGCTGAACTTTGTATAAAATCTAGCGCTCCATGAGTATTTTGAAAACTAACTAAATCAGCAGGCGCCTAATTTGAATTTGAAATTTCTTTGAATTCATGGGAAAAGATAATAGAGATTCAAAACAGTCCAATGGAGACAATAATTCCTATACTTTTAACAATCCACACGTTTATGTACAAATTAGAAAACCAATATGTAACATCGAAGCTTCATCAGCGTATAATGAAATTAACAATTTTCTTGTAGGAATATTAATAATTGATATGTGCAATAAATTACTTGTTCTCAAAATCAAAATAATAACATAGTAACATAGAAAATTATAACAAATAAGATCAGAAGGAACACGCCATTAATACTTTTCCCATTGAATAAGGAAAATAAGAAGCACTTATCATTGAATAGCAGATAAAATTTAATTGAAATACAAAAAAAACAAAGATTTTTCTTGTAACTTCTTCAACCAGCATTGGTATCTCATTGCGTAAACTGGTGTACTGCCATCTTGATTGTAGTTACTCCATAAAAACTCTGTAAGCAAAAAAAAGTGGTATTTTTTTGAAAAAGGGAAAAGAATCGCACAAAATAAAACCTGAAATAGATAAACATTTTATTATATTGAAGTTTTCGGAAACGAAGATTGTATTCAATTTTTTGATGCGTTCAATATTTTTAGAGTAGTTTCTGAGAACAGTTGCAAGAAAATCATTAAATAATATGAAAAAGCTTCTGTTCAAACATTGACAGTGCAGAAGTTTCATCTTCAATCACTTTGCCTGTGACGTGTTACATGAATAATTCAAAAACTTAATACTATTATACTCGTATCTCAAACGTTGCTTCAATTTTTAAAGTTTAGATTTACTAACAAGAAATCGTCACAGACCAAAATAAACAGGAGCTTCGCTTGGAAGTCCAAGGAGCTAGAAAAGAGGACCCATCATCAATATATTAATCTTGAGTATGTTAAAACGTATCCGAAGTGTCATCGATAGGAGAGGTGGATCTTCTGGATACTAAAACATCTAACTATGTAGATATATATATATATATATATATATATATATATATATATATATATATATATATATATATATATATATATATATATATATATATATTTATTGGTACTTGTAGGTGTACCTAGACTTTTTGAGATGTTTGAATCCAAGTGTTAAAATTGACATTTAAGAACAATTTTGAAATCACAAAGATTTCAAAAGATTAACTAAGTTTTAGTTATTGGAAATTTCGCTGTGCTACTGGAATGGAGTTGTGATTTTCAAATCTGCTACAACATTATTTATTACTTATTTTGAGAAAATCATAATATACTTTTAATTCGGACACAATTAATGTACATTGGTAACGCTTCGAACTTTAAATAGGAAATAATTATAGTTTTTCAGAAGTTTATTTTTATTCAATGTTAATCTAGTTGTGAATTCCTACACAAATTAATGAACATTATTTTCTTCTATCCCACATTATTATCTTCAACCCTGTTATTGTGATTACTCGTGTGTGAAATTTATTATAAATACCAATTAATGCTAGAATAAACATTAACTTTTTTCTGGTCTGACTTACTTAGCAATGGTGTGTGTTAACGTGTTCTAGTATATTTGGAATGGATCCAAAATAATATTCTTAGTCATTTCATTATCTTTGCTCTTTCTAATCGCCGTAAAATCACTATTTCAATAAGTACGTTAATCTTCATTTAGTTCTGACGCAGACCGGTAAAATTAACATCCTACGACGCGCTCTGTACGAAATCAGATGCGCAACTGGGACGGTTCCCGGTTATCGTTTTCAAAGTTGATAAAATAAAACACAGAATGCTTAGATAGCGACTAATTACGGACATTTCGCCTTATAATACATTCATCAGATACTAGTGGTACACGAAGGAAAATAATCTACAATGTATTGTATAAATAACTCAATTAGGGAATATCAATTAATATGGAGATTCAGATCCATTACATGTTTATTTATAATTTTTCATATAAAGGGGTGTTTGGAGAGTCTATTACATTTTATAATCAATTTCAAAATTTCTGAATAGGTTGACAATTAAATATATCATTTATTGGTTTTAAAAGAAACGTTTTCATGTTTCATGTTGCCAATAAAATTATAATTAACCAGTAAATAATTATTGAAAAGTTATTAATCGGCATATCAAAATTATCAATTACTTCTTTCATTGATTTCAGAGAAAAAATATCTAACCTGAACACGAAAACATCATATAATGGACTAAAATCATTTAAATTATCCACTACAGCAAAAATACATCACTTTGAAAATATCATTAAAATGCATAAAAAAGTGGATAGTTTTCATTATTGATGAATAATTCAATTTTCTGAATGATTCAATTATTTCATTGGGAACAAAGGTTTTTGCTTCATTTAGTTTCATAGCAGATTCTGAACGATTACAAATCTAAAGTCCGTTTTCTAATAGCAGATTTTAATAAAGATACATGAATTTCGAAATTGAAATTTATCAAAGCTGAAAACTGTTTTCTGTTATAAGATTTCTTTAAATGAACCAAGCATAAATTTGTACTCTGAATGCTCCAGTAGACAATTCACCCTCGTGTAACTAAAATGGTACCAAACTATGGTGTTGAAAATCTGGAGAAGTTTGGATAAATTTTGGAAATTTGCTCGACTAATTCGCTGATCGAAATACAGTATAAATTATGAAGTCCCAATCGAGAAAAATTGGCACAAGAGTTTTCTATCAATTTGTACATTACCGAAGAAAACCGAACTTTGCGATACAGGGTGATATTTTTTCACGGTTCTAACTTCCCTTTCGCCGTCTCAATTTTTTTTTGGTGCACCTCTGACATACTTGTAATATGGCTGAAAGATATTCAGAAGTCCGTACTTGTGTGCAAATTTCTGATGTATAATGTTGCACACTTGAATATGCCTGTGAAGATAGTCCGTATTGGCCAGTTGTTCGCAGCCAGACGTAATATGCTGTATAGTCTCCGATCTTATATGGCATTTTCTGCACTTATCTGTACTTATCTGTTCGTTAAGTTCCGTCCTTAATTATAAATTTTTTGTAGTTGTTTGTAGCGATCACTTGGTCTTGAATGGCCATAAGGAATCCTTCTGTTTCCGCGAATAATTCTCCTTTCATCAACCATTTGTTGGAAGCTTCTTTGTCGATGTGTGGTTGATTAATCTCATGGTGATGTCGTCCATGCAATTCCTTTCTTGACCATTGCTCTTGTTTTTCGGTATCTGATAGGAACGGTAGATTCAGCAGGTCATCTCTGGTAGCAAGATTTAGAGGTGTAAATCCCTTATCAGCCAACGATACCACTCTATGGAGGTCAGAAGTGAGAGCTTTTGCAGAGAAGAATTCTCGTGAGATTTTTTTCTGTTCGGTGTGTAAATTGACAACATCTATTAATCCGCGTCCTCCTTCTTTCCGCTTCAATGTTGTTCGTATCACACACGATTTTGGATGCTGATTGTTGTACTTTGTCAGCATCGTTCGGGTCTGCCTTCGAATATCATCCAGTTCTGTCTAAGTCCATCTGATTATTCCAAATGAGTAAAGCAACACTGAAATGGCGTAGGTGTTAATTGCCTTGACTAGATTCCCCGAGTTCAGAATTGAATTCAGCACAGTCTTCAGACGCTGACTCTATTCTGAACAAATCTTCTCCTTTGATTGTTTTTAGTCTAGCAATCTGGCTTGTTGGTATCCCAGATATTTGTATGTTTCGCCATCCCTCATGCACTATATAATATCACCGTTTGGAAGTTGTGTTTCACCATCTATGACTTTCACTCTTTGAATGTTCAGGGTCTTACATTTTTCAATCCCGAATTTCATATGAACATCTGCCGAGAACCTACTGACAGTTTTCAGCAGATCATCCAATTTCTTCTTGTTCGAAGTATATAATTTGATGTCATCCATATACAGCAGGTGGGATATTGTATGATAGTTCCTATCTATTTTTATCCTAAATCCGTATCCTGTTTTATTGAGCATTGAGGACAATAGGTTCATAGCTACATTATTATTATTATTATTAAATACAAAAGAACCAATGACATAATCCTATATGGCTCTGAAAATAAGTAGGAAGAATACACTTTGTAAAGTCGGGCAGATATGACCAGATAAAGGAGATATCAAACTAAAAATTATCACATGGTACAAGCAAAATCGTGTTATTGAATCTCAACTCCGCCAATAAACCCAACGCATCCGTTCTTGAACGCATTGATCGACTCCGCACTAACCACTTGCCGAGGCAGACCGTTCCAAATGTTACAACACGATTAGTTGAATAATTCTGCCTGGTAGTTGTTTTGAAGTTCTCTTTTGCCAATTTAAAACCGTGGCCGCGAAGCCGAGGATCCGCGTTCAACAAATGCGAAAGGCCGCCACCAATGAAATCTTTCAGTATTCTGAACGTGATTATAAGATCACCCCGCAGTTTTCGGCGTTCGAAGCTTGGAATATTATCCATTTTGAGTCTTGTTTCGTAATCCGGACGCACCGAAAGAAACTCTTGTTGCGCTACACTGAACTGCTTCGAGTGCATTTTTATCACGCATTAAATTTGCTCTCCACCGGGCCACCATATTCGAGCATTGTTCGGACGAAAGTTTTATGAAGTTCAACAAACGTCAAAAAAAAGAACGCCTTTTCGAAAGCAGCTTTCAACATATCAATTCGCGAACTAGAACGGTTGCAAACATCGGCGATGTGAGTTGACCATTTCAAGTAATTTGTTATGATAACACCTAAGTCCCTCTGTGATTCAACTTCTGCGAGTTGCACTGAATCTATTGAGTAATTAATTCGTAGATTATTTTGGACCATATTCATAACTACGCATTTTCTAGAATTCACAGGTAGTAGCCAATTGTCACACCAAGATTTAATATTCGTAAGGTCCTCCTCTAATTGATCGTGTTTGTTTTTATCATAGATATCATTTTCGAGATAAAAATCATCCAAATTATTTCTGATTTATTGTTATCACTTAATCTTTTTTCAAAGGTAAAGAGGAACGAGAAAAGAATTTCGAGAAAAGTTTTCTGCGTTGAAGAGTTGAGAATGCAAAAATGTGAATTTGCACATAGGTTCGTTTCAGAATGTGCATTTTTGTTGAGCAGATTTGAGCTGATTTGAGCTGAAAATGCTAACAATTGTAGAAATTATTGATAAAATATCTCTAACAACCCTTCAATTGATGGAATACCATCGAATTATTTCTAATCATTAATATTTCGAAAACAGAATAAAAAAAGGAAAAGACGAAAAACCCAAGTTAAACAAATAATTACATTTAATATGTAGAATAAAAAAGTTGAACTGTAGTTTCGATCGAATAAAAATTGAAATACTTCTGAAACTTTAACACCCAGGGTCTCGGAAAGAAGTAATTCAGGGTATATCCTCGTATTTTAAGGAGAACTAATCTTAGTTTGAGGTAGGACTCTGAATCCGAAACACTCTGTATATGATAATCAAAAAGAAACCGTTTCAACACATGATTATAGCAAAAATTCTTTATAGCTGTATCATTTCTCGATATAACGCAAATAGTCGAGGAAACGAAGCATTAAACCTACCAGTTTTTCCTAGCAAGATCAATCGCTATGAAACTTTTTGCATTCGTTTTGAAAAAGCATTGTGAACGTAATCGGGAGTGGTAATATGAAATTGCATTTTCTGCATAAGAAAAAAAAAGTGCATATAATAGGAAAAATTTGCAACTCGGAAAATATCGACAGAAATGAGTTTCAATTTGTTACTCGGGGTTTTCGAGATCGCTGAACACGAGTATAATAACGGCGATGGTCCTCGAGCTACCTGGTACCTAGGGTGCACCTCGTCTCCTGGAGTTTTGTATTATTTTCATTCGAAATCAGTCGAAAGTCATTACTCGGAGGTTCTTGAGGTCGCTGAACACGAAAATGATAACGGCGATGGTCCTCGAGCTACCTGGTGCCCAGGGTGCACCTCGTTTCCTGCAGTTTTATGTTATTTTCGAAAGAAATCAGTCTGTAACATTTAAAACTCCTTCTCCGTACAACCAAGTCTCAACTTGTAAATAAACTTTTTTCAGTTGTTGTGTGAAAGCATCTACCGTTGGCAGAATTTTGGCAATCGATACTTTTTTTATTTTTTGTAACGGTGATAAGTTACATTCTGTATCGATACGTTTCAGCCAACTGAATACTTGAAGGTCTAAATTCATCCGGTATATTTGGTTTTCTGAATGTGAGTGATGCCCCATACATTGTTAAAAGTAATTGTGAGCCATGCTCAACAAGTTTTTCAACTGACAGACCAGCTTCTTTGAAATATTGTGCTTCCTGGGCAAGGTCGGGATTATTTTCAAATGTTTAAAAAAATTTAATGTTCCCTTTAAAGAAGGTAACAGAAACTGTATCGCAACCGGTAAATGGGTGCAAAAATAAAATATTCTCCAAAACAGATGGTATGTGATTTAAATTTTTGGAAGAATATACTTCTTCGGCTTTGTTTGGTCGAGCCGGTTTTTTGTTTTTTTTTATATTTTGAATAATTTTTTGAATTCTTATGTAAAGTTGCATGGGGTATTCTAAGATCATTTATCAACGGAATATTATATTATAACAGCAACCCCAAAAACCCACGAGTAATGATTTTATATCGATTTCGAATAATAATAACATAAAATTCCAGGAGACGAGGTGCACCCTGAGCACCAGGTAGCTCGAGGACCGTCGCCGTTATCATATTCGTGTTCAGCGACCTCAAAAACCCCCGAGTAATGACTCTCGACTGATTTCGAATGAAAATAATACAAAACTCCAGGAGACGAGGTGCACCCTGGGCACCAGGTTGCTCGAGGACCATCGCCGTTATCATATTTGTGTTCAGCGACCTCGAAAACTCCCGATTAATGACTTACGACTAATTTCTAATGAAAATAACACAAAACTCCAGGAGACGAGGTCCACCCACCATGGGCACCAGGTAGCTCGAGCACCATCGCCGTTATCATATTCGTGTTCAGCGACCTCGAAAACCCCCGAGTAACAAATTGGAACTCATTTCTGTCGATATTTTCCGAGTTGCAAATTTTTCATATTATATGCACTTTGGAAAATGCATTTTTCTTATGCAGAAAATGCAATTTTCATATTACCACTCCCGATTAAGTTCAGAAACTTTTCTGAAGCTTTTTCAAAACGAATGCAAAAAGTTTCATAGTGATTGATCTTGCCTGGAAAAATTGGTAGGTTTAGTGGTTTTTAGTGCTTCGTTTCCTCGACACAATTTTTATAGTTTTTCATTATTTAATGATGCTTATCACAAAAAATCTTTTTGAAATTTTCATATTTCAAATCTTACAATGAGTTCAAAATTAATGGATACCATTAACCGGATTATGAACACGAGGTTATTCTCGGTCTATACCTTCCTTGGCTCTTTGTGTGGATTAATTTTCTGGCATTAGATGGGTTTTACGGATCCTTTGTTTTTGGGCACGAAATCATTTTGATAAAAGAAGATGAAATTAATTATTTCATTTCGTGTTTGTTGCGTGCTTTTACTGGACGGTATGGTGTTTCACACGCCCTTCCTCTTCCACTCAATAACTCAACCATATTTTACATGTCAGATAGAATTCAACGCCATAAGTTGAATTTCATTTCACGCTTTGTATTTCGACTATGCCTGCGTTAGATGAAAAACCCAGTTTAGGTTAATATCCATTACCTCTTCAATGTAGGTTACGTTTAGGTGTTTGATATTTTGGGAATAGATCTTGTTAATGGTCACTCTATGTTTTCAAATAATTATAAATACAGTCTGTTCTATGAGTAATGTAGATATATTTTTGTAGAAAGACATTTCAGGACTACTCTAACCACTCAGAATTCTTGGAGTGATCACCTTGAGTGTTGACATACTTTTTTCAGCAACTTTGGCATGCTCAATATACGGCCTAAATGATGAACTTTTATTCCTGTTGAGTTTCTTTTATTGAACTTTTTCTAGGAAATAAAAAATCTGCCAGGTTGAGATCCGGTTTATGGGGGACGTGGTAGTCTTACTATGTTCTTTGCCGCACACTCTCGGGCGAGGGTTATCGCGTGGAAGCGAACTTTCCACTTGTGCAAATTTTCGGAAACGATCTCGTGTCTGTTTTTAGTAGTTTGAAGACTTCTCGCAACTTGAATCTGTGTCCTTATGCGAGTCATATTTTCTTACTTTCGGACTGAGGGCTTTAGAGGGAGATCAATGTGTTGTATATCTTGAAGGATCTGGAAACATGAAATACGAAAGAGCTGAATCATTGCGTGCTGCTACATCAGCTATAGGGATTGTCTCAGCCATTGCATTCCTCTCAGAATATGCTTATATGTAATATGTATGGGTCGTCATCTTTTAGAGTACCAATTTTCTCTAGGTCGCCCTCATCAAAGCCCGCATTACCAGAGGAAGGTTAAATGAAACTGGAGGTCGCCCGGTATTCAGAGTTCGCATATTAGTGCTTCATAATGTCTCAATCCTTCATCCTTGACGTATGTTTTTTCACTGTAGACCAGAGTAATAAACAGGATTTTCTCTCCTTACATGAACAGATTTAGCCGGTACACCATTTACCCACCTCTCAACCATAGCGGTCGAGCACAACAAAGATTAGGATATATGCTCATAAAACGGGCTGAAACCTGATCATTCTCATCCTTAGAAAAAATGACATACCGTGAAGATTCTGACACGTGTTACGCAAGCGACTCCATCTTGTTGCACTAAAAATATACTGGCGATTCCAGACGGATACAAAGCTTGGTGGCATTTTAGTAGTCATACTTTTTCATGGATATACAATGTTTCTTTTGTTTTAGACCTAGTAGATGATTGCAAATTTAGTCATAATAAATTCAAAATAGGGATTGAAAATAATTCTAATTGTGTAGACTCCCAATCAAACGAACAGTGACGAATTAACATAAGTTGTTTCTATGATATAAATGATTTGTTGTAATAAGTATCGAGATAACCGATAATGCCGTAAGAAAATCTCGTGTCATCTCATTTCGAAAAACAATGTCACTTATTATTCGTGACGCAATATGCGAAATCTATTAACAATGAGACTATGAAATTACGTAATGTTTTCATAATTTTTTTCGTAGAATGTTTGAAATATGAGATTGATTAAACAAATATCAGATGAATTCAAAATTTAATTTTGTGCAGTGCATATATCAATTGATTTTGGATGTAGGACATAAGCTCAAGAAACTGAATATTTGATCCTGATTTGGTAGATAGAGAACGGAATTCAGCCTGTAATAGTCTAAATCTCGGTCAAAACAAAGTGTTGAAGAATATGGAAATAATAGATAGTGTTCAAGTTTTATAGATTGCGCTGGAATTTGTCGATTTTATTTTCAATTTTCTCACTTTCTGATTTTTTCTATTGATAATATATGGAATACTGTATAGGTTTCGAGTTTTTTGTGCGACTCTGTCGTGTGTTTTCAGAATGGCGACCGTTCACTTGCTAAGTTTCTTCTAAATGAAATTCCAATGAAGAAATTACTCTTTCTTATTCTGTTAGAAAAATATTGGTCTAATATGAATATTAAGGAAGTATGAATAAGAAGAATAATTCAATGAATATTCAATAATAAAATAAGAATGATGTGTTGACAAGAGGGCAGATGAATATGAAGATCTCATCTTAGCAAATTTAGGAAGTGATTGGAAATTTTTCAGCATAAATTTTGCCAAAAAAGTTTGTGGAAAATTTCAGTAGGTTTGGCACCATGCGAAATTTAACATAAAATTTTACTCAAGATTCGGAGTTTTACTTGAATTTCTAGGAAGAATGACACTTAGACAAACTAAATACCGTATTAATAGATGTTCTTTGGACAAACAAAGGCTTTCTGGATTTTTCAAAAATGTAAATCCTTTGTCCTTCCTGTTCATTTTTTTCCGGTTTCAATGAATTACAAAAGTTATTTTTTGAGTGCTACTGCTGCTAACGCTGTACTTACAGTTAGCAGTGTTTTATCACTAAATACAACACTCAAAAGTAAAGAACAAGAAGTTATAAATGATCAATGAATAAACAATGTCATTACTATAGAGCAAAGAATGCAGAGATCATTCATGAAAGTCGAGAAAGAATGAGAATTACTTCTGAAGAATGTTATTCAACCCAAAACATGCGCACTTTTACGGACATATTTTAAGAACACGTCCTAAATATTTTCTTCGAAATTTGTGTGAAAATTTCAGGTGAAAAGTGCTATATGATACACATTTGAAATAAAAATATTCCTTGAAATTTTTGATAAAATTTATATGAAATTTCATCGTATCGAACAGACTTCGACAATCCAATGATTTTCATTGCACTATTCATTCTGGTTTTATGATTTTTTTTGTTGTGTTCTTCTTTCGCTTTATTTCTTTATAACAAAGAGCTATTCATTTTTGTTTCTGACAGAAGATTTTGCGTATGACATTTAGTCGGCTCATAGTGTAAAGTACTCCGCTAGAAAGATATGACCCTGTACATTTGAAGTTTTAACGCTTTCGACGCGAAATCCTTGTCGCGGTAAAGAAACTGTCACCTATCAGGAAATGCCGAGAAGCGCGAACTCGTTTTGCGAACTTTCACGTCGCGAGTGTTGAGCACTTATTAACTAATTGAATCATATTGCCGTTATTGTGATTGGGATTCGATAATAAATGAACTGAATCCTCGAGTATTCATTCGGAAACAATTTATTTTACTCAAGTTAATTGACTCTAGTTTCACGTGTTAATTTCCTGATTAAACTAGTTCGCCGCATAGTGAGCAGGCCAATTAAAAATAGGACATTGAAAAAAAAATGTGTTTGGCAGTTTAAGTCGCGCGTGAAATATTAGAAAAGAAGTCTAGACACTACCTCGTCATCGGTAATATTTCGCGTTCAGCGAATGGGGATATTAAATAAATCAGTCTAAGGAGTTTACCGAGTCATTCTATAAATAAAGATTTATATATTACCATCTATTTAAAAACTCATGTCCTTGCCAGCCAGAAAAACAGCGAGAATCTTGACAATATCTCACAAGAAATAACCCTGTCCGAGTTTTTTCACAGATTAAATGACTAACGACTGGATGGAAACGATGAATAAGATTTAGAACTTATGTAATTGTAATTTTTGATGAATCAACAATGCAATAGTGATAATTCTACATTTAAGAAAAACTTGTTCACCTTAAACATTTTCAACGATGTGGATCAAAATGCGTATTTTGATTATGTCATGTTATTTAAGTAAAATTATAAAGGTGTCTTCACATGAAAAACACTATATTGCAGCGATGGGTTACTTTCAGACTACTCGACAAGTTGAAAATGGCGAGAAATATTGATACTGTTCCAGAAAATACGTGTGATAGCTCAATTACAATTAGGAGAAAGAGTTTCTCAAGTCCAGAGTTCTTTATTGAAAATTTCCTCCTCTCTGAGAATCTTTTCTTCTTCACTGTTTATAACTTCTGCAATTTTTTGTCTGCTAATATACGTTCAGGCACATAGTTCTAGGCGTCATTGCTGATTCAATGAGCTATCACATATATTTTTAGGTTAGATTATCAATATCACTATTATTTTTCAACATTTTTAGACTTGAAAAAGCATTTTACACTTCACATACAATTTTTCGAATTTTTTATCGACATCTGTTAAAATATGACGTCACTAACATTATTTTCAACTTGCAATATATGGGACGTGCTATTTCATCTGTAAAGCTCTTGTATTATTAGTTCTTCTAGATTTTGCTGTAATTCAGTTGTGCTGTTCCAAATTGGCGACCTTAAAAATTACCCATAAATATTCATTTATTCGAATGAGAAACGTGAGAATTACATATCAAAACAGAAAGGAAAAAGGTATGGCTTAAGGGGGGAAGGTAATTTTTCAACAAGATTTTTGAAAGTGATAAAATAATTTTATTATTTAACACAACTTCATTGAGTTCTTGAAATATACAAAAAAATATTTTTTTCTTACAAAATGGTGGCTCCCAAACTGCTCCGTTTGTAGCTCATCAACTATTGATCTGAAATAAAAACCAAAGTGTTTTCTTTTTAGGACATATTAGCGGAAATGATAAACCTATAAAATAAAATAAGAAGTATACAAATCAATATCAAATAACAAAATGACATTTTTGATCCCAAAAAGTAATTTATTAACGCGAAATATCTGAAGTTTTAGGTTTATCCTTTCTTCATATCAATATCGCTAACATACTATTTTGTCTCTGCGAAATGTTTATTCGACTAGAGGTAAAAGTTAATTTATTTATTCAAATGAAAACTGTGATGTAATATTTCTGAATAAACTTCATTATTATTATTATTATAATAATGTAGAGAAACGCCACAGACAAATCGCTTAATAATTTTTAAGTTACAACACGAGCAGTTTTTAAAAATACAGTTTCGAGAGTTTTAGTACAGGAAAAATACCAGTTTTAGTTACTTACCGATGATTCTGCGATCCCAGGACCATACAATATAAACCTTCCCCCTCTTTAAAAAGCAGATTTTCATCAAGTTTTTCTTACTTACGAGCTGTACTAGCATCTTTTGTTTCTAAAAGTCTCTTATAAGTGCCATTAGTAAAATTCAGAATGTTCATTAATCTAGATACTGAACTGAAACCTTTATTAAATATTCCAGCAGCAATGTATGCTGAGATTTCAATTTTTTTAGTCCAGAATGCATGTTTTGGTGATAATCGCCAAACTGTCGCGTTAAAACTTTCATTCGCAATTTGTGTATGACCACCAAGGCTTCGCGCAAGCATATCATCTCTGGATAAATCTTCGTATATTGATAGAAGATGCTCTTTTATTTCATCATCAATTGAAGGAGCTAGATCTTCGTTTCGAGGATCTTTATTTAGAGCAAAAGCCTTGTGCCACTTACACCAGCTATCAACGCCTATTGGACAGTGATCATGTTCGTGGTAGCCATTATGGCTTTTTTCATCTCACTGACACTGTGAATATTTCTCTGAATATTCTAAATTTTTATGTTTCGACTGAACACTTCGAATTCGAATAGTATATTACATGTGTACAGAAACGTAAATATATATATATATATATATATATATATATATATATATATATATATATATATATATATATATATATATATATATATATATATATATATATATATATATATATATATATAATTAATTATAATAATATTAAAATTATAATAATAAGAAATATTTCACATTATTATAATGGAAGGTACGTTCTACCTGAAGCGCCTCGACTACCTGGCTTGGTACGTTACTATACGTACTCCGGCCCTCTTATATTAGCTATATCTTCGTGAATATTCGAAATTTATCTTTTTCCTTACGTCAGTACACCCTCAATATACTATATTTTCAGATTATCGAAAAAAAATCAATTTTTTGAAAATTTCATATGGACTTTCCCACTTAATGTCGAATTTTGGTGTGAGTTAAAGGCACGTTCGGGGAAAGCACAGTATGTAGAAAGAATAATCATTCGAAACACGCTAAGTCTTTCGCGATCGCTCCTGAAGTGTAAGCTCAGGAAAATGAGGATTAAAGGGTGAACCATACGTGATTTTATATATGTTTGAAGAGGAGGAGAAAAACCGTGTCTCGCCCATCGCTCATACAGCTAGTCTGTAAGTGTGCTGTGAACAAAAAGTGAAAACAGAGTGATTGTCTTAACGTTTAATTCTTCATCTTAGCCAGAATTTCGATTGATGGATGTGGGATGATGTTATGGCTGAAATATAAAAAAAAGAAACAGCAGAAAAACAATGTTAGCAATACTAAATGGATGTCAATATTTCCACCCGAATAAGAAAACAATCTGACACCAAATGTATATATTGACAACCATCTGGTTATCTAGGAATTCGACAAGAGTAGATGGTATATAATTTCTTCAGCCTCACCACACTTGCAGTTTGGATTATCTATAGAATTCCAGAATTGATGAGCATACTATTATAACATCCATGACCTGTTTTCAAAAAATTAAGGTACACCAAATCTCTCTTTTGAGACCAAAAGCAGAAACCTTCTGAGTAAGATCTTGTATGAGAAACTTTCAAAAACAATTGCATTTCATTCACTTTTCCCTATCATTTTCCGTACAACATAGTCTCCATTTTAATACTTTTTTTTTAATTTCTTTGCACAATGTGGTAATGTGGATTACGTATGCTGCCCCACTCTAACGAGTATACTTCCTCTCTTTTCAAAATCACCTCCAAATTAATGCATATGGAATTGATATCAATACGATATTACTTTCAGTTCTCGTTGTATGCTATTCTCAACATAACATAGTGATGCCATGATAATTTGTATCTGAAATAAAGAAGTCCACCTCTATATATGCTAATATTTTGATTAAAATTCATGAATTTTTTCATGCTTTCCAAATTTGATTATTACCCAGAGGAATAGAGGAGTGTATTATTATTCCATATGTAACTGTATTCTAGTTAAATATTATGTTCCCCAAGGAAAGTGGGTGGAAATTGTATCGGTAATAATCTAATTACCAGAATAGAATTTCCGAAATAATGTGTAGATGAACTTTTGCATCATGAATGTTTGTTCTTGATTATGAATGAAACTCTCAGCAAATATGTAAATAATAAGAATTGTTTTTTCAGAAATAATTTGATGTTTCATCAAATGAATAAAGAAGTGCATGTAATATATTTTGAAATGGTTATTCTTTTGTTGAAAATCTTTTCTATTGAATTTGGTAACTCAAAAGAAAGGTTATTCCACAGTTGGCTACTGCGGAAACCAAAAAGCGGTCACCTAAGTGATCAAACTATCGAGTAGTCCAGCCAAATTAGACAAAAAATACGTCCTTTGTGAGTAGAAAGGGAAATAAAATGTCCCTTTCTCAATTTTTAACCTATATTACGGGAAGTATATGATGTTCCTTTATATATAAATTTCTTTAAACTGATAGAATTCTCTACAAAAATGGTGCGCTACGAAAATTGTCCTACACATTTTCTACTACAATTAATTAACCTGTTAAGGGTTACTGAGCCCCGAATATTGTGTTTAATTTCCGTCTGAAACTAGTTTTAAATCACGTTATGATTAAATTTGATTTAGGTCAGTTAGTATGTCAGTCGAATGTATTGGATCAAATAGTTCTTCAAAGGATGTCAGGAAAATTCATTCATTTTCATTTTAATTTTCTAACTTTTGATACTTGAAAGGCCTTCTCAAAATCCCGCACAAAAGTGAGACCAGACCTTACCTCACTACCTACAGCTGAAGGTTCTGCACTGGAACACTGCAGTTTAATAGCATGTTTAGGAAGGGCTGGGCAACAAAGTGCCATCTACTGATTAGGGTTGGATGTAACTGTACTAATGGCTGTAGTTGAGGTTATGGATTCAGTGAGGTAGATATTCAGTGCTCTTCTGGCATCCGTGAGCCGTTCAGTGAGTAACGAAAATTTAGTATACGACAACTTGAGTTATTGCGTCATTTTTTTAGTGCGTTAAGTACATCGGTCGGAAAATACGTTTTAACCAAACAGCTGCAATTGAGTTTTGTTTTAAACTTGGTAAATCTTCCAACGAAACGCACCAAATGCTACAAACTGCATAATTGTCTATCTCGTACGCAAGTGGTTCAAGCAATTCGAAGAAGAAGGGTAGAAAGACCCTGAATGATGACGAAAGATCAGGCCGTCCCAAAAGTGGATTATCGGGAGAAAACATCGAAACAGTGCGTAAATTAATCAAAAACAATAAAAAATCATTGGTGAAATTTATTGAAATGGAATTAGGCACTCCTCGAACAACTGTATACCGTATTTTGACTGAAGTGTTGGGCCTTATGAAGGTTAATTCGAGGTTTGTACCACATAAACTCATCGATACCAAAAATTTAATCGAATTGAGCATAGTGAAGAAATCATCAAAAGTGCTCGAAAGGATCCAAATTTCTTGAAAACTATTGTGACTAGTGACGAGACTTGGTGTTTTCAGTATGAGCCCGAACCAAAGCGGGCTACGTGCTGAATGAGGAGCGAGGAATGAAGGAAAACCCAAAAAAGTCACTTGTAAAATTGAAGGTTATGCTGATTTGTTCTTACGATTGTGAAGGAATTATCCACAAAGAATTTATTCCACGCGGTCAGACAGTCACAGGAGACTTTTATTTGGGCGTCATGATTGTTGGTAAGAATTCGTCGTATTCGGCCAGAATATCGAGAAAATGGCAGTTTGACTCTTTTGCACGATAATGCCCCATCACATCTTTCAAGAGTTGTAACTGAATTTTGGATGAAAAATCATATTATTGCCTTGCAACATTCACCCTATACGCCTGATCTGGCTCCGTGCGACTATTATCTGTTCCCTAAGCTGCATTTCACAATGAAAGGAATGCGGCACGATTCGATTGAGGCCATTGAAAGTGCGGTGACCGACGCGCTAAAGATCATTTCAAAAAGGGAGATAGAGAAGTCGTTTGACATCCTGTTGGATGCTTTTCCTTCAATGTCGTGTTCTTAAAAAAATCAAAATGACAATAATTATTATCACCTAAATCAAATTACTGTCGAATTCATAATCAACGTGACAGGTTGACAATCATTATCAAGTATTTGTTGAAGTTTTGATTTTTGCACGAACGAAAGAAATTTTTGTATTAAAACTATAGCAAGTTTTGAAAATGAGTTCCATTCACCTCTTGACAATAACCTAATCGATCACTGAAATTTTGAGAGAATTTTGCAGATATTGTGGTGGTATCAAATTGATTTCTTAACTAATCTAGATTGGCATCGTTCTCTATAAATTCGGCATTTCAAGTGGCCCCATAAAAAGAAGTCCAGAGGCGATAGATCAGGTGACCGCGGGGGCCACTCGATAGCACCTCTTCTACCTATCCATCTTTCTGGAAAAACTTCATCCAGATAATTTCGAACATCTACCGCAAAGTGTGGGAGAGCTCTATCTTGTTGGAACCATACAATATCAGCTGGGGTTAACGGATTATTTAAATTTAGAAATAAAGCTGTTATGGCTGGCACATTTTCATTTCTTAATAATTCCAAGTATCGTTCTCCATTTAAATTCCCTTCTATAAAAAATGGACCAATTATGTGGTCACCGATAATATCGGCCCAAACATTCAATTTTTGTGGATGTTGTGTATGAACCTCTCTAATCCAATGTGGGTTGTCTCTCGACCAAATACGGTAATTATGCCTATTTACTGTACCGTTGAGGCAGAACGTAGCTTCACCCGAGAATACGATTCTATTCAAAAAATTTGGATTCGCCATAATCATTTCCATGATGGTCTCTGAAAATTGTACTCTACAGTCAGGATAGTCTTCAGTAAGCTCATGGACAAAATGGATTTTATATGGTTTCATTTTTTCTGTTTTCAGTATCCTTCAAACTGACCTCTGAGAAATATCATGATTCAAGGCTAGTTTATTTGTAGAAACCTGAGAATTTTTCTCAATTGCCAGTAAAATGTCCAACTTTGTGTCTTCGTCAGTGGCAGACTTAGAGCGTGCTGCTCTGGGAATATCTGTCACTTGTCGACTTGCTTCATATCGCTGAATAGTTCTGCATACTGTAAATTTACTAATTTGATGATCTGGGTGAACAGTATAGAATAGACTGCGAACTTCTTGGTAAGATCGTTGTCTGTCACCATATCCGCGCATCATCAAAACCTCGATCTGTTCTGCTTCACTGAGCTTGAATACCATTTTTAGGAATTGAAGTGCAAAAATCTGAACTTCAACAAATACTTCACATTATTTGTCAACCTGTCCCGTTGATTACTAATGCAAAAGTAATTTGATTTAGGTGATAATTTTTTTTTTATTTTAATTTTTTATGAACTCGACATTGAAAGGAAATGTTTTTTGTTGATTGAAGTTTTTTCTCTGAACCTGAAAAAAAACATATAGGGTGTTACATTTGAAATTCATATTTTTTGGTCATTTCCGGCTACACCGGAAACACTAGCGAGCACAAAATATCAACACTGAATTCTTTATGTTTAGCAATGTAGGAATACCAATTTTCAAAAAAAATCGCTAGGTAAATAACTGAAATAATTAACCGCTCCGGTACTTTTGCCTAACCCTGTATAGACCCATTCTGTAGCAAATTCTGTTAGTTCTAATTTAGCTCATTAAGTTTATTATTATGGGATATATAGTTTCCAAGATATAAGCGAAAAATTGAAAAAAGTGACCATTAAACCCTCTTTCCCATTAACCCTGAAGCAGTTTCCTCGTTCTTATTGAAGACTTCTGGCAAATAATGAACTGAAATATAAATGGAAAAAACTAACATAGGTGCGGAATGATGTTACTTCTGTGGATCCCCTCAAGGGTTATAACACTATGACGCTCGAAAATAGTTAACAAAATAAACTTTTCTTTGCTCTGCCATTGAAAATATAATTCATTCTTCATTTAATGTCTTCATATAATAGACTTATAAACAATTTCTAATATTTAGAAAATTATAACTTTCGAATATGGAATCCTATCAGAAAAATCGTCAGGTGGTGTAAATTTCAGCCGAATCGGTCCAGTATTTTCTGAGATATCGTACACACTAGTTTGAAGAAAGTACTTCCGAGAAAAACGTAAAAGAATTGTAAACAATTTCCAACCTTTCGTACTCCATACTTATACAAAAATAGAATATAAACTGCCGAGTCGTAATTCTGAATAACGAGTTTACAAGAGCTTAATATTTCCCAAGGGAATATTTTATTGTTGAAGATACGAACGTTATCTAAATTTTGAGTGGGTTCCATAACAAACCCACTAATTGCTATAACTTAGGAATTACTTCGAATCTTAGAATGTTTCAATGCTCAAATTATTCTCAAAAGTATAAACAATTTATTTAGCCAAAAAAAGAAAAAGATTTTTTGAAAATATCTAGGCGGTAACCCCTGAAGAGGTAGTCGTAAGGGAGAACTATTATTTGTAGGTAATTTTGTTAGCCGAAATTTTCTTCATAGAGTAAGAGTCATAGTTTCCAACATATAAGCGAGAAACTTTGCAAACTGTGAGATCTCACCCTAATTCCAAAATACTTCACACTGGCAAACTGAACATTAACCTACGAGACAGGAAGAAGGGTTGCTGATGTTAGTCACATTTTCATATAATTGCTTCCTATAAGTCCACTTATCAAGCTCCAATTCGGAAACCTAACGCCTAGGACAAAAATCATTAGGAACATTTTTCTTTTGAATTTTGTTAGCTTCAATTCATTAGGTAATGTTTTTCCACATGAGTCATAGATTGCGAGATATTGGGTGTTCCATGCAAAACGCCCCAAGCTACAGTTTCTACAATTGTTGAACGATTTCAATGAAACAAAAACCGAATTGCATCTTGAATGATTTTCTAACAGGCTGAAGCTTTTCCATTGGTCAGTCACTTGAGAAAATACCTTCACTTGAACTTTAAATGGTAACCCCATATTTTAATTTTTTTCGTCAGTTACTTATTCAATTTTGTATTTTTTGAGAAAAAAGAAATTTTTGACAACTCACATTTCCACTTCATCGATGTAATTCGTACAATGGGCGACTGTTTTGAGTTTGCCATGAAGTTGTTCTGTTCCAGAAAGTGTTTCAGTCATTATGTCAGTTCAGATAACTCGCATTATTTCGTATTTTGGATAAAAAAGACTCGAAACGTAACTGAAGTTTCTGATGAATCATGAGGTAAGCTCTGTGGCAGAATACCATTGAAAATCACAGAACAATCTTCATACAATTATAATGGATATTATTCGCAATTATTGAAGAGAAATTATGAGAGATTAGGTTCTTACCCGCTAATTTATTGTTTCCTTTCGAGTCTTTTTCACGGAGAATTAATAAGTAGGAAGACGAGCATTTCGACCACATCGGGAAGGATTTCCATATCGTGATGATTCAAGAGCTGCAAGTTAACTTTACTGGAAAAATTAAGATATAAAACTTTAGAAACTGAAGATATCTGTATCAATAAACCGAAAACATAGAAACAAAAAAATTCAACTTATATAACAATTTTGTATTCAGAATGGCACCTGGAAGAATTTCTAAATAGGCGGTTCGTATTCTTTCTTTCAACGTGACTAAATTTTCTGGTAGAGTGCTGTAAACTTGATTCTCCGGAGCCAAAAATCAGGAGGGATCAAATCTGGAGAGTGAGCTAGCCGCCTAACAGGACGATTTGCCTTGTTGGAAGTAGGTTTGTCTTCGTTCTTCCTGAAGAATATCATCGAGAAAATCTTGTAATGTTCTAATGAGAGTTTCATTATGATTGTTCGGATTCAAGTTTCCTTCAGTGAAAACTCGCCCTATCAAGGGATTCGAATAATTGTCGCATCAGATGTTTACACCAAATCTACGTTGAAGAATATAGTTAATTATATTACATGTATTCTGCAGACTCTAATATCTTAAATCGATTCTTCTGAAATGTTGGGAAAAGTACACTCATCGGACCAACTTATGGTATTAAAAAAATAATCTAAATGCATTCTATCATTAAGAAAATTCCAAAACTCGAGGCGTCTAATATTGTCAGGTATGAACTCTTTCAACAACATATGGGTTGTATTTATGTTTTTGTAAAACAGACTGAACAGTCGCAGAAATTTGTGCAATACTTGTTTCTGGTTTCGGTTCTACACTCAACAAGACGATCAAATTCATTTTTTCATTAATCTTTTGACAGTTTTCGATTTTTCGAATGACCCGTACTCATGTAAGTTCTTTTTGAGTCTGGAAAATTTGCGGCGCTCTGGTTCATCACCATCTGGAAATCGAAAATACTCTTGTATCATGTCTGTATCGACTCGATTCTGATTAATTCTGCGTGAAACACTCGAAACGAGATAATAACAAGAATTTGCGAGTAGGTATCTAATCTCTCATAATTTATCGTTAATTATTACCAATAACATCTATTATAATTCTATGAAGATTGTTCTTTGATTTTCAATGGTATTCCGCCGTACGGCTTACTTCACGATTCATTAAATCTTCTGGTACATTTTCAGTCTTTTTTTACCAAAAACACGAAATGTGAGTTATTCGAATTGAGAGTATAACCAAAACACTTTCTACGACAGAAACATAAACTCTAAACGGTCGCCCATTCAATGAATTACATTGATGAAATGGAAATGTGAATTTTCGATAATTTCTTCTTTCTCAAAAAACACAGCGTTTTAAGTGGTATTTTTTTAGCTGAAGGTGAATAAGTAATCAAAAAAAAATTATTATATGGGGTTGCCATTTAAAAAGTCCAAATGAAATTATTTCCGAAAGTGACAGACCAATGAAAATGTTTCAGGCTGTTAGAATATTATTCCCGATGCAATTCGGTTTTTGTTTCATCAATAATTGTAGAAGTTATAGTTTGCGGCATTTTTCACGGAGCGGCCGAAAGACCGAAAATTTAGAACTTTTCTCACCGATTTTAATATCAAATATTCAATATATTTATTGAGATATCATTCAGGTAAATTTTATTTTTAATTGATACAATCAATATTATCAGTTTTTGAGGAAACCCTGAATAATATTGATGTTGAAAATTTCTTTAAATGAATACGATTAGCAATACTGTTAAGGCCAATTTGTGTAGCGATAACAAATTAATTGGGTCGTCTTAATCTCTTCAAGTCCGATAAAATTTTGAAATATTCCTTATCGACAAGCGAACGCATAATTTCGCATATGTTATTGTGATGTTTCGCATGTTCTATTTTTCCTTAGTGAAATGATATTTAATCTTTGATTTGTAATAAATGTAACGGTATTACTTTTAATTGAAAGAATCAACTCGTTATTGAAAATCGGAATTTTCTAAATTTTTAAATGAGTGCAATATTTCAAATTGCTCAAATGTTCATTTTGACTTCATCCTCTTTATTCTCTAAGATTTGGTACGTTAAATGAAAAAAGGAACCTATGTTGCGATACAGTTTGTTTTTCAAGACTCTTTTTCTCAGGAACATGTGAAGATATCATTATAAAAAATAAAAAATAAAATTCATATAAAACATTCAGGTCTACTTTCCTTTGGAATTGTGAAGCAATAAAACTTCCACGTCAAGGTATTCGAAATATACGGCTGTCTCATATTGCCGCTACTGATAGCCGCAAGGGAATCAAAACGTATAAAGTTGATCTAGAATCATGAAGTTTGACAAGAAACATTGTCTTATAGTATGAGGGGGCATTGACAAGTCAGGTGAAAATTAATAAAGTGCTGATACTAGTACACAAGTTATAACCTGTTTGGATAATAAAATGCCTTGAAAGTGCAAACATAAAATTTCATACTGATAATACATGGGTCAAAAAGTCCCGGGACTAACCTTTTAAATTATTTTTTTCTTTCTAAATTCGAATTTATTCAACTATATACTCTCCTTTTACAATGATTCAATCATTCCAACGCTTCTCTAACATTTCTATGCCTTTCTTGTAGAATGGTTTATGTTTGATTCCAGAATAAGTGTTTCCTGTAGCTCTTTTTCAAATTAACAGAGAGTCAGTAATCGCTGGCTGCCAGATCTGGAAAGTAACGTAGGTGCGGCAAGAATTCCAATCGTGAATCGTTGATTTTTGACATTGTTTTTAACGACTTGTAAATTGGTGCGTTTTCTTGGTGAAACAATGTATTTTTCTTTGCCATATGTGGCCGTTCGTGCTTCATATCTTCACTCAATCTGTCGAGTAAAGTAATATAGTAGTCACTGTTGATCGTCTGGCTTTTCTTCAGATAGTCGATTAACAATATTCCATGCGTATGCTTACGCCATAGCTTTGCCAGCTGATGTTTGGGTTTTTGGAAGCTCTGGACGGCTTTTGCCTTCTGCTTTCCACTCAGTAGATGTTCTTTTCGACTCTTGCGGGTAGTGGTGGATCCATGTTTCATCCATGGTAACATATCAACGCAAAAAATCTCTGTTATCATGCTTTAAAATCTCCAAACAACGCCCAGATTCGTAAATTTTTTAAGTCTGAATTTCTGTGTCAAATTTTGATTACTGTGCCCTTTGATATCTTTAGGATGAGAGCGAACTTCTGCACTTTCACTTTGCTATCTCCCATAACAATTTCAACAATTTTTTCGATATTTTATATCGCAATAACATCTTGTGGCAAGCCGGCTCGGTGGCGTAGAAGATATGATGTTCCATGGTCGTCTCCTGTGCAAAGTTACCTGGGTTCAATCCCCACAAAGTCGGTGCAATTTTTCGGATTCTGGAAATCGCTTGAGTATCCATCTTTCGTAGAGATGTAAAGCCGTCGGTCCTGTCTAACAGAGATGTATTGGACATTAAAGATCCCTTCCCGGGTTAGTGAGGTGATTGAATTTCCCGATGTATCATTGGCCGAAAGGCGGAAATAGAGCACGTTAAAGGAATAACAAACAAACCTCTTTTTGCCTTCCAGGGCGTTCTACGCCTTCGGTGGTCGTATGACCACGTTTGAAATCAGTATACCATTTAAAAATAGTTGTTTTCGACGGAGAATTTTTCTGGTAACTCTTTTCAAACTATTCCTAGGCTTGTACCCCCAATACAAAGCAGTGTTTTATCAAGACACGAAACTCGTTTTGATTCATTGTTTACGAATTCACAAGTGAGGTTGAAGTGACAAGTGTCACTTCAACCTCGATATCTCGAAAACTACTTGAGAAAATGTGTGGAAATTATGATACGTTTCTGAACAATAGCGCATTCGATATTTCTAGCGCTGTGTGTTATGTGAATTAGTATTGATGTGACAGACAATCGTACCGGACGAGTTCCTCTTGTTGTGTTGAGATTGAGAAAATGTGAATATCGAGTGCTGACAAAACATTTTGTACACAAGAAAACCATAACGCAAACCAAGACCTTTTGATGAGTACTATGGTGATTCTTCTCCAGCAGTAAATATCATTCATGAGTGGTTTACTGAGTTTTGTTGCGGCAGAACAAGCAGATGAAACATGCATTCATTTCTACACGCCTGAGGCAAAACAGCAATCCAAAGAGTGGATGGAGGCCTATAAAAGGGCACCCAATAAAGCCAAGGTGGTTCCATCAACCGGCAAGGTGATGACCACCGTTTTCTGGGTATTATCTTCCTCGATTTTCTCCAAAAAGGAAGTGTATAAATGGTGAGTACTACGCATATCTGTTAGATCAATTGAACGAGGAAATCAAAACAAGGCGGCCACATTCTGTCAAGAAGAAAATCATGTTTCACAACTATACTACCTCTGCGCATTCTTCTGCCATTGCAACAGCCAAGATGTTGGGAGTAACGATATGGATTGCTACCCCATCCACCATATTCTCCTGACCAGGCACTAAGTAGAGAACGGGGATTTTCAACGAATTCGGAAATCATTTTTAGCTGAAATCAATTCACCTTCGTACAAGAGGAATCATTCAGGAATCGTAAATTTGTGGTTAAGAAAAATAATAACTTCGCTTTCCGAATTGATATAATATAATATAAATAAAAAGATACTCGGAGAAAGCGGGAAAAATCTTCGAGATTCTTTTCCAGTGATAGGCGAACTATTAACAAACCTATAGGTTTCTAGGGCACCACTGCATGTGGCGCCGTGGAAGACGATCCTGCTGAGTAAACATAGCTGCGGCCCGAATTCGGCAGATGGAATGATTTTGTATAGGTCCTTATGAGATTTAGTGCTTAAAACCAATGATTAATTGTTGGATTATTGTAGTGAAAATAACTCCAAGCCTATAAAACCAAAAGAAGAAGGACGTGCGCCGTATTGCCCACATTCTCCTTTCTTCAGAAAAAAGTTTTTACGGACACCGGCTTGCGAGTCTGACTCGAGGCCAAAAAAGTACGAACACTCGATTGCAAAAGGCGAGAGTCTCAATAGACTTCACAAGTCTGAAATTGTAGGAAATCTTTTCCAGAGAAATAATAACTTCCTAAAACATCAGCACTGTTTCGTAAGTGGCCGGTCGACAATGACCAACTTGCTCTGTTGTTTAAGCAAATCGACAGTTAGATTTGATAGACTTGTAGAGGTTATTTATTTAGACTTTGTTAAGGCTTTGATCGTGTAGCGAGAGAAGGCTTAAACAAGCGAGAAAATCTTGGCATTCGTGGATGATTGCAAGGTTGCAAAGGAACATCACGAAAACTTTGTACAACAGAGGTACACTTCTCTGGTGCACATCAGGGCATTGAAGGGAATAAAAAAGCAGCCTTACCAAAAAGGCAACATCTGTTAGGTCCATGGGACCGGAACCTATTTTGACCCCCACATTCTTCCTTCTTTCCGAGACTAGAACACTACCGAGTCCCTGAATTACTAGGTAGGTCTCTTGGGGTTTAGTCAGAAAGGTTCATAAGAGTTGCAATCAAAGAAGATTGTTCATGAACTATTGTCCCTTGACAAAAAGTATTGGTATGGTGGTTGACTTACTGACGGGACACCAACTCGATAAACATCTACACATCATGAGACTGTCGGAGACTATATAATGATCTGGTTGCGTAGAAAATGATGAAACATATACCCCTTGAATGCCCTGCCCATAAGGCGACGAGACTGAAGACACTAGGCACTAAAACACTTATCGCCCGAATGAGCCAGGAGCACCCCCCTCCTTAGTATTTATTCTGAAAAGTTTGTTTTCATTTCATTTCGATTTCATAAATCCTTAATTTTTGACTGAATTTTCTGGGCTATTTTTTACAATAAATAGCAAATACGCCGAATGAAACGGCCCCTTCATTTCATTTTGGAGTATATTTTAATATTTTCAGTTTTTGTATATGAAGTATTTACGTATATACCAATAATTCTTTTGATGAAATATATCGTTTGTTCTCCCAAATTATCATTTCGAACTAATTATACGTGAGAGAACTAATGATGTAATGGTCATGTCAAAAAGGGAACGCACATATCTAAAAATATATTTAAACAACTCAACTCACGCATCTGTGAAAAATTTGTCCTCGTAATAACAATTGGGTCGATTTATTCAAGGCTGGCCATACGTTAATGAGATCTGTATCATTTGTACAGTTCATGAAAAATAATTTGAATAACGAAAAGATGAGAAAATTCGAACAATATGGTGGAAGGAGAGGGAGTAATTCTTCCAACGAGTATTATGTAGTTTTTTCAAATTATCGATACTAGGTAAAGAGTGACTATTTCGAAAATAAAGGTTAGCCAATGCTGAATTTTGTTTATTTTCAGTGAATGAAGTTTAATGTTCTTTATATCTCATTTTGAAGGAACGACCAGTTTAATCTTCGTAGGATTTATTGCCGTCTGGACATGATAGGTCGATTTACTTGAAGATGGAGACTTATTCTTCAATGCCTGGTAAAATGAATTTAATTGTGGGCGCCGTTCGTTCACCTAAGGCATCTTTAATGTCGTTCGAGATCAGAAAACATTGATGATGTGCAGAAACTGATCAACGTCATGTGATGATGCAAGATTAGGGATACATAAGGGTTTAGTTCCACTAGTATACGTATTGCATGATTGTTCAACTGAGGAAAAGGTAAATTTTATCATGATTCGAGTTTATCACATGGAGCTATGTATATGAACCGAAAACAAACGGGCTATCAACTGTATTGCTTTCCAAAAAAGAGCACACTCATCAAAAGTTGTTCGCGCAAGTCGAAATGTCGGAAAACTGATTATGTGGGTAGTACCTTAGGAGGATCGTGAAACGGCCAATTCTGGCAAATAACCATTTGTTTGCATGAGAGTCTTTGATGGAATGAGGAAACAGTTGGATAATTCTTCACTAAGACAATGCGAGTTCTTCGACGTCTTGTTTATCAATCGACTATTTGAACACTCCAAAAATCAAATTAAGGGGTCATCCGTCTTATAGTTCCGATTTGGCACCAAGTGATGTTCGTTTCGTTTTGGAACGTCAAGAATAAATTACGTGGACGACGATCTTCGTAGGCAGTCGAAGCCGCTGATGAATCCTAAAACAATGACAATGTTTCGAGAAATACTTGAGCAATTTTCAATGTTAAATTCTTGATTTCATTATTAGACTCAAAATATTAATAGTGCATATTTCTACGACTCAGGAAATTCATCATAACGTTGAAATTACGAGTACCACTATTAGGTAGAGTTATCGGGGATAATGCTTTTTGACTGATTGTTTTCAATTTTTCATTTGTTGTTGTAGGCAGCACCTCTTAGGCACATGTTGCATATAAATTCGTTTTCTAAATTGCCTTCCATTTATTCCACATATCCTTCAGGTTCATCTTCCGTAAGCTTATCCTAAGGAGATTTAATCCACAACAAGAATATTTGATATTTGCTATGTGAATAAATTAAAAGCTTGAATTCATGAATTTCTGAATTGAAAAAGTTGTCACAAAATTGATTTGATTTCATCATAAAGATGAAAGCAAAACTTGAATGATTATTTCGTTAGCCAAGAACGAAAATTAAAAAACAAGTTCAAATCAAATCGAATTCTAATTACAGTGAAGAAAAGCATCTGGCTACACTGAATTATCAAATCACTAAATAAAAGAATGAACAATAATGTCAGTGAATATTTTACTGAATGACAGGTCGAAAACACTGACATAACTTCACCAAAGCTTTACTTTAAAACTCGACGCGCGTTTCGCCAAGTAATTGGTATTATTGAGAGATGAAAGTACACACATCTAATTCTCCATGGCTCTATCATTTTAACTATATCTATCCCTGTTTCGACGAACCATAGTCCTTCTTAGTGAGCGTGTCTAATTTAACAAACTGTAGAGTATACTGAAGGGAACAAGGACCTTTTGTCCTTGTGTAGTGGATGTTCGGATTTCATTGTATGGGTACTCTCAAAAGCGTTCAGTTTATTCGCGTTTTCAACATTTTTTATCAATTTTACATTCTCAAAATCTATTCTATGGTCTTGATCAAAAGCATGTTGGACAACGCTGTATGTTTCTGTAAGTTCGTATTTAAATATGTTTCATGTTCTTACAATCTGGTTTCAATTGTTTATTTAGTTTGTTAACATACTTCTTTCAACAAGCTTTACAACTTTCATATGTCACTCATCCAACGCATAAATTTTGACTTTTCGAGGTTAAATTTGATTTATATGCCAATTTTCTGCTGAAATCGTTGAATATTTTTCTCAACTTTTGGAATATCATTTTTCTAACGTTGTCAAAAAGAGATCCAGCGTTCGTTTGAAGAAAGTTTAATATTTGTGAGTATTGAATGAGGCTAATGCATACTAATTTCAAATGGCAAGTATAAGAAAGAGCCTTGAAACTACGGTCTTTACAGGCCAGAGTTAATGATTCGTATTTATTTTCAGATAGTAGGTTTCCTTTTCGATATGATAATTATCAAATAGATAATGGAGAATTATGTACGGAGTGGTTTTTCTTATATAATTCAGTTCGCGGTATATTTTATTCGAAAAGGAAATAAACTCATTCGCATTGTCTATTGTGGAATAATTACGATAATTTAAATATGTATGTAATTCGAAATTCCAAACGTAATTGGATTTGTAATGAAACTGAAGATGTTATAGACATGTTGAGAATGATTAGTTGAGATTTATCTCTACAGTGATAAGAGACATCGGACCCACATGAAATTTGGATCGATGCTAATCGATTCGGTTAAGGATGTTGAATATTGTCATGATCCTTGACAATCAACATTAGATGGGTTATGTGTATAAAAAATCTCTGGTCTCAGAGCTCAATTTTTAATTAGATGAGGGAACAAAAAGAAGTCGCTTGGGGCTGGATCTGGTGCTTAAGACGGATGGTCGAGTAGTTCAACCCGTAATTCGTTGATTTTCGCAACCTGTGAAGTGTGAGACGGTTTCTCCTTCTTCTTTTTCTGTAAATGTGGGCGTTTTTCCGCAAGTTCTGCTTTTAGCTTATTAAGTAATGGTACGTAGTATGCTCCTGTGATAGCTCTTCCTTTTTGGAGATAATCGATTAAAAAACTCCGTGATTATCCCAAAAAACAGCCGCCATTACTTTACCTGCAGAAAAACAGATTCAGCTTTTTTAGGAACTGGTTCGCCATTTTCAATTCACGGTTGGGACTGAATTTTTGTTTCTTGTTTATAATGGTGTATCCAAGTTTCATCTACAAACATTGATCGGTGCCAAAACTCGGATTTATTGCGCCCAAACTGCGCCATGGAAGTGTTCATTCGAACATGTTTTTGGTCCATCCTGAGCAAACATGGCACCTAACGCGCGGTGTGCTTTCTCTTGTGTAAATGTTCATTTAATATGTGACGAACACGTTCTTTTGACATGTTTATAACATCTGCTATTTCTTTCACCTTAATTAGGCGGTCTTCAACTTTGGCGATATTATCGTCGCAGTTGCAGTTTTTGAACGTCTCGAACGTTCATCGTCTCCCAAGCTCATATGGCCACGTTGAAATTCAGCTGCCCAAAATTTCACTGTGGTAAATGATAGAAAGTCCCCATACACAGAATCCAACTCATCTTTAATTTGCATAGGTGTATTGCCTTTCGAAGAAATATTTAATGAGAGCTCGATACTCGATATTGTCCATTCCCACAAAAACACTCACATGAAGTCACTCAAACGATTGTTCCATAATAACTGCGTGTCCAAATTGACTCAAACTTTGGTGAGTAACTGTCAACATATGAACAATGAAAATTCACTAGATTTTATTTACTAGTGTTGCCATCTTCACGTAGATGTCTGAAACTTCTCAGACAATCCTCGTAGATGCTGCCACATTACAAACGGAGGAAATAAAACAAGGAAAAACGCAATAAAAACCATCCTGTCGGACAGTAGGTAACCGCCATTTCTAGATAAGCCACGAGTGTATTCTAAGCTAATACAAGAATATCACAAAACCCTTAAAAAATTCCATCGTGGTCACGGTGGAGGTGGAACAACATCGTCATCCTGTCGGTGAGCAGACGTAATCTATGTTTTGTCGTGGGATTGGTAATTGTTAACACACGGATGAGTCACTCTAACATTAGCGATGTTATAGGAAAGCAGTGCTCATGTGGTTCAACTCTATGGTACCAGAATTTGACCTCAGGTACTCTTTCAGTCATACCCTCTAGGGTAGGATAAGGGATGAAACCCTGCTGATCCGCTAGACACAGTGTGGCACACAGACGGCTCCAAAATATTTCGAGTTTCAGTTGCTAGGATTTACAGGGAACTTTCTGAGAAGTCCGTGAGCATATGTCTTGGTAGACACTGTACAGTCTACCATACAGAGGTATGTGCCATTTCTCAGTGCACTCAGGAAAGTATAAATATAGAGTACCACGAGCGAGGAGGCTAGTCTAAAATATTTCGGTATAGTTAGCATAGGGTTATCTGAATACACACGGTGACAGGATTCGCTAAGAGTCGATTTCATTTAGACCTTGTGCAGTTACAGACAAAGCTAGAAGCCACCTATTTTTAATTGTTAGGAATGTGAACAAGAAGAGAAATTGTATCCTACATGTCTGAAACATCAGAGAAAATATCGTAGGTCATTTCGGTATAATACGAGAACATGTTTATGTTTGATTCGAGAATAAGACTCTCTTGCGTGAATATGGAATTTTTGCAATCAATATCTTCCATTCAGCATCCCCAACTCAAAAATCATACAAGTGATTACAGGTTGAGTGGCAAAGTTCCAGAAAGATTTTTCTATTTTCTGAATCACTGAGGCATTGGTTTCAGTTTGGCAATCGAGGTTTTCTGGCGTGAGGATCAGGATGAGGGATGATGGAGAAACTGATTGGATGCTCATCTAAACAGGAAAACGAGATTTATTGAACTTGTATTCAATTGAAAACAAACAACTAACTTGATTATTACAACAATTGTTCGAAATGACCTCCGCCCACCTCCATACAGTTATACAGACGATTTTCGAACTCTCTTCTCACATTAGCGAAAACTTCAGGAGTCAAAAGTCGGCATTCTGTGATAATCCTCATCCGCAGCTCCTCCAGGTTTTCTGGTCTTGTGGCATAAACTTTAGATTTTAGATGGCCCCACAAAAAAATTTAGGGATTTAAATCTGGTGACCTGGCTGGCCACTCAACAGGTCCTTTTCTACCAATCCACCTTCCTGGGAAATTTTCGTCTAAATATTGGCGCACCCGAGCATCATAATGCGGAGGAGCACCGTCTTGTTGAAAACGCATTTCGTCCTCAGAAAGAGTTGGATCGTTCTGTAAAATTTCTGTCAATCTAGGATGTATGTGTTCCTCTAACAACTGTAGGTAGCCATTTCCATTCAGATTACCCTCAATAAAGAAAGGCCCAACTAGATGATTGCCAAAATTCCTGCCCAAACGTTCAACTTCTGAGGCCTTTGCGTGTGGGCCTCTCTAAACCAATGAGGATTCTGTGTGTCCCAATATCGACAATTATGTCTATTCACTTCACCACTGAGCATAAAGGTGCTTTCATCAGAAAAACAGATGTTATTCAGAAAATTTGGATTAGCGTTTAGGTTTTCACTTAGATTTTCACAAAACTGTAAACGACGATCTGGATCATCTTCGTTTATTTCATGCACTAATTTTACCTTGTAGGGTGAAATTTGTGATGTTTCACGATTCTATGGACAGTTGTAGCTGATACACCAGTCAGACGAGATAGTTTTCTGATCGAAGTAGTATTCTCCATTTGTAGATGACAGTATCAAAGTACTGTTAGATTGGGTGTCATCTTTATACACACGACAAATGACGACTTTAATCATTCTGGAAAGCACTTCATTCAAGCCTCAGGGCCCTTCGTAGTTGAAAACTAAGCTTGAATGTGTAACTTGACCTATGAACAAGTATAAGAGTTTTTCTAGACCGAGCATAAACCTGCGCTTGCATTATTTTCGTTGGAACACACTGTATATATATATATATATATATATATATATATATATATATATATATATATATATATATATATATATATATATATATATATATATATCTGTTGAGCGATATCATTGACCAAGTAGTCTACTTTTGAAGAGTATTAAATCATCATAACATCAGCTCTATGAAACATGTGAACAAGTTGACGTTTCTTGTGGCACGTAATATGCCTAATGTGACATGAGATACATCTCTCTCCCCAATCATTATTATATATACAGATATTTTCATTTAGCGTTTTATGTTTTCAAAAATGTCCAGAATTCAGGGAGAGTATTACTCACCAAGATGTTAGATAAGGGCAGGATTTGCAGATACTCTACCATTTCTATCCATGTCCAATCCTTCCTATTTCATTCAGTAATAGACATTTCCCTCTAGGATTGAAAATTTTGCTTCTCCAATTTTAGATTCCGTAACTTTCATCCTCTGTGAGAATGTTTGTATTTCCCCTGCGAGTTATTTTCCTCATTCGTAGCAGAGCCACAGAGTTTTCAAATGTGAGCTTACATGAATTCATTGGGATATAATTCCGTACGTAATTCGTGCTTTGAAGGTATTTTCATTGTGGTATTTCTAAAGCTTAAGCCTGAAAGCTTTCGAAATGTATTGATTACCAATCGGAGGATAAAGTAAATTCAATCACTGTTGGCATATCTCTGAAAGTGGCTTACAATGGGCTCCTCTGATTGGGATCAGAGAGCTGTAGAGCAGGTAAATTCCAATATTCAGTTTCTAGTTACCTGTTCAACTCGGAAATAAATCTCTGAGGAACATTTATCTTAAAATACTCATAAGGAAATATGTTTGATGAGGGAGTAAATGATTTTCTGATATTCACTTCCATTTCAATATCCATTTGAATTAGATATATTTCATTAGTTTCGTTGCATAGAAGCGTCCTCATGAGATACGTGAATTTTATCTGTTTATTGATCTGGAAAATATAACTATTGCTTCCAAGTCTTTGACTGGTATCATCTAGATAGTGCTGTACAGATATAAGAATATTTTCTTAGGGAAACGACGTCCCACAGAAACTACTTCATGAAGTAGTTATTAGTTCAATACCTTCAAACCCAGTATTTTGTTTCCTTCTTGTTTCATATTGAAAGATAATTCATTCTCATGGTACTGCTAGAGAAAATTGAAAGTCGTAGCTTTAAATTTGCGCAAAGTAGGCCATACGCACATCCAGACTTTTGAAATACCTAAATGCCCGAAATCTAGAAAAGAAAGAATTTTACTATAGTAATGTATTTTCAACTTCTGTTTTGCAGTTGCAATTTCATTATAAGACATTTTTCTGACGACTTCAAGGAAAAAAAATTTAATTTGGAATGTGGCTTCCTCAAGTATTCACGGCAGGTCTATAACGCCTTTCCGTGATGGGATTACATTTCTAGACTAAATCCGTTCTTAGGTTTCTGCACTGTTGAAGAGCTTGGAATGATTGATTTCGGCTCTGATAATGATTGTCCGGGAAAACTTTTCGCTGAAGCGGGCATGCCTAGTATGCTTGAGAATGGAAATATTTTCTTCTTCTAGGAAATTTCACGTGCGTGGAGTAGGATTATCATGAATCAAGCTGAAGTCTGGCCTGGCAGTTTTTACTTATGGAATAACAATGCATTCTACAATATACTCAACAATCGTTTGCCCATAAAAATTAGTCCAGCAAAACTATCGCTGCGTATGAACGAAATTCCATTTCATACCATTATAGTGCCTACTTTATTGCTGTAAACATCCTGGTTGTGTTGGATTCAATTTCTTCTGGCAGATGTTTTTGAATTTTTTTTCAATTAATCTCATAACCTCATAACCAGAGTATGGTTTGAAACAGTGACATTAGGAGTTTTGTCTAGATGATTAATCAATTTAGGTGGTTTCCATTGCATTTGCACATTGACCTCAAGAATTCCGAATCGAATCAATTTGGTTGAAGAATTACGAAATAGTTGATTCATCGTTCAGAAAACAGTACAAGTATGGACGACTTCTTATAGCGGTAAAAAATCTTAGAGCAATGTAAATAAAAGAATTAAGTCTTCAATAACGAAAAAGATGTTGAAGTTTCTGGTTTACACTCACCACATAGATACGGTGATCCTATAAATATGTAGATCTATAGAGTGATGCACTTGACAATTATGAATCTAACGAGAACGAGTTACAAACCTTCATCAGTAATGAATGTAGGAGTGCAAAAAATAGTTTTAGCAAGGTATTTAATACAGATGTTTTGATCACCAAGGCACTTAATATGTTGAAGAGTATGTTTTTACATTTGAACGGAAGCATGTCTTGAATGAACCATCAAGGAAAAAACATTTTTTGACAATATTGTTACTGAACAATTTTTTAAATTTAAAATAGAGGCGCCCCACTTATCTTACCATTATACACCGTGGATTTATTTATAGGCTTTTCATCATTGCTTGGTCTACCTGTGGAAAAAGAAATAGTTATTAATTATCAAAAATCTCAGATGAAAATATGCACCCGTGTCGGTGTCAATTCACACATGAACTGGGAAAACTTGCTATCTGAACTAGACATTCTGCAAATTATAGATAGAGTTTGAAAGCCAGAGCAATCAGCTGAGACATATAAACATTATAAAGTCTATCTTCTCTACCATAGACCAAATTAAAAAAACTGAAACTAACACACGTGCCAAAACATTTTTCCGCGACTTCAATTTATTCATCTATATACTCTCCTTCTGAATGATACAATCATTCGAACGCTTCTCTAACATTTTTTGAAGAACGATTTAGAATTGAGGATTAGGGTAGGTGCTACAACAATTCCAAGCGTAAATCGTTGATTTTTGCCATGGTTTTTACCGACTTGTGGATTGGTGCTTGTCTTGATGAAACAATGTATCAGGTCGTTTGACTTCAATCTCGTCGCTCAATCGGTTGAGTAAGGTTAGATAATATTCACCGTTGAGCGTCTGACCTTTCTTTAAATAGTCGATTAACAATATTCCAAGCGTAACCCAAAATAAAAACGCCATAACCTTGCCAGTCGATTATTGGGTTTTTGGACGATTTGGACGGCTTTCGCCCTTTGCTCTCCATTCAGCAGATGTTTACTTCGACTCGGGCGTGTAGTGGTGAATTGTTTCATCCATTGTATCATAACATATTGACGCAGAAATTTCGTTTTGTGACGTTTAAAATCGCCAAACAGAGCTCCGTCAATTCGTTGTTCTTTTCACAGCTAACAGCTGCAATTTCACTGCGATCAACCCTAACAATTTTCATCACTTTTTGGATATTTTCTGGCGTAATAATCTCTTTTTGCCTCCGAAAGCGTTTGGCGTCTTCGGTGGTCGTACAACCACGTTAGAAACCAGTACACCAAATAGTGGTTTTCGACGGAGAATTTTCCGGTAACACTTTTTGAAGCATTCCTGAGGTTGTACGATATTTCTACCCATAAAATAGCAGTGTTTTATTAGCACACGAAACTGATTTCGATTCATTGCTTATAAATTAAAAAATGTAGCGCCACTTCAACCTTAATATCACGAAAACTATCTAACGAAATGTCGTCAATTTTTGATATGTTTCTTTTAAAGGTTTGTACTACCTGAAACAAGCATTTGATATTTCTGGCGCTATCTATTCGTTAGTCACTGGACTTTTTGACCCATGTGTTTTTTCAAACGAATCGAAGCCAGTATGGGACATTGTCCATAAAAAACCAAACCTTCGAAACGAGAAACATGTACGGATTCGATTCCTACTATTTTCGAATTCAATAAAATTTTCTTGGAGTAAATTGTCAAGCAATAAGCTTATAGACTGCACAGAATCATGTTACCTATTTGATTGTTAGGTTGAAGAGATTGGAGGAATTATCTCTTCTTAAAATCCTTTCAAGATATGTACGGAACATCTTACTTAATTATCAGGAAATTCGAAGATGAAGATCTTTCAAGACCAGTTGAAGTTTGGAAAAGTTATTCCGGTTATTCCGACCACAGATTCGGTAAAAATAGAAGTACCTCTGTTGCAGTGAGGAGTGTTTTGGATATTGTTACAGAGGATATGGGTAGAGGTTTCAATGATAAATTTCGATTAAGGCAAGGCTATCGATAGTCTGTCTCCTGAAATACTTTTAAATAAGCTGCATATTTCTGTGGTTTTCGAAGAAGGGTGTACAATAGAGTGCAGTTTGTGAAGATTAAAGATGAAAGATCAGATATACTTCAGTTGAGGTGTAGGGTCCTCCAGGGTTGTGTCTCAGGCCCTCTTTCTGATTGTAATTATAGATATTCACATTCCTCATGTCAATATATTTTTGTATTGTGATAAGCAAAGGAACACTGAAAAGTATAAAAGGAGAAGTAATAGCTGAAACCAAAACATGATTCTCGAGAAATTTAAATTGTATGAAGATAAAACAGGAAAACTCGTTATTTGAACGAGATGGGAAACGTCATCTGTGAAGTTCTTGGATATATGGATAAACTCCAGTTTGACTTGGAACATTGCTTATAGAAAAGACCATTGAAAATTGCCCAGGTCTCATTTTGCCTTGAAAGGAGTAAAGGTGGCACCAGAAATTGCATACTTAGGATAGTTTAATCTAACCTAGAGATTCTTGTAGTCCAATTTTCTAAGTCTGAATTCATGTTTCGAAGCACGTCCATTCTAAAAAGACTATACACCCAAATAGGTGCAAGGTTCATTATTTTGATTCCAGAAGAAAAGAGGATTTGGTTACTCACAATAGACAACCTTATAACAATGATGCAATTAAAACTTTCCCCCCAACAAACAAAATCCAATAACCAAAGGAGTCATTCCGAAAACAAATTTCGCCTATTGAAAAGAAAAAAAATAAGATTTGATTTTATTGAGGTAATGTCGAATCAATTCGCATGCTGGTGCTTTTTTTTAGTGGTAGTGTTAATTATATGATTAATTCAATACTTTTGAATAACAAGTGGTAAAGATATTAAAATTTTGAAAGTATAGAATGTACTTAGATAAATTGTGTATTTTACTCAAACCATTTAGTTTCACAACGTGTTCACAAAGTAACATTTTTCGTGAAGATAAGCATAAGCTTATTCTTTTGTCTGAACGCTGCTTGAGTTATGACTGGATTATTAAAAATTATATCGTAATGAAACTACCTTAGTGACGAAAGAATGTCACCAAGCGAATTCTATTGTTTGTATTATATTTTTATATGTGCAAAATACCTTTAACACTTGCAGAGACAATAGAAATTAGCGAATTAAATTTTAGGTGTTCCACAGTCAATTTGTTTTGTTGTTGTATAATAGTGAAAGATGTAGAAATTGTTATTATATCTATTTATATATCTTCAAATCAGGAGATTGAACATATTACAAATATAGAATATACTGAAAGAGATTCTAGATTAAGTAAACAAAATTTTTATATGCTCATATGAGCGGAAGACTTCAACTTAAATTTTCAATAATAAAGAAAAATTACAAGCACCTATCAGTAGAACATAAGACAATCATTTTTATTCACAAGATACGTCATCTTTCTTTTTCAGTCAGTTATGTTTTGCCACTTCGTTTTCGTGTCATGAAGGGGGTGGGCATATGCCAACTCTATAGATAATTTATTTTCAACATTATCTTATAACTTCGTCTCATATTACGAAGGAGGTGAATTTTAAAAATGAATAAGAATTAACGCATTAATTGCCTCGAAATGGATTATCATTCCAAACATGCTAAGCCTCCCTCGATCGTGTGAGCTCAGAAAATCTTATTTATTGTCAAAAATTACGATCAGGAGAACGCACCTAAAGTGTAAGCTCTGAAAAAGGAATGAAGTGGAATCATACGTAACTTTTTACATGATTCAAGAGACCGAGAAAAACCTAAGGAAAAACCATGCCTCGTCCGTCGCTGATACATCAGTAATAGCAGGCAGTGTGTTATTGAACAAAAAGTAGGAACATAATGAGTGTGTTAACGTTTCTTTCTTCATTTAATGTTTCAAACAAATAATTTGATAACCATCTGGATTAAGAAATATAGATTAGTCCAAGATTAAATGACTCATAGTTTCATCAACCTCGCCACCTTCGCTATATATATATATATATATATATATATATATATATATATATATATATATATATATATATATATATATATATATATATATATATATATATATATATATATATATATATATATATATATATATATATATATATATATATATATATATATATATATATATATATATATATATATATATATATATATATATATATATATATATATATATATATATATATATATATATATATATAGAATTCTACTTGAAAGGCATACTATTACAACGCCTATGACATGTTTTCAAATGATTCAAGGAATACTAAATCTTCTAATGCAAAACCAGGAACCTTCTGATAGTGTATTAGGGAATATTAACATTTTATCCTTTACGGCAAAAACTTGAATTTGAAGAAATTCCTTCTTCGTTGTGTGGGACCTGTTGTGTTAAATAAGTTAATAGAGTGATGATATCTTTTATTTTGATTGTGAAAATGTTAAATTTCTTTTCCAAATGATGCACCTAACCGAATAGCATAAAATTGAAATTTTGATAATGATTGATTATGGCTAGAAGAACCAGACGTTATATTGCGGTGGTTCAGTTATTTAAAGAAACGCATCCAGATTTATCCCCATTTATCCAAGGTTCAATAAGTATAATACCGGAACTAGGGCATGTGAGGTATATACCTAGCAGAGGATCATAACACTCAATTGTATATTATGATGTCCATTCAGGAAAATCCAATAACTTCTGCCCGGAAAATTGCTCGTGACCATAATGCCTTAAAAATTATTCAAGAATCAAAAATGGACCCTTACTGAATCCAGGAGTTACCATATCACCATTCAAAAAAATGGTTGTGAGTTGTTCTCACCCCTTTGTGACCCAGAATTACGAAATTACATACAAAATATAAATGACATGAAATAAAAAGTGGCTTAAAATCTTAATATATATTGCCTGAGGTTTACTAAATTCGAACGTATCGTATTATAGTGACCAAAGCTAATATAATTACTTTGAAACAGTAAGTCAAAACTTTATTATTGATACTTCTTCAAATAATAAAAAAATCACAAATTCTCAAGCATAGTCAGTTGACAAGTTTAAAATTGTGTTAAATAGTGATACTGCTTCTGAAAATAAGTGTAATAGCGATCCGAAATGGTGTTTCGAAAAATGTGCCGGAAGCATAGTATATTGTCACATTGAAGGTGATAAAAAAGGTTTTTCGCCGATTTCTCAGGAACTAGAAATAAAAAAAAGGGATTCTTACAGAGGAGGAAAATTTCTAATAAAAAACTCCCGACTCCCGGGACTGCATCTCTTTTATTTATAATTCTAATTTTATGTTGCGTCTCAGTCTAATATTTGCTGAAAAGTTTTAACTTACAAAATTTAATCTAAACAAAGTAACGAAACATTTATACGCCAATCATTTAAACATTCTTATTGGTTCATAAAATTTGTGCTAATTAACAAGTTGGACTTGTTGAAAAATTCACCTTAAGATAAGTTTTCAACTGGAATTAATTCTTCAAACTTCAGAATACATATATCATAATTTTTCTTAATCGATGTTTAACACTTCAAAAAGTATTTATTGTGATGAACTTGCTTTTGTCGCTGCGCGCTCAACGTAAAACAGACGCACAATGGTCTATCTTCAGCGTTAACTTTAATTTATAAATATAGGATATAGAATTTCTGGAGTTCGGAGTTTTTCATTGTAAGTTTTTTCTTTTCTTTTTCAATTTATCTAATGTCATTGGATTTTGATATATCGACAGAAAAGTAAACACCTTTTTTCTTCCTCATTTTCAATTTTTTATAACTACTGCAATTTTTTGACTGCTAATATAAACTTCCAGCACATTTTCTAGGCATCATGACGGACCCAATAACCTAGTATACATTTTTTCTAGGATACGTATCACTATCCTTCATCATTCTGAAGTTGTCGACTAGACTACCATTTGGAGTTGAAAGAATACGTGAGGAAATGTGTTTTTGACGGAAGTTCCGGACCTCATAACGTTTTTTGAATCAAAATATTTTATGCATATTTTCTGCCATATAATTATGCTCAGACTATTTCTTAATGAAATGGCATTCATAAGTATCCTATACATAAATAAAATATTGAGTATGATCTTATTATATTCTTCAATCAGTAATCAGAGAAACTAATTTCCGAAAACTTGGCGGACTGGTCATTATCATCAATGAGTCATAGATCAAATTCATTCGAATTAGTCATGAATTAGTCATTAGATTTGTAATAAATGTTTAATTTATTCGAATTAAATGATGAAAATCGTTATCTTTATCATCTTCTGAACTTCAGAATGAATAATTTGTTTACCAGATCTACACATAACCAAATTTATTAGGAATCATATTGATATTTTGAATATTACCTCAAGGATTTTGGAAATTTCGAAGGATTGTTTGAGTTGATCCTTTTTGAGATATTTCAATCGAAAAAAGAAATAAATTAAGGTTTATTTGTAGAAAGAAACAAATAAAAGAAAATAAGAGACTTTCCGCTTGTAGTAAAAAAATTGAAAATTGTTTCCTCAAGAGTAGCTGTTTTTTCTCGACCTCAGTAGCTTGTATTACCTCCTCTTGCCCTGATACAAGCTTTAATCCGTCTAGGTATGCTTTGGATTAGGTTTTCGACCTCCTCTAGGGTGAAATTCTGCTACTCTTCTGTGGCGGCTTGGATGAGCTGTTGTGGGGTTTTTGGATTATCTTGGCGCGATTTAATTTTCCTTTTGAGATTATCCCATAAATGTTCAATAGGATTTAGGTCTGGAGAGCAAGCTGGCCAGTCCAAAATAGCGATTGCCTCTGTTTCAAGATAATGTCGCGCGAGGTTGTTGGAATGCGGAGGAGCATTATCTTGCATAAAAGTGAAATTCTCACCGTGAGCACCTCGCTAGAGGCTCACTATGGGCTCCAGCACTAGGTCCACGTAATTTCTAGCCGTTACACTCTCAGGAAACGAAATCAAATCTGTTTTGCCTCCCAGCAAAATACCACCCCAAAACATCACATTGGTCCCTTGGTATTTCGGAATTTGTCTTGCTGCTCGGAGTCTAGCTTGTCTTCCATGACCCCTGAAAACCCAATTCTAGACTCGTCCGAAAAAAGAACATTTCGCCAATTCTCAATAATTTGGTGCACGATACACCAATTAAGCCTGTTAATTGTTTGTTGTCTGGTTAGCTCTGAAACTATTAAGGGCCTTATGATGTAAAAACTCCGTCAACGAAGTCTTTGACGTATCGTTTCGACTGATACACTGATGCCTGTGGCTTCCAGAAATTGCCTTTCGAGTATGGGGTGCGACGCACTAGGGTCTCTTCTTGCAATTTGGTACAAAAAGCGGTCTCGTTCTTCTAGGCGCTCTTTCTACGACTTCTTCTAGGCCTGTTTTGCAGAAATTGTAGCTCCACGTATCGGGCGTAGGTTTTTGAAATCACCTCCTGTGATACCCCCATTGTGGCCGCTATATCCCTTTGATCACCCCTTCTTCAACGAGAGCAATTATTCGACCTCTCTGCACATCAGACAATCCAACGTAAGGCATTTTCGATTATGATTATAGGCTATTTTAAATTTTGAAACTCACAGTTTCAAATCTCAGTGACGACTGTACAATATCCCGAACAAGTGGTGATAATTCAATTTTTCTTATCAAACTATCCAGTTTTTTTACAACAAAAAACTTCATTCTTCACAAGTAGTCAAAGATCCATGGTTAAAAACAATCAGTAATGTGAAATACCGAGTGATTCCATATAAATTTAATTGTGTATATTGATAGTACAAGAATACCAATTTCTCGATCTATTAGAGTTTTGAATCGATGCTTGTTTGTAGACGAATTATAATACTCAATTAATTCACTTAAATAAAAGTGATAATCTTCTCTGTCAGAGTAAAAATTGAATGCAATATGATGCTTTGTATCCACAATAGTATCCCCAATTAACTGACTTGGTTTTATATGGGAACTCACAACTTTTTGTAGTAGAAGCATTGCTTTGCTCGACTTCTATTTGTTCAGTGAAAGCTGACGCTCCCTAGGAGGTACCGCATCAATTTTATATGATGGTATTTCTTGTCTTTAACAGCTACCTTCGTTACATTTGCTTCGAAGGATAACCTTCATCAGGAGTAACAGCGAGTTTGTTATTGAGGTGGAAACAGGTGACTTCTATTTTGGTCACGTTGGTTGAAGTGTCTATCTGGAGAAGTATCCCTCCATTATCTCCAGATCTGTCGTTGTGAAGATCTCCTCTGTCACTTCAATTAAACTGAACTTAGTGGTAAGAACCAAGTCATCCGCGTAGCCGAATTTTTCTGATTTTGTTTCTGGTATGTCCGTAATATACAACCTGATAAGAAGCGGGACAAGTATTGATCCCTGCGAAAGGCCTTGAGTTATCTCTGGGAACTGATATCGGTTCCCATGACCATTTGAAACGGTCTGTCGTTGAGCATGTTGTCCATCAGACGTACTATCGGTCCGCGAAAGACTGCTCCAGAAGCTTCTACATCATTTCCTTTCTCCATACTGTGCTGTAAGCTTTGAAGAGGTACATAAATGCAACTCAAGTTTTAAGATTTCTTGGAAACCCGACTCAATAAACGTGTTCACTAATAGAACCCGTTCTTCACAGCTGTGACCCTGTCGTCAGTCCGCTTGTTCCACCAAGATCACTTTGAGCAGTCTTGCAGCGCTTCTAGCCTCTCTAACAGTTTGCAGGTCACATACACACAACCAAATTTATAAGGAATCACCCGATATTTTGAATATTACCTCAGAGATTTTGGAAATTTCGAAGGATTGTCTGAATTGATCCATCTTGAGATATTTCAATCGAGAGAAGAAATAAATTAAGGTTTATTTTAAGAAAGAAACCAATGAAAGAAAATAAGGCTCTTTTACGGATGTAGTTAAAAAATTGAAAATTGTTTTCTCACAGAGTAGGTGTTTTTTCCTCGACCTCAGTAGCTTGTCTTACCTCCTCTTGCCCTGATACAAGCCTGAATCCGTCTAGTTATGCTTTGGATTAGGTAATCTTCCTACGACTTCTTTCTAGGCCTATTTTGTAGAGATTGTAGCTTTACGTATCGGGCGTAGGTTTTTGAAATCGCTCCCTGTGATACCCCCCATTGTGGCCGCTATATCCCTCTGTGTCACGCTTTCTTCAACGAGAGCAATTATTCGACCCCTCTGCACATCGGACAATCCAACGTAAGGCATTTTCAATTATGATTATGAGCTTTTTCAAATTTTGAAATTCACAGTTTCAAATCTCAGTGACGACTGAGTACAATATCCCGAACATATGGTGATAATTCAACATTTCTTATAATACCATCCAGTTTTTTTACAACAAAAAATTTCATTCTTCACAAGTAGTCAAAGAGCCATGGTTAAAAATAATCAATAATGTGAAATACCGAGTGATTCCATATAAATTTGGTTGTGTGTATATTAAGGCAATTGGTCTGTAGCTCTTTGGTCACTCGGCTCGCTTATCTGTGGAATAGTTATAACTCTAGTGCTTCCCGTTTCTTGAGGAATGTTGTCACATTGCATTATATACGTGAAAACCAAGCCAGTCAGATCTTAGTATATTGGCCACAATTCATCAAGACTTCAGGAAGAATGTCGTTAAACCCTGGCGCTTCTCCTGGTGTGACATTCCTGAGGGCGACTGAGACATCCGTTTGCGTTTCACACACTGTTTGCTCTAGATGTGGCTTATATTCATGTGTCCACTCCATTTGGACTTGTCGTTGTCTGGCGTTTTGGAGAAGCTCCACTCCCCAGTTTTCTCATAAACGACCACGCTTGTCTACTCGATGTTTTGCAGTTTAGATTTTCCATCCTTTTGTCCTCTTCTCTCGGTATCAAGGCTATAGAGTAGTTAGTCCGCTATGGCTAGATCAACAGTTTCGAGATAAGTTCGATACACTTCATAACTATTTTGAGACCATTTAGGAATGTACTGTTCAAGTATCTGCTCGGTATGTATTTCTTGGCAGTGCTTATAACAGCACCGATAAATCGTTGATAGTTACTGCTGGTGGTTGGTATCCAGCTTAAGTACTTATCTAAGTCTGCTGAATACCTACTCCAGTTGGCTTTTTTGAAGTTTCACCTCTGGCGGGAGAAATAAATTTGGGTTCCCAATTATATTAGTACTGGGCGGTGTTGGCTATATAAGAAACCTGGAAGAACTCTTCGCGAGACCGCAAGGAGTTGTCCTTCACTGCCAGTAGAGACCAAACGTATATCAGGTTTGTACTTCTGTCCCATAGCTGCTGATTTGAACGTGAATTGCTCATTGGCATCAAGCACATGGTGAAGATTTTGGTCTTCTACCCATTTTATTTAAGCATTGCCGTTCGTTTCCTGGTCCCTATACTTCCACTGTTCATGATGGCTGTTATAATCGCCCTAGCTACGAAATTTACCCACCTTGTACTTTCCTCAAGACTCCACTTTGCTGAAGACATGGTAAATCTTTCTAACGACCGAATAATAGTTTTCAATACATCGTTCATTTGTACAGAATTAATGCCGGTAACAGCAACTGTCGCGTGATTCTTCACTCGTATCAGAAAATTGTTTGAAACAATTATTAAAATTGAACTTCAACGAGCACAGGCGTCCGTTATCTAAGAAGAAACATGAAATTTTCAGTGGAGCGTTTTTCGAGCGTTTCAATCGACCAATGCCAGGGTAAAAATAGAACATTTCAAATATTTGTCAGCAAAAAAAAGCACGTGGCTCAGGTGCAGAAGCGCTTTGATACAAAAGCTCAATGCGATTTTCTTTCATCTATGATAGAGAAGCCAAATAACGAATCCCAGGAAATTCAATTGTCCACGGATAAAAATAAATCTCGACACGTTTCTCTAGACGGTAAAAATTCAAAATATGCTAAGTATACGAGCCAGAATAGAGATGAGCGTTCTGCTCGCATTATTTCGTCTACTCTCGTAAAATTTGCAATAAGTCTGTAGGTTGTTTTAGATTCGGATTTATTAGCATATCCAAAATGTCAACTCTCGATCTCATCTTACTTTGACGCAGTTTTTATGTGAATAGTATATTATGACTACGAATATATCTCTAATTCATTAAACCCTTATCTGGTGATCCTCCAGCACTACTGAATTATTTGTTTAAAAAGTTTTTCTCTTCCTTGTACCTTGTAGATTTCAGGAATTTTCTAACCCTGAAGGGAAGTTCCGTCTCTCTTTTTTTTTTGTTGCGAAGATTTAGACCGTGGAGTCAGTTTGACACATGTGCACCTTCACCTTAACTTGATAATAATAGCGTTTAGTAAAAAAGTGAGTGTGTAGGCTGATTTTCAGGTGTGCATGAAATCGTTGAATGAAATAAACTGGTTTCATCACATTTTCAGACAGTTTGGGATTACCAGAAAGTATAAAAGAGGAACTTATGCTAAAGTTGGCTCAGTAAGAACTGCTTATTCCTCAATGTTTGAAAGGACGTGCGAGAGGCATTGAAATTTTAGTAAACATGAATCAATTTACTGGAGAATATCGTGTGTTTTGTGCTCGCATATTTCACGAGAACCTTCGATCGGACGTGTCCGTATTAGATACGAAGTATAGCGAGCGCATCAATGAACTCATCTTATCAATCAATGAGTTGATAGATTTGAAAGAACATGATCAACACAAAAATGATCCTTTGAGGTCGTGAAAAAGCTATACCCAATAACGAAACAATTCAGCAAGTTCCTGAATCTGTTCGCGCGAATCCAAAGTTGTCTACGCGTGAACATTCCGACGCATTAAGTGTGTCTAGATCCACGGTGCAGCATTTTGCATCTCGATCTAAAATTACATTTATACAACATTCAATTAGTACAAAAATTGAAGCCAGAAGACTATGAATCAAGATTAAATTTTGTGAATAATTCATTTCCTTTTCATTCTGAGTGCATTTCTTTCCGAACCTCATTGTATAATATGAAAGTCTGCCTATTCATTCTACACCCAATAAGCCAATATGATTGCAATATAAGCAAAAAATTGCAAATGCTAAATTGGCAAATATGGAATTACTTGATGTTTTTTTTTGGCTGACGTTCATATGGACGAATTTATTTTGAGCATCGTTAATTATTATATATATGTAAAATGCAGGTTAGGTCAAGCTTAATAATTCTTTTTGTTTTCTTGAAAATAACGGATTATTTTCCAAACGTATTATAAAAACTATTATTAGTAATATTTCATTTCAATAGTCAAAAAGAAATTATATCTCGTTATTAAAAATTGAATTATTTATAGTTATTAAAAAATCTCTCTTTTAAATAACAGCCTTCTGACGTATGATCAACATTCACGTTTACAAACAACAATAATTAGGGCCTTATAAGTTCAATTCTATCAAGTATAAAAATTGAATTCAATTTCCAGCAAATGTCTGCTAAAGGAAAAGCATGAAATTGATATTTCAGTTGGAAAGATACGAAAATAATCAGTATCCTACTTCAAATTTCCTGATACGACCCTTGCGATAAGAATTCAACGTCATTGAAATTATATCAATTATATTCTGTCCACAGACTAAATTTGTATAAAAAATAACCAATTATTATATTTCCCCATCACGTGCGTCACTGGATTATTATAGATCTCAATAACGCCGTTTCAATATCTCGATTTCTGAATGTCATGTTCTCATGTGACTTTTCTCTTGATATATACTAAACACATGATCAAAATCTAAGAATATTGCATATTTCATATTCTAATGGTTTATTTCCTACTCCAAAGTATGTTGGCCAGTGTATCATCATAAGTGCAATATTTTTCTGTGTGGAGCTATGTTCAACAGATAAATGCTTTGTTCTAATGCAAAATCAGGATTGAACGTATGTTGTTTTGGTTCAAATCGAAATATGCCTAGAAGCCATTCAAATGAAAATGAGAGATGCTTGAGCCCTGAATAGTTTAAGTTGACATCACAAATGCAATTGAAATCGGTGAGAGAGTTATCTTGCGTCTCTTCACTCGTTATCGTGGAGCTGGAATTGTACGAGAAAGGCACTTGGAAAACTCCTCGTGGGGAGATATGTGAAGTTGGAAACTAGAAGAAATATTACTCTGACTGCACCTTAGTTGATTAATCATATGTGTGAACTCATAATCGTCATTATTTCTAGATATACCACCTATAGAAGGTTAAGAGGAGGTAATTTAGCCAACAAAGTGCCAGCTCTAAATCGAGGAAGTTGCGCCGCTCGAGTAGCATAAACTCTAACATCTTTCATGCGATAAAATTCAATGGTAGAATGTTAAATTCATCGTTGAATTTAAGTCTGGTTCACAAAGAGTGCGTGCTAGAAGAACATCACAATAGACCGAATATAACTTACCCAGAAAGGGCACAATCATGGTGTGGGATGAATTTTCGGTTGGTCACAGGACTGAACTCGTTTTGCTGCAAAATTTGCAAAAATGCTGCTCCAGATAATTCTATGCCACATGCAACGGGTCACAAGAAATTTCTTTGAAAAAAAAAAATATCGCTATTTCAAGCTGAATCGGTCAATTTTCCGATCCCAATCTCATTTAGCATGCTTGGGATATGTTTCAACGAAGTGTTCTCCGGGAAGAATTTGCAAAGCTCTTCGAAAAAGCTAGAACTCTAAATTCCGTAAGAAAATCGGAACAACTTAATTCTGAGAATGGAAGGAGCTATATTGTTTTATTAAGTCATCAAAAATTTGCATTAATTATGTAAATTACATCTACATCAGTCATTTTCCAGTTTATCGTTGTAGCACTTATCGATGGGCTAAACAGACAGCTGAAAAATAATAATTCAGTTATAGGATTCAATTATACTCATTTCACCACTAAGTGATGGAACTTGCACCTGTTTTATAAGCGATAACAAAATTGTTTCAACATTTTTTGAAGGTGATTTGACGGTAATATATCTCTAGAATTCTGATTGACTTTGTCGCACTGCATTAATTCCAATTTCTTCGAGTTATAATAATCCGAATGTGTTGCAAATATTGAAATCAGAACTAACGATATTTTTCTCTTATTTTTCAGGTCTTAGCGGGTCAAACGTAGATTTAGAACATAGAAGAGAAACATTCGGATCAAATTCGATTCCCCCAAAACCCCCTAAAACATTTCTCCAATTGGTATGGGAAGCATTACAAGATATAACACTCATAATTTTAGAAGTAGCAGCCATAGTGTCCTTAGGTCTTTCCTTCTATCAACCACCACAAGGGGATCGTAAGTACATTCTATTTTTATATTGTATGGAAGCAAGATGCAGTTCGTCCATAAAATGCTTTCAATTAAACATGTTTCTTCTAAAAAAATTTATAGCAATAGTTAAAATTGGGAAACTTTGCCATTCTGAGACCAATATTGGTCATAGTGTCTGTAACATTGGTGGTATGCAATGTTGGTTTAACAGTATTCATTACTGTTCTCTATCATTCAGTCTCCAATATTGAACATATTACCTTCACTTTAATCAATCTTAATTGTTTGGTATAGAATATAATATGAATTCAAAAAGCGACTGTCATATTATGCCCAATGTTGAAATATACGCATATTTAGCTGCTCTAAACCTTATTATGTCCAAATGTTGGCCTCAGCCACTGTAATATAAAATTGTTCTCGATTTCTTTAGCTTCACATCCAATTGCAAGTAATAATTTGAAAAATCTTCAGATATACTTTGTTCAATATCTTGGAAAGGCCTCTGCTATAGGGGATACCAGGGCTAGTTGCGCACTTTTTTCGTTTTTGGTCTGTGAAAAATGAATTCGAAAACTTACAATATAAATAATGTAGGCTTATCGAAGAGCGGTCTTCTGTATTTCATTTGATTGAATAAAATTTTTAGAACATTATGCATAAGCACAGATAATTCGATTTTTTTAAACCTTTATGTGTGGCACGACTTGCCCCTTACTAGAGCCATATAGAGGGGTATATTGGACATAAATTTTTTTTAGAGAAATTTAGATTTTAACCTTTTTTTTTTCGAGAAAACATCAACGGTTGTGTTAAGGTTGAATTTAAGCTCAGTCAGTGATATAACTTTGTTATTGATTTATTACTGAATTAATTCAATAGAATAATGCAAAAATATCGAAAAAATTACTAAAATATATCGATGTCTAGTGAAAATTATCTCAAAGAATTAAATCTGATAAAACAGATCGCAATAAATAATGGTTATGATGCAAAAGTAGTTAGCAGCATATTATATAAGAAAAACAAAATTCGCTTTAAAACATTTATATCTAAACGGTGAACATCAAGGCAAGAAATTCAATAGTTTAACATATATAGGCAATATTAGCAATAATGTGAAATCCTTCTTAAAATTCAAATTTGAATATAGCGTTCAAAACATCAACAAATTTAGGTTCATTTTGGTCTAGTGGCTACAGTTGTGGAAACGATAATAGAGTTATTCCATTTTCTCTGCGCGATTCCAATCCCTTTGGTGAAAGAATGAATCATGATTATCAAACAGTAAGATTATAGGACGTTTCCTGGAGACTGTTGTGTGTTTTCAATAGCGAATCCATTCTATAAAATTGTCTTTCTTCATTCACCCGGTAGAATTGGGAGCTCCAATATCTCCACTAAAGCCTCCTTTAAGAAATGGAGCTAAAATATATCCTAGGAAATATAAAATAGGGTGGAATAGTACTTCCTGCTGTCACACACAGCAACAAAAGCCACCAGTGTACTTCTGTCAACAGATATCAGTCTACCTACTTATCGTGCACTTATACGTGATATCACTCTATCAGGCCGTTGGACTGTGAATATGCTCGCGCGTAGATCCTTGAATTTTGGTGAGGGTCGAATTTCTATCCTTTTTCCTCTTCATCTCGCTTGTTTTACATCTCCTCGGTTTGTCCTGGGGTTCTACTGGTTGGTTATCCTCCTGAATATGCTCGTTTCGTCCATGCTCTTTATATTGGTCACCTCATCAGCACACGGAAGTTCCAAAAGTCTAGCAATTATGCTTTAATGAATATAACCTTCAATACGTCATAATGGAAATATTGTCAAATACATGGAATTTTGATTAACACCTGAATGAAATTGAACTTAAAACATACAAGGATAAAATTGTTATCTGCAACCCAAAAAATTTATACTTTCTTCAAAAAACAATATAACGGATGACTGTTCACAAGCGGCGCGCACTCATTCAGGTTGTCTCCACCGAATGAGCTTGAAATCAGTTGTGGATGTCGGCGTAGATACCAGAGATCAAATGGTTTCCGATTTCAGGGGAATGGTTAAACTTACCCCTAAGCCCAACTAGCCTCGGTCTCCCGTACTGTATCGAATGTTGCCGTAGGTAACATTGTTTTCGGTTTTGAACGCTTATCCTGCAATTGTAGATGAACAATTTTGGTTTTCATTGCGTTTTTTGTGCCCATTGTTGATCTCATCCAATGTTAATACGAATGAGCAGGGTTTCCACAACTTTTAAAATCTCAACAGCAGCAGCAATAACTTGGAGAAGCTTGAGGAATAGTAGCCCAGTAGCCAGCAACAAATTTTTTCAAGTAACTTCCTGCCGATAATTTGCGAAATGCTTTACAACAACGTTCCGAAAAAAACGCGCTTGAAGTTTCAATAGGGATTCACACATAATTGAATATTTGTTTCAATGTACATGGAGCCATCTATTAAAGGGCTATAAGATGTATCGTCAGCAACTACTAATATTTCGATTTTTAATTAAATATGCCGGTTGCGATGTAAGCTACTATTTTCGATATCTTTGAACGACAGTGTTTTACTTTCGGATTTATTTTTCATTTTTGAGTAGAACCACCAACACATCTTTTTAATAATTCTTTATTGGTTAGATCTGTATGAATCGGAAACTCAGCTTCAAAAACATCATGTGGCAAGGGCTGATAATCATGATCATGAGTTGATAATGTGTTCGAAGTTTGCGCTTGCTGCCAAAAACACCTTGACTCTGCTCAGATCTGGTACATTTCGTGTTGGGGATGTTGCCCATATTGCATTATACATCTTCTCAGCAGAATCGCACTTTGTTCTTATTGCCAAGCCATAATAAACTGTTTATTTATGATTTTACCACTGAGCTTTCCTTTTCCACCAAGCAGTTTTTTATCTCATTTTTATCTACAGCTTAAGTTATAGTTTTGTTCACACACTCTTGGACTCATAAATTTTTTTTCAATTCAACTTCACCTCACGATGCTGCTTTTAAAATCCCAGAGTATGTTTCGGAGTCTCTGGTACCAATATAATTTTTGTAATAAATTTGAAACCTCACCATTGAACGTCTGAACATTTTTATGACCGCATTCCATTTTTTGACTTTCTGGGATCATCTATCTGTATACTCTTCAGTATCCTTTTTTTTCAAGGTTCGCATTGTTTACAGTACGAGCTCTTCACAATTATGAATGACAATTCACTTTGTGTAAAATTTGATCAATGATAATACTCTACATAGGGAACTGAATCTTATTTTCTTCCAAGTACCGTCAATACGTCACAATTACCATCATTTTTCTTTTGGGAAGTCGCATTTTTTTCTTGAGAACTAGCTTTCTGATCCTAATCCGAGGATTCTCATGCCAAATAAAATTTGTCCATTTATATCATTACAATGATTGACAAATGGACAGAAGTTTATAAAACGAGCTGTACAGTCATCACAAAGAATAACGATTTCAAAGCCAAGACCTCGTTTTGAATCTGTTTCCAATTCTACTGTTTCGCCATATGACTTCTTCAGTTCAATTGTACATGTTCTTCAATTTTCTCGGCTAACAACTGCTTCCTGGATGTCTATTGTAGCCATGTCTAATCTAAAACCCGGGACACTATCAACTATAGCTCTCTTGGCAAATTTGTGTTCACTACTCGTGTTTACATGTCTGGTTTTAATCTTCACTATCATCATGTTAGTATTTTAAGTTAGATTCGGATACTTGAAACCATTCAATAAAGATCTCATAATCTGACTCATCGTAAACTAAGTTTTTAAGGTCACTCAAACGAACTTTGGCATGCTCGCCTAGCATTGGAACAACTCGGAGTGCTATTTCCAGACTTTCTTTTACAAGAAATATACAGTTTTGCATTCATCAAAATATATTATTTCGCAACAATAGACATGCAGCCAGACTCTCAACATATGTTGGTGATATAATTACTCACATATTACTTAACAACCGATGTTACCTCTTCCCTCACTGGCTGTTCTGCTACTTAAAAGTTAAGCAGACGAGCAGTGCTCATGCAGGCTTTCAGTTCTGCTAAATTCAATGCGTCAGTTGACAGGTCTTCCGTCATCGTATATTCAGATGAGGTCTTGTTTTATTCAAAATATCATGCACACTACCATCTCACAAATTTTCAACGTGGCAGAAATCACAAAATTTTATATGTTGGTATAAGTAGCTGACGTATAATCCACCACGTTACAACCAGCTGACGTTTTGTTTCTCATTTCTATATTATGCCCTAACTATTAACTACCAAAGTTTCAACGGAGAAGGAATAACAAAACTTGTTAGTTTCACCTGCTTTGGGGGCTGCCGTTTGCAAATCAACCCATGGTAACGCAGCTGACTTTATGGCGAATTGTGTGAAGCATTTCTCAAATTTTCTATTGGAAAGAAATGACAAACAAATATTACCGGGCTACGGTGGCCAACGTTGGTTTATGCAAAATGCGGTTGATGATCTTCACTATTAATTTCGATAAAACTTTGTGTAACATTTACCACCTTTTTACGTACTTTCCAACTAACAATTAATTTCTTTCATTTTCATTGCTCAGATGATGCCAGTAAGTATTCTAACTAGATATTATCGATGTTTGTTTCCTGCAAATGTGACAATTCTTCTGTTCTTTTCTTCTCTTTTAGATAATTCCTATCACAGTTACTGTACCTCTTTAGCTTAGTAAACTTCACGGTAACCGTATGCACAAAATCCAGAACTCTAGTGTCTTTTAAGTATCATATCATAAATATTTTTCTCTTTTCTTTTCATTGCATAGATGAAGGCAGTAAGTATAGATATACGTTACCTTTAAATTTCAATGAAATTCAAACAGAAAAGAACAGCTTCCAACAGAATATATCCTCCATCAGAGGAACGACAGAGTGGTGACTTTTATAATTCTAAAGTTTATGAAATTGTTCGTTTTTGTTTGTAAAGGCATTTGAAAATACCACACTGGTAATTTAAAAAAGGTATGAGGAGGAAAAGTGAATATGATAATCATAAATTATCCATTACTGTATCTAGTAATGAGTCAGTAAATGTTCAATCAATACTGTAAAGATTTATTTGTAATCATAGGGTTACGTAGGTAAAACCCCCGCCAGTTTTTTCACCAACGCAACATCCAACATCAATTCAACCATCACAGTAGTAGCCTTTCTATCTGGGTATGTTTTATTACCTTGTGTGAGATGTTGTCCGTTTATATGCAGATTAGTTGTTATAACAAGCGGATCAGGCAGATCTTAGGCTTTTGGTGGTCGAAGACTCATGTTTGCAACCCTGTTGAATCGTCTGACGGGAGTTTGATAATAAGGTCAATAACGTAAGAAATAAACTTGCCCTTTTTTGTCGAGATGATAATATTCTATCATCGATAATATAGCGAAAATAGTTGGTCGTCTCTGGAAACCAAGGAGTAAGCAAGCTAGCAGGAAGTTTGAAACCGAATATTTTTTTAACTATTTTGTTGTTGTAGGACATATTTGTTTAATCAAAATCGAGTTAAATTCTACCGATTTTGAACTTAACGTGACCAAAGCAATCTCGATATAATATAGTAGAGATAATTTCATTTCATTATTCACAAAGAAGTAATTGATAAATTCAGAAAGAAAGTAGATAAGCCAATATTATAGCGATCGGTAGTTTTTTCTATAATTTCTCTCAAAAACACGACTGCTGTAGATTTGGACAAAATCCCTATAAAATTAATTAAGTATGTCGCTCATATCATTTCGGATCCCCTGTGTCACATCGGGAATACCACCTCGGAAAATGGGATATTCCGCAAGAAAAGCGGCTATAGAACTGCCATAATTAACTACAGGCCCATAGCAATTTTAAATAATTGCAGTAAGATATTAGAAAAGATTTTGTACAATAGATTACTTAGCTTTTTAGAAAAAAATATGATACTTCCGACTCACAAAACGGATTTAGAAAAGGTAAAAACACAATCCGGGCTATAAACACGGCTATATGTGCCGTTCTAGAGGCACTCAATCAAAATAAACCTGTTGTTGCGATGGCTTTGGATCTCAGTAAGGCCTTCGTCAGTGTAGACAAAACTATCCTTCTGAAAAAGCTGTTGAGCTTGCAAACCTCAAAGAAACTGCATACAAACAGGGGAGTTCCACAAGGCTCTATACTTGGACCTCTACTCTATATCGTCTATACACCTGATTTATCGGGACTTGTTAATGATCTATTGGTGCAATTCGCTGATGACACAAATGTGATAGTGAGCGGTAATAGCACAGATGACACGTTAAACTAAAATCTTCATATGATTTAGATCTTCTACATCAATTCTCAACAGAATCAATCTTAATTTAAATGCACAAGAAACACCGCTTCTCCGATTTTCTTTCGACAGAAACTGTGAGAAAATTTCGATCACACACAACAACCACACAATGGAATCCGTTAAGGATATGCGCTTCTTGGATGTAACCGTTGATTCTAGACTGGAATAGACCAGCCATGTTCAGCGCCTTGCGGATTCGATAGCAGGTTACTCTTACGCCCTTCGTTTGATCAGCTCGCTGGTACATTTTCAAACAGCATTGATGTCATACTATGCAAATATTGAGTCATGAATTCGCTATGGTTTCATCTTTTGGGTCAATTCTGGGGAGGCGCTTCGAATTTTCAAATTGCAGAAACAGTGTTTGAGGTCCATGTTGAGCTTGAAAAGTACAAAAAGCTATAGAGATCACTTCGTCAAAAACAAAATTCTAACTCTGCCCTGCATATTCGTCTACGAGGCAGTTCTGTTTGTTAAAAACAATATGGATCTATTTGACAGAAGCGAACATAGCAATGTTACGCGAAATAAAACAAATCGGAAGTGCATGAAATACAACTGTTCTTACCTACAGAAAATGTGAATTTTATTATCATAAAAATCCACAATGAACTGCCTTTTCATAATCGTAATCCGAAAATAAAAAAAAATATTTTGGAGCTGCAAAAGGCCTCTTATGGCATACAGGAGTTTCTGTATGCCGAAATCCAATGAATGCATTGAGAGGGATAAATGTAAATTTTGTAGTAAACATAATATTTATTTTTTCACTGTACATATTCAGTTTTTATTCCTTCTTTATGTTTATAAGTTGTCACTTTCAAATCATTGAACTGTCCAATTTGTACTATGGTTTCACATCTGACATGTTCTAACTTCAAGGCTCGTTTGTTATATTTATATAATAAGCAGATTCTGAACTAATAAACTATATCTATCCATCTATCTAGTTATTTATCAGAATGAATTACAATGATTGGAGTCAAAAGACCATCAAAAGAAAGTGTCTAGAAACATTCAAAACAAAGCCTTCTATGATCGCCTCTAAAATATAAGCTCAGGAAAATGAGAAGAAATGGGCGAATCTTCTATATGATTCAAGAGAACAGGGAGAAAAAAAATGAAGAAGAAAATCCTTGTTTTGCCAGTCGCTGAAATATCAGTAATTGCTAGTCTGTAAATGTGTGGTGAACGAAAATGTAATTAGAATTATTGTGCTATTGTTCTTCATTCTAATCAATTCTCGATTGATATTGGGACGGCATCAATCTTGAAAATAAAAGAGAAAAACAACAGAAAGACAGTATGAGTAAATAATACACTTGCTTTCGTACCAACCGAACATAATTGAAAGAAGAATAACGTAAAAAGCAAGATTATACACAGGATTAACAATATGATCAACTAATGCGTAACCTACTTACGATACTGATCCTCGTCCGTAACTTAAGTTTATTGTTAAGTGAATATTTCCTCTTCGTGAAATCTTGCTAGATTTGTCAACACAACTACTTTTGTGCTCTGAAATATCTTCAAGGAACAAACTCTATACTTCAATATCCTCTCTTTCCGATCGGTAGGGTCAAAATGACCAGATCCGAACTTCTAGATGATGATACTGTAGAAGCAGCTACACTGGGTTCCAAAATGAGAAGTACTATCCCTCATACTTAATAAACAAATATTAAACCAAAAATTATCATTATTTTTATAATTAATTCCTGAATTAATACATCACTATTGACCTTAGCAAAAAATCCATCACTTAAGGAGAACCGTGGCGGTGGTTTCTGCTTTCAGTGTACCCGCGACCAACCAGCTGCTAGAACGCTGACGTTTTTTCTATACAGAGTAAAGTTGTGTATGGAAACAACGGCATTGGTTAAAGCTTATTGATTGGAGTCCACCCTCAATTTGGCGCTATTTTTAAATTGTAACTAATGAAAGGTTATAATATTATAAACTGTGATAATTTTGAAAAGAAAACGATGTGATTGAGTACTAGTATTTAGTTTATAGGTGATAAATGACGTGCTCACAGCATTGTACTTTGGGGATGAAGTTACCCCGTCATTATTAGATACAGGAATGGGTCATTTGGATTAACTGAGGTGATTCGATTATATTACAAAAAGAAATAATAATGCCGATCTCTGGTTGAAATATTTATTTAAAAGGTACTAAAACTCTAAAATCGCCACACCAAAACACTTAATCAACCTTTAGACGCGCATATCCCTTATTATGAAAATTTACTAGGGAATGGTTATACACGCAGTAAATTATGATTTCCTGATAAAAGCGCGAGGGATTTTAATAAGTGTTTTGCTGTGCTGGTGATATAGTATTTCATTGTGCTTAAACGACGAAGGTTTCGATTTATGAACAATAAAAAAAACTGTACTTAATAGTTGTGTTTCGTATCAAAAAGGAAGTATGTTTTAGCTCATTTAGAATTTTTTATTTTAATGTTTCCAGGAAGCACCATTTCAAATTGCAAATAAGGGGATTCTGAATTAACAATTTTCGTGAAATTATAGAATGATAGAATTTGTAATACAGCTCTTGATGTCGAGGTAATTCGGCGGAAATTTTGTCGTCCTGAAATTTTTAATAATGAATCTATTCCGGTGGATTTTGAAATTCAACAATATCTTGTTATGCTGAGCAGAAGCGGAATATTGAATAATCTTTCAATCAATCTGTGTGGGAAAGGGATATTCATGACAAATATGGTTATACGTACGGTTGGTTGTTTCAACAGATTTGTTCGTCATTGTTTCATGGAATCCGGTTCCCTTCGCAGTAAACAATTACTTCTGCCTATTGATGTGTAGTTGTATCATATGATCAAACCCACATAACGTTGTGATTGTCAAATCCTCTAGCGGTGTTTTGGATAATATGCTAAATTTGCTGAATTTGAAGGTCTCTGAAATAAAGTGTTTGTCAATTGATCTTTAGCCCTAGAAGTCTAATCTAAGATTTACATAAAGCCTTAACATACGTCTTAGAGGCGTTCACGTATGACAGATAATGGGCTAAATATATACCTCATTTTTTAAGGAATTCCAGATTGTGGTACTAATTATCAATAATAAAATATAGTTTCATAAACGAAATCTTTAATCGGTTATTTCTCATGACATACCTCTCAACATAACTAAAATAATACTTGTAATCAAACTAAAAAATATCAATTTCTTGAATATATTGAAATACAAGTGAAACATTATATTTTATTGAACAATACTATATTTTTTAACATAGTAATAATAATAATAATAACCTGCTGAATCTACCGTTCCTATCCGATACTGAAAAACAAGAGCATTTGTCAAGAAAGGAATTGCAAGGACGACATCACCATGAAATTAATCAACCACACATCGACAGAGAAGCCTCTAACAAATGATTGATGAAATGAGAATTATACGCGGAAACAGAAGGATTCCTTATGGCATTCAAGACCAAGTGATCGCTACAAACAACTACAAAAAATTTATAATTAAGGACGGAACTTAACGAACAGATAAGTGCAGAAAATGCCATATAAGATCGGAGACTATACAGCCTATTACGTCCGGCTGCGAACAACTGGCCAATACGGACTATCTTCACAGGCATAATCAATTGTGCAACATTATCCATCAGAAATTTGCACACAAGTACAGACTTCTGAATACCTTCCAGCCATATTACAAGTATCAACCGGCGCCCGTATTGGAAAATGACTATCAGATTATACTACGATAGGCCTGTTATCACTGACAGAATGGTGACGAATAATAGGCCGGACATAGTGGTGTATGATAAGAGAGCCAGAATAGCAATGCTGGTGGATGTCGCCATACCGAATAATAACAACGTGCTGAGCAAGTTCCAGGAGAAAAAGTCCAAATACACAGACCTAGTTCTTCGACTGGGTTAATAACCAAAAATTTGCATGATGACCTTAAGAAATTAGAATTGCATAAGAATACTTATATAGAAATGCAAAAAGCTGTAATTCTCAATACATGTAGAATAGTTAGAAAATTTATGTCAAGTCAATTGTAATCGAGCCTATTCCCTTTGAAAGGTAAATTATATCCAGCTAAAAGCTGAGATAGTGCACAACTTCACGATAATAAATAATAATAGTTTACTTCTAGAGTAATCATTAAAAGTAATCAGTCTTCTAGTAACTATATGTACAATTTTGTAGATACTGTAATTTTAACATCCTACACTTTTGTAGCAACAAAAAGCAAGTATTTACGATTTTTGAGCTCTGATTCCCTTTTTTAAAATCAACTTCTAGAGTCAGCAGTTTTTTCGAGAATTTGGCTGTTCTCACTAGATATCTGGCAAAGTTCCGCCACATACATCGAGTGGTTTCATTTCTGTTTTCTATTGAAGTGAACAGCTTTTGTTTATTTCGGGAAATATACAGGGGTGAGTTTCGAGCAGTAATTAAATATTCCACATTCTGAGTTAGATGCAGTTCATGACACATCTGCTCTTGTATCTACAACTGAACTATTCCAAAAAATTTCGGGCTATAGTTAGCTGATGGAACAAAAATAAAAGTTGTACCTTTTTTTACTCTTATAACTGATTTGTCCACTAATAACTGCAGGTCCTCCTGAGGAATATCAACTTATCTCACCATTTTACTTAATCCAGTGTGACACAGCCATGCTCCATCGGGATTAAGTCCGGAGTTCTTACTGGGATCTGTAAGCACTATAATCTAAAATTTCCTAGTGCTACTCCTCGTCTACTCTATACACGTTTATATGGAAATTTGCCGATTTTGCTTTTATCGGTAAACATCGCCGATTTCTATAATCTGCAGTGTACTTTTTTGCGGGACGGCCACTGCAATGTCTTTCTGATACACAATCCGCAAAAAGTCGTTAACAAATCTGGGTAAAATTGGTTAAACCAGTTCAAACGAGACCACACATCATCAAAAGATGAACAGTCGAAATCGACGAAATGATTGTTAACATCTAGGATGTATTTTAAGAAATCGACGAATGAAAGAGCCGAAATATTGAATGTAAAAAAGCTTTCAGCAATATGTGTGCCGCGATTGCTCTCAGTAGAGAAAGAATGCAATCATGTGGTCGACTTTGAATTTGTTTGGTCCTTAATTTCTGCGTCTGAACATAACTTTATACGAAATATGCATACACTATTTTACTCCAGAGATAAAGAATCAGTCCTAACATTTTCAAGATCAGCTTGGAAAAAGTAAAAACAATCACTGATTAAAGGAAGAAGTCTAGACGAAACGTCCTTCTCTGAAAATATATTTTTCCATCAAGGCAATGCACGAGTGCACACTTTTGTAGTAGAAATAGCTACTAGCTTATAATGATAATAATCATTACTAAAATGACGGTGGCATGAGGACAAAAAGGGAACAACGGCAACACTGCAAAGGAAAGATGGTTTCTCCCTTGGACCTAGCAAAGACATGTGCATGAAATCAGATCACCTAAAGAGACCGACCCGAAACAAACGAAAGTAACTTCATGAGTTTGTGTTGAGGACGAAAAGGTCATTCCTATTAGGTCCCTGTGGCCCACCTTTCTTCGGAAAACCTGTATTGACGGTATTCCATCTTTATATACTGGATGTGCGTATTGAGTACAATCTTCTTTCCCGGACGTACGTGTTGTGACGCCCCTTTGACTACACGTACTGAGTCTAGTCATACATCCTGAATGCACGAATTAGGTACATCAACATCAATATCGAACACATATACAAGTGAGAAAACGACTACTTGTCGAAGCCAGAATGTATTATGTTACTAGATTTATTTATCCATTTGTGTATACGAAAGCTACCCTGTATATTTTGAGATGCCAAGAAACTACAGAAGAAGAAGCTGGCAACATTGCATTATTAAAACCCCTTATCCTTCATTAGTAAAGGTCTGACTTCATTTGACTCGCTAATCTCGCAGACTGAACGAGATAACGACTATTTATTAGCGAAACAAAGATGGTTTAACGGAAGAACGAAGTCTCGAACGGTTCCAGTCCACATTTGCTGATGAAGTTCATCACGAACAACTGTCTATCAACATTGAGCGAGTGCGACGTATGATCAAAAAAGATCCAAGATGCACCTACACAATGATTGAGGTATTCCTTAGTGTTAGATCCGCAGCAATTAATTCACTTTTACATGAGAATCTTCATTTGAAAAAAGCATTAGTTAGCAAGAATCTCGCGAGAAACGTCAGAAATATTGAATAATGGTGGTTATCGTAGTCTTTCTAAATTCGTACTAAGTTTAATCACTTAGTACGAATTCAGAAAGACTACGATAACCACCATTATTCAATATTATACATTCCATTTTTCGATGTTTCTACTCGCTGGAGAAAAAAAAGCAAAGATCTGTCAGAAAAGTTATATACGCAGTTTTCTTTCATTACATGGTAGAGAATTAGTAATAACAAATAAGATTGAAATTCGATGAACAGTGGCAGCCAACTAGTTCAAGACAAAATGTTTACCTGCAGTGTCAAGATTCGCGTGATAATCTGTTAATGTGAAAGTTATTTCACATCCGCCCCACTCGCCTGGTTTGTCCATGAGCGATTTCTGATTGTTCTTTAATGTAGAAAAACATTTATGTGGTCGACGTTTCACGACGGAGACGGAAATCAATGAAGAAATTCATCATTTTTCTGAGAGCATTCCCAAAGATGACTGGATTCAAGTCTTTTAGTTGTAGAAACTTCGGTTACAAAAGTGCATTGATTATTATTTGTACGATTTGCATCATTCGCCCCATGTATTTCTTGTATCTCAAACTTACAGCGTAGCCATCCTATAGTTTCCATTTATACATAACAGAAATAAACTTTAATATCAGTTCATACCCTTGCAGTCTTTTCTTCGCAGAACTACTCAGGACAATAAAATGACATTACAAGTAATTTTCATATATGGTTTCAAAGACTTAATCCATATTTCTAGTTGTCTCTCTATGAACTCCTTTCGTGTCCTAAATGAAATCTTCTATTTTGTACACGTATCATGTTTTCCAAACATTCCGTATCTTATTCAAAATCATTCTGCTCCTGAAAAAATGGGTTTTGAAACGTGCAGGAAATTAGTGTGAGCGAATATAATACGTGGTTTGAAAACACTTTAAGAAAGCGTATATTACAATATTACAAACAAGGCCATAGCTCTGACTGTTACATCATCAATAAAAAAATCGCACAAGAATAGATTCATTCAGAGATGAGTTCGTTCTTTCCTCTTCGTACAAAATAACTATGGGAAATAACAGTTGAAAGTGGAAAACGGGGATTCTATTATGCAGTTGAATCCAATGTTCTATATGAATGTTATTCCTCCCCTTGCAGATCGAAGACAAGCGTACAGATCTTGAAATTCGTTCCGTAGGGCCAATCCGGTAAAGGTAGAACCACGTTGCCTTCAGTTTGTTATTTGTTCGATATGTTGCCATACTCTATAATCTAATGCTACTCCCCCGTGATACAGTGCGGTTTCTTATCACTTGACTGATATGAATAGGGAATGTACAGACGCAATTTCAAATGTTTCAAAGCAATTAGTTCACGAATAAATTTACATTAATTTTTTGTTGGTATATTGAATTATCACTTCCTAAATTTTACTATACGCTTATCAAACTGTGAATGAAGGCAAATAATTGTTCCGACAACAATGGCTAGGTCTTCGTTCTTATATTCTGTAGATATTTAACCCTTAACGACGTTGTGAGGTCCCTGGGACACCCTGTAGAAAACAAAGGTGAATATTTTTGTAATTATTGACTTTATCAACTGGTGGCGCTTAGTACCTTCATATGGTGCAACTCCCTTCGACATACTAGCGAAGCACGGCGTGTAGTGCATCGGAAGGATTCGAAGGTTGTGTACCTGGAACGTACAACGTAGGTTGTGTGATTTTTTAACTTCTATGTCAACAAAAAGTTCAAAGCGATCAGTGAAGTCCACTGATCCAGATTTCGAGAAAACACTCCTTGAAATAAATGGTCATCAACTGAACCATCACGTAACACCAGAACACCTGCACATAATATAATAAAAGTTCCATTTCCAAGAGGAAATGCTCAAGATTTGGAACCATTAGAATCGTGGCAGAAAATTTTTTCTCAGGAGATTATGGAAATAGTTTTGCATTACACCAACATAATACTACTGGAGTATCGTGACCAAGAAGGTAACGATAATCGTACTGAATTCAGAGATACGGACGAAACGGAAATCAATGGGTTTTTGGGTCTCCTTTTGTTGACGTCTGTGTTCAAATCAAATAATGAAGATATATATCCAAGCTATTTTTGCAGATGGTACTGGCAGGAAAGTATTCAGATTGGTTTAATCCTCGCGCCGTTTTTCCGTACTTTTGATGTGTCTACGATTTGATACTCGGGAAGAAAGACAGGAATTAGTTCAAGACAATCCAGCTGCAGCAGTGTCACATATTCTGAAAAAATTCAATCAGAATTCACAAAACTCGTTTTCACTTGGAACAAATTGCACAGTCGATGAAATGCTTCTGGGTTTCAGGGGGCGATGTAAGTTCAAGATGTATTTTCCATAAAAGTTCAATGTCTGGCAGATGCAAGAACGCACTACGTTTACAATAGGTATATTTACTGTGGAAAGGGAACGGATTGTCTGGAAGATGTAACACCTGAGGAAAAAAAGTTTGCAATACCCACCCAAGCAGTTCTTCGCTTATGCAAGCCAATATTTGAAAGCACCAGAAATATTACTGGTGATAACTGGTATTCATCTATTGAACTTTTAGACATTTTGCTGAAGAATAAACTAACATATGTAGGAACTATAAAGAATAATAAAAGAGAAATCCCTCGGGAGTTTCTGCCTTCTAAATCTAGAGCTTATGGATCGACATTGTATGGATTTACAAATGATAAAACCCTCATATCTCGGGTGCCAAAAAAAAATAAGGCTGTTGTTTTGATTTCATCAATGCATCATAGCAAAGAAGATGATGTTGAGAATGGGTTGCCGGAAATCAATTCATATTACAATAGAACAGAGGAAGAAGGCCGATGGCCTTATTTTTCCGTATTATCGACATGAGTGGCCTGAACGCTTATATAATCCACCATAGCGTTTCAAGAACGCAGTACACAAGATTGCAACTTCTGAAACTTTTGGCGAAGCAACTCTCTTCTGAAAGAAAGGCAAATGACATTCGCCTCTCGAAGAGTACTTTGACAGAGCGTTCATTGAGTATTAGGTACTAAAGTCTCAGAAATTCCAAATGTTTCCGATACGCTGCAAAAGTGTAAATGTATAACTTGCGTAAACAAGATAGAATGACCTACTAAATGTATTTCATGTTTAGGTTTTGCACTTTCAAAATTCATTCCATAGAATACGTTTCTCTTCATTATTTTCAATATTCACACAATTTTGGGAGATATTTTTCTCATTTCGATTTTTTTTTTTATTTTTTGTTGTTGATTTGTTATACTGTTTGCGACTTTTGAATAAATTTCTACTACCTTGTCATGTTTTCTTTGAATCACTATAAAAAGAATCTCATTAAACTAAACAAAGACAAAAATTTTATCCTTTGAACAAGTTCGAGTCCCAGGGACATACAACGTAGTTAACGCAATATATTGGCACCACGTCGGTTAAGGGTTAAACAAGATACAACCTTACTATATGAGAATATGTTGCGCATATTCCAGTTGGCACTTTATATTATTCTATGCGGAATTGTTGTTTTACTGCATTTTTGTAAAAATAGAACAAAGTATCGGCCGTTATGAAATATTTATCACAAAAATCAATCGTTGCTGAATTTAAACGACCGAAAGTGGCTGTTACCGACGAAAACATCAAGAAAGTCCACAAAATAATTTTGCCTGGCAGTAAAGTCAAGGTGATTAGTTATCTGAGAATGATATGAAAGGAACGTGCAGGACATATAATACATGATATTTGGGCATAGAAATGCTGTGTGAAGAGTAAGTGCCTCACGTGTTTACAATCGATCAAAAACAACAACGTTGTAATGATTCCGAGCAGTATTTAGCAATGTTTAATAAAATAATAAAGACGAATTTTTTCGTCGTTATATTACAATGGATGAAACCTAAATTCATCTTTACACTCCAGAGACCAATCGACAGTCAACCGAATGGACGTGAAGAACCAAAGTCAAAGCGTAGAAAGATGCAACAGTCGACTATGATGCACATGGTATTATAATCATCGATTAGCTCAAAAGGGGACAGAATATGAACAGTGCGTATTACATAGCATTGTGAAACCACGAAAAATTGCCTAATTTTGGAATAGAAAAAAGTGTTGTTTCATCAATACAACGCGCCTATCACAAATTAATAAAAATAGTTGTATGAATTGAACTTCAAATTGCTTCCCTATTCATCGTATTTTCCAAATCTGCCCCCCTGTGACTTTTCCTTTCGTGCAGATCTCTAAAGAATGCTCGCTAGAAAAAATCAGCACTTATGAAATTATACCATGAAATGGTATCGAAAAAAATGGCATGACCGCTATAATCATTGTATTGCTCCTAATGGCAGCTATATTGAATAAAAAATTAATTTTTACCAAAAAATGTGTTTCACCATGTAAGCCTACGGTCTTTTGAGCTCATCTATTAAATAGATGAGAATTAATGAATAAAGTTCATCTAGTCGAAGTCGGTACTAGCGACATCGAAGATATCGGTTGTATTAGGTCGTACAGTCTGATGGTTGCAAATGATGCGTTCAAGATCAAAAACGGATTACTCTATGAAACCAAATTTTATAAGATGCAATGCAGCGCGTTTGAAACCTGGAATTAACTGCTTTCAAAACTGATATGAAACTTTGCACATAATCAAACTAAATCTTTTTGATTCCAAACGACCTCACATAGTGTTGTAATACGTATTAATAATATTTTTCTAATACATATTAGTCGTCAAACAATGGAAGTATACCACACCGAATTTTAAAGTTCTTATCGTTAAATCAGTTAATACCCAATAAAACGTTTTATAAGCCAATAAGTTGTTTGGTTTCTGTAATCGGTTAAAGTGAACATTTTTTTTATTCATAACGAAATATGAAAGGGGGTGAGAGTTTCGATTAGTGATCAAACAATTGCATTTGATGCGCTCATCGTCGTTGAAATGAAAACTGCGTTAAAAAGACAGAGGACCATTCAGAAGAGTGGATTTTCCTAGTCGCCTCTAAAGCAGAAGAAACGGTGAATTCAGCCGGTAAGGTTATGGCTACAGCTTCTTGGGGTGCATGCGGGTTAATCTAAATGGATTACTTGGAAAAATGACAGTAACTGGAGAGAATTACTCGTCGTTACTGTACCGGTTGTGGGAGAAAAAAGGGCCAAGTCTAACAACGGTTTTCGTCAAATGAGCAGTTCATTACTCAATAGCCTGGTCAATTTACCGGAAAAAGTAAGGGTAACCTTATAAGTCCCCAACAAGCTGAAATTTTGCATGAATGTTAGAGATACATTGTTATGAAATTGTGAAAAGTCCTCATCGATCCCATGTATGCAAAAAACATCAACCATTTTTGAGACAAACGATATACAGGGTGCTTCAACGAAAGCTAAACAGAGGCTATATCTACCTACTACCTATCTACCTATATCTACAAAACTTGCCTGAAATATCAACCCCCTAAGCGGGGATTGCAATCCTTGAACATTTTGAATAGGGAAGATGGGTCGAGTGATGACTCAAAAGAAAGGTGGTATCTTTGTCTACATTACCTTGAACGAATTTCCATTTTTAATTGAAAACTGTAAAAGGGTGAGCAACTGAAATATAGGGAAGACTATTTCCCTGAGACTATTCACGTTTCAGTGAGAACAGGTGAAATGGAACAGATCTATGCTGATCAATGGCAGTAATCATCAAGTACCATCCTCATCTCGAATTTCAACCCCTGGAGCAGGAGTGACAACCGTTGAAAATTTGGAAGAGGGTAGATGGGTCGAGTGATAACTCGAAAGAAAGGTATTATCTTTGTCTGCATTCCTGTGAAAGAATTTTCATTTTTGATTGAAAACTGTAGAAGATACAGAGTGAGCCACTGAAAAATAGAGAAGACTATCGCCCCAAGACTATTGGAGTATTATTGCGAAAAACTGGAATAGATTCATTTTAGATCAAAAGCAGTCATCTTCCGAAATCACCCTCATCTCGAATTTCAAGCCCTGGAGCTGGGGTGACAACCCGTGAAAATTTGGAAGAGGGTAGATGGGTCGAGTGATAACTCGAATGAAAGGTATTATCTCTGTCTGCATTCCCGTGAAAGAATTTTCATTTTTGATTGAAAACTGTAGAAGATACAGAGTGAGCCACTGAAAAATAGAGAAGACTATCGCCCCAAGACTATTGGAGTATTAGTGCGAAAAACTGGAATAGATTCATTTTAGATCAGAAGCTGTCATCTTCCGAAATCACCCTCATCTCGAATTTCAATCCCTAGAGCAGGGGTAATATTTCGATCCAGTGATACATCAGGGCGATAGATAGTCTCCTTTATCTTACAGTTGCTCACCCTGTATCTTTTACAGTTTTCAATTAAAAATGGAAATTCGTTCAAGGCAATGTAGACAAAGATACCACCTTTCTTTTGAGTCATCACTCGACCCATCTTCCCTATTCAAAATGTTCAAGGATTGCAACCCCCGCTTAGTGGGTTGATGTTTCAGGCAAGTTTTGTACCCCAAAAGATGTTCCCTTTGAAACAAAAATTGATCTGTTTTTGCGTTTCGATCAGAAATGAATATCTTGGTAGATATAGCCTCTCTTTAGTTTTCGTTGAAGCACCGTGTACATTTATATATATATATATATATATATATATATATATATATATATATATATATATATATATATATATATATATATATATATATATATATATATCATTGGACTTGAAAATAATAGTATTATACTCCGGCATCTTCTGATATTCTTTGACCAATTTCTGACAGTTTCAAATAGCCAAAAACAATTTTTGTAAAACAGTTACAGAGTTAATCTCGGTTCATTACAATGTCGCTAAAGATATTTCAGTCAAGCAAACTGACAATGATGCTGATTTACTCATGGAAACTGCAATAAATCAATTCAATTCAACTGATATAAATGTTATTGCTGCTAAAGATGCAGTATTTCTTGCTGCTCGAACTACAATTGAAAAAATTAGTTATTTTTTGAAACGCGGCAAGACTCAACAACCATCGGAAATGTTTTCAAATACGAATTTATCAATTTATCCTAAATTCAAAAATCATACAATTTTTCATGCAATGACTGGCTGTGATACATCAGCAACGTTTCGAAGAGGTACAACAGTTTTAGAATTATTAGAAAAACAAAATTTTATTACTGTGCAAAAACTTTGTAAGGTATAATTTTTGTTCCAGAAACAGTAATCGACAATGCAGTTCACTTCTTGTTTCTGTAAATGTTCCTAAAAAAAATACTTGGATAGATAATTTGCGTCACTTATCTCTCTGCGGTTTGATAATCAACTGGATCCGGAAGAATGGGGTGGAAGCTAATCTATAATGTATTGGAACCAATCCACACTCTACTTCCACTTGCACCAGAAAACCTCCTTGAAAGTATTTTTTTGCAACTGCAAAGGTCAAACTTCGTTTGACCTTGAATTAAATTTTTTTGCACACATGGGATTGATAGGGACTTATCACAATTTCATTATGAGTTATTCTCCAACAAGTGGTTCCATGACAGTACTGGAATGATTCAGAATCAGGTACACTCAAAAGCGTAGGAAATTACTGGTTCAGAACTGATTCGTTATTATGATTAACGATTTGACTGCGTTGGATCACTAAACTAAGAAATTGACAACGTAATCTGAAAAAATATCCGCAGTGCGCATACTCGCGATAATTCATTTTTAGTTTCTCCCTAGAACCAAGAACTGATTTCACGTTTCTAGAATCAGTTCTAAAATAATTCTAGGAACGACCGAGCACGGTGTTCACCAGTTTGTAATGAACTTGAATGTTTGTACAAACGCCAATTTCAATTTGCGCACAATCAATCCAATTCTGAACTGATTTACATCTGTGTTGAAAAAAACCAATAATCGTGGCCCTAAGGTCCATGCAAATTTTCAACTTGTTGGGAATTTGTTCTAAAGTGAATGTCTAAATTGACCGGACTATAAACAGGTGTTTTAGGGATATTCTTTGGAAGTTTTAAGAGGTTAATGAAACGTTTGGGAAAAGGTTAAGAGCTCGAAGGAGAATATATTGAAAAAACCCCGAAAATAATTTGTTTCGCAAATATTTTCCTAAGGACAGTTCCATGCATATTTCGTTGTAGAATATGTCGTTATAAACAGTATATCGGAAGATGCAGTTGTATGGATTTCAGTAGGAAGTTTATTTCGCATCTTCAAACCTGATAGGTTTTATTGAACGGCAAACGTTCTATCAAAAAAGTACCGAGAATTGATTAATTGAAAAATCTGCTCAAAACGATTGTCAAAATTTTTGTTGCTAAGTTGGTACAACTGTTTTCTATACTGAGGCCGACTTTGAACGCGGTTTATCATTTAGTTTATTTCTAATGCTCGATTTAACCATAAATGTTTGATGATTATTATATTATATCCCTATAATTTTACCGTATGAATATAGAGACTCGCAACTCGAAGATACAGTATAAATTCCTTATCCGCAGTATAGTATTTCGATGAAAAGTATTTCCAACTATTCAATATTGAGGACAAGATAGCATTGAATGCAACCTCATGAATGATGGGTGTAACGTACCTTGAAGGCAATTCTATACTATGAAACGATTACCTCACCATCAAAGGTAATGATTAACGTTGCATATTGAGCAACTATTTTCCTCCTAATGAGTCATTGACTCCTATGCATTCGCACTTTCACTATGATCTCCAAACATGAAAGAACATAGTGTTTCATTCATTTCTTATTCATTATTATAAATCGAACAAGCCATATTATACAGATTTACACATATACAGAGGGACTTGATCAAAATTATGGAATATCATGGACCCTTTTCAATACCTTGTGAAAACTTGAAAAGATTTTCAAAAACTGAATAAAGTAGAGTAAGTTCAGAGGATCTTGGATGCCGTTAGATATATGACTGTGAAAGCATGTTACGTTTAACTAGTAAATCTTAAGGCGGCTACACACATAACTGCAAGCTTGATAAACATGTATATCCACAACTTCCTTGAAATAGTTCACTACTAATAATATTGATATCAGGGTTAACATTAAGAAAGTCCGGATAAACTGTAGCAAGATTTCCTTCAAGCATAGCCCCAACAAATGATTACTGCATTTCAACATGGTGGACAATTCTTGAATACGCCATTCAATCGTAATAGTGATGTATGTACGAGGATCTACGGATACATTTAAGATACAACTCCAGTGAACTGTCACATGCGTCTGAAGTTTGGCAAAGTGCAAGTAACAAGTAATGCATAAAATTATGGAGTTGAAACGATATAATCTTATGAATGAACGTTGCCAATTTTTCAGGATTGCCTAATGGATTTGTTTCCTTTACAGATACAGAAGATGAAACGTCACATGGTTGGATCGAGGGATTAGCTATTTTAATATCTGTTATTGTAGTAGTGTTAGTGACAGCGTTCAACGATTACACGAAAGAACGCCAATTCAGAGGACTACAAAGTCGAATTGAAGGCGAACACAAGTTCGCCGTCATTCGGCAGGGTGAAGTTAAACAAATTTCAGTTAGTGATATAGTAGTTGGTGATATTTGCCAAATCAAGTATGGGGACCTTCTACCAGCCGATGGTATCCTCATACAATCAAATGACCTGAAGGTAAGAATTGTGTTTTCATCAGAGAATATATATCTCCATACATCAACTTTTTCTGCTGATAATTTTATGGTGGTTTTAGGAATATCACATCGCTCAGCCGCATCTGTAATTGCCCTTCTAAAACTTCTCATTCATCTCAACAGCTCAAAATCATCGAACCATTCCTCAATTTTCAAAAAATGTTGAAGTACAGTACTAAGGAATTGTTTTGAAACTTTCAAAAATGATAGATATAAACTCAAGTTTTGAAAATCTACAGTTTTCACTTTTCACTGTTATTTGGTAAACGGTTAGAGAATTAAGAGGAACCAAGGAGGCAGTTCTTGAGTGCTCTAGGGTTTATTGTTTAGAAGTAATCGAAATGTCAGTTTCGATATACTTCATTATCCATTGGAATTTATGATAGAAAACTTGTGCTGGCTTACTCCCAGCATCAAACGACCAAAAGTGTTTCGATGACTGTCTGCTTCATAATGTGAAACATCGGAATGGGTTATTTCCATCAAATGTACAAACTTCAGTTAATGAATAATAACATTGTCTACTTGCTTGACGGTTTTCCAATAATAACCTATCAAATATCGAATTAATGTACTCCCACGCTCACCGGTTGAACTTTATAATTCATAGAAGCCTTACTAAATTTAAATACGAACTTCATTGCACGAAGTTTTCATAAAAGAGATATAATACCGAATCAATTGTGAACGTGTAGACGTAGAAATGCCTAGTAACCATAAAACTATGATTTGCTGGTGGTTTTAACCGACATTTTGGTTTTTTATGGAATATTCAAATTACAAATTTCAGTAAAAAGCTGTGAAGTCTCATTTCCCGATGATATATACATATGCGATAGCTAACGAGTAGTATGTTCATCGTCAGGAAGCATATCCAACCTATACCTCATTTGCAGGTCGTGTTTCAATTTTAGACATAAGCCTGCATGTTGAGTTTAACTAACCTTTCACCCCTCACACCTACATTCTAATCATGAATAAGGCAATATTCATCCACTACTGGTGCACTCACCTTTCGACAGTATAGATTTACTGTGTTGCGAATTATCTTCCCCATTCTTGTTGTCTCATATGAGCGAAAATCTCAACATTTTATCCGTAAAGGTTGAATTTGTGCTTTACGAAACAATGTCTTAGGTTATCTGCATGGCCATTTTGGAACGAACGGCATAAAGTGAAATGTTCCCAGCGCAATGTTTCAGAGCTATCAACTGAATCAAATTATATTCTTTTGGAGCTGGGATACAACATGGGGAAAGTTAATATGTTAATGACAATATTTGCGAACCAATCTAGGTTTACCATCATCACACATTGCAAAAAATGCTGCAAACTTTCAAGCATATCCGTCTTAGATGTCAAACTACTTCAATAATGTCGGTTCTCGAACACACGACATTCTAATCGTTTTTTGAAGTCAATGAACAGATCTACGTCGTTATAGAGGGAGATAAAGACGAAAAGTGTCAATAACAACAATTTTATTGTTTCCTTGATTATTTGATAATAAAGTATGACTATTAACTACAGTTCTATTATCGTCATAGGTGGACGAATCATCTTTAACGGGAGAATCGGACCATGTGAAGAAGGGAGAAAGTTTCGATCCAATGGTGCTTTCGGGTACCCACGTCATGGAAGGCTCAGGGAAAATGTTAGTAGCAGCAGTCGGAGTAAATTCGCAAGCAGGTATCATCTTCACTTTACTGGGAGCTGCTGTGGATGAACAAGAGGCGGAAATTAAGAAAATGAAGAAAGGTATACTCATCCACTCATTAAAGCATGTGTTTTGTCAATGTTTGGTTTACGTATTTCCTCTGGCCCCCCTTGTATGTTGATTCTTTCCATTGATGACACCCCCTAGAAGATCAGAGGAAGTATTCACAAACGTATAGAGTATCATGTATAGTGCACATTTCTTTAATAAGTGTCTTCAATAGATTTCAACAAACTATTCTGTCGATCCCGTTTTAAGCCCTTCCTGATGTGTGACAGTTTATGTTCTTTGAGCAACATTGACAATGGACATTAGATTGTAAACCAAGTCGGTTTGAAATTTTCATATCGATCACTTGAATTTTATCTTGAAATATATGCCCGTTAAATTGTTCTTTATAGATCAAATTTCTTTTCTTCTTTTCATTTGATAATTGACCAAACAGATCGTTAAACGTTTTTGTTAATGAGTTCGCACTACTCAACAAATTTAATGATAAGAAACATATGAATTCAAATTCATAAATTTCATGCTTTTCTTATATACCTCAATTAAATTAGAGTTGAATCTTTCAAGGTTACCCAACTAACTGTCCTTGAATTTACTAGCCAATTGATCTTTGATTGAAATTATGAAGCGAAGCAAAAGTATTACATTATTAACTCAATTGTTTCCTTCTATATCTTATATTTTTGTAGAAGATGAATAATAGAACCGCGGACTAAGTTATTTTCATTTGATTTCCTACACTTTTCGTTTTTATATTTAGAAAATCACATTTTGTGTAGCCTTAATTCAAAGCTTACAAGTCAGTTGAAACCGATTTTTCAAATCCTTCTTTTTAATTTTTCTGAAATGAAATACATCATTTCAAAACCATAAACTTCATAAGAGTGTTATACTATGGTTGTTCATTATTATTATTCTTTAGTAGAGATGAGGTATAATTCAGTTGGTTTAAATATTTTAATTAGCTTATTAATAGTTGCCAAACTAAATGAAAATATCAAGATTATAATTGTTAGGTGAAAATTATAATGCTGTATGTAAATAATATAAAAAGTGAAAATAGAATTATTTAGATTTGGATATTTCCAAGCATCACAAAACTTCACAACATATTTCTGTCATCGGTCTATTGATTGAACTTGAAGATCATTCCATAGATCAGCTCTGAATTTCAACACTACTTCAATTTCTTCTTTCACGTATGTTCTCTTTTTTTCTTGGCTTATGAAATAGTGTAAGGAGATTTATTCAGAGAAATGTATATAGATTTGTGCTTAGTGCATAGACAGATTACATTCTTTTGATATATAACTTTTAGCTACATGAAGGAATAAAATTAATTTTATTTTGGAAGCTCCTGAAGCGCATGATATTAGTTAATGATATAAGATTCCCTCAAAATTGATCAATTCAGTAACAGTGGACGATGATTGAGTGGTCCCTATAACAGTAGGCTGTTGAATTGTTTCCCTCAACCTTAAGAACAAACATCTTTCCACAATTGTACTAATCCTTGAGTTCTGGTGTGGCATAAATATAGGGTGCGCCAGAGAAAACCAGACGTTTTTTTTCCGTTATAACTTTCGCAATTTTAGAGCTAGATCATTCATCCTTGCTTCATTGGAAAGCCAAAGGACTAGGTTTTTCAGAAATTGTATCGAAATTTCACTTTCTGTGAAATCCAATATGGCTGACTCATTCGAAAATGATCAATATTTCAATTGCTGGAATGTTTTTTTTCACTAAAAAATTCGAATGGGGCATTCAGTCGATAATTCAGTCTTTTCTGAACATAATTGATAATGTAATTCTATAAGGCTATATGTTTATTAATATTCTGTTAAATTATTCAAACAATGCGTTTTAAATTTGACATAGTGTTAATGCAATTGTGGTTTGTTGTTTTTATTTTTCAAAATTATGGTACCAATATATGTTTAATTTTATGTATAGTAGCCTAATTATCCCAATTACGTTGTGATGTTTTTAATTTTACCCATGTCAGGACTTTGGGAGTGTTTTTGAGATTGCTAATGTTCTCCTTTTGCATGTGTTTTTGTACAGAAGCTAAAAAGCAGCGGAAGAAGAAAAGTCTAACAGGTGAATAAATCCTTTTTTTCTATTCTTTTAATTCATTTCATTTTGCATATTCATATACTATAACACATAATGTCAACTAATTGATGAACTAATGAAATGTTTATTGGACTGAAGAGCAGGTTCACAGTTTTCATATTTGTGAATTATGATTCACTGAATTCAATTTTCATGGTCCAATCTAAACGGTGTACTTTAAGGATTTTTTCGAAAACTTCTTTCATTTTATAACCATTTCCTTTGGGTAATGGTTAATGACATTATCATTATTAGGGTGATTTTGTAGTCACACCTCGATAATTTGAATTTCACGAGACCGATAATTCTTTTCAAGTCATTTATCCTTTAACACATCAAATTTCGAGATCCAGAATGATGAATCTTCGAATAATGCATGTTTCTAGATGTGGATGCTTCAAATCGCGAATATTTAACTTCTCGGTGTTATAAATGGAAACCTAATTCTTAAATGAAGTCAAGAAACAGAGAAATGTTTAGAAAAATTCATTCATTCATCTATAATGTTCTGTTCTCAATTGAGAAAACTACAGAAAGAAAGATAAAAAGTGTTGAAAAGTATATATACGTATCAAAAAAATAGGAAACATGTTATGTAATCGAACATTGCGAACTCTTCCAGCGTAGTCATACGTATATTTTGAAGTGTGTTCTTTTCTATAAAATCCTCACCCTCACTTGTGGATTTCCGCCTGTTTTGCTCAACTGTAACTTATTCTAAGAGACAGTTTTTGATGAAACTAGATGAGACTAGACACGACGAAAAACACTTTATTTGTTGTCCCTTCTTATAATTTCTTCAAGTAACTGCATTTATTCGACTAAGTTGGGGACTGAAACATTTGGCGTTGCATTAAACTAAAAACATTGTACATCAATCAACCAAACCTTTATTTCAAAACTCAACGCACGTTTCGTAAACTAAATTGGCATCATCAGAAGATGAAAGTACATTGAATCTTCATGGCTCAATCATTTAACTATACTAAAATCGTAAGTTTATACTAAATCTATCCTTGCTACTAGATGCTTTCGACGACCCATTGTCCTGATTGGCCAAAGGCGATATTTGTGAGCGTGTCTTATCTAACAAACTCTAGAGTACACTGAACGGAATCAGCTCTTTCTCCTTGGTTAGTGGATGTTTTGAACATTTTTATCAACTTTACATTCTCGAAATCTATTCTATGGTTGTGATCTTGTTCAATAGACACAGACAAAAGAAGAAATTATCGAACAGTACTCTTCTTCAACCTAAAGCACAAACAATGAAATTCGGTACTTTACATTTCGATCGACGATACACCAAAGGATTAAAAAAAAATTTAAGTGTCATAAAACTTGCCTACAAATTCAACTAATTCAAAAGGTTACTCCAAAATCCTAAAGACAAAACTGATGCGTCGGATAAGAGTGGCATATATGAAAGTTGTAAAGATGAAATAAAGTATGTTGGACAAGATTAACCAGATTAAAAGCAATTTGAAATACGGACGTACAGGAAAATTTAGCGTTGCTGAACATGCTTTTTGATCGAGATCATGGAATAAACTTTGAGAATGTAAAATTGATAGAAAATGTTAGAAACGCGGATACACTGATCGCTGTAGAGAGAAGAACAAAGGTCTGATTCCGTTCCATGTACAGTATGTTAGATTAGACACGCCCACTTATAGGGCGTTCGACCAATCAGGACCATGGTTCGTCAAGGGCGTCTAGTAGCAGTGAATGTAAATGATAGTGCCATGTACAATAAAATTTAATGTACTATCATCTCCTGATGATGTCAACTTGGCGAAACTCCCATCGAGTTTTGAAATAAAGTTTTTGCGGAATGTTTTTATTGTGAATTCATTCGAGTTTCAGATGCTTCGAAAAAAAATTGTAGGAAAGCCTCGGGACCGCGAATTCATTCGAGGTGTTCAAGTTACCGAGGTACGAATTTATTTGTCAATATATCATCTTATACATGTTATTTGGCTCACTTTGAATTAGATAAAAATCAGGATTCGGAGAGTTTGTTCCTTAAGGATTTTTAAACCAATTGGTTATTTGAGGTACGGGGGTAGATCATTTACATAGCATAATAGTAGTGGTGATTTAAGCCTAGCTCATGTAACCGAATGAATGTACATGAATAATTCGCCAGTATATTTTCAATTAATTTCTGGATTTTCTGTGAGGTTTATGAATATATGATACGCGTTCATGTGAAAACAAGAAGCTTTTGGACATTTGGGATTAACAGAATTACTAATATGAAACGAAATTTTACAATTTACTGAGAACTTATACTGAAATATTGATTGAGCTTTCATGAAAATAATTTTTTCACAAATGCTAGCCTTTAAGCAATGGAAAATATTGTCTTACTAACTGTTATATCTTGAGAACAATCAACAGCTTAATAGACAGTTCTCCTCTTAGTTAGTCGACGAACTATTCAATAACATCAGACACTACATTGCTTTCAGTATCAAGATATCAGATGTCTATAACTATAAATTGTTCTACTGTGAACCTCGCTATCATTATTAACAGCATGAAATCTGAAACTTGGCTCATAATTTTCATGAATGATATAATATTTTTCTACTCTTTAATACTAATTTATCGTTAGGAGATGAAGAGAATGTAACGGGTAACAGCCATGTGAATTCGCCTGCTCCAGTAGTTAACAAACTTGACGGCGCAGCGCCTCAGGAAGATGGAAAGGAGAATCATGTATCATCTAGCAACCAGGCAACTGAAGGTCACAAGAAGGAAAAATCTGTTCTTCAAGCCAAACTTACCAAACTCGCTATTCAAATTGGATATGCAGGCTCGACAATTGCAGTGCTTACTGTAGTTATTCTAATGGTTCACTTCTGTGTAACAACGTTTATGGTTGAAGGAAAACCATGGGAAAGTTCGTACGCTAGCAAACTGGTCAAGCATCTTATCATTGGTGTAACAGTACTTGTCGTTGCTGTGCCAGAAGGATTGCCATTAGCTGTAACACTTTCACTTGCTTACAGTGTGAAGGTAATATTTTTATAGCTGAAAAAAGATAAAAAGAGCTTACAAATTATTTTTTCCGCAGAAAATGATGAAAGATAACAATTTGGTTAGGCATCTGGATGCTTGTGAAACCATGGGAAATGCTACAGCTATTTGTTCTGATAAAACAGGAACATTAACAACAAACCGAATGACTGTTGTACAGTCATATATCTGTGAACAACTTTGCAAAACAATGCCAAAATTTTCAGATATTCCAGCTCATGTTGGTAACGTAATCCTACAAGGTATAGCTGTAAACTGTGCCTATACATCAAGAATAATGGTAAGCTTACTAATTTCTTGTGATGCGCCTAAAGTACTCAAAAATTCAAAAGTGAAAGAGAGTTTTATCAAAGTAACTTTCTAATCAGTAATTTTAAATTTAAACGCAGTCTGGAACGTGAACATTCAAGAATTAATTCATTTAAATCAGCATATAATTTCATCCATATTGATGGCATTCAGTAGTCTATGAATCATTCCGTAAATTTACGTTTTAGCCGCCAGATGAGGCGAACGAGCTGCCAAAGCAAGTTGGTAATAAAACAGAATGTGCTCTGTTGGGTTTTGTTGTTGGACTTGGAAAAAGTTACCAGACTATCAGGGATGACTACCCAGAAGAAACCTTCACAAGGGTTTACACATTCAACTCTGTAAGAAAATCCATGAGCACTGTAATTCCTAGAAAAGGTGGCGGTTACAGGCTGTTCACCAAGGGTGCTTCTGAAATGATTTTAAACAAGTGAGTTTTTACTTTGTGAGCTCTTAATTTCCTTCACTCATATATCGTGTGGTTATCTAATGCAGGTGTGATATTGCTAAACAACGATGATTTTTTTAAGGTTGAAGGGCCATTTGTTAGCATTTAGGTTCCAATTATATAGTATTTAGTCATTCACCTTTTTGATATGCAGTAATTATCTTCTTCATTTATAATTTTCCTGTTACTGTTGGGAAAGAAATTCGGACAAAGTTCGATAAAGAAATTGCTAAAGTAGGAATGTTTGTTAGGCTTTTCAAACCATTGAATGAATGCTTGAGATTCTAAATTTGTGTTTATCGGCAGTTTGAATCACTGTTTCTTACGGGCGCATTAATAACGACTTTTATGATACAGGTGTGCCTTCATATACGGCCATGATGGCCGATTGGAAAAATTCACAAGAGATATGCAAGAACGTTTATTGAAACAAGTTATTGAGCCTATGGCTTGTGATGGTTTAAGAACTATTTGTGTAGCATTTCGTGACTTTGTGCCTGGTAAGGCAGAAATAAATCAAGTGCACATAGAAAGTGAACCGAACTGGGATGACGAGGAAAACATTGTTAATAACTTAACTTGTCTCTGCGTTGTGGGTATAGAAGATCCTGTTCGGCCGGAAGTACCTGAAGCCATCAGAAAGTGTCAGAAAGCTGGTATTACTGTACGAATGGTGACAGGTGATAACATAAATACCGCCAGGTCGATAGCGACAAAGTGTGGAATCGTCAAACCAAATGAAGATTTCCTGATTCTAGAAGGAAAGGAGTTTAACAAGAGGATAAGAGACAGTTCAGGAGAGGTAAGATAATATTATGCCACAATTTCTTCAGCAGGGGGGTTCCTCTCCTGATGAGCAGAATAGAGTTTAACTCAGAAACAATCGAAATCGTACCATAATATAAAGTAAATAATTTAACTGTGGTACGGCTTGAGTAAAAGATTTGATATTGAAGTTGTGAGCCAAAGTCCAATATAGTGTAATTTGCCTTTAGCTTTTTTCTTCGAATACAGGGGAAATTATTTGTTTGAGAAATAGTCGGATATCGGTATATTGTCAGTTTCATAAATCTTCCTGAGATTCTTCTTAATTTCCTTTTTGACTAAATTTTGAATGCAGTAACTGTCAAACTGGCAACTAATATGTTTTCCTTTCAGGTTCAACAACATCTTCTAGACAAAGTATGGCCTAAATTGCGAGTTCTTGCACGATCGTCTCCAACAGATAAATACACCTTAGTAAAAGGTATAATAGACAGTAAGATAAGCGACAACCGTGAAGTTGTTGCCGTGACGGGCGACGGAACTAACGATGGCCCCGCTCTGAAGAAAGCAGATGTTGGATTTGCTATGGGTATTGCTGGTACCGATGTTGCCAAAGAGGCTTCAGATATTATTTTGACTGACGATAACTTTAGTAGTATTGTTAAAGCTGTTATGTGGGGAAGAAATGTTTATGATAGTATAGCTAAATTCTTACAATTCCAACTTACTGTTAATGTTGTTGCAGTTGTTGTAGCATTTATAGGTGCCTGTGCTGTGCAAGACAGTCCTTTGAAGGTAAGTGATATTTTTCTCCCAACTCTTTATTATGAATTATTTAAAAGAATCAAAGACTTTCTTTATTAATTTATATCAATTCTGTCATTTGTTTCAAGGTGATATATACAGGATGTAAATGAATAAGTGCGACAGATTTCCCGAGGTGATTCCTCAAACCATTTTATGACGAGAAGTTCCCATGAACATATGTCCGCAAAAGCATCGTTACCGAAATACAGGGTGTTGAGATTTTTTCAGTTTTCTTTTATGATTACTACAGTTTTTCGGATAGAGTTCAAATTAGGCCCATAGGTGCCTTTTTAAAATTTATATAATCAGATCACAGAAATAGTTATGAAAATCGCGACTGCATTAAAAAAAAATCATAAATTTTCAACCTTTTTCATCTTTTGCATATTTTCCTTATATCACAGTTTTTGTGTAAGAAATTGATCAATTTTATGTGTTTGATGAAAACATAATTTGAAGGAAGCGATAATAGTGAATGCTGAAAATGGCCTCCCTCAGGCATTACACAGGAGTTTAGATCTTCGTATCCGATTGAACATCTCCGGAGTATCTTGAATGACTCTACAAGCAATGATAATGCGGTTTCTTAAGTCTACTATATCATGTACAGGAACCCTGTAAACCAACGTTTTCAAATGTCCCTAAGTAGAAAAGTCTATTGGATTCAGATCAGGCGAACGAGCTGGCCAAAATTGGGGACCACCTCGGTCTGTCCAGCGATCTGGATATGTTTCGTTCAAATTTTGACGTGCTCTTATACTAAAATGAGCAGAAGCAAAATCGTGCATATACCACATTCCCGCCCTGTCTTCTAGAGGACTAGGATCAAGTGGACCCAGCATATTTTCAGTTAGAAACTGAGTATATGAATCTCCATCAATCTTGGTAGAAGGATATGTGGACCAATTAGGTGATCTCCAATCATTCCAATCCACAGGTTTAATGAAAATTGTTCCTGGCGATGAGCTTCAACGAAAGTATGAGGATTTCCTTCCTCCCATACGTGTTTGTTGTGGTTATTAATAATAGCATCTCTCGAAAAACTTGCTTCGTCCGTCAATGAGATATGTTCCAGAATTCAGGTTGTTGTGTCTAATCATAGCATCCAGAGCGAAAATGCAAGACGGTTAGGAAAATCACGAGGTAATAGGGCCTGAAATCGTTGTACATGATTTGGATATGAGATGTTCTTTTAAGACCCCAAATACCGCCATATGATTAACATGTAGCTGTAAAGCAATTTTCCTAGTGCTGGCATCGGGTAGCTCGTCAATTAAATTAAGTACAGCTTCTTCTAATTTTGATGTTCTAATATCCCGGTGGCGACCAGAATAATGTTTTCTAGTTTTGAAGCTACCTGTTTCTCGAAGTCGTTGATGCAGCCGTCCATACATAGTATGATGAGAAGCGACGCATTGAGAGTACATTTCAGCATATCTTCTCGACCCGTCTAAGGAATTCTGTTAGAGAGGCCGTAAACGAAATGCACATAGGCCATTTCTCCATTTGAATAAACCCGCATCTTAATGAAAATCCGCAATAGTCACTGCAACTATCACTGGCTATCAGCTAAATATCAAAGAAAGTGAATTAATAACAATTAGTTTAGAATTATCAATAAAAGAAATCAACATGACAGTCGTCTTCTAGTGAACTAAATCACCTAACGATTATTATGTTTCCACCGTACACATGAAAATGATCAATTTTTTACACAAAAATTGTGTCAGATAAGAAAAAAATGATTTAAAATTAATTGAAAATTAAATTGCCCGGGATGTACTGAAAAAAATTGTAATGGTAGAAAAACACGTCATCTCTGAAAAAGTACCACCCTGTAGATTTTCATAATTGTTTCTGTGATCTGATATCTGATGTAAATTTTAAAAAGTCACCTATGGACTGAGTATCTGAAAAACTGTAGTAAGCATAAGAAAAAAACTGGAAAATCTGAAGATTTCAACACCCTTCATTTCGGCAGCGAAGCGTCTACGGACATGTTCATGGGAACTTTTCGTCATAAAGTGGCTTGAGGAATATATATATATATATATATATATATATATATATATATATATATATATATATATATATATATATATATATATATATATATATATATATATATATATAGGGTGGTCCAACGAAAACGTAATACCTCGATTTTCCGGTTTTAAAATAATAATATGGAGAATCGCTCGGACCCGTCGATTTCTGATTCGAGGGGAACAACTTTTCCGATTTTTTTTATCCCCGTAACTTCAATTCCTTTACGGGGTGAGCACACCCCCTGATTTTGAATAGGGATGAGGGGTGTTGATATACCTCATTTTGAAGATCGTATCGAGTACTATCTGACCCTAAATTTTCGCTTCAAAATTTTCATCGTTAAAGAAATGGCAGCTAAAAAAGTGGTAGACTACTTACTTTTGTGATTAGTGATTAAGTGCTGACAATGGGCACCATTCACTTTCATGCAGTAAAATAAGTTTTGCTCAAATCGTTCAAGTACATTACCCAACATTCATATTTTCATTTTAAAACCGGAAAATCCAGGTGTTAAGTATTCGTTGGATATATATATATATATATATATATATATATATATATATATATATATATATATATATATATATATATATATATATATATATATATATATATTTATTTGACTTTTATTTGAAAAATTATTATTTGAATCTACTTTCACAGATTGTTGTAAATTGTGTTCCTTTTCTGTAGGCTGTACAGATGTTATGGGTTAACTTAATTATGGACACCCTCGCCTCATTGGCCCTGGCCACTGAACTACCAACACCAGATCTATTATTAAGAAAACCATATGGTAGAACAAAACCTCTCATTTCTAGGACTATGATGAAAAATATTCTAGGTCAAGCCATTTACCAACTGACTATTATTTTTGCATTACTTTTCGTTGGTAAGTAGCTATTTATCCAAGAAAAATGAAATGACTTCAAAATAATTATTTCTAAAAATTATTCATTGAATTATGTTTCTTATGTTTTATATTGCTTTCCAGGTGATAAATTACTGGATATTGAAAGTGGACGAGGTCTGTTAGATTCTGGCCGGACACAACATTTCACTGTTATCTTCAATTCATTTGTTATGATGACACTGTTCAATGAATTCAATGCAAGAAAGATACATGGTCAGCGTAACGTTTTTGAAGGGATCTTCACGAATCCTATATTCTACACAATTTGGATTGGTACATGTGCAGCTCAGGTAATTGTTAGAATTTATCTTCATTATCTTGAAAAGAAAAGGAATATTTTTTCTGCATAAAAAATTGAATATTTGTGTACAATTTCCATTACTTTTCGTTCAAGGTATTCATCATTCAGTGGGGTGGATTGGCTTTCTCAACAAAGAGTCTTACATTAGAACAATGGCTTTGGTGTTTATTCTTCGGAGTTGGTACACTCTTGTGGGGACAGATAGTTACAACAGTACCTACTAGAAAATTACCAAAAATACTCTCGTAAGTAGTTGAATGATTGATGAGATTTAAATTATTTCTAAAGTATACTTGAGGGTCAGATAATCAAAACAAAATTACTGTAGTATTATCTTGATAAACTGAAAGCAAACGCAATTAGTTTGATGGAGAAAAATTGAGACTACCTGTTGTTTTATAGAAATTTATTTTTATAAAAATGATGAAAGCTAAAAGTATCTTCAACATTAGAAAAAGAGATAATAATATGATGTATTGATGTTGATTTTTGACCATTGAATAAACGATGCTTGTTTTGATGGACTAATACTCTGAATTATAGAAAACAATTTTATTCTATGCCGACCTTTCGAGTTCATTTAAAATCTCCTCCTGGGACTTGATAAAAACATAACAAATAAAAATAATTATAGAAACTATTTATATGCGAAAGTTACATTTAATAAAGGCCATTTGCTCTACCCGATTTTATGCAAGATATGGGATTGAGTATAGAGTCACGTATTCATAATTATTCACGAGCGGCAAATGAAAATGGAATAACTAAAACAGACAAAAATGTTGAATATATAACAAAAAAAAGCAGAATTTGTCAAAGGTAGGAACAAAAAGATGCTGTGGGCCAGGAATAGATTATTCTGCGAGAGTATCGATAAAAGGATGTTTTTTAACACATTTTTCTGGAATTCAATTTCTTTCAGTCAGGTGTACACTGTAATTCGAAAACTATTCATTCCATCATTCTCAAATTTTGCACAATAGTTTTATACATAAATTACGAGGCAATAAAGTCGAGATTTTGTATTTTTATTATTATAATTTATTTTCCAAAATAACAAATTCGCTGATATTCAACAATTAATTTTTATAAATTAAATAAATTCATTTTACTTCTAAAAATTAAAGCAATAGTGAATAAGAATTTCCACATTGTTATCTCTTTTTTGTTTTTGTCAATAGATGATCCAGTAATAACTTATGATAAACACCGCAAAGCGACTTTTTTGTTATTTTTAGTAAGATTTGCTGCCATTGGTTTGATTTCCAATATTTTTCCACAAAAATTCAACAGAAGACTTCTCAAATGTTATACTCTTTTGTACTGACATAATTAAATTTATATTATCTTAATTTTCGAAAGCAACCTTAAAAATATGCCACAAGAGACCAACCTATTTTGTAAGTAACTCACACATAAAACTTTAATATAGATATTTTTGGATCTATCTTTTATATTTTCATCAAGTCAGTTCAATTTTTATGAAAAATTATCTCATTCTTATAGAATCTATTCATTCAAAATTAAATTGAAAAGGCCTAGAATAAAATTGGTTTCCATAATTCAAATCCTTACACCATCAAAACAAGCATCGTTTAAATAATATGAAGTATTTGTGCTGATAAGAATAGATCATCTTGATGGCATGTTTTGAACTGTACTTTATCAGAAATGTAATTATCAACAAAATTTCGAGCAAATTCGTTACAGTCAGTTCAATTGAATGCTAAATAAATCATTCTTCAGGTGGGGAAGAGGTCATCCAGAGGAATATACAGAAGCTATCAACATTGGTGAGGAGAAATTCGACGTTGATTCTGACAAAAAACCAAGAGCAGGTCAGATTCTATGGATAAGAGGGTTGACTAGATTGCAGACGCAGGTAAGGGTGTGCACTGTGGAAAACTATCTTGTTGAGTATTTGATGACAGTTTGATGATTCGAGTTGATCTTCAAACGTGATATATTTACATGCGTATATTTAAATTAGTATATGCTATGCATAAAGATTATGAGATGAAACATCTGTGATAATAGAAATTTCTAAGCACTACAAATTTCAACTGTCATAGTGATTTTTTATGAAAGATACATAATCATTCGATGAATGTATAGTAAAATTGAAAAATGTCTCCAAAAGAAGAAACATACATTTGAATTGTAAATCAATAATCAAAATCTTTAGGAATGAAAACATTTTCTAATTATTTGACGATTTTAAATTAAATTTGACTTCTGTTTGATATATTTGATCTATCCTAATCTGACTTAATTTTTATTCAGAAATGACGAAAATTTTTATAAAACCCTTTTCAATGGTGAGTCAGAAACATCATTTAAAGACAGAACTTACATTTGATAACTTGTTTAAAAATTTGCATCCAGATGCTTCACTTCAAATTTGGGCCTATATAATTCCGAATTGAGTGAGTGTATGAACAGAGCTAAGTTATCTTAGGATAAATTGGTAGTTGGTCAGACCAAATTAATTGAAAGCTTCCTATATCCTATCCCAAACCCAGCCTTATTCAATGTTATTCAGTTACAGCATGTTGCATTGACATTTGACAGTGTTTGTTATAATGTGAATTTGTTTCTAAGATTGTTCTGTCCAGAAATTGAGATAATACCAGACATAATATATACAGGTTATAATACATAATGTGTTACTTTTGGAAATGATTCATTGATTGAAAACATGTATTTTTTTAAGAAAATGAATGAATGATGAAATGATGAATTTGAGTTCCGCATAATTGATATTATAACAAAAATCAACAAGCAACATTTAGTTTACTGAAATTCTATTCTGTTTTCATGCTCAAAATGAATATAATTTCTTTAAAATAACTGTTGTTGGAAAGTTGTTACATAAAAAGGATCTACCTATGCTTGGAGGCAATTAAAGTGGAGATAGCTTATGCTAAAAATGAGATATTGCTTGCTGTGTTATTATGCGCTGCTCATTTTCCCAAAGCTGGTCAAACTAGATAAATAAATTTCATCGATCTATAAAAATATTTGCTCCTATTTCAGATTGCACTAAAAATAGGTTGGAACTTTGTTACTAAGTCGCCTTTTCTACTTCAATCGGTGAAGATTATTTACGATTAATTAACTCTACAATATCAATCTAAAGTAGCAAGCATTTTATTCGATTAGTAGTTTGGATAAGAAAAGTCAGCATTTGTGAAGAAATAGTTTTAATTCTTTTTCGTCTTTCAAAAGTTGTACATATTAATATTTAATAACAAACAACGATTTCGTCTGGGGAATTGAGAATAATCTGCATATAAATCACAAATTCCACTTCCCGAAAACTTTTAGCATGATGTTAACCTAAATGTTCTAATCTGATTGAGTGAAAGGGGTCCTGCGGTTCGGCGATGTACAGAAATAATTAACAATTTGATTAAGTTGCGCATTTCATAACGTACAAGAACTTGTAAAGATGTTATTGCATCACCTTATGCATACTAAGGTAGTAAAGATTTTCAAGTTTCCATGTGTACAAAAAGTCTGAAATGTATTTGTATCATTATTTAATCGCCCACTCTCTGGAATACTGTCAATTCCTTCAGATTGATTCATTTTATTTCATACTGATTACTGTGCAATTGAGTCATTGCAAAATTTTCCCAGATATACCATAAAGGTTGTCATATGTAAATAAAAATATAACAACATAATGATATTGCTCTGAATATGATGACATTAATATATTTTAAAATAAGCTTGTGGTAGGCAATGTGATAAAAAGATGCTTACAGGTGTGAACATTCCTGTCATAATTCTTCGAGATATGAATTAATACGGCATGTGAAAGGTTTTCCTTATAGGTTTCAATTACGTATATGTGAAAGATTTTTTTTCTGATAGCACTGGAAATTAACTGCTTTTCCTTGATTTTGATGCAAATCGGGAAAGAAAGTGACTCAAATCAAGCGTATTTACAATTATTTCAAACATCACTGCATTTTTCGGTTGTATATTTATATGTAAATCCTAAATCCTTCGCATATGCATTCATGAAAGCAAATGATCCTTCTGTAAACTGCCTTGTCAATATGTCATAAACATTTACTCAAAACTTAATTTACGAAGAACTACTAATATGACGTGTAAACCAGAATCGTTTTGGCTTGAGATCTTCATGATCAAAGAAATCTTAGCATGCATCAGAAGTATATAAAATATGTTCAAACAAAGATTTAATTCATGTTTGAAGACAAAATAGTTGGGTTATATATTTGGTATCCAGGTCCTCAATGTATCACTTCCACAAGTGACATGTTCCTCACTAACAAAGATTTTATTTGATTGGAAATCATGAGATTGCATTATTCACAAGAATGGATTTTGGGAATTTGAAAAATATAGGAATAAAATTCATCTTCCAAATATGCATTTTTGAATACAAGGTTGTAATATGCGAGCCAGATGTTCTTGAAAAGATGTTCAGTTCTTATGAGAATCTGTTCTTGTGTGAAGTTTGTGTATTGTGACCATGGTTGTATGCACATGTTACTTAAACTACTCCCGAGCATTTCAATAATGGTGGTAGTGCCCTCAAATTTTATATTCATTCTGTTTTTGAGATCTGTAATATTTGTATATAACCATGGTGAAAATTTTTAATTTGTCTGATTTTTGTAAGTTTTAAACCCCACGAATCAAAAAAAAAAAAATACTTACCAATGGGCATGTTTTCGTTTACACTAGATAGATTGCCAGTCGACGAGTAGCTATCCCAAAATTGCACTGAAAGCCTGACACTATAGCTCATCCAGTGCGAAATTGTTTACACTTTCAATTAGATATAGCGCTAGCTGATAGTAGGTATAATGCATGATCCGTTCCAATATGATAGTCCAATATGATTCGGGTCTTTCCGTGCCTCAAGGTCTCGTCCCCAGTTGGCTGTGTTGTCTTAGGGTTGCACCACTTCCTCCACTTGCAACTGCATTCCATTGACCCTTAGCCTGAACTATTCCTTCAGGATTTTTAGGATTAATAAAGGTGGAGTGGCCTCAGTATAAATGATCCAACAAAGTTTGTATAACTTGAATATATTTACATCATCTCGTCGAATGTTCTAGTTAAATTTAGGCATCTCCATGTCTAGCACATTTTTCGTTATTCTCAATAAATCCATATACAAAATTTATGTTTGAATGATGGATGAATATCTTAATCTATTATAATTGATCATATTTAGTTGATAAAAATTGATAAATTGATGTGTTACATACTACATTGGCACCGAAATACTCATTGTCAGAATTGTTTACTCATCTTCAAGGCCAACTCCATTTCAATAGAGAAATATAAATCTTACAGTGATACAGTATATTATGGTGGAGATCGAATAATGGGCTGAGCAGTTAAAAAGAAAGGTGGTGAGTGGAAAGATCGATTTTTCATTATCCGACTTAGGGAATAAACTAATTCAAGCATTCTGTTGTAAACAAAATTAACAGACCTCGAGTGGAACAGTTATTATATGAGATAAAAAGGACCTTCTTTTGGCATGAAAATCCCAGACTTTTCTACCTTTCCAATCTAGAATAGAAAGAATACCTGTGTTTAGATTTTCTACATACCACTGTATTGTATTAAACCTATATATAGTAGAATGTGGTCATAACTGAAAATAGAAGTATATTTCTAAACTAGTTTACTATATTTATGCCAATTTAAGGAGTGTAACACAAATTGTCCAATTTTATTAATTGAATGAGAACAATTATTTTGATAATAAATAATGTACTAGTTAATAGGGTGAATGGGAAATATGTTCAAGAGTTTCATTTCTCCTGAGGTTATCAAACCTAAAATAGATACTTTGAAGAAGAGTAAAATTGATTGGGACAGATTAAAAAATTCTGTTGGATTCCGGTTTTGTAGGTTAGATTTCACCCAATCTCTGAAGATGCATGCATTTGGTTTCACACCGTCATTCAGTGATAACCTAGATATTGGCTTTAGTGTTTATAGGGTTGTCAACTTCTAATATGGCTATGAACACGATGACCTACTAGAGTAGGCCTCGCATTAAATTTTGTTTAATTTGGAAAATCACCTCATACCTTAATGTTGACACTCTATTGCAGTTTCGGCGTGTTGTGCTTATCGTTGGAAGCTTAGATTGAAGGAAATTTTCAGCTCTCAAGATAAGGTATTAGTGTCAGAAATGCTTCTAGAAGTGTTGGTATTATTGTATGAGCAAAATTAAATTGATTTTCTCTGTATTTATTCTTTTATCAAAACGAATCATAGTCATACGAAGTCCACATTCATTGTGTTCTATTCAAATTGGAATGGTCTCCCTCTATTGGTCCAGTTCAGTCGAAAAGTTCCGAAAGTTATCAACAACAAATTTGATCCGCCTTGCTCTGCTCTGCCTCTTTGGTATCACCTGAATGTTAACATGACTTTGTTTGTCAGCCTGCAGAACCAATGAGAGAAACTGAAGTATAGGATCGTTGGCTGTGCATCCTGTCGCAGTAATCAAGTACGTAGCTCGTAGTAGGCTTTTAGCTCTTGTAATGAATGAAACTGCGATGCTATTATGTTCGGGTGCGTGTTGCACTTTACCTGTTACCTCTGTGGTGTGAATAGATCTTATCACTCCCCCGTACCTTCCATACCTGGGGCTAGTTCCGATTCCTCATGCAAAACGATGGTAGTTCCATTTGAGACTCTTTAATATGCTGATCGGAAGGTTTTGGCATATGAGACAACACAGCCACTGGACATTGCGCTCAGTTTTTGAATCTCCTACTATACCTACACTTGTTCTATTTTAACTGCTTCTCCCTTCTTCAAGACTCTCTTATTTGTGCTGAATAACACTTGACAACGGTAAAGATAAAATGCTAAGTTTTATATTCGGTATCTAAGGAATAGATTGCGAAATTGCAGCCTCGATTTATTGTTGAGGAATTATAAACTTAGAAATTTATAAAACTGTAGAAGTTTATAAAACTGTGTGATGGAAAATGAAGTGCATAATTTGAAGGTTGAGGTTGCAGTTTCTCATAATTTATTCATTATTCTTCTCCAGTCTCAGAAATATTCTATATTGTCCTAATTCTATGATTGATCAATATTAAATTGTTTGATGAAAATATATTAAAAGCAAAAACTTACATTGTTCCGTTCAGAACTAAATGTTATCAAGACGAATTGGTGACATGATAAACAGATACTTATACTACTATTATTGGAAATCTTTTTTCTAAATGTTCTTAAGATCAATGTAGTATTTTTCTGAGACTACCCTTATCTATCGAAATGAAACACTTGTCATTTAAGTGGACGTTTTGAAGTTTTCGTTCTCGAAAGAATTTTTCTTCTTTGTTGCACTTTATATCTAGTCATCAACTTGAACTTCAAGATTATACAGATATTTCTTTAGTTGTCTCGACAATTAGAAGTTCATATCTATATCTCCTTTTTCTTATCAGAACTGTTAGATATGGAGGTATTCGACTTCCAGAACTATTTCTGAATACTTAGTAATGTTTGAAGAAATAAACTCAGCTTTTCTAGTGGAAGAATATGGAAAAAGTACAGTCGAATATTGATTTTCTGATAATAAAGTAAAATATAGTTTATTCTAAAATGTTGTCAGTATTGTAAACGAGTCAGAATTATGTGGACTTAATAGTGAATGAATTGTTACTTAAAATAAAATATGTAAATTATCGTCAGTTTTTCAAGAAAAATATTCATTAATTTCAAAATTATCGCCCAAAATAAGAGGCACTGCAGCAAATTTGTATTATTATTACCTTCTATTTGAGGTTTCTAATAGCCCTGGAGGGCGCCACTTCATATTCAGAAGAGTCCCGAGAATTTGTACATATTGTATCGGACGAGTTGTAGAATGTTTGTAGGACACGAGTATATAACGGAGACGAAAGTGCTATTCTGGCATCCTATCAATTTCAATTCAAATGAATTATACCATAAAATAAACCCTTCAGAATTTATAATTTTAATTTTTAGTTGGGTGGTAATGTATCTTCCAAAAATATAAAAATAATATTATTAGTAAATGCATCGATTTCAACAGAAGTTTTGAATATAACATACAAAATTGAAGGAAATTAATAGAAAATTTATCGTTCGATGAGTTTCACAACATATTTCCAACATTGCTTTTATGATTACATTAATATAATAATAATAAATGCAATTTTCAAAATTTTGTTTCCATGATTCTTCCACTGAAGATAAAAAGTTTCATTTATTCAAAAGTAAAATATATGATTACAGTTAATTGAGACAATTATTGCAATTATGTGGATTTCAGTAGTGATCGACCCTATATTTCTCACACAACACAATTCTATATTCTGCTCTATTCTTCAGGCCCTCCCTTCCATAAATTGCTTCAATAAAAAAATGAGCATATTTTCTGGAATGAACAGTCATTATTTGGTATATTCAAATGTAACTCTAACGGTGACTTCTTCTCCTGAAAGTGTTTTTAGGTCGTGGTTTTTCATAGAAAAATTTTTTTCACGACGATCATCATGGCATAGTCAAAAAGTTGTTAAATATACTGTACTTGATTTTTTGCAATGAATATCTTCAATTGTTATATAGCAGCCAAGTTTTATAATAAAATAAAATCGTTAACAATTCATTTAAAGTGAATTATGTTTAGTTACAGCACGTAAAATATCTATTTTTATTCAAAAGTTCTGAAATACTGTGTTACTGTTCTGTAATGATTCAGATCATCTTATGGCTCTTCTGTTCACTTATATTTTTCGAAATTTGGAAGGTACAAAATACTCTTTTGTGGAATTAAGAAATTCAATTTACTCATTTTTCATTATAACGATGTATCTAGCACATTCTGAAAGTGCTGGTTTCCAAAACTTATTAGTGGTCCTTTTATATCGAAAACAGAAAATATTGATATATTTCTGAAGAAATGCTAGAAACTGACATCTTCCATTTTATTTTATAAATATTCCAACCTCTACTAAATGATGAATAAGAAACAAGTTTCAGCAAACTGTGTATCCTTCAGATGCAATAATACTTTTGAAGCATAACAATTATGAAAAGAATTTTGGTTCATGAATAGTAAATAACAATTATGAAAAGAATTTTTGGTTCATGAATAGTAACTTCATCAAGTAAAATCTCAAATAATTATATATAAATTATTGAACAATCCCCCATGAGCAGTTAGTTCTCGAATCAATTAAGCAAAATTCTCACTGCAAGGGCTACTACACTATTAGCAAGATTTAAATTAATATTTTAGCATTAAATACATTGTACGTCCGTTCTTGTTATGGGCCCGCCATCCTGCAATATTCAGTCATCTTAACTGTTTGTTTATTCCAGTAAGCAGCTTAGGCTTCAGAAATGCGTGGACTAGACTAAGAGAAAATTTTCCTCCATCTATATTGAACAACCTAATTCCAAAGCCTTCTTAACGACACACTCAAAATTGCTTTGATGAATTGCTATATATTTGAATATCGCAAGAAAGTTGAAGACGATGATGAATTCACGGAAAGAACGAAACTGCAATTTGTTTTACATGCGGAGATACTCAATCAAATCGTGCTACCTTGGCAGTCTTGGGTGATGAATTCAAGAACTAGCTCTCTTCATGAACTTCGTGGCGAATGAAAAATTGTTAAATTCGCTTCTGAAAAATTACGATCATTTGATTTTAACCAGTATTTCAGAATACCCCATAATTTCGCTATGATATTTGTGTATTCACGTGCAGAATTGTTATTTTGATTGAAATTATCATTTATCACAAAAAAAAAATTTGGTATGTAAATGAAATAATAAAATATTATAGTGACTAACTCAGTAACAGTAATCACTTTGAATGTGGTTATTTCTCTGTTGAATAAAAAGGTACAATAAATTTAATATACTTCAAAAGTGGTAAATGGTGCTACTAACATTGGAGATATGTGTGTGAGAGCACTAATAACCCCAAAATAAAGGTGAAATGAAAGAGAGAGTGGCATGAAAGAGTGCATGTGATTCCCAGCCTCATGAATAGCCTGCTTCCCTGTGTTTGCAGCTTCGAGTAATCAGAGCTTTCAAGTCAACGTTGGAGGACCTGGAGGAGAGGCGCTCGGTACACAGTTTACACAGCTTACACAGTTTGCGCAGCTCGCGCAGTCACACGGGCCCTTGGCCACCCAGGCCTCTCTCAGACATCACTTACATTGACGAGGACCCGAAACAATCTGCTCAGAAGAACGATGATCAACATCGTCTGCTGTCCCCGAACACCCTGAGGCTCCCGCCCTACCATGTCCCTGCTAATTCGGATTTGCCTAAACCCGTGCATGAGACTCGCATTTAGAGGCGCTGACAGTATCGCCAATTCGTCTTAGTTGTCCGGCGAGCACGCATGCATATGACGTTGCGATTTTTAATATACGAACGCTACTCAAGTCGGCATTTATTACTCGTTCTTCAAGACCACTCCCCACGAATTCTAAAGAAATATGTGTCTCACTTAATCAAACCTCTAATTTAAGCTGCCAGTATCTACTTAATATTTACTCAAAACAACTACTATCTACCAGGTAGTTGCTAGTACGTTTCAACTACTAACTGATATCTATGAAATATCAAAGAATATTGTACTTGATGAGAAAATAGTTTTTTTCTTGGCCCTGTCTTTAGCAGTAGAAACTATCAAAATAATTGGAACCTGCTCGAATATTATAAAGCTTTTGTCATTGATCATTAATTTTATATAATCAACTATATTTTCTAAAGCTGAAAATTAAAGGTTTGTATTGTCTGCTACTATTTTTTAGGGTGAGTGGGGAAAGGTCGTTAGTTATATTTATATATTTCTCCTTATATATCTCTCTTATCCTACTACCCAATTCCTCTCATAGCTTAGCACTGAGTAGACAACTGGACAGAAGTTTCGAGTATTTTTTATTTTGTAAATACAATTTCATTTTCACTGTAGCGTTAGATGTATGTTAATAGCATTTTAGATAGCCTTAGACTTCTCAGGTTATTGGTATAGAAAGAAAAAATAATGGCATGACACACATACTGCAAGTCAACTGTATTGTGTGTAGATCGTCAGTGACATGTGAAAAAATTATAAACGAACATTATCTTCGTCAACCGATCACTTTTTACATTTTTATATGCCTTTTATATTATGTAGAATTCGAATATTCTAGTTCTCAACACTTTCGGAATGTAAACAGCGAAATATGACAAACAGGTGTTAGCATTTGATACTTAGTACGAGATTAGTTGTTGTTATGTCTTAATTTTCTCTTGATTAATTATATTCGGCTCAAATAAATGGGTAAGCATGTGATAAGAAATATTTTATTGAATTCACAAACATTTTATAGAAGAAAAATATAAATTATCATCGTTTTTAAACTCCAAACATTATTGTATGCTTCGTTATGCAGCTGTGCTTATAGTTTATGTCCCATATACCAGACATAGAAGGAGTTTCCACTCTAATTTTATCGAAATCCGTACTAAAAGCACTGATACTGCGGCTGCGCATGATTATCATTAGATCAGAATGGAAACTTCTATTGTTTTATGTTTTGAGGACATTGGCAATATGTGCAGGCTGTATGATAGGTGTACTAATTTCATACTGAGTGCTATTCTTAGTGTGTCCTCTAACATGTACAGGTGGACGTGGGAGGTGCTCTGTTCTAACATCGGAATAGAGGTCGAAATATCCGGCACTGGGCCACATGAGATACACGTTTAGAGCAATCGTGTGTCTGTTGATCGCAACACTATGAGCACAGCGAAATCGTGTTCTTGGATGACACACGATTTCGTTTAGGTGAAAGGGGTTGTAACGGTAGTGCGCAAATAACTTTCCTCATATCCCTGATACTGTGATGTTTATGATAATAAATCGTAGCAGCCCCTTGTAGCCTCTTTTTCAATTACTTGACCTAGTAGTATCTGATCTATCTTATTCTATGCACTATCTATTTCTGTGTCTTTCACTCTACCACTCTTAACTTACGTTACCCTTTACTCTTGAAGGTGATAGGTGGTGAATTGCAAGAACGTTTGATTCCAGTTCCATACAGCAAGAGCTCCACTGACCAAGCTGTAAGCCGCTTTCCTAAATCTTTCTGTCCGCTATATATTTGTATGCTGCTGTTTGCTCTTGTTTGTGTTTGGCCAGATTTTCACTGCTTCCACATGACGACTCGCTCGTTTTACTTGGCAATCTATTTTCCAAGTAAATCGAGTATAGAAAGGAATTGCTCCAAAAGGCACACTTCGGGAAGGAGATCTGAATTCAAAGCTACAATTTTGAATGAGAGTCACAAAAATTAACTAACTTTTGAGAATTTTGCAATTGAATTCAGATATATGACAAGAGTAATGTTTTGGGGCTCAAGGTGAAATCAATATTAGAAAGAAAATTCTAAATATTTACTAAACCTAAAAAAACATTCATTTGATTTGGATACAAACTAATCAATGTTTCTTAACTTTGGAAACCGACTTTTGTACAATCTTGATAATTTTTTACTAATGGTTCTGCTTATAACCTGTCAAATTACATAAAGCTATCATAAACTCATGTTTTCAATTTTTTCTTAATAAACAAAACTAAGTATTATTTTTGAATGAAGAGCTCTCAGCCAAATCAAAACAAGCACTCCAAAGGAAAAACGAAAATTCAAAAATTTTCTTTTTATCATTCGCTTTCAACATCATGATGTCAATTATTGGGTAGATGAACTTGTAATAGGGATAAAACGCAGATTCCATATTGTATTCCTTTGAATTTGTGAATGACTTTCTCCAAAGTGTGCTCTTGAATTCACTAGAAAATTAATATTGTGACAATAGTTCTGGTAACTTATAACTTGTCGTGCGCATGTGCAACGACAAATTTATATCAATTGAGATAGCTCTGGAGCTATGAATTTAATTTTGAAAGAGCTTATACTTCTAGTAGAAATTATGTTTATACTTAAAATAGTTTTGTGCATTTGTACATTTCTTAAATAAGATGACGCATGTGGGGGGAGTGAAATACCCCTTTTTTATTTCGTAGTTTTCTCCCATTTTTCTTTGTTGTTCGGTTCAGGACCATTTTTGTTAGCACGAAGCATGTTCCTCTCATTCGACACGTAGTCACAGATGCATAAGATCGCTCAAAACGACTTTGCGGCCATTTTCATGCAGTGTCGGAATAAAAAAAAAATCAGACCGCTTTCAGCTGGGTTGTTCCTTAGCTGTCCTAGTCCGTCCCAAATTTTAGAAGAGTGAATCTATCAGGCCAGCATTACAGAATAATTAGTTTGCTCCAAAATGAACAGACAGTGGGTGGCTAAGAAACTTCCTAAAGGTGTGACATATTCGAATGAATCGGATTCCGGGCTTATTTTTCGGTTTTCAAAATTCTTTTGTATTATTAAAGAGTTCACGATGCCTGATGCTTTTTACTTAGGTTTATTACGGCCTCTATGCATAGAGCTCTAGTGATGTGTTCAAATTTTGTAGAAGGCTTTTCCGTTACTTTCTATTTTGAAATCAAAGTCACTAAAAACAATGATTGTTCAAAATGGCTATTGTTTTTAATGCCGACTTGTCCTGGATTTTGTTTTTCGTTTTTAATACTAACTATATGTTCTGGAAAAAATTGTTTGAATAAACTTAACAAAACTTACTTTTTTATTTTCAAGTTGTTTTTCGATATATGCTAGGTTATGTTTACTTGGCCTTTATTTTTATGTGTTGATAATATAATTTGGAAAGTTTATGTATACTAATACCCACATATACATACATACAGGTGGGGCAAAATCACGTAAGCAAAGTAACCAATATCTGGTAAAGGACTGTATGTATTTGAATATTGTTATTCGTGTGTGTTTTTAAGTGGTGCTCAGATAATTCAATTGTGTTGAGTTGTGAACATTTTGCAAGTTCAATGTTTTAAATCACTCGGTTATGAAAAAATCCGACTGCTTGCTCCGAAGACGAAAGAGAAACACTCAGGCATTCCACGCATATGTCTCTTAAATTTCTGCCTGAATCTAATCAGAAATTAGGACAGGGTTCTGTTTCTCGTTCTTCGTTAATAGTAAATCGCTAGAAGTAAATGGGCACTTTGAGAACAGAGAATGGCTAACATGATAATTCAGGTTATTTAAAGCATTCAAAACTTTTCATTCACTAAATTTTTCACTTAAAAATTTAGTCCATTTCATCTATACGAACAATTCAATATATCTTTTTAATTTGCAATTTCTTCCAGTTGAATGAAAAAATAATAGATGAATTAATTCTCCTGAAATTTAGAAAATACTCAAAATCTTCTATATTTTATCTTTATGAAACTAATCTTGAAATTTATATTATCTAATGAATTTGTGCGCTGAAATTTATTTTTATAGTAATAGTATAATAAAAATGTCACCAGGAAACTTAATAAGGCTTTTCATTCGTTTTCATGAATATTTCAAATATTCACCTATGAATCGAAATATTCCTCTCTTGTCAAAATAGCAATGCAAAATTGTCAATAAAACCCTTGATCATATCTTATCCTTCACTGTTCTTTAGCAATGTCGATTGTTTATTATTGTTGTGTGCACTTTTATTTCTAGCGATAAAACAAAAATTATGACACGTAAAAACTAGAATCAAATGTTGTTTCGAGATTAAGACAATGGTTTAATTCAGTAAAGAAATTTTCGTAATTGGTGTGTATTTTCGTTAATTTTAACGACCAATATAAATCAACGTATTAAAAAATCTTTTGGTATAGACCTGTCATTTTCAAATATATAAGAGGAGCTTAAAAATCTTTGTATTCAGATTTTTCAATAAATTCGCAATAATTGTTCAGTGTTTATCAAATATGTTCAGTGTTCTCTGTTTTTATTTCCACAACTCATTTTGTTTTTGAATGTAGTAGTGTTTTCTATATGCGTGCTCTTTTATGCAGTCTTAAATTGATTTTGTGTGTTATCTTGGTGTTTTTTTGAGACTAACCATCGAAAATAACGAGACTTTATCGAATGAATACGATGCATTTGGATATTCAAAGACGAAATCTTATATCGCTAAAATTGATTAGGTCATTTCATGTTTTTGCTATTTAAACAATAAATGCTCAAATCTCTACTATAATAATAAATGTATAAAGCGTTTCTCACAGTTTTGAATGGAATGTTTGAAAGTTAACTATTCCATGACGATAAAGTCATCAGGTTTAGCAAGATAATATTATAAAGGAAAATTCATCATCTAGGGTTTGCACGAACTGATAAGGTTGATCTATTTTGAATTCTACTGCTTAAAATATAAATACTGCTATTGAAATCAACCTTCTATCGATTCTGTTTCTAGAAACTGAGCAACTGCTCCAACAGTCTTGTGTCAGAAGTCTTATTCAACCATAAATCTTGTTACAAGTCAATATACTTCTGATCTTTTTCTTGCTTAATTTTTGATTCATAATTTATTAGTTATTGAGGAAATGAATCAACGTGTTCTAGCAAACATAAAATCAGTAAGTGATACATTCATCCATTTAATCATCATTTGAATTTTGCTTCGCTATAGATACAAAGAAAAAATCTTTTCAGTGAAAATCTGTAATCATTGTGAAGCAACTGAATGGGCTTAATTTTTTGTTCTTCCTTTTTGTGCTTAAATATCAAGTTCAGATAGTTTTCCGTCTCTGCAGCAAACCGTACTCTTTTAAATGATCCTTTCTGTTCCCTTTTCTTGAGCTAGAGCCTTTCATTATCGATCAGTACAGTTTGGTCTTCCATGAGGTACTTCTTTTATGCAGTGGGAAGCATTCAGGTGATTAATGAATGACTCGTACTATTATGATGCAAATATGTACTACGATTAACTGGTAAAAAGGCGAATTAGGAATATCTCACATTTCGATTTTGGAAAATAGACAAATTGCTGACTGCCTGCGCACCATGACTACAAATTGATAAAAATTCAATTCTTGAGGTTTTATTTATTACTATTATTTATATAGAATATATGAGTAACTCTCTGATGGATTTTCTTATATCATCTTATCTTGTTCCAACTAAACCTAATAATTTTTTCAACATTTTACGTTATTAGCTTATTATTGTATGAAACTTGACAGGTCGGTATCCGGGTGTTGGTTGGTGACTGTTAAAGGAGATACACATCAAGCATGACATTGTCAAAGAATTGAAGAGAAACATTTCAAGTTCAAAACTATTAGCGCAATAATTTCATCAACGTTCATCTGCGTTGAAAGAATGAAATCTTCGATTTGAAGGCACAGTTAATTTCCTGAAAAAAGAGCTATTTTATCAAAGCGGGTAAAATTTTCACGTTGAAAAGTTTCGGTATGCGCCTCTAATACCTACGTATAATAATGTATTTATTTATTAGGTAGAAATCTTAACAAAGGGTCTAACTGAATGTAAATATCAACATATATAAGCCTTCATTGATTGAAAAGTGTTTAGTAGCATCTTCATTAGGGAAAATGTTGAGGTTTTAATATTTCTCTCAAAAATCTAACAAAACAGTCGGTACTATATTTTCAAATTATCAAAAGGACAGGTCAATATTATTTTTTTATTTCATATGAAATAATTCGAGCGAAATTCTTCACACCACCATTGGTAGTATCGGATAAGAATAGACTATGGTGCATATGGTTTCCGTTTCGAATACGAGATGGTACGGATGTTTGTGATTGACCTATTAGGTAACCATTAATGATTATGTGTTGAATTAAAATACAAGGACAACTCATTTCGACTAGAAAGGACGTGGGCCAAAGTGAAATATTCTTGAAAATTCAGTTTTAATTCAATGATTCGTTGAAATCATTAATTAAATTGCGTCAATTTGTTATACAAGCATGAGTAGAAAAGTCATTAGTAGGAAAGCACCAGAATCATCAGTTAAAAAAAATTAACAAGATATGAAAAATTCTACTGATCAAAATAAAAGGTTAAACAAATGACATTGTTATAGAAGGAGAATTTTAATTTAATATATATGGATAACCTCTGTAATTTTCCCTAATCAAGTGTGAAGCACGCAATATGAGAGCAAAAACCAAATTTCAGGTTATGTATAATTCTTTACAAGCAGCAATAATCTTTGATCTGGTTAGACCTTTTATCGTCATTTCTACGAATGAAGTTTCTGAAGTTTTCCTGGTTTATTCAAATATTGACTACTGAGTCGCTTTCCATCCAGTCATTCATTCAAATTTTTCCATTGTCGTAGGTCGCTAAACAACATATTGTTTATTTAAATGCTAGTCCCTAATATAAGGAGAAAAAAAATTAATAGACATTTTCAAAATATAAAATATCTCGTAATTGAAGATATGCTGACCTTGTCTTGAACAGACTGCACTTTTTTTTTTCTCGGAAAAATTCGAAGAAATTTATGGTTTCTGAAGTAATACAGATACGCAGATGTCAAAAACCCTGTCGATTTTTTAGAAATTGTTTGGATGCGCACTAAATTTTCTGGTTGGTTCGAGATATAGTATTTTGAAAGGATGAAATTATTAACCACTTGCCTATAATGAAATAATATAATTATTGATTCAAGATGATCTTGAGAAATATAATTGTATATAATATGAATGTATGATTGAATATGATGCTGTAAAAAGCTTTATTATCTTAAAAAAGGCACTTCATTCAAAAAGACTCGACACATATTTAACTACATCGATTGGCAGAAAAGATACTTACGACTGCGCAAAATGCTGTGTGAACCGTTGTCAAGTCAACAGTCTAGGAGATATGTATTACAGTTCTGTGAAATTGTCGAATATTTTGACTGTTGTTGCAATTACCTTCAGTTCTTTCAAATTTGAAATAATAAATTGACAGTTTCCTAAACTACACTGTTTTCACTGTGAGGAAATTTGATCACATTTGCAAATGATGTTGCACAACGGTACTTTGCGCAGCAGTAGAGTATTATTGCGCTTGCGTAAACTTCGTGTATAATCGAAGCTGAAATGTCTCCGTTACTGGTGATTTCTATGAATACGGTTTTTCTATACTGCAAATGTTATGCATTATTCGTTCATAGATTGTCGTTCGATATTCCGAACGAGATTGAACAATAAGAAACAATTCACAGAAGATTCCTATCTAAAATATCATATTTATCTCCATTGTTTAAATGGATGCAATGATAATAAATTGAACAAATTCATGGTGAAATTAATATTGAATAATCACATCGGCTCATTATACTGTGAATTGTATAATTTAAGTTGATATACGAATGACAATCAAGAGGAAATTACATATGAAATTCAAGATAAAATTCGAAGTCAAGTGGTATTAATATAAGAAAATTATAGTAATAACCGCAGAATTAGAACTATCATATTTAGAATTGACAGAGCTTCATACTATACTTGACCATTTTCTACATTTTATGTGGTCATATGTTGTAATATAGTCTATCCAGATATGATATACATTATATACTGCTGTACGTATGGAAGTCTATAACATACTAATCGTCCGCTAAATCGCTTTCGAGTCTTGAGTAACCTTGTGTAGTCCTGTATTAGGGACTGGCTTTATTTGTAAACATTCGGTCATGAGTTTCTAAAACAGGACCCTACTCTTTTCTGGGTATTTGCGCGGAGTTTCTCTCAAGATTATGACTGATGTGGCCTTTCGCCCTCGTTTATGTTAATCGTCCAACTGGAGGCATCCAGAATTCAGCTTCATAGTTCGCAATAATCCTAAATGTTAGCTTCAACCTGCTCAGAGTACTCAGTTCACGGCATGTATGATACTCACACCAATACATTTGCTCTGGCAGTATTGTATATTTGAACTGTCTCTGATCACGTGTATGTGTGCTACCACAATAGATTTTGTGGTAAGCATGTGAGTTTCTGAATTAGTTTGCATGATTATCTGCGATTTTTCCGTTTTCTTTGGTCGACCGTCGGTTCCCCGTAGTAAAAACTCAACATAACAACAGAAAATAATTATATTTTCGGTGTGGAATGTGAGAAAATATTTTTAGCATGTCTTGAATGCAAGAGTTAAGAGTTCGAATTAGAATACTTATGAACAAATGTACGAATCAATAATTTATATTGGAGAATAGAATTTAAACTTGGATGGTATTTTTCTTCAGTATAAATGCCCTTTTCCTCTTCTAAGTAGTGTACAAACAAAATTCCATTTGTAGCAACTTTTTTTTAGTTTTAGAATAAGAGATAATGTTACACTCATCCAGATGATGTACAAATTAATCATCTGGGTGGAAAAACGATAAAATCTTAAATGTTGTTTACATCGTTAAAGTAAAAATTGAATATGTAAGCTTTCACTATTGCTTCCACTGAATGTTAACAAAGAAGGTTCTATCTTCAACAGATCGACAATATTCTACTTCTAGCCTCATATTGGGTTTATGCATGCCTAATTTCACTATAGCCACAAACCTGTAGCTAGAAAAATAGTTATTTATTAGTTCTTTGATTATACAATACAAAATCAAGGGAATTTTGTTCTTGGTTTCGTATTAAAATTTATTTATAGCACATTAATTGTTGGGTACAATTCGTTCATGAATAGTTGTGGAAATCAAGGATGAATATCTGAAACAATTAGAGAACGAAACTATTATTATATGGATGGAATAAAATAGTAAATTGTTTCGATAAATTAGAATGATTCGTGTCTGCTGATTATCTGTGCTCCTATTTTGTTTTGTATGAAAAGTTTTTACAAATATTGGGCTTTCATATTTTTGGAAGCCAGTTCATGAGAGGAATTTGTATATGCATTAACATGCACATCAGTTCTTTATAAATAATTTTAATTCATCTGTAAAATGATAGTTTCTCATGGTGATCATTCAGATAGACGATTACTTGATGATGCCTTCTTGGTAAAAATTATCTCACTCGTGATAAGATGAAAGCAGAGGAATAAAAAATAAGGGGTATGTTGCCTTAGAGATATAATGTAGTCTCAGATTTTTCTCATTGTATATATAGAAAATAAAATTGAAGATCACAAAGGGTTATTTGCTTGTTTTGTATGGAAGTGTTATATGTATATTTGAACTTGATGTGCTTTATGTGAATATAAAGTTATAGACCGCTGATATAGATGGTCTATGTATAGTTTGCATGCTTTGATTTCGGGAACCGGCAGGATCGTACCTTTGCTATAAATTTCTACTTCGGCTGTGCTATTTCACTCGCAATTTCCCAGGGAATGTTCTCATTTTAATTCTCCCTGTTTTGTTGTTTCTTGTTCATTTCAGATTCGAGTAGTTAATGCTTTCCGTCAGGGCCTAGATGCTCGATACGGCGAGCACAGTAATACTTCCCTAGCCGAGGTACTGCGCAAACAAACATCTCTCTCTAAGAGGCTGTCCCAAACTTCTTCCATTGAATACGCCGATAACATCCCAGACGAATTGACGATTCCTGAAATAGACGTGGAGCGGTTGTCCTCCCATAGTCACACAGAAACGGCTGTCTAGTTTCCTGAATGGCCGCGTCGCGACCTCCCGTCCTACCCGCTCTATTCCGACTCAGCTCCCTCGACTCGATTATGACCTTAGCCAAAGTTACAAGCGGCGCGGGCCGGACCAAACACCACTCCCGCGCCCCACCCCGTGCTCGCGCTGCCTTATATTTGAATCCATCGTTGTTATAAGTTATTAGTGGAATTTTACAAGAGTGTTTCATCCGCCGACTCCGTGCTGCTGCTGTTACTGGCGAAGTGGACTTAATATTAGCAATAAGTGAACGGCCTTGGCGTTCATAGCGTTAAATTAGGTGCCTACAAAGGTCGCCATCGAAGCGACCGCGGCTTAAAAGCGAGGGTGTGCGCCGTTGCTGTGCACTCAAATCCAGTGTGCCGCGCCGACTGAGGGACGCATACCCATTACGAGTATGCTACCTTCGTGCACCGTCTGCGCGGTCATACCTTGGATGAGTTACCGTGCGCACCCTCGTTCTCAGTGAATTTGGCTCGCATTAAGTAGTTTCATCAAAATGTCGTTTTGAAAAGGTTAAGAGGGGGCAGACACTCAAAAATTGTAAGATTGTGTCCTAGAGGCTACCAGGTACAGAAGCAGCTGCTTTATGGCCTATTTAATGTAACGGTATCCGAATATATAGCTTCTACTGTAATTTCCGAAAATCCCCACCTATAAAGAAGTTGCAATCATTCCTTAGTCTACTACGTCACATATTGTATATAATTCGTTCATTACAATTTTTGATTCGGAAATTTTCATTTCGGTTACTGCCTCCTCTAGACCAATATTGCTGTATGTAGATCTACGACATTGAAGTAGGGCTTTGACTTAAAAAGAAATAACAAATATTTATATATACACGAATACATAATGTGAAATAATGTATTTTGATTAAAACCACAGTTCTTAAGTTAGGTTGTTAGTAAGCTGTGTATAATGGTACGTCAGTATTGCGCAGCAAGCCATGGATTTGGAGTTTCACGTATGTCCATTATTGGTGACTGTTTGTCTCACTATTTCGATCAATAAATGTGGAAATTGATAGTTTCAAATTGTAATCTTGATTGGAAAATCTAGGTCTGTGGCTTTGCCGGCAGCTGGCGCGCACGCGCACACATTCATACACTACTCCGTATCGGATTCGATAGAGGTACAAACTGTCTCGTATAAGTTAACAATAGGTTAGTGGGTAGGATTGTCAAGACGTATAATTGTATCTGGCGTCCACTGACCAATTGTAGCTAGATGGTTTGTGTCGGTCTGTCGTTGTGGCTAACGATTACTGTCACACCGCGCATTCTAGTCACTACTATAAGATTTTATCATTCAGAGCGATGTAACGGGTTGTTGTTGCAACTTATGACGCTGAACGTGTAGTGCCACCTCGTTTCCGTGGTAGTGCCTGTTCTTATTACTATGTAATATATCTTACAATATTATTATCTGTGGTTCCTTATGCCCTTACCGTCATACACTTCTAGTTGATCGCAAAAAGCATGTTTGCCTCTGCCATTCCAATTGCAATACTCTATGTTTGGCTGCCAAAATCACAAGACAGAAATGATAGGTATATACATTTAGCAAATTTGGCATTGAATCGATCACAAAGCATATTTTTATAAATTTTTGTGATACGAAGTATAGTTTCGTTTCCATTGGATGAATATATATTTGGTCACTAGTTCGAGTATCTCAGAGTTTCTTTCGGTATGCCTGTTCTGTCTAGACTCATGGCTACATTTAAGTAATCTTGAATCTAATTCAAGTTTGAATATCTTATTATGAAAATCTATACCTATTTCTACTTGTATTTATATGCGGGTCAAACATATTGACTAGATAGAGATTCCAGCTGAATGTTGTTGTTTGTAATTATAAAGGTATAATATTGTTAATATGATATGTTACCATTGTTGTCTTCTTCAAAAAGAAGAAAAGCCTCCCTCGGCCGATCCACTGGCAGGTCTGGTGGGCAAAAATCGAACCAAAAGTGAATCGGAGTACGGCCGTTACCATCTAATCTCATTTCATTCGATTTAATTGTCTATCTGTGCTTTCGTTAATTTATATATTGAAACAAATACCAGCTTTAAATAATAGAGGGTGAATAATATATATTGTTACAAGTGTTACAAGTGATTCCATTTCCGAATCATCTGTAAATTAATTTATTGTTGTGAAAGGTCATTTTTATTGCAATCATTCTATCAAATATAATATTTTTCAAGTTCGTATGACTGTTTGTTCTTCAACTCTGTAATATAATTTAGACATTATACAAAATGCTCTTAATATTTTCATATTAAATATAGATTTTAAAAATATAATGACGCATATACAATTGTTACATTGTTTCATTTACTGTCCTCTTTTCTGTACCTTTCCTATAACTTTTGTATGGCTTTTTCAAATTTTCAATATTTCTATTCTCAAAATGCATTTCTTTGTTTCAATCTTTTTGTCGTGTTGTTACAAAATATATATCTGCTTTAAACTTGGCCTGCATTTTTTTCTATTTTGAGGCTTTTGACACGCTTTCAAACAATGTTCTTGACCGTTTTATAATGTTTGTTCTTATTTTTATATGAATAATAATTTGAGCCAAGATTAATTTAATAAACGATTTTTACTATATATAGTACATTCAGAAAGGAAATTTTGTAATTTTATTAATAAACGAATAATTCTCCCGAAATTTGATTAAAAGAATATATTTTTAGCCATCCACTGAACTAGTCTAGCAAGAAATTATTTTTTCATTATATTATTTAAAATGTGTTAAAGTGATTGGTTTCCACTTACTCAACAAAAGAGATCCAAATATTGAAATTTGTGAATTATAAAAGCCTTTTTATTCAATTTGTGTTAAAATTTGAAAGATTGTAAAAGGTCTATTTTCATGATTGTGTTTACGAAAAAATTTAATCGATATTTCTATTAATTCATTTTATTCACGTAGAAATAAGTTAATCACAAAAATTTATTTCAATACAAGACTCATCTCTCGAAATTGTCATGTTTGTGGTAACTTATTTCCACTGAGACTCCTCCTCGTCTCTTCATTGTTGATATTCACATCATAATATAGTTATAAAAAAAATCATTGAGGGTCAGGTGCTGAAGAAGCATATCCCAATTTTTGAAGGGTCTCCTTGATATCTTTATAAACTGATGCATCCTCTACTGTTCCAGGTATCTGAAATAAAGATTAATTCTGAAATTATTGTTTTTATTTCCACAATCCTGTTAATTTTTTGTATAAAGGAAATTGTTGAGTTTATTATTCTTATCTCGGAAAATTTTTTTAATGAGTCGTAAATGTATCAAAATTAATTCAAATTAATCAAAGATGAAATGACTGCTGTAATTTTGCTTGAATTAATCCAACGGATAACCGAACTTGAGAAAATGGTGAATTGAAAGAATGCAAACGTGGCTTGCTGATTACTAATTAATAGATGCCTAAAAATTCTTTTTGCAAGCTTTGAATTACACTTCCTCAGGGAAATATTTCATATAAATACCATAATTATAATCAACAAATTGTAGATGGGAAAATGAAATTAGAATTGTATTTATTAGAGTTTTGTTATGATAATTTTCTATTCTCTCCAACAAATGAAAAAATATAGACTTTTTCATGAAATTACAGAAAAATTAACAATTTTAAAGGCTCATTTGTACTCAACTCTACAGAATATTTCGGAATATATTACATATATATATATATATATATATATATATATATATATATATATATATATATATATATATATATATATATATATATATATATATATATATATATATATATATAAAATTTACCCTTATTTCCTTGTTTCTTGCCAAATCAGCTATGCTTTTTCTACAAATTTTTCCTGACCTTGTATGTGGTAAACCTCTCACAGCGGCGGCAAGTCTGAATGCAGCGATAGGCCCTACTAACTCTCTTACCATTCTAAGAATATCAAGACTTACAGCAGCTTCTGTCTTTAGAGCATCTGTAAAAAGGTGTTTAGTCAATGGTACAGTATTTAACATGTAGTATAGGATTTATTTCTTTGGTGATGGTGCCTTAAAACAATCATTTATTAGATATGTTTGTGTTACACGACGAAATGAGGATTTACTCATGCTTTCAAGAAGAAAAAGCCTGTCTACAATTCAATTCGAACATCACAATGACTCCCCTTCAACAAGAGAGCGAAACTGACCTATTTTCATTTCTTCAACTGCATAGTTGGTGAGACCCTCTATCTAGCTATATAAATTATAGGAAAAAATATTTCTTTTTCGATGAAAAAATCATATTCTGTTTGCTCTTCGATATACGGACGATAATAAGTTTGAATATTTCATGTCGTCGCTCATCAGTTAGTTCAATAGAATAGTTGATAAATAATTGTCTCAGACCAATATTTCTATTTTTGCGGCATATATTCTTATTTTATCGGAAGATTTCGGAAAAATATCTTTATGACTTTTGCCACTCAAATTTCTGATAGCTTGATAATTTTTGGAATGATAACATTAATTAATTTTCGATATTTAACAAAGTTCCAACTAGATTATAGCACTTTTTGCATTGCACTGGATGATGTGATTTTTATATACCTTTTTTCAAAACGAATAGGCATAACGGTACCTCGCCTTTCGTGGGTTCTGGGACACCTACAACTGAGGCATCAGAAATATCAGGATGTGCTAATACTACGTCTTCTAAAGCTGAGGTAGATATTCTGTGACCAGCTACGTTAATGACGTCGTCGTCTCTAGCTGTTACATAGATGTAACCATATTCGTCTATATAGCCCGCGTCCATAGTATCGTAGTATCCCTGAAAAAATAAATAGTAACTGATTTTGCCAGGTTATAACTTCAATATGTGAGGAATAGTTCTTAAAATGAAAATTTACCAACATTTCCTGTTCTAATCAACAGTTTGTACATTAAATATAGTTCATTCATCTGCATAACATTTGTCGGAACTTATAGAAATAACTCCACTTCAACTGCTAGTGATCGAATGTTGCATGGACAGAACTATGAAAAATATAAAATTCAACAGGAAATATTCACATGCACCTGCTTTTATCCTCAAGCACTGAGCACGCACAACATTATTCTCACTTGACCGTGAATTTTCCTCAAATTACTCTATTGGAATTTTTTCTAATCTTTTGTTCCTACCAGATTCCTTTTTTGATTCTATTTATTAATAACTTTATTGAAATTTATTTTTGTTAATGAGGTAAATATTTATGTTATGTAAGTAATTTGAAAAAAAATAAATATTTTGGATTTTGATTATAACATTATCATAGGTCATACATTCACTGAAAAAATGTAAATCGATCTGCAAAAAAATTTCAGATATACTGAGGGCTCCATAATAAGTTATCAATGACCCAGAAGTTGATAATAATGCCACAACTTAATAGGAATTTTTTCTCCTATGATCCATCCCTGTTCATATTCACTCCCGAAGTGGAGAAAAAATGTTTCGTTCAAAGAAATACGATGAAATTTGGAAAATAAAAAGTGAAATTCATCTACACCACCATGAACGCTACAAATGATCTTAACCACCTAATATTGGATATGGTAAACTTTTCTCAAATCTAATTGAATTTTCAATATTACTGAATCTTCTTTACACTAAAACTTCCTAGAAAAACGTATCGCTTATCCACCAAGGTCGCCTGCCTGAATCCTCTCAATTTTTATATCTAGAGCCACCATCTGATGAGCCGAAGTTATGCCCTCCACAAATATGAAGATTCTCGAAGAAATAATGCATTACTCCAATCAAATTAAGAAACTTTAACTCTTCAAAATATAGAGATTCCTTATTGAGACAATGTATTTGATGTAAAAATTCTCACTTTGAATAACTAACGTAAATAATATTTTTTCCATTTTGATTGTCACAAAAAAATAGAAAGTAAAGAAATTTTCGGAAAGATAACGTTTTTCTAATGGGGTTGAAAATATAACGAAAGGAGTGTGTATTTCTATTCAATCCATTCTCAATGAAACAATCATCTTGCATCCTTCTTTTTTCGTGATTCTCTTTAATCGGCATTTGTGTTCGATCAACCACAATTTTAGGTTTCCACGGCACATTTTTACGTTTTTATTATTTCTCTCACCTTTTCGATATCAAACAAGAATTCTTTCTTGAAGTGAAAATCTTCAGAAAAATATAAAATTCGTCAGAACATGTGAAAAATGAAGAATGCAATTTATTGAAATTCAAAATCCTCAGAATGAAACCGATTTATCCAAATAATAGTCTTTTCTTTCCTCAATTGAGCTATGATGGGTCCTATGAAAAATAATTATATGAAGTTGTATGATTTAAGCAACATCTATCATATTCTGGACCTTTGCCTTCTTATTTATGGACCCTATATTTCAATATCCTGCAAAATCTATCAATTCATTGATGCTCTGTCTTACAGTAAAGTCACAACGTTATTGCTTACAAGTATGGATTAACTAAGCGAATATTTTCGATAAATCATTTCAATGATCTCAAAACCCTTTCAAACATTTTCTGTAATCAAATTTTTAATTCCGTTGTCTTCTAGGAAATCGAATTTGATATTCTGCAAACTTGGCCTCGATATGACTGTAAACGAAGATTTTATGTATATTACAATAATGGTCGATTTACATCCACATTCCCAATGCTGAATGTACAATATGAGACTAAAAATTCAAAAATAGATCTGCTTCTCTTCAGATATGAGGATTGCGAATATTACTACCTAACAAATATCACTGTTTTTATAGAAGAGCGTATTTAACTTCGTTATAGCTATTTCGAGCTTTCGCTAATCATCAGACAAGTATGAGTTTAAAAGTGAAATACAAAGTAAGCAATTTTCTTAAATATAGGTACAGAGAAATGAGTTAAGATAACAGGTACATAAACATTATCATCCAAAATATCGAATTCTATTGGGTGAAAAATGAAAGTTAGTTCTGAGTGTAGTACCTTAATATAATGTTCTTCAACATATTTGTTTTATGATGAGCGAAAGCTCGAAATAGCTTTTAAGTTGAATAAACTTCTCCATCTTGAACAGTAATATTTTTACGTAGTAATATTAGCAATCCTCATAATGTCAATTACATATCACAAAGTAACTGCCGAATCTATTTCATTCTTTTCAGATATCCGTGTTTCCTGTATAATATTTTATGAAAAAACCAGCTTACTTTTATAACCATACCACAACACAATTATATAATTATAACGAATCGTAACACGCGAACAGAAGATGTGAATTGAATAGCTTGATACTGAGCGTAGATCAAAATTTGCAAAGAAAAATGTAGACGAAAATTCATTCACCCAGTATTGCAGAATAAAATGACTCCATCACTTAACATCACTGTAACTCTTTGGCATACTGAAAATACGAAGCAGGGAATTATACAATTTATATTTGCTATAAGAATATAATTCAAAGATAATAAAATCTATAGAATGGTTACAGCTGGTTGCGGTACCTCATTTTGAAGATCTTATCGAGTACTATCTGACCCTAAATTTTCGCTTCAAAATTTTTATCGTTTGAGAAATGGCAGCTAAAAAAGTGGTAGACTACTTACTTTTGTGATTATTACCTTATCATGAAGATCTTATCGAGTATTATCTACTGAAAATGGGCACCATTCACTTCCATACAGTAAAGAACGCTGGTGTATGGCTAGCTTATGTTGAATTTACCTCCAGGTATGCAATGTTTTTATGTATTTTTTAATTTTTTGTTCCAAAAAGTAGAGAGACCATGTGTTTGATTTACCTTATAGCCTCTCGTTAGTCTATCGTGAATTTTCAGGAACGTTGAAACTGTGCCAAAGCGATTGTAAATTTGTAGTAATATTAAAATGGTGTATTTCGTAGAAAAAAGGATTGAAAAGATTAAGTTAGTTTTTAGAAATAACGACTCTGCACGATTAACAGCGGCTTTATTTAACGAACGACATTCTGAAAAAAATGTATCCGCTGCTTACGTTGTGCAACTGGTTGCTAAATTTGACGCTACTGGTTCAGTCGACAACAAAAAAGAGTGTATGCAGGAAACGAATCGAGGGAAGTGGCTATCTTAGGTCACGTAGCGATGGATCCGACCCTCAGTACTAGGAAATTGTCAAATGTGTCTGGTGCTTCACTCACAACAATCATGAGAATTTTAAGAAAAGTTAAGTTTCATCCTTTTAAGATACGATTGGTTCAGGAACTGAATGAGGATAATTTTGATCGCCTTACTCATGTTCTGTGAAGTGGTCAGTCAAATTATTAACAATAATCCAAACATGTTCAATATCTGTTTTTCGGATGAGTGTTCATTTTACCTTAACGGCACTGTAAACAGGCATAACTGTCGGTACTGGTCAGATGAAAATCCAAGATTATTTAGAGAAGAGCATACGCAGCATCCCCAAAAGTTAAATGTTTTGGCGGGTATTTCTGGAAATCACATATTCGGCCTTTTTTTATACCCGGTAATATCACTGGCCAAATTTATTCAGAACTATTACAGAGCGCTATTTATCCAGCCCTCGTGCAAGTATTGAAGAATGAAGGAGACCATGAAACGATTATTCTTCAACAAGATGGCGCACCACCTCATTTCGTTCAACCTGTGCGTAAGTTCTTAGATGAAAATTTTCCTCATGTCTGGATTGGAAGAAGGGGACATATTGAGTGGCCACACAGATCACCTGATTTGGCGCCACTGGACTTGGGGTCACCTGAATTCTAAGATTTACGCTACCCAACCTGAGTCACTGGATGATTTGCGAATTCGGCTCATTAATGAATGCCGTCAAATTGAACCAGAAATGTTGAGTAATGTAAGTGAATGGTACCCATTTTTATCACTTAATTAACTAATCACAAAAGTAAGTAGTCTTCAACTTTTTTAGCTGCTATTTCGTTATCGATGAAAATTTTGAAGCGAAAATTTAGGGTCAGATAGTACTCGATAAAATCTTCAAAATGAGGTATTGCAACACTCGTCATCCCTATTCAAAATTGAAGATTGAAGTTACGGGGATGAAAAAATTGGAGAAGTTGTTCCTCGAGTCAAGTATATATATATATATATATATATATATATATATATATATATATATATATATATATATATATATATATATATATACATAGGGTGTTACATAATAGTATGTCACAACTTGAGGGACAAATCTACGTGCAATTTTAAGAAAAAAAGTTCATTAAACATAGGTTCGTCGATTTGGAAAGCGCACCTGATATAATCGCATAGCTTCTGTTGTGTTTCCGTCAGCCAGACCGTACGTGTTATGGATATCAACCAATTCGGCGTTAGTAAAATTAGCCATTTTTTCTTACAGCAATAACTTCAAAAGTCTTAAAAAGAATTGTTCATTTAATAAACAATTCGAGCAGACACTGGTTCAACTTTAGTAACTGTCAAAATAAATAAATAAATGAAAAAATAATCAAAGCCTACTATTCATTTTTTTAATTAGAAGTGCTTTCAACTCAGCAAATTCATACAATCGTTTAATAATTTTTTGCTCGAAAATGGTGAGATACGAAAAAAGTACAAGTGTCAAAAAAGTTTCTAAATTGAACGAAGATGACGAAACTCGATTGTACGCTGATCAGTGGCGTACTGCAAAAAAGTTTGAAAGGGCAAGAAAAGACATGGCTTCGTAAAGTAAACACTTTGTAGATTCTAGTTGAAATTTAGGACTTGTAATGATGAAGGCTGTAAAAAATAGCTTGCATTCCAAATTTGGGCTGAATATCTCAAAAACTGCAGGAGTTTTGAAGAAAAAAACATTTTTTTCCGGAAATGTCAACACCCTGTAGCTCCAAATGAAGCTTTTGCGAACCTATGTTTATATAAACTTTTTCTCTCAAGTAACACCCTGTATTCTCTGTAATGAAACACCCTCCATATTAGAAAATAATTCAAGGACATATATCGGATATTCCGTGAAAACCGCCCTAAGCTATAACTACTACAATTGTTGATCGATTTCAATGAAACAATAACTGAATTACATATTGAATGACATTCTATCAACCTGAATTATTTTCGTTGGTCTGTCACTTCCGGCAACACCGGAAGTAGACCTTCACTTGAACTATTTAAACGGTAACCCTATATTTAATTTTTTTCGATTACTTATTCAATTTTGGGTTCCTTAAGCGAAAAACTATTACTTGAAAAGATGTATTTTCCAAGAAAAAAAATTCAAAAAGAAACGTATCTCTAATTCATCGATGTAATTCGTAGCATGGGCGACTGCTTGAGTTTGTCATTTTCTGTTTTAGGGCGTTTTGGTTATTATTTCAGGTCGGATAACTGGCATTATTTCATATTTTAGGTGGAGAAAGACTCAAATCGTAACGAAAAATTCTAACCAATCGTGAAGTATGCTCTGTGACAGAATACTATTGAAAATCACAGAGCAATCTTCATAGAGTTTTAAAGAAAGTTATTCGCGATTATTAACGAGAAAATATGACAGGTGGTACATACCCGCTAATTCTTGTTATTGTTTTGTTTTGAGCATTTTTCACGCAAAATTAATAAGTATGGAAGACGAAAATCAAGTGAATACATACATGAAGCAAGCTTATTTGCAATCTAACGAAATAGTGCATTTCGATTCTGTCGGAAAAGAAGAAATTCCTCAAGATGCCGTTCAAGAGATGCCAGTTGTGTATTCATGCATGGGAGGACAACAACTTTTATACAAAAAATTGATGTCTTTCATTTCGATGTTTTCGGTTTATTCAAACGGATGTCTCCACTTTTTTAAGTTCTCTTTGAGTATGGAAAACTTACAGCGCTCTGGTTCATCACGATCTGTTTCATTGATAAGAAACTTGCATGCCAGTATTCACTTGATTTTAATCTACCATACTTGTTGATTCTCCACGACAAATACTCGAAACGAATAACAAGAATAAGTAATCTGTCACTTTGGGGCAGAAATTTTCATCACAAAATTTTCAGTTGCCTATTCTATATATATATATATATATATATATATATATATATATATATATATATATATATATATATATATATATATATATATATAAATAAAATAAGAAAACAAAATAATATTTGATTTCCCAAAGCACCTATTATAAAAAAAAATGAAATTTGAAAATGACGAAATTAGGTAAAACAAAAAAAATCCTGAACTAATATTTTCGAAACGATATGGAAGCACTTATATTTTTCAGTACCCAGAAGGTCCACCTCTGTTATTAATGACACTTTGGCATCGTCGCGGCATGCTCAATATTAAATTGTCTATTACATTTTGGCCTAAGTCATTCCAAGCCCCCTGAACTGCTAATCGAAGCTCCTGTTCATGATGGAAGACGTTTTGACGCAGGAGATTTCTTTTTAGGGTGTCCCACACATGCTCGATGGGATTCAGATCTGGGGAGCAGGATGGCCACGGTAGAAGATCGATATCATTCTCTTCAAGAACGTTCAAGACAACTCTTGTGGATTTTGACCCATTGTTTGGAGATACGGTACCACTACAGGTAAAACTATCTCATTTGCGTTAGAATTTCCCGTGAGGTTGTTCTGTATGAAATCGAGGTCAGTTCTTCCACCAAGGCGTATACCTCCCCAAAACATCACTGATCCGTCTCCCTGTCTAACAACTTCTCGAGCATGCTGGAGACGGTTTTGCTTTACAGGTTCCTTCCATATTCGAATTCTTCCCGAATCGAGATAATAACTGAAACTTGATTCATCACTGAAGAGAACTGTGGCCCACCTCTCTTGATTCCAGTTTACGTGTTCTTGGCAACAAGCTAAACGAGCAGCGCGATTTCCATGGGTCAGTTGTGGAACTCTTTAAGGACGTCTGGAGAGGAGTTGACCTTCGTGCAGTCGATTTCTCACAGTTTGGTCGGAAATTTGTACACTATGAACTCGAGATAGCTCTTGAGCTAATTGAGATGCTGTGGTAGTACGATCTCTTCTGGCTTGTAAAACCAAAAATCGGTTTATGACACTTGGGCTACTTCCCAGAACCCTGGATACTTTCCGTTGTGAGCTCCCAGCTTGGAGCATGCCAACGGCTCGTAGCATATCTCTCTAGTCAAATGTCGTCTTTCCATGGTCGAATCACAAAACTTGAATCTTTTATTTGAGCTTACAAAAGAAACAAAGTGCCAACTAACTGATTTTAAACACTGAATACATGAAATGATTATAAAGCAGCGTCGCATCTGCTGCATTTTTAGTTTTTCATAAAAAAAAACTGAAATCTGTTGCGGCACTCTACATAATTTGGTGAGAAATTGATGCAGGTGTTCATTTCTTAAAAAAATCATCCATATTGATCGTTCTGGATACGATATATCGATATTCAGAAGTGTTCCTTAGACTTTTTTGAGGTGTTTATATCATTAGAATAGGCAACTGGTTGATATTGTGATGAAAATTTCTGCCCCAAAGTGACAGATTACTTATTCTTGTTGTAACAGAAACTAGGGAAACCCCTGCAGCTTTTTTGCTATTTGGAATATTTTGAAGAAATTTGGGAATCGGATAAATGACAACATTTTGAATTTGATAACATTAATATGTTTGACATCTAGTCTCCGATTATGCAGGAAACTATACCAACTATCGATTTTCAAATGGGACAACCTCTATATGGCTTATTTTAATTGTTCATCTCATCCTACGGCCTTTTGACATCTTTCGTTCTAGTAGGCCATGAACAGTAACAATTGGCTTAGCTCGACATCTCCTATCACGAAAATACAAGATTGGATCTAAAAATTTAATTGCTCATTTCTTACGGGGTGTCACAGTTAATAACAAAAGAGCGAACAGCTAAAACGAAATAATTATAATAAATGTTCAAAAATACGACCATCCTCACGAACACATCATCGCACACGATTGATGGTTCCCCCTCGCAACACTATTTAACTGTTTGGCTGTATGCCTGCAATAACCTGTCTCAAACGGTTGGTTCTTGTTGGGTTTTAATAGGTGTTTGGTAAACCTCATTCTTCAAATGCCCCACAGGAATAAATCTAGTAGACTCAAATCTGGGGATCTAGCAGGCCATCTTATGGGAGCATTTGTACCTATATCAATTTTTCGGGAAAAATTTCGTTGAGATACCGCGAGACCTCCCTTGTGTTGTGAGGAGGTGCACCATATTGTTGAAAATATATCTTATTCACAACAGCTAATGGCAACTACTCCAAGAGGTCGTAGGATGAGATGAACAATTAAAATAGGCAAAAAAAATACAGGGTGTCCCATTTGAAGAACGAAATTTGGTATCGTTCCGGGATAACCGAAAATTAATGTTATCAAATTCAAAATGTTGTCTTCTATCCGATTCCCAAATTTCATCAAAATATTCCAAATAGAAAAAAAGCTAGAGGTGATGTTAAAATTTAAATTTTCACGGAAGTATCTATGATTTGATGTATTACGGGTTTTATTACGAGGTTCAATTTGATTGTGGTGACGTTTCGACAAGTTACGCTGGAGACCTCGTCTACTGAACGCCTGAAGATGACAAGGGGGAACTTGTCGAAACGTCGCCACAATCAAAATGGACCACGGAATAAAACCCGTAATACATCAAATCATAGATACTTCCGTGAAAATTTAAAATTTAACACCACCCTGTAGCTTTTTTTCTATCTGGAATATTTTGATGAAATTTGGGAATCGGATAGAAGACAACATTTTGAAATTGATAATATATATATATATATATATATATATATATATATATATATATATATATATATATATATATATATATATATATATATATATATATAAACTAAAAAGACTCCATAACTGCTGATTCTCGAGTGATATCTCAATTGAAAGTTCTTTTAATTCTCAACACAACTATGTAATAATTTTTGAGTTTTAACATATTCGGAAGAAGATAAAGGCGGGTTCGTCAAAAGACGAGTTATTTTCAGTGATTGCAAAATCTGTCGATTTCGAATGTACATTCACCGAAGTACTGTTTTATTTCGGAGAAAAATATCTTTAAGCAGTGGTGCTTCCACTACACCCCCTCAGATGAGGGTGTCAACCCCTCATATCTTCGAATTGATCAGTTAGGTTAGTTATTACTCAATAACACATAAGAAAGGTTTTAAAATTTCTAGAATATTGTAGACGAAATTTTTGCTTCATCTGCATTGTGATGAAGATACAGGGTGAATTAATAGAGAGCGATATAGTGTTTGCGGGGTCTGCTGATTTTGGATGGTTTGTTTAGTTTTCAAAAAATAAAGCTTATTAATAGAATTACCTACATTTTGGTGAGAGGAGAAAAATCAATCGAACAAATGTTCAAAGTGCTCGCGCCAACTTCCAAACACAAATACAGATTAAGCTCGAAACGTTCCCGGACATTACGTAGCATTTCAGGGGTTATACGATTACACTCGACTACAATCCGTTGTAAATCCACCAAATCTACTAGATCAGTTTTATAAACTTGACTCTTTAAGTGGCCTCATATAAAAAAATCCAATGATAGCAAGTCGGGAGAACGTGGGGGCTATTGTATAGGGCCTCTTCTTCCGATCTATTGATCAGGAAATTCTCGATCTAGATATTGTCGAACAGAAATGCAAAATGCGGGGGGGCACCATCCTGCTGAAACACAACATCATCTTCTAATAGCTATGATCATTTTCCAAACTTTCAGTTATGGCCGGATTGATTGGTTCTTCAAGTTGTTGGAGATACATTTCTCCCGTCGGATTTCCTCGTAAGAAAAATGGCCCAATCAGACGATTCCTTTAGACACCAACCCAAATATTCAACTTTTCAGTATATTCGGTATGTACTCCATGAAAGATTCTAGGATTAGAGTCTGACCAGAACCGGCAGTTATGACGATTTATAGTGCCATTCAAAAGAAAAAGTAAGTAAAAAGCAAATATTGTAGAGAAAGTGGGGATTGTTTGCGATTCGCTCACTTATTATTTCACAGAATTGCACTCGGCGGTCGAAGTCATTCAATTCCTAGACCATCTTCATTTTATACGGATGGAATTTGTATTGTTTGAAAACTCGTCCAATCATTCTTCGACTCACACCAATTTCACTTTCCAATTTTCTTGTACTCAGAGTGGGATCAATCACTACTTGCCCAAGCAACGCAGTTTCCATTTCCTCATTTCGTATGGGTCTTTGAACATGCTCTCTTTTCCTATTCCGAGCAGAGCCAGTTTCTCTACATTTTTCCACCAACTCCAATATGTACTTGGCACTTACATGTTTGTCGTAATGACGTTCATTAAAAATAGCAGCGGCCCTATTTGCACAAGTATTATTGCTGAAGAAAAATTTCAATAATTTCTACTGTTTCAGCTATTGAATAAACCATTATACTGGCATGGATGCAACCCATGAGTGTGAAAAGCAGCTAGATAAATCTGGAAAGAAAAACTGCCACATTTGTTGTTGAGAAATCTGTATTACACCTGTGTGATTTCGGATGAATATTTTTCTGTAACGAGAACTTTACTTGGGTTCGTTTCATTTCAACCTTGGATACCATGCTGTTAGAGGCTTTTCACATACGATCGGTTGCGTATGCAGTCGTGAGGCGTGCGGGCCATCCCTAGTGTCTTCACATGTCTGCGTTCCATCAGTCCACCAATGGGAAACAACAACCGATGACACGGAGCGATCATCACTTCTTTGTGAAGAGGCTCTTATACTGTATGAATTTCTCCATGATCCACCCTGTATTCTCATTGAAATGTTATCGGATTCGATAATTCGTTCACTGTAATCAGATAATTCTAGATACATATCCAATGAGCTATAACTCGGACTAACTGATCGATTCGAAGATTTGAGGGGTTGTCACCCTCAACTGAGGCGGTGTAGTGGAAGCATCACTGCTTAAGGATATTTTCCCCAAATTACAACAGTATTTCGGTGAATGTTTATTCGAAATCGACAGATTTTGCAATCACTGAAAATAACTCGTCTTTTGACGAAACAACCTATATCTTCTTCCGAATATGTCAAAACTCAAAGATTATTACACATTTGTGTTTAGAATCAAAAGAGCTTTAGAATGAAGTATCACTCGACCTATTCAAAAAATTGAGTTTTGTGCACCCCTGCTAACCTCTGCTTAGAGGGTTGATGTAAAATAAAATCATCGTGTGTTAAATGATGTCCCCCTTCAGACAAAAATTGACCTGTTTCTGCTTTTTGACCAGAAACGAATAGTTCAGCAGTCATTGAATATTTTTCGATTTATTTGCCCCACCCGGTATGTCATTCGTAGAAAATAAAATCGTGAACCGATATTCATTCATTATGCAATACCTCGAATGAAAGGTTTCAATTAAGGTATTTGATCTAGTAGATCGGATTCCATATACAGTGCGACAAAAAAACAAGATAATAATTTTCTTCAATATTGAGATATCTCCCAACTAAGGACTAAGATTAACAAAGTTATAAGCTTTGGGAATTTTACGAGCCGGACCCTGTATTTCCAACTATAAAGTTTATGGGAGGTAAGTGAAAAAAATGTTTGTATGAATTTCAATTTTGGGAAATATAGAAGTTTTTGCATGTAGCCCCTCTGAGTTTGCAAAATGCTGACATATGCAGCCTTTCAGTATTTACGAACTGCAAAACACTGACTAGCTCAAAATAAGTACCGTACATTAAAGGGTGCGTCACTTTCGGAACGCTGTGAATAGTAAAACATATAAAGAAATTTCACATTATCTCGAAAACTGAGAAATATATATACACCCACCATTTAAATCTTCCTTTTATTCATTGTATTACATATATATTCAAAACTGATTACTTTTACTACCAAATTAGCGCTGTCATCAAAGCTTCGGAATATAAATGTCTTAATTAGAGTGCATGTGCAACTACGCACATTTTCCACATAAATAATTGATGATCTGTTAAATATGACAAACTATTAAAACATCTTATCGAAAAATGATAAAATTATAATTGAAGCATTACGGAAAGAAGAACATATAGGGGTCAGAAAAACATGTAAAACTTTCCAATAGATTCATTGGTTTCTTCTTCAAGCAAAATCAGAAAAAATTAATACAGGCATCTCGAAAGTGCAGTTAGTTCGTATGGTAAAGTAACAATATTGCGTCAGTGTTAAACCATCTTTATCACGATGCATAAGCAGTTTGATGGTATAAACCTAAACTGTTCCAAATTTCAATAATTATGACCGAATTCAGATCAACCGCAATGTGGATGACTTCGATGGTAACTCCCTTACGCAATATGACTGCCGGCCCATAATGGTGGATGACGTAACTGAAACGTTTGATGCAAACCAATCGTGTTCGTTGATTGTGAATCAAACTTCAAAAAGTTATCAACACAAAGCTAATGAAGACAAATTCAAAGTTTTTTCGCCGTTAAGCGATGAGCATTATCATATTGTTCTGTGGAATTGTTTTCGCCGTATTCAGTTTTCATTATCATAATTTTGATAATGTGAACTGGAGAATGATTTCTGAAGAAACCATGACACGTCATGAAATATAAAAAGTGGAGACTTTGAAAAGTCCAAAAATATGTGGATAATATTTGGAAATATTGCCAAGTTTCTCATCCTTCAGTTCAAACTATGCAAGGCAAGTGGTATTTAATGTGCGAAGCGTCTTTGTAGAACGATTCTGAAATATCCTACTTCTCTCTGATCGGTATTCTTCATTTTCATCTTTCATCTGAATCAACTTCTCTCCGCACCAGCTGTTTCGTAAGCCAGATAGGCTATGAGAGTTCAAGCCTACTACTGTAGTTTTACAAGTGAATTTCTGAGGAATCGGGATTCAATTCCACGCTGGGTAAGACATGATACTGCTCACATAACGTCAGCGCTTTTTTAGGAAACCGTAGCTTTACCGACAGCGCGTACCTGAAGTATAGTATGAGCAGGTGAACGCAATCATCATATTATTTTGCTCAAATTTTGCCGGCTGTTATGAAAAAATCGATGATTGAGTTCGTGAATAAAATGAAATGTTAGAATACAGTACTCACATTTATATTCACATAAGATAATATTCAGTTATTTCTTTTTTCATTACATAAATTAATAGTATTGAATGCATTTCTTGAATAAAGATGATAATAGAGTTCAGCTGAGATTGTGTTTCCTGGATAAACTAATTCTAGAAAATGAAGACGCAGTTGTTGACAAGGTCCTCAAGAAAACCTTATGTAGTGGAACATATTTTTGTACATGTTAAGAAGAATTTAGTTTTATTCAATTTACACTTGTAGGCGGAAAAATCTCAAAAATACGTTTTCGTCTTTGTTTGAACTATTTATAAGTAATTTGCATATTCGTCAATAGTCAATAATGAAATTAATATTGCTTTTACTAATTGAAATGTGTTATTGATCATAATGATTTGAGCGAATTATGTAAAATTGTACTACTAGAAGTTAGTATTCATTATATGTATATACTAGGAAACCGTATGTCAAGATAGAGTTAAGAACGCATTCCAACAATACGGAATGTTTTCTTTAACAACGACCTTATTTATGATAGGCATGTCGATAATTTTGCGTTTGTGTAAATATCACGAGAAAGGATGTATGAAGTAATACATATGATTTGTATAAATAGAACTCACGGGATATTTCTGAAAATAAACTTGACAAAATCTCTCTGGTGCTTGATACAAAGTGGTCATAGTTCCTGGCGGTAAAGGGAGCTGTACAACAATTCTTCCCAGCTCATTTCTTGCTGCTTCTGTGCCATCTTCACGCAAAATTCTTATGTCATACCCTGGAAAAGCCATTCCTGCCGTATATTTAGGTGGATTCGTGTTATGTCCTAACCCAATGCAATGCGCAGCCATGACGTGACCAGTTTCAGTTTGCCACCACTGATTTAGTACGGGAACATTGAACACTCTTTCGGCCCACATTTTAGTTTCGTAATCACAATGCTCCCCGGCTACCATAACTGCCTTCAAACTTTCCAAAGAGTATTTCTTTCCATACTCCACATCAGGATCTTCCCTTTTTATCACACGAAAAGCTGTAGGGACAGTGAATATCCCATTGACTTTATGTTCGCTTATAACCCTGAAAACACCAATGCAGGAAACATTGTTCTGCATAAAATTCCTTTTCTAAGATTTTTTATTCACCTGAAATATTGTCCAGGATCTGGAGTTCTATCGGGTTTCCCCTCATACATTATACTTGTTATACCGGCTAATAATGGTCCATAGCAAATGTAAGAATGGCCAACCACCCAGCCTAAATCGCTAGCTGCCCACCAAACGTCGTCTGGGCCCATTCCGTAAACTACGCTCATGGTCCAACAGAGAGTTGCAATGTGACCACCTACTGGCCTCTGAATACCTTTCGGTTGATCTGAAATCAATTATTTATGATTATTTTGACTGAACTACTAGATTCTACTTCGGATTTTCATTCTCGTGGCTACCTAAACTTTTCTTCCATAGCCAGCAGCTCTAAAGTTATCTCTCTATTGAAGGCTCTGTGAAGAATCGATGTACTGTACATCGATATTTTTAATGTATCTCGTTTTACTTCTTGGGTTGTATATTCTAGTATCTTGATGAGTTTTACAGACTACTTGAGAAAAGTGGCATTCATCAATAACTGAAACAATGCATTGAGGGCACTTGGTTGTCAACATCTACAAATATGGTTGCCCTAATATATCTTCTTGAAACTTGCTTAGAGATCGAAATTGTTGATAAACTATCTCGCGAGTCCATGAATTATGTCCACCTAGCCATTTCCAATTCACGATCCATGAACTGAGAACTTGAAAAACCAGCATGCTACGGCCCCTCTTTTGAGTAGGCGGTGATTTTTTCGCGATACAAGTCGATTTTAATCATCGTGGCCACAAGAATAGTTGAGGAATGCCCAGAGACGTTCCACATCACCACTTGAACCTTGTTCTTTTTAAGATATCCACGTTAATGAAGAGGAATTGCAAATAAAGACTACAGTTCGATGTAATACATTAACAATAACAGATTTGAATTCCCAAACATTTCTAAGGTTGAAAACTTATAATGTCAATAGCAGTAAGGTTCACTGCTACTAATTAACAGATCTCTAAAGAGCTCCATAAAAGTTAATTTGAAAAATTTTGATGAAATCGTACATTTTAATGAAGAAAAAAAATTACTTAGTCTGAGGTACACACGATACACTATATTATTATATTATCCTAGGAGAAAGTATACTAACCTGTAGTTCCAGATGTATACAAAATATATAGTGGTTCATTAGCTTCAACAGGAACACATTCGTGTGGACCAGCCATTTTCAACGCGTCTTCCCAAAGTAAATCCATCTCAACGTCTAATGGACAACTTTCAATGTTACGTCGTTGAAATATAATACATTTGTGAGGTTTATATGAGGACATTTCAATAGCTTCATTCAATATATCCTTATACCTGTAAGCAGATATCCGAACATTCAAACCATCTTTTTTGCATGAATATCATAAGAGAGTTTCATAAAAGAAAAATATTTTATTTTTTTTGTAAGGAACATCTTGCCTGCCTGAAAATTTTACAAAATTCCTTGATAAAATAAATATTTTATGCACAAAAATGAAGAATTGCGAAGTATTAATTCTCTACGACCTCGATGTGAGATGTTATTATTATTAGGAATTTCAATATTAAGTATACCTCATTGAATGTCTAATTGAAGTAAAACCTTATTTCTAGACGTTTTCTTTTAGTTTGCTTCCCATATATGATGAAATCTTACCTAATAATTCTATGAGGCTCTATTCCACAACTAGCTGCGATGATAACTTTTGGTTCCGCGTGTACTATTCTGGTACACAGTTCCCTGGATGCGAAACCTATGAAATATGTAAATTTGCTTCCTTCCGGATTAGATTTATGGTATTCTTACCTCCAAAAACGACAGAATGAACTGCTCCTAACCTTGCAGTAGCTAGCATCGATACTATAGCTTCGGGAATCAATGGCATGTAAATTAGGACTCTGTCTCCTTTTCCAACCCCTAATTTTGCCAATGCTCCAGCCAAGTGGGAAACTTCATCCAATAATTCCGCATAGGTTACCTTCCGAATGGTTTTCGTCAATGGACTGTCATGAATAATCGCTATTCTAGAACCTTTTCCGGCTTTAACATGTCTATCTACTGCGTTGTAACATGCGTTTATTTCTCCACCGACAAACCTTTAGAAATTAAATGAATCAAGCCTAACACTAAGTACACTTGCTTTTCAATAGCACTAATACCTTCCCTTTAGGCAATCTGTCGAATATAATGAAGTAATGACTTACCATTTAGTAAATGGTTGTCTTCTGTTATCTAGCACTGTGTCCCAAGGTTTCGTCCAATCCACGCATTTTGCAACTTCTCCCCAGAATTCTTCAGGATTGGAGAGCGACCTTTGGTAGGCCTCGTGGTATCTCTCAGCATGGTATGGATTTCCTCTAACAATTACACCTGCCAAATACGAATTTCTACAGTCAAGAATGGAAATAAGGAAACATTGTCGATTATATCTACGTCAATTCCAACTAGTATCTTACGTCAAAAATTATATAATCTTATCTCGATTGATAAGTCCAAATGAGATTCTGTAATCGAACGATTTTTTCCAGCTAACTGTCTCATCAAAAACTCGTTTATTCAAAAAAGATTTGGAGGATATGATTCGAAAACAAATGTGTACAGACAGCAATACATAAATATTCAAAATTATTTATTGTCCTCGCTATATTATGGTTTATGTTAATCATGAACTTTATGTGAAACATTGATTAAGAAGCAAAGAGTACTCATTTGATAGGATGATACATTCAAAAATGTACATAATAAACTGTCGTGTGAAAGGCACACGGTTGTATTTGATTTAAATTGTAGGATGAGTATGAATGCACCATTTAGAAAAAAGTTTGAAAATTTTACATTAATATGAGGAATTATTGATCAGTAAAAATGTTCTTCTAAGGCTGAATCATAACTAGAGAATTGGGAAAATTATAATCGGAGATGGAAGGGCAGTGGCAGCGGCTAGAAGAACAAGTTCATGCATGTTGTTCTGGAAACTCCATGTCTACATATAGGTGGAATTGTTCATTTTAATGATTAAACGAATGATAAAATTACAGGATTCACAATACCTCACAGATATCCATTGAAGAATACCTGGAGCTTAAAATACTAGAGAAAAGAAAACCCAAAATATGATCGAAAGCAATGTTAGAATCTCTTCAGTAATTCCAAAAATACACAGGCCTAAGCTTACATTACAAATATAAAACAATAAATGAATGAACAAATTAACGAGCTCAAACTAGTAAAATGTGTTCACTTTCGACCAATTGAATTCATAATAATGAAGCTGCGAAGTTTTTGTACAAAAACAATTTGCTTCTTATTACTAGTAGTTTAAGATTTGAGAATTTTTTTCTTTTTATTTTCAAAGCTTAGGTAGGTCTATTATTTTTTGAATTGAAATTGATGAATCCGAATAATATTTAGATTATTTTATTATATTAATCGCTTGATACATCTCTCTTCTGCCTTTGAATCCGATTCCGACTTTGAGAAACGAAATTTAGAATCTTCGATTCCGACTTCAGTTGCGTTGAAACCACCTCCGTCACATCCCATGGTACCAATACCAATATAGAAAAAGATCCAAAATGTTTGTATCTTCAGTTACTGTAAATTAATATCGTATCAGTTGCTTTGTCGAATACTCGATGATTTCCTCCACCTTACAAAAGGGTTCATGTTCAAAAATTGAGGAAGATTTATTTCTAAAATACTCAGCCAAGAGGCAACATAATCAGCAAAGAAGGCCTTCATAAGATCCTCCTAAATAATTTTTTTCAGAATCATTCTTTTTTCCATCAGTAATATTGTTCTACCAAGAAATGGTTTCACCTTCGAGAATTATTGATGAAAATTTTCCTCAAATTACCAATAATGGCACAATAAAAGAGCTAAGCTTGTCTTTGTCCAGAAATATGAGAAAGTATTGTCGCCACTCGAGCTCTTTGAATCCTATTCTAAAGGATCGCTAAGATAGAAATTCCACAATCATTTTCCTTTGAATCTAGATTCTATAATTATATTCAAGTCTTTTCAAATTACATGCTTTTCGTGTGGTATTCCTGTTCATAGTGTTTTCAGAAACAGGAGTGAAACTTTCATGTGATATATAGTAGTAGAAATCTGATAACATATTATTACTCGGTATTTTCTTCTGTTATGTGTTATATGAGGAAAAGTTTCAGAAATTACAATTAGCTACACATTCATTTCTATTTCTTCAGTCTTCAACTCTTAACTTTCTTCAGGATATGATAGACAAAAAGAAATATTTGCATCTGCAAGATCGCAAGATCTCCTCCATAGATTCATCACTTCATTGTTTCCAAAAACAATAAATCATATCCGACCATCATCGAATATTTTGAATTCATTTGAATAATTATAATTGAATTAATTGGGCATTGAACTTTCCTAGTGAAGGGTGTGGTGTATGAAAAACCGCATATTTTATTTCTCTTGAGCATTATCTTTGTATTTCTATAAATCTTTGCATATTTCAAGAAAAAACGAATGCAGACAGTGGTGGGGTTGAAGGTGACCCAAATCTAACCTAACCTAGAGCTGAAGAAGTTGTGGTCTCAAAATGCACTTGTTTTTCATGAAAACTTTGAGTTTGATCCTTGATCGCCCTTCCCTGCTAGAGAACCATACGCGCCCCTGGCTTCATTAATCCAACTTCGCCAAATATTTAAAAACAAAGGTTGTTACTGCATAACCAAAACTTTATTTTGAGAGCCTCGACGTGCGTTTTGCTGTTAGTATATAGCAGTATGTCAAAGTTTTGTTCATTAATCTCGTTCTCATAGAGATTACTTAAAAACCGAATGGTGTGCATAGGTATTATTTACACCACTTAATAAGAAATATGTAGCTGAACATTTGATTTCTGATTATTCTTTGCTTATCCCAAAATTAATTTTTTTCAAAAACTTCTATAATTTGAAATTCTATAATAAGCTAAAGACAAGAAACGTTTTGAAAATTCAATTCGACTCTACCTTGTACATCTTTTTCGAATTTGCTTTTCTGGTCCATTTTCCGATGCTTGATTCTTTTTGAGATTATTTCTTGAATCTTTCCGTCTAATTCCTCACAGTTGTCATCACCCAACACTGAAGCAAACATTTTTTACCACAAACGCACTTTTCACGAACACTCCTAAAATGTAACTAGTTAGAAATAAATCCTGAATTCAAAAGGCATATATTATCATGTTAATAATCCCCCACCTTGAAAAATTGGAGTCGTTAATTATGCCATCCAATGAACTTTCGTTTAAGTAAATGATTGTCTCTTTTCGGTAATTTATAATGCAAAAATTGATGAGACATTTGTTTGTTGAAAAAAGAAAGACTTCTGAGGAAGTCTCACTTGAAGTTAGGTACTCGCAGTATAGTTATAAAATATTTTAACCTCAGTTTAATGATGCTCAAGAATTTAATTTTTCATCGTTCCAATAGATGTATTTGTAAAGAAAAAATCTATAAGATTTTGAAGGAGAAAAATATGTAACAATCTAAGAAGATTTTCGAAGATGTTATCATTTTGGTTCTTATAAAGTATTTTAACAAAACAAATGCATTAGTTGATGAAAGAATATATAAGATTGAGAAGAAGAAGAAAAATTTAATACTATAAGATGATTTTCGAAGATGTTACCATTCTATTTTCTACAAAATACACGTACGAGCCATTCTTATACTTGTTGAATACAGATTCAAAAAATCGTTTCCGTCTTTTGTGATAATGATAATTCAGCTATTGTCTTCGACTTCTGACCCCATTTGATTCTGTATATTGAACTGTCTCTCAGCCACAACTAGTATACCTAGTGAAAAATAGATGGTTTCAAAAATCAATTAATTATATATCAGTTAAAAGATGAGCTGAGTTTCGATAATAAAATTCGGACATGATTTCCTTTCTTTTCGTTACGTTCGCGAAATGGGTTTTTATTGATACATTTTTCTATAAATTTATGTGTTCGAAAGTATATCTTATTTTGAATTTTCAATTCAAAATATCGTATATCATAAACTGGAAAAAATTTCTGTTGCCCAACGCTAAAGTTAGATTGAATTGTACCTAGAAAGGTTATTTTAATAGCGTTACGTAACTTTGCCTCAACGCTTTGAAACTGTAAAAATTTTTACTGGTATGTTAATCAAAATTAAGAAATTTCAATAGTGATTGAAAATCCTAGTACCTGAATAACAGGTTAGTTGACAGTTTAAAATTTCCCAGGTGATAGCGTTACGTACACACACATTATAGCACTTTTGGACAACACTTCACTGATTTTCTCCAAAAAGCTTTAAACTAGTCGAACGAAGAAGAAACAAAGCGGCCCCATCTTGCCAAGAAGAAATTCCTGTTTCACCTTGCCCTGTCCACTCTTCCACCATTGCAACAGCCAAGCGGTGGTGCGATATGAAATGCTATCTTATCCACCATATTTTCCGGACCTGGGTTCCTGTGAGTTCTATTTGTTTCAAAACATGAGAACATGCCTCGGAGAATTGAGATTTTCAACCGATTCGGAAGTCATCTCCGACACAAAGGCGTATTTCGAGCTCCTTGAGATTAGTAGAGAGGGCATCAAAAATCTCCAACATTGCCAAAGTAAGTGTGTAGTCCTAAAAGGAGATCATGTTGACAAATTATTGACATCCAGTAGAGGAAAGTGAGTTCTTGTTTAATTTTCAATTCATTCTTTTATTAACAAGTGTAGGATTGTAACCATTATTGAAAGCTTTTTGTTTAATTATAATTTCGTTCTCATGGAAATTTTCTGGAGGAGAAGTATGTTGGTCAAACTATGAATAAGGATGAAATGATGAATAAGGTATTGCTATATCTGTAGGTATGCGATATTTTATGGTGAACGACGAAAACATATTCATATTACTTCCTTGAAACTGTAAAATCTGAAAAGTTTATTGAACTGGTGAATTCGAAGTTATGAATTGATAACTTTTGAAAAAAAATATTTAGTAGTCTATCCCTTCTTGGTATGCATTCATTTATTCGAATGAAAAAAGAGAGAATTGCATATCAAAACTTAATTTGTTCGATATCAAATTTTGATGTGAGGAAATGAATAATCATTTAAAACACGCTTAGTCTCCCACGATTTCCCCTAGAGTGGAAGGAGAAATGGGTGAGCCAGACGTAATTTTTATGAGTCAAGGGAACATGAAGAAAAACCGTGTCTTACCCGTCGATGATATATCAGTAAAAGTTAGTCTGTGTTGTGAATAAAGAGTGGAAACTGAATGATTATGTTAACGTTTCATTCTTCATTCTAACCAAAACTTCGATTGATGAATGTGGGATGACAAAAAAAAAGTAGCAGAAGAACCAGAATCCTAAATGGACTTTAATATTTCAACTCAAACAAGAAAGGAATCTGATACCATATGTATGTTGAAAATCATCTGGATATCGAGATATAGGATAGTGCAAGACCAAAATTCTTGAAGTTTCCTCAGATTCACCACAACCGCTGACTATCTACAGAATTCCACTTGAAAAACTACTGAATCGCAAAACCCATGAATTGTTCTAGAACAATTTAAGGCACACCAATTCCTCCTTCTGAGTTCAAAACCAGGAACCTTCTGAGTAGGATCTTGTATGAAGAACAAATTCCTTCCATTCACTTTTCCAAATCTGGTCTAATTCATCGAAATAAGCGCGCAGAAAACCGAACGACCAAATTCGTTTCGAAGATTTCAATATTAAAACAGGTGGACTCCGCAGTTCTTGAATAATTGGAAAAAATTCCGGAAGAGAGTGATATTAGTCCTAATTTTTTTCGATGTTAATTGTCTGCGAATATGCAAAGGAATTATAATGCAGATGACATGTAACCAGGGAATTGAAGTTAAGTTGATGGTACCACTTATATTTCTAATGCAATTAGGAATCGGTTCTATGTACATGAGCACTATTTAGCAAGATCAGCAGTTCGAAGAGTGAACAATTGCACACCAAGTTGACCCAGCTTGTTTCGATAGAATATTATTCTTCATTTTCAGCTTTTGACTTAGTTTATCGATGTGTGATTTGAAGGTTAATGAGGAGTCCAGTGTGAGACCAATATAATTGGGATGGAAATTATGATTCAAATAAGAATCATTTAAAATACCCTCAACTGTCTATGCTTTTGATGATTATTCAGTTTAAAACAAGATACCTCAGTTTTCGAAGGAGTAGGGCATATACGATTTTCTCTGAAGAACACGTTCAAAAATTTCCAACTCCGCGGTCTTGTTTCTTCTAATTTATCAGAAGTATTTCTGGGAATATCACTCATATAAATTAAATAATAAAGGTGCAAGAACAGATCCCTTTGGATGACCATTATTTAAAGTCAGACATAATATCGGTCTTAATCGCTCTATTATAGTGAACAATCTTACACAATCTTTCGATCAGCCTATCTTTTCACACTGTACTATGTGTATGTTGCAGAAAGGTCCAAGAATACAACTCCTGTTTTCGATTTACTCTGAATTATTGGCTGAATGAACGTTGTTTGACCCAAAAGTTGATCTGAGCAAGTGAATTTTTTCTGAAATCATCTTGCAAATGAGAGTTTTGTCAATATTCGGTTCCCATCTTTGAAGAAGTATCCAATTATTTTGAAAGACAGCGAATTTAGATTGATGTGCCGATGGCTATTCGGATTTCCTAAACTTTTACCTTGTTTGAGTATTGCGATAAACCTGAGCTTTTCTAAAATCAGTAGGAAATACCTGAAGGGAGCAATTCATTAAATGATTCCTTTATCACTTGGCAAAGGTTTCACAAATATTTATTTAAAATACTGGACGTATGTTTGGGGTTGTTAGCTCCTTATCAAGAGTAATACAATACTAAATTCAAAATGAGTGATTTCACTAATGTATAACGGCATTCACAACAGGGGGTGAATTGAAGTCTAGTTGGTCGTTGCAAATTGGCTGGTTTTTCCTATGAGCGGACGTAATTTCAGCAATCTTCAAGATGTCAATCCTTTTTCCTTTATTACCTGGATGCATGAGTTCGATATTCTCGACATCTATGAAATCATTTTTATTGATGCAGTGCTCCGAAAAACCCGTACAATTTTTATTTTGTAGAATAGATCTTTCATGTTCTTCAACTCTCTTCTCGATGCATCTTCCGGTTTGGCCTATATAGAATGTCTCACATTCCCTGCAGTGTGTTTTATATACTCCTCTTTTATCCAATAATTTTGTTTTATCTTTATTATTAACCATTAATGAACCCAAATTCTTTTCATTAGTGCTGATATTGCTGATATTATTTCTGTGTAATATGTTATATATTTTGTTGCTAAAATTAGGAATATAGTTCACTATTGGAAATTTTCTGTTAGATTTCTCAGTATGCAACGGATAAATGCTCTGCAATAAAACTTTATGTCTTATTAAGGTATCAATTAATTTTGGTTCATAGCCGTTCTCAAAGTCGACAGGTGACAAAGGACTAGAAAAAATGAATGAAAAGCACTCAGTTTTATACTCTGGGATTGGGAACTACTGTTATGAATCAGGGTATCCGAATAGGTTGGCTTTCTGTATATTTTAAAGGCGAGTGAGTCATGAGCCCTACTAATCGACAAGTCCAAGAAGTTCAAAGATTGATCATTATTTTCATTTTCCATTGTAAATTGAATCGATTGATGATAATAATTCAAAAATTGTAAGAAACTATTGAGTTGTCTGTCTGTGCCAATCCAAATACAGAAGATATCATCTACATATCTTTTCCATAAAAATACATTATCGATTAGGATGTTGGGGAACTAAAATTCTATTTTCTAAATTTATCATAAATTTTTGTCTTAATTACGGAGACAATGGAGAGCCCATAGGTAAACCATCTAATTGTTGATATATTTTATTATTGAACGTGAAATAACTTTGTTGAAGACATAGGTTTACAGCTGACATCGTTTCTTCTATATGAGTGGGGCTTAATGTACTATTGGATTGAAGTTGTTGATTAATTGTGGCTTCGACATCCCGGTAGGGTGTAATCGGATATAGATTAATTATATCAAAGGATACTAATTTAGCATTTATCGTAATTTTTATAGATTTCAAGTGATTCGTTGATTCTATAGAGTTTTGTATTGAGTAAATTGGATTGTGTTTTATCAAATTTGGAAGTATGTTGTTCAAATATTTACATAATTTAGTAGCTGGATCACTTACATATGAAACAATAGCTCTCATGGGACAATCTACCTTGTAAATTTTGGGTAATGAATATAAAATTGGAGCTTTCGGATTCATAACAGTCAATTTCAACCCATCTTTTTGCAATAAACTCGTACACTTTTTAATTAGAGATATGACATGGGTTTGAAAGTTTACAGTCCTAAAGTTCGAATTTTATATTCGTTACCCAAAATTCACAAGGTAGATTGTCCTAGGAGACCTATTGTTTCATATGTAAGTGCTCTAGTTACTAAATTATGTAAATATTTGAACAACATACTTCCAAATTTGATACAACACAATCCTATTGACTCAATACAAAACTCTATAGAATTAACGAACCACTTGAGATTTCTAAAAATTCCGATAAATGCTAAATAAGTATCATTTTATATAATTAATCTATATCCGTCTACACCCCGCCGTGATATCAAAGCCACAATTAATCAACAACTTCGATCCAATACTACATAAAGCCCCATTCATATAGAAGAAACGGTCAGCTGTAAACCTATGGCTCTCCATTGTCTCCGTTATTAAGTGAAATATTTATGACAAATTTAGAAAATAGAATTTTTAGTTCCCCCAACATCCTAATCAATAATATATTTTTATGGAAAATATATGTAGATGATATCTTCTGTATTTGGATTGGCACAGACAGAGCACTCAATAATTTCTTACAGTTTTTAAATTCTTTTCACCAATCGATTCAATTTACAATGGAAAATGAAAATAATGAAAAGTCTTTTGAACTTCTTGGACTTGTCGATTAGTAGGGCTCATGACTCACTCGCCTTTAAAATATACAGAAAACCAACCTATTCGGATACCCTGATTCCTAACAGTAGTTCCCAATCCCAGAGTATAAAACTGAGTGCTTTTCATTAATTTGTGCACAGATTGTTTTCTATTCCTTTGTCAGCTGTCGATTTTGAGAATGAAGTTCAAGTTTTAAAATTAATCGCCATGAACCAAAATTAATTAATACCTTAATAAGACACAAAGTTTTATTACAGAGCATTTATCCGTTGCATACTGAGAAATCAAACAGAAAATTTCCAATAAATGAACTATATTCCTAATATTAGCAACAAAATGTATAACAGATTACACAGAAATAATATCAGCACCATCAGCACTAATGAAAAGAATTTGGGTTCATTATTGGTTAATAATAAAGATAAAACAAAATTATTGGATAAAAGAGGAGTATATAAAACACACTGCAGGGAATGTGAGACATTCTGTATAGGCCAAAACGGAAGATGTATCGAGAAGAGAGTTGAAGAACATGAAAGATCTATTCTACAAAATAAAAATTCTACGGTTTTTTCGGACGACTGCATCAATAAAAATCATCTCATAGATTTCGAGAATATCGAACTCATGCATCCAGGTAATAAAGGAAAAAGGATGGACATCTTGGAGATTATTGAAAGTATGTCCGCTCATAGGAAAAACCAGCCAATTTGCAACGACCAACGAGACTTCAATTTACCTCCTGTTGTGAATGCCGTTATACATAAGTGAAATCACTCATTTCGAATTTGGTATTGTATTACTCTTGATAATGGGCTAACAACCCGAAACATATGTCGAGTATTTTTAATAAATATTTGTGAAACCTTTGCCAAGTGATAAACGAATCATTCATTCATTATGTTCCACCAAGTGTTAAGCGAGAATTCCATACATATTAGCAAATCATTATAAAAAGGAAATAGTCAACGTAAATCATTTTTCTCTCAAATCTTCGAGGAACATACCATTAAAAGAAGAAAATTTTTTCGTCACGTGAACAACTAGGATGTCGTCGAACGTAGCTGTATATGCAGAATATACTGAGCGGAATGGATGATTATGTTTAAAATTATTATGATGTATATAATGCTCAAATATTTCGGTGAATAACGGACTAAAAGAATCGAACAAATATATTAATTAGGGATATAGACATTAAAATATAGTTCACGCATGATTCATGTAACAGTGTTAAATGTCTAATAAACCTTTTACGTGATTCTCTTCCGTCTGTGTTTCGATTATATCTCAAAAGGGAAGCCCTAACGGAAGAAAAGGGAATTAACTTTGAAGTTGCCGTCTTGTGTCCATTAGTTTATATTGTGGGGTGTCCTGGAAGAAAATGAAACGAAATCTTATTTAAGCTCGGCTTATTTCAAAGGAATAATCTAGAACAACGCTCCATGTTTTTCCGACAATTGAATTTAACTCTTCTTTCATAAAACGTCACATAAAGAGTTTTCCCAATCAAAACGTTATTTACCAGAAAAGAAAATGGTCGTGAAAAATTTTACACTAACAAGGATTCTCCTTATGGATTTCACGCAATCGGGGATAGCGGAGCATGGTTAAGAATTTCTAATTCTTGCAGAAAATATACCAATCATTCATCAGTACATAGATGCTAGTACCTATTCAGATATTATTAGGACATATATTGAAAGTAAAATAAATGTTTCTTGAAAAAAATCTGATTTCTTTATTGAATTTCATCATTTGGCTCATAACGATCATGTGTGATTAGGACTGCCATTCATCCGGATTTTCGCAGGTTTGGTCTAGTTGTAAGACTTTTCAGAAGGGGTTTGTCTGAATCGTCTGGTTTCAGCAAAAATTTCAAAATTTTTGGTTGCAAGAATTTTTTGTCCAAAAGTTTTATATATATAATATATATATATATATATATATATATATATATATATATATATATATATATATATATATATATATATATATATATATATATATATATATATATATATATATCTGATTCCGACCACTTTACTGGGCGTGACAACAATGATCCCTAAAGGAAACGACACTCTGGATCCTAAGAACTACAGACCTATAGCATGTCTACCATCAATCTACAAAATCCTCACAGATATAATAACGCTCCACCTGAACAGCTACATGAAGAAGCTTAACATTTTAGCTCCGGACAGGGGGGCTGTCGCGATGGTACCATCCTAAGGAGCTCCTTGTGATTGATTGTGTCATAATGAAACAAGCTTGTAAGAAATTACGTAGCATATAACTGGTCTGGATAGATTATAAAAAGGCATATGACTCTGTACCACACAAGTGGCTCGTTGAGGTCTTGGGGCTGTATGGAGTCTCGGATCCGGTGATCAGACTCCTGGAACATCTAATGAAGTCGCGGAAAACCACCATAAAAACACGCACGGAAAAAGGGGAAGTCAACCAAGGAAATAAAAATCAACCGCGGAATTTTCCAGGGAGATACTCTGAGCCGTTTGTGGTTTTGCTTGGCCCTGAACCATCGCAGCGCGTTACTTAATGGAAGTTAAAATGGATACGTTATTAACAAAGACACCTAACGCCGTATATCTCACTAACTTTATATGGACGCTTTTTATAGTTACGCTATCAACATGGAGATGTGGATAGACAAAGGTGCGGTCGTGAATGTTCAGGGAGGAAAAAATGTTCATTATGGTTCCATTAAACTACTTAACAATGTCGAAATGCCAGTATTAGAGCCTGATCATTCTTACAAATACCTCGGCATTCGGCAGACACGAGATATTAGAACAGTGGAAGTCAAAGCAGCCTTCAAAGAAAAACTTTACCAACGAGTGAAGCTAATACTACAGAGCAATCTGAGTTCTGAAGCTATGTTCGATGCCATCACCAGCTGGGCCTTACCGTTTATGACCTACACGTTTGGAATACTCAATTGGTCCACTACAGATCCCAAGGCTATGGATACCAAAATAAGAACACTCCTCACAAAATACGGAATACACATTCCTCGCTAAACCGACTATACATAAGAAGACACGCAGGAGGACGTAGCTTAATGTGCCTTGAAACAACAAATGATAAATTGATCCATAACCTAAAAAAGTACTTCAATCTCAAGAACTCACCTCTGCACCAGGCAATTCCTGGTGCTGACGAAAACTTTGCCCCGCTCCACCTTGCGGATCCCAAAAATGCTCCAGAAACGACAACCGAGGAACAGTTTGTTCAGGACTGGCAATCCAAAGCCTTACATGGCCGATATCCTGCACACCTGAAAACCGATAAAGTTAATAATGTGGAGTATCTGAATTATCTTAAAGCTGGTTCCCCGAGAAAAAGGGCAGAATCCTGGCAATTCAAGACCAGCTGGTACCAAGCAGAGCTCACTTTAAACATAGATCAAACAAGAACTTACCCTCAGACCAATGCCGGAAATGTAGAAAACACCTCGAAACGGTGCAGCATATCACACCGGGTTGTTCAATACTCGCCTCCACTGCGTACTTACAACGGCATAATAACATGGCAAAAATCTTTTACCAGGAACTGGCACTGAAATATAACCTCGTAGATAAAATAGTCGAGAACTATAGATATTCACCTGCAGATGTCCTGGAAAGTCGTCAGGTTAAACTCTACTGGGACACTACTCTGGTAACTGACAAAGGAACTTCGCATAATAAGCCAGGCATAGCCCTCTTCGACTGGCAGAGAAAACGCGCTATACTTTTGGACGTGACCAATCCCCTAGATGAGAACCTTGAAAAGGCGTACAACGAGAAGCCCTTAAAATACCAAGACCTTCAGCTGAAGGAGATGTACAGGCTCAGATCGAACATGATCCTGCCGCTTGTCATATCGGGTTGGTTCACGCTCGTTTGGTTGAAACACCTATATATATATATATATATATATATATATATATATATATATATATATATATATATATATATATATATATATATAGGTGTCCATGAATTGCGTGTACAAGGTTATATCGTTTGGCCGCTAGAGGTCGCCAAACCCAAAGATTTTTTTCTTATTTTTCAAATAATTCGATAACGGCTAGATCGATAGAAATCATATTTGGTATGCGTAATCAATCATATGCGATATTCACGTTTTTTAGTGATCCACTCAATGACCTTGGTGTTCTACAAGTGTCCCTAAAAACTCGAACTTGTTTTCAACCAACCATAATTTTTCAACTGTCTGCGTTTGAGAAACACTGTTTCAGAGGTTGAGTAGCTAGGCTAATTATCAAACTTTTTTGTCTATTGACAAATTTTGATATGGTGAGCGGTTCAATCACCAAAAAACAGTTTTTTAATTTCATGATTTTATTTCTTCAACCATCTAGCAAGTCAAAAATATCACATTTGACCATGTTGGCTTTGGATTTATTTCTGTGGTCTGGCAGATTGTCATATTATTAGGCTATGTTCGATGCCATCAACAGCTGGGCCTTACCGTTTATAACCTACACGTTTGGAATACTCAATTGGTCCACTACAGATCCCAAGGCTATGGATACCAAAATAAGAACCATCAAACGTTTGGAAATCTGGAGAAGCGCCTCCGCGAGAATGGTTGCTTCAAGCCCAGGAATTTGGATCAAGGGTGACAACGAACAGTAAGGAAAGGCATATTTGAATTTTTTGCAAGAAACTTTGCCAGATTTGTTAGACAATATTGCAGTATTACTGCGTGCAGAAATGTGGTTTATGCACGAGGGTGCACCTCCTCAATTCACTTTAGCGGTTCGCAAGTTATTACATGTACAGTATGCGGATCGTTGGATCGGAAGAGGAACTGATGCTCCTGCAAGTTGGCCAGCACGATCTCCCGACTGGACACCGTGCGACTTCTTTCTTTGGGGTGCTTTAAAAAAGGTTTACTCTTCTCCAATTGACACCCGAGAAGAGTTATATATGAGAATTTTAAATACGGCCAACTCCTTCAAAAATGACCGTGAATTAATGCCAAGAGTCCAATTTAATTTCTTAAAAAGGATTTACTACTGTATTCAGCAAAATGGGGGTAATTTTCAACATTTACTATAGTTGAATGAAATTTTGGGTGTAAACTAATTAATCGTTATTCTGAAGTGATTTGTTTTTTCTTATTTCGTTTCCAACTGGCCAACCTGTTTTCATATTTTTAAATAGTCATTGTGAAATCTTATCAAATTTTTTCTTCGAATTTTTCGATTTTTGTACTACTGAACATTGAACTTCCTATTTGCTTGATCCGATTTAGCAATCTTGAAAACATCATTTTGTCAACAAGAGGTTGTCAAGCATAATTAAATGACAATCTGCCAGACTACAGAAACAAATCCAACGCCAACATGGTCAATATGTGATATTTTTGACTTGCTAGGTGGTTGAAGAAATGAAATCATGAAATCATGAAATTGGCGACGGCATTATGTCTTTCTAAATATTCTGTTGAGGCAAGTACTGCGCAAGATGATAATATATGAAAAACTGTTTCTGAAGAACAAAAACATCTACGGCAAGACTCATCTATATTTTGCTTGATGATGTGTTTTCTATAATTTCTTGTGAAAACAACCAGATCTTGGATCGCAATTGTCAATCCTTCTGTTTCAGCGAACAATTCTCCAGATACTAACCAACTATTTGATGCGATTTCATCAATATAATCATTTTTTCAATTCTTTAAGGTGCTTTCCGTGTAATTCCTTCTGCATCCAACCTTCTCATTTAGAATTATTATCAGATATATCAAAATCTACCTTCTGAATAGACAAGTTTAGAGGTGTAAGATTATAATCTGAAATAACAACAATATCATGTAATTGAGACGTTCTCTGTTTATCATGAAAATGGGAACGTAGAAGAAAAATCTGTTTACTATGAAGATTGTTCAAATCATTTAATCCACGACCTCCAAGATGTCTTGGTAGTGAATTGCTGAATTTGGGTGGTGCCTATGATATTTACAAAGCATTTTCCTCCTTTGACATTGTAATTCATTTAGATCAGTTTTAGACCATATAATAATTCCAGAAGAAGATGTAAGAATAGGAACTGCATAGGAGTTGATAGCTCTGAAAAGGTTTTTACTAGTTAAATGACTTGATGATAATTCTAAGTCTGTTATAATATAAACTTCTGATATTTTCTTTAGTGCTGCTATCATAAATTGTCTTCTCTTGAACAAATCCTAGATATTTATGTGTATCTCCTTGATGCATTGGCTCGATTTCGATATTGGAAATCTTTATATGATCAGAGGTGATCTTTCCTTTTCAATAGAAAGATTTTTACATTTAGGAAGCCCAAATTTCATATGAATATCATTGGAATAGTTAAAAGTAATCTCAAGTAGACTTTTCAAATGAAACCTAATTCCGACATATAATTCAATATAATCTAAATAAATTAGGTGAGTTAATTTGAATTCAGTATATAGACTTGTTAATTTAAAACCGAAATTAGTAGCATTTAATTCATGAGATAATGGATTAAGGCAAAGACAAAACCAAAGAGCACTTGAAGAATCTCCTTGAAATATGCTTCTTTTGATTGGAATGACTTCGGATATTAACGATTGTTTTGAAATATTCAAATGAAGATTGGTTCTCCAATTTTCCATTACAAATTCAATAAAAATACGAAGTGTCTTATCAATTTTATAAATTTCCAAAATTTCTTGAAGCCATGAATGAGGAGAACTATCGAAAGCCTTCTGGTAATCAATAAAAGCTGTATGAATATTTCTCTTCTAAGTTTGAGCATGATTCAAAGCTACATAACCAATTACAAGTTGCTCTTTAAGTACAAGGTGCTTTTTTCCTCATCCTTTTTGATATTCGGAAAGAACATTATAATTCTCTGAATGTGCATAAATTTTTTGGGTGATACATGCAGTTAAAATTTTATATATTGTTGGAAGGCAAGTAACTGGTCTATATTGAGATGGATCAATAGTATTAGAACTTTTCGGTTTTTAAAAAGTAATTCCTTGAGTGGAAAATAAAGGAGTAGCTGATTATAAAAGAAAAATATTCAGCCAATTTTTCATGGACGCAAGAGAATTTTTTGAACCAAAAGTTATGAATACCATCAACACCAGCAGATTTCTAATCTTTTGTGTGTTTAATAACTGATGTTATATCCTCGTTTGAAAAATTTTCAAATCGCATGCATTCTATTTTAGAAAATCGGGACACTTCATCTAAAATTTCGCTATTTAAATGTTCTTCTTGTTGAATATTATTTTAATTGATATTAATTCTGATTCAGATATTAAAATTTCTCTTTCAATATACCGTCTTTGATTTGCAACGCTGTGTTGTGAAGTATTGCAATTGGGGAATTTTTTTGGACATATTATATAGTATTGACATGTACCTTTTTCATTTGTAGCATAATTTGTTATTTTGTAATAAAAAACCATTATAAATTTATTCATTATACAAGTCCATCTCATGCGTTTTATTTTTTATTAGATTTGTAAAGATCTGCATTAGGTAATGAAGATGTGATCAAACTAGAGAAACAAGGTGATTTTACATGATTATGATAACGGTCATCAAATCTTTTGTTGCTAGAAGAATAGACAGAACGGGTAGAAATGTCAGAAACCTTAGAAGTATTTCATGTATTATATGAATGTATATTAATTATTAATAATTAATATTCCTACCTTCAGTTAAGTTGTTTACGTTATCATCAAAATCATGATCAACAGGCTCAGAAATAATCTTCTTTGCAACGTTACCTGAATCAGATGATATGAATGTCTGTGAATCAGCTGGTCTTGCATCTAAACGAGCTTGAGTACAGATTTTGAAGTTCCTCTCCAAGAAATATCTAGTATATAAATCACGAGAATATTTTGGAGAATTATATTCATCGTCAGTCATATGCCAAGAAAGAATTCATGTTTTGGAATTCGAACTTTCAATTAACTTTGACACTTGTCAATAATATATTTTATGATACGTTTTTCTGAAAAATGAATTAATAAAGGTAGGAAATTTTATGTGTACTTACTATTAAGATCTTAAAAATACTTATATCAAAAAGTGAAATAATATAAATATCTAACACTTCTCAAAACTTAAAATTATATTGGTGACGTTCATATATGGATGTCATTCAAATAATATGCCTATTTTTTTTTTGTCTTCCACCTTTACGGGATATCATAAATAGTTCCGGGCTAAAATAGCCAAAGAACCATCATCTAGCTTATGAACCAACTAGAACCGCTCTAACAATGCGTGTCGTAGCTATTTTAACCTGTTTTTATGCACAGCTGACTATTTCTGGCGGAAGCTGCAGCCTCTTCGTTATCAGCCAAAAGAGCCTCAACAAGACCGTTTACGGAGATTATAAGCGGTATTATTACCACTGATGTTAGGTTATAAATTTCTTTTATTTCAAAGGCCAAATTCTGATACTTATTAAGTTTCTCTGAATGAGCTCTTTCTGGGTTGTCGTCTGCAGGTACGGTCACGTCCAGCAAGGAGGCAGTCTTATTCTTCCAGTCGAACAACACAATATCAGGTCTGTTATTCACGACAGGCCTATCAGTTATCATAGTGAAATCCCAATATAACTTATAGTTTTGATTTTCGAGTATACTCTTCGGTTCGTAGTTGTGATGTTCGAACCTCAGGCTCAGCACAACGAGCTTCAGAGCAAGCTCCAGGTGATACATTTTTGCGACTTCATTATGTCTGCGAAGATACTCTGTGGGAGCAAGAATAGGACAGCCAGATGTGATGTGCTGTATAGTTTCCAGGTGTCTAGAACACTTTCTACATTGATCGGTAGGAATATTTATTTTTGCGATGTTCTTATGACGCTCTTGTAGGCACAACCTGATCTTGGATCGCAATTGGGCGACCTTCGGTCTTAGGACGCAGATAGCCAGATCTGAGGTAGGACAACGATTCCGCTTTGTTGACGTTCGGGCCCTCTAGGTATCCTGGATAGCGGCCATGAAGTGGTTTAGCTTTCCATTCTTGTGCCAATTCTGCTGATGTACGAATTCTTGGGGTCTGGAAGTTTTCAGCTAAATTTAACGGTTAGAATCTCTCATCAGTCGAGCTGACTGCACGCAGGAGAGGTGATTGGGCTTTCCGGAAATATTCTCGTAATTCCCCGACAGATTTTAGACATGCAGCTTCTAAATTCAGCAGGCTTTTTCCTCTCATGTGCCTGGACAAATAGAGGCGGTTCACTGAGGCATGAGGCTGGTGAATGCTTGGTGAGCAGAGTCTTAACCTTCTTCTCAAGGCCTTTCAAGTCAGTCGCAGATAATGTTAGCACTATGCTAGGCATAGCCCTCGTATTTATCGCAGTGCCTTTGAGTTTATTTTGCTCTGCAGCACCAGCCTGATCCTATGGAGGAGCTTGTCACAGAACGCCTGTTTCATTTCCGCTGTATGAATGTCAAGTGATTGACTCATTCCCAGGTACTTGTAGGAGGTTTCAGTGAAGGAATTTTCATTTGATTCATCAGCGTTGTAGAGTTGTTATTCACAATTTTTCTCCTAAGGATATCTATTACCGCGCATTTTTCCATGCCCATCTCCATCTTTATAGCATCGCTGAATGAGGCAACAATCTACAATTGATGTTTCATCTGGTTTCAAATCATCCATATAAAGTTAATGACTTATATGGACAATTTTGTCTTTTTGGAGAACGTATTTGTTGTTGCTCCCATTGAAGAGTGTCGCCTTGAAAAATTCCACGCCTTATACCGATCATAGGTCCCCTAGCCTCCACTCCATTATCCCCTCCGACTTTTAAGCATGTTCTCCAGGATTCCATGAGATGATTTAGGAGCTCAACCACATGCTCGGAAATACCATATATTCTTAGTACCTCAAGGAGCCAGGAGTGCGGAACAGAATCAAAGGCCTTTTTGTAGTCAATCCAATCTTTCTATGGCGTAGATTGACTACAAAAAGGCCTTTGATTCTGTTCCGCACTCCTGGCTCCTTGAGGTACTAAGAATATATGGTTTTTCCGAGCATGCGGTTGACAAAAGAACAGTTATTTGTTAATGCTCTGGGAACTGTATATGCATATGCAGAAATCTAAGTCGGATATGAGTTAGATCCCGCATGGTTTCTTGTTCCCAGAACACCTTTTATTATTTTGATAGCTCACGTCGTCTTCGATATTTATTAATTTTTTTGAAAAAGCAAAAAATCGATAATTTTCAAGTGAAACTAGGATATTTAATGAACGAAACAAGCTAGACTTATGTATTAGGTGTTTTTGAGATTGGAATAACAAGTGTTATCGAACTAGTCATCAATATACAGAGTGTTCTGTATTAAATAACAATTACAATTACAATTCACCATTGAGGTGAAAATACTTTAGAAAAAGAGTTTCGGACCAGCTAAATCAACTACCAAAGTTTCAGAACGATACCATTATTAGTTCTCCATAAACGTCTAATAGGTCACTCAACTTGGGATACCCTGTATATATATATATATATATATATATATATATATATATATATATATATATATCTTCCGCGACAAACTTCGCGAGGAGTCTACATATGTTAACTTGAGACAAAAGAATTATTCAAAAATCCGTAGATCAATGAATAATCCTTCCTGACAAGAGTCACAATAGTGCAACTAAGCACGATGCCGAGAAACGAAGCGGCAGACTGCAGTTTCGTCCTTATTAGGAGCTCATCGGTGTCGCATATCGCTTCTCAGCATCCTATCAAGCTACATCGGGGTACCCTATCGATTCCAGAAAGGTCGCGTACGAGAGTCGCCCTCTATGGACCGAGACGGTGAACCCGCTACCGGACTTCGAGAAAGATACGAACAATAACAAACGGATGTGAGAACGTTAGAAATTCCAACACTTGGAAACATCTTTCGCCGGTCCGTGAATCACATAACGGTACAAAAAGAGCGAAATAATCCCGTTGAAATGGTGCTCTGGGCCTCTGTTTCCGAGATTAAACCTCCCGTCGGTAAATATTTCATGAGACAAATATCTTCCGCGACAAACTTCGCGTATAGTGTACACATGTAAACTTGAGACAAAAAGATTTATTCAAAAATCCATAGATCAATGAATAGTCCTTCCTGATAAGAGCTAGTTCCCAAATCTGCCCGCCATGCACGCAGCCCCCAAGAGCCACAATAGTGCAACCAAGCAGGATGCCGAGAAACGAAGGGCGAAACTGCAGTTTCTTTTTGTCTCAAGTTTACATACATATATATATATATATATATATATATATATATATATATATATATATATATATATATATATATATATATATATATATATATATATATATTATAATTTTAAATTTTCACGGAAGTATCTATGATTTGATAAACATGGGTTTATTCCGTGGTCCATTTGATTTTGGCGACGTTTCGACAAGTTATCCCTTGTCATCTTCAAGCGTTCGGTAGATGATATCTCGAGCGTACGCCTGATGATGACAGGGGAAAACTTGTCGAAATGTCGCCAAAATCAGAATGGACCACGGAATAAAACCCGTAACACATCAAATCATAGATACTTCCGTGAAAAGAAGGTCAAATTCAACTAAATCTCTATACATATTCTACATGGGCTAAGATCGAAAAAAATACTTACAGTTTATAAGTGACATTAAAAGCTTGCAACTTGCGAATAATTATAAATCAATATTTGAAATTCAGCATTGAAAACTTGTAGAGATAAAATTTTGTAAATATGACAGGAAACTGAGTGATTGATGTGAAAAATTTTAAATTATATTGTCAAAATTTCATAGAAGAGTTTGGTATTAAACTAATTTTCGATTTTTGATTCAATTTCAACAAAATTCGTTTTGTTGAAATTGTCTGTGATTGTCAACCGAAATCAAAAAACTATGATTATTACTGAGATTTCTTAGGTCGGTTCTGTTATTCATTGTGTTGTTCTCCCGAATATAACACATTTCAAGAAATTTGCGTTTTCTTTCGCTTTTTCAATATCGAGAATTTTTATATTTTCAAAATTCATATTGTAACAGGTTCTATGTACGTGGTTGGCCAAAGCACATTTTTCAGGACGTAGTCTAGCATCACTTTTGTGTAATGCGAGCCTTATATTGATTGATTGACCAGTTTGACCTATATATTTAAATCGAAGTTGTTACAATTAATTTTGTAGATAACGTTGCGATGCTTCCTAAGTGGAATTTTGTCTTTATTATTTTTGGAAAAGCTTTTGTTGGTAATCAAATTGAATTTAGAAATCTTTTTGAGCAATGTTTTCTAAAATGATTAAAAGCTTCTCAGTCATTCCTTCTAAATAAGAAAGTTTGCCGAAATGAATTTCTGATTTTCTGGATGTGTTATGTCTAAAAATGTATACATATATATATATATATATATATATATATATATATATATATATATATATATATATATATATATATATATATATATATATATACATTGGAATTTAAAATAACTAAAATGATATTGAACTTGCTATAAACTTCGCTATGTTGTAGTGTTTGATGAGATTTGGACCCTTCCACAAAAAGAATCAGAGAAAACTTCACTTTTTCATTGGCCAAATTTGGGTAAAAAAATTGAAAATGTATTCAAACCACCATCCACCTTTCAGGCAAACATTAGAAATTCCCCATTTTCAAAACACTTCCTTCGATTGTGTTTAGTAGCCTTTTGTAGAGACATAACAGCATTGATCAAATAATATCACCAGGTGCAGAAAAGTGAATATAACCCTAAAATTACCTTCTTGGAAAACTTCTTCAATAGATCTCTATGCTTCATGCTCTTATATGTGCTCTTCTTCTGTTGGGAAGTATATTTTCGGCACATGTTTATTTGGATATAGAGACTGCCAAAGCCAACCATTGTGTAGTTTACCCTAATTGTCAATGAATATCTCTTTCCACCTGAATCTGAATGATATGTATTTCAAAATCCATAACATCTCAACCTAAATTTAATTTTTTTCATTGTATTCTACTATGTGTATGTACTCAACAGAAAACCAATAATTCTTTTTTTTTTTCCTCTTGTTTATCCGATATTGAACAGGAAGATAATAAAAGCTCAAGTTAAGACAACAGAATTATTTAATGTTGGCAAATATTGATACTATCGTTTGATTAGTTCATTTTACTTGAAGTAAATATATATGGACAAAAAGCAATTAATTTGGTCCCTGTTAACCCTGTAAGTCATATAACAAAGATAGAGGAAAACTTCAAAGAAAAATCGGAGATTAATATGAGATGTTACGTTTACTTACTTTATAACTCATAGAAAATGTATATCTACAGTATGTTTTCCTTTCTGATCGAAGAAGAAAGGCTAATTTCTCTACTGAGATCAAATTTAAGGGAAATTTCAGAGTTCAGCGAGTTTTAGTTCGAAATAGCATTACTGTGTAGCAAAAATCTAGGAACGTACACAGTGTAATTAGAGTTTTCCAAAAATTACGCCAAAAATTGCCATTAAAAATAATCTCGATGGCATCATATTTTGCACTTTCGATATAGAGAAATTATCGGCTGTTTCAAGTAGTGAATTTTGAAAGAAGGTATATTTTCCATTCATTTAATATCAATTTCATTCAAGTAGGTGGCCAAACTTGAAATGATTCTGTTTCTAAGTTCCTAAAGTTTCTCCAATCGGTCATTGCTTTCTCCATTTACTTTTAATATCTCACGTGGACACCCTGTATATATAATCTATGTCTTTTAACGGAATTTTCTGAAATTCAAGATACTGTTAAAAAAAATAGTATTTTATAAGATGTTGTTCTCGGTTTTTTTAACTTCGTCCATATGCGATCAGGGTGAACTACCCGTAACACTTTTTACCCTCTAAGTTTTTAGGGAATAAGTGTTTTACAAATCTGATAAAATTTTAAGTTTTTTTTTTAATTTTTAAACGTTAAGAAGCTACACTTGTTAGATCTTGAAAAATGAACCAATAACGAGAAAAACGGACTCAAAGAGCAACGATATTTTCAATAAAAATATTTTGATTTATTTAATTTATCATTAATTTGAATTATTTTAACCTTACTACATAGCCACTATTTACATTATATGTTCAAATGGATAACCACCAACTATTATGCAAGATTTAGCTCTCAAAACAAGATATCTTTGTAATTTTGGAATTTGAAGATTGTTTCAAGTCTCATTAGAATAATAAATTATTCCCTCAAGCAGCGTATCTCTACCCTAATGGGTACAGCATAAACTTGGTTTTCTAGATGGCCCCAGTAATAAAAGTCTAAAGCATTCAGGTCTGGTGACCATGCGATAGGTCCACCTCTTCCTATCCATCGATTGGGATAGGTCACATTTAGATGATCTCTCACTGCTAAACTGAAATGTGGTGGGGCACCATCGTGCATAAACCACATATTCTGCCGACTGGCCAGCGCAATATCCTCCAAAAGTTCTGGCAAGTTATTAAAAAGAAAGTCTGAAGAACTTGCGCCATTTAAACCAGTGGCCCAACAAAATGCTCGTTTGAATAATGGTATAAGGGGTTTCATTGGCCCAAAAATGCAAATGATAACAATTTATTATGCCATCTCTCCGAAAGCCTGCCTCATCATAGTAAAGGATTGAACCAACAAAACATTATTTTGTATATATATATATATATATATATATATATATATATATATATATATATATATATATATATATATATATATATATATATTAGGAATGAAGAAGATACTCTATTCTATCCATATTTACCTGTGGTACATTAAAAAAAAGCAAATTTATATTATAATTCGGAAACCATTCAACAAAATTTTTTCTTTCTACTCAAAATGCTTCCATAAAATGTCAAAATAGTTTCCACTTTACGCTGATACCAACCGAGATATGGCATATGCCAAATCCCCGGAAAATCGAGAAATCCGGAATAACTCGAAAATTTCGATCTGTTTTCACCGATGAATTTTATTCAAAAATCGCGGACAGAGATGATGGGGTCACATAGCTGCCGTACTAAAACTTGAATATAGGTCACCCTATACCGGTTGAGCCTTGACCAAACGGACATGGCTAAGCGGATATGGAGAGAGAATACGAGTCGAAAATAATTCATTCAGTAGGGCCCTATGAATAATAGTGAGTTTCGTAGCTATGAGAATATTTCATGTCTAACTGACAAGACCGATTATTTCGTTTGTAATTGTCGCACAAATTTCTGATTTGGACGAAAAATTATAAATTTCTGAGAATTAGATAGTGTTGCATGAAAAGATTGCACGTATTCTATATATTGAATGATAAATGAAAAATTAAAAAACAATAGCAACTGAATATTCCGAGAACAGAATAATAATACATTCGATACGAATAAAGAAACGCTGAAAAAAAGAACCTAAATCAACTAATAAATAAAACTGCATTCTTAACAATCTATTATTCGAAATAGCCTCCACCTAATCAAATGCATATGTGCCTTGTCTTCAAGTGCGTCACCGATTTTCTGACAATTTCTAGACCATTCTGTATTTTTTCACAAGCTACATTTATTCTTTGAATCAATTAGTGATCACTTCTTCATAAGCTTTCGCCTTTAAGATGGCCCAGGCGATGTGACCCGAAGGAGTTAAGTCAGGCGATCTCTTATGCCATGCTCTTGGACCACCACGACCATTCCATCTATTGTGGTCATATTAATTCAGGTATTCCCTTAGTGCATTCGAAAGAAGGGTGTGGTGGGGGTCCCATCGCCAATAGATTTGGGAGGACATTCGATGACATTTCTACCGTTAACCTCCCCTTGAAGTAATGTGCTTCGACAAATGAGTTGTTCATCATTCCACACGACACGTCCACATAAAAACGGTTTTGTGATTTTTTCTCCTTGAAGCAGTGAAGGTTCTTGTGTGCCCAAACGTCTACTGATTCTTGCGTTCTTAAGCTCCGACAATATTGTCGATCATCACTGGGGAAATGTCCATGTTTTCCATAGGTAACAACAGAAGCCAACATTTCGGTGTTCGGTATTTGTCGATTGGGATAACGTCTGCGGTACCCTCTATCAGCCGCTTCTCCATTCGAATTGCACTTTCCATAAACATTTCCATGAAAAACGAACATCTACCATTAGTTGAATATGGCTAACGGAATAAATTTGAAAGTGAATCACTTTTCTTTCGATATATGGAATGATGTTTCTAGAATGTCAAGAGTAATTGTAGCTCTGGAATCAAGACCTTTATTGATTTTCTTTTGGTTGCTGGTTCTTGAAAAAAGCAAATTAAATCTACATATCAAAAATGGTAGAACTAGTTTTAATCGTTTGAAAAATAAGGCTATCTGAAATTTGATTCTAAAAATAGGTCTATATATTTTTTACAAACAGAGGTAGAAAAGTTTCAAATATTATTTTCGGAACCAGGCGAACGCTCTCTGCATCTACTTTAGCCTTGTCCATTTAATCTGGACTGAACCTGTATAATAATCGTAGATAGAGAAAAAATCTGTTTGTCGTCAAAAACTTAGCCATATTTCAGCAAATATTGCAATTTGGCATCGGTATTGAAAACGATAAGGGCTTATTTATCCCTAATTAGTTTAAACTTATCAAGTCCAGTGGCGTCCCGGAAGAGGAAGTATCCAATATTTTTGGTACAAAATATTCTTTATTTTTTTTATTTCTATATGATTGTTATTAAAACCAATATTACCAATATTAAGCAACTAGAATGTTTTCGATGAAACGACATAAAGTACTATTTTACCATTGCAATGTTTTGAATAGAAGATTATGTTAATTTTGTATCTTTCGATAAGGAATCCGAATCTGTAACAACAATAGAAGTTAAAGGGTCAAATTTGGAATAGTTAAATATGATTAAAAAACAGGACTTTCCTGCCATTACCGCCCAAGACCGATTTTTAATTTCATAAACTAGAACATCATAATTAGTTGGGAGCTCTCTCCAATAAATGATGTACAAATTTGATCAATCTATCATAAATCGGTTGCATGAAGATTTAAAGAACAGGTAAATTAGGTCCATGAGAGATGGGCCACAGTTCTCTTCAGTGATAAGACACAATTCAGTTTCTTCCCGATTACAGACGAACTCGAATATGAGCATTTTCAACATTCTATTTTCGTAGTTTGGGCCAATGAACCAGAATCTTAATCGATAAATTACTGTAGATGAAACTTAAATACAATATTATAAACCGGAAACAAGAAGGGAAATGCTTTGAAGAAACAAAAATATTCACGGTTGGGAAATTGAAGGCGACTAATTTTTCGAATAGTCATGGAGTTATCTTAATCGATTGACCTGAACAACAAATATCTACTTCATAAAATATTCATTTCGAGAATGTTAAATTGCTCCCCCAAAGGTTCCAGCCCCCAACCTAACCTAATCAAGAGACAAGTCCTCAACCATTCAATCTGAGTTAAACAACTAGATAAGAGATTTAAATATGTCGAAAGAGTCTTCTGAAATCATGCCACACGTCTGAAAAGAAGAAATCTACTTACAGCCGGCACAACAATTGTACTATATCGTACTCGTGAAAAAGATTTGCAGTTGAAAGTGGGTACTGTTACAATGAAAATAAGTTTGATTTTACGCGTATAGAACATTCAACTTCTATGAAAGGACAATATGGAAAATGCTCTTCAGTGTTAGAAGAACTAAAGTATGAAGTGCATAGCTGGATGATTTGTCTACATTTGAAAATGGTAAATTTCCTTTTAGGACAACAGGCAGGTTATACCAAATATTCTTGATTCATATATATGTGACACAATCGCAACAAAACCAGCCATTGGACTCAAAAGGTGTTGCCACTAAAGGATTCAGTAATTATTGGTAAGAGTGATGAATTCAGCTTTCGGTAATCAAAATCGAACTAAATCGCCACACACTTCATGAAAATAATTGGTATCATGAAGTAATTTGTTGAAGCCCTTAATAAAAATGGCAGATGTTCAGCTTATATGTCGAAAAAAATTGCAGAACTCGGCTGAAAAAACTTGAAACCAGGCATTTTTGATGGATCGCAAATTAAAAAATCCAAATTTTGTCAAATCTATGAACGAACCAGGAATTGTTTTGATTCAGTAATTCAAAATTTTCTTGGAACTCATTAATCAGAAAACCATTTACAATTAGTTAACGACATGTTATTCAATTTGAAACAATCTGGATATAACATGAGCATTGAACAACATTATTTACATTCTCATTTGGATCGATTTCCTAAAAACCGAGAAGAGCAAGATGAAAGGTTTCATCAGGATATTCGCCCATTGGAAGAACGTTGCCAAGGGAGTTGGAACATACATAAAGCTAGAGCGGCTTTAAAAGTATTATTTTCCTAACCAGCACACATGATTTGGCTGGGAGAAAACAAAATTATTAAGTGTTGAACACTGTTTATCTTCCAAACAGAAATATCATACAGAACCCTACTATGCTGTCAAACTTGATACGCCGCAGGCAAAAATTTCAGAAAGTGTGCCACATTTGCAGCGAAAAATATATTTCAAGTAATCTAATCCCCTTCTCGCACCTCAGCGGTAATCATGGCGAAAATCTTCAATTTATAGTTTGCAATGTTTCATCAATCCCATTACTCATCATATTAAGCCCCAAGCTACTTTTTTTTGCTCCCTAATAGCAAAATTGCGCAGGTCGAAGATTTTCATTAATTTTGCTGAATACCATTTGGATGGATGTGTCTTTGGAAAAAGCGTGGAAACTATGGAAAAATAATAATAATTTAAGAAATTACCTCCTATCTTCATCAAGTTCTAAATTACAGACCACCCTCGTATGAGTTTGATGTGTAATAGTTGTGTATTTTCAGTATGTGCTAATTGGAAAAATTGTAAGAACACATGTTTTATTTAACGTAATCCTATATAACTTCAGCTGTCATCGGAAATTAGAGAAATATATCATCATCATAAAAACTATTGAATATTTATGACAAATGAATCGACATAGAAATGACCACATTTTGCACTTTAAAATCCTCCATAAATCTAATAAGAAAATACACAAAAATTAACATAATTCGACTTCAAATTTTTTCATGCGCTATTATTCGAAAATTTCTTGCAGCAATTTCCTTTCAATGTTCAGCAAAGGGATTCACCGTATTTTCTAATCAGAAGGTTGATGCACAAAATAACTGTCGAATCAACGCAGGAAATAAACCAAGCTTCTCACAAATTAAGTAAGGAAAAAAAGGGGCAGAAACTTTATTTCTGATACCACGTAGAGTCGAGGAAACAAAAACAAACTTGAGCTGTGAGGTGACACTAACTGATATATGTTCCACAATATAGAAATTGAGAAAATTTATTTGTTTCTTCAGTATCCACGTACGAACTCTCACATATTGATGAAATCAGTAGGATGTCATTTGAACAAATGCAAATAATTTTTAAATGGTTTAGTTATTGCGAAACTAGCTCAAGGAGGATAGGATTTTCTTCATACTGGGAAATATTGAACGCATAAATTGTATTGCATCCAGCCAATAGTCGTCAACAGTTTACGATGAATGAAAGGAATATAAAATCTGTTCTTTTGAACTCATTTATTGAAATCATTCAATTGATTGTTGAACTTTCAAATAATAAATACATTCTGGAATCGGCAGGCCCAAACAATTTTCCTCAATGTTTTTTTTTTGTTTATTGGACTTGATTTCTAAATGTGCACTAGTTTCCATTCATAACTACTCGACTTGGCAGATGTAATTTGCTGAAAGTTTCATCATCCGTACTCTTGGCAGTATATAATCGATCACCTAGCGCTACATAAAAAATCAATAATGAAATAAAATTACATTCTGTGTTACTTAACTAAGGTTCGTACACTGGATTTTTCCGGGAAGAAAGCCTCGAACACTACATTGGTTGTTAATGTTAGAGTTTGTGTGTGTATCAACAACACTGTTAACGATTACATATTCGAAAAAGATGCCAATACCCTTATTACGCAGCAGACGTATATGGACGGCTTGAAAATTCATACTTGCAACGAACGAGTAAACGGCAGCTCGAAGTAGTCTCCGCGTTCAGTGACACAAGTTGCAAATAGGTAGTGATAAGTGCGCAGTAGTTTACATACGAGGGGTGAAATAGTGGAAGACAGCATAACTACGCTCATAAACGACACTGTACTGCCAGGACTCGTCTAAATATCTCGATGTTCGTCAGGATATGGATAAAAACACTTCAGAAACGAAGGAACCTTCAGACTCAGGATGCTGATGAGAGTTCAGGCCAAACTCAACTCTAAGTCGATATTTACGATTATTCTAGGAGAACACCCCACCACTTTTTCGGGAATTCACGGGAACTACAAGAACCTAAGCCCTCTCAGACTTGACGAACCTTCAACCTGACTTATTGAGGAATGCAAATCGACGGCCCTTCATGCAAGATATCCTTCATAGCTGCAGGAAGAAAGACTACGTGAACAAAGCTCAATCCCCTACCTTATTCACGACCCGGATATCTCGTCTTTAAAACCAAAGGAGATTGCAGGCAATTCAAGACCAAATGATTTCCATCAGAGCTCACCTTAAACACCGATATATGGGCAACTCGTCGGGGTTAAACCCCTATATATATATATATATATATATATATATATATATATATATATATATTCTATAATCGGCAGGCCCAAACAATTTTCCTCAATGTTTTTTTGTTTATTGGACTTGATTTCTAAATGTGCACTAGTTTCCATTCATAACTACTCGACTTGGCAGATGTAATTTGCTGAAAGTTTCATCATCCGTACTCTTGGCAGTATATAATCGATCACCTAGCGCTACATAAAAATCAATAATGAAATAAAATTACATTCTGTGTTACTTAACTAAGGTCCGTACACTGGATTTTTCCGGGAAGAAAGCCTCGAACACTACATTGGTTGTTAATGTTAGAGTTTGTGTGTGTATCAACAACACTGTTAACGATTACATATTCGATATATATATATATATATATATATATATATATATATATATATATATATATATATATATATATATATATATGGGCAACTAACTATATATATATATATATATATATATATATATATATATATATATATATATATATATATATATATATATATATATATATATATATATATATATATATATATATATATATATATATATATTTGAACTTGAGACAAAAGGAATCAATCGAAAATCCGTAGATCAATGAATATTCTAACCTTACCTAACCTGACAAGAGTCACAATAGTGCAACTAATTAGGAGAAACGAAGCGGCATACTGCAGTTTCGTCCTTATTAGGAGCTCATCAGTGTCGCATATCGCTTCTCAGCATCCTAACAAGCTACATCGGGGTACCCTATCGATTCCAGAAAGGACGCACCTCGTACATACGTACGAGAGTCGCCCTCTATGGACCGACACGGCGAACCCGCTATCAGACTTCGATAAAGATACGAACAATAACAAACAGATGTGAGAACGTTAAGAATTCCAACATTTGGGAGACATCTTTCGCCGTTCCGGGAATCACATCAACGGTATAAAACGAGCGTAATATTCCCGCTGTAATAGTGCTCTGGGCCTCTGTTTCCTTGATAAAACCTCCCGTCGGTAAATATTTGATGGGACAAATATCTTCCGCGATGAACTTCGCGAGGAGTCTACATATGTAAACTTGAGCCAAGAAGAATTATTCAGAAATCCGTAGATCAATGAATAATGCTTCCTGACAAGAGCTAGTTCCCAAATCTGCCCGCCATGCACGCAGCCCCCTTGAGCCACAATAGTGCAACCAAGCAGGATGCCGAGAAACGAAGGACGAAACTGCAGTTTCTTTTTGTCTCCAGTTTACATACATATATATATATATATATATATATATATATATATATATATATATATATATATATATATATATATATATATATATATATATATATATATATATTATATTTTATTTAAATTTTCACGAAAGTATCTATGATTTGATGTGTTGCGGGTTTTATTCCGTGGTCCATTTTGATTTTGGCGACGTTTCGACAAGTTATCCCTTGTCATCTTCAGGCGTTCGGTAGACGATATCTCGAGCGTACGCCTGATGATGACAGGGACAACTTGTCGAAATGTCGCCAAAATCAGAATGGACCACGGAATAAATCATATATATATATATATATATATATATATATATATATATATATATATATATATATATATATATATATATATATATATATATATATATATATATATATATATATATATATACATGGTGTTATTCCTAGGAATCTTCACAAAATATTGAGATTTTGGTTCTGAAGAAAAATTTGTTTGAACAGTTACAGAAGATAACAGTCATCGAATCTTGTAATATTCTTCGTAGTTTTCTTTCCGAAAAATAATTAGGTAGCGTCATAGGTTTTCTTTAGTTTATACTGCTCGGAATCTCATTTTATTTATTTGTATATATAAATTTAATATAATTAGCTGACATATTTATTATATTTATATTCAGAGCAGTATTCTATTCGATCGTTCATCACTTCACACAAAGAAAACTATGACTGAGTAACATTCTCTGACTACTCGTTGGTACATTGGTGTCATTGTTTGATGATGCTATAGTTTGTATATATTCTGGTAGATTGATATATTCTCATAACATTTAACGTTATCCTAATATATAATGGTTCCAGATATTTTGATCATAATCATTGCCTGGCAATGGTATTAAATACCGGGTGGTGGATTTATATTTTTCATGAAATCAATTTGACTGCATGAACAGATATATTGGCAACTCGTCGGGGTTAAACCCTTACACACACATATATATATATATATATATATATATATATATATATATATATATATATATATATATATATATATATATATATATATATATATATATATATATATAGGTGTCCGTGAATTGCGTGTACAACGTTATACCACAGGTTTTTCAGCTCGAAATAAGTCGATTTAGGCCAATTTACCTATATGAAAAGTTTCTTCATTTGGCCGCTAGAGGTCGCCTAATCCAAAGATTTTTTTCTCTTATTTTTCAAATAATTCGAGAGCGACTCGATCGATAGAAACCATATTTGGTGTGCGTTATTCACGTTTTTCAGTGACCCACTCAATGACCTTGTCGTTTCACAAGTGTTCCTAAAAACTCGAACGTGTTTTCAATCAACCATAAATTTCCAACTGTCTGCGTTTGAGCAAAACTGTTTTAGACATTGAGTAGCTAGGCTAACTATCAAACTTTTTTGTCTCTTGAGAAATTTTGATATGATGAGCAGTTCAATCACAAAATACAGTTTTTTAGTTTCATGATTTCATTTTTTCAACCACCTATCAAGTCAAAAATATCACATTTGATCATGTTGGCTTTGGATTTATTTCTGTGGTCTGGCAGATTGTCATTTTATTAGGCTTGACAACCAATTGTTGACACAACGGTGTTCCTTAAGTTCTTAACTAGGTATTTTGGTGATTTTTTTATCACTATTAGGCACGGAGATGTACAGTAACGCTAAATTGGTTGATATGGTTATGGTGTACGGATTTTGTCAAGGCAATAGACGTGAAAGCGCGAGAAGATATGCTGAAAGATTTCTAGATCGCATAGTGCCGAACCCCCAAACGTTTGTAAATCTAGAGAGGCGCCTCCGCGACAATGGTTGGAGTTTACTCTTCACCAATTGATACCCGAGAAGGGTTACATATGAGAATTTTAAATTCGGCCAACTCCTTCAAAAATGACCCTGAAGTAATGCCAAGGTCCAATTTAATTTTTTAAAGAGGATTAACTCCTGTAATCAGCAAAATGGTGGAATTTTTAAACATTTATTATAGTTGAATGAAATGTTGGGTGTATGCTAATTAGTCGTTATTCTGAAGTGATTTGTTTTTTCTTATTTAGTTCCCAACTGGCCAACCTGTGTTCATATTTTCAAATAGTCATTATGAAAAACTTATTAAATTTTTTCTTCGAATTTTTCGATTTTTGTACTACTGAACATTGAGTTGTTTATTTGCTTGATCCGATTTAGCAACCTAGAAAACCTCATTTTATCAACAAGAGGTTGTCAAGCATAATAAAATGACAATATGCAAGACTACAGAAACAAATCCAAAGCAACATGGTCAATATGTGATATTTTTGACTTGCTTAGTGGTTGAAGAAATGATATCATGAAATTGAAAAACTGTTTTTTGTGAACTGCTCATTATATCAAAAATGCTCGAGAGACAAAAAAGTTGGATAATTAGCCTAGCTACTCAATGTCTGAAACAGGTTTGCTCAAACGCAGACAGTTGAAAAATTATGGTTGATTGAAAACACGTTAGAGTTTTTAGGGACACTTGTGTGTCCTCCGATTATGCATACCAAATATGGTTTCTATCGATCGGGTCGTTCTCGAATTATATGAGGAATAAGAAAAAAAAATCTTTGGATTTTGCGATCTCTAGCGGCCAAACGAAGAAACTTTTTATATTGGTAAATCGACCTCACGGACAATCCACAGACACCCTGTATATATATATATATATATATATATATATATATATATATATATATATATATATAGCTTTGTTATTTAATATAGAACATCCTGTATACAAAAACACATAAGTCTAGCTTGTTTCGTTCATGAAATATTCTAGTTTTACTTGAAAATCATCGATTTTTTACTTTTTGAAAAATATTGATATATCTCAAGAACGGCGTGAGCTACCAAAATAATGCAAAGTGTTTTGCAAACAACAAACCATGCGGGACATTACTCATATCGGACTGAATCTCAGTCAGTATACAGAGGGTTTTTTTCCGCCTCACATTTCGAAACGAAGAAACATAGAAAACTGCGTCTTTTCTAATTGTAACCCATATTTTTTTCAATTCATTAGATTCGCCGTAAAATACTATAAATACCTATATATACCGATAAATATCGAATATCGCTTTATAACATTCCATCCGTGCGCGGCGAGTCGCTAGTTATTCAATAATTCTTGAATTACGGAAGAACCCTTCCTGAAGGGCTTACCATGTTTGTCGTAGTATATCGTCTTTTCTGGAATCGTTATGGTGTTTAAATAAAAGTGATTCAGATGTGCGGCACAACTGATGAGATCCTAGTAAGCACGAAACTGCAGTCTTCCGCTTCATTTTTCTTTTTTAATTCGAAGACTAGCTCTCCAAAGAGAGTTATTCCATAATCATTGAAGAATACTCCTCTTCCCAAATTTACTGATGTCGACAGGAGAGGCCTCACTGAAGATATTTGTTTCATTTGAACATTCTCCGACATCTATTATAAAATTGTTTCATACTAATAATTGTTTCAGCTTGATAACCTGAGTGCTGTTATAGTCAAGTATTCTAAATAATTAAAAACTTTAGAAAACGACGTTGTTATTCTGCGACAAAGAAAAATATCACTTATTTTCAGCTCGTTTAGCTACTTTACTTCCCTTTTCTCAAAATTGATTGCTTTATGGTTTTACTGTCAACGTAAGAAGACTCAGGTTGAATGAACGATATATCAGTGCCTGTTATCCCATTTTCATATGCCGTAGAAGATAAACGCTTGCTGCGATCAGAAGAATAATATCGCGGTTTATGAGAAGACATGACTTCAAATTAATATGAATGTACTGAAAAGTTCATAAATTCTTGTAAAAATTATGTTTGTGTTGAGAAATGAAAATGGGCATTCACAGGATCGTACTGCAAATTTTAGATCTTTATGAAATAGATTTTTGATAATTTTGAATCTCTTATGGTTCCTCATATTCTTGATTTTTTAACACACTTGCAGGCTCAATAAGTGATCGATGTCATCAAAGGGTTATCATGTGCTATATCCTTATTTATTTTGAAAAAATCTGATCAACTCGGCGATTTCACCACTGTGGCTTTTAATCATGTGATGGGTTTTCCTTTCATCAAAAACTATTTCGGGAAAATGGTTTCTACACAGGAAAATCAGTCCACAGGCGACAGCAATACACTTCAACTAGGGAATACCTTAATTATCAGCAATGTTTAGGAAAATAGCTTCTGAACAGCTCCTGATAATTGTGCTCTCTACAAGCAATGTATTTGATACGTTTCCTAATCATTATCGATCATACCTACTTACAATGTATATAGCACATGAAGCCAACTTCCCGTTTTATTCGTCTGTATACACACTGACATCCATCTAGACTCCGTAAGGCTATTACATTCCTTTTCAAAAAGAACGTCCTTCCGCTGTTCCATTCTTCAATACGCATATTCTCGTGCAAATTCCTCTGTAGAGTGCTGTACCAATCGTTTCATATCTTCGATTCACTCATACTGACATGAGATTCAGGATCAGGTCATACCGGGCTGATTTGTATCGCTGTCGCAAAACATCTATAACTGAGTCACGTATAGTCAATAAAGAAATGTTGATTAAATAACATTTGTAGATTAAGAACTAACAAAAAGGAAAACAATACTAATGAGTCAAATTCACATCAATGTGAAGGCCTGTTCTTCGTTAACCATGTAGAATTGAATAATTTTCTGCTGGGTTTGCTTTTTATTTTGACGAATAAAATCAATATCTTCATTGCTTCGGTAGTTAAGTTTGGGTGTTCTAATTTTCTAGCGATAAGTATCCACACTGACAGTTATACTAGTATTTTAAGTACAATATTCCATCTACATTTGAAAGTAGCGCGCGTTGTCCTGTTGTCCTCCGAGAACCCCTTCATGGTGTGTATCATTTTCTGTTAGTGTTATATTTTCTGTTAGGGTTATACCCAAAGTTGTACAATTTATCGCTGCAAGAATATTTCCCAACTGAGACGTTTATCTCAGATCCCATCTCTCAAACAAAAAACCGAGTTGACGAAAATGAATCAAAGGTGTTCTGATTTATAGATACTGTCCCCAAAATTTTCGTGAAGCCATGGATTTTGTCTTTCGCGGTAATTAAATTTTCCTCCTGACCATTAAGGCTTTTGTCCAAGTTATTAAGATCCGCGAATCAATTATAATACCAGTATTAGAAGAAATTCCGCTTTATAAATGAATTTGGAATATTCTAAGCTCCGTTGCTATAAATACATGAAATCTAACCTAACTATTGAAATAAATTTTGGTTGCGTAAACCCAATCACAACTATTGAAAAACAAATCGTCTAACTGGTTTATGGCATCAGTTATTTTACTCGGCTTCTCTCGCCGCTTCTCGGAGCCATCATGGCTCTCTGCTCTTTCATTCGAAATAGCTCTGCATTTCTTAGTCCACTCACCATAAAAGTCATCTGCTATGCTCAATGAAAGCACTTTACATGATAGTATTTCTTCTATCAATCTCTCAGTAGATTTAAAACGCAAAAAGTCGGAAAATGCGAACAACCTACCGTATCGTAGATTCATCAAGGGTACTTTCTTTAATTTTTTTTCTATAACTTGATCATGAACTCATTCGTCATATCCTTATCCTGCGTTGAATGGTATTGTTGAAGAAAGTTATACTTTTGAGATTTTCAATTCCCGTTTGAATAATCTCTGTTATATCCAAGCCATGAAATCAAACTTTCGGCAATAGTGTGAAGGTTTCCTACTTACCCCACATGAAAAGCTACTCAACAGTTGACTAGCAACGCTCTCTAATTTAGCATAGGTTAGATTTCTACCTATATGCAGGGTCGACCTTAACCGCCGTCATGCTTTAGAGCCCTTTTATATTTGATTATAAATGAAACACAAACTTAATTTGAATTATGTATTACTTTTGTCACTGCACATTATAATTGAATAAGATATTTTGCTCATTCATTTTCTGAACAATACACGTATATTTTTTGTCGTTTAGTCATGAAATATTTGATAACAAACAAAATATATATAAACAAAACAAATAAAATCTTATTTTTCTAGCTCTTTTGTCAGTAAACTTTCTGAGCGAAGCCAAACTAGATAATCCTGTTTGAGATTCTGTAGATGGCTATTAAGTTAGATTTAGATTAGTATATAAAACAATAAGGCCTCATCGAACAACTTTCTCTACGAAAATTGAATTGAAATTTTTACCTATTCAAATTATGAGAACAGATAATTCCCATCCGTATGAAATCAAAATATTCGCGTTTTATGCATTTGTGCATAGATATGGTTCCCATTTCACGAAAAAAATATTAAACATGAATCAGAATTTTGAAACAATCACTGTCAAGAAATACAACATAAATTATTATTATCCTCTATTCACCCCAACCTTCGGGTTCATGAAACAATGAAATATGTTCCATAAATAAGTACTAAGTTATGCAATATATTAGAATAGAATAAAATCAACACAATATGTACAAATAAGAAAAATCTATGTTCAGTCTTGGTCAATAACAACGATCGACACGATCGACTTGATACAGGTGAAAAAAGTGGTGTATATAAATTATATCGCAATGATTGTCCCGCTCTTTATAAAAGTCAAACTGGTCGTTCCATCATATCCATAGTAGAGTAGACGAGCATAAAAAATCGATAAACAAAAAGGGATAAAATCTGAAACATATGTCAGACATATTTTTATTCATTTTATTTTGTGAAACTTAAGCCCAGTGTTTTTCTTTTTGTTTAATTATTCAGTAAAAATGTTCCACCATGTGATTAACGAGACTTCTATATCCATTGTTCATAGACGTACATTGTAGTACACCATCACGTCCAATGAATTCAAGTACTAGGTGGGGTGAAAAATAACCTTCTTAACCGACAGAATGCGCTGCTACTGCAAAAAAGTTTATGGTGCCTTGTAGTCCATTCATATATAGGTAGACATACCAAATTAGTGTTTCCCATCATGCTGAGTATGGACGAAAACGATTTTCGTTCTCTCATGAAACATTATGTTTTGATAGACAAAACGGCGAAGGAAACGAAAGAGAAAAGTTGGATAAATATTATGAGGGTAATGCTCCATCAGATTACACCGTCAAATATTGGTTTCGAGAGTTTCGTGGTGTCCGCATCTCCACTACCGATGAAGTCCGCAGCGTCAGGCGGTTACAGAGGACATTAACTGGTGTTGGCTGACCGGAAAGTGAAGGTACGCGAGCTAGCAGATGCTACAAAGATTAGACTGAGCGCACACACCATATTTTGGGCGAGATTCTGCATATGAAAAAGTTATCCTGCTTACTCCGGACCAAATACACGAACGCCTGAGCACTTCAAAAGAGTATTTGGAAATCGGGCGAACTTTTGGCGTCGATTGGTAACTGTTGATGAAATCTGGATTCACTATTACACACCAGAAAACAGAATGAGTACCCGGCAATGGACTGAAGCCGACACGTGTGCTCCGAAGCGGTCGAGGGAGGCTCAATGGGTCGGAAGTTATGGCGTTGGTTTTATGGGATCGTCATTGCATACTCTTCGTGGACTACCTCGAAAAAGGAAAAACCATCAACAGCCAGTATTACTGTGCACTATCGGAGTAAATGAAGGCCAAAATCGCTGCAAAACGGCCTCACATGAAACGAAAAAAAAATTGTTTTTGCAACACAATGTACTGGCACGCAAGGGCCTCGCAACCACTGCTTAAATCAGTGATTTAGGGCTCCAATTGCTTCCGCATCCACCGTATGCGCCCGATTTGGCTTCCTCGGACTATTATCTCTTCCCAAACCTCAACAGATGGCTCATCAATAAAAAATTCAGCTCACGCGAGGAAATCATCGACGCCGCGAAGGAATATTACTTTTTGGACGGGATCAAGAAGTTACATTGAATAAAATCAAAAATATTTGAAAAAAAATATTTTTCATTCCCAAGGAGGTTACTTTTCACCCCATGATGAAATTCGCTTCAATTGCGTGTGACATCATACCTGCCATAACTACACAAAAAGAGATTATGGTGCCATTTTAGAAATTTTAACTTCTAACATCGATTTTAGTGATAGTGATAATGCAAAAGATCATTATACAGGGTGCTTCAACTAAACAGAGGATATATATCTACCAAGATATTCATTTCTGATCTAAACGCAAAAACATGTCAATTTTTGTTTCAAGGGGGACATCTTTTGGGGTACAAAACTTGCCTGAAATATCAACCTCCTAAGCGGGGGTTGCAATCCTTGAACATTTTGAATAAGGAAGATGGGTCGAGTGATGACTCAAAAGAAAGGTGTAATCTTTGTCTACAGCGCCTTGAACGAATTTCCATTTTTAATTGAAAACTGTAAAAAATACAGGGTGAGCAACTGAAAGATAGGGAAGACTATTTCCCTGAGACTATTCAAGTTTCAGTAAGGTAAAATGGAACAGATCCATGCTGATCAATGACAGTCATCATCAAGTACCATCCTCATCTCGAATTTCAACCCCTGGAGCAGGCGTGACAACCCTTGAAAATTTGGAAGAGGGTAGATGGGCCGAGTGATAACTCGAAATAAATGTATTATCTTTGTCTGCATTCCCGTGAAAGAATTTTCATTTTTGATTGAAAACAGAAGAAGATACAGAGTGAGCCACTGAAAAATAGAGACTATCGCCCCAAGACTATTGGAGTATTAGTGCGAAAAACTGGAATAGATTCATTTTAGATCAAAAGCTGTCATCTTCCGAAATCACCCTCATCTCGAATTTCAACCTCTAGAGCAGGGGTAATATTTCGATCCAGTGATACCTTTCAAGTAAAGGATTTCGATTGCCTTCATGACTGCTCGCAAGAATTCTATTCTCATTGAGTTCCATACGAGTTAGAGGATGCAAAACGGAAAAGTGACTGAAGATGCAATGCATGGTATACCATCTATCTTCGACCAGTATCAAACAGGGGTTGATTTTTCACTGAATAAACACCTTTTGAAAGACAGTTACTCGTTTGCGACATCCGGTTTCAAAACTAATACAATGGCTGAAAATAAAGAGTGGAATAAACGAAAGGAGAAAATTAACGAGTAGAAGTTGTACTTTATTAGCCGATAAAATGAACGGAACTGAAGCCACTAAAACTCAGTAAATATTCGAATTGTTAGCCACCAACCTTCATGCACATAAACAAATTTTGGATGAAGCGTTCACGGACATTCTGTAAAATTTCAGGTGTGATTTGGTAACAGTCATTGACGATGCGCTGTCTCAGGTCGTTCAAATCAGCAGGTTCAGTTTTTATAGATTATACTTTTGAGGTGGCCCCATAGGAAACAGTCTAATGAGCTGAGATCCGGAGATCGTGAGGGCCATTCCGTTGGGCCTCTCCTTCCAATCCAACGACCAGGAAAATGATCGTCCAAAAATTCTCGAACTTTTTGGAAAATGCGGGGGCGCTCCATCCTGCTGAAACAACCTCGTTCTCCGAATAGCGGGGGTCATTTTCAATGATCTCCGTTATTGCTGGGCCGATAAATTCTTCCAATAGTTGATAATACACCTCTCCGGTAAGATTTCCAGGGATGGAAAACGGTCCAATGAGGTGATCGCCATAAAAACCAACCCAAACATTTAGTTTTTGAGGCTGCTGAGTGTGAATTTCGTGGAATATTTGCGGCTTAGAATCTGCCCAATAACGGCAATTATAGCGGTTTACGGTTCCATTCAGAAAAACTGTACATTCGTCCGAAAAACACAAATGAAATAAATAATGAGGATTGTTCATGACTCTCTCGCTTATGGTCTCGCAGAATTGAAGTCTCCGATCGAAATCATCTTCGTTCAGTTCTTGAACTAATTTGATTTTATATAGATGAAACTTATGCCCCTACAGAATGCGGAAAATACTCGTTTGGTTTACACCACTTACATCTGCCAATTTCCGCAGGCTTAGGGTAGTATCAACCACCGCTTGACCAAGCAGCGCCACTTCCACAGCTTCATTTCTTACTGGCCTCTCAATTACGCGCGTCTTATTTTGCACCGATCCAGTTTCACGAAATTTGGCAACTAATTCTAGTACATACTTCGAAGTCACTTTAGCACCTTCGTGGCGATGTTTGAGGGTATTGGCTGTTCTGTTCGCGCAACTATCAGAACTGAAAAATAGTTCAATCATTTCAACCCTCTCAGCTATCGAGTAAACCAGGACGATTTTATGAAAACTAAATTTCGAATAGAAGAGAAACTATTGTGATGAATGCAACAGAATTTTCACAACTAATGTGGAATAAAATTGGGACAATGAAATTGAATACAAAAAGTACGAAAACATTGAGAATCAATTTTTTTGTTGAAGAAATCTGATCATTGTAACATCTGCGTTCCTGATTCGTAGTGTTGATTCATATCGTCAAATAAGAGTTATTTCACATGAGGACGATGATCATACACCTGTGAAAAGAATAAAGTTTCCTTTCAGTCCACTGATAAAAACGCATGTACATGTGAACCCAACTCTAGATGCATTGCTCCCATATCGTACAACGAATGTTCAAAGATCAATGGAGTTACTATGACTGATAGTTTTATCGTTTTCTTTCAAGATTCATAATCCTTCATAATCATTCCAATGTTTCAGCTGCTCACCCAGTAATTTTGATGAAAACGAAAACTTGCACATCATTGTGGAGATAAACAAAAATCCTTTCTTAGAAGGTTATAACTGGACCTATCTTCTGCTTTAAAAATAACACAGAATGGTCACCCCTGCTCTAGGGGTTGAAATTTGAGATGTGAATGGTATTTCGGAAGATGACAGACTCTGATCTGGAATGAATCTGTTGTGCACTAATACTTGAATATCTCAGGGCGATAGATAGTCTCCTCTATTTTTCAGTAGCTCACTCTGTATCTTCTACAGTTTTCAATCAAAAATGAAAATTCGTTCACGGGGATGTAGACAAAGATAAAACCTTTCCTTCGAGGTATCACACGACCCATCTTCCCTCTTCCAAATTTTCGAGGGGTGTCAACCCTGCTCTAGGGGTTGAAAATCGAGATGAGGATGGTACTTCATGATGACTGCCATTGATCAGCATGGATCTGTTCCATTTTATTTCACTGAAACTTGAATAGTCTCAGGGAAATAGTCTCCCCTATCTTTCAGTGGCTCACCCTGTATCTTCTACAGTTTTCAATTAAAAATGGAAATTCGTTCAAGGCGATGTAGACAAAGATACCACCTTTCTTTTGAAATATCACTCGACCCATCTTCCGTATTCAAAATGTTCAAGGATTGCAACACCCGCTTAGGGGGTTGACATTTCAGGCAAGTTTTGTACCCAAAAAGATGTCCCCCTGGAAACAAAAATTGACCTGTTTTTGCGTTTTGATCAGAAGTGAATATCTTGGTAGATATAGCCTCGTTTAGTTTTCGTTGAAGCACCCTGTATAATGAAGAATAATGTAGGTTCTTGTGATTCGAAACAAAAATGAGGAACACTCATTTTTTTCACTCTTAACATCGGTCCGCCTCAATAGAACACTCTTTACCATTCTTCAAGGTTTATGAACTGTTATAACTCCAATTGGAAATAAATTGTATTTATGACCAACATTAATTATTTTGGATGATTAATCCTATCTCACTAACCGGAAATATTGTGTTCAATAACAAATATTAATTTTGAAAAGCATCGATAGTTGTACAAATTATCAGTTAAAGATTTTATTGTATTATGATCTTGTTTCTTGCGCTAGCGCGGAAAAACATATCGTATGAATTTTAGAATACCATCGAAACAATGTTCGGAATAAATTGATGTTCCTATAAGAATAATTTCCGAAATGAAAGTGACTTCTAAACGAACCTTCTTTACATATAAAACGAAACGCTTCTTATTCGGGATAAATGATTTATATTCATAAACATATGTAGTATTGACACGTCGTTTTATACTTTGTTGTTTATGAATTCATCAAAGCTACATGGTTTCCCTCGACCTAATCGGTTAGTGATTATCTGAATATTGTACGAGGTTTGTTTGAAATAAATCAAAATTTCCATAATATTAAATTGCCAAAATTGAAATATTTCATATTGTGCTCTTCCGAAAAATTATCAAGATGCTATTGAATATGATGGATAATTTCCATTATTAGCACTTGTGGTCATTCATTTTTACAAATTAGGAATTATGAAAACAATTTCTCTTTCAGTTTTTTTTTGAATCACGAGATTCAAAAAAAATTCTTACAAACTGTAGAATACACTGAACGGAATCAGATTTTTGTCCTCGTTTAGTGGATGTTTGCTTTTCATTATATGGATATTTTCAAGAGCGTTCAATGTATTCAAGTTTTAAACATTCAATTCTTCGTTCTCAAAATCTATTCTATGGTCTTGACCGAAAGAATTTTGGGCGACGCTTGATTTTCTGTATGTTTGTATTTTGAATGTACTTCAAGTTTTTTTAATCTAGTTTTAATTGATCTTTCAGTAGTCCAAAATACTTCTTTTCACATTTCATTACATACAGAGTGGGGTAACTAAAACTAAAAAGACAGTAATAACTGCTAAACTATTCGTTTCTGAACAAAAATCAGAAATAGGTCAATTTTTATCTGAGGGGGGACATCTTTCAACACACGGTGATTTACATCAATCCCTAAGCAGGGGTGCACAAAAAACTCATTTTTTTAAATAGGCAAGATAAGTCGAGTGATACCTCATTGGAAAGCCCTTTTGATTCTCAACGCAAATGTGTAATGATTTTTGAGTTTTGACATATTCGGAAGAAGATACAGGCTGGTTCGTCAAAAGATGATTTATTTTCAGTGATTGCAAAATTTGTCGATTTCGAATAACCATTCACCAAAATACTGCTGTATTTCGAGGGTGTGAACCCCTCAAATGTTCGAATTGATCAGTTAGTCCAAGTTATAGGTCATTTGATAGGTATTTAGAATTATCTGATTACAGTGAACGAATTTTCAAAGCCGAATACATTCAATGAGGATACAGGGTGGATCATGGAGAAATTTATACACAGTATAAGAGCCTCTTCACAAAGAAGCGATGATCGCTCCGTGTCATCGGTTGAATCGCAAAAATGTTCCCCATCGGTGGACTGATGGAACGCAGACATGTGAAGACAACCACAAGGGTAATAGCCCGCACGCCTCACGACCGCATACGCAACCGATCGTATGTGAAAAGCCTCTAACAGCATGGTCTCCAAGGTTGAAATGAAACGAACTCAAGTAAAGTTCTCGTTACAGAAAAATATTTATCCAAAATCACACAGGTGTAATACAGATTTCTCAACAACAAATGTGGCAGTTTTTCTTTCCAGATTTATCTATCTGCTTTTCACACTCCACATCCATACCAGTATAATGGTTTATTCAATAGCTGAAACAGTAGAAATTATTGAAATTTTTCTTCAGCAATAATACTTGTGCAAATAGGGCCGCTGCTATTTTCAATGAACGCCATGACGACAAACATGTAAGTGCCAAGTACATTTTGGAGTTGGTGGAAAAATGAAGAGAAACTGGCTCTGTTCAGAATAGGAAAAGAGAGATTATCCAAAGACCCATACGAAATGAGGAAATGGAAACTGCCTTGCTTGGGCAAGTAGTGATTGAACCCACTCTGAGTACAAGAAAATTAGAAAGTGAAATTGTTGTGAGTTGAAGAACTATTGGACGAGTTTTCAAACAATATAAATTCCATCCGTATAAAATGAAGATAGTCCAGGAATTGAATGAGGATGACTTCGACCGCATAGTGCAATTCTGTGAAATAATAATTGAGCGAATTGCAAACAATCTCCACTTTCTCTAAAATATTTGCTTCTCTGATAACTGTACTTTTTTTTGAATGGCACCGTAAATCTGGTCGGACTCTAATCCCAGAATCTTTCGTGGAGTACATATCCAATATCCTGAAAAATTAAATATTTGGGTTGGCATCTATGGGAATCGTTTGATTGGGCCATTTTTCTTACCAGGAAATCTGACGGGAGAAATATATCTCCAACTACTGGAAGAACTAATCAATCCGGCCATAACTGAAATTTTGGAAAATAATCTCTATCTATTTAGAGAGGATGTTGTGTTTCAGCAGGATGGTGCTGACACGACAATATCTAGATCGAGAATTTCCTGCTCGATGGATTGGAAGGAGAGGCCCTGCAGAATGGCCCCCACGTTCTCTCGACTTGTCACCATTGGATTTTTTTATGGGGCCACTCAAAGAGTCAAATTTATAAAACTGATCCAGCAGATTTGGTGGATTTACGGCAACGGATTGTAGTCGAGTGTAATCGTATAACCCCTGAAATGCTACGACCGTTTCGAGCAAAATTTGTATTTGTGTTTGGAAGTTAGCGCGAGCACTTTGAACATTTGTTCGATTGATACCGAGGAGACCTATGAAATGTATCAGGTATAATAGATTCAATTGTTTTTTCAATTTTCAATTTTTCTCTTCTCACCAAAATGTAGGTAATTCTATTAATGAGCTTTATTATTTGAAAACTAAATAAACCATCCAAAATCAGCAGACCCCGCAAACACTGTATCGCTCTCTATTAATTCACCCTTTACCTTCATTACAATGCAGATGAAGCAAAAATTTTGTCTACAATAGACTAGAAATTCTAAAACCTTTCTAATGAGTTATTACTCAAACTAACTGATCAATTCGAAGATTTGAGGGGTTGACACCCTCATCTGGAGGGGTGTCTGAGTCAATGTAGGAAGCACCACTGCTTAAAGATATTTTTTCCTAAAATACAACAGTATTTGGTGAATGTTCATTCGAAATCGATAGATTTTGCAATCACTGAAAATAACTCGTCATTTGACGAACCTGTATCTTCTTCCGAAAATGTCAAAACTCATAAATTATTACACATTTGTGTTGAGAATCAAAAGAGCTTTTCAAAGGAGTATCACTCGACCTATCTTCCCTATCCAAAAAATTGAGTTTTGTGCACCCCTTACATCAAGGGGTTGATGTAAAATAAAATCACCGTGTGTTAAAAGATGTCCCCTCCAGACAAAAATTGACCTGTTTCTGCTTTTTGTCCAGAAACGAAAAGTGTAGCAGTTATTGAGTCTTTTTCGTTTTAGTTGACCCGCCCGGTATATGACACTCTTATCCAAAGCGTTAGCTTTGTTTTTGAGTAAAGTTCTCAATGTTGAATTTGATTTGTAGGCCAATTTTATTCTTGAATATTTTTTTGTATCGCGGATCGAAAAGTCAAGAAGCGAATTCGACAATTTCTTCTTATATCTAACTCATTAACTAAACTATCTTTATAACCATTCATAGGTCTCAAGTTTTCTTTAGTGACTGTGAATAAATAAAAAATAAGAGAACTTAACTTTACCGCGTATTGATAATTTGAAAATTCCACACATTGCCCAAAAAGTTAAAAACTCAATTACTCAATCAGTTGAAAGTTTCAATTCACTTTTCAATGACAACTCACAGATAATGAACGACCAAACTGATCAATGTTAACCCCAAATCCTAAAAATATGAAAAAATATTAACTCCGTTCTAATAGTTCTAATAGATGATGAACGAGATTTCTAAACAGGGTAACAGCGATCAAAGATTTTATCTGTAGGTAGTAAAAATATACTTGAAAAAAATTCCATTTCCGTTTTAATTAATTGGTTTCGTAAACTAGTGGAAATATGTCAAAGACGCACACATCAGAAGAATCGTCAAAATGTAATTGAAATTTTCTATATTATCAATAATATAATAATATAATAAATATACTTCTTGTTCTTCTTCTACAACCATTTTCAAGGTTCATTAAATGTTGGTTTATTTCTATTATTATCAGTTGAGGCCAATATTTTTTCCAAATCAGGAATTCGGAAAGGACCTCCACTTTCTGTAGCTATTTTCAAAATGACGGGTTTCTTGAATCACCACAAATTGAAATATTTCGGAAGAATCATCCAGATGCAATTGATAATATTGGGTAATCTCTTTTATCAGCTGAGGCCAATGATTATTTGAAAATAACTCAACGATTACTGGAGAATCTCCAGCTTACAAAATATAAGTGATAATAATTATGTTGTCAGGTACCACTGAACAAGCCAGACTTGAACCAAGGGAATAACGATTTCTCTCCGCCCATTTTTCTTTTTGTCTTGTTCAATAAAACTCAATTTTTCATCGTATACTTTAGATACACATTTTGAAGGCCTTAATTCGCATGCCACTTTTTCTACAGTCCTCCGTGCTGTATACCATAGTTTTATCGAAACCGCAACACGGATAACTCGAAAATATGGGAAAATAGAATAATCTATTCCCTAACATAATTTTTGACATTGTTCCCACCCCTACGAATTTATTATTTTTTTTTAATTTATTCGACATTTAGCCAACTGTTGTACACGCAAGATAATCAAATTGTTGGTAACGAATACATCCGGCTATCAATAACTGTATCTGTTCCATCACCTGTATTAAGCAGCGACATAGAATTTCGATGGGTGACCGCTTGGGTTCAAGGCGCAAATTGGCTTTATATTTTTTTTTACTGAATAGGTACAATACCCAGGAATCTGTTAATCGGACCTTAGATTTACTTACAGAAATTTTCAGATAAAAATAAACAGAAGTTTTCTTGATTTTCCCTAGCCTATACATTGATATAGAAGACAGCCATCTTGTTACGCTGCGGAGAGATCTACCTTTAGTCCTAAACTACGGTCTACTATTAGTTTATTTGAAAAATGTACGAAGAGTGCGAACTTTTATTTTTTTTTCAGACTGATAGAAATCAACATAAACCACGTCTCCTTGAAGTTTATGAACAACTGAGAAAAGGTGATCACTTGCGATTGAAAGGTATGTGACATATTTGAGTTCTTGGAATAACAAAAAACTTCATTATTTTCTCACGAAAGACATGTAATCATCTGAATTAATTCAATGCACATTTAATGTTTTTCAAGGCGCCACCTTGTGAGATAAACTATGCAATTTCTACGAGTCTATTACAAATTTTATGTTGTGGACATTAGTTTCGATCAATTCCAAACCACAAATTCCATCAAATTCAAGAAAATTAACAGCTGTGCGGTTTTGGTAATGATGGTGCCAAAATCAATAATGATTACTTGAAACATTGAACATATTATTTACATATATATATATATATATATATATATATATATATATATATATATATATATATATATATATATATATATATATTTATTTATATGGAATCACTCGGTATTTCACATTATTGATTGTTTTTAACCATGGATTGTACTCAGTTATCACTGAGATTTGAAACTGTGAATTTCAAAATTTGAAAAAGCCTATAATCATATTTGAAAATGCCTCACGTTGGATTGTCCGATATGCAGAGGGGTCGAATAATTGCTCTCGTTGAAGAAGGGGTGACACAGAAGGATATAGCAGCCATAATGGGAGAATCACAGGGGCTGATTTCAAAAACCTACGCCCGATACGTGGAGGTCCAATCTCTGCCAAAATAGGCCTAGAAGAAGTCGTAGGAAGATCACTTCTGGGCGAGGTGCCCACGGTGAGAATTTCATTTTATGCAAGATAATGCTCCTCCGCATACCACCAACCTCGGGCGACATTATATTGAAACAGAGGGAATCGCTATTTTGGACTGGCCAGCTTGCTCTCCAGACCTCAATCCTATTGAACATTTATGGGATAATCTCCGTGAGAAAAAAAATTTCAATTTTCATACTTCATGCGGAAAGAGCCTTTCATTATCTTTTATTTGTTTCTTAAAATAAACCTTAAATTATTTCCTTTTCAATTGAATTATCTCAAAACAGATCAACTCTAACAATCCTTCGAAACTTCCAAAATCCCTGAGGTAATATGCAAAATATCGTGTCATTCCATATAAATTTAGTTGTATATATATCTGTATACTCATAGATAAATATCCTGGATTGAAATAGCGTAATACTTATCGAATATGGGGTACTGGTATTTTTTTTCAAAAATCAAGACATGTTATGTCTGTTATTTTTATTTTTCTAAAATCTGAATCAAATTAAAATGGAGATATACATAAGTTTGATAGAAAAGGATTTGTTTGAATATCACCCACCATATTTACTGAATACTTGTACCCAATATTTGGTCGCTAAATGGTTATTAGATCAAATGATTGAAGTCTGTCAATCCTATGCTTCTTGACATGTTGATTTTGTTCACAGAGGTCCCTAATATGCTCAGGAGGAGAGAATAATTATCTGATATGAAAATACCAGCAAATGGAGAACATAATGGATGTTTAGTTTTAAGTACTATGTTATTAACAATTAAATATACAAAGCGTCCAGAGGCAAAAAATATATATATATATATATATATATATATATATATATATATATATATATATATATATATATATATATATATATATTGGATTGATGTTCTAGAATGTTAATTATCCATGCTATAATCATTCTGTAACGCCCAAATTTCTATTCATAAAAATTAACGATGAAAAATAAAATGAGTTTCTGCTTTAACCAACTCGTGACTAATTGGCGAAATTGCCGAAAAAACTTTTGCGAAGTTCGCAATGTAAATAAAACTAAAAATATAAGTATAACTCTAATTGATATTCAGTTTACTACTCGCTATATCTTTGTTATATTTCAAATGGATTAATTTGAATGTAATGAAAATATAAGAAAAATCAGAAAAGAACAATTTTTCCAAAAATCTCTATAAGTTACATCTAAATTGATATTTGAAAAACAAATCAGAAAGATATTTTTATTATTTAGACCTTTCTCCTTTAACTTTTTCTAATTGGAGCTGTACTTTATGTTTCGCATACAAAAATTTGTTATTTTATTTGTCGTTTATATTTCTTTAAGAACTTTGCTAATTTTTTTCCGCATTTCGCCAATTATTCTCGACTTGGGCAAAACTGAAACATATCATTTTTTCCCACATGACCATATTATTTTTTTTGGAGTAGGGATTTTTCTATGAGTTCATACTTATTAATTGTACTACCAGGCAATAAATGGATATGTTAAGAGCATCCATAAGTCATATTTTTGTCGTTGTTTTCAAAGGTTTCAAAAAGCTCAAGATCTTTGAAAAATAAAAATAACATTAATGCATTAACCTTATATCACTAAACAGTGCTCATGAGACACTTGTGAGAATATTTGTACAAGATTTTCTTTCTAAAAATAACTCAAAATGGAATATTGAATTTTGTCTTTGGACGCCCTGTAGCAGGATGCTTCTATTAGTTTGATAAGAATGGAGCAAGTGACGCGCAAGTGTTAGGGGTAGGGAACATGTAGGCGCTCTTCTAGCATATATAAGATTATATCTGGCCAAGTGATCACATTCATCCTGCAGTTTTTGGTGCAACTCACCTATTTTCTCGTGTTCTCCCGGAAAAAGGTACTTGATTTTTTTCTTGTAAATTATCCATGAGTCTGCTTTTCTACAGTTTAAATTTTACTAATGTCACACTCAATTTCTTGAATTTTCCCAACATTACAGATAAAAACACAAGAATGAGAAATTTTTTCGATGTAAAAACTTTGTCCCAAAAATTTCATGATCATGTTGAATTTTTATTCGTTATTGTAAAAAGTTTTTTTCATTTACAGTTTTTCTGAAATTTAACCAATCCATTTATGTTCACGTTCAAATATTTGAACTTTTGAAATTCGATTCAAAATTTTTCCTCGATAGATGCATCTGAAGTTCTTTCTGTTTTTCCTTTGAAATAATTTTTGAGAAAGGTTTAGTAAATGAAAATTGCAACATATAATTTTCTTCTTAATTTGAATATACCTCACTTCCCATCGAGGAAATAAATCATCTGTAATTGAAAAATATTTTTCATTGAAGTAAGAAAAGATTTAGTTTTGTCTCGAAAAGAAAAACGTTTATAGTCTCTTTTGAATAAATTATTTAGATAGAAGTTATATATTTAAACTAAAAATTTTTCTAGGAATATATGTCGAAATCCAAAATATGTTTAACCCTGCGATATTATGAATGGTAGATAGAATTTCATGAATTTTTAATGAATGCGCTTTGTTCTTACAGTAGTGAACAATTTGAAAAACGGAAACAATTTTGTTCTGGTATAAATTTCAAGAGAAGAAAGTCTATCATCACTCACTTTTGCAAGAAAAATTTAATATTTAAAAATGCGTCGATTTTATTAGAATGAAGAGTGAAAGTTGTATTTTGAGGAGAAAATTTTTCGTCGATATAATAGAGTGAAGTACCAAGAGTGTCCGCCAATATTTATTATAATGAATACTTACTATATATTTATTGTTTTATGATTTAACGAATTATTTTATTAAAATGAGAAAAATCTCTTAAATCCAATATAAAAATATGTTAGAATTAAGTACACAGCTTTCCATATATAGCAATAATTCTTTGTTCATAAAATCTGCAATATCGCTCAATATTATCCAAAATTGAATTGAGGAGTGCGTTAATTCGTTTAAATCACAAAAATATAAATTACAAAATGAATAATATAAAGAGTATAGGTGTCTTTTCATTGAAGCATTTTGACGCTCGTTTTCAGCGTCTAAATGGTCATATGACCTATTTTTCTATGAAATTTTGATGTTCCAATGAAACGGGGTTTTTAGCTTCAAAATATATCATTTGTCACTTATTTTAGATTCAAACACTTAATTGATTCATGTAAAATTTATTTTTATTGGTTTGGTATCATTTCATTGTTGTATATTGCGAAATGCCTTTTTCAAAACCTCTAACTATGCTTTTCGAGAATTAACTGGACACCTATAAAAAAAGGTTTAGCCATTTCGTATCCAAGAACACTGGTTTCCTTAGGTTCTTTATTGGCAACCCTTGAAGACTGAAAATGTAAATTCGTCACTTGTTTCTTCTAGCAAATCCGCTATAAAGTTCAAAAATTCCCAACTATCTAGCGTCAACGCTAGACCACGTCACCTTCCGAACCAGCGTCAAAACACTTTAGCGAAAAGGAACCTATGAGACCTATACAAAAATGGATTTCCACTCGGCATTTGAATTATCCTTCCAAAAAAATATTCGTAGCTTAAAATGAGAAACAAGTAGAATAAAATAAGAATTCTGATCATTTACTATGTAATAGGTTTTATTTCTACATTTGTTCCATTATAAGTGAAGCAATTGAAAAAATATCTATGTATCTCTAGAACAACTTTTAAATGTGCTCATCTTGTTTTGTTTGTTGTTTCTGCATTTTCCTTTTTCATATATTTTTCATTTAAAATTTGAAGAAGCTGGCCTATAGAACAGATATAGGTTTGCAGAGAAAAAAGTATCAAAACGCTTCTCTTGAATTAATAAATAAAAATAACGATTTTGAGAGAAATATTGATGTCAGAACCCAAATAATTGACATGCATTTAATTTAACGAAAACTTCTCATTTCATATTTTAGCTTTTCAATTTTACGCTTCTAGTATCAATTTTGCTATGATTAAATTTCGCACAATTTCTTTCTTCGTATAATTCACTGTAATTTCTTAGTATAATCAAAATCTAAGTGTAACTGATTAAATATTATATTTTTAGAAAATATTGCTTAACAATTATAATAAACATATTAAAACTATACAATTATTGTATTAATTCGATGAATTGGATCCAAAATCATGACCAGAAAAAGGTGCGGGAAGCGTATATTATCACATAAAAAATTGCAAACTATTACCATTTGAGAAAGAAAAGAACTCTTGAAGAGAAGGAAATATCCAATGAAAACTCCTTACTCCAGGGACTCTTATCTCCATTATTTATAGTAGTAATTTAATGCGTTCGCTCGACAGTTTTACGAATACGTTAAATAATTTTTTCAAGATATTAAATATTTATCTAAAAAGATTATGGTGTATTCTAAACACTTTGAAGAATTCATGTCCGTTAGAAATTTATCTACAAGTGAATTTTTAACAAGTTGGTCGATTGTTAATCAGCATAATGTCGTCTTGTATTGGAAATTCGTAAAAACGTTTCGCTTCGTGGAGCCCTCCTTGAATACATTACAAATTAGATCACGTCATAATAGTTTAAAGAATATTGATTGATAGAAAACTTTCTAATATTTGTTAACTAGAAAAATTATCATAAACAAAGTATCAATATTTTCAAAACTTTTGTATCGAGATCTCATGAACTGTATATTCGAGAAGGACTTTACGAAACGAAAAATGTTTACGCCAATTATTTGAATTTTTGTTGTTTATAATGAAGACGAAAGTTCATAAAAGTTGTACTAATTTACAATCGCGCAACCCGTTGAAGAATTCATTTTAAAATGGATTTCTAACGGACATGAATGATTTCAGTGTTCAGAATACACAATAATTTTTTTCAAAGTTTTAAATAATAAATGAAAAAAGATTTAACGTGACGTACTCGCTTTTGATGCTGCTCGCGGAACTTAAAACGGGCGTACCAAGGCCTATCTTCAGGGTTAAATTAAAATTATAAATAAGGGGATAGAGTTCCTGGAGTTGAGAGTTTCTTATAGAAAATTTCTTCCTCTTTATACATCGTTTTCTTCTAATTCCTTAAATGATAATAGTTTCTGAGCTATCGGCAAGGAGCTAAATACCTTTTTTTTCTTTAATTGTTTATAACTTTTGCATTTTTTTTATGGGTTAATATACGCTTCGGGCAATTTTTTCTAGACATCATTCCTGCTGCAATTTTTCAACTACTAGACTAGAAGTGCGATGATCGTTTCCTCACTTTATTGCTTTCTTGAAACTATATTTTCGACAACTTTTCAGTATATCTTCCTGATCTTTTAAGAAGTCTTCCCAAAATGTTATTCATCGTTGTTCGGTAACTCTACGATTTGTTTAATTTTTTAGGAATGATAATTATCAGATGAAAAATAATTATCATCTTCTTTTTTTATGGGAAAGTGTTTCCCAAGAATTCTGAAATTGCCCTGGCCACTCAGCTTTAAGAGGTTACATCATCCTGACGCTCGAAATATTGGCAATTTTCTTTGACTCGGAATAAAAATTATCTTTTTCGCCTACTTGTAATAATTTCCAATATTCAAAGAAAAATTACAGTAAAAATGGCAGAGATATGTACCCTTTCTTTGAAATCCTTGCTGACGGTATACATGTTTTCTTCAGCATTATTGAAAAATAAGAAAAAACACTGCTTATTCAGAAGAGTTATAGCTAGGATGTGATACAAGGAAAAAGGTAAAAAATTATTTTTGAAGAAATGACAGTTGAGAAACAAGTCTTGAACTTCCATCATAGTTTTGAGTTTAAAAATATGTTGCTTTTGATTGCGGAACCCTATCAATAAAATTCTACATCACGCTTTAGATATTATGAAAAATAAGTGATGCAAATTTCAGCACAATCGATTCTTAAGATTTCAAGATATCGTGTACCCCGTCTAAAAAAAGTAATTCCAAGAAAAACGTGAATAATTGGAGGCCAGTTCCAATACTGTGTATTGTACTTTTATTGTCACTATACGAAAATAAAATATATATTGGCTAGTCAAAATTCATAACAATGAATTTGCCTGATTACTGTTAGTCTAATCTTCTCAATATTTTCTAATCTTCTAATAATTGCTAAAAATAGACAGGTACATAACGTGCGAACGCTAACTAAGTTTCGGGTATACTGCCTGATGCGCTTACTGTTAATCACTATAATTTCAATCATACAATGTCTCAACGCTTAAAATATTCATAACAGTATGAATAATTTTCTTCATATTTTCATGGTGCTGTGGAATCGGTTCTTGGAAGCATATACAGTTGCCCGAAAATCTATAAGTCTGATTCCGTGTCATTACATTTACGAAAGTTACGCTAAATCTTTTTTTACGTGCTTCTTAAATGGAAAATGCCATACATGCAGCCCAAGGTTCACCGATAAATGTGCAATCTATCTACATTCGTTATTAGAAATAACAGTTGTCAAGCCATCTCTAATACCGAGCACAAAGGCTCTTGAATGAAATACGTTTACGATAGACGCAAGATCACCACTTTTGGCAAGAAAATTAATACTTGTACTTTGGGAGAAGAATCCAAATTTCTTTTTCGCAGGGATGACGTATTCGTGTTTGGTGGAGAAAGGGGACTGAGAAATCAACAACGTTCTATGCAAAGAACAGTTCTATTTCTGGATGTCTCACTTGTGGGACATCTAACAACTAACCTAACCTAACACCTGTGCAGAAAGATGTGCAAATTTAGTTATTTGTAAAAAACATAGGAACATATATCATGATATTGTTGAGACAAATTTTGAAGTCACTGTAGATGAACATTTCATTTATAAAGACGACAATAAAGCCTAGCATTTCCTCAAACGAACTCTTCGTGATCATCAGCCATCACCAGAAAACGTTGAGCAGTTGGTAAAGGTCTTTCCATTATCATGGGCTTAAATATCGCAGATCGCAGAAAATCATAAATGTCATTCTCAGTAAGCCAGAAGAATTAATTCTATTATTAGGGTAAGGGTAAAAATCCCGATATTAATCAATTTCTTAGTATGAAGTTTTGATGATAATTTATTTTCATATTATGAATCCTAAGTTTGTAGCTTGATATCACGAATGAATACAAATACCGCGAATGGAGAGGTACTTTTATTTTCTTTGAAAAAAAAACTCAATATCCCCTTCTTTTCTTTCATTTTATTCATTGTGAAAACCAGCAGAGTACTAAGGATTCAAAATGAAATTCACTTGCAGTGAGTCAGTACAAAAATTCATCACCCTGTATCTTATAAACCGTAAAACTTATTTTTCCCGCATTGAAATTGAAAAACGGATAATTTTACTATGATTATCAGAAAAGAAATATCAATTAAATATTTTCAACGATTGTGGTTATACGTAAGTGTTATTAATCACACTTGTTGCACGGAAATTCAATCGGGAGGGTCTACTTGAGCATCGAAAATGAACGTCGATTCGGCGTAGTTTTTTAAATCAATGCTTTCTTCTGTAGTGTAATTCCCGATCGTTTCAAATCCGCTAGGAGGGACCAAATTTAATTTAATGTTACCACTGAACGAAAGTCGAATGATTGCTACAGAAGCATCTCTGCTGATAAAGACTAATTGTTTCGACGTGTGAATTCTAACTGAATTGTTCAACCCTCAGTAATTTATTTAAATCTGATGAATGCCTTTAAGACACTCCTGGTGAATTTCTTACTGGGTTAGTATTTATTTAGATAGCACAGGTATCTATAAATACTTTGAAATTGATCTTCTTCGTTTCTTTTCAAGAAATGAGATACTTTTCGCGTAATAATACCTGATTGAACCAATTAATAATTAACATGTGTCCTATATGTTTTAAAGAGAAAATTCAGTCTACTTAAATTAATTTGGTGTTCGAATCGAAACGACATAATGAAACTGATTCACTTCACTACTCTAATAGTTCAGAAGTTCAAATCAGTTTTTATTCTCAATACCAGCACATAAAAAATGAAAAGGTTTTAAGTAAATTAAATGAAAAAACTATTCAGTTTTTCAAACATATTGATAATTCATAAATTATCAAATTAGATTCTTCAATAGGACAAGAAAATTGTTTTCTTGTTTCTATTGAAATACAAAATGCTTCTCTCAGAATATATTTAAATACAAAATGGAAATAGGTAGGTATTTCGTATTTTAATTAGGAGTATTTCGGGATTCAACTTTGGTACCATTGAAGATCATGGACCATTAATCAATTGTTTATAGTTGAAGTTACTGTGGAGTTGAAATAATATACTACATGTGTTGACCTTAAAGATTTGAGGGGATAATTTTTGAGGTAATTTTAGAAAAAAGTGTCTATCAGTATGGTCCGCAGACGCTTAATTTCTGAAATTCAGGGGATTAACATTTTTCTGTGGTTATGTCCCCCTTTTTCGCCCCAAAATTTTTTGCAGTGCACCAATAACCAGTTTTTTGACACTTGCATCTATATCATATAGCAAGAAAAACAAATTGAATAAATAATCACGAGAAAGTGTTCAACAGACGAGAACGTCCAATATCGACGAATTTGTTTTGAATTTCGAAATAGACAATCCCGAAACAAGCACGAGGAAAGTTGCAAACATTCTGAATATGTTACATGTTTAGTTTGGAGGATTCATCATGGTTCAATTGTTTATCCTTATCACACTCAACTTGTCCAGGTCTTGCTATTTCGGATTTTTTTTTGAAAAGTTAACTTCCAGCATGGTTTTCACAAAAACTCATTTTCATGTTTAGGCAGAAGACTAGTCGAATGCTTTAAGAGAATCCCACAATCAGGAACAATTTTCCGTTGAATAGTGGTAACTTGTCCTGCTAGGTCCTCAAACCCCGACAGTCTGAACTTCTCTCTGTGGGGCAATTTTAGTACCTCAGTATATTACGTAAATGAACTATACGGAATACTCCAGCTGTTTTTCAACTAGTGCGCAGCTCAATGAGGAGCAGAGTAGATACCTGCATTCTAGCAGAAGGCATTTTCAGCATCTCATTTAGTGTCTATGTAAAACTTTAAATCAAATGTTTAGTCAGTTATGAAGAAATACTAACTCCAGAAAAAATAACACCCTGTAATTTTGCGAAACAGGTCGAATAGCCAATTGTATAAGATTTATAGTTGCAAAAATAAGCCGGGTATTTAATTTCGTCTAATTATCTCGAAAATTCAACTACCGGTATCTAACAAATGGGGCGTCTATAAATCCATCTTGAGGAACTTGTTGCAATGAAAATTACCTGAAAAGTAGTCCTTCAAAATATAAGGTTAAATATTGAACACTCTGTTTTTTGTTCATCTAAAGTATGTAACAACATTAGATTAACAACGGAAATCAATCTTCTTTCAACCGATTAGAAATTATCTATCTCATAATAATGTTTGGAACAAAACTGTTTGAATTTATAAGAGCAATTTAGGATTTGATTGTAGGTATGTTTATAGTTGTTTCTGTAATGGTTGTAATAAAATTTATATACTTCGGACATTCAGAAACTTCAACAGAAGATTACTAGAATAGAGGCGGAGTTTCAACAAACCCAAAGCGGATTTCCACTACACAAATAATTTATTGGATGAGAAACATAATATTAATAGAAATTTTAATATTTTATGTAGTGAAAATAATAGACTCAAGCTGGGAAGCATGCATTAAAAATTAATAAACATAGAAATTCCGCCAATCCATTTAAATAATCAGATTTAAATTCACGTTGTTGTTGTACACATCAATGAGTTGGCCGAAATATTAATAAAACAATAAACTTCATGAAAGTTACTTGTCCACTAATGATATTCTTTTAAATAGAGAAATCTAATGTACTTAAATTATAAAAAATAAATTTCAAATCTTAGGACTGGAACTTTCTCCTAAAACTGAATTTATTCACTTTAATAATAGTTAAATAACTCTAACGAACACTGAACTGATAGTAGACAATAAAAACATTGTATTATCAGACTCTATTAAATTTATGGTATCTTTAAATCTCACATCCTTAATACAATAAGCAAATGTAATCGTTCACTAAATATTTCAAAATTTCTCTCAGGAGTCTCTTGGGTTGCAGACCCTTAAACACTCTCAATTTTTCACAAAAGTCCTGTAGGTCATTACTGGACTATGGTAGCTTCATGTATTATCCCTCAGACCGCAAGGATCAGCAATAGCTTGAACGTCTTCAAAATCAAGCAATCAGACCAAGTATAGGTAGGAAAACTATTCGTATCTGCACTTGCGGAATCAAAACTTACAACCATCAAAATTCGAACATCGTTTCTATGCAAGAATCATTTATCCCATCAAAATTTATTTCTAATATCAATTTTCCATCTTATACAACAGTACAGGAGCTCTTTACCAGATCGTTTCACCATCCTAAAAAAGAAAACCTCGTGGAAAGTTGCATTGAAGAAATCACCTGCCATGAAAAGCTTGCAGTCAAACATGCAACTTATATAGTTATAACTGCAACATTTTCATAAACACTCCTTTGATTGATATTCATTCTGGAAACAGTTTTTCAAAACACCCCAGTACGCCCATAATATTTTCACAAATTTATACAATCACCATCAAGAAATAAAGAGCTTTACTGATGGAAGTAAATATCTTGATGCAATATCCTGTATTTGCCCTAATCTTATCATCTCAATGAATAGAAGCATCACTCATCTATCCCCTATCTTCACTGCGTTATGCATAGCTCATCTTGATGCGGTCAGTATGAAAGCAGACAACTATCCCATATTCACAGGCTTCCTGAGTTCGCTGTTGAGCCTGAAGAGTTATTTACCAAAGTCTAGACTGAATAACTATATTCTTGAGATCAGAAAAGAATTGAGAGCTATATAGTAATCCAAAATAATGAAATGGCGAAAAATAATTCAATTGTAGAATCAACCAATTAAGGTCACCAAACAAGGGTCATATACTTCCAAACTGCTCATAAAAATTCAACCCACCCTGGTTTCATTCTGTGAATATTAAAACGGATTTTATAGTATTCATCAACCGTTGCCGATCAGGACAATACCTTGAACAACTCCTTATATAAGAGAAAATATTATAAACAATCCAATCTTCAGATATAATATTCACAACAAGAGTCTAAATCCTGTTATTTTCCAATGCGACTTGTACAACCTCAAAAACAAGACATCATCAAGAAATTACAATATATAAAAGCATTCCTTCCTCTATATATCAAGAGCCTATTTATCAAACTGCATCTCTCAGATCTAGTTATCATTCATAAGTTTTCAAATAAGATAATTCAAATGTTATCATTACATTATAGTTAAGCTAAATAACCTTTACGCTCTTAAAATTGTGTTGAAAAACTAAATAAAACAAAATAGAAAGATTTATTTCAAAGTATCCAGTTTAGGCAATCTCTCTTTTGAAACCAAATCTCTTTCTTTGAAACGGGGAATAAGTTGGATGCAAATTTTGTTAGTGTTATCGTTGACTATTGCAAGATGCGCTCTTGGTGTAAGAGCTCTTTCTTCTACATTTCGTGTCATTTCAGGATATTTATACATAATGATTTCATTTAAACGCAGCAATAACTTCATAAAATGCTCGCTTCACTCTAAAGTGATGTGAATCCATATTTCATCTATTTGTAACTGTATCTGTAATTTGTCACATGGAAAAATTCTTTTATAACGCTGGAACATCTCCATACATAGCGCTGAACCACTTCAAACAAAGGTTCCTTAGGGACAATTTTTCATTCCAATGCTGAATGCAGTACCTTCTGGTGTTAACTACCTGATACAATTCTTTTTTTAATCGACTAGACTTTCTAAATCTTTTCTGCAACTACCGTCGAATTTGTACTATTTTTAAGTCGAGAATGTGTTTTTAAACTCATTATGCATGTATGTATATTATATCTATATATTATCATACAAGACACTATCAAGAAATGAATGTATTCGAAAAATTCATGAAAGTCTACAGCCGTAGAATTAAGCTTCTACTCTTTCTAGTCGATTTATGCCATCTTTTCACGCATTGAGATTATCAGGTCGCAATATTCTCAACATATTTTGACGCCATGTGCCATCATGTAGTTTTTATTTTGTTTAATCTTTTCCGTGCTATCCCTACTACAATTACTTGCAAAATTATTGAAATAATTCAGTTTTGTCTAGATTGTCTGATTGTTTCATAATATTTCGCTTCATACATTCATTCATTATGTTAAGTGTTGCACTCCAACATCTAATAACGGGTGGTTTCAACCGACTCTCAGATCGGAACTTTCTGAAAAAAAGGGAAATCTAAAGGAATTAATTTCAGTAATGTTCAAAATGAGTTACATTTCCTTTTCCTACATGATTGATGCTCCCATTAACAAACACCCTGTACCTCAGATATTGATTAATATGAATTGTATCTCAAAGCACACACCAATTGTTTCAAAATATTGGTAAAACTCGGAAACGTCACGTAGATTTTCAATATTAACGTGTCAATGTGCATATGAAGATTACAATGTAGACTACCTCTGTACATGAACCAGCAAATTCGATGCGTGAATACAAAACGATTTCCAAGTTACGGGGATTAATGTTAGCAAGATACCTAGATCCTATCACGAACGCGGTTAGAGCAATGGAAAACAACGGAGTGATGTGCCAATGTTATTTCTATCTAGAAGTTTTTCATATCACTGAAAATTTTCCAATTCATGGATTGAAAGCCTTGTGGGAAGATTATTTCTAAAATAATCTTGTTAATAATTGCTTGTCAATTATCATAACTATGATTGTGAAAACGTACACATCATGAAATAGCATTACTAGCTCTGGATTAGGTTCGAGTACTAGTTCAAGAATGTCAGGAAATCATACAAGCAGCCTTATCAAACAGTGATCATAGTTTTATAGACGAAAAGTAACAGTACATCGAAACGCAACGACAAGCCAAAAATTTTATTTAGTTCCTTCGATTGAAAAATTTAGTCATTCTGGATTTAAGAAACACATATTTCAAATCTTATGAAATAGTGTAATGAGACAAACACCTTCCAAACAAACTTTTAGGCTACCTCTGAGTAATATTTAACAGATACTTGTCAACTACCAAACGTAATGTTACAATTTATGGTGGGAATCCTGATTGGAAACTATTAAGTCAGAAAACACCTATTCAAAATTAAGATGCTCTCTATAGGTGTTGTAGAAAATAAGAAGGAACGATTGAACTTATACTATATGACAATTGGCCTGTATGACCTGATAATCAACTTTCGGCGTATATTGGCTAATATGGAAGAAAAATTCCTCTTTCTGATGTCTTCGCCTATGAGAACATGTCTCATAGGAGAATACACAAGAGGTAAAATGTGGCTTTAGTACCGTGAACAATGAAAATGCTCCAGAATATTGACTTTCAATTTAAGAATTTATAATATATAAATAAAATAAAAATAAGGAATAAGAATAAATGGTGAAGGTGACAAAGGGCAAAAAATAAATTGTTAACACTATTCTGAAAACAGCATCAGTTATTTCTAGCGTTTTTACTTAAAGAGGGAGTTCAAGGCTTAAACTGTCGATTGCCATGAAAGTCTGTAACATAAATAATCAATTGAAAAAAAACTCTTTTTATGCACGCGTTTTTTTTTACATCTCCATTATATTCAGGTGAGGAGACACATTGTATTCGCTAATGATGAATACAAACTATAATTGATACTGAAGAGACTTCTCCAACAATTCATACATTATATAGTAGTTCTCTGTCTACCTAGCAATTTCATTGCTGACATGCTACAACAGTAGTAGATAAATGCAACATACTGTTGCTTCGTCCATTCAATGTACCATCGAATACATCAGAGAACAAATTAAAAAAATTTAACAGTGACATATGACGCCGATTATATTGAAAGAGATTGAATAGATTTCAGAACTAATTTTGAATAAAAATATCATATCATGAAAGTCTAGGTGATTGAAATATATTGTATCCGAAGCTCTTCAAACCTTTTAAGTGTTTTATATCAAAAGACGATATTCTGCTTCATTAATTCAAGAAATAGAGATTGCAAAAATATACGTTATACGTTTCTATAAGGGAATATGTAATTTACATTTCTCCGAAAGAATATTTCTTTTAATGAGATTTTTTACAGTACTTATTAGATTTATCAACAATGCACTGTTATACCATCGCAATCATCTTCTTGGGAGTGCTATCAGCGTTTATGATCAGCACAGCATCAGCTTCAGTAATAAGCTGCCCCCCAAGTAATCTTCAAGAAACGAGCCCTTACCTCAGACAGCTATGCTACGCCATCGAGCAAGCTATTAGCGAAAATGCACCTCCTCAAGAGCAATGTAAGTATTAAAAGTTCACTGCCTTTCATATCTTCTTAATAAGACGGATTGAAAAATAAATGGATAAAATAATAAATAGGTAACAATCAGAGGTTACTGTACTGTATTATTCAAATAGGTCATTATATGAATTCATTTTAATTTGTTCATTGTAAACAGCTCACGTTTATATTCATAAGTTGAAGTATAGATTGACGAAATTTCACAAGAGATTATACAGTGTTCTCCTTGTTCTTTCCAAATCGCTCAACAACAAAGCAAAGTTAGATACCTTAGTAACAAATTGTTCATCTGAACGAAACCAAACTTTCATAAGCAATCTGAGAAAATAATTCGGCTAATATTCTCTATATTACAACATTATGTAACATCCTTGTTGTAAGGCTGATAGAAATAGTTGGACAGCAAATAACAGAAGGATGTCTAACATCTAGGGAATGTAAAGAATCGTATTTTAGTATAATTTTTTTCTTGTTTCAGACAATCTCGGTGGAAATGCAAAGAGGCAGGACGTTGACCACGTTTTTTTACGTTTTGGCAGACGCATGGGACTTTGAATAACACTGAATATGAGCTTAATTCTATTGCTCGCATTTGAGTTTAACGCACTCATGAAATAATATACCAAAAACTTGTATGCATTCTGTCTTTTTTGTGATAAAACAATTATATGAATATGGGATCTCAGAAGTCTGTTTGTCTTTACAAATAAAATATATTTAGATTTCTTCTATCATTTTCGATTTGAAAAATCATTTCCCCAGAGTAAGGTATCTCATAGCTAAGATGGACATTCATTAGTATCATAAGACTACGCGGAAGAAATTTGTTGATTAACATTACTAATTGATTGAACTGACGAATCATTAGGAATAATATTATATGCAATTATAATAGACGTATGTTGCATCCAAAGATAAAATAAAATGTAATATGATTTATATAAGCTTTTCCACTTAATGAAATCGCGAAATTTTCTGGGTCTCTGATACTTTCAGATGAACGTTGGTTCAGATGCATTTGTTTTACTGGGTACGAATATGTAAGTTATTTTCATTTATTTTGACCAGTTTAATAGTAGCTAAAACTTCTTATATTATATTGGAATCGCAGAAATATATAATACACGGTAGTGTAATGTGTGTTGCATAACCAAGATGAATTAAATTAATTCTTAGTAGAAATAGATTATACTTTTCCCACCATCATTCTCTTGAAAGTATTGAATTGAGTTGAGCCTCTCTATTACTTGGTGAAACATTTTATTAAATTATTGTTCCCACAATCACCTGTTTCAAATTCTTAAATTCATAATATGATACTATCCAATTCAGTATGGAAATTGAAAATATGCATTAACACTTAATTTCTTGGATATTCAAATTATGAAAACAGATAATCAGCTTGAATTTGACATTCATCGAAAATCAACGTTTTGATATGCATTTGTTCGCATATCATAGATTACTCATAGATTACTGTACTCCTTAAACGAAAAAACTTGAAAAGGAATTAGAACTTTAAAAACATTAGCGACAACTTACGGGTACGACAATAACATCATAAACAATTTAGTATCTAAAAACAACAAAAATTAGTACTATCCCTTTATCCTATGATTCAGGTTCACAAAACAATATATTAAAACAACAAAATCAACACAATATGAACGAATAAGAAAAATATTTGTTTAATATTTGGTCAATAACAAAAATCGACTTGGTTCAGATGAAAAAAGCGATGTATATAAATTATATTGCAATTATTGTCCTGCTTTTCATATATGTCATACTGGTCGTTTCATCAATATTAGAGTAGAAGAGCATTAAAACCAATAATTGATAATAAATTAAAATTGGTTCTTCAGAACATTGTATAAACGAAAATCATTTCAAAAAAAGCAAATTTTGCATTCAGGTAAGATCACCAACATAACATACCAATGATTAACGATCACCTTGAATTCAGTTTAACCCCACATCTCTCATCTATTTCTTGACATAGTAATATTTTAATTCCCCTTAGTTTTTGAAAATGGGATACAACCAGAAACATATATTAAACATATTTTCGTTCATTATATTTTGTGAAACTTAAACCAAGTGTGTTTTCTTCAATTGTTCAATTATAATGTGTTGCGAACTTTCAAATTAATGAAATCCCATTTCAGATATTTTTCATTGACTAGGGTCACTTATTTTTAATATATAAAAATCCATTTCCAGTTTTAGTTTGGATGATAAAAATTTCAATGACATTTTTAAATTCCTGTAACTGATAGTTATTACACTACAAGCTGCAAATACCAAATATCCTCATATTTGGAAAACAATACAATATCCACCGAAAATTAACAGAATTGATATTCTGTTAAATTTGTTAATTTTCAATGACCATTTTTTAACTTGTTGGTAAATATGTTCCTAAAGTATGTAGACCTTTGTATCTGTTTTGAATATTTTGTATGCAATACTACGAATCTTGTGTTATTGCAAAATCATTACTAGAATTTGAATAGATTAATTTTTTTGCAAATAACTAATACTAAATTATCATTCAACTTTAACATAATTATTTGAACTTTCACCAAGAAAATCTGTATGTAAAAACATTTCGTAAATCTATCTTTCATATTTATCAAATATACTTGACAGAACTCACACAATAGGGGATGCAGGGTTCAAACTAGAGCTGTCATTTACTGGTGCTCGACTGGAGACTCCGGTTTTTAGAATATGTCTTCGTTCTCAAGATTAAGAATCAAAATTTTCATCTGTGATCTATCTAAAAAATTTTCTCATGCTATTTTGGGGAACATTTAATGTCATTCCAGCTCAACACATGATTTAAAGTGACCCATATATGAGCAGTACACTGAGCAAATATTCAGAACTTTTGGTACACCAGTAAGAGAAGCAAAAAGTCATCAGCAATTTTTCCTCCCTCTCCGAGTCCACGGACACACTAATAGTTGGTTGACTGTGGTATAATTTTTGGATGAGACGCCAGACCAAATATATTAGAAGTCAATATAGGACATTCTCTATTCTATCAACGAGTGGTACCTGAAGCTAACATTGTGAAATGGAAATATCAATTTTGCATAAACCGATGGCACAATGGTCAAGCATTTTGCACTTGCGAGAAATTCTTAATCTTTATTTTTAACCTAGAATAAATATCAATATCTTTCTGATTTGTTTACGAAGAAGGGTGAATTTTGTTAGCAATGTTATTGGTTAAAAACAATCATTAAATTAACTAAAATTAACTATTGTAGCGCATGCGGCTTTGGATGACGAACTGTTGTTCCAAATCAATACTTCCGTTTCATATTTTTAAGTCCACCTGCGGGCGGTAATGTCTCATATAGAGTTATAATATATTTGTGCCAGACTCTTGCAGATTCCGTGGTTAATTCTAAATCTCAAAGCATACTCTAACTGACCTTTTTTACTCAGGTAACTAGATCTATAACAGTATGTCAAGGAGCTTTTTGCGTTTCAAAAACATTCTATTAAAAAAAACTCCATTATACCGAGATAAAAAATTCATTCAGATATGGTATTAGTTCGGTAACATCTTCTGCTCTCACATGTCTATCTGTTGAGGTAAGATATTAAGCGGAGAAATCTACAATCCCAACACGGCGCCCCCCAAACAGATTCGTCTCTGAAGTGTGTATGGCGCATGGTTGGTATTTTCAACCTGGAGCATGTTTAATGAAAATAAAAAATAATTTTTTGCTTGTAGGAATAAATGCCCTACTACTTTATTATGTTTGATGAGCAAATATTTCATAATTTTGGGCAGATTAATCTGAATTAGTAAGTAAACATAGGACCAATTCAGATAAATATCTCTAAAACATTACCAAAGCATTTCAATAGAGTTAATAGAAATAATTCAGAACAATTCAAATCAATCACATTGTTTAAAATCTCCAAGAATATATATTTAGTCAGAAAAATCCTATTTTGTCATGAAGCCAACACTAATCCAATGATTATAGATGAGCGTAAACTTTTCAAAGCGTTCTCCATCAGTCTCATTGAAATTTCAGAATTTATAAAATTTACAGCCGAAATTAAGCTTTCACGAGAACAAAAAATGTGATCAGTTCAATCTTACATCAAACAAATAACAATATCACTTAAAGTCAAAATTCTAATAATTATATGGACATGGTGAATCATATGATATGAAACATGAAATTTTACCTCCTGAACTTATAAATTACAATTAAATCACCATTTATTTGAAAACTTTCGAGACACTGGTAAAATACTCCAGAAGTTGATGAATTCAACTATATCATTTGAATAAGCCAAGCTTAATACTTTGACTTGAAAACAAAATACAATTGACATATATAATATTCTCGACGATTGCTCAGAATTTGAACTGAGAACACTAATTAAAATGTATTAAAATTCACTCAGTAAAATTAACAAAACATTAAAAATCATCTAAAAGTGTTATTACAAAGTCAAAAAAGAATTCTCAGTAGAAAGTTGCATGTTCCTGTACTGAATTTTTCAATACCCATAAGTAACATCTATTAGATTTATCCAAAAACAAAATTGAAAGTAGAAATATGCATATGGTGTTCAAGAGCAATATTGAAAGTTAAAAATAAATTATTTCGTTGTTGGCAATTTTAAGATATTGAATCAGCTGTAAGCATGGGTTTTGAAAAAATTACTGTTTTGAACAACAAATTCGATTTTGGTGTAATGTACCTACTGATATTATAAAGTCTTTAATTGCTTTTATTCATTATCTAGACCTTTTCTGTTATAAAAAGGTCCTTTAATCATTTTAACATTCTACCATTCAGGATGGATTCTTGGTACTTGAAAACTTCAATTTCTTCAAAATTCATAGAGGTTAGGTTGAAGTTCCTTTATTTAGTCAGGTATTCAATAGGTTTGTTCCAACAAGTAGTTCTATGACACTTCTGAACTGATTCCGAATTAAGTATATGCGCATGTGTGAGGAATTACTGGTTCGGAACTGATTATTTAACAATGATTCGACTGCGTTGAAATACTAAACTGACAAGTTCACAATAGAATCCGCAATTCGGACACTCACAATAATAATTCATTTTCAGTTCCTCAATAGAATCAAGAATTGATTTCACCGTTCTAGAATCAGTTCCAAAGTCATTTTATGAACTTTGGAACACGAATTCACCAGTTCGGAATTAATTCAGATGTTTGTAGGAACTCAAATTTCGATTTCCGCACACTACTCAGTTCTGAACTAATTCAAGTGCGTTAGAATAAACCCTACAATCCAGGAAGAATTTTTTTGATACGAACGTATGAATTTCCTCGAAATTCATATAGGTATAGCGGGAAATATTTGATCAAGTACTAATTTATTCACAGTTCAGAGAGCATTAACTGAAAATTTTTGAGTTTGTATTTAATACTTTCATGCACAAAACAGCATTAAATATCATATTTCTTCTTACATCTGCTATTTACACTTATTCATTCTCCTGAGAAATAAAACAATGAAAAACTGAGATCTCATTAATGAAACATCATTGTGCAATGATAATCATCTCATGGACTATCAATAAGAAGTATTCAATTAGGATTACTCAGGTCAATACTTTTTATAGGTTATAAATCAAACAAAGAGTTATATACACAAATAAGAAAAAGTTTAGTTAAAAATTTGTCTAGAGTTCTCTTCATCGTTCAATCCTATGGGGAGATGGAATATCTCTGATATGGTAACACATTCAAATAAGATTTCAAATTGTGGATTAAGTTTAGAAAATGGTGGTCATTCTTCTTTGTAATATGAAACGAAAACGACATCGCCACCAACATTGATTAAACACTGACCCTGAAAAAGTGATTATTATTAGAATTCTACGTTTCAATTTATTTGTATAAGATTAATTTTTCACGCAGAATAAAGATCATAAAAAATCAGAATAACATGAAATCCCATTCAATTTATGGGTTTTCTCTTCAAACATCAACTGAAATATTCCGTCAACAGCTGCTGGAACTGTAAAACACAAAATAGTTTTTGTTTCCCCCGGCGCATTTCGTCTTCATTTTACGTCATTTCCCGAACCGTGAAATATTATTTTGCGAATACAAAAATGATATGACATCCCACTTCAGTAAAATCGAACGAGGAACAGCGAAGTGTGAAATGGGATAATCTTCCAACATCTTTTCATTTATATTTTGTGACTCCAGATGCATAGAGCATGAGGGATTTAGTGGAATATATTTTTTATGTGCAAGAACTAATAATTCATATTAACTATTAGCTAAGCAGCAGTGAATGTCAAACGCATTCACATCTGCCATAAATATTAGGAAAATTGAAAGAAAAATGTTCATATTCAGATAAAGAATTTACCTACTAAGATAGAGTAATGTAAACACAATATACAGAATTGATTTTAACAGCAGAGGAATTTCTAGAGTCCGAGTTGATGAGTGTATTTTTAAAATATAGTACTCGTTTATTGAATATCACTACAAAATACTCAAAGAGACTAGCAAAGATATTCAAAAAGATGCACGTTAACTTGGTACATAAATGTCAGATCAAATTCTCACTCTATTTCTTTAGAAATGATATTTTGGTTCTTATTACTGAATGGCTAAGATTCCAAATCCCTAACATAAATCAAATTGAAAACAAACCTGGTTTTTGTGAAGATTGTAATTGAGCACACATTCTGTTAGGAAATATGAAACCATACCATTGCCTCCTAGAGCTGTTACATGTGCTCGAACAATAGCTAAAACCTCAGTGGCGAAGCTATGTACAAATCCATTTAAACCCCCTTCCTATAGAATGAAAATTAGTTCAAAAATATAGGGTTTGTGAATTGGATTCGAAACTTACCTCGCGAAGTGATGTAGTTTCCCTTATAAAAAAGAAATTCAAATTACCTAAATATCTTTCGATTTTCCCACCTGGTATATAAGATAACGGTGTTATATCCACACCATGTCTTTCCCTATATGGAATCTGGAAAATAAATTATGAAGAATAGAAAGCAAAGTTATATTCTTCCTGGATATTACTACTAATATAAGTGTACATTTGATACTCACATGTCTTTGTTTAACATTGTGTGCCTTATTCCTGAGTGGTGATTTTTGCCTTACTTTGATACGAGGCGTACCAATGTTCGACGTTTTAGTATCAACAATTCCATTTTCTGGTATATTAACTTCTTCTAAATTGAAAATGAGGTCATCATCTGAAAATTTTCTTTGATAAGATTGGAACATTTTTGTAGGTTAAGGGATTTCAAAATCTAGGAATGAAGAAGTAATATCTAAAGGAAGCATCTCTCCATAGATACATATAACCTTTAATTAGATTAAGGAAATAGCAGCTTACGTTTCATGCTAGTATTTTTCCTTTTTGATTCCAATTTCTGACAATCTCCTAAACCTAAAGCCATTCCTGAAAATAATATTTAAATGTTAAGAATTTCCAATGTTATTTCTGTATTACAACATTTTCAAACAACTAAATTAGGTGATATTCATTGAAACAACTCAAATTTGATTGAGTACGGAACCCAAATATTGCAAAATATTTCCTTTCTGAATATACCTAGATTTCTCTATTTTTCCTACCTAAGACAGAAATTTGCACTTCATCAGCTTCTGGCACGTCGATGCGAAATTGTAAGTCGCAAACAGCACAGGGTACCATTTTTCTAAGTTTGAAGTAAATACACTGCAGTAATTTCAAAAAATGTTGATTCAAACTAAATGGGTATTGAATTTTGGATCTATAAATTTGTTTGAACATTTGTAAATTTTTTACTATTTCCAATTCTTCTAAGCCTGGAACAAATTCAGTGTTCACCACATGAATTCCACTAGGTGGACATTCTTCTATCAATAAATTAAAAATTTCTGCATCATCTGGGTCGTCTACCTTTAAAAAAAAACCAAAATGTTTAATCAATAATAAGAATACCAAACTAATTTTACTAAAATTTATCCACATTTACAAGGAAAGTTTTCTAACACACTAGGTGGACATTCTTCTATCAATAAATTTAAAATTTTCTGCATCACCTGGGTCGTCCACCTTTAAGAAAACCAAAATGTTTTATCAATAATAAGAATACCAAACTGATTTTATTAAAATTTTATCCACATTTACACGGAAAGCTTTCCTGACATGTTTTTTAATATCCCCTTTTTCAATTTTCAGGTACAGTAATGGCTGTATCAAAACTATAGAAACACAAAAAACTTTCGAGACATGCAGGGTTTATAATAGACATGAAGTGTTATACTCCACGGAAACGCCAAAAGTTTACGTTTACAGATAAAATTTTACCTCTAATAAACAACAGTCCTTATTTCCAAATGACAACTCCAAATTAGGCATTTCTTCATCGCAACCATCATCTGAATTAACTCTTCCGCTTGTCTGAATTTCTTCCTGAAATGAACTAAATTTTTTACTGAACTTATTTCTAGAAATATTAAAATAATAATAAGCATATGATATTTTGAATAGAATGGTTAGAATGAAAACAATATAGTGCTCACGCCAAGCTGGCGTTGGAAACTAATGCAAAGATAAATATGCTTTCCTGAAACTGTTGCCGAAAAAAACCAAGAATTATGAAAACTCAGCATAGCAATCAACATAAATAATTATAATCTGAATACTTACAACATGTTTTAATTGATAAAGTTCTCTATTCTTCTTGATAGTATCCTTCAGGCGCTTTTGAAGATCAGCTAACTTTTTATCATGATCATTTCTATCAGAAATTATTTTCGGTAAAATCGGAGATTGAAGCGGGGCTAAGAACACTGCAGTCCCAGTTGCTAGACCAATCAGCATTCTTTCTCCTATTGAAATTCTTATTTTCAAACCAAAAACAGCATTCATTCCTTTGATTTTAAGTCTATTAACAAGTATTCTATGAAGTTCATATTCTAGAAATGGCAGACCATCTGATATTTCTTTAGCATTCAATTCTCCCTTGAGATCTTTCAAGGGTCGTTGAACCGACGCTTGCAGAAAACAGCCGCGGCCAATTGTCAATGTACCTTCAGGAGGTTCTATGGTGGTGATCAAAACTTCTGGGACCTTCGCATTCCTAGAAATGAATATGTTCAGGATAATCGTTGCTCCATAACATTTTTATTAGAACCAAAATGATATTATGTAACTAATATTGATGATGAAGAAAAAATTTACTCAAATACATAAACATATGATTATTGTTTCTCAAGAACTTATGTTTTCAAATAAGGATGCATTTTTTACTTACCTACACAGTGCACATTTCAAGGTACTGCTTCTAATTTGCATATTTCCATTATATGGTAAATGACATATCTTACAAGAACTGTTAGAAGCAATGAAGGAATTATCCTGTTCCGTATCCATCTGATTTTTCAGATTCTGAAACCAAATTTTTGAGTCAACAAGCACACGGGAGCGTACTACAGATAACATTATTATTTTTTTGCTTTCATTTTTCCATCCCACTAACCCATTTTCCACAAAGCTATTTTTTTTTTAAATAATATCTTATTATCAGTCAATTAAGGAACTACCATTCTGGCGGGCATCTCGCAGTTGCGTCATCATACTTGAAATTTTTGAAAATGTAAAAAACATTGTTTCAAAACTTATTGTCACAAGACTGCAATTTCAATTTGTTTGAACTTGCATATGGTTAAGCTTAGAACAAAATTGACTATTTATTTTGTGTAAAATAAAAAATATTAAAATTATAGCCTCGTGGGAGAGGAATATTGAAATCTTTTTATTTCGTTTTCAAAATTTTGAAAATTGATGACTCATTTATATTATATTTATATATTTAAAAATTTTCTAGGTTTGTGGAGCAGCGGGTTAGTCTATGGACTACTAGAGCTCTCTGTGTAATAACCCACCATATCCTTCTGTGATTTTTCTTTATCAATTTCACTTTGTTCATGCTGAGAACTGTCTTTAGTAACACTAGCATTCATGGTATCCACCACTTCATTACCGTAAGGAAAACCAATAACTGCTGCAGTACCACTAGAACTCAAGATGCATACGTCTTCACTGGAAGAAATTTCATACTTAATCCTTTATATTGAGCTTCACATAAGTAATACTTTATTCCTGGCAATAAAATACTGTTCTGGACAAACTTTCTTTTTATCTTTGAATAAATTAATCAACGTACCATATACTTGAAGTTTCTGTATATCCAAGTACAGCATTACAGTTGAGGGCTCTTGCATGTGATCGTATTTCCATTCGTAGTTCGGACCACCAAGTATCTCTCGTTTCAGGTTCCTCAAAATTTGAAATTCTCTCTAACAGCTTTACAGATCGTGCACTTACTGCTCCACCTGAAAAATTATATAAATATTTCCCCTAGGGAAGAGCTTAGAAAATGATTACAATTTTTCATTTATGTCACATAAACACTTTCAGACTTCGTCACCAGATGAAGTACATCTTGAAATGTTAAAACTATCTTATTTTTCATTAAACAAATAATTTTCATAAGAATTGCACAAATAAGAAAATTAGCGTAGCAACAATTAACAAATTAACTTACCTAAATGCTGTATGAAACCAGATGGATATTTGCTAATAGTTAAGAATGGATATTCCAACATATCAAAGTTGTCTTGATGTACCATAGATCGAAGAATCATACTGGACTTCATTCCGTGTGCCATACAACCAGACCTATCACTACCTGTTAGACTATTTCCTGAGAACAATTGAACAAAAACATAATCCAGATAAAAAACAATACCTTAACATTGATAAAAAATATAAGAATGTATAGTTTAATATTTTGAATCGAAAGCATAAACTTTAAATTCCATGAAAATATAGTGTTATTTGAAAACTATGGCTAACCATGCAACAATTTGATTCACGATTCAAACCAAAAACAATATTGAATTTTTAAAGAACATAAATTTTACTCTTGAGATTTTTGTCTTTTTTCTTCATAACAATTTCCAAATTGAAATTTCACCGATTAACATGCAAATATTCAAAAATGTATGTACATATAGATAAAAGAAGGTAAATCTTTATATACATATAATGCATAGCTCATATTTGAAATTAACAAAATTATTTTTCTTATAAAATGTTGATCTGAACTGTAGCATCTGCATATTTATACATCAATATTGACAGGATTAATACATTCAGAAGATATACTCACTCTTGATCAAATATATAAGTACTTGGGTGCAAAATGAGAAAGCGTCAAATGAATATTTCATGTTTAATTATCGATATTGTGAAGGAAAAAATACATCATTGGGAAACGAATGACACAATTAAAACAAAAAGAAACTGAAGTATTAAAATACATTAACGATATTGAAAAACACACTTTTGGCATATTCTATATCCCATACTTTTGTGTATTAACATCTATATTATCTATTCAATTTATGAATGATAATTCCACATATTTAGTACTTTCGAAGAACTTATAAATAAAAGGAGAAATTTTATATACAGGTAAAAAAATGCATGTGTAAGTTATATAAATACACTGTTCAATTTTAAATCGAGAAGAGCAATGAAATATGTGTCTCTTGAACAGTGTCGGTGGACCATGGGGAGATGTCTGAACATGGATATAAAACGTGTAAGATCTATACTAACCTATGTAGAACTTGTACAGAAATTCAAAATGTATCACACCTAGTATCAAGTACAACAGTCAGCCTCAAAATCACAATGGCTATAAACACAACATAAAAACAATGGAAGTTATTCTAGATCTCATTTCCCTAGACATCCATGTCACGAAGGATGTTTAGTCGAATTTAATTTTTGGAATAGTACAATCTCACTATTGCGGCCGGAATCGGACTCATTTTGTATTCAATCTTCTAAAGGCTCTAAAGGATACTGATAATTGCAATTAAAACATATCAGGAATCAATGTAATTTAAATTTAGATTGATGGTTCCAAAACGCTCAAGATCCTAATGTGTATACATAAGATGGAATATGAGCCTTCAGCATGTTGCTAACGGAGCTGACATGACAGCAAAAGAAATTACCAGAATATAATTGCAAAAAGCATATTCGTCCCCTAGAAAAATAGACTAGCACTATCAGTTAGCTTCAAAGCTAATGTAAGATAGCACAGCCAACTAGTTCGCTTATCTGAAACCATGCTTTCACTTTTATTCCTTTGGTGAATTCAGCTAAAGGTGCAAGTTATATGAACTGTGGGATGTACCAAACTCTGACAGACTTGCGAAGGAATTCCTAGGCTACTACGAGAAAGGAACTAACGAAAATCTGTCAATGAGCAGACGAAATTCAGACTTCGTTGTGAATGTCATTTGGCACCTGGGGTAACGCTCATTTAAAATGAGGACAAACGCCCTCCATGTAGAGGATGTGCACAAGAAATTATATCCTATATACTGTTCAGCGTTGTCATCGACTTAAGATCCATTTCAAGCCACCGGATAATGAAAAAGAAACATCTTTGATCGATGTTATCACCACCGAGAAACATATACACTGACTGACCAGCTAAGAGGTATTACTTACAACATGCAAAATGGATCTCAGTGCCATGGATTCAGCTCACCCCTCCAAAATTATAGATACATATTTCATAGCAATATTTCAAGTATGATTTTTATCAATTTGAACTACAATTTTATCAAAAACTGGAGATGTAGGGAAACGTTTATGAGATTTGGTTTCAAAGATGTTAAGCCAAAAGCATGGTACAAACAGTATGCAAAAAGTGGTAAATCGGTACATTTCAATTAATTTAGAAGAATGGCCATGTAAAACGATTGTGTGAACAAAGAAATTATATTATTTTCAGTATAAAAAACAATTAATTGTTCAAAATAAACATATTTCTAACTGCGCTTTGCATCATTAAAATTGATACCTATAATTAAAAATCAAGATTATCGCACATTATTAGGCAGGTGGCCCTTAGGTATAGGACGAAATTTCAGGCTTATTCTACTTCGAGAAGATTTAGTGGGAATATCATGTATACAAAATACTTTTTTCCAAATGACAGAGTGCCTAAGTTGTCATTTTTTGAAAGGAAAGCCATAAAATTATAACATCGCAATCCTGAATACAGATTATTGAAATATTGCTCATTGCTAGACAATATCTGCAGCAGCATTATACACTCGAGCGAATTCTAGAAGAATTCAACCAGTGACGTAGAATGGTTTTCAACAACCATTTCTTCAAACACCTCTGACTATTATCTGAATATTAGTTCATTTTCGAAAAGCGTATAAATTTTCCTGAAAAAGTACTGTTATATTTTTTGTACGACGCACATTTTAGGGGTTATTCAAAATCAAAATAATGCAGTTACAGTATTGAAGTGCCAAAAATGTTGTTTCTGAATATTATTAACAAAACAATTGAACCTAGTCAATCGATACTCAGCACATATCAGTCGTTCTGAAGTTACACTCGTAGAGAACCAGATCATTATCAGCCATACCAGTGTCGTAGAGATGGCTTATTTCTATCGTTTTTTTTCTGAGGAAAAATACGTATGCAATTGATTTTTGATTGCCCAGTATTTCATTTCGTTATATTTATGAAAAATGAAGCATACAAAAATGTTTATCTAAAATATCAATAAAATGCTAGATCTCTTAATTTCATACTCAAATAGCAAAATTAACTTCAACATCTTTAAAAACCTACTAGCACGCTACACAGATATATGAATTCCCAAGGACTGCAATCACCCACGTTCTCATAAAATTTTGGCATACCGTTCAAAAATCCACATAGCATTTTCGTTACCTTATCATCAGATAATACTTTAAACCATTGAAACTATAGCTCACATCAGCCGCTTTGATCGTGACTTAATTGCCAAAACATTGAAACGAAAATAAGAACATATAGCTATTAGCCAAAAATAACCAATTATAAATAGCAACAAATCCGAAAAATTCACCCCTTTAACATATTTTGGACAAGTAAAAAAGTAGCAAATAACGTTTGCAAATTGAAATCTAAAATTGCATTCAGACCTCAAAATAAATTAAATATCGCTGAAAACCCTATCGATCATTGAAAGCAATTAAATCTGGTCCAGACTGTAATGATTTCTACATAGGTCGAACTGTCGTTGTTTGAAAATTGGATGTAAATAACATCAAACTTCTTTTATTTAAAATGAACAAGATTCAACATTGGCTAACCACTGCATCACTATTTTACTAGTATTGGCAATTTAAAAAGAAAAGACTGATATGTAAATCCCAAATTTTTGAAATATTCAAATAACATCCTTTTAATTGTTTATGAACTGTAAACCTACTACCTGGTTTTTCTAAATTTAATAGGGACCCATTTATAAATATCACATGAGCTTATACTTAGTTTCATACTGTTCGATGATGAACGAGAGTTCGAAACCGCGGCAACAGTGGTGGAAGAATTTACTGCCATCCCAGTTACTAGTACTAGAAAGTTGAATAGAGAATTGAACATAAGTTATCAAAGAGTTGATTGCATGTAATTATATTGCATGATCATACACTCTATCCGTATCATATTCAAGGGGGATACGTCATGTTATCACTGAACCTTCTGGAAATATATGAAAAATCAAATCTTGAAGTTTCAAGCTGTACTTAAGGATCACCTGTAGATTATACAATATGTTCCAACGAAAAATTTATTCCCCCGCCCTCGTAACTCTGGAAATAATGGTAATAGCGAAAACCGTAGAAACAGGTCAATTTTTGATTGGAGAAAAAATCAAATTATTATACCGAGTCTCCAGTCGCATTGAACTCGAAACTCTTCTGAAAACTCATCAAATACCGTAAAAAATGGGATGGGAAGAACCCACTCACAGGCCTTCCTTCATCGAAGGTAATCTCAATGGAAATAGTTATTTGCAGTTACTTGAAGAACTCATAAATCCCAGGATTGATGAAATTTTGGAGAACGATGAAACCCATTCAGAGAATGAAATACGTTTACAGCAAGATGGTGCTCTTTCATATGTCGACGTTCGCGTGCTACAATATTTGGACGTTAATTTTCCAGGACGTAGAAGAGGACCAGTTGAATGATCAGCGAAGTCACCTGACTTGAATCCTTTAATTTTTTTCTAATGGGGTCATCTTAAAACGAAATTTTATGCCGCACAACCTGAAATTTTGGGGGAGGTGCTGATGAGAATCCTTATTGAATGCCGATTTTTGACACCTGAATTGTTCGCAAATGTTAGAAAGGATCCGAAAACCGTTTATAGCATTTTACGGAGGTGGGCGGAGGACATTTGAGCCATTCTTATGATTATTTAGTATTTGAATATTTTTGGGTGTTCTCCTGTTCTTCCTTGGAAAAATGAAAAATAAAAGTTCGTGTTTAGATTTCCAAGAAACGGGTAAGAGGTTCCAATTTCTCTTTAATCCAATCCTGTTGTTGGAATGGAAATTTTGAAACCACATTTCCAGTGTTAAAGGGGGGAGGTCAAATTTTCGTTGGAACGCAATGTATATCTATCGGGAAAAGGTAGAGAGTAATAAATCTTTCAGAAACACGTTGCTTATGGACGTGCACTAATTGGTTGCGTCTCGAAATATTGTGAATAGAAATGTTATCATACATGTAAGATAAGATTTATCGCAAGAGAGTAATATCCGAACCTATAAGAAAAGAGAAGATAGCTAATAGTTCGGCTCTTATAGAAGGTTTCTTATTAATCCACCGACTGTAAAGTAGCACGTTCCCCAATGCAAAATCACAGCACCTCTTGGACTTGCCATTCATCACATTTTCTAGAAATTCGCAAATTCAATGAAATTTTATTACTGTCTACCATTTCCAAACATACAATTGTATGCTACTTTAATTGTTTAAAAAAGAGATATATATATATATATATATATATATATATATATATATATATATATATATATATATATATATATATATATATATATATATATATATATATATATATATATATATATATATATATGCTCACCTTTTGGTGTGATGCTCAAGTCAGAATCAGACGATCTTCGATGAATAGATGATGCATTGGTCAACTTTGCTGGTGACTGGATTTTCGTTCCTACTATCTCCGAAGCATGCTGATGAGCTTGAAATGAATCTGGGAGTGGAGAGGAGTTGTACCTGATAGAGAGGGTTGAGCTAGCGTGCTTATTATTGGGAGATTGGTCACATTTAGAATTGATTACAATTGGAGATTCATTCTCGGAATTGTTAGATGTTAATCTCGGGGGTGCTGATTGGAGAGAAGGATTGTTTTTTTCATTAATATTTATCTCAGGAGTTTTAATGACATCAGTATTTGAATCAACAACATCAATATAAAATACACTTTGACTTCTAGTTCTACTTTTGTCCTTTTCCTTAAATAAGCTGAGATGTGATAGAATTTTCGAAAAATGGTGAAGTTTACTCAAAGAAGTGAAACTTCTTTTTGGTATATCATCTGAAGAAAAACTTCTTTGCTGTTCCAATGTACTTCCAAATTTTTTTTTACTGAACAAACTCAACTTTCTTAGTCCAGGATATTGAAACTTCTGTATCAAACTATTTTTTCTAGAAGTTTTTTTTTTGTATACATGAACCATACTAGGGAAACATGATTTCGATTTAGATACTTTCAATTTCAAAGTTTCCAATTCTGTTAAAGGTTTATCCAGTTCAGTGTCAGATGAAAATAAGCATTTATTCGAATACTTGGATAATACACTGGTTGATAGAGATTGAAAAGGAATTCCTAGCACAGTTTCTAATTCTTTTTTTGTTTTGCACCTTTTAGTCCTATGTTGAATAGGTGAACTTGAAGGAGTAAAACTGAAAGATTTATGGATAGGTTCTGATTCTGATAGACATAGTTCAGATTTAGCAACCCTACAAGGTGACACGGGAGGAGTATAAGTTCCTACAATATTGGCTTTTTCCAAGAGGATTGTTTGAATAGCTGTTTTGAACAAATTTTTTTCATCTATATTTCCTTTCATTTCAATGGGTGGTAAAATAAGTCTAGGATCTTCAGATAAATACGCATTTGAACCGCAGTTATGACTGCAAGTCCCTGTTTCACATTGTTGATGATGAATAGAAGATGGATAACTTTGTACTTCTTCTTGCCTCACAATTTTTTTGGTTGCACATGAAATTGCAGTGGAACTCCTTGTTTTTGGTATACAACTTTCTTGTTTTTCAAAGCTGGGTAATTTATCTGGATGACTAAGACTTTTATCTTTCATATTTATAAGTTTACCTGCTTTGAACAAATTATCTGGTGATACTAAAATATAAGACTGTTTTGGGGAGATACATTGAGAGTAACTTTCATATTTATTCATATTGAAATCAAATAATGGGTCATCATCAGTCAATCCACCAGACTCGGCATTGAAAAAATTACTTATATACTCTCTACTCAAGTCGTTGAGGCTTAAAGAATGTTGTCTAGTTAAATATTTGGATTTTTTGGTTAGTTTTAGATTCCTCATAATGTCACTTATAGTATCATCCACAATATGAATCATATCATTGTTCATATCAGAAGTATCATTTGATGAGGAACTTTCTGATATTGAATTGTGAGTTGAAAAATCAGCTGAATCACTGATATGTGATTTTGATGAAGTATTATCAGTAATTACATTTCTAGAACCAGGCAAATCTGAGCATGAAGAACATTTTTCGCTGGTTGATTTATCAGATGCAGCAGAATCTTGATGCTCTATTAGAGGTGCTAAATTTTTATGACAATCTAATACAGAACGAACTAACATTTCAGCCATAACACTTCCTCTGTCCAATTTCCTTCCAAAAAATTTTCTACTAATCATATCTTTATCTTTAATGAAATTAGATCTAAAATTTCTCACTCTCTCTGAAAAGCTGGAACTAGAAGTGTATGTTGGGTTTTGTTCATCTAAAAGATTTCTGAGGGATGACCCCTCAACCAATGTGATGGGTTTTGAAATGAAAGGCTGATCAAGTGATCTACTCTGGCTTCTTTTAAAGGAACCTTGTAAATTAATCCTGCTGTGAAAAGGGTATGGGAGCCTTTGGTTAAGAGGTTCAACATTTAAGCGAAAGCTTTTTTCGAAGCCTTGGAAGTTTAAACAGCTTTGATAATGCCTGTGTACAGAACACAAGAAAAAATAAATCATTTTATGTATGTACTTACAAAGTCAATGAAGACAGACACAAAAGTGTATAAATTAACATACAGAATGCCTAACATGAAATGAATCAAATTAAATATTTTCCTTAACATAGAAATTTGAATTATTTAAAGTAAAATATTATCTTGAATATAATTCCAACATTAAGTCAGAAATAATCATTATATTACAATTAGATAATCATTCAAATTTGTTTTAATTAACAATTTATTATAATAAAACTTCTGGCATCACATCCAACACATCATATTTCTGAACAGCTGGGGATTTAATAAAAGAAAAAATTATTTAGAATACCATTATCTGAAGGGCAGTGGTCAAGACTAGATAAGATTAATGTTTTATTTAGGGCAAGAAAAAACAAAAATAGTTATATTCCACACAGGATGATTGATTATCTAAGCAATTAAATTTTGTTTGACGACTAATATTGGAAAATCAAACGGCATTAGCTCTGATGAAATAGTTACCAAAAATACTTAATCTATATAAACACTTGACCCATTTTTGTAACTTAATACAGATATAAGTCAGTGTTTGAAATGGATTTGGATTTATATTTCTAAAATATTCATTTTGAATAATTTAAAATAACTGATGAATCTTATTCATCTTCAATACTCACTCATCGTTTTTAACTGAATTTTCAGTAACATGCGGTATTTTCACTAAAAAAGCAGCAGTTCCAATTCCTCTTGCTACTATTCCAGATTCACCTTCTAAATCAAAGCATTGTCTATATCCAATAACAGAGTTTGCTCCAAATTCCACTGCCTTAACGCCGATTTTTCTTTGAAGCTCTCCAGATAGTTTAAAAAATAATGTTTGGCGTGCTTCGTTACTTGCTCGGGGAGTTCGTATTTTATCAATCCATTGATATTCGGGATCATCATTAACAATTAATTCTTCAACAAAACCATATATTGCTTGAGCATAATATCCACATGGAATTGTTGGTGCTGAAATTCAGATCTATGTTTAGAACAATTCTAAAATAGAATCACAATAAATTTTTTTTTTTTTTGTATAACGTTTATTGCCATTTTACAATCTACTTCTTTACACAATAAAATAGCTTCAAGAAGAATACTTACAGTAAAAAAATTGTACTCCGCAACTGGATTGTCGATATCGATTGAAATCAGAAAATAATTCTACTTTGACAATTACATTCACTTCGCCCCTGATACCATGCATTGTATCATATACAGGAATCCACCCAGATAGAACTGAATTATTTGAGCTTGTAATAATATTGGAATCACTATTTAATCCATATTTCATCATTGGAACACAGGATGGAAATAGTAATGGATTCAAGTCCAAATATACTTTTCCTATTGCATCATTTGCAGAATATGTATCATGATCCATCAAACGCATTTGTAAGGGTTCATCTTGTAATTCAGAGTCATCCACCTAAGAATCATCAAAATTACAGTTCAAACATAAATGAAAGTTTGCTGGATAATACTCTCAAATCATAAAATATACCAATGAAACAAAAAGGCTGTCTATAGCTATAGACATCGTTGATATTTTAGGAACATCGTTGTAGTTTGAGAAGTGAGAATATATCTACCTCAAATCTGTACCATTCAGAGTTCCACTGTGGATGTAAACTTTTACGACATACATCAGTTTTGTAAGTCGTCCCTCCTAGTTTAATTTCAACATAGGCATCTGTGGTGTCACTTGATCTATCCATCACAGGAAGGTTCCGTCCTGCTATTATCTTAACTTTAACCTTTCCTGGCATTGTTGAATATTTTATCGCAGATAGAAGGGAATGAATATATTGTCACTCCATTCAGATATGCAAGTAAGTTTCAATGAAGTTATCATATATCAACAATGGTTGCTATTTGGTGCAATATTTCAAATTTTCATAACTATTCTAAAAAAATTTAAAGGATTATTTAAGGCTGGAGAAGATTTTTTATCAATTTCTTATTCAACAGATAAGATTTATTTGACAACTGTATGACACTTTTCTTCTTCTAATTGTTTGGTTTCATGAAGAGGAATTTTTCTCCCGGACACTATGTTTTCATAGATGAATGTATATATATATATATATATATATATATATATATATATATATATATATATATATATATATATATATATATATATATATATATATATATATATATATATGTATCCTTGTGTAGCCTGAGACACTAATGGGGCGTTGTTCCACCCACCCTTAGACTCCTAGTTTGGAGAGTATATTTCAAACTGAGATATTATGCAAACGATTTTATATAAAAGAACCATCCGAGGGTAATTTTAAAATGAATTTGAGATGTCTATATATTGATAGGTATTTGTTTAGCCCACAGATATAGTATTATATCCTTGTAGAGCCCTGTAATAATACGACACATATTGTTCTACCTTTGTAGAGCCCATCGGTGTTGTCAAATTTATTGTGAATTCCTATGCGACTTCTACTGATAACGATTGTTTTTAACTTCAAACCTAAACAATAATTCTTTGCTTCCGGGCAGATGGATTTTTATCTTAGGATAATCGTTAGCGTTGTGGTGTATATAAAAATTGACTGATATACAGCCAAAAGGTAAGTTACTGAAGCATTAATTTCAAACGAATTTAGGATCAGTGAGTGCGCAGTGTTAGTGTTATACATTTAATTTCATAAAGTTGATTTTGTTGCTTTGTATTGCAATAATTTTTGCGAAAGGTTTCAGAAAAATTATACTGAGTAGAGTGAATTTTAGCATTATAATAAGGCTAATTCTACATTTATTACCATTTAATTAACTGACCCTCTAACTAAATTAAACACTTGATTGAATTAATTCGACCTCATAATATTTCCTAAATAATTGTAGATTCTCATTATGAATAGTAGAACGATGCGAATTTTAAATATGGTAATAAACAATGAGAACGATTCATTGGATCTGCCAAAGTACGAGACCACCAAAGGGACAACACGAGGAGAGCAGCTACGAGTTCTTGCAATCCAAGCATACGATTTTGAGGAAGATATTTTTGAGTCAATCCAATCCCCTCAAGAACAAAAAGATGAGTTAGGATTAACTGGTTCTCCCATGACAGGTGTTCTATTTCTCTTTGTGACCTTCATAGAAAAAACTCCAAGCCGGATAATGAATTCAAAGTCTGAGGTTTTGATCATACTGCATTATTATAGAATTAAGAAATTGAATCATGAAATCAACGAAATAATTATAATATGAAGAATACTAAGCAAATGACTGATTTCGGATCAAAATCGTACAGTGTGATCCTAAAACCTAACAGAAATAAAAAGTAGATCAATTTTCATCCATATCTATTAATTATACTGGGTGGGGCTAACTAAAATGAAAAAGGCTAAACAACTGCTAAACTATTCGTTTTTAGACGACAAAAATCAGAAACAGGTCAATTCTGTCTGAAGGGGACATCTTTTAACACACGGTGATTTTAATTTACATCAACCCCCTAAGCAGGCGTGCACAAAACTCAATTTTTTCAATAGAAAAAATACGTCAAGTGATACCTCAGTGGAAAGCTCTTTTGATTTTCAACACAAGTCTGTAATAATTTTCGAAATTTGACATGTTCGGAAAAGATACAGGCTGGTTCGTCGAAAGACCAGTTATTTTCAGTGATTGCAAAATCTGTTTTTTTCGAATGAACATTCACCGAAAAACTGTTACATTTTGGAGAAAAATTCTTATAAGCAGTGGTGCTTTCACTACAGCCCCTCAGACACCGCCTCAGATGATGTCAACCCCTTAAATATTCGAATTGATCAGTGAATTGGAGTAATAACTCACTAGAAAGGCTTTAGAATTTCTAGAATATTGTAGACAAAATTTTTTCTTCACCTGCATTGTAATGAAGATACAGGGTGAATTAGTAGAGACCTATACAGTTTTTGCGGGGTCTAGTGGTTGTCTTCAAATGTCTGCGTTCCATCAGTCCACCGTAGAGGAACATTTTTTGCGATTCAACCGATGACACGGAGCAACCATCGATTCTTTCTGAGGAGGCTCTTATTTTGTGTATGAATTCCCCCATGATCCACCCTTTATCCTCATTGAAATGTAATCAGATTTGAAAATTCGTTCACTGTAATCTGTTAATCCTAAATACCTATCCAATGAGCAATAACTTGGAATAACTGACCACTTCGAAGATTAGAGGGGTTGACATCCTCATCTGAGGGGGTGTAGTGAAAGCACCACTGCTTGAAGATATTTTTTTTCAAAATACAACAGCATTCGGTAAATGTTCACTCAAATCGACAGATTTTGTGATCACTGAAAAAAACTCGTCTTTTGACGAACCAGCTTGTATCTTCTCCCTAATATGTCAAAACTCAAAAAATTATTACTTATTTGTGTTAAGAATCGAGAGGGTTTTCTAATGAGGTATCACTCGACCTATTTTCCCTATTGAATACATTGAGTTTTGTGCACTCCTGCTTAGGCGGTTGATGTAAAATAAAATCATCGTGTGTTAAAAGATGTCCCTCTTCAGATATAAATAACCATTTTCTGCTTTTTGGCCAGAAACGAATAGTTAAGAAGTTATTAAGTCTTTTCCGTTTTAGTTGTCCCACCCAGTATATTATAACCATAGATAGATAGTTTTAGCTTATATGTGAGGGCTGTCTAGCAGCTGGGCCACTGCGTGCCAATGATGTTTCGTGGCACATTGTGTTCTAAATTTGACCCACATTCTCCATCCCCCATGTAAAGGTAATTTCTAATAGAATGAGAGAACTGGGACGCTTATTATTATGCCTTAAAAATATGACAGGACTAGAAAAGCTGTTCGACCTCTTGAAACCTCAGTATTTTGACAATTTGGTGGCAGCAGTGAAATCTATTAGTGGCTATGAATCTGAAACGCATACATTTAAAACAAGCAGTTTATCAATGCACATGGGTACAACTCTCAAACAAGTCTGTGATCTAATCCAAAAGAAACTCTAAAAGATATAACATTGTTGAAGAAATTAATTGAAACTAATTGGAATTGGGAAATTTCTAGGTTGGCCTTAAAGGCTCTGAACGAAAATCGGCAACGAAAAGTAAAATTACTACCTCTTACTAAAGATGTTATCAAATTTCAAAAATACTTGCAACAAGTTGCTGAAGAAGCTTGCAAGGCATTGAAGGAAAATCGACAAATCAAATTATTTTACCGCAAATTATCCGAATGTGTCTTATCATTGACTCAGCTCCTCAATCGAAAACGCATTGGGGAGATTCAACATATAAAACTTGAAACATATAATGACAACGCACCACAAAATCAACAAGAGAAGTTTCTAATCTCTTTGTCACAGACTGAAAAGATGCTGGCGAAAAAATTCAAAAGAATAATAACAGAAAGAAAAGGCAGTAAGCATGTGGCCATTTTATTTTCTCCTTATATACAGACATACGTTGAAGAATTGATTATCGCAAGAAGACATTGTGTTTCAGATACTAATGAATATCTATTTGCGAATCCCATTACTCAAAATAGATGGCTAAGTGGATATCACAGTGTGAAAAAATTGGCTCAAGAATCGGGTATTGAAAATCCTTCACTATTCACATCGACACGTTTAAGAAAACAGATAGCCACCATTTTACAAGTTATAGATATGACACAGGACGAATTGGAGCAATTTGCAAATTTCATGGGTCATACACGTAAAACTCACGAAACTTATTACAGGTAAGGCTTATTACATTCGGAATTCGAAAATTACTTCAAAATATATAAGAATTAAAAAAATTATTCATCGACGTTTTAAATGTTCAGCTGAGTTATTCTAGTTTAATCAACTGTGTTAAATGTAGGGCTAGGCTAATTGCAACGGTATGCTACAATCTCCGTAACTGTATACCATTCTCCATTCAATAATAATAATTCCAGGCTTCCACAAGATATCTATCAAACTGCGAAAGTTTCCAAATTACTACTAGCAATAAATAGTGGAAAAGGATCGTTTTTCAACAAGATAAATTTAGATGACATTGACATAACAGATATTGAATGTTCTAACTCTGAGGAAGAAGAATATGGTGGGAAAATTCATGATGCACACAAAGGTAAGTCACTTTGAGAATGTCTGCCTAAATCCTCAAGATAGTTAAGCATGGAAGTAGTTTGAATGAATATTTACGAACGGTTCAACCAGTATCGGATTTGCTAAATGTATCTAGAAAATAATCAGACTGAAAACTCTTCCTGAATCCTAACATCGAAGATACTAATAATTTTTATCTATTCTAGTAATCATTGAAAATGAAATAATTAACGAGGAAAAAGTACAACAGAAAATTGGATGTCTACCCATGGTATAATTTGAACCATTGAGTAAAGAAAACATATTTTAATTTATTTGTACTTTTAGTAATCGATGAAACTAAAGAACAGAAGGAAGTAAAGAAAAAAATAATAACAAGATTGAGATGGAGTGAAGAACAGAAAAAATTGATGAACGAATATTTCGAAAAACATGTTAAGCATAAAACAGCTCCTAGAAAACAAGAAACTGAAGAGTTTAAGGAGAAATTCGAAAAATATTCAAAAAAAATTGCATCCAAATAAAAGCTTTTGTATATAACTGTTATAAGTAAACTATGAAGAAATAATACTGAGAGAGAAATATTAAAATTTATATTATGCAATGAAATTTTTCTTGTCCCTGAGGCAGTTGGATTTGGTTTACAGAATTGACCATTTGAGCCACAGTGATACTTGAATATCTGTAGTAAAGGCAATATTATTATCTTTTATGCTTCGAATAATTCAGGATAACTTGTTGTATGTTAATATTACGATTGGGATTTAAAAACTGTCACTTTGTTTACGTGTGCGATGAAACTGGAAATATCGAAATACCTATTGTTCAAACAGAATAAAATTATTGAATATTTAAGTACAGCCTGTATATCATTTCACGAACATTTCAATGGCCGCACACCGATTTATCGCAATTCTGGTAACCCATTTATTAATTTATGAATATATGTTCCAAAATTTCTCTGAATCCGAATCTTGAATGACGAAAGGAATTCATGCTTTATTATTTTGTTCATTCAGCCTATCATAAACTAACACTCTCAACATGGGGTGTACTATATATTGGAAAGAAATCTTTTTTTCATTGAATTTATCTGCATTATCATGTTAGATTACATAACATATGAAATTGGGTCCTTCAGATTAAATGTATTTCTCATTTCATGGAATGAGCCAAATATAAAATTTAGACAAAGAACAGAAATTTCGAAAACTAGGGAATTCTATCCTATTCTTGCCGACCAATGAGATATTTCTCCTACCCCCAACTTTTGGATAAGAGCCAATGATTTTACATCTAATAACACCTAAAAAAATGAATTGAATATTTTTCACTCGAATATTTTTGCAGTTTTATACGAAGTAAACCCAAATTCACTATTATGACGATCAAATATCAAGTCATATAGTAACATTCGACTCCATCTCATTTTTTCAATTATTACCTACCTTGCTCTTAACAAAATCAACAAAGACATTTTTCGAAGATTTTACAACATGTAGTCAATTATAGCTATTGACAAATAAAACACCGAGTTTGAGATAGGGCACTTTTAATTATTTTCATACAAAATATTTGAATACAGAGGACAATATATTTTAAGATTCTTGCAGAATATTGAGAATACTTCTTTTAAATTGATTGCTAAGAGTAAATCGAAAAATATTTGAGCTATAACATCGTTTTACTACAAATAATATTCACTTAGTTCTTGTATATAATATTATTCTCTTACAATATAATCATATAACATATAATCTTCTGTTTTCATCATTATTTCATAGTTTAATTTAGAAGAGAAGAAAGGTATGAAAAGTACATACCAACGAATTAGCATTTGGCGTGTTCTGTTGTATATCCATATGAGGAACAATATATTGACCGGCGTTTTCTTGCAATATTAGTACAAAAACAGTTTACTAAAAATTCGATTTTAACACATTGCCTATTTTGCAAACTTTAAATACACACGGTACTGATTTCACTACCTGCAGGACATTCTCTCTTAAAATCCTTTTTGATAGCTTGTAGAAAGGCACATCCTGTTTCATAACAGTTATCGTTTCTACTGAAGGACCCTTGCCATCGGTGTGGATTCCTCTCACTAGTAACAATAGGTACAAGATAAATTAATCGGTAGCCAGGAGGGGTTGACGCTAGTATGATGTCGGGCCGGATCTAGCACCATTTGATCCACTTTGTTGGTACAAGGAAGGTGGTCTATTCCATTGGATTTGAAAATGAAAAGCGATATGACGAATAGTTGCAATGAATCCATTTCCTGAAAACCAAGAAATTATTCATATTAGTTTTGGTCACAGGTTTTCGGAAATATGTGGGCTTACCTTAGTTTTCTGTTTATTGGTGGTTCTCGTTTCAACAGCACCAAAGAACGTCACAGAACAGGCAATCCAATTTCTGTAGGTCAAAACAAGCTAATCATTAACTTTGTCCAAATTTCATCGAAAAGTTTTAACTTACCTCAATTTTCTGAAGAATGTATATCAGATAATGGTAATCCTGCTGTTTACGCGGCCCACACGCGCACCCTGTACCGAGTCGACGAGGAATGTTTCCGAACGATTTGAAATTTACGCCAGTGTTGCCACGATTTATCTCACGTCGGAGATTTGAGTACCTATCGTTGAAAATTAAATAGTAAAGGATAAAATGTACTATTGAAGTGAAACAGAATATAGTGCTCATTTCGCGGGCTAATAGGAGCTACTGTCCGTCGGTGTCTATATTAGCTACAAAGGGACGTTATAATTCTAGGAAAGTTGTCTGTCTATACGACCAGCGGCGTCTCGTTCCATCGATTAAGGTGCATACATCATGTAAATGTTTGCAATAAAAAAGTCGTTTTCACTGAGTTTCTATTAAAGTATATACGCTTAGTACTTAAAACTGAATAAAAGTTTTTAAAAACTTTGTCAATCCGGAGCAATCTCTGAAACGGCTGATTCGATTTCTATTGGCATTTTACTGAAAAATAACCCATGATAACTTCAGAGTATTGAAAATAGTTTGGGGTTCTGTACGAGAATTACATATACGAAGTCCGATTTAGTGAACCGATTTTGATTACATTTCACTTAAATTTTCTTCCCAAAATGATATTAAAATTGACCTTTTCGGATATTTTACGACATGAAAAAATCGTTACAATAATAATTATAAACTAAAATAATATAGATTTGTCGTCAACTTGTTACAATATATTTTCACAAAAGCAGGGGTTCCGACTCGTAGGTGGTTTTCTAGTAAATACATTTCATGAGAAAATAGATCAAACATTTATACTCTTATACGAACGTGAAATTTAAATGAACTTCAGGTAAGGGATCTGGCAACACTGGCGTGAAATTCAAATCGTTCGGAAACATTTCCCGTCGACTCGGTACAGGGTGCGCGTGTGGGCCGCGTAAACAGCAGGATTATGGTCTTTAAGAGTATTAAGGACTAAGTTTAAATTCAAATCTTTATCGTAATTGACTTGGCGTTTAAATCCTGCGACATTGAACCGAATAATGGTATCCCTCCTTTACATGAAAGAATACGTTTGGAAATCATTTGGACCAAAAAATTTTGGAATTTTTAAAGGTTGTATTTTTCTAGAATGCTAAAAGGGAATACTAACTAAAGGTTGTATCTAACAAAGATAGTGGAAAAGTGTTAGAAAATTGCATATTTTCAGCCCATATTATTATAAAATATATTATGAAGAAATTTGTTCCAGAACTGCTTATTGCTATACAGGGTGTTATATAATAGTATGTTACAACTTGGGAGTTAAATCTACGTGCAATTTTAATAAAAAAAGTTCATAGAAAGATAGGTCCGCAAGAGCTTTATTACGGAGCTACAGAGTGTTGAAATTTCCGGAAAACAATTGGGTTTTTTTCATAACTCCTGCAGTTTTTGAGATATATAGTTCAAATTTGGAATACAAGCTATTTTTCACAGCCTTCATCATTATAAGTCCTAAATTTCAACTAGAAACTACGAGGTGTTTTTTTCCGGAGCCATGACTTATTTTGCCCTTTAAAACTGTTTTGCAGTACGCGTACAATCAATTTTCGTTATCTTCGTTCAATTTAAAAACTTTTTCGACACCTGTAATTTTTTTGTATCCCCAACAATTCTCGAGCAAGGATTATTAAACTATTGTATGCATTCGTTGAATTGAAAGCACTTCTACTCAAAAAACTGAGAAGTGCCTAGGCTTTGTTTTTTTTTTATTTATTTATTTATTTTGACAGTTGCTAAAGTTGACCAGTGACCGCTCGAATTGTCTATTAATTAAACGATTAGATTCAAAACATTTGAGGTTATTGCTATAAGAAAATATGGCTAATTTTACTAACGCGGAAATGGCTGATATCCTTTACATGTACGGTAGGGCTGACGGAAACACAACCGAAGCTAGGCGATTTTATCAGGTGCGCTTTCCAAATCGAGTGGAAGGTTGAGGGAAACAGGTACTTTTACTGCAAATAATCATTTAAAAGGTGCAACTCAAACTTTGAGAAATCCAGATATTGGGAAAGCAGTTTTGCATTATATTGATTTGAATCCTCATGTGTGTAGGGGAAAAATTGTAAATCACTTGAATATTTCATATGTTCTAGTTTGGAGGATTCTCCACGACTTTTCATTGTACCCGTTTTATATTCAACGCGTCCAAATTCTACTTCCTCCAGATTTTTCTTCAAGACTGAATTTCAGCCGATAGGTCTTAAATAAAATTAAAAAAAATGCTCATTTTCATAGTGAAATAATGTTCACAGACGAAGCTTGCTTTTCGAGAACTGCCATGACAAATTTTCACAATATTCATTATTGGCCTGAGAAAAACCCCCATTTTATTGAAGAACCTCATCATCCAGAACAATTCTCACTAAATGTCTGGGTTGGAATAATTAAAAATTATTTGATTGGTCTATTTCTTTTGCCTTATAGACTAAACGGTCCTGCTTATCAGCAGTTTCTTGAGGAGGCGTTACCATTATTGCTCGAGGATGTGCTACTTTTGGTGAAAAACATAATGTGGTTCATGCATGACGAGGTATATCTGAAAAGTTTAGTTTATACCACTCCAGTGATACTATAGATGAAGTGATAAATCGAATAATAACCTCTTGTGACACGATAAGAAATACCCCTGGAATATTTCAAAGAGTGCGTGATAAAATGCGAAGGACAGAGGCCTGTATTCTTGCAGGTGGAGGACACTTCCAGCAATTTATTTAGTTTTTGATTGTTCTTTTTTAAGATTGATATTGAATAAGTATAAATTGAGTCTCTGTACACGAGCTATCAAAATAAAAGCAAATTTTGGCATACCTATCGAGTATTTATTATTACTTCTTTTATTCAGCGAATAACATACAATTCAAATAATTCAAATTCAATAATTTTTCACTCGTAAACGGTTGGAGATACGGAAAAATTACACGTGTCAAAAAAGTTTTCAAATTGAACTAAGATGACGAAAATTGATTATACGCTGATCAGTGGCGTACTACAAAAAAGTTTGAAAGGGCAAAAAACTCATGGCCTTGGAAGAGAAATTTGTGAATTTTAGTTGAATTCTTGGACGTGTAATGATGGAGGCTGTAAACAATAGCTTGCATTCCAAGTTTGTGTTGAGTATCTCGAAAACTACAGGAATTTTGAAGAAAAAGACCAATTTTTATCGAAAATTGTAACATCTTGCAGCTCCGTTACGAAGCTTTTGCGGACCTTTGTTCATATGAACTTTTCTTCTTAAAACTGTACGTAGATTTACCCCCTCTAGTGACATCCTGTTATGTAACACCCTGTATACAGACGTTTATCAGGAAATTTTATCCCATTGTCAAGACAAAAGAAGAGAATTTTTTTTTTATTTTCAGAGGATGATTGCCATATACAGTCCACAAAATAAGTGTGAGAATGTTAGTAGAATTCGAAACCCATTAACGTCCGATCAAAGTTAACTAACCTTATAACTGTTAGTTATAAGGTGCTTCTTCACATTGCTGTCAGATTCTAGTCAGAAATGGCGAGAATGAATTATAATGGACGGCATTCTGATTCAAAAAATATTCATTCGTTAAGGGAACACTCTCTTCATTTTAACAATAGTAATAAAAATTCTTTTTTTTTTCATTCCAAAAATATATAAGATGACTTTATCTTTCGTAATTACATAAATGAATGCATCGTAACTTTCTGCGTTTTCTTGCTCAGTGTAGCCAAAATGTTCTTAGTATAATAACTAAAAATGGTAAAAATTAATGAGACTGAAAAGTAGACTTATAACAGCTTTGTTATAAATATTTTGAAAACAAAAATAGGAATATACTTATGTCATATATTCTTGCATTCTTGAAAAGGCAAAAACGTGTTCTATTGCAAAAACTCAACCTCACTGTACACGAATAAAATATTTTTTCTGGCATTTCTCTACATCAGCTACACCAGCGTTTATTTGACAAGTATACGCTGACTGTCTCAATTTATATTGTAAAAAACTATTTTTAAATATCTAAGAAAAATTTGAATAACTTTGCCTAAATTTAAAAATGCAAAGTGCACGTTCTTATTCAGGTGAGGTTGGATCAGGTAAGTTCGAAATTTGAATTTTGAATTTTCATATACTTCGCTCAGCTGTCCAAGTCATTGTAGATTTTTATTTATTAATGCTAAGTTTTAGGCCGAAAACACCACGCTTTTAGAGAACCAAATCCAACTTGATTCTTGAGTTCACTTACTACTAATCTACCAAAACTACTCAACAAATGGAAAAGCAAATAAAATGATTTTTGTATGTCGTTCTATGATATAGTTGATGCATTCATATGGATGTGAAACTCTGGTTTAATACAAAACAGCTTGCTATGCCGGCTCGGTGGCGTAGAGGATATGAGGCTCGTCCCCTACGCAGAGTTACCTGGTTTCAATCCCCACAAAGTCGGTGCGATTTTTCAAATTCTAGGAATCGCTTGAGTGTCCATCTTCGGAGGAGATGTAAAACTGTCTAACAGAGATGTGTTGGACATTGAAGATCCCTTCAATCGACACGAGAGGGGTCCGACAAAATTCCCAGGTTAGTAAGGTGACAGAATACCCCGGCGTGTCAGTAGCCGAAAGGCAGACTAGATCACGATAAAGGAAACAAACAACAACAACAGTTTGCTATGTTTCTCATATCGATGTGAAATTTGGCACCGACCTTTTGTAACTACTGCTAACTGAATTCGAGAAATATAAATCTATATTCAGAGTGCAATATTAATCGTGCGTTAAGAGCAATAAGAGAGAAATAATCTATTAATTGATCAAAGGAATTTTTAACACTGAATTTTCTTCCATTTACATCGAATGATTGGTGGATCTTCATGAGATGCCTATTTTAAGTTTTTGATAGATTATTCTGATTAGACCTTCGTGAACCATTGTATTTTATATGATTCTTTTTGGTAGTTGTAAAAGTTAGGTTAGTTGTATTCGACAAGGCGCATTATTGTAGTTATATAAGAAATTTTGCTTGACTTCACTGATTTCGAATTACTTTGAAATTTTTGTTTTTCTGAACTTAGTTCAGAAATTTTCTTGTCGAAGTATGACAAAACGTATCATTCGAGACCACTAAGAATTTTTGACATATATTATTGATTTCCCATTCATAGTAATTTTTCTGTTTTGCCAGATATACTTTTTCCAAGAAATGGTGCTTTCTGTATATTCTTGTTTATTAGTTGACAAAATTTCGAAATTGCAGTTAGTTTTAATGACACAAGTTAGAAGCTACCGAATTTTAACGGGTCAGACTAGGATTAACAATTGATAATCAATAATTGTAAATCGGATTTTATTTCATGCATCATTTGAAATAGATTTGCATCAAGTACTATAAGTAGTGTTATTAGGGACTGTCAAATTGGAATCCCGATTTCAAATTTTAAAGGCCGATGAATGGTCCAAGAACAGTTCTATTTGTCTCCTATTACATCTTTATGCAAGTTTCGTTCAATCTTGGAAATAGTAAATATGCTATGAATTTGATATTTCAACACAATAGTGAATAGCTCAGAGTGCCACCATAGTGAAATCATAACTGTTTTAAGTTATTTATGTACCTATTTCCATAATTCAATGAATTTCTCATGAAATGCTTGTAAGGCTATGTTAACACGTGAAGGGTACACCAAACATTGATTTTTTGAATGGTGTTTTGACCTAGCTTACCATGTTACTAATTTAAAGTAGTCTTTCACGTGGTAACAAACGAATAGGCCACATGATACGTAGAAGCGTAATCTTTAAGAATTCATCGAATGAATAATATGACGAGTTTAGAATGTTTTTGCTGAGAAGCCGACACATTAGTATCGCATATCGATATTTGCATTAAACTTTCAACGTGTAAGCAGAATGGATGGAATTAAATTACTTGCAGTGTTGCCACTTCAAAGGCTCTACAAGGTACTCATAATATATCTCTACCATACGTATATACAAGGACATTCGGTCGCGCCATCTGCAACTATTTTAACGAACTATTTTGTATATTTCAATGGATATACGTATCTTTATTAAGCCCACACAATATTTTTTCAGGGGGGTATTCCACGCCCTATAAGACGTTTGGCACTGATATACACACTTCCCGTTGTTTAGCCCGAGCTCGGGCTGAATAACGTATTTTCGGGCTTAACGACATACCATTAATATGTAAATTGGGCTCAACAATGACATTATATATATTAATATATATTGTGATAATATAGCTAAGAATACCATATAAATAAACATAACAGTCAAATAATAAATGTTCATTAGGCCGATCTGGTTAAGTTTTTAGTCAGTTGCAACTATTCTTCAGTAGATAAAGTTACATCTGTGATTCGAACTAAAAAGTTTTTACTCTTTGTACATGCGCCATGTTGATTTCTTTCATTTTAAGTTCTTTGCAGACGAGCTAGTCTGCTTTCTGCAGTAGTAATAATTCGTCTAAAATACGGATAAGTGATCGAGAAAATGAGGTAAATTCAATATTTTACATTTTTTGTTTATAGTGGCTAGTTTTAATAAGTTTTGAATTCCTTATTTACAATTTGCTTTTTATATTTATCGTTTGTGCCATTTTCCATTATTGCACCACGTGTTTTCATTTTCAACTTTTCTAATACTACACCAGGCTTTTCAATAGTGATCAATAAAAAAAATTGATTAACAATACATTAGTTTTGATTATAAGTTTTCCGAATTTTCAGTTCTCTGAAACTCCAAAAGAGGTTAGCAGCCTCTGTTATGCGATGTGGTCGCAAGAAGGTATGGCTGGATCCTAATGAAATCAATGAAATTGCTAATACAAATTCACGTGAGTATATAATATTTTATGTTTAGGACTTATATGCTTCCTATAAATTTTAAGAATGTTGTTACTCTTTATTTGTACAATACGAATTTTCAACATGGTTCAATATAGGAAAATAATATTTTTTTTTTATTTCAAAGGACAAAACATCCGGAAATTGATCAAAGATGGTCTCATTATCAAGAAGCCTGTGGCAGTACATTCTCGTGCCCGTGTACGCAAAAATACCGAAGCGCGTAGGAAAGGACGTCACTGTGGGTTTGGAAAGAGGAAAGGAACTGCTAATGCTAGGATGCCGAGAAAGGTAAGTATTATTTCATCAATCAGAATCATATTGCTTACAGTAATGAGAAGTAGATTTTGACACACTTGATTTATTTTCCATTGGTAGATCTGAAATTGTTTTACTGGACAGATCTTACCAATCTTATTTACTCTGCCAAGTTTTTGTTACAATTTCCTGATTCAATATAAGAATGTTTGTGTTGAGTGAAATTCATATTTCATTGTGTATCATTTGTTGTTGATAGGAATTATGGATTCAAAGAATGAGAGTTCTTAGACGTTTATTGAAAAAATATAGGGAAGCAAAAAAGATTGATAGGCATCTTTATCATTCATTGTACATGAAAGCTAAGGGTAATGTTTTCAAAAATAAGAGAGTTTTGATGGAATATATCCATAAGAAGAAGGCTGAGAAGGCACGTACTAAGATGTTGAATGATCAAGCAGATGCTAGGAGACAGAAGGTCAAAGAAGCACGTAAACGACGTGAAGAGAGAATCGCTATTAAAAAAGCTGAAGTTTTGCAGTCTTATGCAAAGGAAGATGAAACTGCTGCTGCAGTGAAAAAGTAATTTGTAGATGATTCAATATAAAATAAAAGTAATGAACTTGTTTAATTTAACATGAATCAGGTCTGATTGAATGTTTCATTTCATCTTAAAAAATGCTTAACAAGATTGGAAAACATCAATTTGTTGAAGGATATGATGATGAAATAAATGATGCATGGATGGCTGAAAACATTTAGGTTTTCACTAAGTTATAATTATGTAATGGTTTAGCTGTACATCAGCCTCTTTAGGCATTACTAATACATTGATGGTAAAAATTACAGAGTAAAAGGTACCCTATCTAGAGTCAGCCTTGAAACAATTTTAAGTTTGTGTGAAACCTCATTATGGTACCTTCCTCAATCCGCTTGTATTCACATCTTACTAATGATTTTCTTTTTTTAAATGAGATAAAAAAACACAAGGTTTAACTTTAATCTACACTTTATTTGAAAAAATTCGACGACGTTTCGCTGACACAGCAGCTTTATCAAGAATGAAAAACAGAATGAAGAGTATGGTATTATAAACAAATTGTAGAACAAGTTGGATGAATAACAGGAAAATCCACACCGAGCCATTGTGCAGTTAGTATGAAAGATAATAAAAACTAATTAAACAAGTTAAGTAGGGGTGAATAATTCACATCTACCTGTTCATTCAAAAGCTTGTCCGAATGTTTGTATCTATTGTTGTTTTGAATGTTTGTATCCATTCGGACAACCTAACCTAACTGTACAATGGCTCGGTGTGGATTTTCCTGTTATTCATCCAACTTGTTCTACGATTTGTTTATAATACCATACTCTTCATTCTGTTTTTCATTCTTGATAAAGCTGCTGTGTCAGCGAAACGTCGTCGAATTTTTTCAAATAAAGTGTAGATTAAAGTTAAACCTTGTGTTTTTTATCTCATTTATATTATGGATCTGCATCAAGTAACGGCCTCCACAATTAAAAAAAAAAAAAAAAGATTTTCTTTTTCTTATATTTATATACCATTGAATTAGGCCTGTGAAGAAATGATCTAGTACTGAAATAGATAAATTGCATGAAAGGGTAAATTTATGTTATTTACCTACCATCGCATAATATAAATAATGAATCAATTACTCATTGCTATGTATTGTTCGCTTTTGGTTTGATTTACAGAAACTGCTTTCTCCTTTTGCCATGGTAACATGTAACATTAAAAAAATTCTTAATACTATGCAAATGTTGGCAAAAATGTCTTGCTCTTTAATACATTTGATAAATTGAAAACTTGAACAGGATCTGCTGATTTGAGATTTTTCAACATTGAATTTAGATTTATAACTTTCTTAACTAATTCGCATCCAAGTATATCACATTTTTTCATTATTTGTTGAACTCGTTTCTAAAACTAACACTTGTTCAATTTGGATATAACAGGAATTGTTTCAAGGGGTTATACCCATTTGCTAGACAGAGAAAATGCGTATTTTTGAGAATTTTTGAACAAGCCTTTCATATAAATAAATAGAAAAAATGTACATGAGCAGAATTTGATATACTCTAACAATCAGCGATTCAATTTCAACAATATTGGGTTCCCTTGTTCCTGTAGCCAATCTACAGAAGGACCTCCAAAAAATGGTGTCTGGCGGTGAGCGAGATTTTTCTGCTTCAAATTATCTGAAACTTAAAAACCTAAATAATTCCGTTTTATGAAAGATGAATGCCGGTAATGATCGAAGGAATAGTGAAAATTGTGATTTTTCACAAAATGATGACTTCCCAAAGAAAAAAATTATTTTATGTGATAAAATGTACACTTCAAAGTGTCTTAAAGATAGAAATTATTGTCAAGAATCTTCTTCCTTCGATCATTACCTGACAAATATATATCTAAGAAGGTCGTATAAAAATTTCAAGCCGATCGGTTCAGCCGCTTAGGAGAAATTTTCCTCACCGACTCTGAAAGTAGCGTTTCGAGAAAAACGCGTTTAAAGTTTTGTGAACTATTTACATTTAGTTAAAAAAAAAATTCTCCAACTTACATCTAGTCATCTATTTCAGGACCATAAGAGGAACCCTCTGCTTTTGTGTTTCTAAAATATTCAACTTTTGTTGACTATGAGCATTAGGTCCAAATGATAACCCATTTTATTCATATAATAATCATTGAACATCCCGGCTGCAATATATGAAGCTATTTCAACGTTTTTTGAGCCACATGGGATTATTTTTGGCGTTATTTTCCATATCAGCTGATTGTAACTTTCGTTATTGTTTTGCGTGAAACCGTCAACGCATCGTTCCACTAAGTTTTCATTTCTAAGATCTATATAAAAAGGAAAAATAGCTGCAGCAACATCAGTTGGTAAGGGTTGATAGTCATGTTTGTAGCTAGACAAAGTATTCTAGGCTCGTGCTTTTTGCCAAGAACACCTATTGTCATGCTGAGGATTTTCGTCAGTGGAACAATAATGATAGTAAAAAGCTCAAATAGCGTTATACTTATTTTGAACTGAATCGTAGTTTCTCATAATCGCTAACCCATAATAAACAGTTAATTTATCTATCATTTTTTCAGTCAGTTTCAATCTGTAACAAAAACGCTGACATGCCTATCAATACCGCAAAATTGAGTGGCACCTTTTAAACCTAATCCAATAGTTCTCATAACAAATACAAATCTTCTATTTATTTCATAAGAGTGTTTGACATAGTTACAAGAGTTTATGCAACGAGGATCGCACTTATCACATAACACAACAATCTGAAAACCAAGTCCTCGTTCTGATGCTGTTTCGAATTTTATTGGTACGCTACACGTTTTACGTAGTACATATTCACTTATACCAGCAAATATAAAATTCGATATTTAAATGAACTATCACGAATCACAAAAATTTCATCTTGCGCCTTGAATTTTTGGCTGAAGCGCTAAAACTGCTCTCATCACATTCTGCTGTTTTTGGATTAAAAACTTTTTATGTCTCTTCTATACTTGGTCTATGGAGCATCTGCTATTCCGATCGGCGAACCACCTACTTTCGAACGCTCGGAGACGTCCTTACTAATACGCTCATATCTCCGTGACTGTTTATCGGATCAACATCAAATTTTCAGAGAATATTCTCAAAGATATGTATATTCGAAAAATTGATATTTTGAAAATTCCAAGTGGATATAACCCCTCAATGTTGTATGGAAAATACTATGTATCATTGAATTTAGATAGCTGAATAAATCGAGTGAATAACGCATTCTGAATTGTACTGATCATAGGATAAAAATAGTAGTTTCAATCAAATCTTCCGGCTTCTCTCGTGCTTCATCCACTGCCTCATACTCGAATAATCTTCTCGTCCTTCGATCAGATTGACCTAAAAATATGATATATTCCAGCTTGAGAAGCAATTTCTATAGCTGTTGGCAGAGCGGCTGAATAACTCTGGACTGTCGATATTCTTTCACGAACTTCCAGCAGTTTTTCAGTAATCCTGAAGCGTTTAGCAAAGCCATATTCACAAACTGCATAGCCTTACAATATTCACTTCAAATAATATATCATGCCAAATGACCATTGTAATGATAAACTCAAATTGCTCCATATTGTTAACCAGTGACAATGTCTCTGCTGCTGTAACGGAGTCGTTCGTTTCTTCGTGGAGATACAAGAGGTCGCCACAAACTGAAGAACATTGATAACTGCAGTGATGCTAGAAACTTTAGTTTCCCAACGAGTTTCGCAAATTTTGTTCAGCGATAGTCCTATGTGTTTGGAAATAACTTCCCAATACTTTGTTGATCCAAAGAATAGAACGAATAGTCATTGAATACAATCAGAGAAACCAATTTAACTGATGTTTTGCAGAATTTCATCAATTTTCTCTTACGGATAATTGCTTTGAAGGTTGAGACATGCTCTTCTGTAAAAGGCATATTATCTTCAAAATATTTTCGCTACTACAGAATCTTAAAAACCATGAACAAATCTCTCCCTTCTATGAACTAGTAATTTATTGCGAAACATAGGTTGACTGTTTTGAAATTATTAATATCAACAGGTTGCAAGTTACAGTATGTAATGTAGATACAATTGTGAATAGTCAATGTACTTACTCAGACAAAGTGGTGGGTAGCAGAAAACACAGGTTACATAAGTATATAAAGCACAAACACCTTCAATTGAGAACTACCACTAGCAACTAGGTAGTTGAATGAGGGAACACCTCCATTTTTTTATTTCAAAATTTTCTAATAGAATTTTTATTGACAAAAATATGACCTCTTTTTTCCAAGCGTGGCACGTGTCACATTATTGGAAAAGTTTTATTTTACCCAGTATGCTTGTAGATTATTGAAATGAGAATGTGTTGATAATAAATTAGATAAATAATAAATTATATCTGAGTTCATGCTCAAAGTGATGACAGTCGAAAATGGCCAACCCTAGAAACAAATTCAAATATTTCATATTTTCATTCTCATTCAACACTTCAGTTTATCAATATCTTTTGGTGCATTGAAAATATAGCTGGGAATTGAGGGATATATAGAAGAAAACACGTGATTAATTAGCATTATTAATGTTATTTTGGAAAGTTGTGATTACTATCACAGTAAAAACTTCCTTGATTTTGTCTATAACAATATTCTCTATACATCTAATGTCATTTACATTTCCAAGAGCTAGGTCAGTGTCTCTTTGAGGAATATTTCATGAATTTATAACATGAACTTACAAATACACAACCATTTGAGATTCAACAATAAAGAAAAAGTGGTTGTGATGTGTATTGCTGTCAGTCTTCTTAAAATGCCATCATCGTTGGGCGCAGTTTCTCAGAATATGATAAACTATGGTTTGAATTTAACTAGGGGGATTGTTTTCGATGAGAGGCATTTGTCACACACCCATTCTGCGTAAACTTCTGCAGTAAGAAGGGAAAATGCCGTTTCTGTTAGTCCTGTACACCCTCTGAAATTTAAAGATGTAAAATTATATATATATATATATATATATATATATATATATATATATATATATATATATATATATATATATATATATATATATATATATATATATATATATATATATATATATATATATATATATATATATATATAATATATATATATATATATAAACGGGTTAGGTTAGATTTCACCACCTGGTAATTAATACCACTGCCAAGCAATGATTATAATCAAAACATATCCTGGAATTATTATATATTAGGAATATTAGGAAAACGTTAAATGTTATGAAAATATATCTATCTACCAGAATTTATACAAACTATAGCATTATCAGTCAATGACATCAATGTACCAACGAATAGTGTCAGAGGCTTTCTCCTCGGAAAAATCCAGTGTGCGGACCTTAGCCAAGTAACACTGAATGTGTGTGAATACTGCCCTGAATATAAATGATAAAATTGTCAGCTAATTATATTACATTTATGTATATAAATAAATGAAATGTGAAATAAGATTCTGAGCAGTATAAACTGAAGAGAAAACCTATGACTCTATCTCATTATTTCTTTCGGAAAGAAACCTACGAAGAATATTACAAGATTTGATGACTGTTCAAATAAATTATAAATATATATATATATATATATAGGATATATATATATATATATATATATATATATATATATATATATATATATATATATATATATATATATATATATATATATATATATATATATATATATATATATATATATATATATATATATATATATATATATATATATGGAGAAAGAAATGGAGAATTTTTTTGTTGTCTGTCTTGAATGCAATTCGAACCAAGTTCCGAAACTATTTTAATGCTGTGGCATTTTCGGTTACACCGGAAGTTGAGACCATCTTTGTTAATTCAAATGGCATAATGTATATTTCTATTTTTTTTTATTGTAGAAAATTAAATTCTGAACAACTTTTTCTCATGTTATTGCCAACCGAAAGGAAGATATGAATTATTCAATCGGAATTTTGCGATTTGTGGATGTCTCTTAGAAGGCATCGTAAAAATATTAAAGATCATTCTATATCGATTATTTCTAGCACGTTGTAAGTAAAGAGGCTCATTCAGCAAGAATTAAATGCATTTAGAGGCTTCAAGGTATATAGGGTGTTTGCAAAGCATGTGGCAAGTCGTAGTACATTCAAAGATACAAAAGTCTGTTTTATCAAATTAGACTACCTATTTTTGCACACAACATTTAACTTGCAATATTAACAGGCATCGATCTGTTATAGGATTCCCTATACTTAAAATGCGTTGTTAGATGGTTAGTGTACTTTACAAAATATTCGCAACGGGGAAAAAGTTCGAATTTCAAAAGTGTAGGTCTAACGTCAATAACTATAAGGTCCGATCAGCTTGGAATACGAGAGTACCAGTTAAGTAAGATGTTCTAATCTCCCTCCATCTTGTTGCAAACGTCTTTCCAACCGATGAAAGACACCGTGTCTGGTTGCTCTTCTAACGTCGTTTCGATGAAGGCTGCCAAAAGCTTCATGAACTCTACGTTCCAACCCCTCTCTTGAATTCACTGCTATTACGTAAATAATTTCTTTCAAACGGCCCCAGAGAAAAAAAATCCAGCGGTGTCAGGTCTGGAGATCTTGCTGACCCATTCTCCGAATACATCTGTCCTCAAGTATGTTAGTTAAGGTGAAACTTCGCCAGTGCAGTTGATCGGAGCACCATACAGTTGGTACCAGCAGGATTGATATGTTCTTAGGGGCAATACGTCAAGAAATTCGGTGACGAACGTTTGCAATATTTCCAGATATTTCGCCCCACTTGAATGTTCAACGTATATCACATAGTGAAATTGGTGGTTATACAATAAACAAAAAAACATTGAAGCTGAACTTTTGCTGAAAATTTTACTCCCGCGTCACATATGGATTCTCGTCACGCCATTTTTCCGGTTAATAATGGCTTCTATGGAAAATTTCGATTCGTCCGTCCAAATCATATTACCCAAGAAATTTTCAGCTTCTTGAATTCGAATCAACATCTTTTCGCAGAAATTTCTTCTGCTGGCTGCATCTTTAGGATTCATTGCACAAGTTAATGAAAACTAGTACAGATGAAATTTGTGTTCCGTCAGAATGTTGTTGACCGACGATTTCAACATTTCCAAATCTCTTGCCGCAATACGTATTGACGAACTTGAATGAGCATAAAAAATATGCCAAAACGCTGATAGCGTTATCCTCATTGCTTAACGTGGATTAAGTTCTGGTTCCATAATTCATGTTCTGACTTCTATGATTCATGAAATTTCTTTTTATTCGTCTGAATTTGTTCCTGTTCAATGGTGGTGAATTCGGATATTTCTCATTGAATGCTCTGCAAGTTCGACTAATTATTTCTTACCAATGACCATGAATAATAAACAAATTCATGATTTCTTCATGAGTTTTCAAGGTTTTCATACATTATTGAAAATTTTCACTGTCTTCACTATAACACTTTTAAAAAGGTCGGATCCAACGATCATTGAAACATTAAAATTCCAATATGAGATGAAAATATACCAATGATAAATAGATATGTGGGTGAAAAACTGGTTCCACGAAATTGTGAGAACAAGATGCAGCAACATGCAGATTAAAAATGGTCGCCTTTCAGTTTTTGCTTGAAAAGATTGCTCTTGTATTCCAAAATGATTGGACTTGATTGTTATTGATGTTAGATCTAGACGTTTTGAAATCCACAAATTGTCCTGAAACAGAACATTTCAAATATTATTTAACAAGTGAAAACTCTGATATTTTTCAGCATAATTGAAGGAATACGTACATGGTTTTTTCGGTTGGCAATATTTTGAAAAGTACCTACATCTAACTATGAAAAAAATCGACATGCTTCATTCAGCGAGGTATTTCTGGTAATTTGAAAATGACTTTTCTGACAAGTAACTGATGTAATCGAGAAAACCTACTAGAAAAGAAGAAATACGAGAAGTCAGATTCAAACCACTTCAAAATAGTAATTGATTTCGCACTTTTCCTCTCGGAATTCTGACTAGAATTACTCTAATGAGGATTTTGAGAGAACAAAATACATTGTTTGAAAGATTTCAGGTCATATAATCTGCGAATTTCAGGGTCCTCGCCCGGAAAATCCTAATTTTTGGGATAAAATCGGGAATAACTCGGCAACGAAGTATTTTAGGTAAAAGGAAACCTATAACAGATCGATGTCTATTAATATTACTAGTCAAATGGTGAGTGCAAAAATGGGTAGTCCAATTTGTAAAAACGGAATTTTCTACCTCGGAATGTACTATGATATGCCACATGTTTTGGAAACGCCCTGTATACCGTGAAGCCTCAAAATGCATTGAATTCTGCTAAATGAACCTCTTTACTTACAACGAGCTAGAAATAATCGATATTGAATGATCTTTAGTATTTTCATGATGCCTTCTAAGAGACATCCTTTCGGTTGATTTCAGGTGGCAATGATATGAGAAAAAATTGTTCAAATTCAATTTTCTACAATAAAAAAAATAGAAACATACATTATGCCATTTGAAAATTTGTTTCAACTTGAATGGCACTGACAGTTTATCTGAAACGCTTCCGGTTTCAAAGGAAATTAGCCAAAGTTTCGATTTTCAAATGGCTCACCCTGTATATTTTTTGAGAAATCGAATCAAACTCTCTTTGTCTATACATTCAGCATATTTTAGGACAAATTTGTCGAATTTTTAATTTTTCTTTGATAAATTTGTTTTCAAGTCAAGGTGGCTATGACGACAAAAAAACTGCGTGATTTACTGACCGAAATCGAGTACATTTGGATTCATCACTGAGAATCCCGATTTAATAACAACGGAATGTTCAATAGAAACAATAGCGCGTATTGTTTGGGCCCACGAAAACGAGCATTTAGTACGTGAGAGTAATTTCCAGGAGCGATTTGGGTTTAATGTATGGATGGCAATGGTAGGGCGACATCTCATAGGTCCAATCATTTTTGATGGACCATTAACAGAGGAAAGATATTTAGGATTTTCACAAAACGAAATAAGCGATCTGATTGATGGTTTACCACTGGCTGTTGCTAATAACTTAATTTTCCAACAAGATGGAGCACCAGCGCACAACTGCAGGGAAGTTGTTCAATACCTAAATAATAATTTAAATGAAAGGTGGATAGGCACCAACGGCCCGACAAGATGGCCAGCTCGATCGCCCGAATTGTCCCCATTAGATTTTTTTTGTGGGCCCATGTGAAAAATCGTGTTTATAGAACTGCTTCAGAAAATCGAGAGGATTTAGAGAATAGAGTTCGGGGAGCAATAAATGAAATTTTTCCAAATCAAATGGATAATGTAGTACCGGCTACCATTCGCCGCAATAGGCTGTGTCAGGCACAGAATGGGTGTCTCTTCGAAAACCTGTTGTGAAGTTATGCTCAATTGATTTGATGACATTCCATCTATGGTCCATTTGTGTATTTTGCGTTATTTATGTGTTTTGTTAAATTTTTATTCATCTGGAATGTACGATGATGAGTATGTGCGCCATGGCAAAATAAAGCTAAGGTTTTGCGTTTATGCTTTGTGTGCATTACAATTTTAGAACCAACTGAGTCGTCATAGCCACCTAGACTTGAGAACAAATTTATCAAGAATGATTTAAAAATTCGGCAAATACATCTTTAAATATACTGAATGTATAAAAGAGAGTTTCATTCGATTTCCCAAAAAATATACAGGGTGAGCTATTTAAAAATGGAAACATTTCCGGTGAAACCGGAAGCGTTTCAGATAAACTGTCAGTACCATTCAACTTGAAGTAAATTTTTAATCAATTTTAAAAAATTTCATTAAAAAATATTGATAGGAAAAAGTTTTAAGGGCGAGCCTCTTTCCTGTTACACCGGTATATATATATATATATATATATATATATATATATATATATATATATATATATATATATATATATATATTTTTTATATCACCGTTACGGGTCGGTCACAAGACTGCCGGGCGACTATTCGCCAAGGCAGCTCTGTTTGTGGTTTATTATTATGAGCCCTGAAGGAACTTTCGGATGATTCGGGTTATACCTAGTATGGCTTCTTTCTGCGCGCTGGATACAATTTCTGGTCTCAGTTTCAACAATTTGGTATTTTCCTGCATATCCGCTTCTACCAGGCCATTAGTCGATATTATAAGTGGCATTACCTTTACACTTTTCAATTTATGAACTTCCCTCAGTTCAAAAGCCAAATCCTGGTATTTAGTTATTTTATCAGTATATGCCTTGGTAATGTTCTCATCCGCTGGGATACTAACATCCAGAATATAGCCGCGCAACTGGTCTATCCGTAATCAGGGTTGTATCCCAGTACATCTTATATTTTCTGTTTTAAAGTACTGCCTTGGGTTTGTATTTGTAAGCTGGAATAGTTTCTTTACATAGCCCTAGGTTGACAGCGATACTTTGGTGATACACCCTGGCCACTGCATTATGGCGTTCAAGGTAATCCCGAGGAGCTAGGATAGGGCAGCTGGATGTAATATGCTGAATTGATTCCTGCCCCTTTCCGCACTGGCGACACTGCTCTGTTGGGATATCCTGTTTTGTGATGTGTTTCAGGTACATCCTTGTAGGGATTACTTGATCCTGGATAGCGCACAACCGTCCCTCTGTTTCAGGGAATAAGTAGCCAGCCCTCAGGTAAGTAAGCGATTCTTTTCGATCTATATCTTTATTTTTCAGCTGGTTCAGATATCTACCATGAAGTGCTTTAGAGTGCCACTCCTCCGACAGCTGGGCCACTGGGCCACCGCAAAGGAATATGCTATGCTCGGCATAGCCCATGAGTTGTTGGCTTGAAATAATGCCTTCCAGTTGAGTTTCGCCTTAAGGATCCAGTTGATTCTAGAGTATAGTTTTTCTTGAAACCTCATCTTCATTTTAGCAGTTTTTATGTCCAAGGCTTGTTGGGCGCCCAGATATTTGTAGGACTCCTCAGGGATATATATATATATATATATATATATATATATATATATATATATATATATATATATATATATATATATATATATATATATATAAGGTATATATAGATGCATATGAGATGCGAATTGAGCTGAATGGAGAGTATTGAATCTGAGGTAAGATTAGCAAAGTTGAAAGATAAATCTTACCTATGGAACCAAAAATTACATCCACTTTCACATAATATTGCCTGGTCGTTGTCATGGACCTCCTTGTGACAAACCCCACAGGGATATATTGGTGGTGCATTGGGGTTTTGAGCATTAAATACCTAAATCAGAACATAATATGAATTTTATTAAAAACAAAAACAAAAACATTACTGGTCAAAACTGATTGCATGAAAGTTGACCAAAGTCGATGCACAAACAAATGAAATTATCATAAATGAATAATAATTCTATTTTTCAAAAACTCACAGATAGTTTAGAGATTTTACAAATAATGATGATATTGAGTTTTATTTATTTATTCATATGAAGTTATGAATAGAATAAAAACCATAGATTCACTGAAACATATTTATAATTTTACAACAAAAGCAAAATGACCTGATGTTTTAAAAGCAGCAGTTGATCCCATTTTCATGTTGGGAAATCATAAGAAGTAGGTAGCTATAGACTGATATCTTCGTATGGATTGTGAAAAAAGAAGAGTACCAAAGATGAGTAAACTTTGTTGTTGATGTTATGATAAATTTGACAAAAGTGAACTTAAGCTATCATTTCTTGAGGTATTCGAAAGGCTTTCAATATGTTGAGTCAAAAAATTTCCTTGAGAAATTACATAATTATGGAATCAGTGACCTATATTGATAGACTGTGCATTATTCCATAACATTATTAACTATGGAAATATCACGTGGATTGTGCTTACAAAAATAACTTAGGCTACAACACCAAAACCGATTTCTCAAAACACCTAACTGAAATATTTTTAATTTAGAAAATGTGCTCACATTAAATCAATGATTTGCGTTTGAATGAATCTATCATCATACAGTTCTTTAATAACTAGAAATAAGAATATTCTGCTACCTATGGCAAATACAATCATTAGTAATGTAAATAATTATTGTAAAGCAATAAATATATCTTAGCAATGATCTAAAGTTGCTAAAAATTAGTAAAAATAATGAAGGAAGCAACATGCAATGAGCTTTGTTGTAAAGAAAATGGTAGATGAAATTTGACACTGATTCAAAAATTGTTCAAGAAATCACATAATTATGGAATCAGAAGCGTTTTACATAAACTTATAGCACGCTACAATAGAAGTTAGAATTAACAATAGTGATTTTCAAACTGTAACTGTAGGTCTACCTCAAAGGATGATGTTGGTTTCACTTCTTTTCATAAGTGGTTAAGATTTATTTATTGGCATGATCGACAGAATGATATTTCATGAAGATGATTAAATTAATGGTGAAACTAAAGTAATATAAATTTGTACTTCACTTTTCGACCTGATTAGCTCAAAATAAACTTTCATGGAATGTATGCAAGGCGATTCATGTAATGTTCAGCAAATTACTATGATGGAATATCTAAAGATATTAATATCAAGGCGAATAATAGAGAGAAAATATGTAAATAATTTAAAGAAAACTAGATATTTGATATATTCTATTCAATACATTTGCCACTAGAAATGCTTATATTAATGTACTTTTAAAATATTATTAACTCAGAAAATATTACCGTGGGTTGTGCTTACATAAATAATATAGGCTGCAATGCCCCAATCGACTTCTCAAAACACCAAACTGAAATAATTTTATTCTAGAAAAGCTGCTTGCATACAGTAATTAGTTGTTTTTGAATGTATCTATCATTATACAGTTCTTTCATAACTAGATATAAAAATATTCTGCTACCACTAGTAAGCACAATTGTAAGTATTGAAAATGATTATTGTAAAATAATAAAAATATCTCAGTAATGATCAAAAATTGCTAAAATTACTCAAAAAAATGTAAGAAGCTGAAAAATTAGATTAGAAGAAACATATTGGAGTAGTTATTTGAGTGTATTTGAATATGATGGCATATACAAACGAAACTATTCATTTCAATAAGTGCACTTCATTTTTTGAGCTCAAATACTTGATATCGATGTTTTGATTAATAGTATATGAAGAAAATGATCTTACCATTGGTTGATCTGCTGGATATACTTTTCCAGCACTAACTGGCATTGGTTTCGAATACATAGTATTCATTGGACCCATCATGAAATTGTTATTCATCGGTGGACCTAATCAAAATATTTATTCCTCATTAAAACATTAAAATGAAAATGAAATGATTCGTAATTTTGATTATCGAGGGATGTAGATGCAAATTTGTAGACAAATTTTATCACTCAGGTCTCAACTATACTACTTCAAAAAAACCAACATTATTTTGTCATGACAGAATAATCAGAAAGTTGAAATTCTGAACAAGCTCACTGAATTTAACATTCATAAAGATATCACAGTTAGAAAATTATAACACTTAAATCGAGAACATCTGCTGATTGTCCCATCTTTACAATGATTTCTTCATTTTATTATCTCTTTTAGAATCAATAAATGAAATTTTTAGGGTATAAATTGGCAATATATTATATAACTATTTATAATATCCAGAAAATAGAAACATAAATGAATAAAAAAGAGTGAAATACTATCTATTGTAGAGAGAAGAAATCCACATACCAATAGGATTATTCGGCGTATTCATAGGCATTCCTCCTCCCATTGGCGAATTCATACCATTCATAGGCCCATTCATAGGACCATTCATTGGACTATTGTTCATTGGTCCAGGACCACCCATAGGACTACCAATAGGTCCACTCATCGGTCCGCCTCCAGGCATAGGTGGTCCTTGCATTCCAGACCCCATATTACCAATGGGACTATGCATAGGACCAGATATTCCATGCATAGGACCATTGGGACTAGACATCATATGATGGGCCATATGATTACTCATAGGTCCATTCATTCTAGGTCCATTCATCATTACTTGGTTACCCATCATACCGTGATGGGCATTTGGACTGTGCATCATAGGTGAACCCATTCCCATATTTGGACCTGAAAATATGAAGAGAATGTGTTGTAGTTGCCAGTTGTATTACATTCAGAGTATACTTTTTTTAAACCCAATAACTAATGGACCAACCCCTACATTTTTTTATGGAGCTCAAAATGTTGGCTACAAGAAAGCCTAAAATTATAATATATACAATATAATTTGTAAAGAATTGAGAATGTATATGCTTGTTGCTGAAAATGATTCTGCAAATGAAAAAAAAACAGTAATTAAAATTCATAAAAATATGTAGTTAATCGTAAATTAAGTGGCTGGGACTAATAAATGAATTTCATATAAAATTTCCTCAGTACTAGGAGGTTTACTTACCCATAGGTCTACACATATTCATACTATTTACACTCATAGGCATGTTTCCACCCATACCCATATTTGGGTTACTTCTTACAACATTCATAGTGTTTACATTACTAGGACAATCATCAAAAGGATTGGAAGCTACTATTGTGTCTCCATAACCAGTCAACGGCGGTGGCAAAAGATCCTGTACATTTGGTGGAGTTTGAATTGGAGCTTGTGCATTTTTTCTCCTTTTCTTTGGGTTTGGAGCACTACCACTCAGTTCTGAGCCAAGGTTTGGATTTAAACGAAAAGGTGATAAATGACTCATGTTTCAACACCAAAATTTCACTTGTCTACTTGTATGTTCGATCAATTTCATCTATATTTTCTTTTTTCTATCGCTGGATCTCCATCCTTATTCATGTAAATATTTGCTATGGTGGCAAAAAGTCAATACTTCCTACGAGGCCTTACAATACTTCTTTTTTCTTACTGCTACGTTTTCCGCGGAAAGGATACTCGAAATGCCTACAAATATTCGCATTCTATTTCAATTTGCGTTAAACACCATTTATAAACAATGAAATGAATATAATGGCACACCAAAATAATCGACTTAACCCCAGTCCCCATTCCCTTCAATCATAGAGCGAAATGTATTAGATCTGTGTTTGCAATTAGACCATAGAAATAGTTAACGTTTTAAGAAAATAGAAGACATCAACTAGCTCTTTTTTTACCTTAATTCAATTATTCTATATGAAAAAAAATGATTGTGGAACATATCTACGGAAAAACCGAATTATGATTGTTTTTGTAGTATTTTTATATTCTCATCTCGAATGGATGAATAGTTCTTCGTTATTCAACTTTACTCAGAATACTGTTTTTCAATCTTTACCGAATCAATTTCTTCAACAATTAATCTATATACTACATTCTTTGATCGTATAGCCTTACGATCGGAGTAATTACATGAAAGCACCAAATAATACATTTTTATGGTTTACTATTTGTGTCAAACGAAATGCACACAATCAACTCAAGTCAATTTAGAAGAAGAAAGAGAGATTGCTGTTGATCGCTGAACAGCTGCTGATAACTGTAATCCTATTAAATAAATAATGACCGGTTAAAGATGATATTATGTATGTAATTAAGAATGAATCAAGAATTAAGTTCGAAAATGAATTTAAAATATAAAATCCATAATCGGTATGACTGAATTTTTAGAAATGCTAGGTTAGTTCTGGTTTCATCTATTCTAGCTCATAGGAGACATCCTTGAAAAGTTCTTGAATAAGTTCATTTAATTTCAGGAACAATTGAATTATTTATAAGAAACTGATAATAGACTGAATAAAATGGAAGAATTCGAATCTTATTTCGAGACACTTAATTTCCACTTTACCAACTGGCATGATATTTTGGAAACTGAAAATATTGACATTAGTAAGTAAACCTATGAATTGTTTATTCTTTAATTTTTTCTACAGATGTGAATTATTGCTTTTAGTGGTATTTTTGAAGCATTCCTAAGAAGAATTGTATTCATGCAATAAATTTAGAAGTTCATTTTTCCTCTATTTCTTAGTTTTCATCTAGGATTGTTTCATTTATGATATCCTCTTTGTGGTTGAATTACCAAATTTCCTTTTCAATTGTAAATAATGTGATTGGAAAAAGAATACCTATTGTTAATCGGGCAAAACATGGTATTCCTACAAGTGGATGATTTACATCAATAATTCTGTGCTGCTAAAATACAATTCATATTTTTAGTTTTTACACATGCCATTCATTTCTACTTTTGGTTTGATTGGTCTTGTAAATATTTAGAAGAATTGAATGCTTTTGAATTCCATATGAATATTTCTCAAGATAAGCTTGCAGGTTGAACAATAAGTCATTCTGAATACTTATATGATGGTATCTTTTTATTGGCTAATATATGAAATATAATACTAAACCATTTTTATATGATAATTTTTGGATTAAAATATTACATTGGCAATGCATGTATGAAATATCTGAGCAATATAAATTAAGTTAAATAATATCAAATATTCAATGAGGTAATCACTGACTTACAATCTTTTCATACTATGGAATTAAAGTGTGAATTGTTCTTTCTTCAGATGAACAAGCATTGAGTCAAGGAAAATTAATTACTTTCACTTTTTTCTTGTATTATATTAGACTATTGATTACTTCATAACAGAACTGAAGCGAAATGGTTCACCATTATCAACACAAGATGATTTCATTGTTCTTTATTATCATTTGAAAATGACTTATGTTTCAATATATGTTCAAAATTTTTGATATAACCTTTCGTACAAACTAAATACATTATATAAAATAAATACTCTAATAAATTTGAGAAATTTTTGGAATCAAACGATGTTCATGTTGTAATCTCTGAACTATTTGAAAAATATAGACGTCGTCTTCAAATTAATTATTCAAATATAAGTTTGGTCATGAAAATATTACTCATGAAAATTCATGTTGCTTTTAGTTTTGAAAATTTTAAGAAAACGTGATTTTTAATTTATTTACATTCAACTGTATTTAGGTAAGGGATGGAAATGATGGAATAAAACTGTCCACTGTTTGATCTGTTTTTGAAGATTGAAAAGGGTTCTGTGGTTCCAATCTGTTCTCATTATTTCAAGTTTAGTAACAAGAATCCAGCAATGATATTTTTTGGAAGTAATGTATTTTTTGCGGTTGTTTCTTGAGAATCAAAACAGTTATTTAAGCACTTTTCTAAAAATATCAGTTACACAATCCTAAATTTTACGTGACACTTACTTAAGTGTCCTCTGTACATAGAAATTTTGGACGATAGTTTTCACGGTACTAAATTTTTAGCTATTAACTATTGAAACTTGCATATTCAAAATAAACCCTTTACAGATCGATATTGTGCATACTGCATTCTATAATAATAGTAATTATTTCATGATTGTTTTGGAGAATCATTAAAGAACTACATAATGAATATCTCTGTAAAAATAATTATAACTAACAGTACTCAATTTGCAATGAAAATTGTTAGAAGTGAACTTTTGATGGTTTTTTTAGAGAAAGCCATTCTCTAATAGCGAATTCATTATTAAACAACTGTTGGCAATTTCCAATTTTAAATTAATTTTAAAAATTATCTTGAAAACCGAGCATGACTGTTTCAGAGAAATGTACTTGAAGAGAAATTTTCCCTATTACTCTGGGACTTCCATGGTATAAGTAAGATATATTATTGTCTAGAAATGAGTACATCCCAAATCTAATTTTTCTTTCTTCCATAAATTGTATTTCTTACTAGCTTGAAGATATTTTCTATTTGCAACCTTTACATAAGAATTGTGGTTGTTCGAAGTTTCAGTCCGATAACTTCTTGGAAAAAATAACTCACTCGGCACACTTTACCTGACATTTTTAAGGAAACCAATTGTGTACCATACATAGAGTATTTGATAGTTCAGGTAGATATGACAGCTGAGGTTTTACCACTTGCTAGTGGGAGAAAGAAACAGGTTTCGACTGACGTGGGTCCCGAGGCATTCGGTCAAAGAAAGCAATGAGAAGGCGGTCTCATTGGCCGCCCGGGGGGCTACTTTCGAATTCACTGGATCTGAGCCAAGGCTTGGAGATGGAAAATAACTGGTGGCTGGACCTGAAGTTACGGGATCATTGGCTGAGACTCACAGGTCTCAGACACTCTTGGCTTGTCATCAGAGGACCTTCCGGTGCGTGAGCCAAGACTCAAATTCTCCAGGCTAAACTTGAGAATTCAGATTGCCATATCAACGGGGCACTGTGGTCTCAGAAATCACCTAAATATGCGAGGAGGAGATAGTGTCAATAGAAAACGTCATTTGCGAATGCCTAACTGACGACAGAATCAGGCTTCAGGAACTTGGATCCCAAAAACTGGAGCTGACAGCTTATTAAGCTCTTACCCACTAACCTAACCTAAACTTTATAAGAAGGACGGAGGTGAAATTTAAGGTAGAGGATGTCATAATAGACCAGTGGGTCGCAGTGGCAATTAAAGTTTTATATCTATCTTCCTGACATTTTGATGTTTTTCAAATGGATGTGAAGATTTATTTATATAAAGTGATGCTGAAATAAAAATTGAAAAACTTCTATATGTATCAAGAATTTACTGTAGAAAGAGTCATGTCACGCGATTTGGAAAAGTTAAGAAAAATGATGTTTCCAAGCATATTCTGTTGATCTGCATTTTAAAATATTTATAGTTTGTTTTGTTTCATAATAGAACATTTTTTTCTATAATGTTTTTTTTTATTTCTGTTACATTCTGAAATTACATATATGTGGTTACTATATACTATATATCATAAAATAAAGGATGTTTGATAAGTAAATATTGTAATGGATGATTTGTAATACAATTTTGAGGGTGTTAAACTTAGGTCATAATCGGTTTATCACAAATATCTTTAGTCAATTTAGTTGAAATTCGGCAGTAATGGTGGAGGTGGTAAATGAGTACTAGTTGTAATTTTTTTGAGCAGTGGTTAAGCCAAGTTTTTTCAACAAATACTTTTGTTGAATAGAATTGTACGGCTCTTACTGCAATTTTAAATTATACAATTAATAAAAATACAAGTTTTTATCTCTTAAATATTTTTGAATCTTGCTTCAAGATAAAAATGAAAATAGTTTGGGAGCCTGTCTATGGAATAACAAAATAAAAATTAAATGCACAAACAAAATATTATGTTTATATGTTGCATCACTCAGAGATCTAAATAAATTTTTCTTAGACAGTGCTCATCTAGTGCAAAATAGGCATCACATGTTTCCCTCAAAATTGAATAACGCCTTGCCAATTATTATCAAAATTTCTTATAAATAATGAAACAAAAATATTATTGCTATTAATGTGCAATTTATGTTCATTAACTCTTATAAAGTAACAATAAATTGCTCACTTGTAAATGAAACTAATTATAAGTTTGCTATAAGAATATTTGAATGAAAACGACCTTAGTCATAAACAATTGAAAATCCCAAGCAAAATATGATATAGTGAGATTTTCATGCCGAATTACATATCGGAATTAAAATCATTTTCCGTTTAATTTATTTTCAGGGAGCAATAATGGTTGCGAAATCCGCGAACAAAATGTACAATTGCTACCTAGACAAGATGTTTCATTATATGGAATTATTCCTAAAATGGAAAAAGATCCTTTAGTTCTTGTAAAGAATGTCAACATGTATTTAATCCCAAGGACATTTTGTTACATAAAAATTGTTCACTGAAAGTGAAAGCGCAACATACCTCACATTTCAAAAAGAAAGTTAAGGCTAAGAAAAAATCTCCACTACCGCTTCCTCCTTTATTTCCGGTGAGTATATATTTTGATTTGATAGTAATAATGGAAATTAGTATTTATAATTTTAAATGAGACTGGTAATTTTGAGTTATTTCTTTAGATTGTTTCTTTACGATTTCAGTAAGGATATATGTATTGTCACTGACAAAGGCTACAAGAGGTGCCTGAAATATTATTAAATAAATTATCATAAACAGTATGTTTAGTACAAATTGCTTTTAAGCTAATCATAGAGAGTCGCTGTGGAAATAACTGCAAAAAAACTCTTATTTCGACTTCCCAAGATGACTCTATATATATGAGTGATGCCATTTATGTTTTGCATATTTTCTTTGAAAACCACTCTATATATTAAATCCTATGAATATAATTTGGCTATTATGTTGAGATCGAGCGTATTGTGCAAGGCTGAAAGAGGTTTTAGGATTAAGTTTTTTCACCCTTTCTTCATTTCGCATCCTTGCGGGAAACCAATTGTATACCATATATGAAATATTCGATAGTTCAGGCTAATATGACGACTGAGGTTTTAACCCTTGCCAGACTGGGAGAAAGAAACAGGTTTCGCCTGATGTGGGTCCTGAGCCACTCGGGCATCGAAGGCAATGAGAAGGTGGACTTAATGACTGTCTGAGGGGCTGTCTTGGGATTGGCTGGATCGGAGCCTGGGGTCGAGATAGTTCTGAAGACCGCAAGGATGAAAAACAAACGGTAGTGGGACCTGAAGGTACAGGAGCACTGGGTGAGACTCACAGCACTCAGACATTCGGCTTGCCATCAGTGGAGCTTCCACTGCTAGAGCCAAGATTTGCCTTGTACTCTCCAGGCTAGACCTGAGAGTTCTATTTGCTATATCAACTGGGTACTGTCGCCTCAGAAGTCACCTCAATAAGTTAGGATTGATCAAGAACGCCTCATGCAGACTATTCGAGAAGAAGGTAGCATAAATAGAACACATCATGTGTGAGGACTCATCTGGGAACAGAATCAGATTTGAGGAACTCTAATCTCACAAACTGGATCTGACTGAGCTTATTATGCTTTCACCTACAAAACTTCCAACCTTTATTAGAAGGATGGATTGTGGACGTGAAATTTAAGGGCCACAATAGACCACTGAGTCACAGTGATGGGGCTACCAATCACCCCTCACTCAAATGTTAATACTTTTCTATCTGAGGTTTTAACAAGGATGAAAGTGTAGTATGAAATTCCATTTTGGGATATTCCAATAAATGGAGCCTTTTTCACCAACGATTAACAATTCCTCTTGAAATATTTTTCGATAATTCACTAGCTGTTGAAAAATTTTCCTCAAAGAAGTTTATATTTTTGTAAATTTTTGTTATTTGGTGTATATTAAATTTTTCATGTTTTGATAAAATTTCAACTTAGTCTGTAGAAAAGAAAAAGGAAATTAATGTTTGAATTTCTGGTAACAGTTTCAGATTTATCAATTCTTGGTACATATTCGTTAATATGACAAGAACACCCATTGTTTTAATACTACTGTTGATATTGATTCAAAGAATTTTGTTGAATGCTACACGATTTCCAAATATCAGTTCTTATTTTACTTGAAACTTATCTACTTATTATTGTTAAGTTCCATTGTTCTGAAATACTTCTGATAGTGCTATTCTTTGTTTTATTATGCACTAACAGAATCGGCTCAGAAAATTCCAATTGGTACATTCAAATTTCACAATGAGAAATAATGGAGCATTTTGTTGAAAGATTAATTTTTGCCTTATAGTTCATTCAAGTTACAAGGAGACTTAAATAAATAATCATTTCAAAATAACTGAAATTTCCGTTTCATTTGAAGGAAAATGACTTATAGTCAAAATACCAACAATTACAGGAATAATAAACACAAATATACAGCCAGGATATTTAAAACAATATTTCTGCATAATAAATCTTTTGCAATCAGGCAGTATTCAGGGAATATATTGCATCTGTGCCATTTTGATGAAGGAAATAATTATTTATTTATTTGATGAAACTTATCATAAAAAGATTGAAGACTTGTTCTTTATGCCTGTCCTATGAGGGTGGCCATTATTAAGTTTAGTAGTGAGGTCTTCTTTGATGAGGCTACTTATGTTTGTAGTGTAGTTTCTTCTCATATTATATATTTCTAGCTTTCTACACTTTCTTGAAAAACTACTTAATATTATACTAGTCCCCTTCTGTTCATTAGCTTTGCTTCAATACTTCGATAATGAGCTTCGTAAAAAGATAAGTGATTTCAATAGAATTCTTTGAATGACTCAATAACATGTTTCTGTCATTGAACAATATCCGTTTTAATCAATGTTTTGATATAATTTTTCTATATAAGCAAGGTATACTGACATATATGTTAGTTCGTGAAGAAACTTCAGACAAGTTAATTATTTCTGAAACATCAAAACTCCATCAATGGGCAACTTCCTCAGTTCAGATGTCAACTATGCTTGGCTTCCTAGTAAGAAAGTTTTCGAACATTTTCATTCAGACAGTTTTATTTTAATATTTCTCCATTAATAATTCTCATCACATTTTTATGGGATTGAAGTTTTGATTCATTTTCAGAATGAGTTTGAAAATTTCTTCGTTTTCTAATCATCCTTGGTATTTGTGCAATTTTATTGCATAGTAATATGTTCATTATTGGCAATAAAATTTTAAATGCGATAGCCATTACTTTACTAGAATTCACTATTTAGCTAGATTTCGTAAGAAATACTACCTATTGCAACCGTCCTCATGCTGGAATATATACATATATATATATATATATATATATATATATATATATATATATATATATATATATATATATATATATATATATATATATATATATATATATATATATATATATATTCCATATTCTAGCTTTCTACACTTTCTTGAAAAACTACTTAATATTATACTAGTCCCTTCTGTTGATTAGCTTCATGAGGTTGTACCTCAACTTAAAAAAATTTTATGTTGACGAGAGTTCAATACCAATGCAACATTAGTGAATCACAGAATAAAAAGCAATTAGTGTAGTCAAAATTTTCAAATAATAATTAACAATTCTGTTAACTATTATTTCATATTATGATTCATTGATGGTTCTGTATAAGCAAGTTCTATTCAGTGAGTTTACTTGTATATCAAAAGGTACTAACCAAAAATTTAATAGCATCGGTTACAATATGGACCTAGTGAAAACTTATTAATTCCCTCTTATTGGAAGAAAATTGTATCTCTTGATATTTGCCAGTTGATCCGATTAAGTAATGCATTAGCAAAAATGAATATTCATATTTATCAACTTTGTATGATATTTTCCTTCTACTTGAGGAATATTTCGTATTTTATTTACATTTACTTGTTTACAGACCGGCCTAGAAGGTGTATCGCCCCTCGACGAGTTGAGTACAACCGGATTACATCCGAATTCCATGTTCATTGTCAGTGCTCACGAGTTGCCACCAATAGATGCCGATGTGAGCCCTATGTTACCAAAACTTTCCCCACTGGTAGAAAATGTAGAAGATATTCCCTTGCCATCCACACTTAGTTCGCCGATGGCCCTAGACGAATCGCCCACTTCTGACAAGACGACCTTTATTACTTCCCTGGACAAAGCATCGAGTACAACTTCTAGCCACACTAATACGAATTCCCATTTGGGTTCTAAATCTAAGAAAAAGAAATATTCAAAATCTCATACAGAGTCTGATTCGAATACGCAGTGTGGCGTAGTTGAAGATCCTAAAGGACCATGTACACGCAGTATTAAATATTCTAATCATAGTAGTGTAAGTATCAATTTCACTTTGAGAAGTAGAACAAGAAATGATCTGAAGAAAGAATTGGTGTTTAAGATGGCTAAATTATTGCAAACTTGAAACAAACAGTATCTTCGGAAATGTTGAAGTGAAATTATTTTATGGAGATCATTTTAAGAATTAAATGATCGAAATAATTTTCAGTATTGTCATCTCCATTTGGAATAAATACATTCAGCTTTGTCTGAAGAAACAGTTGTTGATTGATAACATGAATTAAATGTGGGTGCCCTTAATTCAAAATTTGTTGGAGAATGAGAAAATACCTGTAATCAAAAATTTCTTTTAACCTCTTTGAAAATTACAAAAAATGGTCAAAACAAAATTCATTATTGGAAAATTACAACAAAGCCAAATTCTGAAGAAGTTTTTGAAAACACTTCATTAATTGAGAGATTATACTTTGAACTATTTTGGGTAGAACTTCAAGTGTACGATTGGTAATGAAGAAATATTCACTAAAATTTCAAGTTGTTCCAAATTCATCTGAAGCATTCAGATAAATGAAGTATTATTATCTCAGATCTCTGAGACTATCAAGAAATTATAATTAGCAGACATAATAAAATTTACAACAATTTTGAAACTGGAAATATGTGATATGCCATTTTACTTTAGATATGATCATAATATTTCATAGGATATTGTTTAACTTCTTACAGTGGTAATTTATATGTATCTTATAACCAATATTATTATTTTTATTTTTATTATATTTCCTATATAATTTACAACTAGAAAAACGCTTTTCCATCCTAGTGTTTTTGATTGTTTAAAGCTTCGCGGTAACGACTATCAAGTTAAGAGACTTTCTATTCTATAACTGGTGATAGAATTTCTTGTATAAAAGTCGTAATATTTGGAAGAAAATTCGAAGATATATACTACGAACTTACTTTTGATGTATTAAATCATTATATTTATTACTTATTCATAATATTTTTGCATATTTTACTCTTATTAGTATTTTTTCAGAATTTCATGAGAAATTTACATTTTTCAAAAGTTTTCTCCATGTTAGGTTCTCAGGGATTTGTAGATTAGAAAACATTGCTATTTTACATTAAAAATACTTTCTCAATTAAATAATATATATTCTCATAACACATAAATGCTTTGAACATCTTACGAATTTTGAAGACTTTCAGATTATACATGATTGAAACAGAATATTAAGTCAATTTCATTAATGAAATATGAAATTGTATTAAATGATTAAACAATTGAGAAAACACTAGGCTCAAGGTTCACCAAATATAATGAATGAAAATATGTTTGACATATTTTTCTAGTTTTATCCTATTTTCAAAAACTAAGAGGTAATTAAAATATTAAAATGTCATTTATACGTTAGAAATAGATAAAAGATATGGGGAGAAACGGAAATCAAACTGATCGTTAGTTATAGGTTTGGATTTTTGCAAAATCTGAGATATGATTTTCGTTTATACAACGTTCTGACAAACCAGTTGATAATTTATTATGAGTTATTGTTTTTTTTTTCATGCTCCTCGTAGTTTAACCTTTACAAAAAGCAGGACAATCATTACAATATGATTTATATACACCGCTTTTTTCACCTGTATCAAGTCGATCTTTATTACTGACCAAGAGTGAACATAGATTTTTCTTTTTCGTTCATATTGTGTTGATGTTATTCTGTTTTAATATATTGCATATTTTATAACTTATTTGTGGGACATAGTGAATGCTGTGATATTTTATCGTTTCTTGCACCTGAAGGGTGTGGAGTAGATCGAAGATAATAATAATTTGTGTTGTTTTTTAGTTGTCTCTGCTGTTATTGTCGTAAACGTTATTTGACACTAATGTTTTTTAAATTCTAAATCCTTTTTCGTTTTTTTTGTGGAAGGGGAATCAAATCAGAATCGAGAGTAACCTATGTACAAATGTATGAAATACGGACATTTTGATTTTATGCGGATGGGAACTGCTATTATGGATTACTGTATCAGTGATCGTTGGTTTCCGGTAAATGTCAAATTCAAGACAATTATCTCATAATTTGAATATTTAAGAAATTAAGTGTTGTATGCATATTTTCAAATTCCATAGTGAATTGGATGGGATCGTACAATGAAATCAAGAATTTAGAAAAATCTCTCAGTACCTGTTCAACTTTACCACTAATAAACGTATTTAATTAAAATATTACATGAAAAGAAAAGTTTATTTTCAAGATTGGTCATGAAGATTTCGCTCAAAAGAGGGGAACTCATTGGAAGGCCATCTAGTTGTTGGTTAATTTTTTATTGAAATAGAAATAATTTTGCTTCGAACTTCTACTATTATCATTGTTTCTAATCTGATTAGGGGAGACGATGTATTATTTCAAAGTTATTGGTTGTTAATAATTTTGAGTTCTGTATTCGGTGTTTATGCGAAATTTAACTATATGGTCTTCCACTGAATTCACCTTCTTCACTTTTGAGTGAAATCTTCATGACCAATCTTGAAAATAAGGTTTTCTTTTCATGTGCTATTTTAATTAAAAAAGATTTTTACTATGGAAATTGAAAACATGCATAAAACCAGCTGATACTGTAATCCATAATAGTGGTTCCCATCCGCGTAAAATCTAAAGGTCAGCGTTTCATATATTTGTGCATAGAGTACTAACGATTCCCTTTTCACGGGAAAAACATTGAAAAAGAAATAACAATTTTGAAATCATTAGCATCAAATTATGGGTACTAGAATAACATCATAGACAAATTAATAACTAAAAACAGTAATTATTGCCCTCGATCTACTCCATTCTTCAGGTTCACGAAACAATAATATATCACAGCATTAATTATGCCCCACAAATAAGTACTAAAATATGCCTTATACTAAAACATAATAAAGTCAACATAATATAGACGAATAAGAAGAATCTATGTTGGGTTTTGATAACAAAGATCGACTTGATGCACGTGACAAAAGCGGTGTATATAAAGTATAATGGAATGGTTACCCTGCTCTTTATATAATTCAAACTGGTCCTTCCATGAATGTTAGAGTAGACGTTCAATAATACATTATAAATTAACACCCGTGTTTTTAAAACATTGTATAAACAAATACCATTTCTCAGTTTTTATAAAACCCCAAATTTTACATTCAGGTAACAAAAGCAAGATATTAGATTTCTTAGAATTCGTAGAAATTACATCAGTTCACAAACATAATCTACCTATGACTAACGACCACCTTGATTTCCGTTTGTCCCTACTCTTCTCAAATGTTTCTAATAAATGACTGTAAAATTTTATTTCCTCTAACTTTCTGAAAATGGAATAGAATCTGAAACATTAGTCAGACATATTTTTATTCATTATATTTTGTCAAATTTAGTTCAGTGTTTTTCTTCATTCGTTTAATTATTTAGTTAAAATGTTTCACCAAGTGATTAGCGAGACTTCTATATCTGAAATTGTATTGTTTTTATTAATTTCTTTGAAATTTCGCTGGCAAGGGTTGTTATTATTTACCTAATTGATGACAAAATTTTTCTTGAAAGTTTATGAAAATTTCCTCAGGATTTATTCAAACAAAAGTCCATGCAATTAAGTAGAATGCAACTTATATAAGGCTATATGGTTTAAAAATTGTTCAATGTTTCTTTTGGGAAAATTGATTTGCATAGAAAAGCTACTTAATTATTTATATTCAAGGAAAGAGTGTTTAAAGAGAAGCTGCGAAAAGTTTTGTGTTGTTTTTGATGTTCAATGTTACTTATTAAATATACCTCACTATATTATATTGTACTGCACTTAATTGGCATCTACCATTCACAGTATTATAATGGTACAGTATTATATAGGCGAATAAACACAACATTTGTTTGGATATTGTATTATTGTCTACATCAATAAAGAAATGGGAAATAAATATTTGAATTGAATTTTTAAGGAAAATATAACACTAATCAATTGAGAGTTATTCAAAATAACACAATTTGGATTTTCATCATCCACTATGATGAATTTATATAAGGAAAAAGTAAAATTACAAAAAAAATAGAAAATATTAATGGGAACAAATCTTCAAAATAAAGCATGCGTGTTTGAAATATCAATGGATAATACTTTATGTCATCAACACTGAATCTTATAATAAAGCTATTCTTGTAATACATGAATGTACATAATTAACGTTTAACCTATATGGATTTCTACTAAATTAATAGAACATGCAAGCAAGAGCATGCAAGTTGTAGCTGTATGTGTGATCAATTATTCACTTTTGGTTAATACATTGAAAACAATGAATTTCATTTTTGAAAATGGCAGTAATTTTGTAATACAATTTTAACAAAGATTTCTATTTACTTTTTAAAATTATCTAAACTCTACAGAGAAACGTCCATTTTATGTACTAATTTATTATGTTCTTGTTTTCATTTTCATGGCAATAACCATTACGACAAGTGAAATTGTTTTTCACAATTCACAATAAGCAGATTTAATAGAATTCAAAAGATGAGATGTTTGTAAAGTTGAAAAATTTCAGTGTGAAAGGAAATAATGTACCTTGCTGATCTTTTGTGTTTGTAAAAATTTCAGGATTTGATTAATATGTACAATACACTGTGTTCTTGATGAATTGTTGACTTTACTATTTGATTCTATGTTGTTAGTTTTGAAATAAAACTCTTGAATATTCTTGTCTTTGAATATTTATCATGCACCCATGTTTTAATTTGAATTTATTTATATATATGAGGTGTTGCATTATTTGTTCTCAAATACAGGTGGTCATTTAGCGTTTTACTTTCGGGTTTGTGTAGTTCTGCTGTTACTGATCTGCAGGTCTTCAAGATTTATTCTGAATATTCGTGAAACTTAACAAGGAAAGGTTAGGACTATGTTCAAGATGCTAAAAATAGCTGAAACTGGTTATTAGATATGTGAATTTCACGGATTTTCTTGATTTCATATGTATTATATGAAATCTATAAGTCCCTTATATAATTTGAGTTTCTTGTATCGTAGATAAAAAATAACATTTGTATCTTTTGCAGGAAAATGACCCTTTCCATCAGAACAACAAAGGTCTAAGCATAGATAATTATTTTCCCCAAACTAATTCTAAGGAGATTCCAGTTTCATTACCTGTAGTATATCTACCAATGAGCCCAGTTTCTACTGTAACACCTTTGCAGGTAATTTCAAGATTTTTTTATCGACAAAGTTATTTGAGTTAGTCAAGTTATTCTGATAATCTAATTGAGCAGGTTTTTTTTTTGAAGGCAATTGATATACATTCAATTTTATGAAACAATTCTGCTCAAATTTTCATTATGTGGTTAGTTGTGATAACTTATCTGATGAAGCGTCAGTCTAGTGAAACGTGTCATAAGTTTGTGATAATAACGAAAATTTGAACAACTTTGTTGCTTTATTTAAAAAAGCAACAAGTTATTTTGACTTATGAATCGAAAGAGATAATGTGGTGAAGGGATTTTGTGGATAAAATAAAAGAATCTCGGAGATAACAAGTAATTTTCAACAATATTTAATCACCTCTGAAAGTTACATATCTCAATTATCGAAATGAATTATTATAAAAATTCATAAGTATTTTATAGAAGATAACTGTAGTCTCAAGATTTTTATTGCTGAATTATTAGACGATTATACAATTACTTGCAGCTCAGAATAAGTTTGAAGAAATAGTAAAAGAAAATATTTTTTCAGTAGTTATTCAAAATAGTTTTCATCTTGCTCAAATTCATCTTTTTTCAGATCATTCAGGAAGGGAATTTAGTGTGTCTTGAAACTCCTCAAGTTTTAACTCCTAGCGAATGTCCACGCCAACTCTACTTTACCATTCCTGAACAGCTTAATGTTAAAATGTATAAAACAAGACCGAAATTAGGTTCACTTCCAATGTATGGTGCTCGGAAGATAGGCGGTGCCATTGTCATATCTAAGCAAGAGTTAGTAAATCGCCGAAAAGACATTTTGACTGCTATCAATGCAAAACATAAACCTAACGATATTTTATCGGGTTATAAATCAATTTCGCTTTTGAATAACTCTCATCGGCTCAATATTCTCAAAACCAAAAATAATAAATTAAATATAAAGAAACCGGAAAAAAATATGGGCAATGATGTCAAACATATTCGTTTATCATCTGATATGAATGGCTTTATTATTCACAATGAAAGCAACGAAGACCAGCAAAATTCTATTCATGATGGAAAATTATCATTGATGAACATCAAGTGACAAATAGCTTTAGCTACTGCATCCTGTGTAATTTGTTGATTCGTCGTCATATTTGAGGTATTCGGCATGTTATTCAAGTGGAGAAAGAAAAAAATTTTATGTAGTTATGAATTCTTCTCGAGAAGCCAAAGATTGTTATCAGAAGATTATAAGGGACTTGAATTGAAAAGCTTGAATCATGAACATTTAACATTGAATTCTAAACAACTATGTATGAATTTTTTATTAAATAATATGGAAAATGTGAGCAATATGAATTATTTACCTTCCTGAATGGGGACATCTATATATAATATATTGTGAACAATCCTTTTCATTTTATAATTTTAAAAGATTTTAGATATTTATACAATTATTGTTAGCATAAATTGTAATTACATTTTGTTTACATGTAATTACTGTTAGTTTTATGTGATTACTGTTACACAATTACCGTTATCTTAAATACAACTACTGTTGTATTTCACCAAAGTGGAAATAATACACATATAATACATAACAGGTAATTTATTCTTCTCTAATAATATATCAAAACGCCGATCTTCTTGAAATATTATAGACGTTATAATTCCAATTATGAAAATCTGCTTTTCAAAATTCATGTCATCTGAGACGGGAGGAAAGTGCAAATGAATATACTTATCATTTCATGATTCTTATTTTTATTTTTCTAGTCACGGATTCTGAACGTATCTCGTAATTTTACATTATGTGAATTTATTCGTGTATTTCAATTAACTCTATATTATTACGAGGTATCAGTTGTGATTCATGCTTAGCAAAAAATAAAAATTCAGGTTGCATGTATAGTTAATGAAGAAATTAGACAAAATATAAATATATATTTTCAATTTTTGCATGCAAAATTTCAAAAAATTTAATCACAAAAATATCTCAGAATAATCATGTAAAAGTTGATAATACATTTTTTCAGGGTAAATGCAGAATCCAATTACATAAGATAATTAAAAACTTTATCTGGTCGCGGCTACTCGAAATAAAAACTTCGTACTTATGTAATTTCTTCCAGAACTAAACTTTCAACTGTATTTGAAATTTGAACATTTCTTCATATGTGGTCTTTATTGAAAATATTAAATTCTAACCATAAGTACTAATGCTTAATTTCGTGAACATACAATACTCAGAATGTCCTTCACTTTTGGAATGCCATTACCAGGTAAGCATTTTATTCAAACTTATTCAGTAACTTACATAAATTGAAAACAGGTACAATTCAATTACAAATTTTAAACAGATAATTTCAATTATTCTATGCATATTCGCAAACTCTTTCTAAACATTATTTTTCTATAATTCAGTAGAAAATATATTCCTAAAAAAATTTGTGTGAATAAACATGATTATAAATTGGAAGTTACATAATCCTTTATAATTTTGATGTATGAATTAGTGTGTATGAAAGTGATGCTAGATGTGAACTCACTATTAAGAGGTGGTAAGTACTTTATATTATTCTATATGTGTAGTTCCATATCCATTGTGAACAATTTCTTCAATATAGAAAAGTCTATCTGTAAATTAGGAGGGGTACTAGGCTTACTGAAATATATTGTTCTTGAAAAATATTACTCTATAATTTATTCACAAAACTCTTTTGAAACACTTTTGTCTCTATAATTTACTAGAAGATTTCCACTATAAAAATTTTGTGAATAAACATGATTAAAAATTGGAAGTTATATAATCTTTTTAATTTGGACCTATGGTTTGTGTATATGAAAGTGTTGCTAGCTCTGAAATCACTATTAAAAGGTGGTAAGTATTTTATTTATCCTGTATGAATATATAAAATTTGGGTATTCTGAGTTTTTGTCAGTAATTAGTTTCTTTGAAACTACTTTAATCACGGAGGAAAACTCAAATTTCATTACTTTTTTTATCAGGTTTTTAGTCTGTCCTCTTTGTGTTTGCTCCTTACAAGAAACAGTTGCTTTATCGCAGCGTTTCGTTAGTGTTCCTTCTGCCATTATCAAGCGTTAACTGACTACAAGCGAGCAAGTAAGTATAAGATACCTCGAACTACACGCATTAGTGAGCTTGCAGTCTTAGGTACCTGGTACTCACTTGTTTGTAGTGTGTCAGTTCACATGGTTTGATAATGGCGGAAGGGGACTCTCAAAACATTATGATAAAGTAACTGGTTCTTCTAAAAACCAAACACAAATTTAAAAGTTTGTGCATTTATTATTAGTTCATAACATTGAAGTGAAAATAAATAAATCCACTACAGTGATAAGTACCACTGATAAGTAATGAACTGTAGCTAAACATATTCTACCATATATTAGCACAAATATAATTTATTATGAAAATACACAAATCAACCAGCATGTATGTAAACTATTAGATTTCAAGCAATCCCTGATGAAAAATTTGAGACAATTATTTCCTATTTAGTATAAAATACCAACCAATAGTTAAAGCAGCTTATATAGATTAGAAGCTAAAACACTGGGATCATCCATGAATATACTGTATCTTTACTGAAATAACAACAAATCGAAATATTTAACTGGCTGATAACTAGAGGCACCCTAAATTTATTTCCTATTTAATAAGATGTAATCCAGAAACTAATTTTTGGCAAATAACTTCACATATTCTTCCACTTTAATTTGAAATTCTAGTTTTGAATGTTTGTACATATCTGCAGCTTCAATATTGAGAGGATCTTCAAAATTTAGTAGGTCCTAAAAAGAAAGATGATTTGACAGATTGTTCATAACAAGGTTTTTTCTAAATGATTAGTTTATTCTTGTAATATTTTGTTCTTGAATATACTTCTTTACTTACAGTGAATAAGGCATGTAATCCCCAAACTACATCTTTCAGCCTTCTTGTAGGTGACCATCCTAAACCATCCATACTATGTTGTCGCAGGAGAGATAAACAAATTTCCCCTGTTTCTGATATGTTTGGATGCCATAATTTTGTTAAACATTTTACTTTAGGAGGCTGAAACGATATTTTGTTTAAAAACAGTTCAAGAAATACGTAAGTCGATACATACAACCATATTATACTCATCTGTAACATAAATACTAAATTTAAATATGCCGTTCTCCCAGTATCCTTCAGTTGGCTTTATTATTAATGTAAAATTACTTAAATCATTCTCATTTTCATATTCTACCGTACAATTTGGTGGCAATAATTGCGCTAGTTCTTGAGATTCTTTTACTAGTAATCTGTCCCTTATTGAGATTCTATTGTGACCATTCGAAGATTCTTCTTGTTGCTTTTTCAAACGTTGTGCCAAAGTTATCATGTTTGCGAAATTTAAATAGCAGGAAAGTGTATTATATATATTTCCGTTTATTTGGGTGTTGCATTTTATTTCATTTTTCGAACAACTATTATTCCTATTCAAATCTACTTTGTTTTGAGTGTTCCAAGTTTTTAATTTGTTCTGACATAAGCTAGGTTAATCATGGTTCACAGAATAAGGTTTTTGTTCTTCTTCACCTCTTTGACTATGTCCTTGACTTTTATTAGCCATCTATACAAGTTTCTATCTTGCTGGATCTCCGTAATGGAGGATTTGAAATTACCAATAGTCAACATTTAAATTCCATTACTACTCTTCTCTTCAGATTTTTATTTCAGGAAGGAGGAATTTTACAGTTTTGTTAGTAAGTGTACTATAGATTATTATTATTTTTTTTAGGCATCGAGTTTCATGGTGGAGGTGATGGAATCAACAGCACAGCATACACTGTATCCGGGGAATGTAATTTGAGACAACACATCTCATTGTTTAGTGAACAAGTAGGACATCTTTTACAGATGTAATGTTTATACTAATGTTTACAGTTGTAAGTTAGATGTTGCAAGACAATCAACTATTCAATTCAAGACATCTATAATATCACTAAATATAGCTTGGGTGACATTCATAGGACCTTAATAATAATAATAATAATAAGCGTCAGAAAACCACCATGGCAAAAACGACTGGAGAAGGATATTGATAATATTAGAGCAGAAATCGGTCGCCTCACAGAATTCCTGAGAAACAGAAAACCCTCAAGGCGCTTGAAATCACATATATGCAAAATTTATAGGAAAATTGGTACGAACACAAAACGCCCTGATCACAAACAACACATCGACGTTTATATGGACACTTTGAAACAGAAACTCCAAGCAAAAGCAAAGAGGCTTTCAAGATACGTCAAGTGTACTGAAAGGAATGCCTTCTCCAAAACGCGGCCAATTTTTATAAGGGAAATAACAAAACTGCGACCAACAATAACAGAGAAGTACCTGACGCACAGCTCTTGACCGACTATTGGTCATCACTATGGTCGCACCTCAAAGAACACAATAGAGATGCGGAATGGATCACGAATGAAAAAGAACGCCTCGATGTCAGACACATGGACTTCGACGGAATAACGGAGGAACAAATCACAACAGTAGTACGAGCGACCAACAATTGGAAGGCCACAGGTATAGATAATATCAACAACTACTGGTACAAGAAGTTTGATAAGCTCCATGGAGCCCTAGCAAACAGCTCACGTATGTTCTTCAACATCCCAAGAAAACACCCACTTTCCTAACATAAGGCTTAACATATATGCTAGCTAAGAGCGATTGAACACAGGATCCTTCCCAATATAGGCCAATCACTTGCCTGCCAACACTCTACAAAATACTCACCTCATGCATATCTAATCGAATATAGCAACACCTTGACGACAACAATATATTAGCAGAGGAGCAGAAAGGATGCAGAAAGAAACACCACGGGTGCAAGGAACAACTCATCATCGATTCTGTGATAATGAAACAGGCACACGTAGGGCATCGGAATGTTCATTCAGCTTTTCTCGATTATCTGAAGGCATTCGATAGTACCGCCCATTCTTGGCTTGTTGAAGTATTGCAGATATACAAAATTCACCCAGCCCTGGTTCTTGAAGACAACAATGACACACTGGCGCACGTCTCTGCAGGTCAACATGAACAATACATCAATTAAAACCGACGAGATACCCATACGTCGTTGAATTTTTCAAGGAGACTCTTTGAGTCTACTATGGTTCTGTTTGGCAATGAACCCATTGTCCTCAATGCTCAATAGAACAGGATACGGATTTAGGATAAAAGCAGAAAGGAATTATCATACAATCTCCCACCTGCTGTATATGGATGACATCAAATTATATGCTTCGAACAAGAAGCAATTGGATGATTTGCTGAAAACTGTCAGTGAATTCTCGGCAGATGTTCATATGAAATTCGGGATTGAAAAATGTAAGACCCTGAACATTCAAAGAGGGAAAGTCATAGATGGTGAAACACAACTTCCAAACGGTGATATTATACAGTGCATGAGAGATGGCGAAACATACAAATATCTGGGATACCAACAAGCCAGATTGCTAGACCAAAAACAATCAAAGGAGGAGATTCGTTCAGAATACAGTCAGCGTCTGAAGTCTGTGCTGAAATCGATGTTGAACTCGGGGAATCTAGTCAAGGCAATTAACACCTACGCCATTCCAGTGTTGCTTTACTCATTTGGAATAATCAGATGGACTAAGACAGAACTGGATGATATTCAAAGGCAGACCCGAACGATGCTGACAAAGTACAACAACCATCATCCAAAATCGTCTGTGATACGAACAACTTTGAAGCGGAAAGAAGGATGACGCGAATTAATAGATGTTGTCAATTTACACACCGAACAGATAAAAAATCTCAGAGAATTCTTCTCTGCAAAAGCTTTCAGTTCTGACCTCCATAGATTGGTATCGTTGGCTGATAGGGGATATACACCACTAAATATTGCTACCAGAGATCTACCGTTCCTATCAGATACTGAAAAACAAGAGCAATGGTCAAGAAAGGAATTGCATGGACGACATCACCATGAGATTAATCAACCACACATCGACAAAGAAACCTCCAACAAATGGCTGATGAAAGGAGAATTATTCGCAGAAACAGAGGGATTCCTTATGGCCATCCAATACCAAGTGATCGCTACAAACAATTACAAAAAATTTATAATGAAGGACGGAACATTACAAACAGATAAGTGCAGAAAATGCCATATAAGATCGGAGACTATACAGCATATTACGTCCGGATGCGAACAACTGGCAAATACGGAGTATCTTCACAGGCATAATCAAGTGTGCAACATTATCCATCAGAAACTTGCACACAAGTACGGACTTCTGAATACCTTCCAGCCATATTACAAGTATCAGCCGGCGCCCGTATTGGAAAATGACTCTATTAGATTATACTACGATAGGCCTGTTATCACTGACAGAATGGTGTCGAATAATAGGCCGGCCATAGTGGTGTATGATAAGAGAGCCAGAACAGCAATGCTGGTGGATGTCGCCATACCGAATAATAACAACGTGCTGAACAAGTTCCAGGAGAAAAAGTCCAAATACACAGACCTTGCTATTGAGATCAAGCAGATGTGGCACCTCGATAAAATAGATATTGTTCCTGTCATCGTATCCTCGACTGGTTTAATACCCAAAACTTTGCATGATAGCCTTAAGAAATTAGAATTGCATAAGAATACCTATATAGAAATGCAAAAAGCTGTAATTCTTAATACATGTAGGATAGTTAGGAAATTTATGTCAAGTATATTGTAATCGAGCCTATTCCCTTTGATTACTAAATCTGGGAAAGGTAAATTATATCCAGCTAACAACTGAGATAGTGCATAAGTTCACGATAATAAATAATAATAAGTTCCAGGAGAAAAAGTCCAAATACACAGACCTTGCTATTGAGATCAAGCAGATGTGGGATCTTGATAAAATAGATATTATTCCTGTCATCGTATCCTCGACTGGGTTGATACCCAAAACTTTGCAAGATAGCCTTAAGAAATTAGAATTACATAAGAATACCTATATAGAAATGCAAAAAGCTGTAATTCTTGATACATGTAGGCAGGCCCGCCGCTAGCGGTTTGAACGCCGGTGTGCAATTCTTATCGTGCCGCCCCTATCTAACTACAAAACCTAGGTGTTTATAAAAATGTGAAAAAAAAATGCTGTACAGTGAAAAACTATGTTATATTAGGTTATTTTATACAAGATAGATACACTAATACGACATTAAATGAAAAAATGAAGGCAAGAAAGGTGCAATTTATACATATTATGTAGGTAGGTATAGGTATTAAGTTATTTTACAGAAACTGCACCTTTCTTGCCTTCATGTTGGCAAAATCAGCTATAATTTTTTTGGTGTCTAGTCTATTTAGAATCTCATGTTCAATTGAAATTATTGCTAAATTACTTAGTCTTTGCTGGTGCATAGTTGATCTCAAATAGTTTTTATTATTTTTAACTTTGAAAATGACCTTTCACCAGATGCAACTGAAACCGGCAATGTAAGTAGTATCCTTAGCGCTATTGCTGTATTCGGAAATGTTGACATTAATTCATTAGCAAAAATGTATTGCAATAGGGTTTGTGGATCATTAGACTGGTTTTCTGTTAAATGCAACTTTAAAGCATTGATTTCATTAAACATATCTATACCGTCAATATCTGCGTCACTACTTGAACTATCTTTTAGCTTCACATTCAAATCTTTACAATGTTTCATTAAATCATCTTTGGAGTAACTAAACAAGTTATTATTGGTGAAAAAGCCAAAAACGTCGGTAAAAGATTCCAACTCATCGAATCTACGTTTTAAAGAAGTTAAGGTTTGGTCCAGGATCCTAAAAAAAACATCTACCTTATTTTGTTTAGGGTCTAGTAAGACTTCATCACTCTGTTCATACTGAAATTGAGTTGGTTTTCTTCGTGGACGAACGGTATCTATAGGCGGAAAATCTGCATCTACATTAAGTTCCCGAGCCACAGTGGTAACTTCTTCTAACACCCTTTCCTAATGCTCATCTGTGCGATATTCGGTGAATTTATGATTCAATTTATTTAACAAATTTATGCAGATTTGAGTATTTATTGTGGGGTTTTGCATTATTTTGCTAATAGCATTAATTTCGTTTGAAATATCAAACCAAATTACAACTAAGCAAATAAATCTATAATTTTGAATATTCAAAGCAAGCGAATGTGCTTTGTGAGTTGTTGTACAATCCCATTCCGACGAATTGTTATCTGATATTTCGAGTAAAGCGTCAAATATTTTTTCGAGGTGATACCGTAAAGGTTTGACTGCATCGATTCTGCTAGACCATCGCGTGGCACTTAATGCCTTTAGTTTTAAATCAGGTAAATGCTTGCAAATTATGGACCACCTTTTGGTAGAAGACGAAAAGAAAACGTAAATTTCTTGAATTAAGTTGAAAAAGTTGACCGTGTGGTGCGTTATATTTGCCGCATCGTTAACGACCAAATTGAGACTATGCGCCGAGCATGGAACGTAAAATGCACGATTATTCATTTCCAATATTTTTTTTTGTAATCCATTGTGTTTTCCACGCATATTAGAACCATTGTCATAACCTTGGCCACGTAAGTTTTTAATATCAAGGTTTAATTGCGAAAATAAATCTAAAACAAAATTTAATAGTCCTTCACCTGTGGAGCTGGTTATCGGACAGATGCCAATAAAACTTTCGCATATTGTAACATTTTTAGTTTCACTGTTTAAAACATCTGGTGTGCAATCTAATATGATAGAGAAATATTTTGGACGAGCCCCTAAACGCCAGACACTGATGAGATAAAAATTTTATAACAGCTATGATCCTTTCCAATACATCACACCATTGTTTTTTTTCAGATTCTAATAGTCTCAGTTGCATTTGATTTACAGTAGTTTTATTTTTTAACATATGATTTAGTTGGACCCAACATTTTAAATTTTCGCTATGGGAAATGCTTGTTTTGTGTCGTTTTAAGGTAGATGACAGATGTTGCCAATCGGAAAAACCGCTTGGAGCTGACAGACTACTTACAGTTTTACTGAATATTTTACAACAAAAACAATAGACTGAATCTTTTGACGTAGAGTAAACAAGCCATTCTCTGTTAATTTTTTCTCCATTAGGAAGATTTGTAGAGTAATAACTGTTTGCAAATTTTCTTCCATCGATATTAGCAGGAAAATTGTGGTTAAACAGCTGCACGGGACCACGGCTAACCAAAATATTAACAATATCATTAGTCATACTGGCGGGCCACGAACCGGGATCATCACCACAATCTAAACAGCTACTTGATGACGATAAATTGCCTACAGGTTCTTTAGCACTATTTTCTCTTTTTTTAGTTTCACTGGAGTCTCCTTCTGAAGGACCAACATTTTTCTCTTCAGATACCTCCATAACTTCTAGATTTAAAGCTGCACTTGTTGAAGCTACATCTACGTCAACATTCTCTTGACATTCAGAGTCCCTATTTTCTGGTTTGCTAAAAAATTTCTCAAGAGATCCCGCTAGTTTTTTTTTCTCTGTATCTTTTTCTCGTTTTTGCCGTCGAAATTGAGCTCCTGAAATTTTTTTCCTTTTTTGCGGTTCCTGGAATTTTTTTGAAAAGTTTAGTATACGGTTGTACAAAAGTAACTTAAATCCCAAAAGGGGGTCGATCATTCCACCCATTATTGCGAACAACCTTTACTAGGGGGTCAACACTGAAATCGCGAAAAAAAATCAGCTTTTCCATACATTTTGTATGGAATAGTTATTTTTTTTCGCGATTTCACCGTTGACCCTATAGTAAAAGTTGTTCGTATTCATGTGTAGAATGACTCCCTTTCGGGATTTAAGTTCCTTTTTTACACCCTGTATAGGTATAATTTTAATATTTTTTCATAAATCTTCACTCTTAAGTTGTATAACAGAAAAAATACCCTTTCAATCACAATAATAATCACAATACTACTGCGAAAAAAATGTTCATACCTACTGCACACAAATGTAATGGAATAACTAATTTTTTTTTCGCGACTTCAGAGTTGACCCCATAGTGAAAGTTGTTCGTATTGATTAGATGGAATGTCCCCCTTTCGTTACTTAAGTTACTTTTGTTACACTCTGTATTAATTTTAATACATTTTTTAAATAAATCTTTACTTTAAGTTTTTTCAGTAAAATAACCTTTAAATTTTACATGAATACCTGCTGTATATATGAATGCGCCCATATGCTGATTAATTAAACAAAGACACTTACCATAATTATGATTTTTTGCGCCGACGGATAATATAAATAATAATAATAATTTTTATAGTCACACTTCGCACAAAAATATACAGAATATTATTAATTTTAAGTACCCTGGACCGTTTCCGGATCTCACATTAGGGCTATAACCAAATAATTGAAGTTTGTTGTTCACTCACATCACTTTCGCATTTGTGTTAAATAAATAAAAACAAAGAAATGAGTATATAGTTTTAAGGGGATTTCCCCTGATATCTGTGGTATTTCCCTATTTCGCATAGAGCACGATACGGATTAACTTTGTTCTCATGAATTTCAATAGATGGCGCTATGTAATGCTACGATATAAAAGAAATATTTGGGCGCCGTTCATCATATTATTTTTATAAGGATAATCTTTTTAGTATTGTGAGGTGACAATGTCTGAATTTTAGTCGATGACTGTCTGATTTGCCGCCCCCCTGAATGCGCCGCCCGCGTGCATTGCACGCCTTGCACGCCCGCTTACGGCGGGCCTGCATGTAGGATAGTTAGGAAATTTATGTCAAGTATATAGAGCCTATTCCCTTTGATTGCTGAATCTGGGAAAGGTAAATCCAGCTAACAGCTGAGATCGACGATAATAAATAATTATAATAATGTTTATTCATAATTATTGCAAGATCATTTCATCAAACATAGGTTATCCAACTGGCAATAAACATCAACCATCCACAAAAGTGGATGTATTTTTTTGAATAAAGAAATATAAAATTTATTGCAATTTTCACTCGAAGAATATGTGATTCAGATCTCCTATTTTTACAAATTCGCATTTATCAGAGTCCAACACCCTTATCTGGAATAAATGTTAAGAAAACGAACAGTGATTGGATTTTAGTCTACATATCGTAGAGACTGCTTGTCTAGGGAGGTTAGTGTTAAAATACCAAAGTATTTCTCTTAATTTATTTTTATTTTTTATACTTGTGTATATTATTCCTCTTTTCTTTCCGATATTAGCAGTTTCATCACCCAACTCTTTCCAAATTATTTCAGTATTAGAGAGAAAAAATCAGATCTTTTTATAACTGGTCTTTCCTCTAGATTTCCATTGCAACAACATAATTTTGCCACTTGCCACCCATACGAGAACAGAGTGGAAGCCTTCATTTTTCATTTCTATTAATTCTTCTCTCATTCTGAGGGGTGAAGCCTCATTTTTAGAATGGAGTCTTCACTCTGTTAGTTTTAATAGAGCGCTCTTAGAATCTTTTGAAATAGGACATTTTGAAAAATTTTGGTTCCGAATGAAATATATCGCTTTTGAAAAGGCTAATAATTTAGCTGAACATATTAAAATGATACACCTAGAGAGCTGTAGACCCCTATTCCACTGCTTTCCCTATTTTTAGAAGCATCACTGTAAATTTTGTTATAATTTGTTCTAACATACTTTTTCCAAAAACTTTATTGAATTATCAGAACTAATCTTCTTCAAACTTAGATCAAAACAATGTGTATTACTATAATTAGTAATAGGTTTTTATGACATGGAAGTTTATCATGTGATTCTATCGCACTCTGGTTGTTCAATCTTAGCGCTAAAACCACCGCTAAGAATTCGATTTTATTCATAGTGTTCGGAAAAAGTATAAAGAGTTTATGTTACGGAGGACTGGATTATTTTTGATTCTAACAAGCTACTTACATATTTCACATCTAGCCTAATTATTCTATATTTTAAGTGAAGTTCATTGATTTCCGGTAACACTACCTATATTTGTTAGTATCGACTTCATTAGCTCATGTGTTGTTCTAATTGTAGAATATAAAATTCTATTCAATTTCTCTATTATTGTTCTAGAGTAATAATTTAGAATCAGACCTTCATAGCGCAAAGATGGTCTTACAGGTGCCTTATAAAAATTGATCAGTACTGTGGGGTGTTTATCACACCAGGGTCTACATAAGGACCTCATGATATTTATACTTTTATACGCTTCTTGAAACATTGATTCAGTGTCCACAGTCAAATTCAATTTACAATGTATTTTTACTCCGAAGTATTCAGTTTGTTCTACAAATGGAATATTATTGTTATTCAGCTTCGATGAGGGTAGGTTGCTTAACTTCTTTGTCTTATGAAAGCACATAGCCTTTGATTTAGTTGTAGATATTTCATATTCTTTATCGAAGCACCTAATACAAACTCCCGAAGAGCGGCCTATATCCTATGAAAAGCAGTTCTGAAGAAATTACTTGAAGAAATGATGGCTACGTCGTCCATACTTACGGAGATTGATCCCTTTAATTCTTAACTTATTGGTTATATCCATTACAAAGAAATTAAACAGAATAGGGATCAAAGGAGATCCCTGGGCAAGAGTTATGTTTGCGACTCTCGGTCTTAGAAGTTCCTCAGAATATGGGTCTTAAATAATTAAATTGTGATTCGTTATTAGGTTTCTAAGTACCTCTTTCACTTTGGCAGATATATAAGACTTAGTTAGGTCATCACCTAGTATATTAAAAATTATACTATCATAAGCGCCTTTGATCTCTGCAAAGGTTATAAGAATCACTCCATTCTTGGCAAAAGCCAAGTAAATAGGTAATGTTCAGAATGTGAGTGCATCATTTATTGATCTGCCTTTTCTGAATTCAAACTGAAGCACATTGGAATCTATGTATGACTCATATATCTCTAGTCTAGTTGCGAGGATTGATTCATATATTTTCAGCCGACATGAATTTAGCGTTATGGGTCTATAGTTCTCGCTCGAGTTTGGCGATTTATGAGGTGTACATATTTATGGAATCCAGGATTCTTTTAGCTTTGATGAAACATCAGCATGCCTATCGTTGAAGATTTCTTAAAATTTCGTTTTGGCTATGATTGGGAGCTGTTTAATAATCGTATACAAGATACCATCTGAACCAAGTGACTTTTTTATCTCTTATATCGTAGATGAGTTCGGGCATGGTTATTTTACCTACAGGAATTGAGATGGAAGCTTCATATTGTTTTGGAGGGATAGGAATTATAGGATATATTATATAAGTCTTGTGACGATTTCTTGGTCCACTGGGTATACTAGATTCATCGACACATTCTGACTAATACCCGACTCAAATTTTCTAATATTCACCCATAACGACTTGCAATCCCGTACATTCAAATTTGTTACGAAATTCGAAAAGGCTTCCTATAATTTGTTCTTATGAAAACTCTTGCTCTGGCCTGAGTTCTTTTAGTTTGAAAATAGTTATCAATGGTAGGATTATTCATATAGTGTTGATAAGCCGATCTTTTTGTTCTATTATTGTGTTAACTCTTCACTTCACCAATGAATTGCATATTTGGACGATTTATAATATATTTTTCTTTTTGGAAGCGAATTTTCTGCGGCTTCAACAATGATGCCCTAAGAGGTTTCTTGCCTATTTATTTTTTATGACTTGTGATTTAAATTCTTGCTTTACTTGGCTTAGGAAAATTGAAATTCAAGTATTTGATGGAAATTGGGAGATGACCGCTGCATCGAGGATTATTTTGATCTGATCACAAAAAAATTGAGGGCTAGTTCTGGAAAGCAGATGGAAATGTCTGGAACGCTTTTGGATTCTCTCGGATTATTCACTCTAGTTGAAGTATCATCATTTAACAAAGAAATGTCATTCAGAGAGATAAATTTTGCCATATTTCTACCTTTACTGATGATTCGACCTGATCCCCATAGAGGGTTTTGTGATTTAAAGTCTCAATACATAATGAAAAGAGGGTGAGATAAGGAAATATTTCAATAAGCATATCTGAAGTGAATATTGTATCTGGTTACGATAAAAATTGATTATGAGGATGTCTGAAATTCTGATACCTTGTATTTGTACTCTTGATGGAAGATCCATATATGGAGAATCTATAATTTCATATTTGATATTTTTATCCACGAGGATGTCTAATACTCTCCCATTGCTTTCTCTGTCCTGTCTAATAATTTCGTACAATTCAATCTTAAAATGTAAAATTATCATATAAGAGAGTCTCCGTGAGGAGAATTATTTTGGAATGCCTGACTTCAATTTTGAATTATCTAGATTAGATTTAAGCGATCTTCATTTCATTTGAGAATATCAATTTTGTTCACTGTTAGTAGAACATTGTTTTGTATTATTATATTAAGTCATCATTGTCAGAAATTGAATGCTCTCCATGCTGTAAAATTAGAGATAATGATTTTTCATGGGAAGTTATTAGCTTTCTTTTTTTGAATTAATATTACTTATAACTTTTGGTAGACCTATATTCATCACTTCTATCAAACTCTTTGTGTAGTTACTTTTATCAGCTCTTACCGTAGCGTGGATGATACCCTGTATTGTTTGGTAATCCCAGTCTACTGTTTTAGATTTGCTGATATTATTGTTCGTTAGAACACTCGCTGGTGCAGAAAAAGTGGTGTAGCTAAAAAGTTGTTTCATGTGGGACGTTTTTTTTACCCTGGAAGCTGCGTTTGAGGGATTTTTCTTTTTTTGAATACTAACATAGGAAGCTTTTCCTTAGACGTCTCTAATAACAGTCTTCTATTATGAACTTATATGACATTGAGGTTGTTGATGAGGGATCATGTAATCTTTTCAACAATTTTTACTGCTTCAAAGCAAGAAAGATATTTCTAAATTTATTATGTTAATAATTTCTTTTTGCCTACTAAACTTGGGACAGGAACTATATGTGGATAGTTCCACAGAACAACAACGCACACTGGTTTAAACCTTATTTCACATTCATTTTCATTGTGATGTTGAGCTCAATTCCTACTTGCTTTTAAAACCACTTTTTGTATTACCGTATCTCATGCAATTATAACATTGTACAGACGAGCACCTTCTAGAGCAACCCCATATTGCTATTTGATCTGGTAGAGATTTGCCCTGAAAAGTTACCACCCATAAATTTGTATTTACATATTCTATCTTGTCATTGTAACCGGGTATGATCCCCCAGAATACTTTCCATGTGCGTCATTCAAGATTCAATTCTAGGTAGAAAAGATTTCTCGTAGAGAAGATGTCTAAGTATGGCACAAGATAATAATAGAAAAAAAAACCACCACTCTAGCACTATTGCACAACACTTATCAGTGATTTTGAAGGAGATTATATTGGAATATTATAGGAAAATTCAACGGTTATTGTTTGTTTGTTTACTCTTTTATATGTGTAGGGAAGTTTGTGCATTTGCACAGGTGGACCTACAGTTTATAGTGGATTCCGAACCAATCTCCTAGTCCGCGCAATGATAACTGCCACCACAAGGATTACAAGTTATATGGTCTTCGGAAGTTTATGCCCCCTTTAGGCGACTCTTTCAAGTATCACTTTTTTGTTCAAGGACAACATCCATAATTTGACCCCGCATTCTAACTAGGCACCTCGGCTCAGCAGTTCCAATAAAAAACTAACCGTGCAGCTACCGAGGCGGTTACAGAATAAGCTTATTGACTGCATCCTGCATGGGTACGAAAACTCGGTAGAAATAATAAAGATGAGAAAATGAAGCTTTCGTAAATTAATTCCTATTATACTTTATATAGAATGAAAAATTTTAGCAGTAAGTATACATCAGTAACAAGAAATTATCTTTAAAATAAATCGATATCTCTTTAACCGTAAGATAATCTGAATACGTTCCTTAATTTGAGAATTAAATATTATTCTTGCAGAACTTGTGTCAGTATGAAGAATTTGTTGAATCTCCAATCTCCTTATAGCCGGCCACAGACAGCCATGCAACGCTATTGGATATTATCTTGCTTGCGTAGTTGTAACTTATAAGTTGTGATACAAGACGGAGTGTTAGTGGGGGAAAGTCGTCCGTTTTGTTCAGTGCGTAATGCGTGCCGTCAGTTGCTGTTGCTTGACTTGAATAGTATCAAGGCCAGGTTGATTTTTTTAATTGCGTCCAGACAAGTTTAAGTTGAATCATTCTTCCAATGAGATATTTGAAGTACGTTTTGAAGGAACTACTTAACCCTGGTGTCGTCAATGAAGAAAAAAATAGAAAATTTCTGCACGAAAAAATGTTACGAGATTAAACGAACCTAAATAACTTTATTACTAAAGATGATCTTTTATTTCGTTATTGTTAAATCTTGAATGTAGGGTGGGTGAAAGGAAATTAAAAAAAGAGAGATTTTCCTAAATTTTACACTTTATTTTACATTGAAGAGACCTCGTTTGGTTCATAGGTCACTACTACTATTATCAGATAGCATGTACAATCAAAATCATGAACCAATTTTTATGGACGGGTTTTTTACTACAAGCCACGTTCTAATACCAAAGATTTTTTCGATACTCGGAACGAAGAGCGACTTTAAGGTTGGAAAAAATCAGTAAAACATTTCAGTTGTGATTTACGTTGAAACTTCTCTTTGGATACCCAAATGTCTTATAACGAATTCGAAAAGTAGAGATAACTTAACGATCACTGAGAAGCTCGACATTTAAGGGATTTCTAGAATCATGGAATCCTTAGTGATTGCCTGCAATGATCTAGTGAAAAGCTGTAGAAGTCAAATGCATTCTATGCCTATAATGCTGTGAAAACATAGTTGTGAGAATGTTTGAATAACATTTTTGGGCTTGGAACAGAAGAAATAGATTCTCTATTTAAATGTTGAAAAAATAATAAGAAATAAATTCCGAATCATTTCGTGGCCTATTTTGATTTCTGCAACTTTTAACGGCGTCATCTTCCACTTTCTTATGCGATTTCGGCTTTATGATCACTATGTGTTTCATGATCCCTAAAACAAACGGACGAACGCAAAATGAATCGAAATTGGCTAACGCAGACAATGAACTGATTGAACTGCCGAACAACTGTGTTTCATTTGAAATTGGTGGAAATATTGTGTAACTCTTCTGAGTATCGGAATATTTATCTGTATTTCCTACAGCTCTATCAAACATTTACAGAATCTATTCGATCTAGTTGCTAGAATTTTGTAAAAATATATAAACTTTATTAACTATTTACCTAATAAATTTGGGTTGTACATGCATTCTGCATTATAAGTTAACAATTACTGAGTATCTATCTCAGATAACAACTTGATGAAGCATGGTGTATATTTAACAAGGTGTTTCTATAAAGTGCCTATATGTGCTTCGTTTGAGTGTCCTATTACATATGGTTTACAAATCCCTATTTCCTTAATTTTAACTTAATCTATAGTTTGAGTAAGCAAGATGAAAAAATCTTAAATATCGAGAGTTTCTAGATAACATCGTTTATATCTGGAAATTCCAAGTGATATGAATAACTAACAGTTAAGTAAATCGTATTTCCTGAACTATTTTTCTCGAAAGAGAAACTGTTTTGTAATAACTATATAATTTTTTTTCATAAAATATATTTCCTGGACGATAATATAATGGAGGTATAAGTATAACAATATTTCAGTATTTATGTCGATTCAAGTTCACAAGTTTTATATAATACTAGAATTATGGGATGAAAACGAATGATTTTTCATCTTGCATACTGAAGATATGTTCACATTTTCAGTCATAATACTCACCAATATCAATGTTTTTCAACTTTGAAAAGAAAAATTTCATATCTCTTGTTCCATTCTTTCATTTAAGCGATTTCAACAATTAAATAAATCTATAAGAGTTACTGGGTCAGTTTCTGATACGACGATAATAACTGTCTCGGTTTTTTGGCAGTTCACTTATCTATGCAAGTACATAAAATACGATTTATCTAATTTCTAAGAGAAACTTACAAACTGATCTTTCGGTGATTATCAAAAAATCTTTGGAGTGGAGCTACTTCTTGAATGTGAATATGAAAGTCTTTGTCGACAAAAATTAAAATAGTGGTAACATAATTCCAGTGAATGTAACAGCAGGAAATGATTTCCTCTTTGTTTATCAATATTTTCTTTCGACTATGAGATTGAAGAATAACAGATGTCCAGTGTAATAGCATAAAGATGTTAGTTGAAAAACATTGAACATTTCTGTATAAATCAAGTTTCCTAAATACATATTAACCTAATTTCAGCAGTTAAATTAAATTTAAAGCTATCATGATATGCATGTTCAATGTAAGCCATGACTTTTAAGCACAAAAGCATTTTCTTTGCCTGGCATGGTGTGGAATGTCATCAACTCACATAGGAAGACTTTTCAAGATTTTACACCCTAAAATGTTTGTCTAACTCAAATTTCATATTGAAAAAATCTTTTTTCAACCGCGAACTATTCTAAATTTCATAATTTTATTCATTCGAAACAAAGAAATTTCTCGAACTTCAAAAAATTGAAAATGTCCAAAAATATGATGAAGATAGGTTTTGATTTGAATTGTCTGAATTTATTTGAGAAATGTAACCTATATATATATATATATATATATATATATATATATATATATATATATATATATATATATATATATATATATATATATATATATATATATATATATATATATATATATATTTGATTAAACAAATATTTCCTGTGATATTCTTCACGAGGAGTTTACATATGTAAGACAAGATACGAGAAATCTGTATGCCATGCACGCAGCCCCCAAGAGCCACAATAGTGCAATAAAGGAGAAGGATGCTGAGAAACGAAGCGGCAGACTGCAGTTTCGTCCTTACTAGGAGCTCAACAGTGTCGCATATCGCTTCTCTGCATTCCAACCAAGCGCATCGGAGTACCCTAACGATCCCAGAAAAGACGCATCTCTTACATACATACGAGAGTCGCTGTATATGGACCGAGACGGCGAACGAGATAGGACATAAAAAGCATATGAAGAATGGGTTAATCAATTATTGGTGAAACAAAATTTCAAACATTTTTCATGAAAATCAATCCCACCTGAAATCAATCGATAAAAAGTTTTTTCAGCATTTTGGAATTGTTGGTTCTCTGTTAGCTGGCCTGAAAAATGACTCAAAATCTTTCATCAATTGTTTGGGCTTGTCCTCAGAAAAATGTCCATTTTACAATATCCAATGCACACTGAGGTGTTAGAGTATACAGGGTGTTTCCAAATCATTTGACAATGTACTACATTCCAACGTATAAAAGTCCATTTTTTTTTCAAATACGATTATCATCAGAATTGTAATTCAAATACGTGTCAACCTTTTAGTGGTTATTTTCTTCCTAAAATGCATCGTTTTTGAAACATTTGCGATTTTATTCAGAAAATGTGAAATTATTGCGTGAGAAACGTAAACGTTGAAAAATGAACAAGTCAACTTTTTCAATGATTAGATAGGAAGTATGACAACAAAGAGGTAAAAATTAAAATCTGTTATAACATTCGATTGTCAAATTCCTATCAAATCTTTTCTTTCCTATTATTAAATATTATCGATACGTGGTCGCTGAAGTCAATTTTCCTAAGAGTGAGATAGTGAAAAGTTGGTATGATACTTTCCACAATGGACCGCATTAATGAATATGCCAAGAAATAATAACCGAACTGACAGAATATTAAATGAGAAATATCCAAATTCACCACCAATGAGCACGAATGAATTGCGACGAATAAAAAAAATTTTCATTAATCATGGATGTTAAAATATAAATGAGACTAGAAATAAACCCACGATGAACAATGAGGATAACTTTATGAGGGTTTCAACTCATTTTTATGCTCATCCATATTCGTCCATACGTAGTGCTACTAGAGATTTGGGAGTAATGAGGTTACAATATTTTAAAGGAACACAAATTTCATCCGTACCATGTACTTTCGTATGTACTACATATGATTTGGAAACACCATGTATACATTAACGTCTCAATGTGCATTGAATATTGTAAAATGAACCTTTTTCTAAGGACAAACCTGAAATAATTGATATTAAAAGATTTTGAGTCGTTTTTTCAGGAGCTGACAGAGAACCAAGGATCCAGAATTTGTGATAAAAAATTCATATCTTCTTATTGATTTATTTCAGGTGAGAGTGATTTAAAAAAAATGTTTAAAATATTGTTGTCTACAATAAAAAAATAAAAACGTGTGTCCAAAAATAGGTCGTCTAATTTGAAAAAACGGACTCTTGTATCTTTGAATGTACTACGATTTGCCACATGCTTTGGAAACACCCTGTATACCGTGAAGCCTTTGAATGCATTGAATTCTGCCGTATGAGCCTCTTTACTTACAACGAACTAGAAATAATCGATATTGAATGATCTTTAATATTTTTATGATGCTTTCTAAGAAACAAGAAAAAATCGCAAAATTCCAATTGACAAATTCATATCCTTCTTTCAGTGGATTTTAGGTGGTTATGAGAAAAAATTGTTCAGAATTTAATTTTCCATAATAAAAAAAATTGAAACATACATTATTCTATTTGAAATAACAAAGACCTAGCCTAGTTTCGGTATAACCGGAAGTACAATGGCATTGAAAATATTATTCGGAATTCAGTTCAAACAGCACAAGAACAGACAAAAAAATATTATCAATCAGTTAACCCATTCTCCATAATGCTGTAATGTTCCATCCTATGTGGCGGTCAGAATGAAAAGTTTCATAAATTGTATGCATTTAAAATGGATTTTTTTGAGATTATTATTACTTTTGATTTTATTTTGCTGTTTCTCACGAAATGATATCGACGAATCAAACTATTCATATTGATTTGAAATGGAAAAAATATAGTATCGAAATTCGAATAGATAACATTATTAATAAATATTCCTTTCTCTCTACAATTTCAAGTACGCATCATAGTTTTCTTGGGAAAATTGTTTAATTTTCATATTATTCAAAGGTTATAACGCATATACTGTTAATGAACAGAACATAAAAATAATCAGTTCATTCACTAGTTCGAAATTGTTTCTTCAAATAGAAATACAAAATTGTAAATAGATCTACAAAAATTATTGAGATGGTAACTTAGCTTACTATAGACGTATATTACAAATGAATAAATAATATGTTTGGTGAAAATTTATTGAGCATATAAATTAAATATAGACGTTTCAGTTACTATGTTTCCAACAAACGGGAACGCGAAGTTTGCGTAGTGATTCAGTTTGATGTTTCTTGCTAATAAATTGTTTGTTTGAAATTTGCGAAAAATCTAAAGCTGTACTTCATTTAGAATATCACTAAGATTATATGATGGACAATTACTGCCTTATTTATCATTTTTATTAGTGCTTTGCTATTGCATCGGTTATACTGGTTCGGTAGATGTTCCTCCATGTTCGGTAATTCAAATTGAATGAATGAAAACTTATAGACATTTTAACTGAAAACCCACACTGAAAACACTGTACTCCACTTCACCAAAATTTTATTTGACAACTCGTCGCGCGTTACGCCAACTAAGTTAGCATCATCAGGAGACATAGTACACTAAATCTTATTCCATATGGTTCTATCATTTATATTCAATATATCCCTGCTACTTAACGCTTTCGACGAACCATCGTCCTGATTGGTCGAACGCACTATTAGTGGGCGTATCTAATTTTACATACTGTAGAGTTGTTTAGTGGATGTTAGCATTTCATTTTATGGATACTTTCAAAAGAGTGCAGTGTATTCGCGTTTTTAACATTTTTTATTTATTTTTCATTCTCAAAATCTGTTCTATGGTATGATCAAAAGCATGTTTGGCAACTCTCGATTTTTCTATACTTCCATACTTCGAAATTTTGTTTTGGTGAAGGGATGTACAGTGTTTTTAGGTTTTTAGGGGCCAAAGGTTCCAGTCCCCAACTTAAATGAAAAATACCAGACAAAATTATATAATGGTTGGCAATTAAAATAATTTGAATTATTGAATTGGTTTCTCATAGGATATACCAGGCCGTTAAGAAGATTCAATTTCCAATTAAGTTGAAAAAATTCATCGTATTTTAATATACTGAACTTTAGGTTAGGTAAGAAGGGGATGTTTTTTTCCATACAATGCATCGCAATTGAATAATTTTTAGGAAACAAAGATCTAAAATACTCTACAGAGCTCTTTATAGCAAGTGTTGACCTGTCAGTTTGTCATATATAAAATGAATTAAACTCAAAACAAGTTAGGTGTTACGCATCTGGTTTTTGAAATTTATCAATTTCATCCTTAATGCGAAGAGAAGACAAAAAAAATAGTTGTTTAGCTACGACGCTGATATTTTTGTTCGATAATACTTTAGCTACTTGTAAATTTTCTGAAATACTTTAGGAAACCAATTTATCAGGTTTGTCTTTTTTGGCAGGGTGTTACATCTTATCGATGATATGTACAGTCTGATCTATTTAGCGTTCTACGGTTGCCATATCGAACCTGTTGTTTTTAACTATGGATATGATGTATCTACTTTGACTCTACTCACAGTCTGAAACCGAAAGAGGTAACTAAAATATAAGAGTCTGCAGGATCTTCTAAGAATATTAATAGAAATGATACAAACCTTTTCCTGGTCAATTTCTATTTCTAATTTGTATTAAGTTTTAGAATGCAATGTTTAGAAAATTACCGTTTCATACATTCTCGTTTTGTATACTTTTCTTAGACTTACAATTCTCTTAAAGAAGATTGGATGATACCTGCAGAAGCAGAAATTGATTTGTTCTAGCCATTCAAGTTTGAAATCTGAGTTGATAATATTTGTGTTGCAATTTTCATCGAAATCAGGAGATTAGAAGCGCCGATTCTGTATTTTGGATACCGATAACAACCTGTGATCTTCACATATGTGTGCTCCAAACATGCCAAAAAAATTGTAGAAGTATGCCTTTATAGAGCCAAGAAACGTATCCGTGATGAACTTGCTCCGATACTTCAAATATACAGACAACAATTGATGTTTGCTCAAGATGTTCGATTCGATTTCACTGTTGAAATATCTGGATCTGAATCTGTTAAAAATCGATTGTACAGAAAACGATACAACGCTCGAGGAATCACCACTGTACTGAAGAAACGAGAAGATATATCATGCCAGTTTCAATTCATTGTAATTAACGTTACTCAGGAGGACAGAATAATTATTGTTCTCCCAAATAATAAAAGACTTACACAAAGTAGTGAGTTGTTTCTGGATGGTATAGTTGCAGCACAGTTTTTGATTAGCCTTATGCAATCCACGTAAATCACGCTATGCAATCACACTAGTGACTCAGACAAAACATGTGCTGTGCTGAATATACTCTGTTAGCACATCAGAAAAAAGGGCTTGTGAACGATAATTTATATTGTTATTAAATAGAAAAAATTGTATATCAACTTCGAAAAGGTCTCACAAATTGTTTTTCCGAAGTAACTGTAAAAAGTTGCGGCTTTTATTTCAGCCAAGTGATTTGGAGAACAGCGCAAGAAATAAGGTTGGTTATACTTGACAAAGAAAGAAGGGACATCCGAGAACATTTTCGGAAAGGTACAGTTTCGGCAAATTCACGAAACACATAGAATAAACGATGCGTGGATGACCTTAATAAAAAATTCAATCAACAAAGAAACCCTTACAAGTTTCAATAATCTTTCATTCAGTAATAGTTTGAAAATGATCGGATATAGCTATTTTTCAGAGAAAGACTATTCACTATATGTGCGGATAAAGACCACTTAAAATAACGTATCGCCAAAGCTCATACATCATAAATGAACTGATAATTGTACTCCGTGAAAAAATTCAGCATCACGACATTGTTGAAAAAAGATGCAGTCTTTTCCTTATGACACCAAAACTCTTTAAGAAGAACATCGACCTAGACTACAGAGTGGACTTAATAGTAAGTCTTCTTTGTAGGATCAAATAAGAATTTGTGAAAGATTACAAAAACGGATTCAGGCACCATGACCGTAAAGATTCATTTATCAGTATGTGTACTGTTACCTCACAAATATTTGCCGGCGTCATATACCCACTTATCGCATAATTAGCAGTGTATAGAATGGAATAGCGAATGGTACTTTCACGTCGTACTTCTTCCGGTAGCTACCTAACGTTAGCACACTATAGCGTCGTTGCTGGAACTAGAATGCGCGCGCTGTAATTTTCACAGCCAATTCGCATTAAAGACAGTGTGCCATTGTAAATTTATTGTTAGTGCTGTCACACTCCGTGTATTTAATATACCTTTTTGAAGAACAGTTTGTAACTGTTTGCTAAGCTTGATTTTCCCGGAAAGTTACAGTACGCCTACAGTAATTAAAAATGGATCGTTGATTGAAAAGTGTGTCTCAAAACGAGATAGGCCTACAGATGAAGAGGAAGAGAATATAGTTGATGTTAAAGTTGATAGGTCTGTGAGCCTTGAATCGAACTTGTCAGTACCTCTTGAACCCAATTCGTCGGCGTCTCTTGAACCTAACTCGTCCAAAATCACTGTTAAGGCTTCTGCAAAAATTAGAAAATACAACTTTGATAACTTTCAACTTGGTTTCAGATTCACTGAACCTGACCAGCAGCTTAAAATTCAATGTGTGATTTGCTACGAATATGAAGCCATCAAACTCCATCGGCATCTACAACAGTAATTCCTAAGATTTCTTCAAAAATAAATTAGGAGAGTTTAAAAGATCTCCTAGAAACATAAATAAACACTTTGGTGCAAATGTTCATGAAAATGCAATCCTTGTATCTTATGAGGTATCTCAACTTGTTGCAACATATGGAAAAAAACATACTTTTACTGAAGAACTCATACTACCATCAGCAATAATTCTATGTAAGGAGGGCCTTAGATACTGTTCCGCTCTTTATCAATACTGTCCACAGATGAATTACAGATATGGCCAATAACTTTGACATTGTTGGTCAGTCTTAGCATGAGTAACATGTACACTACAATTGGATTTGAAACACAGACACATCAGAAAAGGCAATAATGTTGTTTTTTTGATGATGTTTGAGGAAGGATCTGACATTTGAAGAATTTCTATTTTTGGTTCGACCTACTTTACACAACAGTGGTAGGTATTTTCACCGCTTTAAATGTTTTTTTGAATGAACGTGACATCGCCTGAACAGTGTGTGTAGGCTGGTTTACAGATGGTGGAAAAACAATGTCGGGCAACAAACCAGGACTTCAGAGTCATGCCAAAGCAGTTGCTTCTGAGGTGAAATGAACACATTGTTGTATTTATCGTGAACCCTTAGTAGCCATAAGATTGTCTGAACTTTTGCAGAAGAAGCTTAATGGAGTAGTTCAGATCATTAATTATATTAAGACTTCTGCAATCCGATTACTTTCATTCTTGTGTGAAAAGATGGCAGTGAGCATGAACAGCTTTTTATATAAACGGAAGAAAAATGGCTTTCTTGTGGTAGGATCTTGAGAAGATTTTTCGAATTTAGATAAGATGCTCTCTTCTTCTTTTTAGACACCAAGTACTCAGATTTTTTCAGAGTCTTCTCGGCTTTGCTAAACTGCCTACTTAGTTGGTCTGTTCGACCGCATAAAGGTGTTAAACTTAAGTTTGTAAGATGTAGACATTTTCAAAGTTGAAGGTAAGATTAGTGCTATCTAGACATCACTGTTCAGGAATATTTCTTTGAACCTGACCCTAACGATAGTTGGATTCAAAATTCTGTCAGCTGCCAAGAAAAGAAACAACCCAAGGTATCACAGAAGAAGAGCAAGATCAAATTGTGGACCTACCTAGCTGTGGTACAATGAAAAAATGTTTAATGGTAAAAATATGACTTCTGGACTACAACACGTAAGAACTACAAAGAACAGGGAGATAAGGCAATTAAATAGATCCTTCCATTTTCAACTACCTATCGGTATGAACAAGCATCTTCTATGTGCTTCATGAAAAACAAGTACAGGAACAGGTTGGACATGCGGTCAGATTTCAGAGAAAATGTCCTGTTTGAAACCAGAGATTTTAGAAATAATGGACTCAGTTCAGATTCAACCTATCTCACTAAGAAATGAAAATTGAAATTAACTATCTACTGATTGACTAACTCTATATTTCCTTGTATCATGACATTTATATCATTGGTTTTTTATATATTTTTCAACATATTTCGAACAGAAAGAATAGAGATGCAATTGAACAACACATTTTAAGCGCCATATCTTTTCTCACAATGTTAACCGAAATTTTTAAAATTACTGGGGGTCCTTGTCATTTAAGCAACTGGACGATGGGATTCTTTAAAAATTTTGGTTGGGAATCACTGGCTTATCAGCCAGATTCAAGATTCAAATATTCAGTTTATCTAAAATGGCGAATGCGCCAGCACTAATCGCCTATTAAATCTAAGGAATATCTGCAGTTTTTCAATCCTTGTTAGTTAAAATTACAGATATCGGTTTCTTTCTAGCTATGTTGTGTCTTTATATTTACTGAATTTATGATGAAGAATCGAAAATGCTTTATACTTCTCCCCACGGTTTCTATACATTTTTGATACATATAAACAGAGTGATTAGTTTTATTTATATAATATATAGATAATAAAATTAAAAGCATCACCAGTTTGTCCATGACATCGTGTATAAAGCCCTATGCTTAATCATTTTGCAATTCTTATTTACCAAAAATACACTAGTAGAATAAATAATTAGTTATTTCCTTATATTTGATGAAGAGTGAAACGTTCTTTAGGTATATTTTGTGTTGTAAAATTCAGAGAAATTATCTAGACGAGTTTACATTCCTTTGGCTAAATGATATGTCCTAGTTCTTGGCCTACTGAATGAAGATAAGCCATTTAACAGTCTGCGTTTAGTACACCCCGTACATCAATTTTTTCGGTATTAGATGGGTTTACATCAAAGTCCATGTTCAAATAAAGATTAGTCTAAGTGATATTGACGACCTAAAACTATTTCAACAGTCAACACTGATATGTACAAAGTGATTACCGATTTTTTTCATTGTTTGGTGCCTCAAAGACACAAATTTGTATATTCACTAATTTATATATTTCATGTTTAGGGATATGTTTTATTCTGCTTTAATCAGTCAGTCTTTGTGTCATGAGGATAACATATACATTCCACATATCTTCGTTAAAAAAATCATGAAGAACATAATATTTATTTCACTACCCAATCTAACTGCTGAAGATGTGTGTTCTACCTGAATAATTTCTACCTCTGCCATCTTAAAAATGGACAACAAAAGATGAGATATAAAATCTGGGTTCCTAGAATTTATTCTATCACTGATTACTTCCAGAAGCTCCGTACATTCTCTCTGAAAATAAATAAAATATTGATTAAGTATAATCTAGAAATTTGATTTTATTCAGAGTAATGAATATTAAAATTCAGATAACATTGAAGGAGTAGAATGTAAACATTCCTTAGATCTTACCTTTTCTTTTTGAAAACTTTCGGTTGCAGAAAGCGTGTTGTAATCAACTTCTTCTGATAATTTCCCAACTATAATTACGTTTTCTCTTGTGATGTTGAACAGTTCCAAGGAACATAGGGTCTAAAAAGAACGAAATTTCATTTAATGATAAGTGAGTGATTGATTTTGAAATTTGTAAAATAAAAAACTCAAATTTGTCCAAAAACTGACAAATTTCAGAAATCTGAATATTTTGAAAAATGATAAGGCCAATAGGAGATATGTAACGAAAAGAAAATGTTAAAATATAATCGACGTAGATCTTTGAGAAGAAATGGCAACGTGTACATGAAAAATGGCGAATGCGCCAGCAGCAACGGCAAAGCTATAGTAGCAAGTTATGTTATGAAGCTCATTTAATAAATTCAAAGGGAATCACTTTTTCGTGTTCGGATGTATTGAGATTTATTCATAAAACATACTTTCTTGGTTCACGGAATTACTCATGAAAAGCAGAATTAGTAGCCTATGTTCCGAATAGATTTTGACTGTACAGGGTGCCCTATTTTCGATGTTTTGGTAAGGCAGCTATATAAAATTCTGCAAATAGAGAAAATGGCCCCTAATCTCCATTCTCGTTTTACGAGGAAAATTCATTGGTGAAAACAGATTGCAGCTATCTTCGATGTTTTCGAGTTATTCCGGATTTTTCGATTTTCCGGGTTTCGGTATTGCCAATATCTGGAACGCCTTCAAGGTTAGATGGAAAAAGAATGCAGAGACGTATTCGATTTTTTTTATTTGAATAGTTTTCAAATTATAATATAAACTTGTGTTTTCTTGAATATCAACCATTGATAAATTTATATAAAATAGAAAGAGTATTTTTTCGAATTTACACGGTGAACCAGTTTCTATAGCGGAAAGTCCAATAGACAATCGAAAAATAATATGAGTTTGCTATATAAACTATATTCGAAAAATGCTTCGTTCAAGAAATAGGGTGTTCAAGTTTGGTAAAAAAAAACAAATTTAATAATTGTTGCCAAAAGACGATGAAAATATTATTCCTAATTTTACCAATGGTGCCCGCACTAATACGAAACTGGAATATAGGTACGCCACGAATAAAAATTAGAATTAAAAGAATTTACATGTTAATTAAACTACAACAAGGATAACACATTTAATTAATAGCGAGCAACAACAAAATTGAATAAATGAAAATTTAAAAAAAATTGCTTGAAACGTAGTTCACCCATCTGAATACTTATGTGACAGCGCTCAATTAACGAATCTATTGCAGCAGATATTTAATTCGGATTTTGACCCACATCATTGCAGACTTGTTGAATTCTTAAAACTAACTCGTCTTTTTTACGTACTGGAGTAGCGTAGATTTTTTGTTTTATATTTCCCCAAACATAAAAATCCAGTGAATTAAGATCCGGTGATTAGGTTGGCCAAGCCACTGGTTCCAATGCCATTAATCACGTCACGATGCATATAATTTCCCCCTAGTCGATTGATCCAATGTTGCAGATAATTACTATTCAATCATTCCCTTATGCTACCCGAAAGTGCGGGGGGCTCCATCTATTTGTATCCAACTTTCATAACTCAATAGATAAATCTTCGATGTTGTCCTGAAAGTTAGTCGAGAGAAACTTATTGAATAATCCTATAATAATTATTCTTGAGGGTAGAAAATGTGGGTCAGAAACATTGTTATATAAATTTTCCATCTATACATTTACCGAAAATTCATTTTGAAATGCTCTTGGTCGAATTTCCCAAAAATTTTCGTGTGCCCAAACATGAATATTATGGTTATTCGTTACTCCACGTCTTGTGAAAGAGGATTCATCAGTTTAACGAATTTTATGCAAGCAGTTAGGATTTTCTTTTGTCGAATTAAAAGCCACTGGCACAATCTCATTCTTTTTTCTGAATATTCAGGGTGTAAACCTGGAACGGGCTGAAGGTGATATGCGAGCATGTGATTGTTTCGTAATGTACGTAATATTTGAGATTTAGGTATTTGTGATTGCTGAGCTGCCTCGCGAGAGCTGATCTTCCGATTATTATCAAAAATACGAAGTAGGCGATTACGATTGTATTTTCGACGGTTTTTGTTTTGTTCATTATTAACACGTGAACCAAAGCTATAAAAATTCTGATGTGTTTCAACGAAGACACGAGTATCTGGAATTGTTCTAGTTTGACAGTGTCTTCGATATTCACGAACAGCCACTTCCGCATTTGCATCAGAAAATCTATAACAAAAATGAATATCAGAATAATACTCAGAACAGTGATAATAACGATAACAACAGCAATAATTATTAATATCAAGAATAACAATAAATCAAATTACTAGAGAGCTAATTAATTTTTACTCAGTCTTTGATAAATAAATTCGTTCAATTGTTTTCCAAAGATCACTTTTTATTTTTCACTTCATTCTTTGTAGTAAAAACAGATACGAAAATATCCATTTTTGTTAAGGATGTTCGTAAATCGAAGACGCTATCCAACTAGAAGAATTAAGGATTAATGAAGGATTTACACCCTAAGGATGTTAAAAAAGAATGAGATGTATGCCAGTAAAGTGAACGAAAATTCTATTTTTTTTGAACAAAATTCTTTGTACAGATGAATCCAAATTTAATGGAGAATCCAAAACCGATTTTTATTTTGTGGTAAAACCTTGGCGTATCCATTTACAGGTTAGTATGGACACCACTTGTAAAATTGAAAATAATATATTCATTGCAAAAACTACTCCCTAGAACACAGTTAACGCCTACAAAATTTCATGCCAATATTTGAAGTTGTTTGGCAATAATTGATAAATTTGATTTTTTCTACCAAACTTGAACACCCTGTATTACTTCAACGAGTCATTTTTCGAATATAGTTCACATAGCGAACTCATATTATTTTTCGTTCTTCTATTGGCCACTCTTTCGTACGAATTGAAATTAGTTCATGAATCAAATGAAGATGATCATCGCATCTAATTTTGTGAAAATGTTAGTGAAAATGTGAACCAATATCCTGATCATCTGCATAAAATCTGTTATTCTGACAGGAGCACCTTCATATTCAATGGTGAAGTGTCGTTATTAGTATCTTCGGAATTGTTATTGGTTCTGAGAGGTTCAAACATAAACGCCACAAAAATTGAACGTTTGGTTGGGAATTTATGGGAACCATCGTGAATGGCCTTACTGCATCGAAGGTAATCTCGATGGAAATAGTTATTTTTAGTTATCGGAAGAAATCATAAATCCTAGGATTACTGAAATTTTAGAAAATGATGAAACTCTTTCTAAGAATGAAGCAAGGATATGTTTCTCCACATTTTGACGTTCGTGTGCGATAATATTTGCTCGTTAATTTTCCAGATCGGAGGATTGGTAGAACAGGAACAGTTGAGTAACCAGCCCGGTCATGTGATTTAAATCTTTTAGTTTTTTTTAGAATGAGAGAGAACTTGGATGAGCTGTGGGCTGAGGATCAGTAAGAAAGTTTTTCAGTAGTTGGATAAAAGTTTCAGAGATTTCTGAAACGGATAATAAGTTTCCTCATATCCCTTAAATACCATTCTTTCACCAGATTACCGCCTAGTTGTTTTGAATTGAATTGAATATTGAAAAAACTCAATAGAGACACTTTGTGATAAAGATCTAGTCTGAAATAATGCAATAATCTTTCACAAAATTGGTTCACCTTTCTGATATGGTGCAACTCGACCTATATTTGCCCATACGATTTTCAAGCAAGTTACACTCAGACAGGTTGATACCACTAATTCCAAATTCGCATATGGCTATCTTTTGCACTAATTTAAAGCTTATACGAGAAAGTAAAAAAACAAATAATTGTTGTGTGAATAAAATAAAGTTTAAACATAATTTCACATTCGGTAAGTTCTTATTTTATAAAAGTAAAAATTGGAACAGTGTGAATTCATTAGTATTCTTCTTGCACTTTTGTTTTTCTTTTGGACGCTCTGAAGAAGCATATTGCTTCAAAGTGAAAGCTTGGCGGAGAGTTTATATTTACTAGTGACCTGCCCCGCGCGGTTGCTATGTGGATACCAATGTGGTGCCAGTGTGGAATAGCCGCTGCCACTCAGGACAGACCAACAGCTAGACAGCCGCTCTGCTTCCACATTTCAAATCCCTGATATCTTCTAAAATATTCATTCGAATGATATGCTGTGGTGTGCAATTTTGATCTAATGTATTTAATTGGTTAAGGAATAATACTGTATTGTAAATAACTTCCTTAATCGTCTATTATTTCTTCATAATGTGTAAAAGATTGAAACGGATACTGTGTTATCCTTAAGAAATGAACATAAACTATCGTGAACTTTTCCGTAGATATTTCCGTAGTACATTATTTCGATATATCTTGTCAGCTTTAGCCAGCGTTTGTAATGTAAACGCAAAATATGTTTTTTACTACATCATACTACAAATCACTGGAATTTTCAGCTTTTCTCTACCATGAAATGCATGTATCATATATATAAACCTTCCTCTTGAATCATCGTCTTTTGATAAAAACCACAATCTGCTCAAAAGAACTAAGCGTACACACTACGGGGAGCAACTTTGTTTACTTTGAGTATAAAATAACAGAAGCCGGTTGCCCAATAAAACTTCATCTAATCAATTATTCTTGAAAAATTCATGAAACAAACAAATTCTATGAATTGGATGAATTATAATGTGAAATCTAACCTAACCTATGTTAAGAATATGGGATTCTCGTGAATCGATTAGTGCCTTAAACTTCTAAGGCATGCTCAAAACTAAGTTACTGATAGAGTCTTGTAGTGTAGTTTGTCAAGTTAAAGACAAACAATTGTTGTTGATTTTGTATATAATGTTGACATTTTATAAAGCCTCTTTGCAATGTACCCCATGCATGACCAATTGGATTCAAGTCAGGCGATTGAGCAGGACAAGGTAATCCGTCGTAGCAGTTCTAATGTCAGAAGGAGCGTAATAATGCATGAATAGAAAGTTTTTCCAGATTGCTGCAGCATATTTGGTAGCAAAGAGGTTGAAGAATTTTTTTAAAGTAGAAGTTCGCATTCAGAGATTCGTTATCCAAAACGAGATCAGTTTTGCGATTGAATGTGAATCCCATGCAGATTCGAGGGATCGATGAAGCAGTTGAAATGAGAAGATGCATTATTAAGCATGAAAAGGAAAATTTTTCCAATTCCTGCAAAATATGGTAGCACATAGGTTTGATGCGAAGTTCGCATTCAGAGAGGTGATAATCAAACGGAGATCAGTTCTGCGGTTGCATGAGATTCCACTCCAAACCATCATAATAGCTCCTCTGTAACTGAGTACTTTGTGAATTTCTCTGAACCTCTGAACATTACCAGGTTGTCTCTATAATCGCACTGGTCTTAAATCTGATTGAAAATAAACCAGTCTTTAGGCCCCACTGCATATGATTTCGAGCCCATTCTTAATGAGCTATGCGATTTCCTCTTGATAGGGGTTGACAACTATATGTTCTTCTGGAGAAGTTCGACTACATGTAGCTACAACAGGTAGCTGTTGCTAATAGATCCTCGGACATGATTTTTCTGTTTTCCATAAACAGATATTACCTTTCATAATTCTTCCGCACATCCACATCAACAAAAAAAGTTGCTTGTAACAGTATGATACATAGACTCAACACGATACTAATGTCAGAAAATAATTTCTTGAAAGAGCTCATTATTATAGAACAAATAGCGGTCAATCTTGGTTATAATTCTAGTATGATTGATGTATGCTTACTCGTAAACAATTTCAACATGCAATGCATGGAGTTTTTTCTAGTGTGAAAAATATAATATATTAACTTATATTGGTAAACTCAATCTAAATTTAAAGTCATTCTTCAAATGTCATATTTCAAATATAGCTTTCAGAACGGATAACTCTCTAGGCGGACATACTGGAAACGGATATTTCACATAATAAAATTGAAAGGCTGAAACTGAGGCTATGGGCAGCATTGAAAATTAATAAACAAAAAAATTCCGGAAATTTACTTAGTGGTGAATTAGACTCAAATTCGTCATTATTATTTAATCTTTCCAGTTCTTGAAAGAAGCAATACAGTTTGGATTTTCCTTCTATTGAAATGCGTCAATATAGTGAAAATTTGAACAAAATTGTTTTATTTTATTAAACAATGTATATCAATTTTCATCAAGTAACGATCCTCAATCAAATTTCTTAAGATCGGGTCAACTTATTTCTGAACATAGGGTGGTGTTCTAGAGTACTATAAAAGAATGAGGATATTTAATATTGAATTTTTCCCCGCCTTTTAGGTCTTCAGCGCAAATGCCCTATCATAAGTTTTCCATGCGTTTTGTTTTTAATTAAATGAAATTATTTTGAATATCCAATATTTTCTCCCGAATTTTTCGTGTATTTCTGGTCTGATACTTTCTAATTAGATATGGGAGATGGTACCTCTTCTTTTGCAACCCATAGTGCCGTCAATTTTTTTTTCACATAATTTCCATGGAAGATCGGATCTGGTCATTCGACCTTCCCGATCGGAAAGAGAAGATATTCTGTTCTTGTGTTTGATCATTGATGATATTTCAGATGGCAAAAGTGTTTGCGTTTCGAGATTGGTAAGATCTCATGAGGCGGAAGTATTCACTTCATAATAAACACAAGATGCGGCTGAAGATCAGCATCGTGAGAAGGAAAGTGTAGTACGTTATGTATTATTTGATTATCTCCTTAGTCTCATCTATCATCTTCTCACCTCAAGGATTCTTCTTTCAATTATGTTCGACTGGTACGAAATGATAGTTATTACTCACACCATGTCATTCAAATCGCTGTCGTCCCACTTTCCATCGAAGATCTTGTTCAAATGAAGAATGAAACGTAAATACAATAATTCTGGTTACACTTTCTGTTCACAACTCACTCACAGACTAGGTGTTACTGATATACTAGTGACGAGGGAGACATAGCTATCCCACAGGTTTTTCTCTCTTTTCTCTTGAATCATATAAAATATTACGTATGGTTCATCCGTTTCCACGGAGGGTTAGTTTGTTTTGAATGTTTATCCATTCTACATACCGTGCTTTCCTACGATCGTGTTTTGACTCATATAAACATTCGACATGACATAATCTATGTATTGATAATATTCAAGCACACTATTGATCTAACGAACTACAGAGTCTACCCCTACAGAATGAAACAGTTGAAGTGACACGGAAAGTTATTTCCTTTGAGGATCCAACCAACAATATCCAAGGAGAAACTAAAACCCAAGAGGACAACTTAAAGACAGGGCAAATATAAGTCCAACCTCAAGGTACTCAGCTAATTACGGTGAATATGATCCAACAACCTTCCAAGAATCAGTGTAAGTGTGATCACTTTACGGCTTGAAGCAAGCATCAAGGTGTTGCAACCAGAAGTTCAGTGATGTTTTCAGACAATTGAATTCGAATTGAATGTGTAGCAGACAAATGTCAATTCTATGGCAGAGTGAAAAATGTAGAAGTCTATGTAGCACTGTTTATATATGATAGAATAACCGCATCTCTTTAAAAGTTATTAACATGGTCATTGAATGTTTGAAAACGATTTTCGAAATCGCAATTGGTGGTACCAGTTGTTTTATAGACCTTTAGATAGAAAGAAACCAAGAGCTAGGTTCGATTTTCATCCATATTAATTGAGCAGATTACTGAGAAGTTTTCAATGACTGATGCAGAATCAACAGATCATATGATAGAATATGAAACGTGTGGGAGTCCAGAATTGGTGAATGGTTTCTCTCACTGTGACTATGATCGAGACTTAGAAACTCGAAGATCGACAAGTGGCTATTCATTTATAATGTCGCATGGAGTTGTGCTTGAGCACACCTAAAGCCGAATATGTGGCACTTTTTACTTCTGCCACGGAAGCGATTTGGTTCAGAAACTGCTTCAAAACATCTATTTCAATATGGGAAATTCAATAAATAGTTTTGTTCCTTGTTTCAAGGAGCTTATTTGGCGAAGAATCATGTTAACCATAAACGCACCAAATACATACACGTTCATTATCACTTCAACGTTTTCAGTGGAGAAATCCAGGTGATATATGTTCGGATACATAGACAGTTAGCTGATATTTTTAAGAAACTTTCAGCTAAAGAAAGATTCTTTAGTTTGTTAAAATTGTTAGGAATTGTATGATCATCTAATGATGGGAGTGTTGATGATATTTTAGAATATTATCTGTGAATTATATTCAAGTAACGCGTCTTTTAGGTCCCATCACAGAATTATATAATATATGGTGGGAGATTATACTATGCTCCATATTTTCGTAGAGTGTTATTAAGTCAGTCAGATGTTACTGAGCAGATAGAGATAGTTCACTAAGTAGGAGCCTGTAATGGCGTTGTATCAATCTAAAAACTTTACACAACTTCAACAAAATATCATTTCATAACTAGATGACCGTTTAGCCAACTAAAGTGGCATCATCAGGAGATGATAGTATACTAAATCTAATTCTACGTGGCTCTACAATTCATACTTAATATATCCCTGCTACCAGATGTTTTCGACGAACCATCGTTTTGATTGCTTGAACGTGCTATTAGTGGGCGTATCTAATGTAACAAAGTGAAGTACACTGAATTGAATTAGTCCTTCGTCCTTGTGCTCTATTTTTCATATGAATAATGTAAATAGCCTCGCAAATCACTTATGCAGTATACTATTCATTTACATGGTTACACTTATTACACTGCCAAGTGTAATGAAAATTGAAATAGAATGAAACAAAATTCTTTCATATTTCTAAATTTTTGCATGTGTAACAAATATTATTTCTTGTAGTTTTTCAAAATATTTCAAGATGCAATTATGATTTCTTATTTTCGTTTCTGTTGACTTAATACTACTAGTATTGTGTTAATTGCATTTTAATCAATTATTGATAGAAATTAGCAATTATCTTACTCTCACATTTTGGTAATATTATCAAAATGATACGAACCGAAAATTTTGATATGGGGAAATTTTTTTGAGATATTTTTCAATTCAACATTTAAAAATAATGTTTGATTCTTACCCCATTAACAGCTTCTTCATTTATAAAATTCTGTAACGTGCGTACGACGTCTTGTACCATTACCCTTGTCTGATTCTTGTTGAGCTCTTTTTCGTCAGCTTCGCTGTACCCTAAAAAGAGATAAACTCCTTGGGGAAGATTATAATCTCCCGGCGATGGTTTAATACATATAAAATGTCCAGAGTAGCATAGACATCGACCCCTGAATGCCTGATACGCTGGGGCAGCATGATTATAAAACGCAAACTCTGTCTTGCATGGCATACGATCTATACAAATCGTCTTGCACGACAATTTTTCACCTACATGGCATTCGCATACATCTGAACACTCGAATTCATCCTCGTGGTATATCTGAAATTGATCAAAAATGATTAATTGTTAGAAATATCGTGCTGGAGAATATTTTTTAATTGAACACTAGTGGCCGTTACTTTCAAATGATAAGTAAAAGAAAATTTGATTTACAGATACAAATGGGAACTAAAAGTGAAGCACAACAATTTATATATGATCTATAATATTGGATTAAAAGTGAGTAAAACTACCACAGGCAAATGCACAGAGCGGTGGTAAATTTGAACCCGGCAAGTAGCGAGCAGAAAGATTCATGTCTAATTGCTACCATCGACATGTGTACTGCCTCCCGAGCTTTTCAGGAAGGAAATAATGCATGTCGAATGAACTTCAATAAATTATGTGCAATGTCCTAGAAATATAGTTATAGAAGTTTTAAGGATGCCGAATAATTGGAATTGAATAATCAAATTTCTTCTTGAATCCAATGATAGGCAATGAATATTGTATGATGGTCTAGTTAGAATCAATTTTGGATCTACGGCCTCCTACAACAGAATGTTATGAGTAATTAGTAAATGGGTTTTTATTAATTACACCTGAATTCAAGTTTCTACATAAGCATTCTTGCACCGTGTTAGTGGAAAGAAATAATGGGTATTCAAATTGTACTGAGTGAAAGGGGAAAGCATTTAGTGGTTTTCAACAACTATAAATATTCGAACGACGATGAATCTTTGTAGATAAAAAAATTTAAGTGATTTTTTTTATATTCCACACAACCACATTTATATGCAATCACTCGGTATTTCACATTATTGATTGTTTTTAACCATGGATCTTTGACTACGTAGGAAGAATGAAGTTTTTTGTTGTGAAAAAACTGGATAGTATGATAAGAAATGTTGAATTATCACCACATGTTCGGGATATTATACTCAGTCTTCACTGAGATTTGAAACTCTGAATTTAAACATTTAGAAAGCCTATAATCATAATTGATAATGCCTTACGTTGGATTGTCCGATGTGCAAAGGGGTCGAATAAGTGCTCTCGTTCAAGAAGGGGTGACACAGAGGGATGTAGCGGCCACAATGGGGGTATCACAGGGGGTGATTTCAAACTACAATCTCTGCAAAATAGGCCTAGAAGAAGTCGTAGGAAGATCACTTCTGAAGAATAAGACCGTATCAGTCGAAATGATACGTCACAGACTTCGTTCAAGATGTTTATACAGCAGAGAGGCATTAAGAGTTCTAGAGTTAACCAGACAATAAAAAATTAACAGATTTAATTGGTTTATCGAACACCAAAATTGGAATATTGAGTAGTGAATAAATTGAAATTTGTTTTTTCACGGAGTAGGTATTTTTTCTCGATCTCAGTAGCTTGTATTACCGCCTCCTTTCCTGATACAAGCTTGAAAACAACAATTAGATCACTGAAAATTCATTATTTCCTCCCGCAATAAGGGCCGCAAGTTCGGCAACACTTACGCGTATCACAAATACTTGTGAATAATTCCATCGAAATTTCAATGATTCAATTTAATAGTTGGCATCCTTTTATTCTGGTTCTTCTTGTAAAATTCAAATCTGAGTTTCAAATAGATATTTCTATCAAGAATCCATGTGTTCATTTACCAAATAGGATGCATCATTCGAATTTAATTAATCGCCAAAATTAATTTCTGAAATGATTGATAGTTTTGTAAGAAGTCAACTAGTCGTTTTAATATTGTATAACATTTTATTTGGTCCCCAATTCTTACATCGATCACCATCAATATATCTGTGTGAATATTTCAAATTGTCTATTTCATTTAATAACCATCTTCTTGTGCTTATATCCCAAGACTAAATTACGTATACGATTAACGAACCAGAAAATCTTTGGGACCGAATTCACTTAAGGATTTTTGGCCCTGATGATGTAGGAGGGACTTCATAAGTCCCCTGAGTTATCCATGAAAATTTCTGTTTATAGGGGCTCAGTGGATCTCCCGTAATCAGGCCCTCGCTCGAAGGGTAGAATGAAGATTCAAAAACAATGTCATTTTGTTTGACACATATCGAATAACAAACAACAACAACAACAATATTTCGTGTTGCATTAGGGAGTTCCATTATTTCATAATGAAGAGTCAATAACACCGATTGGGTCTACAGAAAGGATACTTGCAGATCAGTTATTGACATCAAAGGAAGCTAATTTGGCGGTATGAGGAAGATGTATATTTCGTATTTTATCTATTAGTTCATCAAATCACTCAAAATCTGAAATATCCTAAGTAGAAGAGCTGAAATATATGAAACAACTGCTTATGTACTTTAATGAGTGAATATAATTGAGGAGATAGTGGGTTATTAACTTTTAGTTTGATTTTGGTAGCGTCATCTAGTAAAAGTTTTGTCTTTCAATAAATTTTTCGTTTGTTTTGGGGTTGGAAAAAAGTCTTCTGTTTCAGAAACATAGTAAGTTTGTCATCCTGAACTTTTCTGATGTCAATTTCGGTATCTACAGCAAGTTGATTTAATTTTTTACGTGTATGAAGTGGTTGGACGTATTTCCTTTATTTAACAATTTCCTTCTCCATTTGAAAGTTTCAATAATGGAAAACATATTTTAATTACGCAAATCATTGAATTGAGAAAAAAAATATAATTATAACCAAAATTTCAAAATTTTACATTCATTTGCTGAAAAACTTGATATTTATTCTTGAGAATCACTTGAAATCAATATATATGAACATATTATGAGCGAACACATATGTTTTGACAATAATTTCACTTTGTTTAATTAGTTCCGACTGATATTTCATGATTAAGAAAACAGTTCTGTGAATTTGATGATAGTTTTATTCACTTTTACTCCAATCATATCGCAAATTAGTGTACCTTAGTTAAGTTTTCATTTTGTATTTGTCAGATGAAGACGCAAAGTCGTCGAAGCGCGTTACAAATACAGTAAACGAGTGAAAATGTATATGTATTCATCATTATTTTTCAATTATCCAAGTCGAGGTTAGAATGACTATGAAAACCCAAAACATTCTTATAAGGATAGAATATTTCATGCTTGTTATTCAATTCAATTTAAATTCATAAAATATAAAGCGTCATAAAAAGTCATCTTCATTCAAAATATGTTTAGGTTACGACCCCCAATTATTGACACTTTGAAAGGATAATTGAACGAAATATTATCAATAACCCCTCAATAATCTGTCGTAAAATTCTACTATAATCACTATTTGGTATGAAATGGTTGTAAATCATAGAAGCATGTTCAATCTTGCGAAAACAAAACAATTTCCATCGAAAGAATTAAAAAAACCAAAAAAATTGGACTTGTTCTAGCTACTGGCAATACAGACTAATATATTGACGTCTGAAACTGCCTAATGATTGGAAAATGTATTTTTAAATATAGGTATTCCGAAAGAAATAGTTCATCATGAAAAATTCTATTATGTTTTAGGTATAAAAGAGAACAAACATAATGTTTATAAATCAGAAACTCAAAAACAAACTTCACATGAATTGTGTAGAATATTTTATGCTGATCTAAGATGAAGATATGTTTGGAACACATGTAATGCGAAGCCATCTTTTTTCAGGAAATTGTCCCCAAAAACAGAATTCATCTTCATCTAATTTTTTGCAATATTCTCTAAAATTGTAGTTTTTCCAACCGGGTTCGAAAATTTTAGTAGTAATGGGATAAAGAGCGATTAGTATCATTCCAAGATCGAAACAAATAGCGCTACTTCATATGTTAGATGGATACCTTTCAAGAGATGAAATCACGGGCATTTTAATTCTTCCCACAATCAAGTAGAGATTTTAGACTATATATTATATAATCATTTCTGCTTCTATGCAACTGTCGTCATATGAATTGATTTTCTACTTATGCTAGCGTTTAACCTTTCGTTGAGATACGGGTGTTCAATTTCAAACGAGCTACCGGGATATTTTTTATCGCGTAGTGATTGAAAAATCTTGCTGAAACACTTCTAATGAATCTGTTTTGAGGGATATCTTGCGACGTATATTTCAGGCTTTAACGAGCAAATCCCTAAAAAGGGGCGCTTAAAACCTTCAAAATGGAATAAGGTTTAGGGTCGACCGATACCTCATTTGAAAGTTCCTTTGAATCCCTTTTACAAAGGTGTACGAGAAAAGTAATTTTGACGAATCAAATCATGTTTATCTCGAACGAGCCACCTAGAATATTTTGGCTATTTTCAAGATTATTGAAAAAAGGAAAAACAAATCAATTTTTGAGTGTAGTTGGTGCCTGCGAGCATTAACCAGTATATTTACGTATCTTGAGGTTTTAGTCGATATGGAAAGTATGTTTTGTTGTAATGTCTTTTGAAAGCTCTTTTCATAAATTTCAACAAAATTGAAAAGCTTTTTATTGTTTCATTTGAATTGCTCTTTTTCATGAGAAAGTAAAAGGAAAAGTTTATTTTGACTTAGATTAGACTGAAATTTCACGAATAATTAGGTGTATTCATTGCAAGAATATGTTGTGCTAGTAAGCCCTTATTACCAAAATCAAAATTGTGCCCGAGGCTCTAAGGTTATTTTACCATAACCATCTTGAACAATACGTTCGCTATGGGTACGTGATGGAATTTATATCAAAATTTATTGAGACGCGTTCATTGATGGATAAAAAAGGCAATTGAAATTGAGAATTATGAAGCACTAGCTGTGGTTGTATTGGGACATGTCCAACTTATGCCAAACACAAATCTGTACGACAAATTTCAGCAGCTTCCGGTGTTAGCCAATCTAAATTTTTCCGAATTTTCAATGAATACAAAATACAATTTCACAAAATCACATTAAGTCATGAATTGAATGATCATGATTTGGATCGCAGGAGACATTTGTGAAAATTATTGCGCAGCGTATCAATCAATAATAACATGCACTTCTTGTACAACGTTTGCTTTGCCGACGAATCCACTTTTCCACTTCATGAAGAAGTTAACCGGCATAACTACAGAATTTAGAGCGATATAAGTCCTGATGCATTTCGGGAAACCTACATTCAATATCCGAAAAAACAAAATGATTGGGTAGGAATTTTGGGGGACTACCTGATTGGACCTTCGTTATTCCAGATGATTTAAACGGTGAAATTAATCTCGATTTTCTGGAAAATTCAATTGATCCATTGAAATCAGAAAAACTAGAAAACGTCCGTTAACTACTTAAACAAGAATTGCTTTTCTAATAAGACGGAGATCCTCACTATGCGGCACCAGTTTGTCAATCCCAATATCTAGGTCGTTGAATTGAAAGGAGCGGCTCGCCCGATCT